>CM069903.1:27819293-30284670 GCA_036172215.1 Camellia granthamiana | reverse complement strand
TCATTCTAAACCTCTTTACGCTTTATGTTATTCACTGGGCTTTAGCTCACTGCTCATATATATATATATATGTAGGTGTACAGGCACCGGATCAAGGTTAGAAGCGTCGGGGTAGAGTCCCAGTTTTGTCAAGCCAACCAATGTGCCTCACTGCGAGGTTCCGAGCCTGCCAAGCCAGGGCTTAGGGGCGTTTTTACTTCCCCGTCTGTCACTGTACCGTTTTTGTAATACCGTATAGACTGTACTATTTGTAGGGGTTAAGCCCCTATGCTGAATGATTGTAAATATTGTGCATAACTGTTCTGTACTGAATGTTTATATGCATGAAAAATCTTTTTGGCATACAGACTGTCACAGCTCATTGGACATTGTTTTATTACTGTATTGGCTTCCGCCATGCCCCCTGTACTCTGTTTTACTGTCTTACTGTTCAGTAGGCCTTCGGTAATCTCGGATTACTGGCCGATTACGGTGCTAAAACCCATAGGGGCGGGTTTGGGTCGTGACAATATATAAGAAAGAAGGAAAGGAAAGAAAGAAAATAAAAAAAAATAAAGAAGACCGGTTTTCACTGGTTCGACCACTAGGTCACCGGTTTTCCCAAGTTTTGGCCCCACCCCCCGGTTTAGCGGGTTGACCGGATTAGAACAAGGCCCGGTTCCCGGTCCGACCGGTCGGTCCGGTCCGGGTTCGAAAACAATGGTGCCCTCCTAAGTTTTGGATTTTTTTTTTTTAAACATATAGAAAATATATTAAATAAAAAAATTATAAAAATATTATTTAAAGTGAAATGTCAATGACATTTTAAAAATTATGAGAACAATAATGATTATTTTGATTAAAAATAAAGAGACTATAATAAGTCATATTATTATCCATAAAAATTTTAATATAATGGTGATGTCTATCATTATTGACATGCAAACATAATTAATTTCAATGAAGATATAGAATTTATTGGATTGTTAGTTACATTTGACATATAGAGTTTATCCTTCATGTGTTTCTTTCCATTCATAACTAAAATGACCACTACATAAATTATAATCAAGCAATAAATCTTCAATTATAAAAAAAAAATTAAAAAAAATTACAATAGATCATAACTAATATCAGAATGAGTCATAACTAACAATTAATTGATATATAGTCATAACTAAAATAACAACCACAAGAAATTATAACTAAATTATATCTAACACTATAATGTGTTATAACTAAAGACCACGAAGATCATAATTATAACATATGATAGACACTTTTTTTGCGATATGTTTTATAGAATTTCTTTACTAAAATATATCATTTCTGTCTCAACGTATCTTTTTTTCTAATTTTCCAATCCATCTATAAAATAGTTACTCTCCAAAATTTTTATAAAATTTAATCTCAAATCCTTTAATTTAAAATTCACATTTATCCAAATGAACTCTTAACATTTAAGTTTAGTAATATCTTATTGTTGTTTATTATGGAAAAAAAAAATTAATCAAATTGTTTGATTTGAGTTTTTTGGATTAAGTTTTTTGAAAATTGAGTTTTTTGATTTTCGTGTTTTTTTGTTTTGTTTTTAGTGAATATTTTTAAAATTTTAAACATTTTTTTTACTTTTTTAGATGCACCTTACTTAGATATATCTAAAAAGTAAAAAATTTGTGAAAAAATATTTTAACAAACTAATAAATACATAAAAATACAAAAAATGTACTGAATTCTCTTATTTTTTTTGTTATATTTTTGGTATTTAGTGAATTTTTAAAATGTTTTTTTCACAATTGTTTTACTTTTTAGGTATATTTATGTAGGTATGTCTAAAAAGTAAAAAAAAAAAATTTGCTTAAAATATTAAAAAAATCAATAAAAACATGAAAACAAGAAAGTAGAATTTTCTGAAAAGTTTTTTTAGAAAAATAGAACCAAATTATCATTTATTTGTACCCCTCTACACTGAATTCCTAGCTATGCCACTGCATGGACCGATACTCCTCGTTGGTGAGGTCAGCAAACCGGTTCAACCAAACCTTGTATGAGCGGTTGTCGGAGTTGTGTTCATCAATAAATCTCAAACTATCCTTAAAAAACCTCGAACCTCTTCTCGTTCTCTCCTAGCCCATTGTATGTCTTTCCATGCTTCACTATCCACTCTCTGTAAATACCCATCACTTGTTCATCGCTACGCCATGCTGGTTTTTGAATGTTTTTATTGTTATAATCAATGATGACATAGGTAAGCCTATAAAGGTTATAGCCCACCACTTAGGTCCTAATACATAATTCAAATACTAAAGCCAAGCGTTGCTAGAGCTTAACATGGCATTAAGAACCAATGACATCTAAATACGTGGTAAGAGGAGGACAAGCCACATAAACAGACAAAGATCCTGCAAAGTTATTGCACTGCACATCAGCCATTAATGAAATCCCTTACAGCATTTATTGCGATAACCCCTCCCTGTCGAGATAGAACAGCCTCACCATAAACAAGGCAAGCTAGAACATAGACTTTCGGCCAAGATGACAGGTCGGAAGGGACAACAAAATGATTACCATAGGGTATAAGCAGATGTCGAAGACAAGAAAAATGTTAAGCTTTTTATCTCTGAACTATCTCTACATTCCATCTCTTTTTCTAACTTGCTCGTCGGAGGGTTTGCTGGGGGACTCCCCGTTCCCCGTTGAACTCTTGTACAGGTTCTTCTGTGGGCTTGGTACCTCGAATACTGGTTTGGGAAGCGTGGATCAGTCCGACCCGTTCTATCTGGAACACGCTGTATCATCAGTTGGCGCCGTCTGTGGGAAACCTTTTACTCCGCGTGCCAGTTGTGCTCATTGTCGCTGGAGACCCTTTCCCAATAACCCCTTCCTACCACCTACGAAGGTGGATGGTCACAATTAGATCCATGGCTTCTCACCACAATATTGCCGACCACCAAGCCGACCGTCCCAATCCAAACAACTCACCGCAGTATTTCACCGAGCTCACTAACAACATTAACTGCCTGGCCAAGCAAAACCAAGCTTTGATTAATGCTCTACTCCAGAGAAACCTTCCTATACCTCCTCCACCACCTCCAGATATCCCACCCAACCAAGAACGAGCCCCGAGCCATACTATCCAGCAGCCCTATCCACCCAACTTGGAAGGCTTGCGACCCCCTCCCCCAGACATGAACCCTCCACCTCGGGTCCCCCACCCATCGTCTCCGGTACCCACCCCCGAGGAAGAGGCCAGTAGCGTCTAACCTCCGTTGCAGTCCGGCGGTGACAACGTCCCTTTCTGGGATGCGGAACTCCGAGCCATGAAGCTCTAGCTCCAAGGAGTCATGCAGAACATACCAAATAAACCATCCACCATACCCAACTCACCATTCGTTGCCTCCATCCAGGACAAACCTCTACCTCCTAAGTTTAAAATGCCCACGATTGACTCTTTCGATGGTACAACGGACCCAGTCGATCACTTGGAAACCTACAGAACCCTCATGATCCTCCATGCATTCGCTGATGAAATCATGTGTCGGGCTTTCCCCATAACACTCAAGGGGTCGGCTCGACTCTGGTTTAGTCAACTGCTAGCAGACTCTGTTTTCACTTTCCAACACCTCAGTGACTCATTTCTCAGCCATTTCATTGGAGCCCAGCGCCAGGGCCGTCCAGCAAACCAGCTCCTCAACATCCGTCAGACCGAGAGGGAGTCGCTGCGCAACTTCGTCACCCGTTTCAACACCGAAGCCCTGCAGGTACCGGAAAACGATGACAAGGTCATCCTCACGGCGTTCATGGCTGACCTACGATCATCTGATTTCTTTTTCTCCCTCTCCAAAAACCCCCCGACCTCCATGGCAACCCTACTTGCCAAAGCCCAAAAATACATGAATGCCGAAGATTCCCTAGCCGCCCGACAAGATCCTACAGCCAAAAACCCGACCCCCAGAGAGAAGAGAAAAGACTCAAAAACCAGAAACACCCAGTACACTCACCAAACACCTCAGTATACCGACCGACCACCCCGAGCCAACCGGTCGGCACTAAGCCGACCGCCCGGCCGGTTCGAACGATACACACCCCTCAACTCTGCTATGGAACAAGTCTTGAACCAGATTCAACGAAATTATCCCCTAAAATGGCCCCAACTATCACGGTCTCCTTCCAACCGGCGAGACCAGTCCAAATACTGCCGCTTTCATCAGGACCATGGCCATAATACGGAGGAGTATGTTAACCTCAAAGGCCAGATCGAGGGCTTAATACGTCAGGGACGTCTCAGTCGATTAACAGAAGCCCGCCCTTAGCAGAGGCAAAAGACTGAACCTATTAGAAACAACCACCGGCGCACCCCTCCCCGGTAACCCGCACAACCTAATCAAGGTCATGATCGCCCTCCACAGCAACCCCGGGCACAAGGTAACCCCGCCCCCCTGTTGGAGAGATCAGAGTTATTGCTGGCGGGCTTGCTTGTGAAGGACCATCCCGCTCGACTCAGCGGGCAGAACTCAGAAAAATAAGGCAGGACTCAGACAAAGAAGTTGCCACATTGGACCGACCCTCTAAACAGCCCAAGCAGTGGACGGAGCCCATCACCTTTACGGAAGCCGACTGCACAGGCATCCGTTACCCCCATGACGACTCTCTCGTCATCTCTGCCCTTCTCTTCAATTAAAAAGTCAGACGGGTTCTCGTCGACAATGGTAGTTCTTCAGACATCATCTTCCTAAATGCCTTCCGCCAACTCAAGATCGGGGAAGAAAGTCTGTCTCCTCTCCAAACCCCATTGGTCGGTTTTACTGGAGATCGGGTGACCTCCATCGATTTTCCCATCACAATCGGAGAATACCGGCGGCAGACTACAAAATTGCTCACCTTCCTCGTCGTCGACTGTCCCTCTGCTTACAACATCATCCTCGGCCGCACCGCCCTAAATGCTTTCCAAGCTATCACATCCACCTTCCATCTTGCCGTCAAATTCCCCACCAACCTTGGGGTCGGTACGGTGAGAGGAAAGCAGGTCGTGGCCCGAGAATGTTTCGTCGTATCACTTAAAGAGGTCAAGCTAAAGGAGGCTATGATCATTGAAGGGCTCGACGTTAGAGACGAGGATGAGCTGGTCAGAGGGGAACCAGTGGAAGAGCTTATCGAGGTCCTCATCGACCCTACCAACCCGACAAAAACTGCCAAGATTGGCAACCAACTATTCTCCCAGGCCAAGGCAGACCTTACTTCTCTCCTGATTGAGCAGAACGACATATTTGCCTGGACCCACTCCGACATGCCGGGTATTGATCCCTCCTTTATTACCTATCGTCTCAGCATTGAGTCCCATTTCCGACCCTTTCTCCAGAAGCAGCGCATCTTTCACCTAGAGCACAATACCCTTATTGCTTCTAAAGTAGATAAGCTCATTGAGGCAAAGTTTATCAACAACGTGGATTACCCCAGATGGCTGTCAAATATGTTCCTGGTCCGTAAAAACAATGGTAAATGATGACTTTGTGTCGACTACTCTGACCTCAACCGAGCTTGCCCCAAAGACAGTTATCCCCTTCCTCGCATAGATCTGGTTATTGACGCCACAGCCGGTCATCAAATGGTCAGCTTTATGGATGCTTTCTCTGGGTACAACCAAATTCTGATGCACCCGTCTGACCAGGAACACACCTCCTTCATTACCGACCGGGGAACCTACCATTATCGTGTCATGCCATTTAGGTTGAAAAATGCCGGAGTTACTTACCAACGGTTGGTCAACGCCGTCTTTCATCATCAGATAAGCTGGAACATGGAAGTATACATCGATGACATGCTAGTCAAGAGCAAACTCTCCACTGATCATCTGGCCGACCTGCGAGAGACCTTCAACACCCTGCGAAAGTATCAAATGAAGCTTAATCCGGAGAAATGCGCCTTCGGCGTAGGATCTGGGAAGTTCTTGGGTTTCATGGTCAGTCAGCGGGGCATCGAAGCTAACCCCGAAAAGATCAAGGCCTTGGTAGAAATGCAGTCACCCAGAACGGTTAAGGAGGTTCAGAGGCTTACTGGCAGAGTCACCGCCCTCAACCGCTTCATTTCCCTCGCAACGGACAAGTGTCTCCCCTTCTTCAAAGTTCTTTGGCGAACTTTTGAGTGGACAACCAAGTCTGAAGAGGCTTTCCAACAATTGAAGCAGTGCATGGCCAACCCCCCTTACTCTCCGAGGCGCTCACGGGTGAGCCCCTTTTTCTCTATTTAGCCGTCTCGAGCACCGCAGTCAGTGCGGCCCTCATCAAGGAGGACGGTTCAGTATAGCGCCCGGTTTATTACATTAGCCGGGCTCTCAGAGGCGCTGAACAGAACTACCCATTGCTAGAAAAAAATGTCCTTAGCCCAGGTCACCGCCTCAAAACGACTCCGTCCTTACTTCCAAGCCCACTCCATAGTGGTCCTCACAGACCAACCTTTGAAGAAGATAATGCAACAACCCGAGCTGTCCGGCAGACTGATGTAATGGTCGGTCGAGCTCAGCCAATTTGACATCTCCTACCGACCTCGAACGGCGATCAAAGGGCAGGCTGTTGCCGATTTCATCCTAGAATTCACTAATCCCACTCCAACCACGGCCCCACCGCCTCCGGAACCCCACACTGAGGCAGAAAACCCACATTCTTAGACCCTCAACGTCGGCGGATCATCCTGCAAAGAAGGCAGTGGGGCTGGCCTCATTCTCACCGCCCCCGAGGGTGGTTATTTCAAGTGTGCTCTCTGCTTATTGTTTGACGCAAGCAATAATGAGGCCGAATATGAGGCCTTGATAGTAGGTCTTTACCTAGCCAGAGACATTGGTGTCAGCCATATCCGGGTGTTCAACGATTCCCAGCTTATTGTTGGACAAATTACGGAGGAATTCGATGCTAAGGAAGACACAATGCGGGCTTACAGGGATATTGCACTCCCCCTTGCTCGCCTCTTCAACACTTTCCACGTCCAGCACATCCCTCGGGCGGAAAACTCCAAGGCAAATGAGATAGCTCAATTAGCTTCTACAAACCAGTTCGACCTCAGCCATGGTGTCCGCCTCGAGTATTTGGCCCACCCTACCATTTCCCCAAACCAGCAGCAAGTCCACTTCCTCCAAAACGAACCTATTCCATGGGCAGCCGACATCTTTCTATTTTTGACAAAGGGGGAACTGCCAGACAACAAACAGCAGGCCGCCAAAGTCAGGGCCCGGTCATCCAATTACACTCTCATCAACGGCCTCTTGTACAAACGTGGTTTTTCACGCCCATACCTGCGATGCCTCAATCCTGCTCAAGCGACCTACGTGATAAGGGAGGTCCATGAGGATATATGTGGTAATCATTCGAGTGCCAGGTCACTAGCCCACAAAATACTTCGCACCAGTTACTTCTGGCCTACTCTCAATCAAGATGCCACTAAATTCGTGCTTAAATGTGATAAGTGCCAACGCTTTGTCAACATCCCTCATGCTCCTCCGTCAGCACTGATCACACTCTGCAGTCCTTACCCGTTCGCCAAATGGGGGATCGACTTAGTTGGCCCATTGCCTACCGACCGAGGCCAAACCAAATTCGCAATTGTCGCCATTGATTACTTCACTAAATGGGTGGAGGCAGAACCTCTCGCCACAATCACCGAGCGGAACACAACCAAATTCATCTGGCAGTCGATTGTGTGCCGATTTGGCATCCCTCAAGCCATCGTCTCCGACAATGGCACACAATTCGATAATGCCAAGTTCAGGAAATTCTGTGCAGAGCTTCAAATCCAACCATGCTTCTCTTCCCCAGGTCATCCCCAAGCCAATGGCCAAGTTGAGGTCACCAACCGTTCTCTTCTGAAGATCATCAAAACTAAGTTGGAAGCTGCTAAGGGACTCTGGGCTGAAGAATTACCGAACGTACTCTGAGCCTACCGCACCACCGCCCGAACCCCCACTGGGGAGACCCCATTCCGCTTAACATACGGCGCTGAGGCGGTCATCCCAGTGGAAATCGGTCTGCCCACCCCAAGGGTTCTCTACCCAAATCCGGAACTAATTGAAGAACTGTGTCGGGTCGACTTGGACCTAATTGAAGAGCTCTGAGAGACCACTGCTGTCAGGCGGGCCTCATATCAACAGAAAATGAGAACACACCACAACCGCAAAGTCCGACCGAGGGAGTTCTCCGTTGGGGACCTTGTTTTGCGGGAAGCAACTCTTGCCACCAAAAATCCAACTGAGGGCAAGCTGACAGCCAAGTGGGAAGGACCTTATGTTGTTAAGGCCAGACCTCGTCCGGGCACTTACCGACTTCAGGACATGGAGGGCCGAGACGTCTCCCATCCATGGAACGCCGAGCACTTGAAGCATTATTTTCAATAAAAGCGTTATTTTTTGTATTGATCAATTGTTGTATGTTCTTTTTGACAATCTACGCACTTTGATGTTTTTGTCCTTTTCTCACATGGTGTAAATCTGTGATCAATGGGCTACGCTTTAAATGACAACACTCTCATATCTCAGTTATCTGCGTGATATTTCAATAACACCCTGTTTGCAGCTTCAGCCCGACTGAGCACGAAGGGCTCAGCCAGACTGAATTACTTAAAGCCTCAGCCCGACTGAGCACAAAGGGCTCAGCCAGACTGAGTTACTTACAACCTCAGCCAGCCTAAGCACGAAGGGCTCTGCCAAACTGAGTTAATTATGGCTCAAGCATTCTTGCAACTTCATGTTTGTAGCATAGTTGTCATACTTAGTCAAATTGCAGGTCCACGCTTTTACGCCTCTTGACATTTTTTACTTTTTTTAACTTTCATCTCCCAACACAATCCCTCATTCCTCAACACTCTGACCACATGATTTAACATATCAAGACTCTCACATTTTAAGACCTTTACATTTCGACGTTTTTATTGTTAACATTCTTTGCGTCACAGTTTTCTCACAAGTTAGATTGGCTCCTTACTTCTCAGCTTTCACTACAATTTATACTCAAGCCTTATTTGAATGACCATTCTCATTCTTTTCAGATCCACAAAAAATAAAGACAATAGTATGAAAAACACAACTCATAATTTTATTTATTCACAAACTTACACATAAGTTCACTAGAAAAAAAAAAAAAAAAAACAACAACAACAACAAAACCACAACAACCAAAATTTTCTTTACAAATTTTATTCACATCACTCATTCATCCTCGCTTGAGGCAAGGTCTTCTTCTTCAACACCCTCGTCTAGGGGGGTCTGGGCCACATCGTCTTCATCTATTCTTACATTGCTGAAGTCCAAGTCTGGGAACGACTCTTCTGCCTTACGCTTGAAAGTCTTCCAGCCGCTGTCCCAGAACTCAGCTATCTCATGCTTATAGAAGTCCGACCGTTGGAAGCTCTGGATCACTTCTTCTTCATTCCTGCTCCCAGTGGTCGCTCTCGACGGGCCAGCCCCCCTATCCCCCTCTCTCGCCAAACTGCCGGCGATCGCGGCATCAATGGCCATCTAGAAGTCGGCGGACCCCTTGAACTGCTCTACCGCTGCAACACATAGGTCGAGGTGCGCCGCCCTCTCAGATGCCAACTTGGCCCTTTCGTTCTCCAACACCTTCTCCAATCCCACCCTCTCCGCCACCGACTTGGCCCGTTCGTCTGCCAGCACCCTCTCTAACTCAGCGATCTTCATATTTGCTTCTTCTTTTTCTTTGATCAACTGAGCACGCAGATCTTCGTTGCAGACCATGGCCTCATCCCATCGTTCGTTGGCGACGATGCAGGCTTTCTGGGCCTCTTCTAGCTTCTTTTGCTCGCCAGCCAGCTGGAACTCGAGCCACACCACCTTGCGGCGCACCGTCTCCATCTCTAACTTGGTTACGAGCATCTCAGCATTGGCACGGTCGGCGGAATAGCTCTGCACCATCGCCAACACCTCCATCTTTTTGGTTTTCTGGGCCTCTTCCAGCCCCATAACACACGCACTTCGCGCGGTCTTCCTCCAGCCTGCGGTCTCCTTCCTCAAACTTTCAAGTTGGGCCTCCACTTCCTCCAACTTCGCCTTCAATAGCCTCACTTCGCCTTTTGCAGTCGCCGCCTTGTTCAGTAGGGCTCTTGCTAAGGCAGTCGCCTCCATCTGGACAGAGCACAACCCCCTTAGCAGTTTGGCCTCAGCGAAATCAGCCATCGAACGCACGGCCGCGTCCTCCACCACCCCCAAGAAGTGATCTACAGCAGTCCTGGCTTCAACTCCTTCTCCTTCTAGTTGCCCGGACACTGCTGGGGCATGGTACATGGCAGTCTTCAACCCAGCCCTCTCTCTTTCTCCTTGGGGCGCAAGACCCCCCTTAGGCTGTTGCTATGCCCCCTGCTTAGGGCCAGTCGCCCTACCTTCCACTTGTACTTCGGGGCCCATGGTAGTCTCCACCCCACCCCTTGTCTCCTCCAGCCCCACCTCTAGGGTGACCTCCGCCACCTCATCCTTTGCCTTTTTTAATGCTGGCCCCTCCTCACCCTTGTCCACCATTTTCTTCTTCTTCCTCTTCAACACAGCCTCTATCTCCTTTTTACTCTTCTCCTTCAGAGGATCCACTGGAGGTGGTCGTGGCTTAAAACCGCTCAGATCCTTCTCCCCCAGAGTCTTGGGGCGTGGTCGGACTCGCTCCCTCGCAATCGGTTTTGGAGCAGGCCCCAACCTTGCCTCTTTATACTTATCCGCTCTAGTGAACAACCTCCTCTCCTTCTCCTCCTCTGCACCTCCAACTCCTCCGCACCTCCAACTCCTCCCTTGCCGGATCTTTCCCCAACGGTTGCGGTTCCAAGTTCAGGGCAAACAACGTTGAAGGAAGGATCAGCTCATCCCACCTCACTCCATTCTCTTCGCTGCATTTTCTCACCTTCTTCACTCGGTCTTCGGTCGCCCCGTCCAACTTGGGCTCGACCGATTTGGTGGGGACCTTCTACGTTGTCCGAACTCCCCTTCCATCGTTTGCAAACACAAAAAACCATCTCGGCCTTCATCCCTTCACCGAAGACGGCAGCCCTGCCACTACACCTCGCCTTGCTACAACCTGCAGCGTCACACATGTCTCTTGCTGACCGGAGACCTTATAGTAGGAGAAAAATTCCTCTACAGTCATGGCCACTCCTCCGGTTACTTACTGCTAGGAACTCGCACAAGCCATCAGTATTTTCCAGGCGTTCGGCATCAACTGCCCTAGCGCCACTTCCAGCTTATTCAGCATGTCCACCACTACTTGAGGGAGAGGTAGCCTCAAACCTTCTCACAACGCTTCCTCGTAGAGACTGAATTCGTCCGGCTGCACATCCGACGCTTTCTCCCTGGAAGTCGGCAGCCTCAGCCCTATTTCCGAGGGAATTTGGTATTTCCTCCTTATTTCCTCCAACTACTCTGTCGTAAGTATGGATCTGTCCGGTTTGGTGTGCCAGTGGTCTGGCTCCACCTGACTAATAGGTCTCGCGGCTACAATCATTGTCCTGGGGCGAGCCCGCATCGCCTGACTCACTACCTCCCCCTCCTTTTGCTCCATACGATACTGTTCCGCCAAATCCACCGCATCGTCGTCGCCTAACGGATCGACCCTTGCGGTTGCTGCTTCTTCTTGGGCCATTTCTCTTGTGTGTCTAAGAATGGCTTCGGACGTGGGCACCAGAAAGTCCACAAAATGTTGCAAAGGTGTATCACTCGACACAAAAGAGTTTACTTCTGGAACTTTTTGGTTTTTTGCAAAGAGATAGGTAAAACGGATAATACCAAAAGTCCAAGGCTTGCCTATATTCCAAGGGTCACAATTAAATTTCGTCAGTTTGAAAATTTTCAAAAATCCGCCAAAACTGTCTTTTCAACACCCTATATTAACCTATCGCTTCATTTCTTACTCAACGCTTAACCTTTCCCATTACGGGATTCCGCCACGTGTACGACCACGATCCACTGCCCCATTCCCCTACCCTGTCTTTTCCACTTCAAATCACTACACGCCCAACCACTCCTCCAGCCACGCGCACCGCCACTTGCCCCTTCACTCGATCACCTTTCGCGGTCGGCCCTCTTTATGGTCGGTTCCTCCACTCGGTCACCCTTCGCGGTCGGCCCTCTTCATGGTCGGTTCCTCCACTCGGTCACCTTTCACAGTCGGCCCTCCTCATGGTCGGTCCCTCCACTCGGTCAACCTTCGCGATCGGCCCTCTTCATGGTCGGTCCCTCCATTCGGTCACCCTTCGCGGTTGCCCCTCCTCAGGGTCGGTCCCTCCATTCGGCCACCCATCGTCGTCGGCCCACCTATCGGTCGGTCTTCACCCCCTCGGTCTTTCACAACCATCGTTTTCTTCATTATTCTCTTCGTTGGACTAAAGCTGCACTTGGAAATAGGGGACTACTAACATAGGTAAGCCCATAAAGATTATAGCCCACCACTTAGGGCCCAATACATAATTCAAATACTAAAGCCCAGCGTTGCTGGAGCTTAACATGACATTAAGAACCAATGACATCTAAACACGTGGTAAGAGAAAGACAACCACATAAGCAGACAAAGATCCTGTAAAGTTATTGCACTGCACATCAGCCATTAATGAAGTCCCTTACTGTATTTATTGCGATAACTCCTCCCCGTCGAGACAGAACGGCCTCACCATGAACAAGGCAAGCTAAAGTATAGACTTTTGGCCAAGATGATAGGTCGGAAGGGACAACGAAATGATTACCAGAGGGTATAAGCAGACGTCGAAGACAAGAAGAAGGTTAAGCTTTTTATTTCTGATCTATCTCTACATTCCATCTCTTTTTCTAACTTACTCGTCGGAGGGTTCACTGGGGGACTCCTCGTTCCCCGTTGAACTCTTGTGCAGGTTCCTTTGTGAGCTTCGTACCTCGGATATTGGTTTGGGAAGCATGAATCAGCATGACTCGTTCCATCTGAAACACTGTATCAGCAAATGATATTTGATATGTCTGTTGCATAAGACAGTGAAGAAAATAAGAGGAAAAGCATGGTAGTTATGGCCGTAGCCACGGTTGATGAGTAAGAAAGTACGCTAGTGGTTTTTAGAGGAAGTTGCTGAAGGATGATATGATGAGATAGGCTTCAAAGTGTGAGAAGGTAGATTGGGCTTATATAGGCGAAGAAATGGGAAAATGAAATTAATTTATGTCTGCGTATCTAAGCTAAGAATAAAGACCCGTAGCTCGAAAATAGGAGCTCGAAAACGGCTCGAAAAAACAGAGGAAGGGAGGGAGAGGAAAGAGGAGAGGGAAGAGGAGAGGAGGAAGGGAGGGAGAGAAGAGAAGGAAGGGAGAGGGTCGTCTGCCTCGCCGCCCAGCCGCCGTGGGTCGTCTGCCTCCCCGGCGTCGTCGCAGCTCCCCGCCCCGGCCTTCGCCTCTGCTTCCTCCTCCGTCGTTCGTCGCCTCACCACCGCCACCGCCTCGCCCCGCCTCCTCCTCCAGCCGATTTATGGCCCCCTCCCCTCCCTCCTCCTCCCCCTCCCCCCTCCCTCCCTCCCTCCCTCCCTCCTCCTCTCTCCCTCTGCAAAAAAAAAATTTGGAGAAGATGAAGTCGAAAAGAAAGAAAAAGAAAAAAAAAAAAAAAAAAAAAAAGGTCAAAACGACGTCGTTTTGACCCTCGAGCCAAATCTCGAGCCAAAGTTTCGAGCTACCAATCACGGTTGCTAAGCTAATATGAGAGAGAGAGAGAGAGAGAGAGAGAGCGCGCTTCTGTTCGGACCAAACCCATTGAAATTGGGGCAGGGGCACCTCGTGACAACATGGGTAGTTGTTGGTGATAAAAATAAATAAATAAAAATTAATGATAATAGTAATAAGTATGAAGGAAAAATAAGTAACTAAATATTTTTTAAAACACCACTTTATGATTTTATTTATAATTTTATACTTCACATTTTCTTTTTTCAATTTACACCATTTTGAACATCATACATATTAGATAGTTGATGTCCGTAAAATTACTTTAATAGCTAGACATCGTAATGGATAAATAGTGTAAAATGAAAAGTTTGTGATGTGTAAATAGGAATATCCTCAATTCAATATTTTTATATAATACTCTCAAATTAATAAGGATTATTCATCGATTCTCTTTTAATAATACTATAATGACTATTTAGCGCTCATTTGATAATATCATAAATAAATTTTTTATTAACTTATTTGAGTTATATCACTTTTATATTTTTTACGCATCTTTTTATAATAAATAAAAAATATAATTAATAAGTCATATTCAAAACAACATTTTCTCTTACTATTTTTTATCACATCATTTGTGAGTAGAGTCAATTTGACTCAACTTGATCAACTTAAGTGAAAAAGAAATTACATTTATTATTTTTTAATAATACCATAGAGCATCTTTTCTTATAATTGTTTTTTAAGTTAGTTTAAATGATTAGCTAAAATAAAGAGCGTGGTTGGAGAACACAATAGCTAAAATAATTAGGTAAAATAAAGAGCGTATTTTTTTTTGTACTTTAGCTAGTATATAGTAGAGAGTGTGGTTGGAGTTACTCTTAGAGCATCTTTAAGGGGATAGTTAAACAAGACTTGTTAGGCATTTTAGTCAATGTAAGTCTAATTTTGAGTTCCAATGGGCTAGCTATTTTACCATCCTATTTTTTTGGTGGCTATAATTGAAGAGCCTCAGAGGCTCTCCAAACAATTATATATGTATATATTTTAGATTTTTATATATTTATGTCTTGGATTTGAGATTTTATATATTTCATATATATGTGTGTGTGTGTGTGTATGTAGCAATTTTATATATTCTTTCAATTCTGTTTGATGAATTACGAAATAACTTATTTTGTATTTTGTATTTTTTTCTCCACATTCTACAGGTTTTATATGTTTGTATAGGCAAATTTATTATTATTGCAAATTTATATTAGTAAAATATCAACAATTAGTATTTTTTATTTTAAAAATTAATTAAGTTAGTTTAAAGGGTGAATTACACTAATAGTCCATATAGTTTAGGGTTTGTGTCATTTTAGTTCCTGACTTTTCAATTGTGACAAATTTGACCCTGAATTTTGAATCTTATTCTAAATAAGGACAATTGAAGATATCATTAGATTTTTCAAGGGCAAAATCGTCAATTTGATAAAATATAAACTAATTTGACAAAAATAAATGTCAAACAAATATTTTTAAATTTTTAAAAATTATTTCTACCTACTAAAAATAAAATTATGTAAAATTGATAAATCTTTTAGACATTTATTTACTTTTTTTACCAAATTAATTTTTATTATGTGTTTGGATGATGATCATGTAAAATTAATTTTTAAAAATTAATCATGTAATTTTTATCAATTTTACATAATTTTATCATTGGTGGATAAAAATAATTTTTAAAAAATTAAGAATATTTTTTTAACATTTATTTTTGTCAAATTAGTTTATATTTTATTAAATTGACGATTTTACCCTTGAAATTAAACAATGGTATCTTCAATTGTCCTTATTTGGAACAAGATTTAAAATTCAAGGTCAAATGTGTCACAATTGAAAAATCAGGGATCAAAGTGACACGAGTCCTAAACTATAGGGACTGTTAGTGTAATTTGTCCTAGTTTAAATTATTAGCTAAAATAAAGAATATGGTTGAAGAATACAATAACTAAAGTAATTAGGTAAAATAAAGAATTTTTTTTTTTTTTTTTTTGTACTTCAACAAGTGAAAAGTAGAAAGTAAGGTAAGTAATCCTTTAGAATTGAGCTTTCCTATTTCAAACTTTTTTCATAAGATAGAAATCAAAAATAAGAGCTGACACAAGAAAGTTCAGATAAAGTAATTTATTATTTTGAAAAGTATGTTAAAAGTTAATTTTTTAATTTTTAATTTTTTAAAATATGTAAAAAAGTAAAAACAATATATGTGATCTACAAAAAACAAAAAACAAAAAACAAAAAACAAAAAAAAATGATTTTAACCAAAACAAGCCTAAAAAAATAAAATAAAAAATAAGAGCTGATCTCCTATATTGCTTTCACTGGCTGCCGCAGTCCGGCCATCCAAGCACCATGTGGTCGAGCACATTGCCTCGTGTTGCTCAAGGCTGATCCAATTGGTTGATCGAGTAGAACATAAAATGTTATAGATAAATATGGTCATCTTGAAATTATTAAGGGTTGTTTTGAAAAGTTAATTAAAAGTAAATTTTTAAAAAAAACTTTTTAAAAAAATAAAAAAATAATACAAATTAAAATAAATTAAAAATTAACTTTTAACCATATTCACACATTAGTCCTAACTCACTTTTGCAAAGAGTCCCAACTCTATTTTGCAAAACCTCTTTGACGGAGTGAATCATTGCACCTGTGCTCTCTGCAAAACACAATATATTTTTCAGGAATTCGGATCCACGGCCGCCCTACCCGGCAGCCATCCCAGCAGCCCCCCAAAACGACGTCGTTTTGGGGGGTTTTTTGTTTTTTGTTTTTTTTTTTTTTTCCTTTTCTTCTTCACTGGTTCGTTCTCTCTCTTCTCGTCGCCGACGAACAGGAACCAGAGGGGGGGAGGGGAGGGAGGGGGGAGCTCGCCGTCGCCTCGCCGTCGCACCTCCTCGCCTCGCCGTCGCACCTCGTTGCAGCTTGCCGTCGCATCTCCGAGCTCGCCGTCCAGCCCATGGTCGCAGCTCCGAGCTCGCCGTCCGGCCCCGCCTCCTCCTCCCCCGGTGGTTATGGCCCCCTCCAGTCCGGCCCTCCTCCCTCTTCCCTCCTCCCTCCTCCCTCCTCCTTCCTCCCTCCTCCCTCCTCCCTCCTCCCTTCTCCTTCCTCTGCGTTTTTTTTTTTGAAAATTTTCCCCCCAAAACGACGTCGTTTTGGGGGGCTGATGGAACGGCTGCCCAAAAAGGGCGGCCGAGGATCCTTACTCATTTTTCAGAGCAAATTAACTTCTCTGACCATATTTATGTACTTAGCAATAACATCATCAATCTATCATCCATCCCAAATCATATACGATAAAAATTATATTTTACTTTGGGACAAATACAAACGATATCTCTCATAATTTTGCCCCCCTCCAATGATATGGTTCTGTTGGGAAACAATACTTTTTTGATAACTTTAATTTAAAATTAAAATGAAACCCAATCGACAGTTGAGGTGGATCTGAGTGGTTTTATATTCTCTTAAGTGAAAAAATTACAATACAAAAATAATGAGCCGAAACCATTGAGTTATGAATAGAAATTGTCTTATAAAGTGGACATCAATAAAGTTGGGTTTAAATTTGGACTTAATCTTAACTTGGACTGGATTTAGGCTTGTGCTTGTGCATATGTTAAGTTTGGTCTTAGACTTAGACTTGGACTTAATTTTGAGTTTGTGCTGAGCTATGTTGTGTTAGGTTTAACTTGTGCATATATTTGAGAATTAGGCTTGGATCGGATTGTAACCCAACATTATTATCTATTTTATGACTCATTTAGTTGGTTTATTCAACCATTATTATATACATATTTATTTGTATATTTTAAGCACATGAGAGGTTTAGACCTTTATAACTCTCATCTTTTGATGATGGAGTTGATGACCATATTAGTGACCATAGGTTTTCAACCTTTGTAACTCTAGAGTTAATGGCCTTGGTTAATGGCATTTGATGGCCCTATTGATGTATAACCTTCATGGCTAGGGATTCTCCTACTTGTATAAATAGAGGTCTTTCCCTTCCAACTTAGTAGGATTTTTTTGGAGAGATTTTTTATGGAAAATGGAGATAGTGTTTTGAGATAAAAAGTTGGAGATGTTTTTTTCACCAAAGAAATTTTTTTCTATTTTCTTTTGTTAGCCCCTTCTTTGATTTTTGTTAGAGAGAGTGCAACCATTATCAAGTTCACCTAACCTATTCAGAAGGTACTTCTGCATTAGTTGGTTCCGACCGTTGTATCCTAGGAGACAAACACCGACTTACCTCCAACACCCACCGAGAGGCAGTGAATCTGTTTTAAGGAGACTATGGTATCACACAGGTTTCAGTTTGCATCATTTATTTTTTGTTCTTCAAAGTTTTAAATTTAAATAATTTCTCGTATATTATTTTATATGACCATTTGAATCCGTCTTGTAATATGTTCCATGGTGTAATCTAGTTCATTCTTGTGTTTTTTTTAGTTCTATAGTTTATTGTATATTTCATTTTTTAATAATAAAAAATAATAATTATTATTATTTTGTCATTTCTATTTTATTTATTTTATATATTGTTCATGTATTATTATGAAAAACTATCAACAATCTTAAAACAGACTCAGTTTAAATAATTTTTGAAAAAACAATTTAGCTTTTATTTTAATTTATTCTAGTAACTCTTGGAATTAAAATTAATTTAATTGCCTAGAGTTATTAGATTGCTTTGAGTTGTTTATTTCTAATAATTTATTCATGCAATTTATTTCATGTTAATTAGTTATTATTGCATGAATTATTTGATTGTTAGTGTTGAAGTTGGATTTTGAGAATGTTAAGAGATTCAGCTAGTCAAGAGATTTCTGACGGTATAATCTCCAAATAGGTTTGTTTTAGGAGAAAATTTAGTAAAACAGTTTTGGTTTTTCCTTATAATGGTCTTATTTTTTAGTTTGCTTATGATTATGTTATATTATAAGGTGGATGGATCCTACGAGCGAACTAGTGCATGGTGGAATAATTTTGTATTATAATTCTATTAATTAATTTGGTTGTGAGTTTTTCCATGTCTTGATGTGTATAATCAAGTGAATTACTCCAAACATTATTGTGTATTGTTGGAGTTTAACTCTATTATTTATAAGATTATCTGCTCATAGTTAGATGGTTGGAATGCCAATGTTATGAGTATAATAGTCTTATATATGTAGATTTCATAGCAATGAAACTCATGATATCCTTGTAACTGCAATGCACCTATAGCCCTTGAATTACACATTATGAGTTATAACTAAAATTACTTGTGTAATATTCACTTTATTGGTTTATTAACTCATCTTGTATCCAAGTATGTATATGAACAGTGAGCATGGAGATTTAACAGCAATGATGATAGAGTTTTGTAATGTTTTTTATACAAAGAAAAGTATTACAAGTGGAGAAGTGTGGTTTTGGCTAAACAGACGATTTCGGATGCAACCACGAACTCCGATTTTGCAAATTTAGATAATTTGTAATTGTAACAGTTGCATTTTAATTTGTAGTAGTTTTAATCTGTAATTTGTAATAGTTTCACCATAGTGAAAGGAAAGTGGGAAAGAAAGAAATTATAAACCTTCGAGGTTTAGAGAAAATCTTTGGGATTAATTTTATAATTCCCAAAGTGATTTGGTTTTCCGTAATAGAAATCAAAATGTTTAGCCTTGGCTAAAGAATATTTCTGATTTGTTTAGAAATGATAACTAAGATGGATTTGGTTTCAAACCTTTGTGGTTAGAGGAAATCTTTGGGTTTAATCTTTTGATTCCTAAAGTGTTGGAAAACCAAGTTTGAAGAAAGTCTTTGGTTATTTCCAAAGTGTTTTGTTTTAGGAAAAGAAACTAAATTTTAGCATTAACTAAAATATTTCTGATTTTTATTCAGAAATAATGGGCTCAGTTCCGGGAGTACCGGTTAACTTCTATGAGTGGTGTAATTTTGATAGCAAATTTTAATTGCTTATAAGTTTTGTAAACTTGGTTTGTTTTAACCTAGTTTATTGTAAATTTGTTTTTCATGGACTAGGAGTCAACATGCTCTTGAAAGTTTTGTCTAAGGTTAACTGGGTTTTAAGTGGGACTGGTGTGACCCCTCCAGTCTTCTTGGAAATTTTCCTGACCATGTTCGATTCTAGGATAAGTGGTGAGATCAATTTTGAAATAAATTTCAAACTTTGGGATTTTCTAGTGTTAAGTTTAGTTTCTGGAAAAACATAATAGTGAAATTATGTAGTGATTTTTCAGAAATGGTTTCAAGAGGTGACAACAGAAAATGTTGTTCCACCTGATAACCTTAAGCCTTGCGAGGTTCTTAAAGAAAGATCTAGAGAGATCAAGTGTAATTAAAGGAAATCATTAGATTGCATGATAATATCTTTAAATTAATCAGAGGCAATTAGTATGTTATCCTTGTGTCAATTATAGTATGTATGATTGCTATATAACTTTGCTTGAGAGCAAATATGAGACAACCCGATAAGGTGGGTGAATGTATTTTTTGAATTTTTATAATTCTGAATATATTCTTGAATTGGTAGCATCTAGTGAGTGCAAGATTACTAATCATAGAGATAGAAAACTGGTGGTTAGGTTCTTAATAGTAAATAGATAACTGATCATATGTTAAGACATGATGGTTCCTAGTAGTAAAAGTGCCTATTGATCATATGTCAAGACATGATGATTCTTTTTAATGAAATGGTCTATTGATCTTATGTCAAGACGCTGTGATTCCTAGTGATAGAGTGATTACTGATCACATGTCAAAATATTGTAATTCCTAGTGATAGAAAGTCTATTGATCACATGCTAAGAAATTAGTAATTCTTAGTGATAAGACTACTAGCAATGTTATGAAGTTCCGAATAGTAGACTATTGAACACTAGATCTGTGTTTCCTAATAGTAAGGTTATCAGCTTCAGAGTGATAAGTTGGATCAAATTTGTTTGGTGCCTTGAATTCAGAAAAGACCTAATTCGGTTGATGACGGTCTAGGAATGTGTTTTTTACGATATGATTATGAGAGTCTCATAATCATTGTGACATAAGAAATTGTTTAAAGACCCTGCATGAATTTTCGGAAAAGCTGAAAGCCTTTGTATAAATTCTACAAATATGGGTGTGTCATGCAAAAGGTAGCAACATCTAAACCCAAGTGGGTAGGATAGCCTTAAAAATCTATTGACTTTGTGTTCAACGGTTATGCACAATATAGTGGTGCATATTGGTATTCTTGTGGACAAATCCGATATTCAAATTTACATAAGAATGCCATCATGGAATTGAGGAAATGATTTTCATGAGAAAAAAAGATGAGCCTAAAAGATGTTAAAAGACGGACTTTAAAGTTCTTTTAACTACAAGAATTTTCACTTTTGGTGACTAAATTTTTTGTCGCCAAAAGTTAATTTTTAGTCACCAAATGGTTTTAGCGACTAAATTATTTGGTCGCAGAAGTAGTCGTCGAAGAATTGTCGGTAAAGGTCATTAGCGACTAAAATTATTTTAGTCATCAAATGTATTCAATTTCTGACTAAATTTTTAGTCGCCAAAAGGTTAGACATGAAATTAAATTAGTACATTTTCGGCGACCAAACTTTTAGTCACCTAAAGTGCCACATTTTTAGCTACTAAAATTTTAGTCGGTAAAGAGTTCTTGTTTTGGCTACTAAAAAATTGGTCACCTAAAGTCCCACATTTTTTGTTACTAAAATTTTAGTCGGCAAAGAGTTCTTGTTTTGACTACTAAAAAATTGATCACCTAAAGTCCCACATTTTTTGCTACTAAATTTCTAGTCGGCAAAAGTATTTTTATTCTTTAGCTTTTGTTTTTAGCTACGAAATATATTTTAGTCGCCAAATGTTTGATTTTCTTTTGGTTACAAAACTTTTAGTCACCAAAGGTCTTTTTTTTTTTTTTTTGCTACAAAACTTTTAGCCGCCCAAAGTATTTTTCCAATTTCTTTTAAGCTACTAATTGTTTAGTCGCCAAAAACATGATATTATGTTTTATCGCAAAATTATAATTTCTCCATAACCTGTCTATATTCCATACGACCTGTAATACGTATATAAACAAAATAATACATACTATATATCAATCATTCCACAATCTGCATCCATATACAAAAAATAAATAACTTTAAATGTCAAAGTTCATACAAACCAACTATTGTCCAAATTAAAATAATAATTCCATACAAAATATATCATACAAAAATCAAAGCCCTTCGTATACAAAAAAATACATTTACTACCAAGTGAAATTACCATTTGGCATGGTACAAATTACCATCGTAATATGTACCACGACAGACCATGACAAAAGTTTTTCTATAGACCATGACAAAAGGTCATATATATACGCCGACAAATGGTCATATATATGTACCACGATAGAAGGTGATCTATGTACTATGGCAAAAGTTTTTCTATAGACCATGACAAAAGGTCATATATATACGCCGACAAATGGTCATATATGTACCACGACAGAAAGTGATCTACGTACCACGGCAGTCATTATCTGTTGATTGCCAAAAGTTTTCTGTATCAGTAATAGTGAACTACACAAAAGCTGAGGACGACAAAAGTATTATATTAGTTCTATACAAAAGTGAAAATTCTTCTCTATACACCAATATGGATTATCCACAAGTCCACACAACAAAGCCATCTACAAAAAAAATAAAAAAACAAAACATTAGAATTGGTTAGAAAATATCAGTTCAGTTGGCCATAGGGAACATGTTGTGACATCCATTTAAGGTAGAACAATCGAGAAATGTCTTCTTGGAAATAAAAGAAAGTATATCTATATATATATATGTATCATGCAATATTTATCTCAACTAACTGCACAAACAATCTAATATGTAATTTGTTTGTCCTATAAATATATAAAGGCATTTATTAGAATATGTAAATGTTATTTTCATAAAGTTGTCGCTCTTTAAACTAAGTGTTCCGAGTTTTTTGACTACATGTAAAGCGTTTTCGGCTCAAACTCCAAACCTGTGGGTCCTAATTACATTCCGTCAGTTGTCACAGGTCGTAATTGTCATAGGGAAGCAGTCCGCAAGAGCTACACGGTGGTTCAGAGGCTGTTTTAACTTTTTGCCTCCAAAACGCCGTTTTTCAAGTAAGTTTAAGGCGTATTTGGCTCTAACTCCCAACCTACAGGTCCTAATTACATTTCGCTAGTTGTCACAGGTCGTAATTGTCATGGGAAGAAGTCCGTCAGAGCCACATGGTGGTTCGGGGGCTGTTTTGAATTTTCACCCTCGGAAAACTCTTTTTCGACTAAGTTTAGGGCGTATTCGGCTCTAACTCTCTACCTATGGGTTCAAATTACATTCCATCAGTTGTCACAAGTCCTATTTGTCATGAAGAAGCTGTCTGTGAGAGTGACACAGTGGTTCGGGGGCTGTTTTGAATTTTCGCCCCTTTTTCGACTAAGTTTAAGGAGCATTCGGCTCTAACTCCCTACCTATGAGTCTGAATTACATTCTGTCAGTTGTCACAAGTTCCATTTGCCATGGGGAAATTTTCTGTGTGAGCCACATGGTGGTTCGCGGCAGTTTTGAATTTTCGCCCCCAGAAAGCTCTTTTTCAAGTAAGTTTAAGGCGGATTCGGCTCGAACTCTCTACCTACGAGTCCGAATTACATTACGTCAGTTGTCACAAGTCCTATTTTTCATGAGGAAGCTGTCCGTGAGAGTCACACCGTGGTTCGGGGGTTGTTATGAATTTTCGCCCACTGAAAGCTCTTTTTCGACTAAGTTTAGGGCGTATTCGGCTCTAACTCACTACCTACGGGTCCGAATTACATTCTGTCAGCTGTTACAAGTCCTATTTGTCATGGGGAAGCTGTCTGTGAGAGTCACACGGTGGTTCAGGGGTTTTTATGAATTTTTGCCCCCGGAAAGCTCTTTTTCGACTAAGTTTAGGGCGTATTCAACTCTAACTCTCTACCTACGGGTCCGAATTACATTCCGTCCATTGTTACAGGTCATAATTGTCATAGAGAAACTATCCGTGTGAGCCACATGGTGGTTCGGGTGCTATTATGAATTTTCGCCACCGGAAAGCTATTTTTCGACTAAGTTTAGGGCGTATTCGGCTCTAACTCTCTACCTACGAGTCCGAATTACATTTCGTCAATTGTCACAAGTCCTATTTGTAATGAGGAAGCTGTCCGTGAGAGTCACACGGTGGTTCGGGGGCTGTTATGAATTTTCATCCCCGGAAAGCTCTTTTTCGATTGAGTTTAGGGCGTATTCAGCTCTAACTCTATACCTACGGGTCCGAATTACATTCCGTCAGTTGTCACAAGTCCTATTTGTTATGGGGAAGCTGTCCATGAGAGTCACATGGTGGTTCAGGAGCTGTTATGAATTTTCGCCCCCGGAAAGCTCTTTTTCGACTAAGTTTAGGACGTATTTGGCTCTAACTCTCTACCTACGGGTCCGAATTACATTCCGTCAGTTGTCACAAGTCCCATTTGCCATGGGAAAGCTATCCGTGAGAGTCACACGGTGGTTCAGGGGCTGATATGAATTTTCGCTCCCGGAAAGCTCTTTTTCGACTAAGTTTAGGGTATATTCGGCTCTAACTATCTACCTACGGTTCTGAATTACATTCCGTCAGTTGTTACAAGTCATATTTGTCATGGGGAAATTGTCCGTGTAAGCCACACAGTGGTTCGGGGGCTGTTATGAATTTTCGTCCCGGAAAGCTCTTTTTCGACTAAGTTTAGGGCGTATTCGGCTCTAACTCTGTACCTGTAAGTCTGAATTACATTCCGTTTGTTGTTACAAGTCCTATTTTTAATGGGGAAGCTATCCATTAGAGTCACACAATAGTTGGGGCCGGTTTTGAATTTTGGCCCCCAAAAAGCTCTTTTTTGACTAAATTTAGGACGTATTCGACTCTAACTCCCTACCTACGGGTCTGAACTACATTCCGTTAGTTGTCACAAGTCCTATTTGTCATGGGAAAGCTGCCTGTGAGAGTCACATGGTGGTTCAAGGGCTGTTATGAATTTTTGCTCCCGGAAAGCTCTTTTTCGACTAAGTTTAGGTCGCATTTGGCTCTAACTCTATACCTACGGGTCCGAATTACATTTTGTCAGTTGTCACAAGTCATATTTGTCATGGGGAAATTATTTGTCTGAGCCAGACAGTGGTTCGGGGGCTGTTATGAATTTTCGCCCCCGGAAAGCTCTTTTTCAACTAAGTTTTTGGGCGTATTCGGCTCTAACTCTGTACCTACAGATCCGAATTACATTCCGTCAATTTTCACATGTCCTATTTGGCATGGGAAAGCTATCCGTGAGAGTCACATGGTGGTTCGGTGGCCGTTTTGAATTTTTGCCCCCGGAAAGCTCTTTTTCGACTATGTTTAGGCCATATTCGGCTCTAACTCTCTACCTACAGGTCTGAATTACATTCTGTCAGTTGTCACAAGTCTTATTTGTCATGGGGAAGCTGTCTGTGAGAGTCACACGGCGGTTTGGGGGCTGTTATAAATTTTCGCCCCCGGAAAGATCTTTTTCGACTAAGTTTAAGGCGTATTCGACTCTAACTCTCTACCTACGGGTCCGAATTACATTCCGTCAGTTGTCACAAGCCTTATTTGTCATGGGGAAGCTTTCCATGAGAGTCACATGGTGGTTCGGCGGCTGTTATGAATTTTCGTCCCCGGAAAGCTATTTTTTGACTAAGTTTAGTGCGTATTCGGCTGTAAGTCTCTACCTATGAGTCTGAATTACATTCCATCAGTTGTCACAAGTCCTATTTGTCATGGGGAAACTGTTTGTGTGAGCGACACAATCGTTCAGGGGCTGTTATGAATTTTTGCCCCTAGAAAGCTCTTTTTCGACTAAGTTTAGGACGTATTCGGCTCTAACTCTCTACCTACGGGTCCGAATTGCATTCCGTCAGTTGTCAAAAGTCATATTTTTCATGGGGAAGCTTTCCATGAGAGTCACACGGTGGTTCAGGGGCTGTTATGAATTTTAGCGCCCGTAAAGGTCTTTTTCGACTAAGTTTATGGCGTATTCGGCTCAAACTCTCTACCTACGGGTTCGGATTACATTTCGCAAGTTGTCACAAGTCCTATTTGTCATAGGGAAGCTGTTCATGAGAGTCACATGGTGGTTCGGTGGCTGTTTTGAATTTTTGCCCATGAAACGCCCTTTTTCGACTAAGTTTAGGGTGTATTCGGCTCTAACTCCATACCTACAGGTCTGAATTACATTCCGTCAGTTGTCACAAGTCCTATTCTTCATGGGGAAGCTGCCCATGAGAGCCACTCGGTGGTTCAGGGGCCGTTTTTAATTTGCTTCCCTGGAACGCCCTTTCTCGAGTAAGTTTAGGGCTTATTCGGCTCTAACTCCCAACCTACAGGTCCAAATTACATTTCGTCAGTTGTCATAAGTCCTATTTGTCATGGGGAAACTGTCCATAAGAGTCACACAGTGGTTCGGGGGCTATTTTGAATTTTCGCTCCCGAAACGCCATTTTTCTTGTTATTAATAATACCCACCTTCATTATATAACCCAAGTTTTTCTTAAGCCCAAGATTATTAATAATTCCATTATTTTAATATAAGAACTCAAGTACAATGCCTTCTCTCTTTTCTTATTCTTTTTAATATTTTTCTTAAATTGTCTAAACATATCCTAAGGTAGCTCAAGAATAGGTTACTACACCAATTGGAATGAAGTTTGTCAGTCAGTCTTAAGTTATTAATAAAATTATTAACTTATTTATGAGAATAAACGCTCAGCAATTGTTTAACTTAAACCATAATTGCAAGATTCAACACATCAG
Source organism: Camellia granthamiana (assembly GCA_036172215.1). Lineage (NCBI taxonomy): Eukaryota > Viridiplantae > Streptophyta > Magnoliopsida > Ericales > Theaceae > Camellia > Camellia granthamiana. Next base: position 30,258,155 of record CM069903.1, on the reverse strand, counting down.
AGAATCCCACATTAAGAGTTGTTAAGCATTTTGTAGCCCATGAAGAAATATAGTAGAGATGGAAAAGGACATTCAGCTTCATAAAAAAAGCTAAAAAGAGAAGAAAAGAAAAGTGAAACAAAGAAAAGCATATGAGATTGAAGTAAATAACGCAGAAGAGGAACATCCCATGAAGATCCAATGGAATCTGAGGACAGAGACATCTAATAGGCTAACATAATCACCTCTAATATAAAGTGTTTTAAAAAAGATGATTTTTACTGTATGTTCAATCATTTGTGGTTTGGGAAGAATTACTTTGACTAAGAATAATAACTGTCTTGTATGTTGCATTCAATGGTCATCATGGTAATGAAAGTTGAATGACCAGTTGGCCCCAACCTTTTTTACATTTTCCAAAACTTGACATTTATTGACCTTATCCTTCTTTAGAATAGGGAACATAATCTTCTGGCAACCTATTCAGGTCATAATGTATCTCACAATCCCATGATCTCCTCCCATCCCTCGAGAATTGGGAAATGACCCGGTTTGCCCCAACAGGTCCTTCCTTCCAACGGGCTCTCCAATTTTTTTGTGTTAACGTGTTATATGACCAAAAAAATGATAAAAGTCGGGTCCAATTTTGTGTTAACTGTTTGTTAGTTTAGAAAGTGACTTGGTGTCCCAATGATGTATTCAAAATGTCTGTTAGGTAAAAGTAGGGTATACTTAAATGTATACGCGAAGACAAAAATATAATTAAAGAATAACAAGAATCTCTTCGTGCGTTGGCTAACTGTGTTGTTGAAGTTAGTAACACTTCTACTAGCAAATTAACAACAACAATAAACATGCATTAAGGACAAAAGAAAAGAAAACAAAGGGTTAACTATGCTAATGTCTGATTCTAATGTAATAGGTTCTTGGAGAGCCTATTGGAGATAAGGATTTGCATTAAACAGGGTGGGTGACAAGTAGCATCCTAGCAGGGTTGAAGATGACTCACTATTTGGTGCAAGTGCTATTTGGAAAAAACTATTTGATCAAAGTATGACTATGTATATCTCTTTTTGTGTTCATTTTACCTTGATATGGTAATGGAAACTGTTCTAATATCAGAGGCTATTACTACATTAAAGGACAAAATCATATAAATGACGTAAAAAATAGAACTAGTTTTATTCAGGAACATAAGCTCTAATTTTTAGTGGAAGATGTTGATGGAGTCAACAAAGTAGTTTTTGAAAGGATGACCTGTAATCATGTGCCTTGGGGTTTGTGAGGGAAGAAAGTTCAGAGGGTTGTGATCATTTAGGCTTCACACAGTTGCTTTCACAGCATTACCAACACCATAGATGTCATTGTTTTGACTGTTTTTTTTTTTTTTTTTTTTTTTTTTTTTTGAGATTGTTATTTTCCATGGCCATTTTTTGAGGGATTACAAACCTACATAGATACATGCATACATACAACATATATAATATCCATTATTGGCTATAATGTTAAAAAAAAATAATCAAGAGATACTATTGTTTAGTGAATATGTAAATCTAAGTTTGTATAAGTTTAGTATGATATGAATAAAATTCTTCTTACCAAATACAATGATGACCGTCTGAACCCTCCAACAGTGTTGAGAGTCGTAAAACCACAGAGTTCAAATGATTAAGTTGTTCTTGTTGCGCCTCCCTTGCTTTTTTTTCCTTCTTCTACCTCTTTCATCAACTCCTCTCTCTCCCTCATCATCTCTTCATGATCACTCTGGCGCTCTTCTTTCTCCTTCGTCAAATCTTCATGAAGAACCTCCATCTCAGATCGCATTGCCTTTATTTGTTTGTCACGAGATCGTGCCGCACTATCAGATGGCGAATAGGGTCGTGGGCCAATCCCAAATCCATGCAAGTAATTCTTTCTCTGTACAAGCACTTGCCGTGAGAGTTCCACCTGTGTCAATGGGATCCTTGCATCCGTCGCTGTCGCTTATAGATTCACCATCGCATCCTGTCATTACCAAAAAAGTAGACTATTCAACAAAGGCACAAAGAATGACATGCAATTTTGTACTAAGATAGGAATTAATATTAAATACAATTGGAAAAAAAGTTTACTCCTTACATGTAGCTCACCACATTTGGGATCAATCCATTCGTTTGTTTTCTTCGATTTGTGTGATTTCGAATAAAATTTCAGAAAATCCAACTCTCCATTTTCATCTACTTGTTACTTTCAAATAACAAAATTAATTCGTCACAATAGTAACCATGACTTTCATCTTACATATATAAGTGATGAGAAATTTGTTCCAAATGCATCTAGCTCACCATAAGCGACATTGCTATTGGAAATGAGCTAGATCCACTAGTGTGATTTTATGGTAGCAAACTCCGGTTTGCTTTACCATCTTTAGAGCGTTTCTAAAAAAAAATGAATAATTCAAGAATTAGTACATATCAATGCATAATACACAAATAAAGCAATAGAGTCGTTTATATTTGTTTGTTACCAAATGAGATGCATCCTTCTAAGCCACATCAATCATGTGTTTCCAATCATCCAAGCAAACTCCTGTAGGCGGATGACTATATGGGTCATCAACACCCTCATCTACAAGTTTTTTGAAGTGTTGCTTCAGGGTGTACCTCCAATCCTTGTGCAAGAGATACGCCTTTGTATCAACGATCTCTTGAGCTTGTTGATCAGTATGAAAATCCTCACCAATTTCAAACTTGTCCTGCAAGCATAAGTGTGGACGTATTACAGAAATTGAATGCAGCAATTGCAACTTCACATAATAAAGACATTTAGTTTAAGGTCGGAAATTACTAGCACAGCTTGTACAACAGCATCTCTGACATTCTGATCAATTTTCTTCCATGACTTCACTCCCTTGAGAGGGCACAACCGCCTTATCTACAATCCCAACTTATTTGTTGCAAGGGTGGCATTCCCTCCAGTGAGTGCATTCAGCATGCAATTGACATAAACATGTAGTTTCTCCCCTTTTTTGCGTGCAATCATTTTTTGCACTCATTTTCCGAATGTAGGACTGCGTACACGAGTTGACGTACTTTTCCCTGGTCAAGAAAGGGCAATAAGTGTAAGGCCTTCAAATTGTAAATAGTGTCCCAAACATATAATCGACAATAATTAATTTTAAATTTTATCAGCAAATTGTCTTGGGGGATTATAATTTTTTTATACATGTAAGAAATTTTTTTTGTAGGTGAAGAAAAATCATTTGCTTAAGTTCATTAAATTGATCTTTAGGGGTCGAAACACACCTACAAAACTACCAAAAAGAAGAATAAACATTGTAGTCCTCAGTCAGTAAACCCTGAAGATGCAACAAAAAAGTACAATGGTCTTACCTACATTGTGCGCCTGTGTCTCTTCCACAAATGTTTGTGTGTCATCCAACAGTTGTGTCTCATCGGATAAAGTCTGTGGGGTGACAATGACATGTGCAGATGTTCCTGAGGGTGATGCTATGGGGTTAGTTGTTGTTTTCTTACGTCGCCCTGTCTTCGTCCCAAGAACCATGCTGGTAGCTGCAAAATAGTGTAGACACCCCATTTTTGACCGTCCTCAAGACTTGGACGTCACCGTTTGAACACTCGGTGATTATCCATGTTTGTGTTCGTCTTGCGTTCCCGGAGGTCTCGGCTCGCGCGCCTTGCCTCAGGATCTCTCGACTCGACCGTTTTGTGTCTGGTTTTGCACCAAACACTTGTGCTTTGCCTTGGAGGGGCAGGGAATGCCTTGTGAGGCATCCCCACACACCACCGGCACTAGCTAGAGGCCACCGGCTGGTTGTTGTTTCCATCGGCACTATATTGTGCCGGTCGGCACTCTTTTGTGCCGGTCGGCACTTGTTTTGGCAAAATGACCATTTTGCCCTGCCGACCACTTTACAGCTGCTTTATGAGATATTTTTAGACAGCTGTTTAGCTTTTGCTTCCCCTCCATACACGTGTATGGAGGGGATGAGCCTTTGGTTGACTTAGCTTGTAAGCTTTGGTGGCCTATAAGAGAAGGGCTTCTTCTCTTGGCTCAAGGGTTAGAAGGGTTAGAGACTTAGACATTTTTTGAGAGGGGGAAGCTCTGGTTTTAGGTTAGGTTTTGTGTATCTATCCTATCTCTCTCTTTCTCTCTTGTTTTGTACACTAGGTGTTTGTGACTTACTATTGCTCACCAACACCTAGTGTTTCACCCTCCCCTTGGAACTGAGGTACTAAGGGCTTGTTCTTGGTGTTCTTGGCTGGTTTGAAGCTTAAGGAGGCATCAAGGTCACCATTGTTGAAGAAAGGCTACAAAGGTGAGAAACTTGCTTTATATTCCCCATTCTTGCACTCCATTTTTACCTATCTTTGAACTATTTTTGTGCTTGGTGTTTAATACAAAAAAGTTCTATTTTTTAACCCTCTTCATTGTTCATTAAGAGTGTTTGGTGGTTTGGGTAGGTTTGACCACCCTTAGGCCTTGAAAAGACCACTTTTTGTGCCATTTTGTGAGAGATCCGAGACTTTGGTGTTAGGATCTCTTCACCACTGAAATCTTGAGGGATTTCAGTGGTGGAGATGATGCCATAGAGTCTCAAGAAGGAGAGGGCCACCCCCCTCCTTGATGTCCTTGAAAAGGGCAAGATTTGGCCTCTTGAGAGAGCATTATGTTTGGTTGTTTGTTGAGCATGTCTTAGCTGCATTTTATGTTTATTATGCCCTAATATGACATTGCTAAGTGTTGGTTTTAGCACTCTTTGCATGCCTTGCATAGTTGCTTTGTAATGCCTTAATAGTCCCTTAACATGCCTAGGTTGTGTGCCTCTATTTCTAGCATGTTTTAGGCTTAGATCCATGAAGCTTGTATGCTTATTTTGCCATGCATAAGGTCTGTCCATGCTTGTTTTGGTCGGTCATGACTTGTATCTCATAGCTCCTTTGCATTTGGCTTGTTGGCCTTAAGAGCATGAGAGTGTAGCATGCCTTGCTTGCTTTATTTTTGATGGTTTGGAACCATTTAACATGCTATTTCAGTCCCTTTGGTGTGCTTGTATGCTTGCCTTAGTAGTCTCTTTAATGCTTCAAAAGCATGTGTTGTATGCCTCATGTTTTAGCATTTTTGCATGCCTTTGGTTTCAAGCCTCTTAGATGCCATCTAAGTAGTCATTTGGGCTTAGTTTTGCATGCTAAAAATCTGTTTTGGGTCGTCCAATGCATGCCATGTTTGTTTTGCATAAGTGTAGTTCAATGCCTCATTGGCTTGCTTTGAAGACTTGGGCCATTTGTTGCATGTTTAGCTTGCTTTGTTGTATGATTTGGCACCATGTTTTGCATAATTTTCAGAGCTTTCCATGCATGCTAGTTGTCCATTGTTGTGTCCCTTCAAGTGTGCTTAGGGATTGCTTGTTCAATGCTTAGGTTGGTGTCTTAATATGTGCATGTGTGCATGTGTGTTTGGCCCTCATGACTTAGCATCTTGGCCACTGATTTTGGGCCTATTTAGGGCTGCCCATTTCATGTTTAAGTCCATCCTCCATTTGATTTGCATGCTTGCCTTGTGTACTTACTTGCATGTTTGTATAAGTGCCTTGCATTGTCCATTTTTGCACACTAGTTGCCATGTCTAGGATTGCATTGCATTGGCATACATGCTAGGCCTCTTGAAGTGAAGTCATGATGGAGGTTTAGCACCCTTATGTGCTTGTTTGCATTGCATGCATTTGAAATCAAAATTGCACTCTTGGTTCTTTGGGCCATCATGCATGGAAATGCGTGATTGGTGGTCCGAGAACCGAGGCACATCTTCCTTTGAGTTGCAAACATGATAAGGAATGTGTTTGGTGCATACATTGTTGGAATTACATTGCCATGCAAGTTTTTGTCCTCTGCTGCTGTGAGTTGCAGGTTTTGCAGGCATTTTGTGCCGACCGGCACTGTTAAGTGCCGACCGGCAGTCAATTTGCAGCCGATGGATGAATTCAGTGCCGGTGGCCATATCCTTCAGCCGGTGGTGTTCCACTCCAGCCGGTGGTTATCTCCAGTGCTCAGGGGAGTGTTTCTGAGACTTTGGCAGTCTTCAGAGGAGGAAAGCAGGGAAAACAGAGGCAAACCATGCATGGCAGTGCGATTCCGAGCGAGTCCCGAGCGCGTGCTCCACCTGGCCCTCTTCCCGAGGCATTTACTGCTTTAATTAGATTAATTTATTTAATTAATTTAGTGAATTTGTAATATTTTAATTAGCTTGCGTAGTTAATTATCTGTATTATTCTTTTGGTCCCTCCGAGTGAGGGCGTATCTGTAATAAGTGTGGGTGTGTGTGTGTATGTCTTCCAACCCCCACTTCTTTCTCCCTTTTATTTACCTGCTTTGATGGTAGATTAGGGCACGTTTATTTTAGCATACCTTATGCTATGCATGTGCGCATCCATGCATTTGTTTACATGCACCGGGCTCGGTACATCATACAAACTGCATTGTATTTTCAATTCCAAATTGAATACGTGTTATTCGATCGCATCTCACATGTCATTTTAGGGTTAGCCGAGCCTACTCTAAATTGCATCCTTGTATGTGTTACATTAGTCACTTAACATGAGCTAGGTCATGCATGTTTGCTAACTAGTTTATTGTTTTGGCACGGAGTACGATGTAAGTATTTATGCTTTAGCATATCGCATGCGTGTGAATGTTAACATGACAGTATGCTTACCATGCGGCTAAGTGCTTATGTGAGATAAACTGTTTGAATGCCTGTGGGTGGAGGTTGGATTGCTTGAGTTGGAAAAACTCGTTGAAATCCGTATTTTAGCCTACTTGCGAGTAGCAAATTCCAAAGCGTTTTCCAAACCAACGGATATGCAATGTTTATTTCCAAATTAGGCGATCTAGTCTATACTTGTTTGCTGTGCGCATAAAATAGTAATTCTAGCTAATTAATTGGAATAAGAACACATAAAGTCTTCAAAAACGGACATCATGGTTAGTAAAGGCCGGTCTTCAGACTGGGCGGGAGGGGGTGCTCATAGCTGACCTTCCCCGATCGTACCCAAGCTCCCGAGCCAAGACCACTTTGGTGATGACGGACATGTGGCCTTCGGCGCCGAGTCAGGGTTTCCTAAATTTCCCATTTTAAAAATATTTAGATGGCGACTCTGTAATCTGGCAAAGCAGTCCATGTTTGGCACTTCTTTTTCAAAAATCTGTTTTTCTCAAAACGATTTGCCAGAAGTGGACTCTTTGGTTCAGATTTAGAACCGTGACACAAATCGAGTCCGAGCTGTAGCATCGAGGTCCCACGCGGGCACTGTTACAAATAGTTGCAAACATGATATATTAAGTAAAAACATCACATGCATCATCGATATTATGACCAATATGGATTGTTGACAGAAGCTAAAGTATTCACAAAATTATAACAAGACAATAATAGGAAAATAATTGATAATGATTGTCAAACAAAAGTGTTGTATATAAACCAATGTTAAGCATAAATGTCAAATGAGGAGGTTCATCAATTTAAGAGGTTCAACATTGCAAAAAAGTTTACAATATTGCTCAGCATGATGACATGAAGAACAACATAAACAAAAGGACTAAACTCTCATCTAATTACATAACACATAAAGAACAACAATCTCCTTCATCCCTTTCCCCATTACATCAACAAAAGAACAAAAAGACAAAACAACAACTACCAAGAACACACATCGAAATTTAGAACCCATACATCAAGACTCTATCACACATCCAAATTTAGAACCCATACATCAACACTCTATGTCCATATCTGTATCAAAATCACTGTCAAGCTCATCTTCTTCTTCATTATCACCCTCCATTGTCAGTTCATCTTCATCATCACATATGAAGTCATCATCCATACCAACCTTGGGTTGTGCACGGTTATCAGACTACAAAACTTCCATTGGAATAATTTTAGCGTTAATATCATCTCGACGCAAAACCACATCGTCATCCATAGGCTCAGTTGGTACAACATTAGTGCTTTCATTTTGTTGGAACACATCATCAGGTTGTGGCACATCCACCTCGGGAACATCCCAAATTCTTCGATGTTGAAACTTTTCTACTACTCTCCAATTGGCACCTAACTTTGTATCATTCACGTAGAAAACTTGATGCACTTGACTTGGTAACACAAATGGATCATCTTTATATGATCGACTTCTTACATCAATAGCAGTGAAATGTGGTTCGACACGCAAAGTTCTGTTACTACCAGTGTTATACCATTCACATTGGAATAAAACAACACGGTGCCTAAACAAATATGTCATTTCCCAAACTTTGCAAATGTAGTCGTAGAACTTTATGAATTGGCCTTCATGGTCCCCTTCTACTACCAATCCACTATTTTGAGTTTTACGACGGTTGTCATGGTCGCGAGCATAGAGTCGGACGCCATTACAAATGTATCCCGAATATGTGTTCACTAAGCTGTTAGGACCATTTACCAGTGACCATATCTCATCGGTTGCTTCAGGTGACTTTTTGTGCCACAATTGGTTCATCTACATTAAAAAAAAACTGTCATGTTATTTTTAACATAACTTAACTTGATGTGTAAACTACACTATAAGGAATTTTAGCATACGTGATCTTTGAACCATTTAGGAAATTCTTTGCATTGTATCTTCGCAATGTCGCATGCACTTCCATGTTATTGTTGCAACAACATCTTGTGTTCCCTACGTAGGACAATGTAATTCATAAGTAATTTGAAGAATGATTACTAAAAAAACCAAAATAGGTCACATATAGTACGTCACAGGTTCGACTCGTACTCTAGATATTCTTCCACTTCTAAGCTGTTGTGTAGGACAAACCAATGAGCCCTTTCATGGTCGGCTACAGACACATCAGTTTCCCTTGTTAGTAGGCAAAATAGACGAACATTTTGAGTGAAAACCACCAACCCCGAGCCATTGTCACCCTTGTCATAGTTCCTTTCTTCCCGATTAAACACCATTTCAACGTCGTCTAAATACATTGAACAAAACGTCATACACTTTTTTGAAATGTAAGCCTCCGTAATGGAACCTTCTGGCCGAGCTTTATTGCGAACAAATCCTTTCAGAAGTCCGAGCATCCTAGATGCCAATATGATTTGAATGTTAATGTTTACATTATCTACTATATGTATTGTCTTTGAAATCCTCAAATCTTGTGAAATGGGAGTTTTAGGTAATAACAAATTCACTTCTGTGCAAGAGTTGCCATGCCAAAAGCATGTTCTAAATTATTCTCAACGCACACCTAACAAGGATAAAAAAAAGGACCACCAAAGAATCCACATTGTGATAAGCTAAAAATTTATGTCATAACTCAAGCTAATGAAAGACCAAGTAGGACTTTTGAGGATGGCCATAAAATATGACAATTTGGGTGAAGTAGGAATATAAAGAAAATACAAGCAAAATTTATAATAAATAAAAAAACACATAATGATGTATCTTATTTATATTATTTAATAAAAATTAAAATGTCTATCAATTTAGTTTATAATTATAAAAATAACATTATTTCATCAATTTTGCCTTTAATATCATTTTTGTTTTAATAATGGAGCATCAATCTCCTTGTATTGGCTTTCAAGTGTTAGATGAGACTTTTGCACTATATTTGGCAAAACTTATGAAAAGAATGATACAAGACATGAGCAATGTGGAGACCAAATATTTCCATTTATTAATGATGTCTTCAACATAAATAACCAAACATGTACTCATTACTAAAAAGGTCATTGTTGACTTGGTTTATTACTTTTAAATCCTTGTATATGTAGAAAGTTATTTTGAGATTCAAAGATTATTATAATATTGTAAGATGTAGTGAGACCGTTGGTGAGAGAAAAAACCAACTCATTGTAATCTCTAATTCATAATGAAACTTGATAGACAGAGATTTATAACCAAACCACAAATAAGGGCAATAATTTCCCAAACTAGAAAGTAGCAGAGGATAAACTATGTATATTTATACTTGGCCCAATACAAACAATGAAGAAAATGATAAGAGGGATGAAAAATATTTTCGGAATACATTCCATGTTGGGCCAGCACAATTTTTCTTTATGGCATAAATGTGAAAATTAGGTACACGAAGTGATAAGAGACGAGCTACGGTAATCTAGTGAACATGGGAGCTTAGAATGGCACATAACTTGAGAAGTATATTTGGCGATTGCAATAATTGTCGATTATTCTTAAGGAAGCTAAGCTTGTGGCCATTTTCTCAGTTTACCTTTATGTGGTTTACATCGAATATTTTAGCTACTTTCCATATTATTTCATGCATCTCAAATTTGTTTTAAGACAGCATATCAATTTTATCATCTATCACTTCCTTATGGGAACTCTCTTCCTTTTTAATATTTTATTTTTTATAATTGTATTTAATTTTTACTTCCTGTATATCACCAATCAACTTCCTATTTCTAAACTTTCTACATTGAAAAGTAATTCTTGAATACTCAGGTTGTCATTTGGAAAACTAAAGTTTTGGGAATATGTATGTACGCTTAAATGGATGGTGCTTGTTTTTTTGTTTTCGATTTTATAGTTTATGCTTCTAGTGTTTCTTTTATCACTGGTGTTCAGTAGCGAGATTCTATATTCAAGAGGTAAAAATAGACATCTCTATGAACTAGGACCAGGACCAGAGTAGGTTTCTAAGCATATCTTATCAAACTAGCTTCCCTAGTGAAGCACAAAAAAGGTTTGATTTCGCACAATGTTCAACCACAATTAGTTTCAAGGTGTTGAATTAGAAATTCATCGAAAAATGTTTCACAGCTAAAAATAAATAAAAATCAAAATTTGAAAATCAAATTGACATATTCAAATATCGAAAATGAAACAAAATGCATACTTTGGGAATTAACAACATATTTAACCCTAAATAATATATTGGAATTAAACATCTTATAAAAGACATTCTGTCAATGTATTATTTCTACTGCATTCATCATCATCTAGTGCAACACTTTTTCATGTTTAGGGTAAACAAAAGAAAAAAATAATAATAAAAATAAAAAAACAAATCAAAAACATGTTATTATATATATGTTCTTCTTTCTTAGATGGAAAAATAAATAAATAAATAAATAAATAAATAACAAGGATATTTTTATTTTTATTTTTTGTTAATGTATATGTTGTTTAACAGTGGGCACATGTTTCACATATCCACTTTGGGCTAAAGTTAGATGGCAATCAGTAAGCAAAGTTGGAGCATTTAAATGCAATAGAGGGGACTCAAAAACCCAATGGATTCTATTAAGAAAACAATGGTACGTTGCGAATAAAATCAGGTTTCTTTATGTATAACACGCATAAATCTGAGGTTAATTAAGTCTCCTATTCAACCTTATGTATTCCTCTACTTCACTTGTATTCTGTGAAATGAGTGAAGGATTTCCCCCCCCCCCCCCTTCATGTTTTAATAAATATTATTAAAACATAATAATACCCACTTCATGAAAAATTTTAGGACACAAACTCGGTACCTTATGTAGTGTAGGTTGAATGATCCAGCTGCTGTTGAGTAACAATAAGTGTAGTGATTGAATCACCTACATATGTAGACAGAGCATTATATATAATCAGTTTGGTTGCTGAGAAAATTGAGCAAAAGAAAGGATAGATTCTTCATAATCATTTTGTCTCGCTGATTCTAGAAAATATAAGGATAAAAATAAAATTCACCCATATCTGTAGGAAATTACCAAAAAGTAGCATGTAATGCTGGATTTGTTTAGTGTTTTTCCATTTTTTCCCTCAGTTTTCTTGGTAGCCAAACGGAATCTAAAACGAAATTCACCCATATTCGTAGGAAGTAACTAGATAATAGGCATGTAATGCTGGATTTTTAGTTTCTTTCCATATTTTCACTTAATTTTCTTGGTAACCCAACGGAGTCTATTTCCGTTTATATGAGTAATGGATTCCAGAGAATGTGGAAGTAATAATTTGGTGTTTTGTTATTTTTTTGGGTTTTGAGTTGGAGTTGTTTATGCTCAACTAATTATTTTGTATTATCTGTTAGGACTTAAGCAGACAAAATGATTGGATCATTTCTTACCAGAGGACTTGTGTATGTTGCTCATTAATTTACGGCCACATACATTATATATTAAACATTTGCATATACACACACAACATTATATACACACACAGCATTATTATACGTATCCACACAGCATTGTATATATACACACACATTCACCTGCATATATTACACATCATGTTTGAAATTTATCATAAATTACAGCCCTAAACACTAAATTTTGAATAAACCCTAAAGCAATAATGTGAGAAAATGGGAAAACATAGCAAAGGGAATAGAGAGAAAGAGAGACAGAGAGACAGAGACACAGATAGAGAGAGACTGTGCGTGAGAGAGAGAGAGAGAGAGAGAGACGCCTATATGTGTACAAAGCATTATACACACACACATATATTAAACATCGTCTTTCAAATTTTTAATAAATTAGAGGCACATACATTCAAATTTGAATAAACCCTAAACCAACAATGTCAGAAAAAGGGGAAGCAGAGTAAAGAAGAGAAAGAGACAGAGAGAGACTGTGTGAGAGAGCTCAAGTGACAGAGAGAAAGACACACAGACAGACCGTGAGCGAAAGCGAGAGTGCGAGAGAGAGAGAAACAGAGAGAGAGAGAGCGAGAGAGAGAACCTACGATGTGCTGCGATGGTGAGTTGCGACGGTGGTGATTTGTGCGGGGGGCGGTGGCCGTCGTAATGTCAACCGTACAGTAGGCTACAGTACAGGAGATGGTTTTTGTGAGGTTTGGTGAAGGACGGTGTGTGTGTGTGTGTTACAAAGTGTGATGTTGTATAACAGAGAGAGGGGCGTGCGCAGAAATAAAGGTTTGGCGAGTTGAAAATTGAACCTTTAGCGACTAATTTCTGTATTTGTCGACAAAGGGATAGGTTTGCCGACTAAATTTTTTTGTAGCCAAAAGGTTACTGACTAACGACGAAAATATTAGTCGCCAAGAGTACTATTTGGCGACTAATTTTAATTTTAGTCGGGAAAAACCAATGTTACTAATTAAAATTTTTTTTTGGGCCTAAAATTTGGACTAACAGTGACCAATCAAAATTTTAGTCACTAAAACTTGAGTTTTTACCAACTAAATTTAAATTTAGTCGCCAATAATTAGTATTTATTGACTAAAATATTTTAGTAGCGATATCTTGAACCAACGCCGACAAATATAAATTTTAGTCGCCAAAAAATGTACTTTCAGCGACTAAAATTTGTTTAGTCGCCAAAAATGGTCACCAAAGGTGCGATTTGTTGTAGTGTTTGTCTAATCTTCTTAAACTTGTATGTTGGCTAGTGAGGCTAAAAGCTTCTTTGAAGTTGTGATTTCTCTAGAAAATTTAACTTTATTTTGCATAAGTAGTAAGCCTTGGGATGCAAGTGAATGAAAGCCGATGAGATAGGCTTGTTATCAAAGGATACCGACAAACAGAAGGCCTGGATTACTTTGATACATGATCATCAGTTATAGTGAGTGTGATCGCAATTGTGCAACATCTGGAAATACATCAAGATAGATGTTCAAATAGCTTTCCTATATGAAGATTAGTTGAATAAATCTTTAAGGTTTGAATACTTGAGAAGATATTCAATACTACCAAGTGGATGTTGTATTCTAAGTTTGATATGAAAGATATGGGCCTTATAGATGTAATTCTGGGTGTTAAGATTACTAGAATATCTAGTAGTATTGTACTTTCTCAATCTCATTATGTTGATAAAATACTTAAGAAATTTAGTAAATCAGATACAAGTGTGTCAAGGACATTGGTAGACTTATGTCTATATGTGGTCAAGAATAATAGATTTAAAGTATCTGATGAGTTATACAAGGCCAGGTATAGCCTACTCAGATAGCAGGCTTAGTAGATACACGAGTAATCCTAATGCTACTCATTAGAAGGGCATTGTACGGGTGTTAGATTATTTACACTACACCTGGGATTATAGGTTGCATAACACTTGATATCTAGTTATACTAGAAGGATACAAAGGCGCCTACTCGCTATCTGATAGAAAGACTACGAATCAATTAGTAGATATGTTTTCTCTAATTGGAGTTACTACTGTGTCTTGGAGATCTTCCAAGAAAATGTGTATCACGAGATCAATGATGAAATCAGAATTCAATGTTTTAGATAAAGCTACTAAAGTAACTAAATGGCTTTGCCGTTTTATTGGGGATATTCCATATTGATCAAAACTTGTGCTAGCAATTTTGTATACTTTGCGGCAACCAATCAAGTATTGGTACGGCACAGATGGAAGGTCTAGACATTTTTGTTGAAGACATAGTTCCATACGACAACTACTCTCATGTGTTGTCACTATAGACTATATACGGTCTAAGGACGATATTACGGATCCGTTAACCAAACGTTAAATCGAGAGTTAGTAGGAAAATCGTCAAAAGGAATGGGGTTAAGGCCTTTAGTAAATGTTACCAGAATAAAAAACCCAACCTAGTTGACTGGAGATCCTAAGATCTAGGTTCAAAAGGACAACCTAATTGCGTGTAACGGGTGAGTCACTGTGGAAGGAAATACCTTATGTAGGTCACCTATGTAAGTGCGAAGTGGGGCTACTTCTTTAAGAATTAACAATGCCGAATTCTTTAAAAACACTTATTGAACCAGGCTAGTGTTCCGGGGCCAAACCGGACACACTAGTGAGAACAAGAAGAATGGTTGGATAACTCCTGTGTGAGGTCTATTGTCTCGATTTACACAAACGGCAGAACAGTTCAAGACATCACATTCACTGGTCAACCAGTAAATCCAATTGGCTTTCATTACGAAAGGTTTAAGGCCAACAACTACTTTTTCTAATGCAGGGTTATTTTGTGTGCTCTCTCCCCGAGTCTTTGTTGTTAAGCGTTGTCCGTTTTTCTTTATTCGGGCAATTTCATTCATGTGGGGGATTATTGGAAAATAATGATTTTTTGCTAACTTTAATTCGAAATTAAAGTGGGACTCAACCGTCAATTGAGGTGGATCTGAGTGGTTTTGTATTCTCTTAAGTGAGAAGATTGCAATACAAAAATAATAAGCCGAAACAATTGAGTTATGAATGAGAATTGTCTTATAAAGTGGGTATCAATAAAGTTGGGCTTAACTTTGGACTTAGTATTAGTCTGGACTAGGCCTCGGCTTGTGCTTGTGCATATGCTGGGTTTGGTCTTAGACTTAGACTTGGACTTTATCTTGAGCTTGGGCTAAGCTATGTTGTGTTGGGCTTAGCTTGTGCATGTATTTGAGAATTGGGCTTGGATTGGGTTGTAACCCAACATTATTGTCCATTTTATGACTCATTTAGTTAGTTTATTCAACCATCATTATATACATATTTATTTGTATATTTTAAGCTCATGGGAGGTTTAGACCTTTGTAACTCTCATCTTTTGATGATGGAGTTGATGACCATATCAGTAACCATAGGTTTTCAACCTTTGTAACTCTAGCCCTAATGGCTAGAGTTGATCGCCTTGGTTAATGCATTTGATGTCCCTATTGATGTATAACCTTCATGGCTAGGAATTTCCTTACTTGTATAAATAGAGGTATTTCCCCTCTAACTTAGTAGGATTTTTTTGGAGATATTTTTGATAGAAAATGGAGATGGTGTTTTGAGATAAAGTTTGAGATGTTTTTTTTCACCAAAGAAAAAATTTTCTATCTTCTTTTACTAGCCCCTTCTTTGGTTCTTGTTAGAGAGAGTGCAACCATTATCAAGTTCGCCTAACCTATTCAGAAGGTGCTTCTACATTAGTTGGTTTTGACCATCTCTTGGGAGACAAACGCCAGCTTACCTCCAGTACCCACTAGGAGACGGTAAATCTGTTTTAAGGAGATTGTGGTATCACAAAGGCTTTGGTTTGCATCTTTTATCTTTTGTTCTTCAAAGTTTTAAATTTAAATATTTTTTGGTATATTATTTTATATGTCCATTTGAATTTGTCTTGTAATATGTTTTATGGTGTAATCTAGTTCATTCTTGTGTTTTTTTTTTAGTTATATAGTTTATTGTATATTTCATTCTTTAATAATAAAAAATACTAATAATAATTGTTTTGTCATTTTTATTTAATTTATTTTATATATTTTTCATGTATTATTATGAAAAAATATCAACAGGTTCATCTCTTTATGTGAAGTGATCTTACATTCCTCTCTTTTAGTTTTTTAAAAAAAATTATCATATAGATTCACCACATATTTTACGTGGTTGCACACGGGTCGGTTCGGATCGGGTTAACCTATTAACCGGTAGTCGACCGAACAAATTCGGATTGGAAGAATTAATATCCAATTTCGACCAGGTGATGGTTCGAAACCGTCCGTTCATACGAATCGGATTGACGGCCGGATTCGGTTGGTTTCACGAATTGGGCTGTATCAATAAAATTAGTTGGGCCAAAACATAACTGGGCCTTCACCATTAGCAATTTTATTATGAAAAAAGACATTTTTCATGATTTTTAATTTATTACCAAGTTAAAATATTAGTAATTTTAAAAATAGACAATTTTACAATTAAAACTATAATTAGCAAAAAATATTAAATTTATAATTTTACAATTCTAAAATAAATTCCACCAATTCAGTAAATAAATCTGTTGATGAATAAAAAAATATGAACAAAAATAGTAGTCTCAACCTTAAAGAATTATTTGTTAACCAAACAAACAATAAATTCCACACAATAATATGAATAAAAAATAATTAACTAAGAAATTTCATACACCACTTACTACCTATTTTAAACCCAATTATATCAAAGAAGAAAAATAGTAGTTTCAAACTTTTCACAAACAAACAAACAAAATTACAAACTTCCAATTAACAAACAAAATAAGTAACTCAAGATCAACTATCAACTTTTTTGATTGGCAACATAATCAAGATAACCTATCAGCTAATCACGTTCATAGCCAAAGCATAAAAAATATATATATATATATAACTATACTTAGCAACTACCAAAATATTCCCTACTTCCAAACTTGCCACTCCAGTTGGCAGCCAAAAAGCTTCAAAAAAAATAACCAACCAGAAGTTTGTAATTTTTTTTTAATGATTACAATCATCCAACTATAGAACTGAAGCAATATTAATACAAAATAATAGAATATGAACAGCTTGGATAGGAAGGATGGACAGAAAATACACAAAAATGACCATCAGCAAACAGTCTGCCAAAGCAAAAAGGTATTATCAACAGGTATTATCAACAGATATCAACCACCTATAAGGAAAAACAATTTGATAAATAAGTAAACATAAATCAAAGGAAACAACATAGTATAAAATTAAAAAAGACTTTAGTTTATTTACCAAGCTATGCTCCATTGCCATGCTAAATAGTTATGGGACTTGAACTTAAGTTTGAGAATGAAATTGATTCTGGAAAAATCACAAAATAAAACAAGTCAATAATAAAAGTAGATGATTAAATCAAAAGATAAAAAAAAAAAAATTAACAAATCAATTTTATAATCAAAATTACCTAAGACATATTGCTCAAATTCTAAAACATCATCCATTACCTTGGAAAGAGAGATTGGCACAGTGCTTTGAAGCCAATTCTGAGTACAAACAAGTACCTCAACCATCATAGGAGAAAGAGAACTTCGAAAATGATCAAGAATGCATTCACCAGTACTAAATGCCGACTCTGAAGCCACTGTTGAAATCGGCATTGCCAATACATCACGAGCTACTTGGGACAACACTCGATACTTAGAAGAATTAGTTTTCCACCTGTCATGACCCGAACCCGCCCCTATAGATTAAGGTCATAACCGACCAGTAATCATGAGATTACCTACGGCCTCAAACCAAAACAAACATATAGCAACAAAGTGAAGGTGCCAAAACAGAAGCAAACTTAAAAATTTTGTCCAATGAGCTATGCTTACATGGCATGTCAAAACATTTCACATATACTTAATAATAACTCACACTACATATCAGTAGTTAACATCTTGTATACCCAGGATCATTCAAACACATAGTCAGCCATGCCAAAAGCTTATGCACATAAATGGTCTATCATGACCAATAGAAGTAGCAACAGAAATACAAAAGATCATAAACAAAGCCTCTTGCGTGAGGCACTTGGGCTGACTTCACAAAACTCGGGTTCCTTTTTTAAATTCCACTAAGGCTGGGGTTGAATGTCCTTTTGTTCACCTACATACATATAGATAAGAGTGAGCTAACGCCCAGTGAATAATATCAAAATAAAGAGGTTAATGAATGAGGTTCATTTATAAATGAATCATACTTATAATGTACATATTTGAACCACTATTCTCATTCACACCAGATTTACAAATCTCAACAAAGCAAAACGACCTTAGATCCAACTTATCATATCCACATGCAAAACGACCTCAGGTCCAATTCTTATATAAAACAATACGACCTCGGGTCCATCTGTACAAAATGACCTTTGGTCCAGCCAACTCTTTGTTCAAAACGACCTTTGGTCCAATTCAAACATATCAAACGGCCTCGCGCCCAATTCAAATATATCAGGCATATCAAACGGCCTCGGACCCATTCTCTTTATATTCATATCCATGCGTATTTCATATTCATGATCATGATCTTTTTCATTCAAACGGCCTTTGGCCCATCACGGTATTCAAACATATCAAATGACATATTCAAACGGCCTTTGGCCCAATCATTCATATCCGACGGCCTTTGGCCCAATCATTCATGTCAAACGGCCTTAGGCTCAATTCAGATATATCAAGCATATCAACGGCAAACGGCCTTATACAAAATTAGACATATAGAATACTCATTCATATTTCAAATCAACAAATCCATGAAGCTTATACAGAAGTAGCATTCGGAAAGTAACATACTTGAAAATATCTTTACTAAGATATTACTCACAGTGTTCTGCCGGCGGATTTGCCCTTGAGCTCGACCCTACACATTACATAACACATATGGGTCACAAACAATTCAATTCGTTCTTAATTTATACATTCCTCTTAGGCTCCTTTCCTATCATTTTAACTCATTCGCAATGCTCGATGCATGCCTAAGAGTGCTTAGAAATGAAAGAGAACAGATAACAAATTATAAAACCACTTTTCAAAATAGCTGAAACAGGGATCCCCGCTCGAGCATGGGTTCTGCCGCTCGAGCGGACCCCCATGGTCTGCAAAAGTACTGGTTGCCTCATTTTTACGCTCGAGCGTAGATTCGAGTGCTCGAGCTGAAGGTCACACTACATGGCTCCCCGCTCAAGCGTGAATATCCCCGCTCGAGTGGACATGCCAAATTCTGGGTTTTCTAGAATTGTTCTTCAAGTGCAAACTTGATGGTCAAAGGTCCAACATTCATATTTTTGGTCCAAAAACGTGGAAACACAATATATAGCACAAGGATATAAGCCATATGATGCCAATTATTCAAAATCATGGCTCAATTCTCAAATAAATCAACATTTCTTTTGTATAGTCAAATTCATACATATCAAACCTCATATAAGCTCCATATCTCCATTAACCAATATGCATGTAAATTTTGACTCCAATTCTATTCCAAATATTACAATTGACACTCATAATCATGAAACTCATAACAATCGTACATGCATGCAAGATTTGGTGCTCAATTCTATTTGTTCTACATAGTTCATGCTCAATATGCAAATTCATAGCAATTCTATGCATGCATGTACATATAAGCTTTAAATCCTTCAATTTCATTTCAATTTATAGTCTTGATCACCATCAAACCTTGAATTCACAAAACTACAAACTTAAGCTCATAAATCTTTGCTTAATTACTCACCTAGGACTTTCAATTCTCACAAATGGTAGTTAAACCTTGAGCCTAGCCTTCCAATCTCACAAACTTTGAGCCAAATACACAATTCTCCTTCTTCTCTCTCTAGAGCCGGCCTCTCCCTCTCTCTCTAGAGTGTGACTTCAATTTTGAGTTCAACAAAAATGAGAAAGATGAGTGTATATTGGCCTATTTATAGGCTCTCTTAATCACATTTGATTATAGCTAATTAATAGCACTTAATTAATCGTTCTAAATCTAATTATTTTGATCCGAATAAATTTGCAATTAAATTTCACCGTAGGCTCTAAAAATTACATTAATCACAATGGCGTAATCAATTTCAGGTTATGTGGCCGATAGGGCCTTCAATTTAAATTCTAAAGCAGATAATCAAACAGATTTTCCTACGGTGAACAGATAGAAATTCAAAACCATATATATTCATATAAATGGCACTCAAAATCATATCAAATACATAATCACAATCATAATCAAGATTAATTAGCATAACACGGACTAGGGTTATCACACCACCACCCCAAAATTTCAAATTTTTCATCTCTCACTCCTTCACAACAATCAGCCAAATACTTGTCCACTTCGGACTTGCACATAACAGAAAATTCAGCATCCAAATAGGTATTAAATTGAGATTCAATCAACAAATGAAGATCATCACAATCATCATCAATCACGATCCTAGATGGTTCATTTGTGTCAGGCACTTCCCCAAAATTTGAATAATTTGCAAGGTAATGGTCATACAAACGAGTCAAACAATCTTTCACTTGACCAATCATTGTATTGACCACACTTTCACCAAACAATTGGGAAAAGAAAAACTGGACTTTTTTCGTGGATCAAGCACCACAGCAACATACATCAACAGATTTATTTTATCTCCGTTACCCCAATATTTGTCAAATTTTGCTTTCATTCCTTTTGCCATTAAAGCCAGCAATTCATCTTTCTTCCCATCTTTTTTACTTAATTGCTCAATTTTTGTTAGAATAACAAACATCTCATCAAAAAAACAATTAGAAGTTACATAAAGAGTGCCCGAAAACCTTATAGTAGCATTGTAGAAAAGCCTTAAGAATTTTAAACATGCTCTAGACACAAAATACAACAATAAATATATTGCATAATATACATAAACAAATCAAACATGCTAATAAATTCCAATTTTGTAAATAGTTGGTTAACAAACTATTTTCTAAAAAATGATACATACAAAAACAACGAGCATTATGCATTCTAATATGATACCATTATTATAGGATCCAAAAATATAAATAAAAGGATGCTTACTTAATGAAAAAAAAAAAACAAAAATATGAAGCTTGCAATTTTTAAAATAATAGCAAACAAACAGATATTAAAAAAACAAAAAAAAAAAAAAAAAAAAAACATACACTTTAACTTTCACTTTAAGCTTGTAATTTAAAATAATTAAAATAAAAAAAAATTGAAAAAAAACATACACTTCATTCTTACTGAGTATATTTAAGCATTCATTTTTTTTATTTTATTTTTTTTCATTTTATCTTCTTTTAAGAAAAATAAGTTACTTAAAAATCATTTTTACATGTAGGGATTTTGTTAACTTGAAAAAAAACTAAATAAAATTACAAAATAAATCTAAGATTTTTGGTGACCAGAAAAAAATATATATAAATATAAATAAAAAAACCATACTAGAACAAATATATTTAGAGCATTCAAAAACATGAATGATCCATTATCTAGTGCATAATATACATCAACTAATCAAACATGATAATAAATTTTCATTTTCTAAACAGTTAACACAATGATTTATTGAAAAACTAACAAACATTTTAAGTACCAAAGAATAAAAAAACACACATGAGCATTCAGATTTTTTTTCATTTAGCTTCTTTGAAACAAAAACAATGACTTAAAACGAGGGTTTTTGTTAATAAAAAAAAAAATCCACATAGGGTTTATGTTAGTTTGCAAAAAATTAAAAAATATATATATATTAAATCTAGTGTTTTTGTTAAAACAAAATTTAGAAATACGAAATCCATGTAGGATTTCAGTTATTTAAGAAACAATTAACTATAAACACAATATCGATCAAGGGTTGCAATTAATCAAAAACAATTTAAACAAATAAACTCATACCTAGGGTTTTGGTTTGTAAGAGAGCACCACCACCAACATCTCTGATTTGAAGGATAGATGAAACACCTCACAAAGTATCAAAGAGAGAGAGAGATTGGAAAGAGATGGAAGTTGAGAATGTGTAAATCAAAGATGTAAAAAGATATATAATGAGGGAAGAGGTTGGTTTACATTACAGAGAGATAGATTAAAGAGAGAGTGAGAGAGAGAAATATGGGGAAAATGAGAGGAGATAATAGGTCTGCTGGACAACTTTTTTGCTTTGAAAGTTGAAATACATCATCATCATAGAAAGCTTTCACAAGAAGCTTTGCACTTCTCCCAAGAATAAAACAATTATACAAATATATATTAAAGATGTAGCAACTACATGCTTGTGTTGTTTAATTCAGTCGGGTCGATTTCGACCGCAACAATTTACATAAAATCGCTGCCAATCGTGAAATCGCGAAATTCAGCCAAATGAAACCGCAGTCGACTGGTTGAATATTCAAAACCATCCATTTTACTTCGGTTCGGGTCAATTCGGGCGGGTGGGTCAGATTTCGATTTTTCATGAACACCTCTATGTGGTATATTTTTACAATTCTATTAGTTACATATTTATTATTTCTTATTTTTTTCTCTTATGTATTACATAAAGTAATCAATAGAATTAGAAGGGCACATAACTTAGTTGGAATTCTTGAAAGACAATATAATTTCTTCTTCTTTAGCCACTCTAATTCTACATCATTGGAGATGGAATTAAAAGAACAAAATTAAAAGTATGAATCATTATTTTCAAAATAGTAAAATTTATCATTTTTATATGAAGATAACAGAACAAGTGACTGATACTTAAAGGACTATTTTGAAAAGATAGTTAAAAGCCATTTTCTAACTTTTAACCTATTTTGAGTCACATCATCTCTCACATTTTTTTACATGTTTTTTTTTCTTTAAAAAAAAAAAGTCAAAAAAAACTAAAAAATCAGCTTTTAACCATATTTCCGAAACAACCTAAAGTAATGCTCCGAGACCGCTAAATAACTTGTAGGGTCCAATTTATGTTTGGTTAGAAAATTTGAGAAAAATTTTGGAAAAAGAAAGAGAAAGAGAAAAGATAAATGAAATATAAATAAAATATACTTATATTTTATTTAATTTTACATATTTTTTTTATAAAAAAAAATTTTTAATCTGTTAACCAAACAGTGTGGTTTAGTTTTGGTGCGAGTCCCTATAGGGTATAGAGTTAGGTAGCTAACTGTTAGCACCTTCTACTTGAAAGTTGCATGGTTGGCATGAGCAACACCTTGCACCAATGTCCAACCAAGGCCATGGCATGATGGTGGCATATCAAGACAGCAAGGTGAAAAGTTGACAAAGTACTAAGGCAGCAGCACTCAACCCTTGGCCAAAGTATAGGCAGCAGTTGCACAAATACAAGGCATTAACATGACCCGAATGTGGGTTGCAGCATACTTGGGGGTTCAAAGCAATCAGCATACAAAACTTGGTCTGGGGACCAAGACAACCAAATTCGTGGCTGACTTGATAAGGCAAACTACAGGCAGTTAACAGCAGTTATGCATGTCTGTTGGCAACAATTATCTATGTTGGGCAAAGACAAGGCAAGCCTAGAAATCAAGAACCAAGGCTGGAAAAAAAGCAGCAGTTATTAGCAGTTAGTCCCAGAATTGTTCCTAAGTCCCTAGGCAGTTGGGAGTGTCAACTGCCATGCCACTTGGCATGCTTCCTTGTAATGCTGGTTGTATGATTGTAACTGATTGTAAGCCTATTTTAAGGCATAGCCATGGAACTCGAAGATAACTAAGTGTTTTGTAAGAGTTTCCATAGGCACTTCTTTGTATTGTTGGTGCAATTAATAAAGGTTAGGAATTTTCCTGTAATCTCTTGCTGCCTACTCTCTTACTTGTTCTAACACTTTGTGTGGGTGTGTATTCATAATTGGCTGAGACTAAGTGTTGTAACTTAGTGCCATTACAGGTGAAAATTTTGAAACGAAAATTGCCCCTGTAACAATTGGTATCAGAGCACGGTTATGCTCTAATGGTTTCTGGCATGGATGCCTTGAAAGAAAGAGTAACGCAGTTGGAAAATCTTGCGGGTGAACTTGCTGATGAGAACCACTCACTGACGGATCGATTGGATGCTGTGGCCTCAGGGATTCTTGCCCTTGAGACATCGACAGTAGATCGGTTCAAAGACATACTGATGGATATGCTTGCCATTTCGGATTCTTGGAAGGACAAGTTTCAAGAAGTTATGGACAAACTAACCCTTCTAAAAAAGGCAGTCTGTGGGCATACGAATTCTGACAAGACTCCTTCAAAAATCAAGTTCCAGACCCTAAAGCTTTCGATGGAAATCGGAGTGCCAAGGAACTTGAGAATTTTATGTGGGATATGGAGCAGTACTTTAAGGCTACTCATGTGCCAAAAGGAGAGAATGTTATAATCATAAGCATGTACCTTACTGGTGATGCTAAACTTTGGTGGTGTACACGTGTTGGGGATGATGCTCGGCCAGAGATCTCAACATGGGAGACTCTTAAAAAGGAAATGAAGGAACAATTCCTTCCTTGCAACACATCTTGGGTTGCGAGAAACGCACTTAAATGGTTGAAGCATTTCAGATCGGTGAGGGACTATGTGAAAGAATTCAGTTCGTTGATGCTAGACATCAAGAATATGTCGAAGGAATATAAACTCTTAAACTTTACGTCTGGGTTGCAGAATTGGGCCCAGTTGGAACTTCGGAGACTCGGTGTTAAAGATTTGTCCTCTGCCATGGCTGCAGCGGATGGGTTGCTTGACTACAAGCTAAGCAAGGAGGCCCTATCTGAAACCAACAAAACCAAGAAGAAAAAGAAAGAGAAGACGACAAAGAAAAAGTCTGGTTTCAAGAAGGGCAAAGACGGTTCCAAATACAAGCAGAAAGGGGAATCTTCCCAGAACAATGGTGGGAAATCTAACAAAGGGTGCTTCATCTGTGATGGAACCCATAGAGCGAAGAATTGTCCCAAGCATGAGAAACTTAACGCTATGGTCGCTGAAGATGATAAGGCGAGATCTGACTTAGATGGCCCTACTCAAGTCAACCCTTTGCAATTGCTAAATGTAATTCGTGTAGAAAAGACCCCCTTATCCGGTTTAATGTACATAAAGGTAGTGATGGACGGTATCAACGTGTTTGCAATGGTGGATACTGGAGCCACATATAACTTTGTGTCTAAAAGGGTAGTGCATTCCCTAAAATTGAAGATTGTCCAGAATCCAAGCAGAATCAAGACTGTGAATTCTGTAGCCTAACCGGTGCATGGGATGGCTCGGGATGTGAAGGTAACAGTGGGTAAATGGACTGGACAACTGAATTTGATGGCAGTCCCATTAGATGACTTTGATGTTATTCTTGGGAATGATTTCTTTGTGGCTGCAAAAGTGGCATTGATGCCATATTTGGGTGGGTTGTTGATTTCAGATGAAAATCAACCTTGTTTTGTGTCGAGCTCTACTCAACCAAACAAGAAAAATGAGGCAAAGAAGAAGGATGAGATATTGTCGGCAGTGCAAGTGCTTAACGAACTAAGGAAAGGCGAGGAAACATTCCTTGCAGCATTGATTGAAATGAAGCATGACCTTACTATGAAAGTACCAGATGCAGTGGCTGATGTCTTGGCGGAGTTCATTGATGTAATGCCTCCAGAGTTGCCTAAATCTCTCTCTCCTCAGCGTGCCGCTGATCATAAAATCGAATTGGTGCCTGGAGCGAAGCCTCCTGCCAAGGCACCGTACTGAATGTCGCCGTTGAAACTTACTGAATTGAGGAAGCAATTGTCGGAGTTATTGGAAGCCAGTTTAGTCCAGCCCTCCAAAGCCCTATACGGTGCCCCAGTGTTACTCCAAAAGAAACAAGACGGATCATTGTGGATGTGCATGGATTATCATGCCCTAAATAAGGTGACTATCAGAAATAAGTATCCTGTCCCTTTGGTGGTTGATATGTTCGACCGTCTTAGCAAGGCCACTTTCTTCACAAAGTTGGACCTTCGCTCCAGGTATTAGCAAGTTCGGATTGCGGAAGGAGACGAGACAAAGACCACTTGTGTAACTAGATATTATGGTTCTTTTGAATTCTTAGTTATGCCTTTTGGCCTTACTAATGCTCCGGTGACATTCTGTAATTTAATTAATGATGTTTTTAATGATTATGTTGATCGGCTTGTAGTTGTTTACTTATATGACATTGTGATTTATAGTGAAACACTACAAGACCATTTGACCCATCTCAGAAAGGTATTCTCCCGATTGCAGTAAAATAAACTCTATGTAAAGAAGTAGAAGTGCAAATTTGCTCAAAAAGAAATTAAGTTTCTTGGGCATATTATTTGCCAAGGCTATGTCAAAATGGATGGAAAGAAGGTGTAGGCTATTATGGAATAGTCTCCACCCACCAATGTTGCGGAGTTGTAATCCTTCTTGGGTTTGGCAAATTACATCGGAAGTTTATTGAGGGATATTCAAAGAAGGCTGCTCCCCTCACTGATTTGCTGAAGAAAGATCACAAATGGCATTGGTCCATTAATTGCCAAAAGGCCTTTGACAAATTAAAAAGTGCAGTGGCCAGTGAACCGATCTTGCGATTACCTAGTTTTGAGTTGCCTTTCGAAGTACACACGGATGCCTCAGACAAAACACTCGGAGGGGTATTGGTGCAAGAAGGACACCCTGTGGCCTTTGAAAGCAGAAAATTGGATGCTGCTGAGAAGAATTATTCGGCCCATGAGAAGGAAATGACAACAGTAGTACATTGCCTTCTCACCTAGAGGGTTTATCTGTTGGGATCTAAGTTTTTGGTTCTTACTGATAATGTGACTAATACATTCTTCAAAACTCAGAAAAAGTTGTCTCCAAGGCAGGCCCGTTGGCAGGAATTCCTTGAAGAATATGACTTTAAGTGGCAACACAAGCCTGGACGACATAATCTAGTCGCTGATGCCTTAATTCGGAAGGAGATAATTGAATATGTGGCTGTTATCTCCAACATTGAATCACAATTGCTGAAAAGGATCTGGGATAGTACTGCAATTGACTCAGAATATCAACGGTTGGTACAGCAAATAAAGAATGGAATTGCTTGTCGGTATTGGTTTGAAGATGGTCTTCTCCATGGCAAAGGAGATAGGCTATATGTCCCTAGTGTTAGGGGACTGCGAATGGAACTTCTTAGAGAGACGCATGACCCGCAGTGGGCTGGTCATCTGGGACAACAACGCATGATGGCACTTTTGTCGCATTCATATGTATGGCCAAAAATAGAAGAAAACGTAAAGGCTTATGTCAAAACTTGCATGGTGTGCCAATTAGACAAGACCAAAAGAAATAAGGCAGTTGGGTTATTGCAACCATTGTCGGTCCTTGAGAAGCCTTGGGTTTCCATATCCATAGACTTCATCTTCGGATTTCCTAAAATTAATGGGATGCGCTCCATCATGGTAATTGTTGACCGTTTTTCTAAGTATGCTGTTTTTATCCCTACTCCTCATGCTTGTCCCGCTGATATTGCTGTTGATTTATTTTATATGTTGTAAAATACTTTGGCTTACCTGAGGACATAATTAGCGACAGGGATACTCGGTTTACGGAAAGGTTTTTGACTATGCTCTTTAATTTGTTGGGTTCAGAATTAAAGTTCTCCACAGCAAATCACCCTTAGACGAATGACCAAACCGAGAGGATGAACGGATTGCTGGAGGAGTATCTCCAACATTATGTGACTGCAAGTCAAAAGAACTGGGTCGAATTACTAGACAATGCACAGTTTTGCTACAATCTCCATAGATCATCTGTAACCGGGATGAGTCCGTTTGAATTGGCCACGGGGCAGCAGCCCCTTACTCCTCACGAAATGGCTAAAACAAGCTCTGGTGGTAGATGTCCAGCAGCATACCACTTTGCAAGGGCCAAACAAGAGTTGCTGGAGGAAGCACAAGACAGTTTGGCTAAAGCAAGCAAAAGAATGAAGAAATATGCTGACAAAGGGCGGAGACCCTTAGAGTTCAAAGTGGGAGACAAAGTGCTACTAAAGCTTACTCCTCAAATTTGGAAGAAGATAAGCAGTAAGGCAGTGCACCGAGGCTTAATTCCAAAATATGATGGCCCCTTTGAAATCTTAAAACGGGTCGGCAATGTTACATACAGGTTAGTGTTGCCTGATCAGTTGAAAATCCACCCAACTTTCCATGTTAGCTTTTTGAAACCTTTTCATGAGGATCAAACAAACTTGACGAGGAAACAAGCTTGAAGAGCACCTCCGGTGATCAGAAAACAGTTTAACAATGAGGTAGAACGGATTTTTGATCATAAGACCGAGGGTCAAAGCAAAAAGAATCGAAGGACCTATTACTTAGTGAAGTGGAAGGGTTCCCCAGAATCTAATGCAAGTTGGGAAAAAGATGTAACATTGTGGCAATTCGAAAACACAAGTCCAAGAGTACTTGAAGACCCTACCAACGAGGGCGTTGGCTTCTTCTGGTGAGGCTGGTTTGTTAGCACCTTCTACTTGAAGCCTGCATGGTTGGCATTGGCAACACCTTGTACCAATGTCCAACCAAGGCCATGGCATGATGGTGGCATGCCAAGACAGCAAGGTGAAAAGTTGACAAAGTACTGAGGCAGCAGCACTCAACCCTTGGCCAAAGTATGGGCAGCAGTTGCACAAATGCAAGGCATTAACATGACCCGAATGTGGGCTGCAGCATACTTGGGGGTTCAAAGCAATTAGTATGCAAAACTTGGTCTAGGGACCAAGACAACCAAATTCGTGGCTGACTTGATGAGGCAAACAACATGGCAGTTAACAGCAGTTATGCATGTCTTTGGCAGCAATTATCTGTGTTGGGCAAAGACAAGGCAAGCCTGGAAATCAGGAACCTAGGCCGGAAAAAAAGCAGCAGTTATTAGCAGTTAGTCCCAGAATTGTTCCTAAGTCCCTAGGCAGTTAGGGGTGTCAACTGCCATGCCACTTGGCATGCTTCCTTGTAATGCTGGTTGTATGATTGTAACTGATTGTAACCCTATTTAAGGCATAGCCATGGAACTCGAAGATAACTAAGTGTTTTGTAAGAGTTTCCATAGGCACTCATTTGTATTGTTGGTGCAATTAATAAAGGTTGGGAATTTTCCTGCAATCTCTTGCTGCCTATTCTCTTACTTGTTCTAACACTTTGTGTGGGTGTGTATTCATAATTGGTTGAGACTAAGTGCTGTAACTTAGTGTCATTACAGGCTGAAAATTTGAAACGAAAATTGCCCCTGTGACACTAACCGATAAAGAGGAAGGGAGGGAGACTCCAATTTACGGGACTCTGTTTTCATAACTGTTACAACCTCCAATCTCGGGGCCTGGCCTGGGAGTCATCCCCTATGTGCAGTGCTGATGTTTGTTCATTCCAATAAATAATGATAAAAATTTTAGTAACCAAAAATATCAAGCACTTAAATTTTGAGTCGGTCTGTGCCAATGAGACAGTCCTATTGTAATTTTTAAGAAATTCAACTTTAATATTGATTAATTAAAATAGTAAAATTTATTATTATTTTATTGAGTTTTTTGAAATAAATTAATAAATATCAAATAATAAATGATATAAAATAATGTATCATAGTCATCAAATAACCACTCGTAATTTATTGAGAAGTGGCTCATTGGGCTCATTTGGCTCAATGAGCCACAAAAGACAAAAAATTACATCCAACCCATAATCATTACACTCTTCTCTCACAAAAAAAGCCAAAAAAGCCAAAAAGCCAAGAGCCCTTCCCAAACCAGGTTTTTGAGCCCGGGCTCATATAGCCAAAAAAGCCAAAAAGCCAAAGAGCCCAGCCCACTTCCCAAACGGAGGCTGAGTTTATTTACTACATCAAAATTCTTACATCTTAAGGGTTCGAGCCCATATAAAAATGTCTAAGGGCTTGAGTTTTAAACACTATGTTTCCTTTTGCCTCTTTTGATTAGGGCAATGGGGATTAATGAGGTGGATATTAATTTTCCATCCTCATTTCTCTATAATTATTTTTTTTTATTCCCCATTCCCCATTCTCCATGGGAACTACCCTCCCCATCTCCTAATGGGTTTGAATTTTCCTCAATCCAACTTAACCTCTTTTTTTTTTTTCTTTTTTTTTTTTAAGATTCACAACCAAAATTAAATATACATTCAATCTTATTTTATTTTATTTGGCTCAACAACAAAATCAAATACACATTAATTAACATTGTCACATTATTCTTGTCAAATTTTATGTATATTTAAATTTTTTAAATTTATTTAGAAAAATTTTATTCCTACAAAAAAATTCCATCTTCTTTTTAATTTTCTTAAATTTTATGTATCTCCTTCTCCTCTCTATTAATTGATCTTCAATAATCTGAAGGTAAGTTGTTACTCTCGTTTCCATCTTCTTCTTCTTTCTTTTTTTTAAAAAATTTTTATTTGCATTTGTAGAATGAATTTTCTTGTTTCAATATCTCCTACAATTGTTTTATTGGATTTCTCTCTGATTTGATGGTAACTTTAGATTGAATTTCTCAATTTTTATCTTCATTAGTGATCACCTTAATTGAAATTTTGTACATTTTTGTCTTCAATTTTCATGTTTTGGTTGTGATTAATTGCGCGTTTTTGATCGATAGTCACAATTTTGTCGCCACTAGATTGTCATCATCACAAATCATCGTTGTTGTAGTGAGAGGGTGAGAGAGAGTGAGAATTAGAACTCTAATTGCAAATAGAGTAATGAAAAAAAATATATAGAGAAATTATTTTCCGATGTACCTAAAAAAATAAAAATATATATGGGGAAATTAGTGGGTACCCATCCCAGCCCCATCCCCAACGGAGATTTAAAGAATATCACTTACCCTACCCGACGGACAAGAAAAAAGGGAAAAACTCATGTATTTAGGTTGGGTATCCATGGATACCCATAGGGTAGGTTATCCATTGTCATCCCTACTTTTGGTGGCTTTTAATTCATTTTTGAATCATATTATTTCTCTATTTTTTTATATATATTTTTTTTAAAAATCAAAAAAATAACTTTTAACCTACTATTTAAAACAATACTTAATAACAGGTGATTATATGCTCATATAATTCAAAAATAAAAATTATGGTGGTGTGAAAATTAGAATTCAATGTGGTGTTTGGGAAGCAAGTTCCCAAATTTTTTTCTCATTTTTTTCACTAAAAGACAAAAGTTTTGCAAAACCAAAAAAAACACATCCAAACAAAATATCACATCCAACCCCATAATCATTTCATTTTTTCTCTCACAAACATCACATCCAACCACATAAAAACCCAACTATCTTCCCAAACACTAAAATTTTTTTATCTCATAAAAACCTACATCTAATAAAATCTACATAAAAATTCACTTCCCAAACACCCACAAAAGGTGATCTCCTAAAATATCTTGGGACTATTTCCTCTGGGATATGGGGCCACTGCTGTGCCTGTGGCACAGCAGTCACTGCTGTGGCTCATTTTGTGGTATATTATGGGCTTATTTTTATGATCTGAATCGTTGATTTTGTAGGATTTGTTGAGTACTTCATGCCTACCAAAAATCATATTAATCGGATATCAATAACTATATGATCGAATTGTATATTTTTATACTATTTTTCAAAAGAAAAACTTCTTGTCTATTTTTTTGGTTATCAATCATATAGTTATTGATATCCGATTAATATGATTTTTGGTAGGCATGAAGTACTAAACAAACCCTACAACATTAACGGTTCAGATTATAAAAATAAATTCATAATGTATCACAAAATCAGCCACAACAGTGACTGCTGTGCCAAAGGCACAGCAGTGGCCCCAGATCCAAAGTTAAAGTTGATTCATATAACCTAGTCATCGTAGGACTGTGACTTTGTATAGATTTTGGAAAAATTAATTTTTTTTCCTTTTATGTTTTCTATGGGCTTAAGCTTCTCGTGTTCTGTGGGCTCACCATGAAATTTATATTGATAATTTAAATTGTTAATATATAAATCTCGTTAAATATTTTATTTTTATAAAAGATTATGGTGATCAAATATTAATAGTCATTCAATTAGATTAAATTTATGTCAACGGTAATTATAATTTTAAAAATAAATTATTAGTACAAATGTGATCTGATCAAGTAGACTATTCATATCCGATCAATGTAATTTTTTTACAAAGATAAAATATTCGACAAGTTCTATGTATTAGAGTATCTCTAACGGTAGTAGGCATTTTACCTATCTAAATATTACTATAAAGTATATATTTTATTTTGCTTATCAACTGTTTTATGTTTTTACTCCAACCATACTCTTTATTTTAACTATTTTATCCAAATATTATTAATTTTATAGAATGTCACGTCAACAACAAAGATGGAGGGAAATGATCCTAATGATTGAATACATTTTGCCTAGCGTTGAAGGCTAACTACATGTAGCTAGTGAATATAAATTGAGCCAAAATACCTAATCATATGCCTAGTGCCTTAGAATTGAAAAAAGTGAATCACACTAGGCATTTTAACTAATAAGTATTATATGCCTAGTACATTGAAAATGCTCTTAAACAGCTCGAATTATCGATGTAAACTATGTGGTAGACTCGCAGATCAATGGTCCTGGGAAAAATAATTGGTAAAGACGATGTAATGTAGTACATTGTTTTTTGTTTTGGAACTATGGTTCGATTCTCAGATTGATTAGAATAAACTGACCAACAATTTGAGAATCAAACCAAGATGGTCCGTTCATGAACAGCTATGTAATCAGATTCTTTACAATGCTCAATTTAGGCCAAGTTTGGGAAGATTAAGGGTTGGTTTGGGATGTCCTAAAAAAGTGTACTTTTTGACTTATTGGTGGGTTTGGATTGAGTTTGGGTTGGGTTTGATGTGATGTGTTAGAGAGGTGATATGATTTAAATAAGATGATGTGACTTAAATAAGATAGTGACTTTTTGACTTTTTGGCTTATTTAGGTTATGCCAAACTAGCCCTAAATAAGTGTACTTTTTGTCTTTTTGGACTAAAAAATTGAGGTTGAAAATATGGATGTTTAGGTTAACTTTTTGACTTTTTATAGAAAAATGTGTAATAAAAAATTATAAAAATTGGTTTTTAGAGAAAAATTTGAATTGGGAGTTGTGCAGCCGTAATTGTTGACTTTTGGTGAATAGTGTTAACTTTTTAACTTTTTGAGTAACTTTTTGACTTTTTAGATTATTTTGCACATCCCAAACTTAGCCTTAGTTTACTAGAATGAAATAAAATATGAAAATATCATTCTATCAAAATGTTTATTCTCATCTTGACTAAAAAAATAATGGCAGCATCATTTATCATTCCCTTGACCCAAAACTGAACCGTAAACCATGGGTTGCGAGACAGGAAGTTTGGATCCATGGACTGTTTCAAACTCTGCAAAAAACTACAACACAGCATTCATTCTTGCAGTGAAATCATTCTTTATTACATGAAAGTATTGATTGTTTCTGCGAAATTCAACATCACAAATCTGTGATTTTCTATTCTAAAAATTATGTATAACAACTTTGACCATATTGAATACAAGCAAGCAACTATGAAAGCAGCTGATGCAGCACGATTCAGTTGATATATTGCTTTCGTGAGACTAAATATCACCCGAATGAAAAAAAAATTGAACGGGAAGAATGTGGAAATTTGGTGGAAAGAAAACCAAAATGCACATATCAACCAGTCCGCTGTAACAGATTGCCTTCCTGTATGTACTCGGAAAGAATATCTGCTTTGTCTTCATATTTCTTGATGTTGAAGGCCCTATTTCACACAACTGTATACATCTTGAACATTCTTGGCTAATGAGGTTTTATTTTTCTCCAAAACGCCTAGGCAAGACCTGTGTGTCTACAGCTCTTGCTTCACGCTTTCTCTTGCTTCTGGAAGTGCGTTTTGATCTGTGTGTTCGAGTTTTTGTAGCATGTTTCTCATTGTTTTCCTCCATGCCAATTGTTTTTACATTAGATGGAAGTTCTGGAGGCGCGTCTGGCCATGGTGTGCGTTTTGCTGGGACAGTAACCTCCAACGGGGGATCAATGATCCATCTGCATGGAATAAAAGCTAATACTCAAACAATATGCAGAGATAAATTGAGAAGCTTAAGTAATGCAAATAGGATGCTGCATATTGTTTCATATTAGTGTCTAAATATTGCTCAGATTAGTCTATAACGACACGCCACATGGCCCACATCTCGTATTAGAACAAAGACTAAAAACTATGGTTCATTCATTGCCTAGTGCTGGTAATAAAGTCATAAAAGTATCAATCTACAAAAATGGTTAGGCAAGAGAAGTTGGGCATCCCATCACTGAATGAATGTTAGAGTGAACTTCCAAAGATAATTTTAAATCTACAAATGTGTTTATTGACCAAAACCATACATCATAAATGACTACCCATGGATAAAAAAGTTCAACATTTTGCGATACCCATATGAGCACGCAAAAGTTAAACAAATTGAACACATCAGATTATCCAAAGAAATGAAAAGCAATCAAGAAACACATGCCACGAAATTGAGGATCTTTCACAGTTTCAAAGCAACAAACTGGCAGGCATATCACAGAGCCACAAAGATCTAGTTCTATTCATCAATTGCTGCTCTATTTAAATTCTGCAGAGTTCTGACCCAAATTAAGGCAATTATTTTGGTACAAGTTAAATATGCTAAATATATGCACAATGATGAAAATAATAATAACCACCCTCAATCAAATGGGAAACAAACTATGGTAATCCCTCAAGGTAAACCTTCAAAATTTACTCCTAAGAGATTTTACCAGCAAGGTTAGCTCTACAGCTTCTCTACCTCCTCAAGAACAATTTTTATACCTGCATGTCCTACAAATGGGAAGGCACAAGCGGATTCGACAAAATAATTAATGCCAATTTGTTACATTAAATTCCTTGCACTACTCAATCTCGGAGTTTTATGAACTAAAGTTGATAAAATTCATTTAGGACTATAATCATATTCTATGTTATGGTCTCATGTACGGGTGTTGCATGTGAGTATGCATCTAGTTGTTTGATTCATCTAATTCTCATGCTCATGGACACGGGACAAGGTATCTTCTTGTAAACACCGAGTGTTGAGACAGATTTGAAATTTACATTAGATAATTGCTTCTTCAAGGGATTCTTTTGTTCATATGAAAAGCAAGTTTTTGAAATTTGTTTTCTGTGAGTGTATGGGGTGGCTGCACCACCAAGTAATTGACAAAACAAAATTTTCCAAAAATGCAATTTTTAAAATCCTAAACGATGGAATTCAATCAAAAATCAGCTTAGGTCACAGCTTAGCTGTGAGTTTTGTTCATTGGACTATTTCCAACCAATTGAACATAGGTTTTTCAAAGTAAATCCAACAACATTGGCCCAAAGCCTCCTCCATTAGGTGATGAGTATATGTTTGGAGATAATGAGAAGGTAGGTGGACGTTACAAAAATGGAGGAGGAGAGCAATCTGTTTCCAAAAGGGAGAGGGCACTAAGGAATCTTGGTTCTGAAAAATGAAGTGTGACATAATTATTAGGAAGACATTAGTACGCAATAGTTGCATGAAGCGGAAACAAGGGTGGGGGAGCATTTAGGCATCTTATATCTATATATATTGTAAGATTTTTTTTGTTGCTTAGTTGCAATATATATGTTAAATGTCAACATTATATTAATACTTAAATTATTAAACATACTCACGATAACTTTTCATTATAGAAGTAACAATTCATTGCCAATAACATATATAATTACTCCTCTATCTTTATGAAGCCAAATTGAAAGCTCAATAAAAAATAAAGAAATAAATTTAAAATTCTACCTTTCAATTCCTAAGAGGATGTTGCCATTCCCCCGCAATCACCCTGGTTCAACCTCCACCCCTTAATTCCTAAGAGAATAGCAAAATCTATGATAAATATATGTTCATTAAAAGATTGTGTTTAACCTAGGTAAATTATTTTTTTTATTTCTTTAAGATTCATGTGATTGAGTGGTCCTTCCCAATTGGGACTGTTATTCTATGTTGTCTAGAAAGCGGTTCTGACAAGATTATTTTTCTAAATCGTGGATTTGGGGTTTTGGAGGAGAAACGCCACCCTTAGTAGGAGTTACCTGCAACTAAGGTATGTAAAGCAGTTGCACGGTTTTGTACATTAGCTTCACCCCATTACATATTTCGGAAAACTCACATTTATCCACAATTAGGTTGGGATACAATTGTGTACAAATGATACAGCACCTTCAATAATGAGTATGCACTACTACCATAAAGAAAAGATTAGAAATGCAATGCAGATTCCAAATGAGTTTTATTGCTAAGGTAACCAACATCATAATTAACCCTACATATAGGAATCCAGCCATGTCAATTGGATTACGGTCATTAAGCAATAATATTAAAATGGCAAGAGTGATAGCAAATGACTAACCGGGCAGGAAATTGACTATCTGCACGAGCTTCAACACGGAGCCACCATAGCAAGACCTTGCGGCCACAACTGCCCAGAGGCTCGACCACAGAAGGGTCCTTCAGCAGAGCTAATGGGCTCTCAAAATTGTCTCCATTCCCAGTAAATGTGTCTAGATCCTTAACCCACATTGGCTTATCTTCAGCTTCCTTCCAGAGCAACCTTGAATTCAACACAAACCCAGCCCACTCCAGCTTCCTTGGCAACACAATTGCCCTGTCACCAATATAGTTCGCGCTTTTCCCAGCATATGGCAGCGAATTAAAGGTGTGCCAACCAACCAACTTGTCCGATGAGTTACAAGCCGGACCTTGAACTGGCATAGGCAAGTTCTCCGCATCTTCGTTCTTCTGAATTACTGATAACTCTTCATGAGAGTTAGCAGAATGAGCAAGAATCCCAACCGAAACAGCGCCAATCCATTTCACATTTTGAATCTCATCAAAGAACTCCATACTATGCATATTACTATCATCCGCAAACAACACAATTCCATCTAATTTCTCTTCTCTCACAACTCTGATCCATCAAACACACACTCAATTAAATTCAATTCTACCAGTATTGCTAATCAAACGCAATAAGTAAATGCAAACAAAGTGAAGAAGAATAGAACCAGTAATTCACCTCAAAGCGCGAAGTCGCATAAGAGCCTCCATCCGATGCCGACCCTCCCACGAAATTGGCATCTTCTGATTGAATCCAATGTGGATGGTCCGAATCCCTGACTTGGCGAGCAACGAAGCGGTCTCGTTGGTGGTTCCACCGGCTTCAACAACGATCCAGATGAGATTATAAGGTACATTCATCAACGAATGCATAACTCCAGTTAGATGAAGAGTCTGGAAAGTTCTTACATAGGTCGGAGTGAGAGCAATCACAGTTCTAGGGTTTTTAACGCCGTACTGAACCCTCTGTTCACTCTGAACCAACTCAATTATCCGGTGAGCTTTCATCACCTCCACCGCATTGGGATGTGGCCATGGCCGGATTAAGATCCCGTGCCGCCCAACCACCACTCTGCTGCTGCTGGAGACGACGGTTCTGTTGGCCGGAGATTGGGGATTTGGTGGGGTGGTCTGAACAGTTAGGGAATCGGAGAGCTCGGTGGCGGTGCGGAAGGGCAAGGTGGAGTAGAGGTTGGAAGTGGTGGAGGTGGAGAAGAGGAGGAAGAAGATGAGGCGAGAGAATCGGAAGCCAAGGACAAGGCTGATGAGGCAGCAGAGACAGTGGAGGACTAGCCAGAATATAGCCGCCGGAGATTTGATTCCGCCGTCTAGAGACAGGTCCAGCGGCGGTGAGCCTCTGAAGCTGTTGTTCCGGCGGTTGACGTAGCTCTGCTGCAATGCAGACAGCTTCATTTTTCTCTCTCCTCTGCTATTACCAACACACACAGAGAGAGAATGGGTTGATGGTGGAATGTAGACAGATGATGTGGGTATGGAGAGTTATTTGTGAGTCCCTTTGAAGTTTGGACTTTGATTTGGTGTTTGTTGAGAGAGAGAGAGAGAGAGAGAGGAGAGGAGGTTGGGGGAAGGGGATGGTGGAGCTGAGGGGTGGTGGGTGGGTCTAGGTACTGTTGTTGTGGGTTTATGTATTGTTTAATCAATCAAAGATTTCTTTGGGTTTACGAATGAATGAAGACCTTGCTTCATTTTTGTCCCTCTCATGCCTTCTTTTTTTTTCTTTTTTTTTCTTTTTTTTTTTTAATCCACCATACTATGTACTGTGCATAGAGAGATAGACACGCCCCTGTAATCTCTCTCGGCTCCATTTATTTCCGAATTCGGACATGAATTAATCTTGAAGTACTGCCGAAAATCTGCGGTCTGGGTCTTATTTTAGGCTTCCTTTGAGAAGTTGGGTTGTTTTTTTTTTTTTTTTTTTTTTTTTTGTTCCTAGTCTGTCTAAAATGTTTGTTTGGTTAATATTTTTTTATTTGTTTAGAGAAAAAATAAAATAATTATAATTTTTTATTTTAAATTAGAAATGATTAAAGTTTGAATATATGACATTTTGTTTGATTAATATTTTAGTGTATTTTATCTTTTTTATAACTAATATAATTAAAAAGCCAACCCAATTCACATCTTAAACAAAATCTGGAGTAAGTCTATGTTCATAGTGGGATATGAGCTCCACGCTTCTTCACTCCGTGTGAGGGAATTATGTTCCATTTTATATTTAATTTTTGTCTTCTTAACATTTTATTGTTGAGTCTGATTTTTCTGAAAGACTAATCCATACCACTATCCTGTACAATGGTACATACTATATTCTCATTAATTCAATTCTGTTTATTTACTAAAGTTGAAAAATAAAAATAAATTATGCAAAAATTTAATTTCAACAGACATACTAGACATTTGAAAAAATAAAATAAAATAACATTTATTCTTCAATTCACCAATTCAGACTGTCATGGTTAGGGTTTTGGTGGTTGACCCTCAACAGCCATAAGCTCCGTGTTGATGCTCAGCTAGAACTGTCAGGGATTGGGGCAACCTTTGACGATCCAGATCCTCCGAGGGTTGTGCTCAAACCATTGCCCCTCTATGGTTTTTCTGATGGAAACAAAGAATAAAACCTCCAAATTGGAGAGGATTCGTAGAAGGCTTCACTTTTCAAATAGTTGTTATGTTAGTCCTGATAGGGCATCTAGAGGGCTTGCTCTATGGTGGGTGGATGAAATTAACCTGGATATTTGTTTTAAGTCTAAACATCTCATGCGGTGCATTGTTGGTAATGTCAACCCAGAAAAGGCATGGGCTATCTCCTTTGTCTATGTCCCTCATAATCGGTCGCAGTGCAAGGCTTTTTGGAACCTCTTGATTGATCAAGCCAAAAGCAATAGTTATTCGTGGTTATGTGTGGGCGATTTCAACCAAGTGGGCTCTATGTGGGAAGAAATCGGTGGTTTGGAATGTAGCAAATCTCAGATTGAGGGGTTCCAGTTTATGCTTTCGGAGTGTGCACTGATGGATCTTGGTTTCAAAGGATCTGTCTATACATGGACA
This sequence comes from Camellia granthamiana, assembly GCA_036172215.1. Classification (NCBI taxonomy): domain Eukaryota; kingdom Viridiplantae; phylum Streptophyta; class Magnoliopsida; order Ericales; family Theaceae; genus Camellia; species Camellia granthamiana. Next base: position 30,218,526 of record CM069903.1, on the reverse strand, counting down.
AATAACCAAATTGAGGAAGCCAACATTCGTGAGAGGTTGGACAAAACTTTTGCCTCTATGTCGTGCCGTAATAGATTTCCTTTCGCACAAATGTTCCATGAGAACATCATCGGTTCCAATCATTGTCCGCTTATTGTTAACTGTTGTGTCCCCCCTAAGAGAGTGCCTCGAATGTTTAAATTCGAATCTATGTGGGCGTCCAGTCCAACGTGTGGTGAAGTCATCAAGTGGGCTTGGACCTCTCCCAATTCAAGATCCCCTATGTTCCAATTGGCCCACCGTTTGACGCCCTGTCGCAATGCATTATTATCATGGAGCATGAGTGAATTCAACAACAAAAAGCAGATTACAGATTGTAAAATCAAACTGGCACATCTCCAAAGCCTTGCTCCCACTCCTCAGAACTGTCGAGACCAACTTTACATCCAATCTCAACTGTAGGAGTATCTGTTAAGAGAGGAGATGTTTATCCATCAGCGGGCTCGGGTTAATTGGCTATCTTATGGAGATAAGAACACGGCATTTTTTCATGCAACACTCATCCAACGCAGATAGAGAAACCAACTGGTACGCCTCAAGAATGCAAACGAGATGTGGCTAGAGTCGGATGGGCTTATTAATATCCATTTACACGATTATTTCATTGAATTGTTCTTTTCGGTTGGTAATTGTGATATGGAGGAGGCTTTAAGTGTGGTGGACCGTGTTGTTACTCCTGCGATGAATTCTCAATTAACTAGGGCAGTGACGGATGATGAAATTAAATCTACAGTATTCTAATTGGGCTCTATTAAAGCTCCCAGACCAGATGGGTATCCTGGGTTTTTTTACCACCAGTATTGGGATGTGACTGAGGAAGCTATATGTAAGGCAGTCTGGAGCTTCTTTGAGAATGGGCTGCTGCTGAAAAAGTTAAACCAAACTAATTTGGTTTTAATCCCTAAAGTTCATGCGCTGGAGATGCTTTCGCAGTTTAGACCAATCAACTTATGTAACTTCACACTCAAGATCATTACTAAAGTTCTGGCTAATCACTTGAAAGAAGTTTTGAGGGCAATTGTTTCTCCAAACCAATAGGCGTTTGTTCCCGGGCAAATGATCCAAAACAACATTTTGGTGGTCCATGAAGCTTTTCATTATCTTAAATTGCACAAGAGGGGTACCTAGTCGGACATGGCCACTAAACTTGATTTTAACAAAGCCTATGACGGGGTTCAGTGGGATTTTCTGGAAACGGTTTTGCACAGGATGGCCTTTCATGCGATTTGGGTTAATTGGGTGATGCAGTGTGTATCCATGGTTTCGTTTGCAGTGGTTGTGAATGGGGCTGTACGAACAACATTTACACCCTCTAGGGCATTCGGCAAGGAGACCCTCTCTCCCCTTATCTATTCCTCCTTGTGGTAGAAGTTTTATCTAAACTCCTTCAAAAGAGCTTAGATGCTAAAAGATTCTCTGGCATCAAAATTCGAGGTTGCCCACTGCTATCACACTTGTTATTTGCAGATGATGTTCTCTTGTTCCTCACAGCAGATATGGTTCACTGTCAAGAAATTCTCAAACTTTTAGATGTTTATGGGTGAGCTTCGGGCTAGAAAATTAACTTTGAAAAGTCGGGTATCTAGTTCTCTGTTAACACTAGGGTCGGGCTTCAAAGACAAATTTGTGATGTCATGCGCATTGCCCCTGTTAAACTGGATTCAAGATATTTGGGTTTGCCGGCTTGTTGGGGAATATCCAAACGTGAGACCTATCATTTTATTGTCGAGAAGGTGCACGAAAAACTCCAGGCTGGAAACTTAAATTATTGTCCCATGCAGGTTGGGAAATTCTTCTTAAATCGATTGCCCAAGCTATTCCCTTTTATACGATGGCTTGCTTTTTTTTCCCTAAGAATTTGTGTGCTGAATTAAATGCGATATTGAGCAACTTTTGGTGGAATTGAGACCCTGTAAGTAAAGGAATTCATTGGGCAGTGTGGGAGAATATGACCTTGCCCAAACTCCAAGAAGGAATGGGATTTCGGGATTTTCGATCCTTTAATAAAGCTTTATTGGCCCATCAAGGTTGGCGGCTGTGCAAATATCCCAATTCCTTTTGTCCTCAATTTTTTAAAAGTTGGTACTATCCTCACGCGGATTTTTGGAATGCCATAAAGGGCCCTCGGGCATCGTGGGATTAGACCAGCATCTTGGAGGGCCGTGAGGTGCTAAACGGGGGGGTCAGGTGGCAGGTCTTCAGTGGGAAATTCATCAAGTTCTGGGATGACAAATGGGTAGCGTTGGCTAAAGACTTCCGCGTAAAATCTCTAAAACCAATGGGCTACCCTTTAGTAACAATTAATGATACAATTAATCCCCATACCAAATGCTAGAGGAAAGATGTGCTGCAAAATGTGGTTTCTCCAGAGGAGGTTGATGAAATTTGTTCGTTACCAATTGCGGTTGAAGATCAGGATGATCGTTTGATTTTGCATTATGACCCAAAGGGTTCCTACTCAGTTAAGTCCAGATATTGTGCGAAAGTTACATATCAGCAACGCCACAGTGCGGATAGGCCATCCTCTTCGTTTCAGATACCAAATTTGTTTTGGAAATTCTTATGGACTCTCCCGATTCCCCCTAAGCTTCGCCATTTCTGATGGCGAGCATGCAATAATCTGTTGGCCTCCAACGCTAACCTGTTTCGCCGCCATTGTGCAATAGATGAGGTATGTCCCATATGTCATATAGAACCTGAGACAGTGGAGCATCTTCTTTGTGGCTGTGATTGGACGAGGGTAGTATGGTTTAGGAGCAATTTAAACATCACTTTCAGCGTTGGGCCCATTATTTTAGTCAAGCGTTGGACTTGCAATGTGTTTAGAGATATTCAGACCAAGTCTACTAGAATGGAGTATTTTTGCAAGTTGCTATGGTTGGCTTGGCATATTTGGAAATGTTGCAATGACTTCGTCTTCAACCACCAACCCCCTGATCCCTGCTCTGTTATTTTCAAAGCTGAGAAGGATTTTTGGGAATATGCGTCGGTGCTGCACCCCACTCAGCCTAACTCCAGTCCATGGAGCTCAACGAGAACTTTGGTTAGGAAGTGAACTTTGGTTAGGGAGGTTGAAAGCAAATTGTGAAAGTCTGGATCTTCAGTAGCAGTGCTTTTCCTTGATAACAGCTGCTCGCTTGTAGAAAGAGCAGTGTGTTTTGAGGAAGTAAGTTCAATTTTGCAGAGTGAAGCTATGGCAGTTCGCTGGGCTTGTCTCATGGCCCGGTCCCTCAATCTCTCGCAAGTGGAAATTGTTGGAGATAACAAAGCTGTGATCTGTTTGTGTGTCTCAGAGGATGATCCTCCTTGGGATTGTACTCCTATCATCGAAGATATTCGCAGCTTGGCTATCCAATGTAATTTTTCCTTTTTATAGACTCCTCGTGAGGCTAATGGTGCTACTCATTAGGCAACGAGGGGCTTTCTAAATGGAGCTCTCCTTCCCAATTGGGTTTGTAATCTCCCTATTGGTTTGTGTAAGGCTTTAGCCTTGACTTAGTAATACAATTTTCGTCGTTTAAAAAATAAAAAAGATGAAGTTAATTTTTTATACAAATAATTTTCACTACAAGTTTTACCAAATCAACAGTCCATGTGTGAGCTGAGTACTTTTTTCTGAACAAATGGCAAGCAAGATACCTAGGTCCATCCATCATGAAGCCCAAACTGAATCAGACCCATTAGGTTTGTCAAGAACTCAACACCGAACAGCATGTTCGTCGACCAAGCGATACGCCAGATAAGAGGTGCCGGTAGAAACGGCCAACACCTATGCTATGGACTAAAGTGGGCCTAGGTTGTCCATTTCCGGAGATGTAGAGGTGATTTGGGAACCAAATAAAAAGCTGTGTTTTGTAGCTTGGATGAAAAGTTAGAAGCTAGCTTTTTTGGCATCAAAATCATTTGGAAATGTAGCTAAAAGCTACTTGTGAAATTACAGTTATACCTTCCAGTTGCAAAATGAGCCACGTGTGTGAAACTGTAAATTTCCTAAATTGGGTGAACGTATTTTGATCATTTGATTGTGATGTGACAGTATAAACAAATATTAAGCAAAAAAAAGCTTTTTACCAACATCTCACATGACTTTCTGAAAAAATCAAAAGTTTGGTTAAAAGCCAAAAGTCAACTTTTAACTATCTTCTCAAAATACCCCGTAGTAGGAAATTGGATCCTGACATTCACGTAATGATGATAGACATATTAAATTATGTAAGAAATATCTACACTAAATGACTATAAAGAAGGTGAGTTAAAGAAGAAAGGTATATATGCACTATCAATCCATAAAAATCCTCTTAAAAATATCATATTCATTCATTTCTATACTCAAGCTAATTTAATTGTTGGAGTATTAATTTCGACATCCTCAACCAGAGTACCTCCTATTTTTCAAGTTTCAAAACGAGAATTAAGTAAAAGTCTATTTGGCTCGAATGAATACAGAAGAACCACTCCTCATTGTCCGAATTATTATTGCAAGCTCAAAATGGGTCATAAAATGAAATATTGACAAGAATAAAGGATACATAGAGGAGTTATTCTCCTAATCTAAACTCTGTTTGTCTTTGCAATTCTTGCCGGTGATGTGTCAACTCAAGCAGACCCTCACCCATATACATAATAATTGACTTTTTAATTGTTGTTATATCTTATAAATATAATTGTGTTAACAATCATAGAGCAATTATCTATCTATAAAAAATAAAAGTAAAAAACAATCATAGAGCAATTATATTAACACCTTCACTTTTAACCTTCCTTCCACTAGTGAAGGGGCAAAAATAAAATAAAAATAAAAATAACATTTATGAATCACAATCATTTTGAGGGAAGCTCATATCACCTCATTTTTTTCCATCTATCCATATATATATATATATTTGACACTTAATCAATTAAAGATAAATTACAAATATATCTTTTAAAATTTATTTAAAATACAGATCATTCAATGTAGTTTGAAAAATTATAAATACCCTTTGTGAGAATATTTTATTTAATCGAATTAAGAGAGAGGTCCAAATAGGTGGACTTATAATTCAATAGGTCGATCTATAATTCAATAGATCCTATGATAATTAATGACGTTTTTCATCAAATAATATTTAAAAACATCACCAATTATTAATTTTCAGCAACAATTTAAAAATTGTCATAAAAAGTATCACTAATTATAAATTTTAGTGACACTTGAAAAAAATCATCACAAAAAAAGTCATTAATTTTCAACTTTTAACGATAGTTTGAAAAATTCGTCACATAAAAATGTCACTAATTATAAGTTTTAGTAACAATTTATAAAAATCGTGACCAAAAAAAGTCACTAATTGTCATTTTTTAACGACATGCAAAAATTTGTCACAAAAAATTATTTCAATGACGATTTTACAATGACTTATTTTCAATAAGACTTGATAAGAATTAAGTTCAATTATTATGACTTATTGATAATTTATCCTAGAATGAACTAAAAAGTTAAAATTTATAACTGATTTCCTATACAATAATAAAATTTCATGAATTATTAATTGAAATAAATTTCTGATATCATTAAAAACTGTTAATTGATTTGATTATTCATAAAAATGACCTTTTATTATGAAATTAAAAATTTTAAGAAGCAAAATATAATTTTTAAAATCATAGTAATAATTTATATTTTAATTAAATTTTAAAAAGTGTATTTATAATTTACTCATTAATTAATAAGTTAAAATAATATAATTAAATGTTCAACGTTTTTCTATGAGCTTGAATTCAAAAAAATTCTCCAGAAGCTACAACCACTTGATTTACAGTCAAAGAAAGAGAGAGAATAAAAATTCACCGGATGCACTTAACACCTACTTACCTATGTTGTCACCATAATGGGGACGTTGAGTTCTGGTCAACCATCAACCACAAAGCTGAAAAAGAGGAAACTTACAAGCTTTCCTATTCAACAGAGGTGGACCGTCGATTTTGTATGATTACATAATGCAAACCACAGTTTTGATCCTTCATTCTAGGAGTAGACTTGTAGGTTCATCCCGTATTCCATTTCAATAGTAGAGAGGAAAAAAATAATATGCATCTTATTTGATGAATTATATTGAATACAATAAAAGAATTGTATATATAAATTGAGAGAGAATATCTTATTAAAAGTTTAACTATGAGAAAAAGTATTTTACAAAAACTTAATTATGGTTATTCTCAAATATATTTAGGAAATCAATATCTAATATATCTAGGTATATATACCATGATGATACAGTTCGTTCCAGGTGGAACGGATCAGACTGATTCACGCTCCTCAAACCTGTGTCCGAATGACCAAGTCCACAATGGAACTTGCACAAGAGTTCAACGGAGAACGGGGAGTCCCCCAGCGAACCCTCCGACGAGCAAGTTAGAAAGAGAGATGGAATATAGAGAGATTAGAAATAAAAAGCTTAACTTTCTTCTTGTTTTCGACGTCTACTTATATTCTCTGGTAATCATTTCGTTGTCCCTTCCGACCTGTCGCCATGGCCGAAAGTCTATGCCCTAGCTTGTCTTGTTCATGGTGAGGCCGTTCCGTCTCGACGGAGAGGGCTTATCGCAATAAATGCTGTAATGGGCTTCATTAATGGCTAATGTGCAGTGCAATAACTTTGCAGGATCTTTATCTGCTTATATGGTTTGTCCTTCACCTGCCACGTGTCTGAGTGTCATTGGTCCTTAATGCCATGTTAACTTCCAGCCATGTTGGGCCTCACCAGTTGAATTATGTATTGAGTCCTAAGTGGTGGGCTTGGGTTGTTCATAGTGGGCTATAGCCTTTATGGGCCTACCCATGTCAGTAGTCTCACATTCCCAAGTACAGCTTTAGTCTAACGAAGTGAATAATGAAGAGAACGATGGGTGCTAGAGACCGGCGAGGCGAAGGGGGCCGACCATGAGGAGGGCCGACCGCGATGGGTGGTCGAGTGGAGGGACCGACCATGAGGAGGGCCAACCGCAAAGGGTGATCGAGTGGAGGGGCCGACCATGAGGAGGGCCGATCGCGACAGCTGGTCCAATGGAGGGACCGACCATGAGGAGGGCCGACCGCGAATGGTGATCGAGTGGAGGGGCCGACCATGAGGAGGGCCGACCGCGAAAGGTGACCAAGTGGAGAGGCCGACCATAAGGAGAGCCGACAGCGAAGGGTGACCGAGTGGAGAGGCCGACCATGAGGAGGGCCGACCGCGACGGATGACCGATTGGAGAGGCCGACCATGAGGAGGGCAAATGGCGGTGCGCGGGGCTCGAGGAGTGACAGGGCACGTGGTGATTCGAAGTGGAAAAGACAGGGTAGGAGAAGGGGGCAGTGGATCGTGGGCGTACACGTAGTAGGATCCCATGATGGAGAAGGTTAGGCGTTGAGCAAGAAATGAAACGATAGGTCAATATAGGGTGTTGAAAAGACAGTTTTGGCAGATTTTTGAAAATTTTCAAACTGACGAAATTTAATTATGACCCTTGGAATATAGGCAAGCCTTGGGCTTTTGGTATTATACGTTTTACCTATCTCTTTGCAAAAAATCAAAACATCTCAGAAGTAAACTCGTTCGTTGCCAGTGACACACCCCTACAACACTTTGTGAACTTTCTTACGCCCACATCCGAAGCCATTCGCAAACATACAAGAGAGATGGCCCAAGAGGAAGCAACAACTGCAAGGGTCGATCCGTTAGGCAACGACGATGCGGTGGACTTAGCGAAACAATATCGTGCGGAGCGTAGTGAGGGGAAGGGAGCAAGTCAAGCTATGCGGGCTCGCCCTAAGACAATAATCTCAGCTACGAGACCTATTAGCCAGGTGGAGCCGGACCATTGGCACACCAAACCGGACAGATCCGTACTGACAGCAAAGGAGTTCGAGGGAATAAGGAAGAAGTATCAAATTCCCTCGGAGATAGGGCTAAGATTGCCCATAACCAAGGAAAGGGCCTCAGATGTGCGGCCGGGCGAATTTAGCTTGTACGAGTAGGTGTTGCGAGAGGGTTTGAGGCTGCCTCTCCCCCAAGTAGTGGTGGATGTGCTAAACAAGCTAGAAGCGGCGCCAGGGCAACTGATGCAGAATGCCTGGAAGATAGCAATGGCGTGCGCGAGTGCATGGCCGCAGGCGACCGGAGGGACGACAATGTCAGTAAAGGAGTTCTTTTCCTGCTACAAGGCCTCCAGTTAACAGGAGACCTGGGTGACGCTGCAAGCAGTGGTGGGGCGAGGTCTGGTGGCGGGTCTTCCATCGTCGGTGAAGGGGTGGAGACCGAGATGGTTCTTTGTGACGGCAAACAGTGGGGCTGGGGTGCGTACAACGTGGAAGGTTCCCACCAAATCAGTCAAGCCGAAGTTGGACGGGGCGGTCGAAGACCGAGTGAAGAAGGTGAGGGAATGGAGGGAAGAGAAGGGGGTGAGGTGGGACGAGCTGGTCCTGCCTTCAACGTTGTTTGCCCTGAACTTGGGGCCGCAACTGTTGGGGGAGGACCCAGCAATGGAGGAGCTAGAAGCGCAGAGGAAGGCGGAGGAGGAGGAGGAGAGGAGATTGTTCACCCGAGCGGACAAGTATAAAGAGGCAAATTTAGGTCTTGCTCCAAAGTTGGTAATGAGGGAGAGGATTCGACCTCGCCCTAAGCCTTTGGGTGACAAGAACCTAAGTGAGTTTGCCCCATTACCACAACCCATAGACCCCTTGAAGGAGAGGGGCAGACGAGAGGTAGAGGTGGGACTGAAGAAGTCAAAGAAGAGGAGGGTTGCCACTGAGGGGGCTACAGATGCGCTCGGTGCGAAGAAGACGAGGGTTGGTGGAGAGGACACCCTCATGGCGGAGAAGGCAGAGGAGAGGGGGATGGGGGCTACTCCAGAAGGGATGGTTGTCCCAGAGGCGTAGGGGGACAAAGGTCAAGGGGCCCAAGTGGAAGAAGAACACATGAGTGCCATGGGCCCCAAGATGCAAGTGGAAAGTGGGTCAGCAGGCCCTGAGGAGGGGGTGGAGCAGCAGCCCCAGGGGGGTGCTGCACCCCAAAGAGAGGGGGTGAGGCTGAAAACTGCTTTCTACCATGTTGCAGCGGTATCTGGGCGACTGGAGGGAGAAGGAGGCCCAGCCAAGAATGCTGCTGACCGGCTCTTGGGCGTGGTGGAGGATTCGGCAGTGCGCTCAATGGTGAGTTTTACTGAGGCCGAATTGCTAAGGGGGTTGTGCTCTGCTCAGATGGAGGCAACTGCCTTAGCAAGAGCCCTGCTGAACAAGGCTGCGGCTGCCAAAGGCGAGATGAGGCCGTTGAAGGTAAAGTTGGAGAAGGCGGAGGCCCAACTGGAAAGTCTGAGAAGGGAAACTACGGGATGGAGGAGGACCGCACGGAGCGTGTGCGCTAGAGGGCTAGAAGAGGCCCAGAAAGCTAAAAAGATGGAAGTGTTGGCGATGGTGCAGGGCTATTCAGCCAACCGAGCCAATACTGAGCTGCTCGCAACCAAGTTAGAGCTGGAGACGGAACGCCGTAAGGCGGTGTCACTCGAGTTCCAATTTGGGAGCGAGCAAAAGAAGCTGGAAGAGGCGCAGAAGGCCTGCACCGTCGCCAACAAATGGTGGGACGAGGCCATGACTTACAATGAGGATCTGCGGGCCCAGTCGATCAAGGAAAAAGAAGAAGCAGATTCAAAGATCGCTGGGTTGGAGAAGGAGTTGGCGGACGAGCGCGCCAAAGCGGCGGCGGAGAAGGCGGGGCTGGAGAGGGCCTTAGAGGAAGAAAGAAGCAAGCTAGCATCTGAGAGGGCGGCGTACCCCGACCTGTGCGTTGCAGCGGTAAAACAGTTCAAGGGGTCCACCGACTTTCAGATGGCTATTAATGCCGTAATCGCCAACAGCTTGGCAATAGAGGGGTCTGGGGGGGCTGGCCCATCATGAGCGACCGCTGGGAGTAGAAGTGAAGAAGAAGTGATTCAGAGCTTCCAGCGGTCGGACTTCTACAAACATGAGATGGCTGAGTTCTGGGACAGCGGCTGGAAAACGTTCAAGCGAAAGGCTGAGAAGCTGTTCCCAGACTTAGACTTTAACAATGTTAGAGTAGAGGAAGACGATGTGGCCCAGACCCCCTTAGATAAAGGGGTTGACGAAGAAGATCTTGTTTCGAGTGAGGAGGAATGAAGAATGTAAAATTTTTGTACTTCGTTTGTAAATAAATAAATAAAAATTTTGTTGTCGCTTTGTTTGTGGTTGTTTTTTTTTTTTTTTTTTGGTGTGTAACTTCTGTAGTAAACTTATGTATAAGTCTGTGAATAAATAAAATTCTGAATTGTGTTTGTCACGCTGTGGCCTTTATTTTTGTAAATTTGAAAAGAATTGTTCAAATAAGGCTGGTGTATAAATTGTAGTGAAAATTGAGAAGTAGGTAGCCAGGTTAGCTTGTGAGAAAATTATGATGCAAAGGATGCTATCAATAAGAACGTTGCAATGTAAAAGTCTTAAAATGTGAAGTTTTAATGCGTGTTGTAAGAGTGTTGAGAAATGAAAGATTGGGTTGGGAAATAAAAGTTAAAAAATGTAAAGAATGTTCAAATGTGTGAAATCATGGACTTGGAATTCGATTAAGTGTGGCAACTATGCCTTAATCATGAAGTTGCAACAATGGCCTTGGGCGAGCTCTTCATTCGGGTGGAGCCGTGATTAGCTCGGTCTAGCTGGGTCTTCAAGTAACTTAGTCTGGCTGAGCTCTTTGTGCTCAGTCTGGCTGAGGCAGTCTGGCTGAGCTCTTTGTGCTCAGTCTGGCTGAGGCTTTTCATGCTCAGCCTGGCTGAGACTTCAAGTAACTCAGTCTGGCTGAGTTCTTCGTGCTCAGTCTGGCTGAAGCTTTTCATGCTCAGTCTGGCAGAGGCTTTAAGTAATTCAGTCTGGCTAAGTTCTTTGTGCTTAGTCTGGCTGAGGCTTTTCATGCTCAGTCTGGCTGAGACTTCAAGTAACTCAGTCTGGCTGAGTTTTTCGTGCTCAGTCTGGCTGAGGCTTTTCATGCTCAGTCTGGTTGAGGCTTTAAGTAACTCAGTCTGGCTGAGGCTTTGCATGCTCAGTCTGGCTGAGGCTTTAAGTAACTCAGTCTGGCTGGGGCTGCAATCAAAGCGCTATTAAAATACCACACAGATAACTGAGATATAAGCTTGTTGTCATTCAAAGTGTAGCCTCTTTGATCATAAATTTACACCATATGAGAAGAGAATGAGAGCATTCAAGTGCGTGGATTGTCAAAAAGAACATACAGTAATTGATCAATACAAAAATACAGCTTTTATTGAAAATAACGCTTCAAATGCTCGGCGTTCCATGGATGGGGGAGGTCTCGGCCTTCCATGTCCTGAAATCGGTAAGTACCCGGACGAGGTCTGGCTTTAACGACATACGGTCCCTCCCACTTGGCTGCCAGCTTGCCCTCAGCCGGATTTTTGGTAGCGAGAGTTGCTTCCCGCAAAACAAGGTCTCCAACGGAGAACTCCCTCGACCGGAATTTGCGGTTGTAGTGTGTTCTCATTTTTTGTTGGTATGAGGCCCGTCTGACAGTAGTGGTCTCTCAGAGCTCTTCAATTAGGTCCAGGTCGACTCGACGTAGCTCTTTAGTGAGTTCTGGATTTTGGTGCAGAACCCTTGGGGTAGGCAGACCGATTTCCACTGGGATGACCGCCTCAGCGCCGTATGTTAAGGGAAAAGGGGTCTCCCCAGTGGGGGTTCGGGCTGTAGTACGGTACGCCCAGAGTACATTTGGTAATTCCTCAGCCCAGAGCCCCTTAGCAGCTTCCAACTTAGTTTTGATGATCTTCAAAAGAGAACGGTTGGTAACCTCAACTTGGCCATTGTCTTGGGGATGACCGGGGGAAGAGAAACATGGTTGGATTTGAAGTTCGGCACAGAATTTCCTTAACTTGGCATTGTCAAATTATTTGTCGTTGTTAGAGACGATGGCTTGGGGGATGACAAATCGGCATACGATCCCAGATGAATCTGGTTGTGTTCCGCTCGGTGATTGTGGCGAGGGGTTCCGCCTCCATCCACTTAGTGAAGTAATCAATGGAGACGATTGTGAATTTGGTTTGGCCTCGGCCAGTGGGCAATGGGCCAACTAGGTTGATCCCCCACTTGGCGAATGGGTAAGGGCTGCAAAGTGTGATCAATTCTGTAGAAGGAACATGAGGGATGTTGGCAAAACATTGGCACTTATCACATTTAAGTACGAATTCAGCGGCATCTTGGCTGAGAGTAGGCCAAAAGTAACCAGTGCGGAGTATTTTGTGGGCTAGTGACCTGGCACCCGAATGATTGCCACATACACCCTCATGAACTTCTCTCATCGCGTAGGTTGCTTGAGCAAGATTGAGGCATCTCAGGTATGGGCGTGAAAAGCCGCGTTTGTACAAAAGGCCACTGATAAGAATGTAGTTGGACGACCGGGCCCTGATTTTGGCGGCCTGGTGCTTGTCGTTTGGCAGTTCCCTCTTTGTCAAAAATAGAAAGATGTCGGCCACCCATAGAATATGTTCGTTTTGGAGGAAGTGGACTTGCTGCTGGTTCGAGGAAATGGCAGGGTGAGCTAGATATTCGAGGCGGACACCATGGCTGAGGTCTGATTGGTCGGCAGAAGCTAACTGAGCCATTTCATCTGTCTTGGCATTTTCTGTCCGGGGAATGTGCTTGATGTGGAAATTATTGAAGAGGCGAGCAAGGGGGAGTGCAATATCCCTGTATGCCCGCATTGTGTCTTCCTTGGCATCGAATTCTCCCGTGATTTGTCCGACGATGAGCTGGGAATCGCTGAACACTTGGATGTGGTCGACACCAATGTCTCTGGCGAGGCGGAGACCTACGATGACTGCCTCATATTCGGCCTCATTATTGCTTGCGGTGAATAAGAAACGGAGAGCACACTTGAAATAACCACCCTCGGGAGCGATGAGGATGAGACCAGCCCCACTGCCTTCTTTGCGGGATGACCCGTCGACGTTGAGGGTCCAAGAGTGGGGGTCTTCTGCCTCAGTCTGGGGTCGTGGAGGTGGTGAGACCGTGGTTGGAGTGGAATTAGTGAATTCCAAGATAAAATCGGCAACAGCCTGCCCTTTGATCGCCGTTCGAGGTCTGTAGGAGATGTCAAACTGGCTGAGCTCGACTGACCATTGCATAAGTCGGCCGGACAACTCTGGTTGTTGCATTATTTTCTTCAACGGTTGGTTAGTGAGGACGACAATGGGGTGGGCCTGGAAGTAAGGTCAGAGTTGTCTTGAGGCGATGACCAAGGCTAAGGCCATTTTTTCAAGCAATGGGTAGTTCTGCTCTGCTCCCCTGAGAGCCCGACTGATGTAGTAGACCGGTCGTTGGACAGAGCTGTCTTCCTTAATGAGTGTTGCACTGACTGCGGTGTTTGACACGGCTAAATAGAGGAAGAGGGGTTCGCCCGTAATTGCCTGAGGAAGGAGGAGGGGTTGGCCATGCACTGTTTCAACTGCTGAAAGGCCTCTTCGGATTCTGCCGTCCACTCAAAAGTTTGCCGAAGAACTTTGAAGAAGGGGAGGCACTTGTCTGTTGCACAGGAAATGAAGCGGTTAAGGGCGGCAACTCGGCCAGTAAGCCTCTGAACCTCCTTGACCGTTTTGGGTGACTGCATTTCAATTAATGCCTTGATCTTTTCGGGGTTAGCTTCGATGCCCCGTTGATTGACCATGAAACCCAAGAACTTCCCAGATCCCACACCGAAGGCGCATTTCTCCAGATTGAGCTTCATTTGATATTTTCGTAGGGTACCGAAGGTCTCTCAGAGGTCGGCCAAATGATCAGTGGAGAGTTTGCTCTTGACTAGCATGTCGTCGACATATACTTCCATGTTCCGGCCTATCTAATGATGAAATATGGTGTTGACCAACCGTTGGTAAGTGGCCCCAGCATTTTTCAACCCAAACGGCATGACACAATAATGGTAGGTCCCCCGGTCGGTGATGAATGAGGTATGCTCCTGGTCGGACTGGTGCATCAGAATTTGGTTGTATCTAGAGAATGCGTCCATGAAGCTGGGCATTTGATGGCCAACTGTGGCGTCAACGAGCAGATCTATGCGATAAAGGGGATAACTGTCTTTGGGGCAAGCTCGGTTAAGGTCTGAGTAGTCGACACAGAGTCGCCATTTACCGTTGTTTTTACGAACCAAGACCACATTTGACAGCCATCTGGGGTAGTCCACATTTTTTATAAACTGTGCCTCAAGGAGCTTATCTACTTCGGAGGCGATAAGAGTGTTTCGCTCTGGGTGAAAGATACGCTGCTTCTGGCGGAAGGGTCGGAAGTGGGGCTCAATGCTGAGACGATGGGTTATGAAAGAGGGGTCAATACCTAGCATGTCTGAGTGGGTCCAGGAAAATACGTCGTTGTGCTTAATCAGGAGGGCAGTACGATCGGCCTTTGCTTAGGAGGATAGTTGGCTGCCGATTTTGACAGTTTTTATCGGGTTAGTGGGGTTAATGAGGACCTCAACAAGCTCTTCCACTGGTTCCCCTCTGATCAGCTCGTCCTCGTCTCTGACGTCGAGCCCTTCAATGATCATAGCCTCCTTTAACTTGACCTCTTTAAGTGAGGCGACGTAACATTCCCTGGCCACGGTCTGCTCTCCTCTTACTGTGCCAACTCCCAGGTCAGTAGGGAACTTGACGACAAGATAGAAAGTGGATGTGATAGCTTGGAAAGCATTTAGGGCGGTGCGGCCAAGAATGATGTTGTAAGCAGACGGACAGTTGACGACGAGAAAGGTGAGTAACTTTGCGGCCTGCCGTGGGTATTCCCCGATTGTGATGGAAAGATCGATGGAGCCAATGAAGGTCACCCGATCTCCAATGAAACCGACTAATGGGGTTTGGAGAGGGGATAGACTTTCTTCCCCGATCTTGAGCTGGTGAAAGCAATTTAAGAAGATGATGTCTGAAGAACTGCCGTTGTCGATGAGAACTCGTCTGACCCTGTAGTTGGAGAGGAGGGCAGAAATGACGAGAGGGTCTTCATGGGGGTAACGGATGCCTGTGCAGTCAGCGTCCGTAAAGGTGATAGGCTCCGTCCACTGCTTGGGCTGTTTGGAAGGTCGGTCCAATGTAGCAACTTCTTTGTCTGAGCCCTACCTTATTTTTCTGAGTTCTGCCCGCTGAGCCGAGCGGGATGGTCCTCCGCAAGCAAGTCCGCGGAAATAACCCTGATTTCTCCAACAGGGGGGGCGGGGTTACCTTGTGCCCGAGGTTGCTGTGGAGGGCGATCATGGCCTTGGTTAGGTTGTGCTGGTTACCGGGAAGGGGTGCGTCGGCGGTTGTTTCTGATGGGTTCAGTCCTTTGCCTCTGTTGACGGCAAGTTTCCGTGAATCGACTGAGATGTCCCTGACGTATCAAGCCCTCAACCTGATCTTTGAGGTTAACACACTTCTCAGTATTATGGTCGTGGTCCTGGTGAAAACAGCAGTATTTGGACTGGTCTCGCCGATTGGAAGGAGACCGTGACGGTTGGGGCCATTTTAGGGGGTAGTCTCGTTAGATCTAATTGAGGACTTGTTCCATGGGGGAATTGAGGGGGGTGTACCGTTCGAACCAGCCAGGCGGTCACGTTGGTACCGACCGGTCGGCTCGGAGGGGTCGGTCGGTATAATGAGGTGTTTGGTTATTGTACTGGGTGTTTCTGATTTCTGAGTCCTTTCTCTTTTCTCTAGGGGTTGGGTTTTTGGCTGTAAGATCTTGGCGAGCGGCTAGGGAATCTTCGGCGTTCATGTATTTTTGGGCTTTGGAAAGTAGGGTTGCCATGGAGATCGGGGGGTTTTTGGAGAAGAAGAAAAGGAAATCACATGGTCGTAGGCCGGCCATGAACACCGTGAGAATGACCTTGTCATCGTTTTCTGCCACCTGTAGGGCTTCGGTGTTGAAGCGGGTGACAAAGCTACGTAGCGACTCCCCCTCAGTCTGACGGATGTTGAGGAGCTAGGTTGCCGGACGCCGCTGGCGCTGGGCTCCAATGAAATGGTTGAGAAATGAGTCACTGAGGTGTTGGAAAGTGGAAACAGAGTCTGCTGGCAGTTGACTAAACCAGAGTCGAGCCGACCCCTTGAGTGTTACGGGGAAAGCCCGACACATGATTTCATCGGGAAATGCATGAAGGATCATGAGGGTTCTGTAGGTCTCCAAGTGATCGACTAGGTCTGATGTACCATCGAAAGAGTCAATTGTGGGCATCTTAAACTTGGGGGGTAGAGATTTGTCCCTGATGGAGGCAACGAATGGGGAGTTGGCTGTGGTAGATGGTTTATGCTGTATGTTCTGCATGACTCCTTGGAGCTGGAGTTTCATGGCTCGGAGTTCTACATCCCAAAGAGGAATATTGTCACCACTGGAAGGCAACGGGGGCTGGACGCTGCTGGCCTCTCCTTCAGGGGTTGGTGCCAGGACCGATAGATGCGAGGCCTGGGGTGGCGGATTTATATCTAGGGGAGGGGGTCACAAGCCTTCCAAGTTGGGTGGATAGGTGTAATAACCCTCGCTACCGTTTACCGATAAATACCGATTACTGATAAATGGAACTGATAATGACTGATGATTGAACTGATTAAAGTACTGAACTGACTGACAGAAAACTGAAATTGAATTGATCGAATATATTTATTCAATTGCATATTGTACCTGTTTGATTATGTGATTTGTCTGTTGTATTTATATGTTTAAACTGCTAATTGAAGGCCTTATCGGCGGCCGAATTAGAAACCGTTTAATGTTTTGTAATCAGTGTAATTTTTATGATTTAATGGTATATTTATCTGAAAATCCATTAGGAACAATTAAATTAGATTAATTTAAGCCTAATTAATAGAATTGCCAAGTTTAGCTTATTTACCAACTTGCCACCATAGTGGACTATTGTTTATTATTATCCTAGAGCCTTATTACACTTAGATCAACAATTGATCAGCTCCTTCTTGCCTTTACAACCGACCAAGAGTTAGAGAGAGGGAGAGTTAAGAGAAAATTGGGTTCATTTGGTGAATTTGCTAAAGAACTTGAAGATTTGTAGCATAAATTGTCAAATTGAGCTTGCAAGACTTGTAGTTGACACTCTAGGTAAGGAATTCATTGTCTTCTTGTCATCTTTAAGCTCCACCTTGCATGTATCATGCTTATAGAGAAGTTGAGTCTTGATTTTGTTCATAATTGTTGAATTGGAGTTCCATTCATGCATGCATGGCCATTTTGGTGTATTTTGAAGTTAAATTCTTGGAGAGTTATACATGCATGTCCATGTTTATATTATAGCCCATGTTTTCAAAATGTTTTCCAACTATTGAGCTCTTTAGAGCAAGGATTGAAGCTTGAATTTGGTTTAAAACTCATGCATTGCATGTTTACATATTGTTCTTGAAAATGGGTTTGAATTTGTATTTAATTGACTCACCTTTGGGGCTTGGATTCATAAATTGGCTTTTGAAACTTGTTATACATTGTTTTAGGTTGTATTTTCCAGAATTTGGGCCCAAGAGGTCGAGTATTGAGTTGGGAATGCTTGGTTTGAGCTTGGAAGGCAAATCTGGAAATTCCAGATTTGGCTTCTTCGCTCGAGCGAAGGATTCCTCGCTCGAGCGACCAAGGTTTCCTCTGAGCCACGCTCGAGCGAAGGATTGGTGGCTCGAGCGTAAAAATTGAGCATCCAGTACTTTTACTGTTTCATCAGAGCGCTCGAGCGAAGGATTCCTCGCTCGAGCGAAGCCTTTGATTTTGGAAGCTCGCTCGAGCGAAGGAAGGCTCGCTCGAGCGAGGAGCCTATTTTTCAGCAACTTTTGAAAAGTGCCTTCCAACTGTATTTTTGCATCCTCATCTCATCCTAGGCATTCTTAGGCCTAGTTGAGGCATCTTAATGAGGATTTAGATATAGAAACACACCGAGGAATTTAGGGTTTAATTATTATCCTTCCCGATTGTGAACTTAGTGTGTGTTCTCTATTTGTTAACTGTTTAGGGTTGGCTTCGGGGACGCGCTCTAGCTGCTATTAGCCCAATCTCTGTGAGTAACAGATTGTGTAAAGATATGTTCAAAATGGTTATCTTTTGAATACTGAACAGAACTGTTTACTGAACTGATATTGTTTATTGAATGAATGTATGTCCTGTATTCCGAACTATACTGTGGCATCCTTAGCACTTACTGATTACTGTTATTGTTACAGAGCTCTGTCGGTTCCCTTGTGGAACCATATCGTTTACTGATTGATGGCCATCATTATTGTTGGGTCTGTTGAGGCCGGTCCTTTGGACCTATTGTTTATAGGCTATTGGATGTACCACATATGACTGATTGACTGAAATACCGAAAGATCGAAATACTGTTTAATGAATTGTTTTCATTACTGTAAGGACATTCATTCATAACCTCTTTACGCTTTATGTTATTCACTGGGCTTTAGCTCACTGTTTATATATATATGTAGGTTCTCAGCAGCCAGACCGGAGCTAGGAGCGTGGGTTAGTCCCCAGTTTTGTCAAGCCAGCCTATGTGCCTCACTGCGAGGTTCTGAGACGCCATGCTATGGCTTGGGGTGTTTTTGTGTCCCCCACCTGTCTCTTGACTGTTTTGTATTATTGTATAAACTGTTTACTGTATAGACCGTTTACTGTTTACTATACTGTTATCGAGGGATTAGGTCCCCGTACTGAATGTTGTATATGATTGTATAGACTGTACTGTCTTGAACTGTATGAATGCATGAAAAATGTTTTTGGCATACAGATTGTCACAGCTCAATGGACACTAGTTATTTACTGTATTGGCTTCCGCCAGGCCCTGTACTCTGTTTTACTGTATAACTGTTCAGCAGGCCTTCGGTAATCTCGGATTACTGGCCAGTTACGGTGCTAAACCCATAGGGCCGGGTTTGGGTCGTGACAATAGGGCTGTTGGATAGTATGGCTCGGGGCTCGTTCTTGGTTGGGTGGAATATTTGGAGGTGGTGGGGGGGGGGCACGGGAAGATTTCTTTGGAGTAGAGCATTAATCAAAGCTTGGTTCTGCTCAGCCAAGCGGTTAATGCTATTGGTGAGCTCGGTAAATTACTGTGGTGGGTTGTTTGGGTTGGGAGGGTCGGCTTGGTGGTCGAGAACATTGGAATGGGAAACCATGGATCTAGTTGTGACCCTCCACCTTCGCAGGTGGTAGGGAGAGGTTATTGGGAAAAGGCCGCCGGCGACAATGAGCACAACTGGCGCGCGGAGTAAGAGAGTTCTCACAGACGGCGCCAACTGATGATACAGTTGGTTCCAGGTGGAACGGATCGGATTGATCCACGCTCCTCAAACCTGTGTCCGAATAACCAAGCCCACAATGGAACCTGCACAAGAGTTCAACGGGGAACGAGGAGTCCCCCAGCGAACCTTCCGACGAGCAAGTTAGAAAGAGAGATGGAATATAGGAAGATTAGAGATAAAAAGTTTAACCTTCTTTTTGTCTTCGACGTCTGCTTATATCCTCTGGTAATCATTTCGTTGTCCCTTCCGTCCTGTCGCCATAGCCGAAAGTCTATGCCCTAGCTTGCTTTGTTCATGGTGAGGCCGTTCCGTCTCGACGGGGAGGGCTTATCGCAATAAATGCTGTAAGGGGCTTCATTAATGGCTGATGTGCAGTGCAATAACTTTGCAGGATCTTTGTCTGCTTATGTGGCTTGTCCTTCACCTGCCACGTGTCTGAGTGTCATTGGTCCTTAATGCCATGTTGACTTCCAGCCATGTTGAGCCTCACCAGTTGAATTATGTATTGGGCCCTAAGTGGTGGGCTTGGGTTGTTCATAGTGGACTATAGCCTTTATGGGCCTACCCATGTCATACCATATATACATTAACATCCCCTCAAACTCAAGGAGGATAAACATCTTGAGTTTAGAAAGAGAAACTAAAACATGAAATAAAATAAAATAAAATAAAAGGCAAATAGATTGCAAAGTCTAAATGGGAGCGCAAGGGTGCTTGAGATATATCAGAGGCCAGAGCTAATACCGGAAGACAGTTTATGGTCATGCTGGACCATTGTAGGAACTGACCGAAACTAATGTCGAGACAGGAACAGTTTACGGTTATGCCGGACCGTTGTAAGAATTGGCCGAAACTAATGCCGGGACAGAAGATAGTTTATGGTCATGCCGGACCAGTAAAGGAACTGGCTGAAACTGGCAAAATATATATATATATATATTATGCCTATATCATGGTGAGCATGGTGATATACCATGTGAACCACCGAAGTCTCAAACCACCTCCTTCGGCACACAACGTAAGCCGCTCCTTGCATACCATCCACGCCGCTCTTGGCACACTCAGCTTTCTGTTACTATCATCGTTCAACATTGTTAACATATTGTACATATATCATGGTGAGAATGGTGATATAGTATATCATATCACCATCACCATACTCACCGTGATATAGGTATAATATATTCCTTAACAATTTTCATAATTTATTTTATAAATTTTTTACACTGTGTTTGGTTTGGGGATTTGGGGAGGGATTTGGAAAGAGAAAGAGAAAAAGTGTGTGAAACTAGGTGAAATATAGGCATGTTTTATTCACATTTCACCTATCTTTTCCATTTCCCTTTCCAAATCCCTCCTCAAATCCCCTAACCAAACACAGTATTAGTGTATTATTTGTCAATGACATCCAAAAAATCAAAATAATTAATGTAGGTATAGAATATGAGAGAGGTCAAGGCTGATAATGAGATTCATAATAAAATGCTTGTTAGAACATCAATTGCACAGTGCACCTGTCTAAAAACAACAGTTTAGTGCACCAGAAAACGAGAAAGGCATTTGAAAATGGAAGAGATGTCAACTTTAATTAAAATAATTTTGCAGAAATATGCAATGTACTTCAATAGAACATAGGAAAAAAAAAAAAACAAAAAAAAGTTTTATACGTGATGTACTTGTATAAATCGAGATGGGTCTATGTCATTTATTAGAAAAACTATAGTCTACAATATATTATTATTAGAAGTTCTAATCTGATCTAAAACTAATTATAGTTTCAGAATCTATGCACATCAGATTCAGGCAAAGGGCCTACTGAAAAAATTCTTTACTGCTCAACTTATGCCATATGGCATTTTAACGAGTTAAACATAAATTGAATTTAAATAACTTGATTTTTGTAGTGAATATAAATTTATTGAGTTTAACAATAAATTATTCAAATTTAACCAGTTTTAAAATGTGTTCAAGATAACAAGTCAATCTTAAATAAATTTTTAACTAACTAAACACGAGTGAAACTTAAGTAACTTAGTTTGTTTTATAATTCTAAAGTGAAAACTGAAATTGGTAATAAAATTTATTGCAAATAAGTTTTCTTTCTCATAAACTGAGGCAAGGAATTTTGGCATTAGTAATAGTTATGGTTTTCAATTAATTGAGATAATAAAGAGAAAAAGAACATTAAGTAGCTGGTGAAATAATCGAACACTATGCGCCACAATGCATTTTAATCGTGTTCAATCACTTCCCAAAAGAGGAGATTTATGGTTAAGAAATCTGAAACCACCTATTAGTATGTAGGTAGAGTATGAAAGAGAAAATCGTTTGGTGGTTAGGTTGGTGAGCACTATGGCTTTGCATTGGATCACTTCTCTATTGTTTTTGTTTCCTTCACTGTTAGGCAATCTTTCTGATCATTCTTTTCTTCTTCTGTGTTTTTTTTTTTTTTTTTTCCTTTACTCACTACACAGATAAGACAAGTTATTGGGAGATTTAAGAATTTGAAATTAGTCCTACTAGAATAATATGGTAGGAACCACTTAAATGAGTAAATATTTTGTGAGAACTTGTTAATTTGTATAAATCTTACTTTTCATTTTAAAATTTTATTTATCGGCATTGAAAAAAATATATGTACTCTAAAAAGTTTATGAAAATACTGTTTATTGTAGAAAGGTATTTGAAGGGTTAGTGTATAACATGTTCAGTAACTGATTTCTAATATATGGTTTGACTTGGCTTTGAGAATAATTTAATGAGAAATGCTAACCATAAGTTGCAAATAATGTTGATATATGTGTCGATTGTGTGAAATAAAATACATAAATATGTGACATATTTATTAAAATTTAAACTTTTTTGACATTATTTGGCATTAAACAAAGTTGGGACAAAGTTTTCAAGTACCTGAATTGATGATGATTGAGTGTTTGAAATAAAAAGAACAAATGGAGTTAGGAAGTGCAAATCCATCACTATTAATACAGCACCTAACTTAAAAATTATTTAATGCCACAAAAATAACTTCATTTATGTGAATCCCTCCCGAAGCGCATAAAGTAGTTGGTAGAATTCTTGTGATATGGCTGCGTCAATATCAGAAGAGCCACTGAATAGTTTCTCGAATTTAACAATTTGTTTTAGTTATTTTACACTTCTTGGTACATAGAAAATTAACTCTTTGCATTTTTTTGTCCTTGTTTATGGAGAGTGACCGTTGGATCACAAAAAAACTTAAGAACATACAATGGAGTTGGTTAATGTGTTCTTGTTCTGTCTAAGATGTAGAGCCCAATATGAGCTTTTGAGAAAGAAGCTATCAACTTCTACAAAAGTGGAAAATTTAATTAGGTTAGAAACATTTGATTAAATCGATCAGTATTGTGCTTTTTCGTTAAAACATTCGCACTGAATTTTTTAAATATGCGTGTTAAAATGTATTATATGACAAAAAGTAATAAAAGTATGACTGAATTGGTTTTGTGTAAGAGAATTGGAACAAAATATTCGAGTTAGACATAGCATCAAAACTAAGTCATGTACTAAAATTAAAAAAAATAATAAAAATATAAAAAATATAAAAAGAAGCTTAAACAACTCAAACAAATTCAATGATAGAATTATTCATAGACACACAATGCTTTATTATTTGAATAAGGTTAAGTTCATCAACATTCACCATCTCAATAAGGTGCAGAGAATCAGCCACACACCTTTCAATTTCCCTTAATGGGCCAACTATTGATGACATTTCATCAAGAAAAAGCGAGATAATGGGCTTTGGGCCAATCAGAGAGCAACTGTCTGTGGATGAAATGAAAATCATCATCACTTTGCATGATTTCCCTATTGACAGATGAAGAAATGGACCCTCTTAGATGAATCCAACTTAATATGGGACTGTTTGTTACGGTTTTTGGAGGTTGATTATAGCTTATTTTGATTTGAGAACATATGCTAGATTGTTTGGTGCAACTTCTGCTTATAGTTTATTAGGCAAAAATAGCTTAAATAAATTGAAAAAAACTAATTATTTGAAAACTGAGATAGAGATGCTTTTACCTTCTGCTTTTTGATTATCAACTTTCAACTTAAAAAAAATTTCACCAAACAGGGCCTATGTTACATATATCTGTCTTAAGAGTGTGAATATAATTTTTGAAAAAATTTCAAAAAATAGTTTTGTTAAAAAAAATAATAGTCGCTATTTTCATATGATTTTATTTTTTATTTTTTTGGGTCAGAAATAATTTTTAAAAATATATTTTTGGGTTTTTATTTTTATCAAACTAGTTTCTAATTTTTGAAGAAGAAAAAATGTCTGAAAACTCAACCAAAATATCTTTAAAAAATCTTTTTTTTTTTTGTTGAGTTTTTAAAAAAAATTGTGTACAAAAATAAAAACAATTGTTTGGTTCCAATTTTTTTTTATTTTTCTTGTTTTTTATTTTTACTGAATTTTTTTAATATTTCAAGTATAGTTTTTACTTTTTAGATACACTTAATATAAATACAATTGAAAAGTATAATATTTATGATTTTTGTTTAAAAAAAATTCACTAAATACTAAAATTATAAAAATTCAATATATTTTTATATTCTTGTGTATCTACTTCTACCATAGAGATCTGATTGGGGGAGTTAGTCCAGAGTGTTTTCTTTCAAAACCATTTGGTGAAGTTAGTTCATGGTTGTTTCAAAACCAACTATTCATGGCTTAACAACTTAAACAATTGATGGGTAACTAACTTAACAACATTTGGATTTGTTATAAGAAATCACTTCCTTTCTCTCATCTAAGGATTAAAGGCTTCATCAAAGCATGCCTTCTTTCAAATTTATAAATCAGTTGATAATTCTTAGATTTCAAGTAAACCTATATCATATGTAGCTAGGCTTCTACCAAACAATCATGTTGTCTATCATTTCCTCATCTTCTCTAACCAAACAAAAACAACTAAAATAAGTCAAAAAGTATGTTTGCATCTTATGATTTAGTCAACCAATCAATTAGGTTAGGTGATCAATGGTCCAACCATTCATGTATGGTGTTTTTGAAAATTGAGATAACATATGGGCCAAGCCTAATGTGTTTTAGCCATAAATATTATTGAATCCCCACTTGCATGAGGAGAGCTTTTGACTAGATGGGAAAGCACATGGATGTGCGAGCTCCCACATGATTGTGTTTCTTGTCATTTGTCAACACTCAAGAAGGAAAATATTGGAGATAAGCAAGAACTTAATTGGTGAATTGAACAATAATGCAACAAAATCTTGTAATTTCACATTGGTGGAGCAAAATGTTAGGTGAATTATACTTTTTAGCCTTGCATTGAATATTATTTTTTTATTTTTTATTTATAATAATAAAATTTTTATTTATAATAATAAAATTTTTATTACACTTTTAATCAAGTTACAATATGGTCATTCTATTAATCTGGTGTTAAATTTGTTAATGAAAATTGTCATGTGATTCTCATATGATGTATTTTTTTTTTTTTTGGTGAAATGATTTCTTCCACATTCTTCTTTATCTTCGATTGGTGGTGGAGAGTTTAGAAAATATAATAGAGAGAGAAAATTAGTAAAAAAAAATTAAAAAAATAATAATAATAAAAAGGAAAAGAAATTACAATCAAACAGTTGTATAATCACTTTTGACAACAAACAACATTTTTCGATTACACCATTCAAACACTAATGCCATTAAACATAATCAATTCTGGAGAATCAATTACCTGTTGAAGTATGAGTTGCTCTGAAGGGAGCCCTTATGAATGGACTAATTAGAGACCAAAATGCCACAGGCCTTATTATTAGTCGCCCATTATGAAATTTGGACCTTTTTTTTTTTTTTTTTTTTTGGACTAATTAGAGTTTAATAATATTAATTATATTTTTATGTCATGTTATACTTATTATTTTATTTGTCAATATAATAATAGTGTAATGGGTATCATCACAATACTAACATATATTTTTAATATAGTGGTGATAATTAAATTGACACATCAAATAGTAAGATAAAATATAAAAATAAATGTTCATCATAATATTACTTATTAGAAATCAAAATATTACACACCTCACATTGCCTAATGTTGGGGACAAAACAATGGAATTTTTGCTTTCAATAATGCAATATTTATATCACATTTCCAATATAATTTTATGTAGCGCAATCATAATTATTAATTAACGATTTATTAATTTTTAATTAAAAAAATAGGGAGTCAAAAAAATGTCGTGACCGTGAGGTACCTTCTCTCTCCGTGGGTCCCATAATGTAAGGAATTGAATAGGCCACGGGAGTTGAGACGTCGCGGTTTCTCCAGCTTTCCTTATTTGACTTTATGCCTCCTTTGTCGGGGCCTCCAAATGCCTAAGGCCTCGTTTGTCAAGTGTTTTTTTTAGTTAAAAAATTAAAAAGTTAAAAAATTATTAAAAAAATTAAATAATTAATAATTTATACTAAAAAGTTAAAGGTTTTCTTTTCTCTCTATTTTTTGTATATCTTTTCATAAAAAGTCAAAAAGTCATCTCAAACATACTATTTTTTTTTAACTCATATTTTATCCAAATAATCAAAAGTTAGGGTTCGTTTGGGAAGATGATTTGTAGCTAAAATAACCACAAAAGACAAAATAGGTTATTTTAGCCGCAACAAACAAAACATCACATCCAACTCATAATCATTACACTCTTCTCTTATAAAAAAAGCCAAAAAAGTTAAAAAGTCAAAAAGTCCTTCCCAAATCAAGCTTTTTAGCCCACGCTAAAACAGCCAAAAAAGTCATAAAACCAAAAAACCAACCCACTTTCCAAATCAACTCTTACTAAATTAGCCTATTCCCAAATAAGACCTAAATTTCAAGAGTAATGTTACATACCTACATTTATAATTTATAAATTTATTCATAATAAATATAGTAAGAAGGTAAAATCTTATATCATATAATATATATATATATATATAATTAATATTATATTATTGTGGATACAATTGTAAGATTTTTTTGTGAATCTTAAATATTTTTTATTTCTCAATTAGCTTACCAAATTTAAATACATTGTATTTTCAAAATGAATATTAATATTATATATATACATATGTATATTTTCAAAATAAATATGAATTTTAATACTAGCCGTGGTTAAGGAATAAGATTTTGAATAATGTAAGCACTTTGAGTATATTAATGTCATTATTAATAATATAGATAAATTATAAAATATCGATAATATATTTATTTGAAAATGTGGATAGATCGACGAATATACTAAAAATATAACAAATATTTTAAAGTAATGATATTCATAGTTGGGATTTTTCTCTCATAAATCTCACAATTAGAAGTTGTATTATATTTGGTCCTATTCATAATTTATAATTTAATTTAGTTTCATAGTTTTCAAAAGGATCAAAAAATCCTCTTTCAATTTATCTCCAAAAATTTGACAAATGGAATCTCAATTTAATTTGTCATTTGATTTTATATATATTATCAAAATCTATATTTTTGAAAAAAAAAAAATTAACCATAGTTAGATAATAATGTGAATCTCTTTAGTGTGAATTTTCTAAGAAACGTGATAACTATAAATGTGAATATTCATACTTTTAGTAAATAAATATTGTTAATTTTTAAAAAGTGTAAAAATTATTGTGAATATTCACAATTTTCAAAAATATATATATTTTTCTTATTTAATCACATTATTCTTATTCATAACAAGTGTGAATATTCACATATTTT
This sequence comes from Camellia granthamiana, assembly GCA_036172215.1. Lineage (NCBI taxonomy): Eukaryota > Viridiplantae > Streptophyta > Magnoliopsida > Ericales > Theaceae > Camellia > Camellia granthamiana. The sequence continues at coordinate 30,191,434 of CM069903.1, read as the reverse complement.
ATTCTGTAAAATTAAAAAAAATTATGAACTTTATAAAATATCTTTAAGACTTGATATGATACTATAAAATTTAGGGGCATTTACACACAAGTTCCAATTTATGAACTTATACTCCATTAAGTCTTAACTAAAAAATTTTGGACCTTCAAGTCCCATTGAATTATTAATAGTCGAAATTGCTCTTCAAATAATGATTGTTCATCATTTATGATTATTTATAAAAGAATATGATGATTTGACATTTATTTTTTATATTCAAAACTTTAAAATATCAACTTTCAAATTGAAAAAACTATATATAAAAAAAAAAAGGATAAAAAGCACTAATAAATCCCAAATTTGAATGTGTTGAACCATTTAGTCCTACCTTTTATTTTGTAGGCTGAAAAGTCTTATTTAACTATTAATTACGTAGAAACCCATGAAATTAGTGCGTGAGGGGTCAATGTGGTGTTTTTGGTGATATTGTAGTTACAAAAATGCCCAAAAGCATACTATAGCATTTTTATGTTTTCCCTCCATCTCGAACAAAGCAGACGATCTAGAATAGAAACTTTTAGGTTTCCATCCCAATGTTACCAATTGGATCCTCATCCTGCGTGATTTCATTGTCAAATTTAGCAATGCTAAACCACAAATATTCAATCCCAAAATAACATTGTACAGCCCCCCAAAACCCCTAGAAAATTGAAAACCCCTTTGTAGCACATTTACAGAGTCAATTCGGAGAAGGCATTGAGGCATCAGGACTTGTGATCATCAGTGAGGACGCAATGTCGGCGAGTTAACACTAGTCGTGCGTCGACATCGGTGTGGGTATCATTCTGCTATGGCAATAGGTATGGGTATCTCTGATGTTGTTTAGTGTATGTGTGGTTTAGAGCAAAATCGTGCTTGATGTTAGACATAAATGCTTATTTGTTTTTGTGTATGTGTGGTTTAGAACAAAATCGTGCTTGATGTTGGACATAAATGCTTATTTGTTTTTGTGAGGCATAACATGTGTTAACACATCTAAATTATGAGTGTTGGATGATGTTATTTTGTATCGAAATTGAATAGAAGACTTTGATGCTTTTTGTTGGACAAATGTGTGAATCTGTGTTGATTGGTTGTAGAATTTGTAATGTTAATGTGTTTGGGGTTGATGTTATTTTCGGTAGTGGTGGGGTAGTAAAGTATTTATGCTGTATGTTGGATGTGTGTGCTAATTTTGTTGTGGTTGGGTGTGAGTACGCAATTTTGGCGTTGGTGAGTGTTAGTGATTTTATTTGTTTGCATACTACGGGGTTTGTATTGATGTTTTTTTCTGGTAGTTGTGTAGTGGTATGCATTTGTATTAGATGTTACGAGCATTTGTTTGTTTGATTTAATTTTTAATTGTGAACGTTGTGTGGGTGTTGTTGATTGGTAGTCGCGCTGTAGTGTTGTTGTTGTTGTTGGGTCTATGATTGTGTAGTGACCATGTAAGTAGAGGTGTTGTGTTGGGCAACGTGTGGTGAGGTTTGTATTGTTGTTGTTTTTGTGGTTAACGTCATCTGTGGATGTTGATGTGCATGATAAGTCCATCAATTTTTATTATGACAACATATATCAAGGGGAAAAATTAGACCCACAATGCAATCTTGAACTCCTTACGTGACATTGAATTTGATATATCCAAGACACTCCTAGCAACGTCGAGAATCCGAAAATTGTAAAAATCATGTCTTTTGGGTACCAACACATTTCAACACCCTTGAACGCAAATGATTTGCAACTCTCTGTTTTCCATTTGTATGTCAATGTTGATGGGTAAATAAGCGTGACTAGTATTGGATAATTTTAACTAACTAGCTTGCGGTTTCCTCACTTTCGTTGCACAATTCAACTATAATAAAAACAATGGAAAATCTTATAATGCTTGGGAGTATGTACTACATATTTTAGTCATACTGTATGTATTTTTTATTTATTTTATTTTATTTTATTTTTTAATTAGTTTCAGAATGCACGCTATGACATTGATTATATGTATATGTATAACATTTGGGAGTATGTTAGGTAGTGGTGTTGGGGGGCATGTACTGTTCAGACAGTAAGTGGGAAAACCACCTAATGTCGAAAAAAGAATTGTTGTTAAATCATTAATTTGGTACTATTAATATTGTTGTAGGCAGTTCTAGCCGGTAGAGCTTGGGACGTGAAGCTGATGGGAGAACACCATGATCACATTCGTCAGCTCAAACTTCAACGTGATTGGCCATGAAAAGGCAAGCACCACTGTCTTTCAAAAGACGAAAACAACAGCAAGAAATGTTAAAAAAAACATGTTGTCGACCGCTCAAAGCTAATTTACCGTTCGAATATTTGATGAAATAACACCATGAACCAATTGTGCAAATGTGAATGTTTGATAAAGACGAAACACCATACCTGCACACACACACACACACACACACACACAAAAAGAATACAAACATACAAACAAACAAACAAAACAACATTACATGTGCAAATTAATGGACACAGAAATGTAAAGGTTTAGCCAATGTGAACACAATCTTCTGAATGTCACCTACGCATTACACAGTTACAACATCACCATGTTACAATACGAAATTGACAAAATGACAAATATAAGCGTCAATACAACAGCATGCCAATACCAGACCCAAGTTGGCATAGCCTCATAATCCATTGTGGTATGTTAAAAATTGAAAGATAATCATGACTAAACGAATCAAAAGAAACATGAACATCATGGAGGAAGATGTTACAAACCCATGACTATCGGAAAATCTTGTATACGTTCCAACCACAAAAACGAATAATAAATAACAAATCAAAAAAAAAAAAAAAAACAATAATGATACAAACCCCCCACTATCCCCTACCACCCCCACACACACGTGGGGGTTAGTGATTAGAGGGGAAAAAAAAAAATTTAGGCCAATGACCGCCCACTGGGGGTCCTGGAGGTCCCAAGCATTTTGGATAAAATATATATATATATGTATGTATATACACACCCTAAACACACCAAATCCACATTAGAAATAAAACATCAACTAGGGAAACATCAAAACTCCCAAAAAGAGCTATGTAATTCCCTCTTCCACAAAATAATAATGTTAAAACATACCTTACCCAAACACACTATGAAAAAATCTATTTAAAATCACAAATAAGGGCAAACAAGTAAACTACAAACTCAATAATTCAAACAAATACAACATATCAAAAATAAAAAGGACTAAATAGTTGAACAAAAAACACCCAAGACTAGATGGAGCAACATTTCTCTATATGGGATTTAGGAGTAATTTTTCCCAAAAAAAAATTAAATTGTTTTTTTTTTTTTGAAAAAATTAAAAAAAGCTGAATTATTTTTTTGTGCAAAACTAAAAAATTTTGTGCCTATAAAGGAGTATGATGATGGAACATTGATATGCAAAACTGCACTAAAAAAAAAAAAAAAAACAAAAAACAAAAAAAAAAAACGAAACAAAACAAACAAACAAACAATCAATTTTAAAAATGAAAAAACTAATAATGTTTTTAGTTTTAAAACTGGAAAAAAATTGATAATGTTCTTAGTTTTATTATATAGTTGAATTAAGTCAATAAGTAGAAGGGTAAAAACGCTTAATCTCATACTCTTTTTTTTTTATCAGTTAGTGACATAATTATGTGGAATATTACTATGCAAAATTGATAATGTTCTTAATTTCAAAAATTGAAAAAAACTGATAATATTATTAGTTTTACTAAATAAGACTTATTGATTCAAAAAATTTTAGATAGAACCATAGTTACCATACATTTATAAATAGGACTTTTAGGTAATTAACTTTAAAACTTATTTTATTTTACATTTTCAAATATATGAAATTTTACACTATATTAGAAATTGAAATTTAATTTTTTTTCAATTCAAAAACTGTGAAATTTCAAAAGTGAAAGTTTTCATACTTTCAAATTTAAAAAAAAAAAAAAATTGTAAAGTTTTTTTTATATATATATATTTTTTGCATAATTTTATATTCAATTGAGATTTTGTTTGATGGATCTTTTTAAACATATAAAATTATCAAAAATACATCAACAGTTATGGAATTGAAACATAAAAAAAATAATAGTTATTATTTCAATATGTTGACTATTTTTTTATTAGATTTGTTCTTGCACATAAATAAGGGTACAAACGTATAAAATTTTGCTAAATTTTTTAAAAAATGAAAACAACTTATATAATGGGACTTTATTGATTAAGAAAAAAAAATGATGAGATCTAATGAAATAAAATTGCATGAAATAAGATTTATAAGTATAAATCCAGTCATAATTTATTTTTATTTTTTTTAATCTTTTAGCTTTTTTTATATATCTATATGTTTATTTTTCTTTTGTTTTTGGATCAACAACTATTGCATGACACACCCACTTTGACCTGTTTCTGGAGGTCACTGTCTCATGACTCGTAACTAGATAGCTGCACCATCTACATGCAAATCCCACAACCCTTTTTTTTTTTTTTTTTTTTTTTTGGGTAAAACAATCCCACTACCCTCACTCGTTTGTGTGACTGTAATAAACTAATAATATATAATCGTTTTTATTTAAGAAAAATGTTAAATAATTTGGTTATAAAACCTTTATATTAATATTAGGAGAATAAATAAAAATAAATAAATAAATATGTATCTATCTAGTATTAAAAGAACAAACAACATTTAATATACACTGGACCTTCTAGATAATTTTTTCTTGAGTTATGCTAGGCGTCCCAAATTTTTTACCAAACCTCTCATATGGATGTGAGATCTATACACATGTAATTTGTGTGAATTCCATACTCATATAAAAAGTTTGATAAAAAATTCAGTAATTCATTTAAGATTTATAGCATTTTTCTTTTTTCTTGGGCACTTTGCGGCTAAGTGACTAATCAGATGAGCTAAAAGTCCACCATTTTACCGCAATTGGTGCATGAGCTGATCCAAATGGTTGAAAATGGGTCAAGTATGAGTCACATATTATATGCAGTGATAGTGATTTTGCATCATGTGGTTTAGGTGTATTGAGAAATGAATCAATAATTCACATTTGTCTTCAAAATTAGGTATTGGCCAACCCATAAAAAGGTGAGTTAGATTCTAAGCAGCCGAGGATTCAAAAGTCACCTGCCACACAGTAGAGTCACTTAATCATGTAGGTAAATTGTAAATTCGTATATGGGCAAAAAATCTAACTCACACTTCTGACATTGGGTACAATTTACTCAAGCCTGGAAGGTTCGCACGGCCTTTAGTATTGAGGATCATTTTTAATATAATATTCAATTAATTTATTTTAGTAAATAACTATATAGCTAGAGAAATTAAATATGTACCAACTATTTCATTGATATTCAATATTACCGTTGGGAAACGGCTACTATCTGCACTCTTTTAGGGTGCATATATTATGCACCTTATGCAAAAAGCTTAATTCACAAAATGTATAATTGTTATTACAAAAAATGTAACTTTTTTCTTCATAAAAAATATAACATTTTGCTTCCCATAAATTATATCACAAAATTATAATTTTATACATAATTTTTAAGTGCACATCATAACTTTACCATTCATAAATTTTATCACAAAAAATTCATAAATTTTTAAACAAAAATCATAATTTTTCTTACTATGTGCATTTGCACATTATAACATTTTTCTAGTGTGGGTCTGGAGATGCTATTTTTTAAAATTCATAATTTACTATTTTATTCTTGATGTCAATTAAAAATTTTAAAATTTAGAGTTGGACCAAGTAAATAAAAAGTTTTAAAAAAAAAAAATCATTCCATCAATCTACTTTCACCCAACATCACTAGTCCTAATGGCAAACAAACAAACATGTACACACAATGTTCTCTCTCTTGGCATAGTTCTCTTTCTCTCAAAGTATCTCATTCATTATTAAAGAGAATATGTACACATATTCAACAATACGTCAAAATCATCGAAAGAATAATTTATAGACCAAGAATTGTAATGTGCATGTTGTTTTATAAGTATTTATATTTATTAAATTAAGTGATTCTTTTAACTCAATTTTTTAGAGTGCCTTTTAGTTGGCACATTATAATTTACTAAGACGGGCAAATTATATATACCTCCCTCGAGATTTAGCTAAATTACAGATATCTCTTGAGGTTTCAGAAATTACAGATATCCCCCTGAGGTTTATATTTTCATAACAAATTGCCCCCCTGAAGTTTATATTTTCATAACAATTTGCCCCCTAATTTGTTATGCAAATAGTACCTTCAGGGAGGTATCTGTAATTTCTCAAACCTCAGGGGGTATTTGTAATTTGACTAAACCTCGAGGGGAGTATATGTAATTTGCCCATTTTCTTATATATATATATTACTTTAAATTTTTTTAGCCTCTATCTCCTTGCTTGAAAAAGGATTTTAAATTTAAGCCAACTTTTGAATTAAAATAATAAAAAAAAAGTCTAGTGAAAAATTGTGGCAAAAATTGATGCATTTGCAACCAACTAAAAAAAATATTTTTGCAATGTCTCTTTAAAAATGTTTGGAATTTTTGGTTTTTATCTATATACTAGAAGAGGATTTACTAAAAAATTTAGTGTTATTTATTTATTTATTAATATCTGGGATAAAAACAAAAAGTACTAGCTTTAACAGTCCTTCCCAAATGAGTTACAAATTCAATTTGGTAGGCAAGCTTCCGCATGACCATCACGAATAACTTAGGGTACAAAGGGTCAAATGATGATCTTACTAATTTAACTACATTCCTTTTTTTCAAGCTTCTTATTGTATTATCTTATTTGAGGCATGTTGACACCAAAGAAAAAAAAAAAAGAAAGAGAAGATTTTGGATTGCAAGGTATTGTTTGGGCTAGTGAGACTCATCACAAATCCCGTTTTAATGATCTGGATTGTTCATTTTGTAAGATATTTCACGTATTTTATCTATAAAAAAAAAATTAGGTCAATCTAACGGCGACCTACTCAATTTATTGCATTTGTTACTAAAAAATGTATGATTTCTTTTTTAAAACACAATCATAGTCTATTTTTGTTTTTGTGAAAAACACAAAAAATTAAACAAGTTATAATTATCAGATAGATCTAATTTTTTTTGTAAAGTATCTGACAAAACAAACAGTTAAGATCATCAAAACGAGACTCATAGTGGATCCACAAATCTAAACAACGCCCTCTCGTCCAAAATCTAAACTAGAGGTATGAAAAACTAACATAGAACTGTAACAAGTAAATATTATTTACTTATTTTTATCCTTTATCATAATTTTTTTTACCATTCAAATGCCAAAAGAAAGGAAAGTAAAAATAAATTTTATTTTTCATAAAAGTTTTTTTTGGGATAAAATATTAATAAATCTCAGATAGTGATCTTATAAATTATTTGGTCCTTTCTTTTTTTCTTATGGACCCAAAGGTCTCATTTTAGTATGAATTATATAAAGGGTCAAACATAAACTCACGCATGTTATGTATTGAAGGATAAATGCGAGTTTTCTCATAATGTTAAAATTACTAAAAATTACACTTTAAAAAAACTTCTTAGTGTATTTTTTCCAAACGTAACACTATAATATACCACTATAATGTAATACATTGAAAAAACTCTTAGTGTATTTTTTTTCAAACGTAACATTCAAAAAAAAAAAAAAAAACTCCTTAATACACTTTTTTCAAACGTAACACTCCAATCAATGTACCATACAAAAACTCCTTAGTGTATTTTTCTCAACCATAACACTCAAATGTAACACATTAAAAAACTTTTTCGTATATTTTTCTCAAACATAACACTTCAATGTGACACATTAAAAAATTTCTTAATATATTTTTCTCAAACGTAACAACGTAACATTCCAATCAATATAACATGTAAAAATTCCTTAGTATTTTTTACAAACGTAACATTCTAATATAATACCAGAAAATCACACTAATAAAAAATATAGATTTTTACGCTCGACAACTAACACTTCAGTTACCAATCCCCTCACAAATAATTTTTCACACCTTCACATTTCTATTTTCATCCCAGAAACAAATCAAAAAATTAAAAAAATGAATCAGACATTCACTTAAACTCAAATGACACCAAATCAAATAAATATAATTTTTTAAAATAAAAATGACTAATTAATTCATAAAAAAAAACTCTTAAAACTAAATGGATTAACTCCTCATATAGGATTTATGAATAATTTTTTTTTCCACTTTAAAAGAATCAAGTTGATATAATAAATTTATTTCACTTGCTGTCATTTGAAAAAAAATATATATAAAATTTTATGATTGAAATTATGAGATTAATTTAATTTTTCATAAAATATAAAAATAAATTACTGAAATCACCGAAATAAAACCTATAAACCGAACTCAAATGACGGCACTTTTTTTCCGGAACCGGAGAGAAAAGGCGGTCCATATCTATCCTGAAAGCACCGGGACATCTCGTAAGACAAACTTGGAATGATTGGAGTCAACTTTCATACATCACAGCACAGTAAGCCATGCCGAAAAATTGCCCTTGGACACTTCACCATGTTCTCCCATATTTTTTTAATTATTTAATATAAATTTTAAATTTTATTTTTTTATCAATTACAACATTATTAAAATATCATGTGACATATCAAAATTAATTAATAATTTTTTAATCACAACAGAGTCCGGATTTGCCAACTCATGACAAGGTTCGAATTTGTTAAAATTAAAAATTTCAATTTTACAATAAAATTTATTTATAATTGAATTAATTTAAACTTATTTTAGTAGTTTAAATTATTCATTTTTATAATTAATTAAAAAATTATTAATATAAAACATTAAATTGATTCAACATCAATTATTATACTATTAGAATATTTTTTATTTATACCGCCTATATATTTTGAAAAATAAATTATTCATATGCTATAATATATATGTGATTTAATTATATAATTATTTATATTAGGTAAATTCAATTTTTTAAATGTATGCTTTTTTACTTTATTATATAAATTTAACAATTAAAATCATTAATATAAGGGGTTGTTTGGGGTGTCTTAAATAAGTGTACTTTTTGTCTTTTTGGACTAAAAAATTGAGGAAGAAAATATGGATGTTTGGGTTAACTTTTTGACTTTTTATGAAAAAATGTGTAATAAAAAATTATAAAAATAGATTTGTAGGGAAAAATTAGTATTGGGAGTTGTACAGCCGTAATTGTTGACTTTTGGTGAATAGTATTAATTTTTTAATTTTTTGAGAAATTTTTTGACTTTTTGACTTTTTTCATGTATGCCAAACTTGGCCTAAATATAAATTAATTTCATTATATGTCAACTTCACTCATAAAATTAAGATATTTAATTTTTAAAAATCCAAACTCATTGAACTAATATCCGTCCAAACTCTCCCCATATCGGACGGCCTAGGACGCTTCTTTGACCTCCTCACTTCTCATATACCAAAAAAAACAAAAAAGTAAAAGCAAAAAGAAAAAGTAAATTGTCCTACCTTACTTTAGACCAGTTCATCCACAGTGGACCCCACCACGCTGATAAAGTCAATGTCCTCGACCCAACATCCCAGATTATTATTTTTAATTTTAAAAATTATTTTATTTTTAATTTTTTTATGCACAGTATCAATACGTGTATTGTGTGTATATAGGGTAGAGCATAGATATAGAGGGTTATATATACATTAATTATTTTATTAAATTTTTTGACTTTTGATGTCGTTCTCACATGATAGATCTCAATTATCTTTAAATATAAGTTTTATATATGCCCACAATATTTATTGTACTATTGATGACAATATATTATTTTAATGTAACAGACACAATGTCTATTTCTATGATATGTTATTTGAAAAAAAAAAAACAAAAATGATTTAGACCACTAAAAAAATATATCACTAATAGCACTAATATATTGGGAATGACAAAAAAAATAATAAAAAAATAAAAACAAGGCATAAAAAGTGGGCAGGGCCCACTGCCACATCATTAGTACTCCTTTTAGTGATCCCTTTTTAGTGCTCCCAATCATTTTTCAAAAGAAAAATGTGATGTATCATGTCATGTCATTTGGATTAATAATTTATTAAGATGTGAATAATTTGAATGAAATAATTTAATAATGCGAGTAATGTTATACATATTAAAAAATTTATATATAGAATCACACAGTTGCATTGTGAATTATTGTTTTTAAATAAAGGAAAAATTATTTATAAGTCCTATTAGGGAGACTTATGCTACATATGATCCTACAAAAAAACTTATGTTCCCATAAGTCTTGTGTGAAATTTGTTGACACATTTGACACCTACATAAACGTAACGTAACGTGACACCTACATAAACGTAACGTCGTGACACCTACATAAATGTAACGTAACGTGTCACGTTACGTTTCGCAAACTTACTAGGTTTTTTATTTTTTTAATTGAATGTGAAAATGTTACTTTCTATATAAGAAATTGAATGTTACCATAGATAGGTTTTTGATTTTTTTAATTGAATGTAAAAATATTACTTTCTATGGTAACATTCAATTTCCTATATAGCAAATTGAATGTTACCATAGATTAAGTTTGCGAAGCGTAACGTGACACCTATACAAACGTAACGTGACGTAACACCTACATAAACGTAACATAATGTGACACCTACATAAACGTAACGTGACACCTACATGAACGTAACGTCACGTGTCACGTTACGTTTCGCATATATTAATATCATTTATTTACAACTCATAAGATCTTGTGGAATACATTCATATCTAAATAGGACTTGAGACTCTATAAGAAATTACACAGGACTTAACCTAACATAAGTGCCAGAAATAAGACTTATAAATAAGTCTCCCTAAAATAAAATAGCAAGTGAAATAATATCTTAATTACAAATATATTATTCTCATATTATTCTAACAAATTTTGTTTCTAAGAATAGTATTTTCCTTCCCATAAAATAAGTGAAATGGGGTGAGGGTGTGTGATTCAATTGCACTTTCAAGCGATTGATGATGAGTCTCATTTTATGACAATAATATCCTATTTTTTAAAAATAATAATATAGAAATAAAATTTCATATAAAATGACGCAAAGCAAATTTTATATTTTAAAATAAAATATTCATAAATAACAGAACTACGGCGGTTTTAAAATTTTTTATACATATATATATATTTTTTGGTATGAATATTTATTTTTCTTATTAAAAGCAGCATACTTGACTTTTATTTTCCAATATTTGTCGTCCATTAACATTAATTTCCCCATAACACAGGTCGACCAAAGGTTGTTTGTCTATTTAGTGGTTTTTTTGGGTAATTATGTCTATTTAGTGTTGTTTTGGAAAGTTGGTAAAAAGTTAGTTTTTGACTTTTTATCAAGTTTTTTGGCTTTTTTAGAACTGATTTAGGAAGTTGGTAAAAAGTTAATTTTTTGGTTTTTAGTTTAATATTTATTTATGGTGTCAAATCAAATCAAAATGGCCAAAATACCCTTACCCAACATAAGAGATTTATTTTTTTATTTTTTTTTCATAGGCCCTAATTTGTAATTTTACGGCTGCGTTTTTGGCACTTGCCAAATGACTTTTCTGACTTTTTAGCAACCACGTTTTTGAACATTTTGTCAAAAAACGTGACTTTTTACCATGTTCCCAAAATGGCACTCAGTGGTTATATGGTATTCGCACCTAAGTTTGAATGGAGAAAGAAAGATCTAATGGTGGAGTCATTTATTAATTCTTCACCCACTTTCTCCACCTTTTTTAATCTTCCGCCCATATCATTATTTTAACAGGTATATTCAATAATTTTGAAATATAAAGTAATATTTTATAATATTGTAATTAATAAAAAACAAAATAAGTAAGTGACATTTTATTAAGTGATTAAAAAATATAAAAATATATATAATAAGTAATAATTAGTTAAGAATTACAGACAAATAATATTTCATGAATATTTTGTGATTTTTCCATTTTATCCTCTACAGAGATTAAAAAAAAACTATAGTCATAACATATTCATATCGTATCCACTACTTATACCACTTCACTTGTCTGTTTTGAAAGCTTTTAGTCCTCTGTTTCAGTCCAAGCTGATGGTTGTGAAGCCATGGCCGTCGAGCTCGTGATGGGTTACAGAAACGACAGCTTTACGTCTCACGTGGAAGAGAACGCAGTGGTTCAAGAAGCAGCCTCTGGGCTCGAGAGTGTTGAGAAGCTCATTAGACTTCTTTCTCAGTCTCAACAACAACAACAGAGACAAGAGGGTCAATTATCAGCTAATTCAGAGCAGAGATCGACTATGGAGATAGAGATGGACTGTAGAGCAGTCGCTGATGTGGCTGTAACCAAGTTCAAGCGAGTCATTTCTCTTCTGGGTCGGACTCGAACCGGCCATGCCCGGTTCAGAAGAGCCCCTCTGGCGCTACCGGTTCAAAACCAGAACAGAGACTCCAAAGAAGTCTCTGAATCGACTAGAATCTATTGCCCGAGACCAATCCAACAAGTCCCTATCGCTGTTCCTCACCCAAATTCTCACCACCACCATCTTCAATCTCAGCACGACCACCTCATGATCGTGAAAAATGGGGTTATTGATCGGAAAGACTCGGCGTCGAAATCGATTAATTTCTCCTCGTATTCCCCGGCGATTTCCGGCGCCACCACCTCGTTCATGTCGTCTTTGACGGGAGACACCGACAGCAAGCAACTTTCGTCGTTGTCGGCGTTTCAGATTTCGAATCTGTCGCAGGTTTCCTCCGCCGGAAAGCCGCCCTTGTTGAAGAGAAAGTGCAGTTCGTCGGAAAACGCAGCCTCCGGCAAGTGCAGTGGCTCTTCCGGCCGCTGCCATTGTTCCAAGAGAAGGTATGCTATATGGGTCCGAATTTGATATATTGAAAATCAAATTTGATTCATTATCTGACTAATTTCAACTAAGAAAATTATTGATATAAAAAATTAAATTAATTTAAATTATCAAGTTAAATTTAATTTAATTTTTTATATATTCTTCTGAACTACCATGTGAAATGAATTGTTGATATATATATATATGTCTGTGTGTGTGTTTTATTGAAATTCAATTTTGTTAATATTTGATTTTGTGGAATCAGAAAGCTGAGGCTGAAGAGGGTTGTGAGAGTTCCGGCGATAAGCTCGAAGATGTCTGATATACCACCGGACGATTACTCGTGGAGGAAGTATGGTCAGAAACCCATTAAAGGCTCTCCGCATCCAAGGTTCGTAGTTGGTGTGACTCATTTGTTTCTAATCTTCTAACTTCACTCAATGATAAATATTAACTCAGTTCTCGACTCGTTCCTACTTCTGTACTGTACTGTACCCCTGAAACGAGTCTGATCAGTTATGAGACGTTTGACCTTTAAAACTTTAAAAATACAATTTTACCCTTCTAGGAATCTAATTGTCTGCACAAGATTTTCATTCTCATGACTTTAGCATGCTAGTTTAGGTAAAGAAACGGGGATTCTTTTGTTTAGAATGCAATAAATGTTATGCGCATGGAAAAAATAAATAAATAAAATAAAAAATTTAAATTATTTAAAATTTAAATGTATAATACAATTTTCAAATTAATTTGGGTGTGGTACTACAAATGCAAAAATCAAACATAAAAAAGAAAAAAGAAAAAAAATCACATAATTGATGAAGACTACATCTTACAAACTTATCCTTTCATTCACGTACATCTTTATTTTTTGATCAATTTTTATTTATTCCATCTGATGTGCTTATATGGATAATAAAACAGGGGTTATTACAAGTGCAGTAGTGTGAGGGGTTGCCCAGCACGTAAACATGTGGAGAGAGCTTTAGATGATCCAAAGATGCTGATTGTAACCTACGAAGGAGAGCACAACCACTCTCTCTCTCTTGCAGAAACAAGTGGTCTTATCTTAGAGTCTTCTTGATTTAGATTATCATGCCTGGTGGTGAAACAAAAGCCAAGTGTTTTCACGCATCATCATCATTCCACAAATGTGTAGAGAGTTACAGTGTAGTACTACTATTAGCTAGGTGAGTGAGTGAGCTCAATGACTCAACTCAGCTCTATCTCAAAGGAGACGTAATGGGTTTTTCTTTAAGTCTATCGAATTAAACACAGTCTCCTCATATGATATGTGATTCATCAATTTCATATAAGAAAATTGTGTTTGATTCTATAATTGAAACAACGGTTGTTTGTTTATTCATTATCCGACACTGTATTCTCTACTTTTCTCTCTCTGTGTGAATGAAATGAAAAATGAAAGGAAAAATCAATGAGAAGATAGTCGATTTGGTTACATATTTCAAAGAAGGAAAGTGGGTTATATTCTCTAGTCTAGTGGGTTGTGTCGTCTTTTATTTATTTATTTATTTTTGAATTTTGTATTGGTGACTTTATCTTTGGTTGTGGTCTTTGGATGCGAAATTCTACTACTTTCTAATTCATAAGTCATCATCACTCCAGCTTTTTCGCTTTGGGTTTTGAATAAGAAGTTGTTGCAGAAGTTAAGAGAAAATAAAATGACTTGGTCAAAATTCAAAAATGATGAAGACATGTAGATGGTGGAACATGTCGTGTTTGAGAGGGTTGACCAAGAAAATAGAAAGTAGGAGTAAGCAGTTGGGGCGGCCAATTTACTCAAAGAGAGGAGAGAGAAAGTCCTCTGATTTAAAGCTTTGTTGTTGAATGGTGTTATAGAGGAATTATTACTTGCCCTAAAAAAACTACATTTTATTTAAAATTCTATTTTTTTGGGTGGAAAAGTCACAAATAATAAGTGGGAATAAGTGAAATAAATTGTGAAAAAATAAAAGCTTGTGTCTGTGTTCTATTGCAAAAAAATTTCTTCACATTGATTGATATTTTTCTTAAAAAAAGTCCGTGAACAAGATGGTTGGTGGAGTCGGAGATTAATGTACTCCAAAATTAGTCAGTCAAAATCTTGAATATTATAGTTGTATTTGAATATCTTGAATATTACAGTTGTATTTGAATTAATTTAAATAAGGATTTGAAAAAAGAACATGAAAGTTTGAGACGAATATTAATTAAATTTATTATTTTACTTTTCCTTGTCTTTTTAAATTTTTATTAAAATTCATAATTTAATTGCAGTATATGTAATTGAAATTAATCGGAACACTCGTGAGATTTTTAAAAAAAGAAGAAGAAATAAATAAATAATTCATGGCTGGTGGAGAGAGAGCTCTCTGATTTTAGAGCATGGGCGTTGGTGTTGGGTGGAGTTAGAGAGGACTACGAAACAAAGATGGTATTGGTTGGTGTGGAGGAGCTTAAACCTCACATCTCTCTCTACGAAGAGTAATTATTGAGTACTATTAGAATGTAGTAATGTGATATTTCAAAAATATTATAATTAAAAAAAAAAAAATTAATAATTTTATATTAAATAATTAAAAAATATAAAGTGATATAATAAATAATAATTAATAAAAAATATGAATATATAACATTGCAAGAGCAAACAATAATTTTTCCTCTATAACTTACAAGTGAGAAATCAATGTGGCAAAGTCAAAATGGGCTGGTGGTGGCAGAGTTTTAAACAAATAAATAAATGCAACCGAAATATTTGACCCATGAGAGGTGGGTTGGGCCCTACAATGTTTTTATTATTTCATTTTGGCTTTTGCTTTGTCTCATTCGTGTGACTATTCAACACCATGCTTGTTTCGAGAAACAAAAATTGGACATGATCTTGAATGTACACCACATATATATGTATCCATTCATTTCCATGCCTAGCAGTTTGGTTAGGATGTGGACAATCAATAAGTTGTTTATTGTTTTGGCTCTAAAATAGGAGATAAAAAGAAGACTATGGTAGAGTAGAAAAATTAATCAGCATCATTGGGTCTATGAATATGAAAGGGTTTTGAGATTATGTGTTAAATTAAGCATTGGATTGGATTGGATCCTTTTTGGAGAAATTACTCATAAGTCCCATATGGGAAAATGTTACTCCATCTAGTCCTGAGTGTTTTTTTATAAACCATTTAGTCCTTTTTTTACATCACAACATCATCATCAAAACAACATCAAACATCATTATCAAAACAACATCAAACCTCACAACATCATCATCAAACAACATCAAACATCATCATCAAAACAACATCAAACATCATTATCAAAACAACATCAAACCTCACAACATCATCATCAAACAACATCAAACATCATCATCAAAACAACATTAAGATTATTCATTTTTCTTCGTCCAAACATTAACCTATATATGGTTATTAATCTCATCAATCTCTATTATTCAAATCAAAACCCTAATTCACACACATTTTAGTACTTTTCTCTCATTCCAATACTTCAGTCTTCTCTCATCTCATCTTCTCCTAAATTTCGAGTCAAGATGTCATCGTCAATGTTGTCGCCGACGCAGAGGTACGCCACCGCAGCCCTGTTCGGGTTGGCCCTGTATAAAGCCCAGACCCACCAGATCCACCCGCTGGGTTCTTCCTCCGAAGATGACCCTTCCGGCGAGCGAATCAGGAGGCACTGGCTCCGGCATGGGAACCCTCTTGATCTCTAAGATAAGGGAGAAATACCCAGACAGAATGATGTTGATATTCAAGAACATCACTGTGTTGAAGAACATCACATATCCGATAATCTGATGTTTGAAATTTGATTTCAAACATTGTAATTTTTGATGTTTGAAATTTGATGTTTGATATCTAATTTTTGATGTTTGAAATCTAAATTTTCACGATGTTTGTTCATGATGTTCTGGCGTTGATGTTCATGATGGTAAACATTAGATTATTGAAATCTGATGTTCATGATGGTAAATGAATCTGATGTTTCATTCTATAATTTCAAACATTATTGAAATCTGATGAACATTAGATGTTTGAAATCTAATGTTCGAAATATTATTGTAATTTTCAACGATGTTTGAAATCTAATGTTTGATGTTGGATGAATAATGTTTGATATTTGAAAAGAAAGGAAATCTAAAAAATGCCTATAGTAAGCTTCTTGGGAAATAGGACCTATTAGTCCAACAAAAAACTTTCAGGACTAAATGGGTTAACATTTTCAAATTTGGGATTTATTGGTGTTTTGTCCATCCTTTTTTATTGAGCATTTAATTCATTTAGGTTACGTTTGACATAAATTTTTTAGACTAAAATAATTATAAAAAGACAAAATAAATTAAAAAATTAATAAGACAAAATATTATGTCTAAACCATAATCATTTCATTTTTTTTTACTCACAAAAATCAAAAAAAATCAAAAAGTTCATCCAAAACGAGGTTTTTTAGCCCCGGACAAAATAGCTGAAAAGTCAAAAAGTCAATCCACATCCCAAACGAAGACTTAGATTAGAGCATCTCTAACCCACTAGGTATATCATGCTTGTTAGTCAAAATGCCGAGTATAATTTATTTTTTTCAACTCCAATGCACTAGGCATATGATTAGCCATTTTAGCTCAACTCATATTCACTAGCTACATGTAGCTAGCCTTCAAGGCTAGGCAAAATGTATTTAATCATTAAGATCATTTCCCTCCATCTTTGTTGCTGATGTGACATTTTATAAAATTAATAGTATTTAGATGAATAGCTAAAATAAAGAGCATGATTGGAATAGAAACATGAAATAGTTGATAGGCAAAATAAAATATATACTTTATAGTAATATTTTGATAGGTAAAATACCTATTACCGTTAGAGATGCTCTTAGTGTTGTTGGATCAATGGGCTTATCATTATTTGTAATCTCAAAATATTATATTGTATTATTTATGTGATATTTCAAATTAATTATGTATAAAAAATTTTTATAGATGGAATATGTAGTTGACTTATTTTTATTTGGTAGTTAGGAGATGAATAATAACTCACTTAATGTATATTACGATTTTTCATTGAAAGTACCATATAGACAATGTTTCGTGATATTTCAAATTTCTTTAATAACTTTCTCTTTAGGGTGTATCTTTGTGAAATTAAACCGTCTATCTTGTAGTTTTTGTCGTGCAAAGTCACATTATATATCAAATATCAAGTCACATTAGTCTTAAAAATAAAATGAACAATTTATTTTCAAAATTATCTTTGTTGTTTATTTTTTAAAAATAAATATGATGCGATTATGTGGTTACTATTATTCGATCAATTATTTTTTTCCCATAAATAATATATTGAAATGAATAATTTAAATTGTCATGATAGATCACTAGTGAACCCACCCAGCTCAACAACACCTTCACAGTTTAAAGCTCAATTTCATTTCTATTTTTTATGACAAAAATATTTAAAAACACTAAAAAGTAGAGTTCTAACGAGAGCTCTACCTATGTAGCAGTAGACCTCATGAATGAATGATTTGATGTGTGTGTCTTTTTTTTTTACTTCATGCCATATTATTAGAGCCATTGTTAGAACTCTATAAATTTAGAATTATAAATAATTGGTCTTTTTATGATATTATTCACTCAATAAACTTTACAAAGTGCTAAAGCACCAACAATGTTAGAAGTAGTTAAAATTTTACATATTATTTTATTCGCCTTTAACATGTAGTGCTTGTTTAGTGCAGCTTAAAAGCTGTTTATTTCAGCTTTCAGCTTAATTTAAGTTATTTTGATGTGTTTGGTTTAGCTTATAGCTTATACTTTATAGTTTTTTAGAAGTCAGAAATCAGCTTATTCTTTGAGTGGGGCAGGAGATGCTTAATTTATAAGTCAGAAATCAGCTTATGTTCATAATTATAAGCTATAAGTTGTTTAGGTATAAGTTATAAGCACTTTCCCACAATTTTACCAAACAGGACAGAAGTAGGAAACTCATGTCATGTATTGATGTGAGTTCCACCTCCCTTTAACAAGGTGAATAAAATAATGTATAAATTTTAAGTAGCTCTGGCGCTTCTAAAAAAACTAAGAATGGATTATTAGACTGTATTATTGAGTCTGTGAGTTTTTTGACTCCTATTTTAATTATTTAAACAAGTTAATGTATATAATTTATTAGGTATTTTATTCTTATAAAAAATTACATTTTACCAGTCTAACGGTATGATTTAGTTTATAAAATAGGCCATGGCTTCTGTCCAGTCCGGGATCGGACTGGACCGGACCGTGTTGTTGGGCCCCGTGGGGGCTCACCACGGGTCCCGTTTTGATAATCTGAACCGTTCAATGTGTAGAATTCGTCGAGTACTATATGCCTATAAAAAATCACATTGATCGGATATTGATAGCTATGTGAACAAAACAGTTTTTTATCAACCGTTAATTTTTTTACCATCCATTTTTTTTATACAAAACTGATTTGATCACATAGCTATCGATATCCAATCAATGTGATTTTTTACAGGTATGTAGTACTCGACGAATTGTACATATTGAACGGTTCAGATTTTCAAAACGGGACCCGTGGTGGGCCTCCACGGACCCAACAGCACGGTCCAGTCCGATCCCGGACTGGACAGAAGCCGGACCCATAAAATAAACATGAGAGAAGTTATTAAAAAAAAAAAAAAAAAAGTACCTTCGGCCTTTCTATTTTGTTGAAGTATTAGTGATCACTGTTCAAAACTGGCCATTGGGTCAAAGTCCACATATATATATATACATATTTCTTTTAAATCAATTTTTTGGCAAACGGAGGTTGCATGACATGCAATATAGCTTAGACCGAGGTGACATTAATTATTATTATTATTATTTTAATGAAAAAAACTTCCAATAGTTTTTTTCCTTCACAAAGGAACAAATAATTTGAGTCAACTACAGCGATGTGTGTTGGACATAGGACTGATTTTTTTGTCTCTTACAATATCTTTCCACGTTGGGTGGGCTAACCCCTATTTATAAATAAGAGCGAATTATGGGCTATTTTAGAAAATTAGTTAAAAAATATTTTTTAATTTATTTTAGATTATATTATCTCTCATATCTTTTATATATATTTTTAAAAAATATAAAAGAAAAAGTCAAAAAATCAATTTTTAACCATCTTTCCAAAATAACCCTATATTAGTAGTCTCTATAATTTGAATTTGTATTAATTTAGTTTTTAATTTTTTAATTATGGTATATTTAATTTTGAATTTTGAATTTTGAATCCTTTTCGAATAAGAATAATAAAAAATATTTTCTTTACATACAGTTCATTTCAAGGGAGAAGTCGTCATACAACTTATTTTGTGTTAATTAATTTATAAATTATTTAAAATATAATAACCTTTTTTTAATAAATAATACTGAAATTTTCTTGGTTATAAAGTTTTGTTTAATTTGCTTATCAAAATCCATTTTCAATTTTTTTTTCTCCAAGAAACTAAAAATTAAATTGGTGAAAAAATTAAAAACACATCATTTTTATATAATTGTATCTTTTGGGAGGGTATAAATAATTTTTTTAATATTTATTTTTATTAAATTAGTTTCAATTTTTTCAAAAGTCAAACATAGCGACAACTTTAATGTCATTATTAAACCAATCTATTAAAAATTAAAAAATTCAAAACTAAAAATATTTTATGTATTAAACATATTTATTACTTAATAACCATCCATTAAATTATAATGATTTAAAAATATCTGTTAATAACAAATACAATCATCTATGACATGACAACCATTAAAAAACATCAACAAAAACAACTACTCATTACATGATCATCATCTAAACATATACTAAAAATTAATTTGATAAAAAAAATAAAAACGTAAAAGATTTATTATTTTTATATAATTTTATCTTTGATAGGTAGAAATAGTTTTTAAAAATTTAAAATAATTTTTTGACATTTATTTTTGTCAAATTAGTTTATATTTATCAAATTGATGACTTTGTCATTGAAATGATGTAATGGTGTTTTTAATTGTTCTTATTTGAAATGAAATTCAAAATTTAATATAAAATATATCATAATTAAAAGGTTAAGAAGTAAAATAATACAAGATTCAAATTATAAAGAAGATTAATGTAATTCACCCTATAAATAAATGGTTGCTGACATGAGTTGCAACGCCACTTTAGAGAGAAGTTTTTGGGTACCTATTGAGAATCTGTTTTGTGTATCCACTTTAAATATAATTAATTTATCAAAAATATTAGAGACTCAAATAAATTATTAAATTATTTGCATGTTTGGGTACCTATTGAGAATTTGTTGTGTATCCACTTTAAATATAATTAATTTATCAAAAATATTAGAGACTCAAATAAATTATTAAATTATTTGCATGGGACTCACGTGAATTTTCATTTGTGTTAGTATTATGTAAAATATTTGATAATTTATTTGGAGCCTCAAACATTAGTTTTAGTTTGGATGAATATAAAATGAGGATTGGTAATTGATGAGGAGAGTTGTTTTTTATGATTTTTTTTTGTTTTGTTTTTTAATGTAATTTTTTAAATAACATCAAAATTTATTTTTTCATAGATATTTAGATTAAGCCTTTTTTTTCTTAAAAAAAAGTAGAATTAGAAAGAGACAAATATATATATAAAGCATACTTATAAGTAATTATCAAACCAAAAAAAAAAAAAAAAAACATTTATCAAACCAGGCTGCTGATGGGTCGTTGAACACACCAAAATATAATCACTAAACTATACCAAATTCTATTAGAATAATGGCAAGTCCAGGTATCGATCCACAGGGACTATTGTGAAATTAAACTAATTTAATCGTTAAATTCTTAAATTAATTTTGATAAAAAGATTGAATGATCATAACCTAATTTAATAACGAATAAATTAAACTAAGGAATTAAATTATTAATAATAAATGAAATTGGTTTACTGAATTGGGGGAAAAACTAGGGCAAAGAATCCACCACTAGCCACGTAACTAGGGTTTCCAATTGAAATCAATTATCCTAGGGTTTGAACAGATTAATACTTTGCAACTACAAGTTCAAAGCATTTAACAAGAAAATCATCACATTCAATGTACGGGCACGAACCATCTCAAGTAGTACGAACCGTTCACTCTAAACTAGGATAGTGACACGACTCGTCCCTCGTAGTATGGTTCGTCTCATACCTTGAATGTGAAAGAATAGAAAACTCATGTATGGATAACATTCAACAATCACAGAAAGTCAAATATTTAAAAAGATAATGAAAATTATATATAAAGAATTTCTAAAACACCATACAATAGTTCAAACCTTTACATAATTGAGAATCAAAAGGAAAACAAAATAGTTACATGGCTAGGGTTTCATCAAAACCCTAGAAAAGACGACTAGCCATTCATGGAGGAGTGGAAGGATGAAGATGGAGAAGAAACCACCATGGAAGACATCTTGGAGCTTTTGCTTTCCTTCTCCTTTCCAAACCCTAGCCTCCCTCTTTAGGTTAAAACAGTTTCAGCATCCTAGAAAAGTCTTTTCCTTTTCCTTTTATACTTCTACTCACTTTCAATCAGGTTTAAAACATTAGTTTGACTTTTCCAGAAAAAGTCAACTTTGTCCAAATTTGGTCTTTTTGCCCATTTTATGCTCCGACGATGTACAACCTGATTGACATTTAACACACATAAATTATACGGTTTGACCAGCAAGTGAAGTTAAGAGATTCTAATTAACGGCCTCAATGATGTACATTTCGGCCTTAATCAGCTGCCCTGTTTAAAAGCATCTAATTCCAACTTCAAAAAAAGTTGCTTATTGAGTTAAAAAGTAAATATATTGAAAACTTGAAAATTTTTACCAAGCAACTAATTTTTTTTGCCAAAGTACAATAGATTAAACATGTAGTTTCAACTGAAAAAAAAAAAGCTCAAAATATGTTTTACGAAAGGTGCCATTATATAGCCTATAAAAAAATATATTTTTTTCTTGGTAAAAAAAAAAAAATTTGTTACTGAATAAATATTTCACTTTGGCCCTTCATAAATATTAAGCCAACTTCTGTTAAACATTAGACAAAAAATGATATATTGGCAGTCCTATGATATAAAAATATTTTATAATATATAATTTACACATCTGACACAAACTCAAATCTCAATATAATGATATATTTTTTATATTATATGACAATTATTGTGACATTTTCTATCTAATTTTGAAAAAAAAAAGTTTTAAGAATAAACTAGAAAAAATTTTAAGGACTAAAATAGAAAAGTGACCAAATATAAATAGGAATTTATCCATATTTTTTTTGTGTGGGTCAGGATTCCAAAAGGGATTAATATTGTTTTCATCCATAGCCATTAGGCCCATAGGGATGGGCTTTGGATAGTCTTGGGCTTGACAGACTTCGAAGCCTGTTGCCTGACATGACTTTCAAAAGAGAAACCACCTTTCCAATATAATATCGACCAAATAGCTTCTCTCATCAAAGCCCATCCATTGGATCGGACTCAATCCACACCCAAATTACAACCGTACTTTTGATTTGAGCGAATACCAAACAGGGACAACACGAAACGTTCTTCACTTCGTCGCCGCCCCAACCCCCTGGCGGCGATGGGCTGCGCTTCAAAACCCTAAACCCTTTTCTCTCGCTGTCACCGATCTTCTCATTCATGGCGGTCGCCTCTTCAACTCTCCCTTCGCTTCCTGCCGACGAGGACCACCGACTTTGCTGCGAATTCTCGGATCCCAAACAACAAGAGAAAGAAGAATTTGAACCTGAATCTGTTGTGGGTAGTCCGAGAGGGTACTTGAGCGGCGAGTCGCGGATCGAGCGAGCCTGGGCTCACTGGAAGAAGCTGGGCCAGCCTAAGCTGATCGTGGCTCCTATGGTTGACAACTCCGAGCTTCCTTTTCGGATGCTTTGTCGCAAGTATGGAGCTCAAGCTGCTTATACTCCGATGCTTCACTCTCGCATCTTCACCGAGAATGAGAAATATCGCTCTCAAGAGTTCACCACTTGCAAGGTACTTATTATTACTTACTCAATTATACTTGTTCTTGCTATATATACACATGGGTTTGCTAGGGAAAATCTAAGCTGTCAAACCTTTAGTTGTTAGAGCATCTCAGTCATCCAGTGGTGAAAATACCTGCAGCTCCGACTGCTATGAATAGTGAAATGATGAAAGGTTCAGCCATCCTCAATTTGATGAAAGATTTATCATATCTCAATTTGATACTCATCTGATGAAACGATTGGAGCAGCAAAGAAGGATGTTTTTTTATCAAATTTAAATTTGATGAAAGAATAGGTGATACGTTGGATGGTCTTACCCCTCAAAATTTAAGCAGTTGAATATAGATGAAGGGAAGAAAACTGAAAAAATTTAAATTAGGGCATGAAAAAAAAAAAAATATGAAACAACTTCGAATGAGTGTTCACCCCAATTTCAGGGTTTAGGTTATATAATAGTATAGATATGTGCATATATGTGTTTATGTCTATATCTGTGTGTGTATTTATATGGTTGCATCAAACCTGTTTTGTTGTTGTGAATATTGAATCAGCAATCCAATTTTGTCGAACAATATCCACGGATATTGGTTTGTCTGTTCTTTGAATGCACAATTGGGGACAGGCATTTAGTTTTTTGAAAGTGAACATGAAATATAAGATGAAAACACATTTAGTGAGAAGAAGTTTTGGAGAGAATTGATCATGATTACCCGAAGAAGATTTGGTTTGAAAACAGGGAACAAAAATTGCAATACTCTTCCAAGTGGGACTAATGCGCTCTTTTGCTTCTCAATTGGAATATTTCGTCATGCATTTGCTTGTTTTTGCCTTTTGTGTTTGTGCAAGTCTAACCCAAGTAGGTTATAATGCTATATCTGTTTAGATATTTTTTTACACTTTTTATTCAATACTGTGCTTTCCACTTAATATTTATTGTAATTTTGATTATTATACCTTGCCCTTTTAACAAGATCTTGATTCCTAAAGAAATGGATGATGAATGGAACAAAAATACATTGGTTCTAATATATAATAATGAATGTGATATTCAAAGTTGTACACATTATCATGGTATTTGATGGTACTACTAATCGTAGGCCCACGCTTCCAACGTTGTTCCCTGATCACTGAGCCCACCGGGCTACCTGCACAAAAGCCCAGCGGGAAATGAGAGTCCCTCAGCGGAGCCTCCGACGGTCAAGTTAGAAGATAGTGGTTAATGGCGAATAATAGGAGAATAACGATAGGGCACTTAACCTTTTGGGGTACTTACCAATTAGTCCTATTCACTAGACTTATAATTAGTCCTATTCACTAGACTTATTTACCTACAGGTCCTAACTAATAAATTTAACACTATAAAAATAAGAGAGTGATAAATTTATCACTAAAAATTTATTCATAAAAATAAAGAGACTGATAAATTTATCACTATAAATTTATTCATAAAAAAAAAAGACTGATAAATTTATCTTTATCACTTAATAAATTTATCAAATAGGACTTAATGGGTATTAAGTCTCCAAAGTAGGACCTATTGGGTAAGAAGTCTCCAAAATAGGACCTATTGGTAGTTTACCCTAACCTTTTTGTGTCTTTGAAGCCTCCTTATATTCTTTGTTCATCATTTCCTTGTCCACTCCGACCTGTCATGTTGGTCGAAAGTCTACGCTCTAGCTTGCCTTGTTCATGGTGAGGCTGCCTGCTTCGACGTGAAGAGATTATCGCATTTAATGCTGTAGGGGCTTCATTAATGGCTGATGTGTGGTGCAATAACTCTGCAAGATCTTTGTCTGCTTACGTGGCTGGTTCTCCTTTTGACAAGTGTTTAGATGCCATTGGTTCTTGGTGTAACGTTGGGTTCCAGTAATGTTGGGCTTTAGTGTTTAAACCGTGTATTGGGCTCTAAGTGGTCGGTCAAGAACTTCTATGGGCCCACTGATGTCAGTAGTCCCCCATTCCCAAGTGCAGCTTCAGTTCAACGAAGGGAATAAGAAGGAAGACGGGGATTGTGGGTGGTCGAGTGAGAGAAGGGCCGACCGCGAAGGGCAACCGAGAAAAAAGACCGACCGAGAGGAGGGCCGACCACAAAGGGGGATCGAGCGAGAAGACTGACCGAGAGGAGGGCAGACCACAAAAGGGGACCGAGCGAGAAAGTGGCGGCGCACGGGGCTCAAGGAGCGGCGGGGCATGTGGTGATGTGAAGTGGAATAGATAGGGAAGGGGAAAAGGGTAGTGAATCGTGGTCGTACACGTGGCGTGATTCCATGATAAAGGAGGTGATGCATTAGCAGGAAACGAAGGGGTAGAACTAATATAGGATGTGGAAAAGGCGGGGGCGGAAACTTTCGAAAATTTTCAAACTGAAGCTGCACTTGGGAATGGGGGACTACTGACATCGGTGGGCCATAGAGGTTTTTGGCCGACCACTTAGAGCCCAATACACGGTTTAAACACTAAAGCCCAACACTACTAGAACCTAACGTTACACCAAGAATCAATGGTATCTAAACACTTGTCAAAAAGAGAACCAGCCATGTGAGCAGACAAAGATCCTGCAGAGTTATTGCACCACACATTAGCCATTAATGAAGCCCTTACAACATTAAATGTGATAATCCCTTCACGTCGGAGCAGAGAGCCTCACCATGAACAAGGCAAGTTAAAGCGTAGACTTTCGGCCAACATGGCAGGTCGGAGTGGACAAGGAAATGATGAACAAAGGATATAAGGAGGCTTCCAAGACACAAAAAGGTTAAGTGCCCTATCGTTATTCTCCTATCATTCGCCATTAACCCCTCTCTCTTCTAACTTGACCGTCGGAGGGTTCGCTGGAGGACTCTTGTTTCCCGCTGGATTTTTGTGCAGGTACCCCGGTGGGCTCAGTGATCAGGGAATGATGTTAGAAGCGTGAGCCTACGATTAGCAGTACCATTAGTTGATGCCGTCTGTGGGAAAGCCATTCCGCGTGACAATTGTGCTTATTGTTATCGAAGACCCGTTCCCGATAATCCCTCCTCGCTAGCCATCAAGGTAAATGGTCACAACGAGATCCATGACTTCTTAACACAACGTCGTCGACCCCCAAGCTGACCTTACCAATCCAAACTACTTCACAGAACTCACCAACAGCATCAACCGCTTGGCTGAGCAAAACCAGGCCTTAATCAACGCTTTGCTCCAGCGAAACCTCCCTATACTTCTTCCACCACCACAAGATATCCCTCCCAATCGAGAACAAACCCCGAGCCATCCTTTCTCACAAGCCCACCTCTCCAACTTATAGCGATCCCGGGTTTTCCCCTTTTATGTACTGTATTCCGGGCTTGGGTTCCTCAGTTGAGTGATGTTGTATATGTTGCATTTCCATCCCTTAATTCTTTGTATTTGAGTTTTGGGTTGTGTTGGGCAGGTTTGTAACAAGTTAGGTGTGTTTTGAAACAAATGGTTGCTGTCCAGATTTTGGTGTCTTCCCTCGCTCGAGCGAGTTTTGTGTTTTAGCTCCTTCGCTCGAGCGTGCGTTTGCGTCTAAGTTTGGACCTGGAGGTTGTGTTTCTTGGCTCGAGCTAGCTTTCCTTCGTTCGAGCGAGCGAGGACTATGTTTTGGGTTTCTTCACTCGAGCGAGCTTTTCTTCGCTCGAGTCTGCTTCTGGGTTGCAGACCTGAAGCTTCGTGTTGTTGGCTCGAGCGAGGCTTTCTACGCTCGAGCGAGGTTTCTTTGTGTCTGGTCGCTCGAGCGACCACTCGTTCGCTCGAGCGAGGTCCGAATATATCAGTTCGCAGCAGTAGCTTCTTCTTCACTTTTTCATCATCTTCTTTACTCAAACCCTAGCCCCGGCTGCTTCTCTCTCTACATACACCTTCTCTCTACAAATCCATCTAGTTCTAGTGGTCTTCTACCCTAGCCTCTTTGTAAGAAAGGTAGAGCTTGGTGTGGGCTACGCTTTGATCCGAAAATCATTGGATTTGGAGCATCTTGAGTTTTCTCCATCTTCTCATTTGGGTCTCTTCATTTGAGATAGGGATACCCTACTCCTTCTTATAAGTTTTGACATAGATTTTAGTTATTTTGTATAAATGGTGGATTATGGAAATTTTGGAAAGTTTGGGGTTTTATTTAAAGTTATAAAAATGGGGTTTTAAATTGTTAAACTCCATGTGTATGTGAGATCTTGGAAAAATGGAATTATTGTTGTTAAATTAATGACATTGAGCCTTAAGCTTGATATTTGAAAAAAGGGGAAAATGTCCTAATTATGTTTGAATAATTAATTTGGGAAAACAAGAAATCGAGTTGAGAAACATGAAATTGAATGGTGTAGTTGGATTGATTAATCACTCACCTATGAAAATGTTAGTAATTTATTATCTGTTTAGAAATAACTATTTTAGGCTATCGGTGGAGGATAGTCTTGATTGTTGTAGACACTGTATGTCTATGAAGCACCGACATGTCCCCAAGGCCTGCGTACGAGTGTTGGACACGTGTCGGACACGGACACGGACACGCGTCGGACACGCAGTGGGCACGTGTCCAACACTCTCTCTAACGTGTCCTCTCTTTTTTTTTTGAATTTTTGCAGTCGGAGACAACATGGACACGCTGTGACATTTTCCGGACATGCCTGAGGTGGATCGAAGCCCTAACTGAAAGAGAGAAAGAGAAAAAGAGATCGAGGGAGAAGAGGAGACAGAGAAAGAGATCAAGAAAGGAGAGAAGATAGAGATCGAGGGAGGAGACGAGAGGAGACAGACAGAGAAAGAGAAAGAGATAGAGGGAGGAGAAGAGAGGAGCCTAACCTGTTCAGATCAATGAAGAAGCTGAGGTATTTGTCTGCTCTCTTCTTCTTCGCCTTGTCCTCTCCTGTCTCCATCTTCTTCTCCTCCTTTTTGACTTCTCCTGTTCTCTCTCTCTCTCATTTCACTTCCCCCTTTTGCTGATTCACTTTCCCCTCTTTTTTTATTTCACCCGTTTCTCTCTCTCTCTCTCTCCTCTTTTATTTCCTTCACTCTTTTTTTTTTCTTTTTTCTTTTTTTTATCTTTATTTTTATTAAACCTAAAATTCATAAAATAAATTATTTTTATTTAAAAACACTCATTTTTTATTAATTTTTTTTTAAAAAAATGTTTATTAATTTATTATTATTATTATAATTGTATAAAAATTAATATTTTTTTTTAAAATTTTAGACATATAATAAATAAAATTAATTATATATATTAAACATGTCCCCAGCGTGTCGTGTCTCCTATTTTTTGAAAATTTGCATTTTTACGTGTCCATGTCGTGTCCGTGTCGTGTCGCGTGTCCGTGTCCGTGCTTTATAGCTGTATGTTGATTAGGGAAAACTGAAACTAATCAATTGGTTAAGTCATTGAATATGACGGTCGAACGAACACATTGAATATGTGCCTGGATTGATCATTGCATGTGATAGACTATTTAAATACATTGCATATGTATCTTGTTTGGGAGGAGATAGGGGATGTATTCCATGGTTTGGGAGGAGATAGGGAATGTACTCTCAAACCTGTTTGGGAGGAGATAGGGGATGGACTCCATTGATAACTAAGTTGGCCGGAGTGTTCAGGGTGAAAGTCCTGAAATCCTAATAACGTTTGCATAACGTAGATAATTGAAGTATTGAAGTGTTTTAATATGAGTTGTAGTCTCATTTGAATTGTGGAAAATTGAAGTGTTTTAATATGAATTGTAGTCTCATTTAATTGTTTGACTAGATAATGAGCCATGTCTATAAATTTGAATTGGATAAATAAAGGAAAGTGGAATGAAACATGGACGTATTTGTCATGGAACTGGAAAGTATTGTAAGTTGGTTTACTGGTGTTAATCATTTATCGGATGCTAATGTTTTAGTTATTTCTCATATTTGGTTTAGTATATCTCTACTGGGCTTTGGCTCACCCTTTATGGGATATCATTTTCAGGTACAGATGATATGCCACCTCCAAGGACGTAGCTTGGAAGGCTTAGAGGCCAAAAGATCTTTTGATGTCATCTTTTTGTATTATATGTGAATCAGGCCAAGGGTTTATTTTATGTAAAGAGTTAGAACTCTTCTTTTGTTGAACCCAAGTATTGACTTGGATAGTTGTAAGCGTGTAGGGCATTTATTTTTGTTGTCAACATGCAATACTTTTGTACTAAATACTCTGATAAATGGAAATATGCTTTATTCTCTTATGTCTATGAATGCCATGAATGTTGGGTTTATATATATTATTTTAAGGGCATTACATCAATGCTTTGCTCTAGCGAAACCTCCCTATACCTCCTCCACCACCACAAGATATCCCTCCCAATCAAGAATAAACCCCGAGCCATCCTTTCTAACAAGCCCACCTCTCCAACTTAAAGGATCGGTAAGCTCCACCCCAAGACATGAACTCGCCACCTTGAGGTTTACATCCGTCCAATCAAACATTTGCCCCTGAAGGAGAGGCTAGTAGTGTTTAGCCTCCACTGCCCTCGGGGGGTGACAAATGTTCCTATCTAAGTTGCGGAACTCCAAGCCATGAAACTCCAGCTTTAAGGAGTTATGCAGAACATACAGAATAAACTTTCCACAACAACCAACTCCCCATTTGTCACCTTCATCAGGAACAAACCCCTATCTCCCAAGTTTAAAATGCCCTCAATCGACTCTTTCGACGGCACAACGGACCTAGTTGACTATTTGGAGACTTACAGAACCCTAATAATCCTCCATGCTTTTCCTGATGAGATCATGTGTCGGGCTTTCCCCGTGACGCTTAAGGGGTCGACTTGACTATGGTTTAGTCAGCTACCATCGGACTCCGTATCTACTTTCCAACACCTAAATGATTCCTTTCTGAGCCATTTCATTGGCACTCAACGCCAGCGGCGTCCGGCAACACAGCTTCTTAATATCGGTCAGACGGAGGGGGAGTCGCTACGTAGCTTTGTCACCCATTTCAACACCGAAGCCCTACAGGTGGCGGAAAACGATAACAAGGTCATCCTCACGGCTTTCATGGCCGGTTTGCGATCATTAGATTACCTTTTTTCCCTCTCCAAAAACCCTCCAACCTCCATGGCCACCCTCCTTTCCAAAGCCCAAAAATATATGAACACCGAAGACTCTCCGGCAGCCCGCCAAGATACTACAATTAAAAAAGCCGGTTTGCGATCATTAGATTACCTTTTTTCCCTCTCCAAAAACCCTCCAACCTCCATGGCCACCCTCCTTTCCAAAGCCCAAAAATATATGAACACCGAAGACTCTCCGGCAGCCCGCCAAGATACTACAATTAAAAACCCAACCTCCACGGAGAAGAGAAAGGAATCTGAAACCAGAACCACCCAATATACACAGCAAACCCCTCAGTATACCGACCGACCCGCTTGCCCCGATCGATCGGCACCTACCTGACTGCCCGGTCGGTTCGAGCGGTACACTCCTCTCAATTCCCCCGTGGAACAAGTATTGAACCAGATCCAACGAGATTACAACTTGAAATGGCCCCAACCCTCACGGTCTCCTTTCAACCGGTGAGATCAATCCAAGTACTACCGTTTCCATCAGGACCACGGCCACAACACTGAGGAATGTGTTAACCTCAAAGACCAAGTAGAGAATCAGATACGATAGGGTCGCCTCAGTCAGTTCACGGTAACTCGTCCCCAACAGCGGCGAAGGACCGAACTCGTCGAGGGCCACCGCCGACAAACCCCTCCCCGACAACCCCTACAACCTAACCGAGACAATGATCGGCCCCCACCACAACCCCGACCACAAGGCAACCCTGCTCCTTCGGTCGGAGAAATCAGTGTCATCGCTGTCGGGCTTGAATGCGGAGGACTATCCCGTTCGGCCCAGCGAGCCGAACTTAGAAAAATCAGACAGGGCTCCGATAAGGAAGTTGCCACATTGGATCGCCCTTTCAAATACCCCAAGCAGTGGATTGAACCCATTACCTTTACGGAAGCCGACTGCACAGACATCCGTTTCCCTCACGACGACCCCTTCGTCATCTCTGCTCTCTTATCCAATTACAAAGTCAGACGGGTGATTGTCGACAATGGCAATTCTTCCGACGTTATCTTCCTGAACGCCTATCGCCAGCTCAAAGTCGGCGAAGAAAAATTGTCCCCTCTCCAGACCCCGTTAGTCGGCTTCACGGGGGATCGGGTGACCTCCATAGGTTCCATCAATCTTCCCATCACCCTTGGAGAATACCCACGGCAGACCAACAAGTTACTCACTTTCCTTGTCGTCGACTGTCCTTCTGCCTATAACATAATCCTCGGCCGCACAGCCCTTAACGCTTTCCAAGCTGTCTCCTCCACATACGATCTAGCCATGAAATTCCTGACTGACCTTGGGGTAGGCACCGTGAGGGGCGAGCAGACGATGGCCAGAGAATGCTACGTCGCCTCACTAAAAGAGGTCAAATTGAAGGAAGCTATGATCATCGAAGGACTCGACGTCAGAGACGAAGAAGAGTTAGTCAAAGAGAAACCAGTAGAAGAACTTGTCGAAGTCCCCATCGATCCTAAGAACTCAGCCAAACAGCCAGGATCGGTAGCCAACTATCCTCCTAGGCCAAGATCAACCTCACAGCTCTCATAACCGAGCACAATGATGTGTTCGCCTGGACCCATTCCGACATGCAGGGCATCAATCCCTCTTTCATCACTCATCGACTTAGTATCGAGCCCCACTTCCGACCTTTCCGCTAGAGATAGCGTATCTTTCACCGGGAATGCAATGTCCTCATCGCCTTGGAGGTAGACAAGCTACTGAAGGCGCAGTTCATCCAAAATGTGGACTACCCCAGGTGGCTGTCCAATGTAGTCCTCGTCCGCAAAAACAATGGTAAATGGTGACTATGCGTCAACTATTCCGATCTTAATTGAGCTTGCCCCAAAGATAGTTATCCCCTCCCTCAGATAGATCTGCTGGTCAATGCCACTATCGGACACCAGATGCTTAGTTTTATGGATGCCTTCTCCGGTTACCATCAAATTCTGATGCACCTGGCTGATTAGGAACACACCTCCTTCATTACAGACAGAGGAATTTATCATTATCGTGTTATGCCGTTTAGATTGAAAAATGCCGGAGCAACTTACCAATGTCTGGTCAATGCCATCTTCCAACACCAAATAGGCCGGAACATGGAAGCCTACATCGATGATATGCTAGTCAAGAGTAAACTCTCCTCTGATCATTTGGCAGACCTGCGAGAAACCTTCGAAACCTTACGCAAATATCAGATAAAACTCAATCCGGAAAAGTGCGCCTTCGGCGTAGGATCTGGGAAGTTCTTGGGCTTCATGGTCAGCCAGCGAGGCATCGAGGCCAACCTCGAAAAGATCAAGGCCCTGATAGAAATGCGGTCTCCCAGAATGGTCAAGGAGGTCCAACGGCTCACAGACAGAGTCGATGCCCTTAACCGTTTTATTTCTCGGGCGACAGACAAGTGTCTTCTATTTTTTAAAGTCCTCCGACAGGCTTTTGAGTGGAACACCGAATCTGAGGAGGCCTTTCAACAACTGAAGCAATGCATGGCCAACCCCCCCTCCTCTCTCAAGCGCTCTCAAGCGAAACCCTCTTCTACTTAGCCGTATCAAACACTGCAGTCAGTGCTGCCCTCGTCAGGGAAGATAGCTCAATACAACGTCCAGTTTACTATATCAGCCGCGCTCTCAGGGGAGCGGAACAGAACTATCCTTTGTTGGAGAAAATGGCCCTCGCCTTGGTCATAGCCTTAAGGCCCCTCCGGCCTTACTTCAAAGCTGGTTCTCACTGACCAGCCTTTGAAAAAGGTCATGCAACAACCAGAGTTGTCAGGCATACTGATGTAATGGTCCGTCGAGCTCAGTCAATTTGAAATCTCTTACCGACCTTGAACAACGATCAAAGGACAGACTGTCGTCGATTTTATCTTGGAATTCACCAATCTCACACCGAATGTGTCCCCTCCACCAACGCAATTCAACTCCGAGGCAGAAGACCCCCATTCCTAGACCCTTCATGTTGATGGGTCATCCCGCAAAGAAGGTAGTGGGGCCGGTCTCATCCTTACCGCCCCCGAAGGCGGGTATTTCAAGTGTGCCCTCCGTTTCCTATTCGACGCGAGCAATAATGAAGCTGAATATGAGGCCTTGATAGCGGGTCTTCGTCTGGCCAGAGACATTGGTGTAAGCCATCTTCATGTATTTAGCGATTCCCAACTGATCGTCGGACAGATTACTGGGGAGTTCGATGCAAAGGAAGACACGATGCGGGCCTACAGGGATATCGCACTCTCTCTTGCTCGCCTTTTCAAATACTTTCCAGATCGAACACATCTATAGGTCAGAAAACTCCAATGCAGACGAAATGGCCCAATTAGCCTCGGCCGACCAGTCAGACCTCGACCATGGCATTCGCATTGAATACCTAACCCCATCCGGCTACTTCGCCAAATTAGCAGGAGGTTCACTTCCTCCAAAACGAACCTATCCCATAGGTTACAGACATCTTTCTGTTTTTTACGCGAGGGGAGTTGCCCGACGATAAACAGCAGGCCGCCAAAGTCAGAGCTCGATCGTCCAATTACATCCTCATCAGTGACCTATTGTACAAACAAGGATTCTCACGCCCATACCTTAGGTGTCTTAGCCCTGCTCAAGCGACCTATGTGATGAGAAAAGTCCACGAGGGCATCTGTGGCAATAATTCGGGTGCAAGGTCTCTGACCCATAAAATCCTTCGCACCGGCTACTTCTGGCCTACTCTCAACTAAGATGCCATCGAATTTGTGCTCAAGTGCGATAAATGTCAACGCTTTGCCAACATCCCCCATGCTCCACCAACAGAGCTGATTACGCTCAGCAACCCCTACCCCTTCGCTAAGTGGGGCATCGACTTAGTCGGTCCTTTGCCCACTGGTAGAGGCCAGACGAAGTTCGCTGTTGTTGCCATTGACTACTTCACCAAATGGGTGGAAGAAAAAACCCTCGCAACAATCACAGAGCGAAACACCACCAGGTTCATTTGGCAGTCGATCGTCTGCTGATTTGGAATCCCCTAAGCCATCGTTTCGAACAACGGCAAGCAATTCGACAATGCTAAGTTCAGGAAATTCTGTGCAGAACTCCACATTAGGCCATGTTTCTCCTCCCCAAGTCATCCGCAAGCTAATGGGCAAATCGAAGTCACTAATCGCTTCCTTCTGAAGATCATCAAAACTAAGCTAGAAGCTGCTAAAGGACTCTGAGCTGAGGATTACCAAACGTGTTCTGGGCTTATTGGACGATCACCTGAACCCCCACTGGGGAGACCCCTTTCCGCCTAACATACGGTGTTGAGGCCGTCATCCTAGTGGAAATTGGCCTGCCGACCCCTCGGGTTTTACACCTGAATCCAGAACTAAACGAAGAGTTGCGTCGGGCTGACTTGGACCTAATTGAAGAACTCAGAGAGACAACTGCTGTCAGACAGGCGTCATATTAGCAGAAAATGAGAACACATTATAACCGCAAAGTTCGACCTCGAGAGTTCGCAGTGGGCGACCTAGTCTTGCGTGAAGCAACCTTTGCTACTAAAAATCCGACCAAGGGCAAGCTAGCAGCCAAATGGGAAGGACCCTATGTTGTCAAGGCCAGACCCCGCCCGAGCACTTACCGTCTTCAAGATATGGAAGGCAGAGACCTCCCCCATCCATGGAATGCTGAGCATTTAAAGCGATACTTCCAGTGAAATGGTGTCTCCTGTTTTTGTATTTTTCAATTGTTGTATGTGTTCTTTTCTCGATCTGCACACTTGTTCATTTACGCCATTTCCATACATGGTGTAAACTTGTGATCAACAGGCTGTGCCTTAAATGACAACAATCTGGCATCTCCATTATCTGTGTTGCTTTTCAATAACAACTTTTCGACCAAGCCTCAGCCAGACTGAGCATGAAGAACTCAGCCAGACTGAGATAACTAAAGCCTTAGCCAGATTGAGCGTGAAGAACTCAGCCCAACTGAGATAACTAAAGCCTCAACTCGATTGAGCCTTTCAAGCCTCAGCCAGACTGAGCGTGAAGAACTCAGCCCGACTGAGCCCTTCAAGCCTCAGCCAGACTGAGCATGAAGAACTCAGCCAGACTGAGATAACTAAAGCCTCAGCCAGACTGAGTGTAAAGAACTCAGCCCGACTGAGATAACTAAAGTCTCAGCCCAAGTGAGGCCTTCAAGCCTCAATCAGACTGAGCGTGAAGAACTCAGCCAGACTGAGATAACTCAGGCCTCAGCCCGTCTGAGCCCTTCAAGCCTCAGCTAGACTGAGCGTGAAAAACTTAGCCAGACTAAAAAACTAAAGCCTCAGCCCAACCGAGCCCTTCAAGTCTCAGCCAGACTGAGCATGAGGAATAGCTCAGACAGTTTGGGTAACTAAAGCCTCAACTCGACTAAGCCCCTTGAGTCTCAGCTAGACTAGCATGAAGAACTTAGCCAGTTTGAGTCAAAACTGGCCTCATCCAGACCAAGTATGCAATTACAATCAGTCACTGCCAGACTCAGTTAAAATCAGTTCATAATTATCCACTTTTATTATTCGTACTATTTGTACAAGTTAGCATGCTTGCCCATTTTTACCAAATTTATCAAATTTCATATTCCCAAATTTTTCTTACCCATTTTTATTCAATTCTACTCCGCCATTTTTACCATTTAAACTTTACAAATCAAAGCAATAACAATAATAACAACAATAAGAAAACTCGTCATTTTATTAACAAACTTGCACTTTTATACAATTCATTACAGACCTTGCATGTAAAAAAAAAACAAAACAAACAAAAATAAAATTTTTTACACTTCGTTACAAAGATTAATCCCCTCGCTGGAAGCAAGATCTTCCTCTCCAATCCCCTCATCCAAAGGGGTCTGGGCAATGTTGTCTTTCCTTACCTTCACGAGACTGAAGTCCACGCCTGGGAACAACTCTTGTGCCTTATACTTGAAGCTCATCCAGTTGCTATCCCAGTACTGGCTCATCTCATGCTTGTAGAAGTCTGACCGCTGGAAGCTTTGGATCACTTCTTCTTCGCTCCTACCTCCAGCGGCCACTCCTGACGGCCCAGCGCCCCCTTACCCCTCCTTCGCTAAGCTCCTGGCGACCGCGGCGTCAATGGCCATCTGGAATTCAACAGACCCCTTGAATTGCTCTACGGCCGCAACGCATAAGTTGGGGTACGCCACCCTCTCAGATGCCAATTTGGCCTTCTCTTCTGCCAGTGCCTTCTCCAATTCTGCGATCCGACCATCTGCCTCTTCTTTGTCCTTGATTGCCTGGTCGCGCAGATCTTCGTTGTTGGAACGGGCCTCTTCCCATCTCTCATTGGCAGTGGTGCAGGCTTGTTGGACCAGGTCTAGCTTCCTTTGCTCGCCCGCCAACTTGAACTCCAGTGATACCACCTTATGGCGCTCTGCTTCCAGCTCTGATTTGGTCACGACGATCTCAGTGCCAGCATACTCTGCCAAGTAGCTCTACACCACTACCAGTACTTCCATCTTCTTTGCCCTTTGCGCATACTCCAGCCCCTTTGCGCACGCACTTCGAGCGGCTTTCCTCCAGCCCGCTGTCTCAACCCTTAGGTTTTGCAGTTGCACTTTCACCCCTTCCAACTGGGTCCTCAGCGGCTCTGCCTCTACCTTCGCGCGCACTGCTTTATTCATCAGGGCAGCCGCTAAGGTCGCCACCTCCATCTGGGCCAAGCAGAACCCTCTCAGGAGGTCCGCCTTTGTTAATCGAGCCATCGACCGCACGGCCGCATCCTCCACCACTCCAACGAGATGGTCGGTTACGACTCTGGCTTCCCCCTTTTCTTCTGTCGATCGACCAACCACCGCGCGCACGTGGTACATGGCAGTCTTCAGTGCAGTACCCATATCTGGCTTGTCCACCCCAACCTTTCCCTCTACAGGACTTGGGGCCACTTCTGATACAGGCCCCATCTTTAGTGTTTGCGCCCTTTGTTCTGGCTCCACTGCTCCTATCTCCATTTGGACACTTGGGCCCATCACTTCTTCCCCTACCACCCTTATCTCCCCCACCTCTACTTCTGGGGTTTCCTTCCCCCTCCCATCCTTCATCTTCTTCACAAGCGGACCCCTCTCGCCCCCCTTTGCTGCTCTCTTTTTCTTCTTTTTCTTCAACACTGCCTCCACCTCCTGTTTGCTCCGCTCCTTAAGAGGATCCACTGGGGGCGGCAGTGGCGCAAAGTCAGTTAGATCTTTGTCTCCCAACAGTTTGGGCCGTGGTCGGACCCGCTCCCTCATCACCAGTTTGGGCACAGGCCCCAATTGCGTTTCCTTGTACTTGTCCGCCTTGGCGAACGCTCTCCGCTCCTCCGCCTTCCTCCTTGCCTCTAACTCCTTCTGCGCAGGATCCTCCCCAGTCGGCAGCGGTCCCAGGTTCAAGGCAAACAGGGTTGAAGGTCGGATCAGGTCGTCTCACTTCGCACCCTTGTTCTCCCTCCATTCTTTCACCCGTTTCACCCTGTCCTCAGCCTCCGCGTCTAGCCTTGGCTCAACTGACTTTGTGGGGACTTTCCAAGTTGTGCGAACCCCCCTCCTACCGTTCGCTGACACATAGAACCATCTTGGCCTCCACCCCTTCACCGAGGATGGTAAGCCCGCCACTAGACCTCGGCCCGCCACCGCCTATAAGGTCACCCACGTTTCTTGTTGGCCAGAGGCCTTGTAGCAAGAGAAGAATTCCTCCACCATCATAGCCACCCCCCCGGTCGCCTGTGGCCATGCGATCGCGCATGCCATTAGTATTTTCCATGCGTTGGGCATCAGCTGCCCTGGCGTAACCTCCAGTTGGTTCAGTACGTCCACCACTATTTAGGGGAGTGGTAGCCTCAGCCCCCCTTCCCCCGGGCAATGCCTCCTCATACAATGTGAATTCCGTCGGTCATGCATCCGATGCCCTCTCCTTTGACGTGGGCAACTTCAGATCTATCTCCGCCAGAATTTGGTACTTTCTTTGTACCTTCTCCAACTCCTCCGCCATGAACGTAGACTTGTCGGCCTTGGTGTGCCAGTGGTCTGGTTCCACTTGGGCTAATTGGCCTAACGGCTATGATCATTGTCGCTAGGCGAGCCAGCGCCGGTTGCCCCGTCTTCCTTTCCTCCCCACTCTCTGCTTTGTATTGTTCGGCCAACTCCACTGCGTCATCCTCTCCTAATGCCTCTAGCCTCATGGCCGGCACTTCATCTCGAG
Source organism: Camellia granthamiana (assembly GCA_036172215.1). Taxonomy (NCBI): domain Eukaryota; kingdom Viridiplantae; phylum Streptophyta; class Magnoliopsida; order Ericales; family Theaceae; genus Camellia; species Camellia granthamiana. The sequence goes on along the minus strand of CM069903.1, from coordinate 30,152,225 downwards.
CCATCCCTTCTACGTGTTTGCGTGTCGTTTCGGACGCTGGCACAAAGAAGTTCACAAAATGTTGCAAAGGCGTGTCACATGAAACAAATGAGTTCTACTCTAGGATGTGTTGGTTTTTCGTGAAAAGGTAAGTAAAACGAATAACTCCAAATGTCCACGGTTTGCCTATATTCCAAGGATCGAGATTAAATTTCGCCAGTTTGAAAATTTTCGAAAGTTTCTGCCCCCACCTTTTCCACGTCCTATATGAGTCCTACCCCTTTGTTTCCTGCTAACGCATCACCTCTCTTATCACGGGATCACGCCACGTGTATGACCACGATTCACTACCCTTTTCCCCTTCCTTGTCTATTCCACTTCACATCACCACGTGCCCCGCCGCTCCTCGAGTCCCGCGCGCCGCCACTTTCTTGCTTGGTCCCCCTTTATGGTCGGCCCTACTCTCACTCGGTCTTCTCGCTCAATCCCCCTTTGTGGTCGGCCCTCCTCTCGATCGGTCTTCTCACTCAGTCCCCCTTACAGTTGGCCCTCCTCTCGGTTGGTCTTCTCGCTCGGTCCCCCTTTGTGGTCGGCCTTCCTCTCGGTCGGCCTTCTTTCCTAGTCGCCCTTCGCGGTCAGCCTTTCTCTCACTCGGCCACCCACAATCTCCGTCTTCCTTTTTATTCCCTTCGTTGGACTGAAGCTGCACTTGGGAATACGGAACTACTGACATCGGTGGGCCCATAGAGGTTTTTGGCTAACCACTTAGAGCCCAATACACGGTTTAAACACTAAAGCCCAACACTACTGGAGCCCAACACTACTGGAACCCAACGTTACATCAAGAACTAATGGCATCTAAACACTTGTCAAGAGGAGAACCAGCCGCGTAAGCAAACAAAAATCCTACAGAGTTATTGTACCACACATCAGCCATTAATGAAGCCCCTACAGCATTAAATGCGATAATCCCTTCACGTCGGAACAGGCAGCCTCACCATGAACAAGGCAAGCTAGAGTGTAGACTTTCAGCCAACATGACAGGTCGGAGTAGACAAAGAAATGATGAACAAAGGATATAAGGAGGCTTCCAAGACACAAAAAGGTTAAGCGCCCTATCGTTATACTCCTATCATTCGCCATTAACCCCTCTCTCTTCTAACTTGACCGTCGGAGGGTCCGCTGGGGGACTCCCGTTTCCCGCTGGGCTTTTGTGCAGGTACCCCGATGGGCTCAGTGATCAGGGAACGACGTTGAAAGCATGGGCCTACGATTAGCAGTCCCATCATTATTAAACTTATCAGCCATACAATAAAGCTTTGGGAATGAGTAGCATAACAAGGATTAGGGCATGATGGGGGTCATGAATCGTAATCAATTAATGGCCATTGCTGGTATACTAGAATGAACAAGCAAAAATCATTCCAAAAAATGCTGTGTTTCATCTTCTTTTTTTTTCCTTTCACCCCCTCTCTCTTTCAACAGGTTATTGTGTAAGATGTTAATTGAGTAGCCGTGCCTTTTGTGAAACAGTGAAAAAACTTTTAATTGGCTTCATGACAATGACATCAGTGCACCATTTGATCTCCTCATAAACAAAATATAAGTTCTTTCACTTACCAAAAAAATTTAATAAAATAAGTTCTTTCAATTGTTGCATTGGCCATATTTGTGCACTTTTCTCAACAAATTATGTTTCTTAAATATTAATCTAAAAAATTTCCTGATTGGAATTTGATTATGGCTGCAGGAGGATCGCCCGCTATTTGTCCAATTCTGTGCAAATGATCCAGATACTTTGTTGGAAGCAGCAAGAAGAGTGGAACATTGTTGTGATTATGTTGATATTAATCTGGGGTAATGTGTTTGTTCCTTCACCTCTAATTCAAACTTGCATGGTAATATGTACTTGATATTAAAAAATGCTGCAACTTGAGGGACCCCCAAAATATCGAATATTTGTTAGCGGTTGATGTTACATATTTGATGCATAGGTGATTTTCCTTCCAGTTCCAACTGCCTTTGTTACTTGTGGTGCTCCTTAATGGAAAAAAGGTTCAAAATTCATTGGATAAATGTGCAAGAGATGCTTTTCATCAAACACAAGATCCAGGCTAGATTTCTACCTAACTTTGCTACTACTGACTTAGAAAGGAATTCCTAAACCATTATTGATGTTATGAAATACTTTCTTCAACCATGATTAAAAGATAATATTAAAAATAGAATAAACCATAAATAATTCCATTGAACTTTAGAACCAACTTATAAATGCTCAAGTGTTATTAAACCTTCAGGCAATTTTGAAACTAGAACATGAGAAACCGTCTAATGGAAGGTCAAGGTCAGTTACAGATCTTGGGATAGGTTATTAAACAGTGAGATACATGCAATTACATATCAATTAATATGTTGAGTTTCCATTCATATTCCTGACATCTATAAGAGATTTGGTAAATATTTCAATACACAAACAACTGTGTGTGATTGTGTGTTTGTGTAATGTTGAATATTATAGATGTTTTCCATGTTTTCAATGATATTAAACTTGTTATTGAATGATACTATGTTCATTGATTTTTCTTTGTTTGCCGACTGTAATATACTTCTTGCACTAGACAAAGCATGTGCTCATTATGCACTCATCTATTTTACAATGTTTTGGTTATTACTTAACAGTCTTCATTAATGCTTTCCCAAAATTCGTAACAAAAACTCCATGATTGGTACCAGTATACTTTTTTCAACAAAGATTATATTAATATTGAATATATTTATTACAATCCATGTTACGGAACATTGATATGAAGGTCGATATGGAAGCTTTTTGCTTGTACACCTACTTCAACCGTTACTAAAGATGTTAAGACTTGCTTGACACATTACTACCTATTGTGTTAATAATGAGCATTAGGTTGTGTTGTTATAATTAATACTTTGGTGTTTTATAGTCCGAATTGCCATTCAAATGGTATCAATTATCCCTTATGCTGCACAGAACTGACAGTTTGAAATGGGCCTGTATCAGTTGTTTCTCGAGAGCATGCTCATGTCTTCCTGTGTTTCAGGCCGGTAATTTCAAAAGCTTAACTAGATTTATGTTTACTTTATGTGCAGGTGTCCTCAGCGTATCGCTAAGCGGGGATACTATGGAGCTTTCTTAATGGATAATCTTTCTCTTGTTAAGTCACTGGTAGAAAAATTGGCTCTAAACCTTAATATCCCAGTATCATGCAAAATTCGCCTTTTCCCAGATTTACAAGATACAATAAACTATGCTAGAATGTTGGAGGATGCTGGTTGCTCTCTCTTAGCAGTTCATGGCCGTACAAGAGACGAAAAAGATGGGAAGAAATTCCGGGCTGACTGGAATGCCATCAAGGCCGTTAGAAATGCTGTCAGAATTCCAGTCCTTGCCAATGGGAATGTTAGACACATGGGTGATGTCTATAGCTGTTTAAAAGAGACAGGAGCTGATGGGGTCCTCTCGGCGGAGTCTCTTCTTGAGAATCCAGCTCTCTTTGCTGGGTTTCGAACTGCTGAATGGGTATCAGGCAGCGAAGAAACCAATGAAGACGGAAAACTAGACCAGGCTGATTTAACGGTAGAATATTTGAAACTCTGTGAGAAATATCCTATACCGTGGAGAATCGTCCGCTCTCATGTGCACAAGCTGCTGGGACAGTGGTTCAGGGTTCATCCGCATGTGAGAGAGGACCTGAATGCGCAATCCATACTCACTTTTGAATTTCTTTATGAGATGGTCAATCGGCTTAGGGAGCTGGGCCTGAGGATACCCCTTTACACAAAAGATTCTTCTACATCTGCAAATGAAATTGGAGCATGAATTGCACCGTTGCAAAATTAGTAGTATAAAAGTTGCAGTTAGCTGCAGTTCGGATAATGGACCTGCGTTCTTATGCAAAAGCACCGAAGCAGGTTAGCTCTTACTTAACTTATCATTCTTTCAGTATGAGAAAGTATAACTTGTCAAATTGTATCAATTGATATACTTAGCCGATTAAATGAAGTCAGAGGATGTATGGACTTAAGAACAGCCAATTTTTTATAGGTCAACTCATTTTATCTGGTGATTAGAAACTGTGGTCACTGTTATAAGCTTCACTTTGTTGGGACAATTACTATTTTTTTTTATTATTTAAAACTTACAGCTTGCTTGTTTTCATTTTTCAAAAAGCACTTTTTAGAAAATTTTACTTTCTTATTTTTCGTATTTTTTTGTTTTTACTGAATTTTTTTAATATTTTAAGCAATTTTTTTACTTTTTAGACACACCTAACATAAATATACCTAAAAAGTAAAAAAATTGTAAAAAAAATCTTTTAAAAATTCACTAAATACCAAAAATACAAAAATTCAGTACATTTTTTGTATTTTTATGTATTTATTAATTTTTTAAAATATTTTTTCACAAATTTTTTACTTTTTAGATGCATCTAACTAAGATACATCTAAAAAAGTAAAAAAAATGTTTAAAATTTAAAAAATATTCATTAAAAACAAAAGAATACGAAAACCAAAAAACTCGGTTTTCAAAAACCTCAAACCAAACACACTGAATGATTTTTTGCTTTGATCAAAATGGGCAAATTGCGTTTTTTTACCCATTTAATATGCAGTCATTGGATTGAAGATGTATTTGAAAGTTAGTTATATCTAGTAGATCGATTATCCATTTTGTGCAAGTTTTCTCATATATTGGGCTAGTAAGCGAACATTGTTATCAGATATGATTTATTGCTATGAGAAAGTAGTATGAATATGTTATTCTTCCATAATTTTTATATCTACTAGTGTATCAGAATGATATGACTGTACCATTTTTTGTAATTAAAAAGCATCATGATAGGTTTTTTTTGTATTAATGTTATAGACCCACAACCCAATCACATTATTTTGTATAAACTCTTTTTTTTTTTTTTGGTATAACAATAATCTTTGTGTTGAATAGAACTATAGAATTTTTGTATGGAATGTGATCTTTAATCATTCTTTCATTTCAAATAAAAAAGCTCACTACTGTGGCTCATAATTAAAAAATGTCATAATCACAACATTCTGAATGAGTTTGTTGTGCAATATTTTTTGTCTATGGATCATTTCTTTCATTATATATTGTTCTATATTGCTTGATTCTAGGAAAAAATTATTCGATAGTCTTGAATTAAGGATGCCACAGAAGGGATTGGTAGGGCTGACCTTATCTCCCACGAAGCCAACCAATGTGGGCAAGGTTGGCTCCATTTATCTTGTGACTATTGCTCTTGTTATTCATAATTTTGTTTGAATTAAGGATGCCACAGAAGGGATTGGTAGGGCTGACCTCATCTCCCACGAGGCCAACCAATGTGGGTAAGGTTGGCTTCATTTAGCTTGTGACTATTGCTCTTGTTATTCATAATTTTGTATAAAAAAATTTGTCTGTAGATTGTTTTCTTGTATTATATGAATAATGTTAGGGATCATGAAAGATAGATCATGAAATACATCATGAAAATTTTTTATCCCTTGATTAGTGTGTGATGTTTTATCCTATACGGAAGTTATGGTATCTCCTTCAAGCTTGAACATGGTGGACCCGTGGAGGGCACACCATAATAAATGTGTATTAAATGCGTGTTTTTAATCTCTTCTGAGGGCAATGTTCATAAAGGAAAATGTAGGCGCCATATTTTTTACTAAATAAATGATTAAATATCTTTAGTCATTTATTTAGGCTAAGTTTGGCAACTTGTCAAAAAGTCAAAAAATTATTCAAAAAGTTAAAAAGTTATCACTATTCACCAAAAGTCAAAAATTACGATTGCACAACTCACAATCCTAATTTTCTGTACACACTAATTTATACAATTTTTTAATATATATTTTTTCATAAAAAGTCAAAAAGTTAGTCCAAACATTCTTATTTTTTTTTTTCAATTTTTTAGTCTAAAAAGATAAAAAGTACACTTATTTAGGACATTATAACAATCCCTAATAGAAAATTTGATATCCGTAGAGTTCATAAATTTCCAACCACTTCTATCTCATTTATGCGTAGCAAAAGTGGTTGTACTCTTCTTTCGAGGGAAAGTAGAACAAATCTCTGATCTTTCTGGCTTCGACTTTTCTTTTTAGAATGAATGACAAAAATACAAAATTTATACAATTTTTACATAAAATGATGTAGCTAAATGTGTATTTTTCATTCTTGTGTTATTGTTGTTGGGGGTTTTGGGTGTAAATATTATGTAAAAATAGAGTACCCTTTTAGAGTTATTCAGGAGCAAATATGCTTATGCGCAAAACCAGTTCTATATTTTGACACGGGTGATGTTAGGAATTATGAAAAAAAAATATTATAAAGATAATTATGAAAGATTTTTTATTTTTGGATTATAAATACAATAAAAATTACGCATTAATCAAATGATAAAAAAGTTTTGGTGGTGTTACATGCATCAATTAGTATACATATTAGTATATCAATTAGTGTTATGATATTATTATTGACCACATTTATTATACAAGTTATAAATATCTAAAATTATATAAATGATGTCACATCATATATTAGTACACTAGTGTGTATATTAGTTAGTACATATAACATTATTCAAAAAAATTTATAAAACATTTTATGATATATATATATATATTTTTATGATCACTAAGTATTATCCATATACTGATGGTTTTGGGATCAGATTGTGCGTTTATTTTATTTTATTCTCAGATGTGTAATATTAGAAATGTGTTTTTTTAATTTATTTATGATTTTATAAAAGAGTAGTGCTATACAAACTTTTCAAATAAACTTTTCTTACAAACTAATGTGTCACCTAAAATATTAGTAAGTTAGGTCTCATTTCACATTTCGATATTGTATCACTGCATGTTACATCAGTTTGTAAGAAAAGTTTGTAAATTTTTTTTGTTTATATAACATTTTCCTTTATAAAATTAAGGAAAATGAGTGGGAGCACTAATTAGTGCTACCACTAATGAGGTGGCAGTAGGCCTCACCATGAATGATTTGATGTTTTGGCCCTAGTGTTGTATTTTTTTTCTTTTTTTATTGAGCGTCATGTCATTAGTGGTCTTTTTAGAGTTCCAAAATTAGTGGTCTCTATCATTGTTGTAAAATTAATTGGCAGTTGTACGCCAACCAAAATAGATGCAAGGGTGTTTTGGGAAGGCAGTCAGCTTTTTGACTTTTTAATTTTTATATACAAAAAAATTAAAAAGTCACAAAAAAATTAAAAAATTAATTTTTTATCAACTTTTCAAAATATCATGCAATGCAGTTGCAGGTTTGATCTGAAATGATTATACCCCAAAAAGGAGACCTCCACCCCAGAGACACTCTTGCCTATGGTTGTGTGGTGTGATTCTTACGGTTTGAAAGTAAAATTATAAATTAAATGGCAAATTGATAGATTAGTGGATTGGCAAATTGATAGATTAGTGGATTAACAAATTATGATTTGAGTGATTTTTGGCCAATTGGCGGATTGAAAAATATTTTAACTAATTATCATATATTTGCATAATATATAAAACTAATTTTTATAATATTATATATATAACATAAAATAATTTTACATAATATGTTTCGTGTATATAACTGTTAATTTGTAATAAATTTCATATTTTAAATCTCTCTCGCACTCATGTTTACTTTGATATTTTATTGGAAGTTAAAAAATATATATGTATTAACTATAGTGAAGCGGAGCGGTTTGAAAGGCGAATTATAAATTTTAAAATTTAAACTATGGTTGGCAGTTAGAGCTATATGGATTAATGCGAATCAGATCAATATGATTTTAGCTGATTGAATGGTATTTTGCACAACTTTACTCTTGCCGACAGAAACTAGGAAGATGATAGGAGGATGAGAGTAATTATTTTATATTCAATAATAAGTGGGAATGGTGGTCACGTCACTCACATTTAGGGCGTGACAGTCTTGCTTTCAAAGTATTTAAGACTACGAAAAATGTTGGGAACTCTAATTAGAGGTACCACTAATGATGTGGCAGTGGGTCTCACCCACTGTCACTGTCAGTCTTGTGTCTTGATTTATTTATTTATTTTTTTTTTTCTTTTTCCACCTCATTAAAAGTGTGTTTAGAGGTGTAATTTTAAAAGTCTCTAGCATTGTTGTTAACTCTACACACCCTCCGTAGCGGTAGCGGAAGAGGGCTGATGTGTGGTGTTAAATTATACAAATAAAAAATACCAAAAGTTTCTAGTAAAACATTACATGCCAAGGCTCCTAAAGATGGGAGCAGTTAATTATTCTGTGCAGCAATGCTGCAGAATTCACACCATTATTTTGTTGATGTGAACCCTACATGGTATGTGGATCGTTTTATTTTGTGAAATTGTGGTTTAAAAATTAGATTTCAATTTACTCATCATTGAAACTCTTTAAAGTACTATTAACAATTTGTTCTAAAACTCTTCATAATCATGTTTTAAGGGACTTTAGTTTGGTAAATAGGATTATGTTAAACAGTGCACGCGTTGTTGTCAGTGAGACGGACTTTTTCAGGTTAAAAAATAGTCACAACTGTGGTCTATATTTTTTTGACGTGGCATTTATGAATTCTTTTGTCTCACGGGAGCCATGATAATGATAATATGCACTTGAGAGTGATGGTGTGGAAGTGGACTTTGTATCTGACACACAACAGTCCAACCATAATGAGAGGGATGGTCTCAATGTTGACAATAGTATCAATGAGCAAGGTAACTGGGATGTGGTGTTGAATGAAATATTCTCCCCTAATATTTCAGATATCATCCACAAGTTACCCCCCACTTCAGATATGGATATTCCTACCTGGAGGGGTTCTTCTGATGGAGTGTTCACTACCTCAAGTGCCTGTAACATCATTTCTGGCAATATAGGCACTGAGGAGGACTGGAGTTGGCTGTGAAAATTGAGATTACCCCACCAATTGAAGGAAAAAAGAGGTCTTTATGCCTCAACTGCAGGGAGGAGGAAGATATGAACTATCTTTTCAGAACTTGCTATAAAGCCAAAGCAGTTTGGTTAGCTATTTTTGGGAGAGAATGGTATCTGAAAATGTTCAAAAAAACCTTCGCTGGATTGGCTTACTTTTAATGCAAAAAACAAAAAACATGTCAATGAGCACCTCACTTGGTACACTGTTTTTGTTGTGTCTCTTTGGAAAATATGGAAAAACAGAATTCCAAGATTTTTGAAGAAACTGTGATTTCTAACCATGATAGTGTGAAATCTATTTTAAATTTTTCTAATGAGATCAACCAGGCTTTTAATATAGCCATTGTGAATCCTAAACCAGCCTTCAAACTAATCAAGTGGTCTTTGCCTCCTGCGCCTAAAATTAAGCTAAATACATATGGTTGCAGGAAGCTAAGAGGTGAAGGAGGATTTGGGTGCCCATTCAGAGATGAAGTTGGAGCTTGGGTGTGTGGCTATTATGGTAGACCCCAGGATGGTTCAAGCCTTGAAAATGAGCTATGGGCTATGTACAAAGGTTTAATTGTGCTCCTACAAATGGGTATGAGCAAAGTAATTATTGAGACTGATGCCATACAAGCTATGGAACTCTTGACAAAGGAGACATAGATAAATTCTCCATACAGAGGATTAATGGAAGATGCTAAGATCATTATGCGAGGATGTGAATGCACTGTGCAATATATTTTGAAAGGAGGACATCTATGCACAAATGCATTGGCAAAGCTTGGAGTGGAACAACCGGAGGACATACTGGTGGTCAATGAACCACCAGTGGAAATTAGGAGTTTGCTACCAGGTAGATCTAGGGAAAGGGCTTAGCCCTGCTTTGTTCGTTTGATTTTCCGATGTACCTAAAAAAGAGAATATGCACCTGAGAAAAATGAGTTTGTCACACTTTGTATGAGTTTACAAAACAAAACATAATTTGATTGGTTTAAAATTATGGACTTTTGACTTTCTTTATATCCAAATATAAATTAAAAAGTGTTATCTAAGTCCTTGAAACTTATCACGGATTTTATTTTAATTATTTAAATTATTTATTTTATAAGATATTTTATGTATATTATTTATTAAAAAATTATGTTGAGAACTTATTTATTTTATTATATTTGTCATTAAAAAAAAAACACACACACAGTTCACCATGTAATGTTTTACTAGAAACTTTTGATATTTTTTAGGAAAAATGGCCTAGAACCCCAGTGGGGTGACCCCACCACCCCTACTATTTTTTGATTGGTTTAAATTTTTTTTTTTTTTTTTTTTTTTTCACTCTTGGTCTCACAGCCCCCCACGTGGAGGTGGGGGTGCTGGGGTCACCCCCACTGGAGGTCCCAGCATGGTTGATTTTTTAGTAAAACATTACATGCCATGGCTAATTATAAAAAATAAAAATAAAAAAACAGTTCTTATGAGAAAAATTTATCATAAAAAAAAGTCATTAATTTTAAGTTTTAGCGACAATTTATAAAAATCATGAAAAAAAGTCACTAATTGTCGATTTTTAGCGACATATATAAAAAATTGTTACAAAAAAATTATTTTTAGCGATAATTTTATTAAGACTTACTTTCAATATGATTTAATGGGAATTAAGTCAAACTATTAACACCTATTAGTAGTTTTTCAGAGATAGGATGAAGGGGATTAATAGTGATAGGATTGTTAGTGAGGGGATTAGTAAAATTATATTTGTTTTGATAGTGAGAGGATTGTTAAATTATTTTTATATAAAATAAATATAAAATAATAAAACAAATAAAATTATGATTTTTACTTAACAACAAATACAAAAAATTAAACATTAATGTTTAAAAAAAAATTCCCAACAAGTTTAAAAAAAAATTAGTTGACCGGTTGATCAGCCGGATGTCCCGGCGGACGTCCAGCAACTCACTAAGCCAACGGACTATTTTTGTAATACCATCTCTTCGCCCGGACTATCAATCTGCTCGCTCAAAACCCATTCTAATCTGAACAATACCAATTCAAAAATCACAAACAAAACAAATATGAATTACATGTACTATTCATCCATCACAATGCACTCCGGACGGTAACGGCACCCAAACAAACGGGGCCGAATGGTAAGTCTTTGTCAGTAAGGGAGAAAAAAAAAATGTAAAGTCGTTCGCTGGTCGTTTATATATTGGATAATATTACGCCTTCTGTCCGCCAGTTGGATCATAATTTGGAATTGAGAGAGAGAGAGAGAGATGGGCAACAACTCTTTTTCAACATCAATTATTCTATTTCTCACATTTTTCTTCTTCAGCTCATGCTTCCAAGAAGCATATCCCAAACCCAATTCTTCAGTCACTCAAAACAACACTGAAGCACCACAATCCACATTAGGTGGTGGCACTAGCCCACCTGTCTACCAAAATGACTGCGGTTGTAGCCTCCCTCCACCATCACCACCACCCCCTCCACAACCAGAATGTCCTCCTCCACCACCACCACCACCACCACCACCTCCTCCACCACCACCACCACCACCGCCGCCTCCGCCACCCTCTCCACCGCCACCTCCAATACCAAAATGCCCTCCTCCTCCCCCGCCGCCATCACCACCACCGCCGCCGCCACCTCCCCCACCACCACCACCTCCCCCACCACCGCCGCCGCCGCCTCCTCCCCCACCACCACCACCGCCGCCGCCGCCACCTCCCCCACCACCCCCGCCGCCTCCTCCCCCACCATCACCGATACTCCGAAAGGCCATCCGCACAATCGGAAAATTCAGCCGAAGAATAACTAACGATCCAAAGGGCATCACCAACACCTGGAAAGGCAACAACATCTGCATAGACAAATCTACTTACGTGGGCTTCCTCTGCGGCAAAATCCCCGGAGACAAAAGGTTCAGAATCGCCGGCGTCAACTTCAACGGCTTCAACTTCAACGGCCCAAAACTCAACATTGCCGGCTTCATCGAAGATCTCAAAGACCTCGTCTTCTTCCACGTCAACTCCAACAACTTCACCGGTTCCATTCCCACTCTCATCTCTACACTTCCCTACTTCTACGAGCTCGACCTCAGCAACAACAAGCTCGCCGGTTTATTCCCAACCCCGGTCCTCTCCGCCACAAACCTCACCTTCCTCGACCTCCGGTTCAACTTCCTCACCGGTCCGGTACCTCCCGACGTCTTCCGCCTCGACCTCGACGTTCTCTTCCTCAACAACAACAAGTTCACCGGTAACATACCAGACAATCTCGGAGCCACCACAGCTCTTTACCTCACTTTTGCAAACAACATGTTCACCGGTCCGATCCCGAAAAGTATCGGCCAAGCTAAAGACACACTGGTTGAAGTTCTGTTTTTGAACAACAAACTATCTGGGTGTCTCCCATTCGAAATTGGGCTGTTGAAGTTCGCGACCGTGTTCGATGCGAGTAAGAACCAGTTGACGGGTCCGATACCGCACTCTTTCGGGTGTTTGAAGAGGATGGAGCTTTTCAATTTGTCGTCGAATTTGTTGTTTGGGGAGGTGCCGGAATCGTTGTGTATGCTGAAGAACCTGGTTAAGCTGAGCTTGGAGGACAATTATTTCACGCAGGTTGGGGTAGAATGCAGGAAATTGATTAAAAAGAATAAGTTGGGAATAGGTAGTAATTGCATTGATGATCTTCCCGGGCAAAAGACGGAGGAGGAATGCAAGGAATTCTTCTTGAAGCCCAGGCCATCGTGCCGAGATGTGATGTCGTTCAGTGTACCTTGTCATATTGATGTTTCTTCTTCTGATCAAGTGTCGCCAGCGCCGGCACGCCCTGTGCGTGCTCCATCACCGTCGTATGCTGCTCTAGAAAAGCCTGTATAGCGTATTTTTCATCTCAAGGATTAAGGCCATGGCCATGTTGATGCTTGCAGCTCCCTGGACAAATTTTATTTTGTTTTTATGTTTTTTTTTATTTTTAATCTTCTTTGGTTTTTTTTTGTTTTCTCAATTTAGTTGTTATATGTTGATGATGTGGATGTTTAAAATAATGTGTGTATCATTGCAGTAAGAAATATGAAATAAGAAAGCCAACTGTACCCTAAAAGTTGTTTTTGTTTATGCGATTGAATTTGAGATTGAATTAGTACAATACATCTTATAATTAAGAAGAAAATCGCATAATTTTATATTTTTTGACTTATAATTATAAATTAAAAATATATGTATAAAAAAATTATAATCAAATATCTCAAAATAATATTATAACTAAAAAAAAATAACGTAATTAAGGATTTATATAGTATGAGAGTGTGGATAATAGAATTCTTCATTACTTATAGGGTGTGTTTGATTGAACGGACTGAATAAGGGGAGATTAGAATCCATCGGACTTGAATTCTGGGACTGTGAATTCCCCGGACTATTTAGTTGAATTGAATATATATCTTGTGCTTGTTTTGTCATTGGATTAGATGTCTGGAAATGACTATTTTTAGTGAATTCAATGTTTGGTTGGACGAACTAAATAACCTTTTTTCAATTGTTTACTAAGTAATATCAATATTAAACATACCTTTAATATTTTAATTATTTTTAGCCAGATTAAATAAAAATTTATTTTATTTCATTTTTTACACAATTAAATAAATTTATTTTTTTTAAATAAAATAAATAAAATATCAATAAAAATATATGTTTTTTTAAATTAAAATTTTAAATAAATTTGTTTTTAAAAATAATAATAATTAAACAATGAAATTAAATAAAAACATCTATTAAAATTTAAATAATGAAATGAAATAAAATATAAACAAAATTTTAAAATAAAACATCAATAAAATATCTATAAAAAATTATTTTAAAAAAATTAAATAAATAAAACATCATTAAAAAGTTAAATAAAATTATTTTATTTTTAAATTGAGACATTTAGATTTTATTGAATTTTACTAAATATAATACATAATTAAATAGTAAAGGGTTAAAATAGTCATTTTACCACCTAATCCCAACAGTAAATAGTCTCTCCAAAATTGTCCCACACCCCCCTCCCGGGATAGTATAATCCCCCATATGGGGAATAAGGAGTCCGGCCGAACTCTATGTGCGGCGGACTAAAAAAAAAACAAACGCCGGATTGGATGCTTCTCCCCATATTACAATCTGCACAATAAATAATCCCCCCTTTATCCCCCAATCAAACACACCCATATAGAATTATTGACTAAAGTAAGGAATTGCTATTTTCACTTCACTTTGCTTCAAATACATTTATTTGTTTGTGCTTATTATACATAGTTACATTAATATCTTTTCACACAAATTATACTCCATGAAAAAATTAAAATTCTAAGAATATTAATATAACTATGTATAATAAAGATAAAAAATATATATATATATTTGGAACAAAATAAAGTCGGAATAGTGACTTCTCTAAAGTAACACAGTAATATTTTTGAGATTGTAATTAGAATTGTTAGACAATGGTATTCATGTTACTTTTAATTAATATTGTAGTTTTTTTTTTTTTTTTTTTTTTTTTTTTTTTTGAGTAAGATAATATTGACTTGCTTTATTAAATAGTTAACAACAAAAAATATCATATTTAATTATATTTTGTGATTCAATAAAATTACATATCGTGACTTAACTATTCAAAAATCTTGTAATTCAGATTTATTCTATATATAGATTTCACGTTATATATATATAATTCCAACCATACACATTCATTCGAATAAATTCAGATTAGCTAATTGGAATTCATAAAATTTTTTTTTTTTTTTAAATTTAAAGGTTGGAACTGGGTTCATTCATCGCCACTATGAACATACATTTCATCAGGTCCACCATGGGCACAACTAAAATTTTAAATGTTGGAACTGGGTTCATTCATCTCCACTACGAAAATACATTTCATCAGGTCCACCATGTGCACAAAGGTTGAACTAGGTTCATTCATCTCCTCTATGAAAATGAATTTCATCAGTTCCCCCATGTACACAACTTTGAATTTAAAGGTTGGAACTAGGTTTATTCATCTCCACTATGAAAATGCATTTCATCATGACCACCATGTGCACAACTTTGTGAAGTTTTGGGGAAACATATAAATAGACGTTAGAAAATATTTACTTTAGCTGCATTTTTAATTAAATTAATTAGCACTCTTATTTGGTGACCAATTCATCATATGAACATAAATAGGTTACTCATGTAATAAATCTCAATATAAATTATATAATAATTGTGTTGTTCATAATTCTATCATAGCCTTCGTTTGGAATGTGAGTTGACTTTTTAATTTTTTGACTATTTTAGCCTGGAATAAAAAGTCTCGTTTGAAATAGGTTTTTAGACTTTTTTGACTTTTATGAGAGAAAAAAATAAAATGATTATGATTTGGATGTGACATTTTGTCATATTTGACTGTCCTATACGACTATTTTAGCCCAAATAAACATGTCAAACATAGCCATAGTATCAGATTCACTCTCTCTCTAGTCCTGTGAATTTTAGTTTCACCCCCTTGGCAATAATGCATTAACGTTTGGTTAAAGTTTTGAAATCATGATTTGGATAAAAAATTAATTAATTTTTTTTTAAAACTCATAACTAAATTAAGTTTTTAAAACTTTTTTCAAAAACTTATTTTAAAAAACTCATAACCAAACAAGTTTTCAAAACTCTTTTTTTTTTTCCTTTAAATTATTTTTTATATTTTATTTTTTTCAAAAATATTTTTTTTATTTTGTTATTTTTTTAAGTATTGGCCAAATAATTTGTTATGATTCAGATATATATGGCGATCCAAAACTTTTTAAAATTTTTTTAAAAAAAGTTAAAAATTAAAATTTTTTTAAAATAGAAAATAAAAATATTTTAAAAAGAAAAACATTTTAAAAATAAAATGAAATATTTTAAATATATATTTAAAATAAAATATATTTAAAAAATATATTTAAAATATGTAAAAAAAATTAAAATATTCAATTTTTTAAAAAAAAAACTTTTGTCTAATTTTTTTAAATAATTTTTAAAAAATAAAAAAATATTTTGTTTGAAAAATATAAATAAATAATATTTTTTTCAAAAATAAAAAATAAAAAAATAAATTAAATAAAAGAATTAGTTTCAAAATTCATAACCAAATAAATTTTTTAAATATACAACTCAAAAACTAGTTTTAAAACTTATAATCAATTTTTTTTTTCTATTTTTAAATCTCATCTAAAAAATTTATCTTTTAAAATATAATTTAAAATTCAAAACTTATTTCAAAAATTAAATCAAACATGACCATACATTTTCCCTTTTTGTCTGATTTTTGCTTTCCTTCTCGAATTTTCCTTTATGATACTGACCCACTTCTCTTTCTCGCTGTCTCCAACTATCGGTTATCTCATTAAAAAATTTTATGGATAAATTACAAATATATTTTGAAATTTGATTAAAATGTAAATCGTCTCTTGTAATTTTGAAAATTATATTCTATCTCTTGAGATTTTTAATTTCATAATAAATCGTTCCTTTTATTAATAAGTCAATTAATAGTTTTTAATGATATTAGAAATATGTTTCAATTAAAATTTTAAATAGTTTTATTATTGTATAGGAGAGTAATTATGAATTTTATTTTTTTTATTAATTTTGTTAAATAAAAAATTCTAACAAAAGAATATTTATAATTTTTTAAATCATAAGAGATAATCTGTATTTTAAACAAATATTAAAGAGTATATTTATAATTTATCGAAATAACACAAAAGTACTGAATATTACTGCTTTATTAATCAATAAAAATCAATTTGACACATATGAGTTCCATCACTTAATATAGGAAAATAGGAAGACCCCCAGCACCCCAAAAGTAATTTTTTTTTTTTTTTTTCCATCCTCTCTTTGTCCCCACGCGTATTTTGGGGGGGGGGGGGGGGTCCTGCAGCATGATTGCTTAATATAAGTCTGACAAAAAAATGCCTCAGACCTTCAGTGGGGGTCACTAGGAGTCGTGTGTAACCCTTCCATTGGTCTAAAAAAAAATTATTATTATTATTTTTTTTTAATTTTCGACCAATCCCAGTGCGTCACGTTATTGGGGGTCTGAAGCACCGCCCTAAGTCTCACCGATCATTAATTATATCTCATTAATATATTAATGGATGAATAATGCTATATACATTAATTGGTATATTACTTATTCTATTGATTGATGATGTGACATAATTTAAGAAATTTTTTATGTTTATAATATAATTAATGAGTGGGGTCAATAATAATGTTATAACTAGTATTGGTACACTAATTAGTGTATGTAACACCATCGTTAATTGATATGTTAATTAATATTTCTAATTATTGCATGACTTGTCTTGAGATTACCAAATAATTTTTCCTAATTACTCTCGTATTAAAATTTTCAAACAACTCATGAGTCGACGGGTGATTATTTATTATTTTCGAAGTATGAACACGTGGTGCTTCATAGGATTTTGATTGATAAAAAAAAATAAAGACTCACGATTTATATTGGAGATGAAAAAATAATATAAAACTAAATAATTAATAATTAACTTATAATATAATCAGCTAAGGTTGCAAAATTATTGAATAATTTCCCGAGTGGACATACAAGTCCTTGTGCATTTCGGCAAAACCTAACTGTCTATTTCTATACATTAATGATTGAGATCTTGTTTTTTAGAGATTTTTTTTTTTAGAGAACCTTACAACTCCCTTTAAATTTCAATCATTAATGGTGTGAGCTCCACACATACATGAATAAGTCCCACGGGTGATTATTCAGTACTCTCGAGTCATGTTTGATTCACAAAATTAATAGTGAAGTATTAATCATCCTATTAAATTAGTGTGGTATTCACTATCCAATTGGTTTAATATCCATTGGATTAATAATCCTATCCCTACCCCATTACTAATAATCTTACAAATTTGTTGGATTAATTATCCATTAGATTAATAATCCTAAACCAAAATGTTAAAACAAGCCTAGGATAATTGGACCCACGGATTAATAATCCAAATCCCATGCTCTAATCCACCCAATCAAACATGCCCTCGGAGTATGGACACGTGATGCTCCATAAAATTTTGATTGGTGAAGAGACACAAGAGCCCACGATTTATGTTGGAGATGAGGAGATAACATGAGACTAACTAATTGGTGATTAACTTGAAATATGAACACGTGGTAGTATGAGAGTATTGAATAATTTCTCAAGTCGCATATATATCAATAATTAAAATTTAAAAGGGATTAAGAAATCTCCAAAAAAGCGGTTCCAAAGCATTTTCATTTTCCATTTCTATAAGCCTTCTCTTTGTTTCTCTCTCCTTGTCTTGACTTGACGGCCAAAATTCTCTCTTTATACACACTGTTCTTTTTCTCTTCCACCAACCATATTGAAAAAGCTGTCTAATTTTCAAGGTCCTACCCACTTTTATAGTACTATTTTTTATTACATAAATCACGCTCCCATCATCTAATTTATCTCTTCTTCTCTTTCCGGAACATGAATGACATTTCTTCATTTGGATTCAACTTCGTAGTCCTCTCCTTTGTGGACTATTTTGTCGGTGCATTTTTCAAATGCAATCTATTTTTGTTTTGTCTTCCACAGGTGCCTTCCCACTGGTAATTCTTCGTAGAGTGTAATTCTTTCCTAATTATATTTTTTTTCTCCTACAGTGTCGATGAGAGATATTGGGTGTGTTTGGTTTATGTTTTGAGCTAAATTTTCAAAAAAAAAATTGGAAAGAAAGTTTAGAAATTTTTTTGATTTGTTTGGTTATATATTTTGAAAGTAATTTTGGATTTTTGAAATTTTAAATAATTTAATATTTTATTGTAATTGAATAGATGTGGGTACGAGAAAAAATAATTGAGAAAAAGTGATTAACTGATATCTAAGAGAGAGAAAGTAATTTTAGAAAAAAAAAATTAAAAAGATGAAGAATATGAATACAGAACTGGACGCACTTAATCCAAAGTAATAAAATAAACATTAAAACTTAAATACATAAATTAAAATTAATATGCATAAAATAACTTACAATTACAATTGTAGCAACTGCAAGGATCTTAATTGAGTTACAAACAGGAAGGGGTAATTCTCACTCAGAGCTCTCTGGTTTTTCAGAATATAAATTTCTAAAAATGTTGAAGAGTGCCGACTGAGTTCTAATTGCTTGCAATATATAGAAAAGGAAAATACAGTAATCATGTGAATAAAAGAAGATACAGTAATCTTGTGACTTCGATTATTGATGAAAGCAGCTGGCAGCGCATGGGGTGAAGAAGATGCTGTCGGATGCTTTCGGTGGAGCAGAAACACGGGTGAACAGTTGATCATCTTTAGACAAAAGTTGACTGGATGAATAGTAAAAGTGAACAGTAACTTTTACTATTCATTACTTTCGGTGGAACACGTGAATATAGGAATCATTATAGATACAAATTAGCAGCTTTTCTCAAAAGAGTATTGATTGAAGCTAATTGATATCTATAGGGAATCCTATGTTGATCAGGCAAATGGGTCCTGAGCATCTTGAAACTCTGGACCAGAAAATTGATTAGTTGATTCTTCAGAAGAGTGTACACTTTCTGAACCTCCGTCTGAACTGTCTGAATCGGTTGATTGGGCCTGAGCTTGATCCACAAGTTGGCGGGCTAATTGGAGCATTTCTTCTCTGGATGACTTGGGCTTAATCCCGGATTTGACTTTGGGCTGAGTAGGAGGTGAAATGGGCTTTGCCTTCACCTTGGACTTTGATTTGGATTTTGATTGGGCCGGCTGAGCAGCAACAACTTTGGACTTGGATTTATCAATGGGCTTACTTGACTTGGGCTTGGAACCACTAGATAAGGGGCTTCCAAGGTTGATTGGAGGAAGGCTGGGCTGACTTCCTTGGCTGATTGCAGCAGTTGGGTTCTGCTGGTTTTGAGCAATAGCAGGAATTGGAGCACATTGATCAAGAGGGAATTCTTCTTGAACAATTTCAAGAATTCTGGGCACATTATACTTAGCCCACCATTTGACTGTGTGTTGACGAGTGATTATATTATCATCAATCCCATAATGCCATTTAAATATCCATGGAATTTTGTATTTGGATATGAAAATGAGCAATAAAGGAAATTGTCTTTGATGAGCAGTGAATGGGTACACAGAGGCAAAATAATTAATTATGTCACTGAGGGGACTAGGAAGGATATCTGAAATAGCACCATAGTGAGTCCACCATCTCAGAAACCAAGTTGGTAATTCGGATTTAAACTTTTGATCAAAGGATATGAACCAGGAATGACTAAAGGTTTCATTTTGGTACAAGAAAATCTTGAACCAGGCATCAACGTAATCATGGTAGTTATATTGAATGGAGTGACCAGGGAGATCTCGAACCTGATTAGAAGGACCCCATTCAGCTAAGGATACAATGTTGTGAATATAAATTGAATGATACAGGATCTTGTAAGCATAAACTCGATCCTGGATTGGTTTGATTAAAATGGAATGGTGATGGAGCAGAATGTCTTTGTAATAGGAAAGGGTTTTCTCTGGATGTGAGAGAATGAAATGGCATCCAGAGCCAAAATGGAATTTAGCAATGTCATTGAGGGTTTGATTCTTTGGGTGACTAGGTTCTTTGTAGAATAGGTTAGTAACATGTGATTTGGTATACTCGGTCCGGGATGGTCTAACTTGGTTAATTAGGAATGGAGTAACTGAAACGGATTGGCTGGAGGCAAAAGGATCAGAAGCCAATGCAGATGAGTAATCAGGTCGATAAATATGACCAAGAGTGTGATAACGGTTAACCATTTCAAGTGAATGAGATTGGGTGATTGATTCCAAAGGAGGAGGGACAATGAGTTGGTTAGGTTTACTGGAGGATGGGACCAAAGCCTTGGAAGGAGGCCTTGGGCGAGACATCTGTTTAAACAAGAAACAATGATTAGTAGCAAAGATTAACAACCAGAAAGAAGATCAAGATAATTTTGGAAATAATGTAAATGGTTGTAATAATCATGTCGTAAAATTCGACGGGCTTGAATCTGTTGGTGAATGATGTATTGGGCTCGCTTGGTAGTGGGTTTGGAGGATTTAAGTCGATTAATACGGTAGTTGACTTGTTTAATCAAGGTTCGGTAATGGGTAATTTGGGTTTTTAAATATGGAATATGTGAAGTCGCACTCATCCCTTACCCCCTTGTAAAAATTCCCGGGTGAGAAAATTAGGAAGGAAATTTTGACAACCAGGTATATAAGTAATATCAAAATCAAAAATACTTAAAATAGATTGCCAACGAACAAAAATTTGTTTACTAGCAAGATTTTGAACATCTTTTTTCAAAACATATTTAGCAGATTTGCAATCAACACGAAGTAAAAATTTTTGATTTAAAATATCATCTTGAAATTTTTGAATACACAAAACAGTGGACAAAATTTCTTTTTTAATAGTACTATAATTTAATTGTGCTTTATTCCAGACACCAGAATGATAACGAACAATTTGTTCAGAGGATTGAGGAGTGATTTTTTGAAGAAGAATACCACCATAACCAATATCGGAAGCATCAATTTGAATAATTTTGAATGAATTCTCAGTAGGAATATCAAGACAAGGAAGAGACTTAACATATTGTTTGACTTGCTGAACGACAGCAGTATGAGTAGGAGACCAAGGAGGAGGATTATCCTTTAACCTATCAAACAGAGGTTGGCAGATTTTCCGAAGATCTTTATAGAATTCAGCAATGTAATTGAGAGAATCTAAGAATCTTTGTAATTGAGTTTTATCAAGAATTTCATCAGGAAACTTGGAAGCAAATTCAATAGAGCGACTAATTGGCAGAATAGTATTATGGTGAATGTCGTAACCTAAAAACCTAACTTTAGTTTGAAACAATTTAATTTTAGGAGCAGAAATGACTAAACCATGACTTTTAATTGTATAAAAGAATGCAGTTAAGTGTTTCCAATGTTCACTAATGGATTTTGAAAAAATTAATATATCATCAATGTAAACAATTGAAAAATGGCTAAACGGATTAAATATGTCATTCATTATGTTTTGAAATTCACTAGGAGCATTTTTTAAACCAAATGGCATGACATTCCATTCATATTGACCAAAAGGTGTATTAAAAGCAGTTTTGTATCGATCTTTAGGATGAATTTGAATTTGCCAGAAACCACTTTTTAAATCAAATTTGCTAAAAATAAGAGCTTGACTAAGTCGTTTAATTAAATCTTTTTTATTGGGAATAGGATATCTAATCCATTCTAGAACCGCATTTAAGGGTTTGTAATTAATAACCAAGCGAGGAACACCTCGTTCTAATTCAGCATTTTTATTGACATAAAAAGCAGGACAAAACCATGGGGATTTACTAGGACTGATAATTCTATTTTTTAATAATTCATTAATTTCTTTTTTACACATTTCTAATAGTTCATGATTCATTTGAATAGGTCGAGATTTAATAGGTATTTGTCGTTCATTAAAATTCTTAATATATGGTAAAGTTACTACATGCTTTTTCCTATGCCAAAATGCAGTAGGTAAAGATGAACAAACAGTTGATTCAAGTTTTAATTTAAAATCACTAATTTGAGAAATTAGAATTGGGTCAGTTAACTGTTGGTCAATTCTTTTATAATTAATTTCTTCTTTAAGAAAATTAATGTGTCGGGTTAATCTATTAATAGTATGAGAAATAGAACAATCTTGTAATTGATTTAATTCTAACATTTCAGGTGGAAATAAGAATTTAAATGTGACAGGTTATCCTAAAACATGAGTAGTTATTCCTTCACTAGAAGTGGTAAAAGGATATAACAAAGATATGAATGGTGTGCCTAAAATAATTCTATCAGTCATATTTTTAACTAAAACAAATGTGGTTTTAAAACAAACATTATTTTGGCAAACATGGACTTTGGGTAATTTATATTTGATATGCATTTTACTACCATTGGCAGAGGTTAATTTGTCTTGACATTTTTCATAATATTTAGTAGGAAGTAATCCTTCTTGAATACAATTTAAATCAGCACCAGTATCAATTAAAGCAACTAACTCTAATTCAAAATCTTCGACAACAATTTTAATTTTTGAATACCATTTTTGCATATAGATTTTATTGAGTAAGTTTAATCGTTTGTCTTCAATGTTAGTAGGTTGAGGGCGATTATCAAATATAAGTTTGGCTGGATTAGTATGATCAGAATCAGGGTCAGAATTATGTTCAGATTCGTGAGGTGATGTATGTGGATTAGGTTGGAAATTAGTTAAACTTTGATTAAGTTTTAAAGTAATAATTTCATCTTCTAATTTTTTATCTCTATTATGAAGATCACGGATAGTTTGTTTAATTTGGTTGATTTCAGATTGTAAATCTTGAAGTGTAATTTCTTTAGTTTTATTTTTAAATTTTTCTAAGGTCTTAGATAAACTAATAATGGGTTTATTAATCTTAGGTTTAGTATTCGATTGAAGTAATAAAGCTTTTAATTTATCAATATATTGTTGTTTTAAATTAGGATCATCTAATTTACTAATTAAGTTAATTAAAGCAGATTCTTCTTGAGTATGTTTGGTAAGAACAGAAATTTGTTTAACTGGTTTACAACAAACATCATTACATCCTAAGGTAATTTGATTATCTGAATCAGAATTATCACTATTCGAAGGAGAATTAGATGTAGATGGAGGAACAGAAGAGGAATCATGATCAGATTGATTTAATTGAAAAATTTCAAATAACTGAATTTTGGATTCTTCATTAATTTGGAGTTGGTTAACTCTGTCTTTTAGTTTTTGTTTTTCTTTACATTTATTAGCATAATGACCTTTTTAGCCGCAGTTATAACAGGTAATATCTTTATTTGATTTCGGATGTGTTTTAGATTTATAATGTTTCTTTTTGGGTTTGGTATAGAATTTATCGTTGGATTTGGAAGGTGAATAAGACTTTTTGTATTTATTATAATATTTGGATTTATTTTTATGCTTAGAATATTTATGTGATTTCCTACGAGAGGGTGCGACAGGAGGTAATCCATATTGTTCACAGAAATTTCCTAATTCATATTTAACTTTATGTTTATCTTTAGTGGCTTTTTGACTAAGTTTAAGATCAATACACATTTTTAATCCTTCTTTTTGAATAGTGCTAATTATATCACCATAAGTTAAATTATCATATTCAATGACACCAGTAGGTTGACTAAGAACATCTCTAATTTTATGAGCAAATAAGCTAGGTAATCCATTAATAAATTTTCCTTTCCAAAATGATTTAGTACAATCTTCTCTTAGCATAACTCTAGAGGTAAATACATCTTTATACCATCGAAAATCACTTAAGGTTGGACAAGTAAGATTACTAAGTTGATCATGTATGCGAGAATAAATATTAGTAGGAGTACCAATAAAATGGCGAACAATAGTATAAATTAATGCATTAATACCATCAGGGTGACAACATCCAATGTTTTCATCAAAGATAGGTAAACCATTTTCATCGGTTTGATTAGCATAAATTATGGATTCTCGTTGTTCTTCAGTTAAATATTTTTCCCACCAAGATTTAAGCATACCAGTGAAACCAGAAGTAATTAAAGTAACAATTTCAGATTGAGAATATTGAGGATAATTAGATAGGTAACTATTTGAGACCATAGATAAATGATTTAGTTTTTGGAGAATTTGATCTTCACTAAGGCCATCAATATTCCATTCGTATAATTTTTTGGCAGAAACAGAAAATTGATTATTAAGATTAGTTTCTTCGAATTGAAGATCGGGAGGAGTAGGTCGAGAATACCAATTTTTGGTGGTTTGAGGATTAACTTTGGGATAATGTATCTTAGTAAGATGAGAGGATTGGAATTGTTGAGCTAATTGATTTATGTCATTATCAGTGTCAGATGGGGTGGAAGTAGTTTCAGTATGAAATTGTTGATTTAATACAGTAAGAGCTTTATCTTTAGAGGGTGAAGCATTATCAGATGTAGTTAGTTTGGTAAATAATTTTTCAATAGCTTTAACGGTAGATTGGTCATTAGTGACTAAACTGGTTCGTTTAGAACGATTACTGGGTAAATTAAGTAAAGGTGACTCTAGAGGTTGTGTTGTGGATGTAGTGTGAACAGATTCTAAATTGGTTTCTATCTTGTCTAATTGTTTACCAATGGTACTTAAACATTGATTAGTATAATTATTTTGTTCAATAACTTTTTTAATTTCATGATCAGTACCAGGTAACTTAAAAGGTGACGCAGGAATTTCAGAACCTTGTTGAGTAAGTAGTATTTTCTCTAAAGGAGGATGACTAGAACTAACAGAAGTAGTGTCATAAGTTTTCCATTTATATTTTGTGATTGTATTAAGTTGTTTATAATATTTATCAACATACTCTAATAAAGGTAATTCAAAACCATATTCAATCATAAAATCATACCATTGTCTGGAAATTGTGGACATTTGAGCAGAAGTACATTGAGCATAGTAAGCATGTCGTTGAGTTCTATTTTTAGGGGATTTAAATTCAATAAGTAATTTATCAAGATTAGGAGTGAATTCTTTTTTGATTGTCATTAATTGAGGATTGATAGGTGGTGTAAATTCATCAAAATCAGTTTGAGTGGGAGAATTATTAGAAGCAATTTCTTCTTCAGGTAAATGTGTGTGGGCAGAATAAATAGGTTTACTAATTTGAGAGGAAGTAGTGTTATCAATGCCTTTTAATTTACTAGTTATAGTTTGGCCAAGACGAAGTTGATTGTTTTTGCGAAATAATGGAGTATTGAAGATTTCATCTTCAGTTTCAATTTCAGTAGGGACACTAGATGTACTATGTCTAGAGGATTGGCTACGGTTAAATTTAATTCGAACAGAACCATCATTGTATTGTTGAATATCTTGGATATCTTGTTCTGAGGATTGTTGTTGATTATGTTTGTAATTTTCATTGACAGTAACCCATTGATCAGGTAAATAAACATTTTTTCATTCAATCATTTGTGGTATATTAATATGTGATTCATTGCTACTACTACTTTGAATTAAAAGAGTTTTATCTTTGGGACTTTTATGTAAAGCATGAACATTTAAATTAGTTTGCATGCATTTATAGTGGACACGATATATTAAAGCAATATTATGAACTTTTTCTTTCATGTTGGTAAATGAACCATATAATTGAATATTTAATGTTAAAGCATCTAAAATATGCGGATCTCGTAAACTAAGCGTAAAATCAGGGAAACATTTAAATGTACTGGACCTTAGAAAAAAAAAATTAAAAAAATTTCAATCAAACAAAATTTTAATTTTTTTTTTCAAAAATTATATTTTAAAAGTTAAACCAAATGAGGCCATTATTCTGCTCGACTCACATTTCAGATGTACTATACTCAATGCAATAAACGGTCATGGGTTTGAAAAAGGGTTTGGATTAATAATTTGTGGCATTCATTATTTGTTTGTAACAAAATGGTATGAGACTGGTAACTGTTAATTGAATAATGCCTCGTAGCTCGAATGCTACGAGGCTCGAATGGCTCGAGGGAGAGGGAGAGAAGGAGAAAAGAGAGGGAGAGGGAGAGAGAGAGAAGCAGAGGCCATCGTCGAAGAAGCGTCGCCGATCGCCTCGTCCTCGTCGAGCTGCGAGGCCATCCGTCGTCGTCCTCGTCGAAGAAGCGTCCGATTGCCTCGTCCTCGTCGAGCTGCGAGGCCATCCGTCGTCGTCCTCGTCGAAGAAGCGTCGCCGATCGCCGCTCCGTCGTCGTCCTCGTCGAAGAAGCGGGCTCGTCGAAGAAGTAGAAGCTCGCCGTCGCCGTCGTCCACCGCCCCGCCTCCTCCTCCCCCTCCCTCCTCCTCCTCCTCCTCCTCCCTTCTCCAGCCGATTTTATGGCCCCCTCCCCTCCCTCCTCCTCCTCCTCCTCCTCCTCCTCCCTTTCCCTTCTCTTCTTCTCCCTTCTTCTCCCTTCTTCGTTCTGCAGAAAAACCAGGAAAAAAAAAAAAAAAAAAAAAGAGGTCAAAACGACGTCGTTTTGACCCCTCGAGCCACATTTCGAGCCAGTCTTTCGAGCTACCAATCACTGCCGCTGTTAATTTTATGGGAGTATGAATTCTAAATGTTATTTTACTTATTAAAATACTGTTTTTTTTTTAAAATCAATTTTACTGTAATAGAAATAGATAAATAGTTCAGATTAAAAACAAATTAAAAATTTAAGATTTAAGTTGATAAAATTAAAATTTTATTTTATTACAATAGTGAAACTTTAGAATTTCTTTTTTATTTTATTTTATAATTTCCCACATTTATTATATCGCCATCTTATTAATTTTATAAGTCCTTAATTTTGTGTTGGTGCAATTCTATACCCCTATCACGCAATGGTATATGTTGATTTAAAAAAAAAATTAGGGTTTTTATGTGTAAATTATTGATGAAAAAAATTAAAATTGATTTGACAATTATTACTAACTAATTAACAAATTTGTCTTTAAAAAAGAAGAAGGAAAAAAAATAACAAATATAATTTTAAAAATTAATTGACTTTTTTTAAGCATGCAACTATTATTATCATATCAATTTCAATTTATTTATTTATTTATTTTTAATAGACAACGATACATTATAATGGATGTGTTATATGAAACAAAAACAAAGATAGTTCTAGGTAATTTGTCTTGTAATTTTTTTCGGTACTACATGTACCAATTAGTGTACACACTAGTGTACCAAGTAGTGTTATGATATTATTATTGACCACATTTATTATACAAGTTATAAATACCCAAAATCATACAAATGATGCCACATTATCTGTTAGTATATTAGTGTGTACATTAATTAATACATATAGCATTATTTATTTATTTATTTATTTTTTTGGGATAAACTGAAACTTCATTAATTAAAGCTGAAAGTACATAGTTCTAGGGTAACTAATCCTCCGTGCATCATCATACAATTGATTTGCAATACAAATAGGAGTGGACTCAAAATTATGCAAATTATCAGTTCCATGAGATACTTGATTTGCTAAAACATCCACACAGCCATTCGCCTCGCGGTACACATGCTTAATTGTTCAAACCCCCAGCTGACTCATCAGGAACTCGTAGTCACAAATTAGATAGCTCAAATGATGCATGCAATTGTTTGTATCCATGATAAGCTGAATAACATGTAGTGCATCAACTTCAACTTCAATGCTAGAACATCCTTTATCAAGAGCTAAATTAAGGCCATCTCTTAAAACCTAAAGTTCAGCTTCTAAGCTTGAGGCCACGCTTATGTTTTGGCAGAAACCAGTGATCCAATTGCCCCTTTTATCTCTAATTAACCCACTAGTAAAAGCAAGGCTAGGATTGTCCTTGGCTGCTCCATCAGTTTTGAGCTTGAAGTTTGAGGTAATGAGGGATTGCCAAGAAGCATGCTGGATGGTTCTTGTTTTGGGGACTCCAATGGAGTTTGTGTAGTGCTACCATTCCTAGGCTACAGGGATAGAACCAGGAATTCATTTATGGGGGACCAAGACATAACAATTTTTTTTTTTATATGAACTGATATAAATTATTATTTTTTAAATTCAAAAAATAAACTAAAATTTGATATAAATTAGTACGTAAAAAATAAAACAATCATATATTTATTGATTTTTTTTTTTTTTTAGATAGGTATATTTAGTGAATTTAATATATGAATAAAAGCAAAAGTCATGTATTAAATAATTCTTTATACAAATCAACTCAATCATCTATCAAAGTGGAACTCGATATTTTTTCATATTTCAAAAGTGTTCAATGATTAACTCTGCAATAAAATTTTCAACAATTTCTTTTTAATTTACCCAAGCAAAAAGTCTTAAAAAAATATATTTAATATATGAATAGGCGAAGTGAATCTTTAATTATAGTTTATTCTTTATTTTATGTCCAGTTTTGTTTTTTTGGAAAGAAGAGGGAAAGGAAAAGGAGTGGGCATCTAATAAAGAGGTGAGGCCCGTACTACTTGACAATGACAAAAGAGGGGCATATTTCCCGCACAATTATATATTATTAATATTCAACCTTGCTGCAGATCTCCAGTGGAGGTCGCACCCCCAGTGAGGTGTCGCACTTCCATTGGCTGAAACTCAAAAATAAAATAAAATAAAATAAAACAGTTTTTTTTTTGCTCAATTAGGACCCGCCACCTCACTGGGGGTCAACCCCCAATGGGATCCAAAGCATTTTTCTTATTAATATTAGGTTAAAAAATACTGATCCATTCATGGAACTCCAAGTTGAAGGAGTTAGGTAAGGTGGGAGGAATAGCCATGGAATTCCAAATGGTTGAAGAAACAGGGCAGTCGCAGGTTGTTTCAAATGCAAGCAGACAGATTGTCACGATCCGCTCCCCATATTCAAGAATTAAATATTATAATGGTCAGTAATTGAAATTATTTTTAGCCAATTCTTAAACAAATAAATAAACGCGAACGGAAAAATATGTAAGTGAAGGTACTAAAATAATCATTGGAGCTTTCACTTTATAAAAAAATTTATCGACCAAAAATGCCGATATTTATATATAAATAATAGAATTATAAATACTATAAAAGTGCTATGTGTGTCTATTCCGCAGCTCGCGTCTAAGACTCTTCAAAAATTATTTCTGAATTACATTGTTTCTTAAAAATTGATAAACAGCTATAAGCACATGGCAAAATGAGAATATTATACTAAGAGTATAAGAATAAGAAAATTATCATGGATAAACTTTAGACTTAAAATAGATAAAATAGAATACTTTTCTATTAGAGTAAATAAGTCGCTCATATTATAACAGAAATCCATTTCAGAAATCATATGATATTATACGAAAATTTATAACCATAACCACGGTGTGGAACAGAACAGTGATCAATGGATTCATGAAAATACAGAAGTACGGATTCAAGAAGTGGCCCGTACGGATCACTACAACAAATTACACTTTTCGCGACTAAATTTTTAATCCTCAAAAGTCATTTTTAGTCGCTGAAGATTTTTGCCGACTAAATTTTTTGGTCGTCAGCTTTGTCGCAAGATGATTGTTGGGAAAGGTATTGGCGACTAATTTTTTTTTAGTCGCCAAAAGTCACAAATTGGCGATTAAAAATTTAGTCGCCCAAAAGAAAATGTTTAGTCGCCAAAAAGAATATTTTCCATTTTCAGTTTTTTAGCTACCAATTTTTTAGTCGTCAAAAACTTTCATTTTTTTTAACTACTAACTGTTTAGTCGCCAATAAGTTCCTTTTTGTTTTTTGATTACTAAATGTTTAGTCGCTAAAAGCTCAAGCTCTATTTATTAATTTTTTTAAAATGCACAAATTGAATATTTTTCATTAATTTCTAAATTATATGCATTTCATTATCAATGCAACCTGTAACCTGTATGTATACAGAATAATACATTTATCAATTATAATCCAAATTCATTATCAATAATACTCATTTCATTATCAACTATTCAAAAACTTTAACTTGTAACATCATATTCCAAATATCATATAAATTCATACAAATCAAGTATAATCCATCTAAATTAAATATTATATACAAAAAATACTGGATTTCCAAACTAGAAGATTGTTCCAAAATAAATATCTTCCATATACAGAACAAATGCTCTTCGTACACATCCACAATAGCCCACGCAAAAGCAATCTGTAAAAAAAATAAAAATAAAACAACCATTAATACTTATTCAATAAAATTGACGTTTCAAATTATAACAATTATAAAATTAATAATTTAGTTATTTTAATGTACTAGAAAATTCTACAAAAAAATGTAAGTGAAGGAAATTCAGAAGTGTACAAATAAACTAACAGGAGGCAACCATTAGTTCAAATAATAATTATTATTTCTTTTTAATGGTTGAAACTAGGCTTATGGACCACAATAATTATTATTATTTCTTTTTAATGGTTATTCCACTTTCAAATATAAACAAAATGAATTAAGGTTCCCCAAAGAACCCAACAGGAGGTAACCATTAGTTCACATCATGCCCATTGTTAAATGGATCTAGTACTTATAGCAAAATTTTGAAGAAGAAGAACTCTTCACAAGGCTGTCCCAAGAAAAAAAGCAAAATGAAGATAACAATACTACCCACAAAAGCTTCAATCACTTGCAGCTAGCTGCTTCAGCACACGATCAATCTGTCTAGCTAGAATATTAATGCTCTCTTGCCACCTTAAGATACAGCCTCTTACCTAACTTCATACTCACTTCCCATCTCACCCCACTCAATAAAAACCCAATTCCGTTACACCACAACGCATACAACTCTTCTTTCTTCTCACTTCAAAGCAGTAATTCACCCATACTGCATATATACTAAGAGTGTCCACAAAAATGTCGAAGCAGCTTCTCTTTCTCTCATCATTACTACTTCTATTGATCTTCCTCTGCTGCCCCACAGTTTTAGCTCAATCTCTGGCACATGCTTCAGTTGCTTAGTCTCCACTGCCAGCAGCACAAGCTCCACTTGCTTAGTCTCCACTGCCAGCAGCAAAAGCTCCAGTTGCTAAGTCTATTATGCCACCTCCAGCACCATCAAGTCCACCTAACATCACTACAATCCTTGAGAAGGCCTGTCACTTCACTACATTGATTAGGCTGCTAAAGAGCACCAGGTTGGATAACGAAATTTACATAAAGCTCAATGACTCAAGTCAAAGCCTAACCATGTTTGCCCCAACTGATAATGCCTTTGGTAACCTCAAAAAAGGTATTCTCAACTCATATAGTGATCAGCAAAAGTTCCAGCTGATAAAATTCCATCTCATCCCTTCTTTCCTTTCACTCCTTGCATTCCAAACTATGAGTAATTCAATGAACACAGAGGCCGGTAGTAATGATCAGTACCCGATAAATATAACCACCATGGGAAATCAGGTGAACATATCAATTGGGATCGTTAACACAACAATATCCGGCACAATTTATTCTTATAACTAGCTAACGACATATCAGGTGGACCAGGTGCTCCTTCCATTATAAATCTCTATCTTTGCGTTGTTCGCACACCAAATAAATAAATAAATGCTGAATTATTACTCAGGAAAGCTGCATACACCATAGAGTCTCTATTACACTATTCCCTACAACACCATCGGGGCAATGTGAATTAAATATCAAATCATATTTTATATGTCCCTGTAGTTGCTAATTCTTTTTTCAATGTAAAACACACTACCATCAATATGAAACTAAACTTTGATCTCAAGCATTCTTATATATTCATTTATACTCTTCATCATTCAATTGCAAACACAATCTATGTTTCTGTACAAAAAAAATCCCCTTTCATACTCTTCATTGACACATTTTATCAAACTTGTAGTAGGCAAGAAAATAAATCCCCTTTCCTTGTCTCTGTTTCTGTACAAAAATGATTTTTATGCCTTCATTGAATTTTTCAAAATAAATAAATAACAAAAATTGTAGTTTCTGATGATAAACCCACCAAAAAAAAAAAAAAAAAAGTGGAACAAAACCTATGATTCGATTATGGTTCATTATTGGGCAAAGTTTTTCAACAAACAGTTGTTGGGCATGTATTGCAATCATTGAAAATTTGAAGCAACAGATAATTAGAAGAAGTTGTGCACAGCACAGGGTTGATAAACCAAACATCAAACTATTGTTCTAATTTGACAAATCACATCATATTGCAATAACAAAACAATCAAATTTGAACAAAATCTACATACAACCATACACATAAAGAGAAATTATATAGACATACAAGTATGAACCAAGTGAAGAGCCTCGCAATGAATTGATCAAGGTCCTTATCATCCAAAGGCTAATTACCATTTCCAAGAACTGAATACTTGGCCACCACATGTTGCGATTGAAATCAGATAAGCCCTCGAAATCAGATAGGATCGATCTTTTAACATATCTCAGTTATTCAACCCGAGGAAAACCACCAATTACAAACCCAAATCGATCCAAAACCCTTCTTAATCCTCACCACACCCAAATCCGCCTCTGAAATGGGCAAAATCAGCCCCTAAATCCCCAGAAAAGTTTGTCAAACGTAGAAATGACCTAAAAAATTCAATATTTTAATATAATTAGAGAACAAAATCAAAAGCCCAAATTGTTCTCATCAAATCTTCAACAAATAAAGCAAACCCAATTAAGGAATTTAAGAAATTTATGATAAAACCTAAAGGTTATTATGGATATGTTTCCGGCAGTTATGTAACTGATGAAAGGAAATGAGAAAATTGCCACTATTTATTTTCTCGACTGTGAAACGGAAAAAGAAAGTGAAAGAGAAACAAAGAAACAGAATAAAGAGAGTAATGATACAGGGGACTTACTACGGATTGGATAGAAAGAAAGAAGGACCGACCTGATTGGAATTATGTAAATAGCCCAAATCTCTTTTCACTCATTCTCTCTCTCTGGCACGTCGTTGGTCTCGCCGTTGATGGATAGACAGATATACGAATATAGAGAGATTTTAGAGAGAGAAAATAGGGCAAATCGAGGTGAATCAGTGCTCCGGTTGTCCACGACCGCGAGGGAGTGCGGCTGAGGCGCGGCTGGTGGAGCGGTGATGAGAGAGGGAGCGGAGAGGAGCAGCGAAGAGGGAAAGGTAGTGGGAGAGAGAGAGAAGCGCTGAAGAGAGAGAGAGAGAGAGAGATAGTTGCCAATTAATTTTATAAATCCCTCCAAAATTTAAAAAGTCTCCCTCCAAATATTTTAATTTTTTTGACTAAATTTTTTTTTTTGTCATTGAAAATAAGTTTTTGACGACTAAATTTTTGATCGCTAAAGAAAAAAAATAATTTTTTATTTTCTATTCAGCGACTAAATGGTTTTAGTAACCAAAACTCAATATACAGCGATTAAAACATTTTTTTGTCGCTGAAAATATGTTTTTGGTGACCAAACTTTTGGTCACCAAAAAATAAAAAATAATTTTTTATTTTACATTCAGCGACTAAATGGTTTTAATAGTCAAAACTCAATATACGACGATTAAACTATTGTTTTGTCGTTGAAATTATGTTTTTGACGACCAAACTTTTGGTCGCCAAAAATAAAAAATAATTTTTTATTTGACATTCGGCGACTAAATGGATTTAGTAGCCAAAACTCAATATACGGCGACTAAAAAAAATTTTTTGTCGCCAATTCTGTTTTTTTTAGCAACTAAATTTTTTTTAGTCGCCAATAATTAATATACCCCGATTAAAAAAAATTAGCAGTTGAATATTGTACTTTTGTAGATTAAAAAAAATTTTGGTCGCTAATTCCACAACTTTTGGCAACTAAATTGTTTTTAGTCGACAATTTTAGTCGCCAAATGTGCATTTTGTTGTAGTAGATTCTAGAGGTGCCTCCCACAATAGTGTAGCACTTAGCTCTACACAGCACTTTGCTCCGCACAGAACAGAGGTTAATAGATCCATGATAAATAGAGGGCCACAAGGTGACTAATTAGAAGCTAATGGTTTATTTAAGTCCCCCAAGACGTGGGACTCCCATGGTGGTACTTACAAAAAATAATTGCTTACAAGATCATTGTCAAATACTTATTAAAATTTAAATAAAATATCCATGGATTTCAATTTAAGCAAATAGTGGTAAGGAAATAATCCACGTAATCGAAATATTAATATAATTTATAAAATATAAATTGCATAAAATAAATTATGATAACTCAAAATATACGTAAAATATATTATGATGACTCAATGTATAAGAGCATCTCCAACCCATCCTTCAAAACTTCATAGATGAAGGATCCTTTCTAATTTTGAGCTCCAACCCATCCTTCATTTCTTCCTCCCAAATGAAGGAAGATGGATTGATCCTTCAAATATGAAGGGAGGATGAACAAAATGAAGGAGCCTCTAAAACACTATTTACTCTACATTTCTTATTATATTCAAAATAACTTTTAATGCGTAAATTTAATTTTTATAAAACTGACATCAATAAAAAGTATAAAATCATACCTTTAAAATGAGTATAATATTAAATATATTTTACAAAAAATTTTAAATTAAATATTTTTTAATGAACAAAAATTACTTTTTGATTGGAGTTTGAATGAAGGAAATAAATGTTTGTGGTTAGAGTTTGAATGAATAGTAACCTCCTCTATATTTACTTTTTGAATAAAAAATATTATTTTCATCCTCTTGAGAAGAGGATGCGGTTAGAGATGCTCTAACATAATTCACCTTAATATTAATTTTTATTTTTATTTTCCGTTCACTGTGACCCATTAAATCCCCTAAATCAAACTCAAAGTTTTATTTGTATAAAACAAAACAACTAGAGGTAGAGAGAGAATTAGACAGTCTGGGGGAAATCGTGAGGCTGCATAGATGATTGCCATCTATATATATATATACAATCGCAGTACAAGGCCCGAAAGTCTAACGGCTCGAATGGCTCAAATTTTTTCCCGCGTGAAATTTTGATTCACGTGGAGCTCATGTGTTCTGCACAAAGTGACGAAGAAAAATGAAACAAAAGAGCAGAAACCAGATAGGAGAAAAGGGAGAGAGAGGGAGACGACCATGACGGCGAGAAAAGGTTGCAACCACGACGACGAG
The DNA here is from genome assembly GCA_036172215.1 of Camellia granthamiana. NCBI lineage: Eukaryota > Viridiplantae > Streptophyta > Magnoliopsida > Ericales > Theaceae > Camellia > Camellia granthamiana. The sequence goes on along the minus strand of CM069903.1, from coordinate 30,116,610 downwards.
GGCGAGAGAGACGACGAGGGCCGACCTGGTGTTCACTGACGGGCGTCGCTGCCCACCGTCCACCGGTGTTCGGAATCTCTATTTTGTATCTGTAGGTAAGGAATTTGAGATGTATTTACTACAAAAAACGTTTGTCTCAACTGAATCTGGAGACAATTACAGACATATCTGTAGGTAAGTAATCTGTATGTTGAATCTGTAGGTAAGTAATCTGTATGTTGAATCTGTGTATATTCAGCACATTCAACACACTGAATCTGAAGACAATTACTTACCTATCTACAATTACTTAATCTGTATGTTCTCCACTGAATCTCCATTTAATAATGATGTGTGTATGTTAAAAAAATTCTGCACTTAGTCTACACTGCAGCTTGTACCATCTGGTTATTGATCTGTGTTTGTTATTGATTGAACATCTGGTTATTGATATGTGTATGTTAAAAAAAAAAAAATTGGTTGTTCTGGAAGCAGGCCCTCTGTTAAACATTTCCATCGTAGTGATGCATGCCAATTGTTTGATGAAAGTCCACATAGAGAACTTAGCCTATTTTTTGTGTTGGTTGAGTTCACATGAAAAATCAGGACTTCCCTTACTGTGTAATCAACTTAGCTAAACCATATATTTTCAGTTTGTTTCTGAACTCCCCACCGCAACATAAATTTCCTTGTAATCAACTTAACTGAACCATAGATTTTCAGTTTGTTTTGATTCTGTTTGTTAAAATGAATCAACCTCGTTGAGCCATGCACCACCTTCTAATCTTAGTGTGTTGAATTAATGTCAGTGTTGTTGAATTAATATCAGTGTTGAATTTCATCTCAGTTTGAGCATAACAGGAATGCACATACATGCACTTACAGTTTAGTTTCTATTTGTTTTGAAGCTACACGAACTACACAAATCAATGGACATTGATTCAACTAATCCTTCATTGAACCGGAGTGAGGAAGTTGAAGAGGCGGAAAACAATCCGTCATTAAATGACATTGGTGAAGTTGAAGAACCTATGAAGGGCATGTGTTTTAGCTCAAAGCAAGAAGTATATTCATTTTATGCAAAATATGCGAAGCACGTCAGATTTGCTGTAGCTTATAGATCACAGAATATTGGACAAGATGGGGAAGTAAAATACTTTGGAGTTGAATGTACTCGGGCACGCAAGAAAACAAAACGATCAGAAGTACACCCTCTCGAACCATCTTTGTCATCATTCATTGACTGTAAAGCAAAGGTTAGAGCAACTTTACAAAAGGATGAAAGATTTAAGTTGACCACAGTTGTCCTTGAACATACGCATGACTTGATTCCTAGTGACTCGCGACATTTTGTAATGAATAAGAGAATTCTTACCCCTGTGAAGAGAAGACTAGAAATAAACGATAAAGCAGGAATAGGGGTGGCTAGGAATTTTCATTCTATAGTTGTTGAAGCAGGGGGGTATGAGGCGTTAATATTTGATGAACAAGATGCAAGGAATCATATTCAGAGTATGAGAAGATTGAGGCTTGGGGTCGGAGATGCTGAATCAATTGCACTTTATTTTCATTGGATGCAACAACAAAATTCGAACTTCTATTATGCAATTGACCTCGATGAAGATGGTCGCATGCGAAACTTGTTTTGGGCGGATACAAGGAGTAGGGCAACTTATAAAGCATTTGGGGATGTGGTTTCATTTGACACAACTTACCTCACAAACAAATATGATATGCCATTTGCTCCGTTTGTAGGAGTTAATCATCATGGGCAGTCAATTTTGCTTGGTTGTGGGCTACTATCTAATGAGAACACTGAAACATTTGTCTGGCTCTTCAGAGAATGGTTAAGTTGTATGTCTGACGTTCCTCCAAAAGCTATAATAACAGACCAGTGCAGAGCTATGTAAAATGCCATTGAAGTTGTCTTTCCAGAAGCTCGACATCGTTGGTGCTTATGACATATCATGAAGAAAATTCCTGAAAAATTAAGAGGATATGCCCAATATGAATCCATCAAGCTTGCTTTGCAAAATGCAGTTTATGATTGTTTTACAAAACATGAATTTGATGAAGAATAGGAAGCGATGATTGGTAAGTTCAACCTAGATGATAATGACTGGTTGGGGGTATTATACAGTGAGCGACACAGGTGGATTCCTGCGTATGTGAAGGATGTTTTTTGGGCTGGCATGTCGATTACACAACGAAGTGAGAGCATGAACGCATTTTTTGATGGATATGTGAACTCAAAGACAACTTTAAAGCAATTTGTTGAACAATATGATAATGCCTTGAGAAGTAAGGTTGAGAAAGAGATAAAAGCAGACTTCAAATCTCGAAACAAATTGTATGATTGCTTAACGGTATATGAGTTTGAAAAGTAATTTCGTGCAGCCTACACGAATGCAAAATTTAAAGAAGTGCAAGTAGAATTGAAACGACTATTGTATTGTCGTGTGAATCTTGTCAAAAAAGAGGGAGCTATTTGTACTTATCATGTGAAGGAGGCTGTTCTTGTGGGTGAGAAAATGAAGACTGTGGAATTTGTTGTGTACTTTAATGCAACTGAATGTGAATTGCATTGTATGTGTCGATGGTTTGAGTTTAGGGGCATTATGTGTGCCCATGCAATTACTGTGTTACTTGAGAGGTGTATATATCAGGTGCCAGATCAATACATTGTATCAAGATGGAGAAAAGATATCGAAAGAGGGTACACATGCATTCCAACCACATACACTAAAGCCGTGCTGTTCTTAATGCAAAGTTGCATGACAAATACCACAAGATGTTGGACGAAATCATAGAAATAGCTGCCAACGATGATGGTAAACATGAAGTGCTTGATCTTGGGTTGATAGAAATGAAGGATAGAGTGAGAAAAAATCAATCGGGTAGTGCGAGTCATGCACCACCTTCTACTAGTGACGTGCCACCTTCTACTAGTAATGTACCACATTGTCATAGTTCGTTGAGAAGTCCGTCTGCTCGTAGTCCTACAAAAGCAAGCATGTCTCGCAACATGCTTAGTCCAATGGTTGCTCGCCGAAGAGGACGTCCATGTACGAAACGGAAGGTTAGTAAAGTTGATGCAATAGTGAATCGGTTGAAGGGAAAGAGTAAAAAGCCTCTAAAAGCTGACCCGGTTCATCAATGTCAGCCTCGAAAGTTAAATTCTCCTAGTACCGATGATATGCAAGACAATACTTATCATGAGCCGGTATGTATTTGAATTTTTATGCTGTTGGTTATTTTTTATTTTAATGTCTTCTATGTCTAATGAAATTGTGTTACGATGATCATATGGCGACACAAACTGCACCTTACTATTTTCTTTGCATGGATGGCACACAACAGAGTATGTATGTACCGGTATGTGGTCAATGTTTAAACTAAAATATTGGTTCTTATTATTTTAATTACTATATATGTTGAATGGACAATATTTTTAAAGTGTACTTATTTATTGAATAGACACAGTTTAGTCAAATGCAAACGGTGGACAATATTGGAGGCACTCTCATACTAAAAGTTCGACAATCGCTTTCATGGTAATTTTTTGTCACTGCTTTTAATTGGGAGCTATATGCATTGACTTGGCCAAGTTCTATATATTAGATGTTTTGATAGGTGGAGGTTGGGATGTAATGGAGATGTTAAAGTATTTAAATAAAGAAGTCATTTTTTTCAGGAAGAGGAGCTGCTGGCTTTGTTTCGTGATGAAGAAGATGTAGAATGCTGAATCTGATTGTTGGTGCATTACTTGAAGATGAGTGACTGTTGTAAAAAATGCTCACTGAGAACTACAAATATGTTGTTGTAAATCATCTATTTGGAGATGTGTCCTTTTACTGTAATGGTCATATTTTATGTTCAATGATGGCAAATAGATGTTGAATGGGCCAGATTTTGAATGTATATCTGTCATGCTGAAATGTATAAATCTGATAGCCACAGGTTATATTTTATGGTAATATACCAGGTTTTGAATGTATTTTATGTTGAATTTGTATTTGCTGAATCTGTTTTGAATGAAGCATCACAGAATCTGAATGTTGAATCTGCTGAATCTGCAGAATCTGAATGTTGAACCTACATAATCTGTATGTTGAATCTATGAATCTGCTGACTCTGTGTGTATGTTGAATGTTTTGAATCGGCTGAATCTGTCTGTATGTTGAATCTATGAATCTGCAGAACAGGTTTTGAATGTATGTTTTGAATGCTTGAAGGTTTTGAATCTGTATAACAGGTTTTGAATCTGTATGTTTTGAATGTGTATGTCAGTGAGCATAACAGGTTTCGAATGTATGTTTTGAGCATAATAGGTTTGAATCAAGGCTTGAATCTGTATGTCTGTGAGCAAAACAGGTTTTGAATGTATCTGTGAGCATAACAGGTTTTGAATGCTTTAAGGCTTGAATCTGAATGCAACAATGCTCCACATTTTGTATGATTGAATGCTCCATGCAAACAGATCCATTCTGTGAATCTGCCTGAATGGTCAATCTGTTGTGGTCCATATTTTTAACAGATCCATTCAGTTCACATGAATGCTCAATCTGTGCATCTGCCTGAATGTTCAATCTGTCATGCTCGATCTGTTATGCTCCACATCCATTGAAACAGATTCATCATAAAATGGTCCAGGTTATGGTTGTTCAAACAGTAAATTCATCCATTCAATCTATTATGGTTGTTCAATCCATAATAAAACAGATCCATTGAAATTACATAATAGAATACGTCTATTACAAAATAGGTCCATCACAAAATATGTCAATTACAAAATATGTCCATTACATAATAGAATAGGTCATTCACATATATCCATTACATCCATTCAAACACTTCCCAAAATATGTCCATTACATTCATTTACATGATAAGGTAAAAAAATACACAAAATACAATGACATAAGTCATTGCCTTCAAAATCTTCTCCATCCTTGCGAGCCTTCTACCATGCTCACCAACCCTTCTCCCTAGCTCATTAATTTCTTCAGTTCTTATATCTGTGGAGGCAACATCGTTGTCATCATCATCTGCGAAGGCGAAGAAATTGCAGTGTTCGTTCACAGTCTACAATGCAAAAGAATTGGTAAATGAAATCAGACAAATGAAATTTGTAACGAGTGAAACATTAATTTATATTACAGATACTTACATATTTGTCTGGGCAAACAAAAAACACACGTCCCTCATTTCCATTTTCATTTGTTCGTACAATGTGCATGGATGCTGTTCTTCCATAATAACAGAATCTTGGCCTCAATCTTATTCTCATTCCATTAGTAGAAGATGAAGCCATTTTTTAATCTGCATAAAAAATACCAATACATTCAACTACCTCAATCTTCATAACCAAGCCACTTTAAATTCTAATGAATGTTGATTCTTATGAACGTTGAATCCTTACGAATGTTCAATGTTGATAACAAAGTGAATGCATACTATCAATGTTCACACTTACAATGTTTGTTACTCTCTTCTATTGCAGTCACTTTTGGTGTATAATATCAATGTTCACACTTATAATTCTTACAATGTATGTCCCTTATTCTATTACTCTCTTCTATTGCAGTCACTATTGGTCTATAACATTGACAAATAGATCTAAGGACTTCACATACAATTCTGCTTCAGGTATGGTCTCACCTAGGCTGAATGATGAATAAACTATGTCATTGAGCATAGCATAATGACATAGTGTAACAGAATGTGTTTAAACTGAATCTGAATCTGTTAGAATGTTTAAACTAAATCTGTTAGAATCAGAATCTGTGAACATTTTAGTTTAAACATTTTAGAAGCAGAATCCATTTTAAACATTTTAAACTAGTTAAACTAAAATGTTGACCAGTTTAAACTAAAATGTTTAAACTAAAATGTTTACCTCAGCATAGCATTCAACATTGTAACAGATTCTGCTTCAGTTTGACAGATTCTCAGGTATGGTCTAACAGATTCTCTTCTTGGGGATATTGTAACTAATGCTAACAAATTCCTACTTGTTCAACAAAACATGATTGCTTTTTTTACTAACAGAGCCATTATTATCAATCTGAACAGCTGAGGATAACAGAGAACAGAGTAGCACAAAGCCAACCTGTATTATACAAAGCCAACCTGAACAGAGTAGAACAGGATGTTAGGTGTTCTACAATACTGCTTTTTTTTCTTCCTCCCAGGCCTTCATCCCATTGAAGGCCATTGAAGTTCAGACAACAGAGTACCACAAAGCCAACCAACAATAAATTTCAGACAACAAAAGATTTCATTTAAAGTGGGTTCAAAATGCAACCAACATATTATGTTTTCAATACAAAGATGAGAAAGCCAACCATTATTATACAAAAAATTTCAATACAAACCAACATATTATGATTTCAATAAAGAGATGAAATGCAAAACACCTAACATCCTCGACTAATTTCTACAAAATATTAGTCGTCCTCAGTCCTCCAAACATTATTATAAACCCTAATTTCTACTAAACCCTAACATGGCTAATTTCTATAAAAAAAAAAATCGACTAATTTCTACGACTAAACCATAACATGGCTCGATTTGGGGGTTTACCTCAGTCGTCCTTCGTACTGCTTCAACAGACGAGAGGGATGAGTCCAGATGCACTCAGTCTCCACTGAAGAGATAGCAAGAGGCGAGAGGGATGAGTCCAGATCCAGAGAGGCGAGAGGAATGAGGCGTGGGTCAAGAAAAGGAAAAAAAAAAAAAAAAAAAAAAAAAAAAAAAAAAAAAAAACGAAACTCAAAACGACGTCGTTTTGAGTTTCTAGCCAATTTCGAGTCACGCCTTTCGAGCCCTCAAACATTTTTCATATATATATATATATAGACAAGAGGGGATGGGCAACAAGCAAGCAAGGCAATTGGGGGATACGTATTTTTGTTATATAGAAAATATTATGTTTTAATGTATTTTGATTTAGGAAAAATATAAAGAAAAATATCATAATACTTAAAAAATAATATCAAACAATAATATAAAGTTAAATTTTTTTTTGAAATAATTTATAATTAAATAATACTAATATAAAATTTAATGGACAACTTAAATTTTCGAATTATTACAATCTTCCCTCTTTTTAAAAATTTCATCATCGAAATTTGTCATATGTGTAAGTTATCAACTACACACTCTGATAAATATATATTTGATAATTAATTTGATATAAAATATTACCTCAAAAAAACTTTACCAAAAAACAACTCACTATTTATTTGTCAAAACTAATGAGAAATAATGGATGACTTTTAAAACTTTTCATTGGTGTTATTTTTGAAAATAAAAAATAAAATAAAATGAGAACACAATTATACAAGCGACTGGAAATGAAATAATAGAATCATATGCAAGAGTTGAAGAAATTTGAGATGAACTTCCATTTCTTTTATCCGTGAACTTTCCATTGATAGGAAATAGTTTTAAAATTAGTATCTTTATAAATTTTGAAAGATTATATATTTGAACCTACTTCTAAAAAGTCAAAATGAATTTTTTTTTTTGTAATTTTTTTTCTTCAAATTATTCAGCATATGCGTGAAAGATATATATAATTATATAAAAAGTACAAATAGCTCAACTTAATTACAAGATTTAATGAAATACCATAATTATATATACCACGATTATTGCTACACAAATATTTAATTTAAATACAACTAGCAATCTAGTTCAACGTTTCTCCCATCATATTCGTGCATGTGTCTTATGCTCTAATGCTTTGATAAAAATAATTTTAAAAACCTAGACTCTGACACCACTTGTCACGACCCGTTCCCCGTATTCAAGGGTTAAGTATCGTGATGGCCAGTAACTGAAGTTACCTTCGGCCAATTCTTAAACAAATAAATAAACGAGAGCAGAAAAATATTTAAGTGAGGGTACTAAAATAATCATTGGAGCTTGTACTTCATAACAAAATTTATTGACCAAAAAGACCGATATTTACATATGAAAAATAGAATTATAAATACTATAAAGTGCTATGTGTGTCTATTCCACAGCCCCGCGTCTAAGACTCTCCAAAAGTTATTTCTGAATTACATTGTTTCCTAAAAATTGATAAACAGCTATAAACACATAGCAGAGTGAGAATATTATACTGAGAGTGTAAGGGTCAAAAAATTACCATGGATAGACTTTAGGCTTAAATTAGATAAAATAGAATATTTTTCTATTAAAGTAAATAAATTGCTCATATTATAACAGAAATCTGTTTCAGAAATCATATGATATTATACGAAAATATATAACCATAACCACGGTACAGAACAGAACAGGGGTCAATGGATTCATGACAATACAGAGGTACAGATTCAAGAGGTGACTCCCATAATAGTGTAGCACTTAATTCCGTACAGCATTTTGCTCCATACCAAAAATTAGAATGTCAGTGGATCCATGACAGACAGAAGGTCACAAAGTAACTAATCAAAAGCCAATGATTTATTTAAATCCTCCAAAGTATGGGACTCCTGTGGTAGTATTTACAGAAAATAATTATTTACAAAATCATTGTCAAATAATTTTTAAAATTTAAACAACATATCCATGAGTTTCAATTTAAGCAAATAGGGGTCAGAAAATAATCTACGTAATCGAAATATTAATATAATTTATAAAAATACAAATTATGTAAAATAAATTATGGTAACTCAAAACATATGTAAAATATTATGATGATTCAAAATATAATATAACTCACCTTAATATTAATTTTAACTTTTAACTTTTACCTTTCGTTCAATACGACCCACTACATACTTTAAATTAAATTCAAAGTTTTATTTATATAAAACAAAACAATTAGAGGCAGAGAGAGAATTAGAGGGTCTGGTGGAAATTGTGAGGCTGCATAGATGATTGCCATCTATATATAGGCAAGAGGGCGTGGTCAGCAAGTAAGGTAACTTGGGAGATACGTATTTTTGTTGTACAGAAAATGTTATATTTTAGTGTATTTTGATCTAGAAAAAATATTTAAAAAAAATATAATAAAAATGCTATAATACTCAGAAAATAATATCAAATAATAATATAAAGTTAAAATAATTTTTTTGAAATAATTTATAATTAAATAATATTAATATAAAATTTAAGGAACAACTTAAAATTTCGAATTATTATACAGAGTGGGCAAAAATCATCTTGGATGATGCTTCTATGAAAAAGAAGGAATTTTGTAGTAATTTTATGATGCAAGGACAACCAAAGAAAGTGTTTTATTCTTGAGCAATACTAGGTATCATGAAAAAAATTTCATGAAAATGATCATGAAAGATTTATGATCTTTGGATTACACTTAAAACAAAGCACCACACACTAATCAAGGTAATCTAATGATCATAATTCTTTCATGATCATTTTCATGAAAGTTTTTTCTTGATCCCTAACTTTTCTCTTTATTCTTGGGTTTGCACGTATACGCCAGATCCAAGACCAATTGGTTAAGGGGGGTTGAAGAATTGAACTATTTAGTGAGCATGTAGGCAGATTTTGTGTCAAACTCTCCATTTGCTGAGAAATTCCAAGTATGTACACCGCTGCCAGGAGAGAACCAAGAAAATGTTTTTGCTCGAATGGCATTGATGATATTAGGGGGAAGATCAAAGGAGATGTTAGAGAGATCCCAAGAATTATTTAACCAGCACTCCCTAACTTTTAAAGACTCGACTGATAATAATACAAATAATGTCACAAGTGTCAAATAATCTTTCCTTAATTAAGCAAGTCAAATAATTGTCAAAAATGTTTGGGCTTGAGTCTCTCGCTAAGTGGGGTGAGGCAAGCACTTGCTTGGGGCTTAAAACAATAGAGGAGAAGTGTTCCACCCGAACAAAACACGGTTTTTATTGTTTTTTTGTTTTTGAATGAAAAGAAAACCGAACAAAACACTGTTACACATTCAGTTCAAATGATTGCAAGTTTGTAAATTTTGCAAAAATTAATCTGTTATGTTTTGTTTTAAATTTTAAATTTTAAATTTTGATTTATTTTTTAAAAAATAAAAATTAATTTGGTAATTTTTTAAATTTAAAAAATATAGTATTTTTCACATAATTTTTTATGTTTTGAGATGAGATAAAAATATCTCTTTGATATTTATTTTCGTCAATATAATTTTATATATTTTTTAAATTAAAAATCAAATTGAACAGTTTTGTTTTCTTTCGAAGGAGGTTGCCATTTGGCCCAGCCTCGAAAACAACCCTTTGTTATTTGTTGTCTCAGTTTTGGGCCTGTCCGCTTAGTGCTCTTATTCAATCAGTTTTTCTTTTCTTTTTGTCTTTTTCTTTTTTTTTTTTTTTTTGGGTGAAAACCCCTTCCTAGTGAGTTTTTTTTTTTTTGTGTAAAAGACCTAGAATAAACTAATGTCGTCAAAACTCTTCAGAGTTAAAAAAATAAGTTGAAGAGACAGGAATATCCTTGTATATATATGGGTAATGGTAAGTAATTGAGCTGTTTGTTTCTTTTGTTTTTCTTCATTTGAAAACTGTCAAAATTCAAAAACCCTTGATTCGAAAACTCTCATTCAAAAACTGTCAGTTGAAATAAAAATTGAAGCATAATGAAAGATTTTCAAGTGCCATTGTCGAATGCTTCGAAGTTATTGAATGATTTCATCATCTTCTACCAATCGTTACTTCCAAATCAACCATCACAAATCAGAGAAGCTCTTTTTCTTTTACAATTTTATTTCTCAGTCGGCATTGCTCATCGTCGGCCGCCAACCACCATTTTTACTGTCAACCATCACCATCTCAGATTTGATGCCTATGAACTCATATTGGAGATCAATAACTTCAGATCTAAGATAAAATGACCTCATATATGTCCAAAAAAATGATAAATTGATATATTACAACGAAAAATTGAGAATTTTTTGTTTGTTTGTTTGTTCATAGATCTAAAGTAAAATTCGACTATAATTTATTTATCTAGTATGTACCCTGTCTTCATAATAGTAAAATTTTACTCTGGTTAATGAAAAATAAAGTTTGTTCTCTTGTCACTACAAGAATTTTCACTTTTGGCGACTAAATTTTTAGTTCCCAAAAGTTAATTTTTAGTCGCCGAATGGTTTTAGCGACTAAATTATTTGGTCGCAAAAGTAGTCGCCAAAAAATTGTCGGTATGGTAATTAGCGACTAAAATTATTTTAGTCGCCAAATGTATACAATTCCCGACTAAAATTTTAGTCGCCAAAAGGTTGGAGATTAAATTAAATTAGACCTTTTTCAGCGACTAAACTTATAGTCGCCTAAAGTCTCACTTTTTTAGCTACTAAAATTTTTGTCGGCAAAGAGTTCTTCTTTGGCTACTAAAAATTTAGTCGCCGAAAGTCCCACATCTTTGGCTACTAAATTTTTAGTCAGCAAAGAGTTCCTCTTTTGGCTACTAAATATTTGGTCGCCTAAAGTTCTACATTTTTGGCTACTAAAATTTTAGTCGGTAAAAGTGCTTTATCCTTTAGTTTTTTGTTTTTAGCTACGAAATATTTTAGTCGCCAAATATTCTTTTGGCTACTAAACTTTTAGTCGCCAAATGTCTTTTTCTTTTTTTTTGGCTACAAAATTTTTAGTCGCCAAATGTCTTTTTCCAATTTCTTTTTAGCTACTAATTGTTTAGCCGCTAAAAACATGATATTATGATTTATCGGGAAATTATAATTTCTCTAAAACTTGTCTATATACAATGCAACCTGTAATACGTATATAAACAAAATGATACATACTATTAATCATTCCACAATCTGCATCCATATACCAAAAATAAATAACATTAAATATCAAAATCCATACAAATCAACTATTGTTCAAACTAAAATAATAATTCCATACAAAATATATCATAAAAAAATCAAAGTCTTCCGTATACAAAAAATACATTTATTACCAAGCGAAATTACCATTTGACATGGTACAAATTACCATCATAATCCGTACCACAACAAAAAGTGATATATGTACCACGACAGAAGGTGATTTATGTACCACGACAGTCATTATCTGTTAATTGCTAAAAGTTTTCTGTATCAATAATAATGAACTACACAAAAGCTGAGGACGACAAAAGTGTTATATTAGTTCTACACAAAAGTAAAAATTCTTCTCCATACACCAATATGGATTATCCATAAGTCCACGTAACAAAGCCATCTACAAAGAAAAATAAAAAATGAAACATTAGAATTGGTTACAAAAAATCAATTCAGTCAGCCATATGGAACATGTTCTAACATGCATTTAAGGTAGAACAATCGAGAAATGTCATCTTGGAAATAAAAGAAAGTATATATATATATGTATCATGCAATATTTATTCCAACCAACTGCACAAACAATCTAATATGTAATATTTTCGTCCTATAAATATATAAAGACAATTATTAGAATATGTAGATGTTATTTTAATAAAGTTGTTGCTTTTTAAACTAAGTGTTGCGAGTTTTTCGACTAAGTGTAAGGCGTATTCGGGGCTGTTATGAACTTTCGCCCCCAGAAAGCCCTTTTTCGAGTAAGTTTAGGGCGTATTTGGTTGTAACTTCCAACCTACGGGTCTGAATTATGTTCTGTCAGTTCTTAAAAGTCCTATTTGTCATGGCGAAGCTATCCGTGTGAGCCACACGGTTGTTCGGGGGTTGTTTTGAATTTTCGCCCCGAAACGCCCTTTCTCGACTAAGTTTAGGGCATACTAAAGCTCGACTTTCTTCGCGCCCCCCTTTTCAGAGAGCTCGAATTGGTCCTATAGTTCGGACTCCTATCACGATTCTGAATCTAATCTCACAAAGTGCAATGTGAAATTGATATACACCAAAGAGTCCAATTCAGCAAATCATTTTGAAAAATCAAATTTTAAATCAAATAATGCCAAAATTGGACTACTTTGCCAGATTACAGAGTCGCCACCTAAATATTTTGTTTTTGGGAAATTTAGGAAACCCTGACTCGTGCCAAAGGCCACGTGTGTCCGTCATCACCAAAGTTGCCTCGACTCGGGAACATGAGTACAAAAGGGGAAGGTCCTGAAATGAGCACCCCCGCTCACCCGATCAAAGATCGACCTCTACTGTCATGATATGATGTTTATAAACACATGTGTTCTTATTTCAGTTATTAGCTAACTTTATTATGTGACGCACACATACAAGTTTAGACTAAGTCGCAAGACTTGGAACAATTCAACTCATGTTCGCTTTCGAAAATGGTTTGAATTTGCCACCCTCAAGTCGGCTAAAATGCGGATTTGCCACTCTCAAGTGGGCTTAAAACATGATGATTTACCACTTCGCAAAGTGGGCTTAAAATGCACATTTATCGAATTGTTCCAATTCAAGTAACAAAGCCTTCATCCACAGACATTCATGCAATTTAGCATTTAAGCAAATAGCCTCATGGCAAGCATGCTATCATAGCAACACTCATACTCATGCAAGTGTGCTAAAGCGTAAAAGCTTACCGAGTACTCCAAGTCAAAACAAAAGCTAGTTAGAAACAATGCATGATACTAACTATTCAACATATACAATAATGCAATTAATAGGATCAACTACTAATATGGCATATGATTCAATTTGAACAACATGTGATAAAAATGTATTCAAAGAAGTGTATTGAATGCAGTTTGAATGATGCGCCGAGCCTCGGTGCATGCAAGACAAATGAATGATGCAAACATGCAATTATAAGGTACGCTAATTAAAACATGTCCCTAATATAACCATCGAAAACGGATAAATAAAAGGGAGAAAGAAGTGGGGTTGGAAAACATGCACACACGCACGCACACTTATGACAACATTGTGCCCTCGTGAAGGAGGGTCCGAATGAATAAGTTGAACTAGCTATGCTAATTAAGCTAACTATTACAAAACAAACTAATTAACTATTCTAGTTAACTAATTGTTACAACCCAATTGAATAACTAGCTACACTAAGCTAATTAAGTACAACACTTGAATTGAATTAGCGATGCTAGCTAACTAGTAAAGCGATTTAAACGGCCTCGAGAGATGAGGGATGCATGCATGCTCGGTTGCTTCACCCGAAAATGGCCTTGCCATCGGATGCCTTTGTTTGCACTCATTTAATCTCTGAAAATTGTACCAACTTCTAGATTGCCTCTGCTCCAACACAAGAACACATTTGCACAAAAATTCACTGGTGGCCGGTCGGCCACAAAAAGTGGCTGTCGGCCACCTTAACTGGCTGGTTGGCTAGCTTAAGTGGCCGATCGGCTACTTCAAGTGGCTGGTTGGCCACCCCCATTTATGGACTTCTGCTTTTGCTACAACAGAGAGCAACAAAGGCGAAGCAATACATTTTCAAGAAATGTGTGTACTGCTACCCTCCTTATCATCTTTCAAGCTCAAAGAAGTGTAGTTCTTGGCTCTCAAGCTATCAACCAAGCATTTTCATACATGATGGCCAAAGAACCTAGCTTGTACAAGCTTAATGAATGCACAAACAAGACCAAAACAACCACCACCCTATCATGCATGATCAAGGGTGATGGTGACCAAGAAAGATGACACGTTTCATCAGTTTGAGTATGAAAAATGTCTCATTTTTCTTGTGTTTGGATTAATGTCCGATCCAAACACATGCAATGCAACACAACATGCTTATTTTGTTCATGTTTTGCTTGTCCAATTTTGTTTACACATTTTACATTACCAAATCATTCTTTAACCGATTAAGTCCAAAGTGAGTGTCCTCTAATGAGAGAGGGCTCAACCAAAGGATGACTTACAACATGAGAGAGATCATGTCGTTGGTTAGTAGAAACCCTCAAAAGAGGATTAACACTATTAAGCACGAGTCTCAATCTCAAGTTTAAACACAACCTTAAGGCTAACCAACCTCAAAGAAAATGGAAAAGTGAAGGAATGAGGGAGGTTGCAAATATTTCAGTGCTGAAATGACATGCAAAATGACACTAAATCATGCAAGCAACACATGCAAGACATGCTTAAGAGCCTAAAGCATTAAGCTAGTGAAGATCACAACACCATAGGCATGCAATACAAAGCTCAACTGACATAACCAGCTCTGGACAGAGTTAAAATATGTCAAAACAGTGGCTAAAACATGCTGAGATTAAGGCATGAAAGGCTAGAAAAAACATGCTCACATGTTAGCTTGTAAACAAGACTCAAGACACAACTCTCAAAAGCAATGAAAGAGTGAAATAAATGAGCATGTGACAGAGCTGTATACACTGAAATTACATGTTAAAAGACACTACTACATGCAAACAATTCAAGCATAACATGTTTAGAAGCCTAGAATACCAAGCTAGTGAAGCCATTTGCACTACAACTACACAAAACAAAGCCCACATGACCAAAACAGCCCAAAACAGAGCTAAATCATGCCAAAATAGAGGCAAACACATATTGGAAATAAGCTAAGTCAAGCTACAAAAACATGCTACCATATGATGCTAACTAGGCATGAAAGTGAGACACAAGGAAGTGAGGCTAACCCCTCTATTTTTGGACTTCAAACAACGCTTTTTACCATTGAAATAACTCTGAATTTCAGTGGTTTAAAGGCCCAAAAAGTTTGACTTTAACATGCTAAAAGATAGTGTAAAGACTTATGCAAACAAGCAACAAGAAGGGTAGACAACCCCTTAACACAAAATGGCTTCAAACCAACATGTTAAGGCCCAAAAATCAGAGTTTTTTGTAGTTGAAAACTAGGCCTAAAACAGTGTAAAAAGATGGCCAAGCAAGTATGTACAAAAAGCTTAAATGAGGTAAGCCTTATACCTTTGGAGCACAGCACAAAATAGCCACTCTCTTAGGCTCAAACAACTTTCCAACAGCCCAAAATAGGTCCCAAGAGGCCTCAGCTCCAAGGTGGTCCAATTTGGTTAAGGGCTAGTGTGCAAATGTGTAAAGAATTCTAACTATCAAGCACAAAACAAGAGGAGTGAGAGAGAATTCTAGAGACAGAGGGAGAAATTTGCTCAAAAATATCCAACCTTTCCAAATAGGGGAGAGACCCCCTTATATATAGAAATTCAAGCCAAAAGCTTGTATTCATCCCTCCATACACGTGTATGGAGATGGCCTTCAGTGAACAACAGCAGGCACAGCTGGCAAAGAAATATCTTAAAAATGAGAAAAATAGCCGTTGGCCACTTTAGGTGGCCGACCGGCCACCTTGACTAGCCGACCTACCACTTCAAGTGGTCGACAAGAGGGAAAAGTGGCCGACAAGGCCCCTCCCCCTTCCAAGCAAGAGTCACCAAGGTTTGGCCCAAAAACAAGCACAAAACAAAAAGGGTTTAGAGGCTCAAAGACAAGGCATTTCGCTGAGAACTTTGGGCACTCAAAACAAACACAAACAAGCACAATCATCAAGTGCACAAACGATGACGTCTAAGTCTTGAGGTCGGTCAAAAATGGAGTGCCTACGGTATTCAGCTCTAGCTCCCAACCTACAAGTCTGGATTACATTCCGTCAGTTGTCACAAGTCCTATTTGTCATGGGGAAACTGTCCGTGTGAGTCACACGGTGGTTCGGGAGCTGTTTTGAATTTTCGCCCCTCAAACGCCCTTTTTCGAGTAAGTTTAGGGCGTATTCGGCTCTAACTCCCAACCTACGGGTCCGAATTACGTTCTATCAGTTCTCACAAGTCCTATTTGTCATGGCGAAGCTATCTGTGTTAGCCATACGGTCATTCGGGGGTTGTTTTAAATTTTCGCCCCTGAAATGCCCTTTTTCAACTAAGTTTAGGGCATATTCGGCTCTAACTCCCAACCTACAGGTCCGGATTACATTTCGTTAGTTGTCACAAGTCCTATTTGTCATGGGGGAACTGTTCGTGCGAGCTACACGGTGGTTCGGGGGCTGTTTTGAATTTTCGCCATCGACACGCTCTTTTTCTACTAAGTTTAGGGCATATTCGACTCTAACTCCCAACCTATGGGTCCAAATTACGTTCCGTCAGCTCTCACAAGTTCTATTTTTTATGGGGAAGCTATCCATGAGAGTCACATGGTCGTTCGGAGGCTGTTTTGAATTTTTGCCCCCGAAAAGCTCTTTTTCAAGTAAGTTTAAGGCGTATTCGGCTCTAACTCTCTACTTACGGGTCCGGATAACATTCTGTCAGTTATCACAAGTCCTATTTGGCATGGGAGAACTATTTGTGGGAGTCACACGGTGGTTCGGGCGCTGTTTTGAATTTTTGCCCTCGAAACGCCCTTTTTCGACTAAGTTTATGACGTATTTGGCTCTAACTCCCAACCTACGAGTTCGAATTATGTTATGTCAGTTCTCACAAGTCCTATTTGTCATGTCGAAGCTATTCGTGTGAGCCACACGGTCGTTCGGGGGCTGTTTTGAATTTTTGCCCCTGAAACGCCCTTTTTCGACAAAGTTTAGGGCGTATTCGGCTCTAACTCCCAACCTACAGGTCCAAATTACGTTTTGTCAGTTCTCACAAGTCCTATTTGTCATGGCGAAGCTATCCGTGTGAGCCACACGGTCGTTCAGGGGCTATTTGAATTTTGGCCCCCGAAACGCTCTTTCTCGACTAAGTTTAGGGCATATTCGGCTCTAACTCCCAACCTACGGTCTGAATTAAGTTCCGTCAGTTCTCAAAAGTCCTATTTGTCATGGTGAAGCTATCCGTATGAGCCATATGGTCGTTCGGGGGCTGTTTTGAATTTTCGCTCTCGAAATGCCCTTTTTCGACTAAGTTTAGAGCGTATTCAGCTCTAACTCCCAACCTACGGGTCCGAATTATGTTCCGTCAATTCTCACAAGTCCTATTAGTCATGGTGAAGCTATCCGTGAGAGTCACACATTCGTTCGAAGGCTGTTTTGAATTTTCGCCCTCGAAAAGCTCTTTTTCGAGTAAGTTTAATACGTATTCAGCTCTAACTCTCTACCTATAGGTCCGGATTACATTCCGTTAGTTGTCACAAATCCTATTTTGCATGGGGGAGCTTTCCATGTGAGTCATACGGTGGTTCGGGCGTTGTTTTGAATTTTCAGCCCCGAAACGCCCTTTTTCAACTAAGTTTAGGACGTATTCGGCTCTAACTCCCAACCTATGGGTCCGCATTACATTCCGTCAGTTCTCACAAGTCCTATTTGTCATGGAGAAGCTATCCATGTAAGCCACATGGTTGTTCGGAGGCTTTTTTGAATTTTCGCCCCGAAACACCATTTTTCGATTAAGTTTAGAGCGTATTCGACTCTAACTCCCAACCTACAAGTTCGAATTACGTTCCATCAGTTCTCAGAAGTCCTGTTTGTCATGGAGAAGCTATCTGTGTGAGCTACACGGTCGTTCGGAGGCTGTTTTGAATTTTCTCCCCCGAAACACTCTTTCTTGACTAAGTTCAGAGCGTATTCGGCTCTAACTCCCAACCTACAGGTCTCGATTACATTCTGTCAATTGTCACAAGTCCAATTTGTCATGAGGAAGCTGTCTGTGAGAGCCACACAGAGATTCGGGGGCTATTTTAAATTTTCGCCCTCAAAACGCCCTTTTTCGAGTAAGTTTAGGGCGTATTCGGCTCTAACTCCCAACCTACGGGCTTGAATTACATTCCGTCAGTTATCATAAGTCCTACTTGTTATGGAGAAGCTATCCGTGTGAGCCACACGGTCGTTCAGGGGCTGTTTTGAATTTTTGCTCGCGAAATGCCCTTTCTCGACTAAGTTTAGGGCGTATTCAGCTCTAACTCCCAAGCCTACCAAAAATGGAGGGGGGCGGCCGCACCCCAAAAAATTTGAAAAATATCATATATTATATCAGAAATTTTAAAATAATTTAAAATTATAGGAGTTCGCACTCCCAAATTTTTTTTAGATAATTTCAAAATTATATATAGTAGCCCCCCCAATTTTTTAGACTATTTGGAATGAGTTGTCCTTATAAAGAAGGCCGAGGTCAGTCTCATTCTGAAAGAGATCAGCTTATCGTGGAACATCATTTTCATGTTGATATTTTTATGGGTACAGTTGATTCCCAGTTACAAAAATTAAACAATAGTTTTAAGGAAGATGTAATGGAATTGCTTGTTCTTAGCTTAGCTTTGGATCCTAGAGATGGTTATAGATCATTCAAAATTGAGGATATTTGCAAGATTGCAAATAAATTTTATCCCATGGATTTCACCAAGCAAGAAAAATTGCATTTGAAGTATCAGTTGGAAAACTATAAGCTTGATATTTCTGTACTTCCCGAGTTTCAGAACCTATCAACCATTTTTGAGTTGTGTCAAATGTTGGCAAAAACAAAAAAAATCAACAAGTTATCCTCTTATTGATAGATTGATCCGTCTTGTGTTGACTTTATCTGTTTCAATTGCTACATCAGAACATGCATTTTCAGCTATGCAACTCGTTAAGTCTAAATTGTGCAATAGGATGGAAGATGGTTTTCTGGCTAGTTAGTTGATTACGTACATTGAAAAAGACATTGCTCGAGGGTTTGATGTAGACTCTATCATTCATGCTTTTGATATTATGAAAGAGCGTCGAGCTCAATTGAAGATGCCTAATTTTAGTAAATAAATGCATGTAGAAATAGTTACTACTTTTTGTAAGTGAATATGGGCAAAACAATATTCTCAATTGCATGATCATCTTTTTGTACTCAACTATGTTGACAAGGAATATATAGTTCAATATTTTATCGTAACATTATTGATTTTTTTTCATGTTAGTAGAAATTGATATTGACTTTCAAATTTTATGGGTTATAGGTTAAACGTACTTTGGCCCCCCCAAAGTCATAATCCTAGATCTGTCCCTGCAACCTATGGGTCCTTATTACATTTTGTCAATTGTCACAAGTCCTATTTGTCATGAGGAAGCTGTCCGTGAGAGCCACACGGAGGTTCGGGGGCTGTTTTGAATTTTCACCCTCAAAACGCCATTTTTCAAGTTAATTTAGGGCGTATTCGGCTCTAACTCGAGTTAATTTAGGGCGTATTTGGCTCTAACTCCCACCCTACAGATCCGAATTATGTTTTATCAGTTCTCACAAGTCCTATTTGTCATGGTAAAGCTATCCATGTGAGCCACATAGTCGTTTGGGGGCTGTTTTGAATTTTCGCCCCTGAAACGCCCTTTCTCGACTAAGTTTAGGGCATATTTGGCTCTAACTCCCAACCTACAGGTCTGAATTACATTCTGTTAGTTGTCATAGGTCGTAAATGTCATGGGGAAGCTGTTCGTGAGAGCCACACGGTGGTTCGGGGGCTGTTTTGCATTTTCGCTCCCTTAACGACCTTTTTCGGTTAAATTTAATGCGTTTTCAGCTCTAACTCGCAACCTACACGTGCTAATTATATTCTGTCTATTGTCACAGGTACTATTTGTCACGGGGAAGGTGGCGGTGACATCTGTACAGTGGTTAGGGGGCTGATTCACATTTTTGCCCCCTTAACGCCTTTTTTTCGGTTAAGTTTAATGCATTTTCAGCTCTAACTTCCAAACTACGTGTGCTAATGACATTCCGTCTATTGACACAAGTCTTATTTATCACAGGGAAGCTATCTGTGACATCCGTACGGTGGTTTGCGGGCTATTGCACTTTTTCGCCTACTTAACACCACTTTTTCAGTTAAGTTTAAGGCATTTTCGACTCTAACTTTCAAACTACACGTGCGAATTACATTCCGTCTACTGTCATAGGTCCTATTTGTCATGGGGAATCTGACCGTGATATCCATACGGTGGTTCGAGGGCTGGTTCACATTTTTTCCCCTCAACAACCTTTTTTGGTTAAATTTAAGGCGTTTTTGGCTCTAACTTCCAAACTATACGTGCGAATTACATTCCGTCTACTGTCACAGGTCCTATTTGTCACGAGGAATCTAACTGTGACATCCATATGGTGGTTCGGGGGCTATTTTGATTTTCGCCCCTCGAACACCATTTTTCGACTAAGTTTAAGGTGTTTTCGACTCTAACTCCCTTCTTACATGTGCTAATTACGTCCAATCTGTCCTCACATGTCCTATTTGTCATGAGGAAGCTGCCCGTAACATCCGTACAGTGGTTCGGGGCCTGTTTGGCTTTTTTTCCCCCCAATGGCTCGTGTTTGCCTTTTTTCTCACATTTTTGTCTACAATTCTTTAATTGTATGTCCTATCGACATGCCTCTTGTTTTCACAAGTTTGTTTAATGTAGGGCGATGTGTCAGTGATGGTCTTTGGATAGATTGGCAGCTGTTTTGCATTTATGCCCCTCGGGGGCTCGTTTTTGCCTTTTTTCTCACATTTTTTCTCTAATTCTTTAACTGTGCGTCCTATCAATGCATCACTTGCCCTTACAAATTTGTTTAATCTAGAGTGAGATGTTCGTGATGGTCTTCAAGTAGATTGGCAAATGTTTTGCATTTTTGCCAACCCAATGGCTCGTTTTTGCCTCTTTTTTCTTTTTTCTCACATTTTCATCTCTAATTCTCTAATCATGCGTCCTATCAACGAGCCACTTGCTCTTACAAGTTTTTCTAATCTAGGGTGAGGTGCCCGTGATGGTCTCCGGACAATGTGGTGGCTGTTTTAAATATTTTCCCTAAATTTGAAAGAAACTAAAGATACTTACCTAATAAATGGTGATGGAACAAACTAAAAACAAACAAAACAATCTATTCACATTAATGTGTTTGAGATGAGGAAGATTGGGCATACACCTAACATTATTTGATGTTTTGTCTTTTAAAAGAAACCTAATAAGAAAAAAAAATCCAGGTTTCCAAATTTAGTGTTCTTGGCTGCTCAAAAAAAAAAAAAAAAAAATAGTGTTCTCGAGGGAAAGTTTTCCATTCCAAAACACAGGTACCAAAATGTGGATTCCTAGAAAAACTTCTATTTTATTTGGTGAAAATACTAGAATTTTGTTTTCTTAAGAAATGGAAATGTTTAGTGTTGGTTTCCCAAGAAATGGAAATGTTTAGGACACTTTGATGGAAAGCTACTCACATTTTATTCCTTGAACCTTGCATACAATACCGATAAATTCAAGATCACATTATAGATGTTTGCAAATTTACATGATGCCACTAGTCTTTGTGTTATGAAACTGAGAATTCATCAATACGTGTTATGAAACTGAAATTTGTAATCAGTAATTTATGACATCAAACAGCATACCTGGTATTTGTTTCTGTATATGGAAACAACTTCTGCATGGGCCAAAAGCTTGTGTTGCGCAACTAAATATGGCTCTTTCAATGCATGTTCACATCTTCCAGGGGCAAATATTCAATTGGCATCTATAGAGGCAAAATTATTTAGTTAATATATAGATGTTTGGAAACAAGACAATTACTTGATGACAAATAAGGACATTACTTACAAAGGACAGTACTTACACAACTTGCTCATTCAATGACAAACAATGACTAAATATAACCAAAGTACAAAACAAAATATGAATAACAAAGGGAAAACGTGTCTTCATATTTACATAGTCCAAAACTAAAGGGAGAACAAAACAACATTTATGAAAGTCCCATGCAAAGAGGGGGGAAAAAAGACAATATAGTAGTATTCACTCCTACCCAAAAGTCTGAACACCAATCTTGTAACGATGATATTGATCCACTGCAATATCTCCATTACTTCCATCACAAATTTTTTCTATTAGAGCAAGAAGGTTAAAGAGCATAAAGTTTAACAAACAAGCTAACCAATGCCAAATTTATGCATACAACACTCGGAGGTCATTGTAATGGAACAAATGGCGTATGTACGGGTCTATAGGAAAGCATACCTGCAGTATGCGAAAAAGAATCCCAAAAACTAGGACCTCTACCACCCTCATTCCAGGCCCGTTCAACCTAAATTAACAAGAAGAAAGATATGAAGTTCAAAGATCTTGAGGTTCGCATAATCTATAGGCTTTATAGGTTAGCTAACTGAAAAGCTATGTAATGTATTAAGCAATTTTCCTCATAACTTTTTTCTTTCTTTCTAGTTTTTTTTTTGATAAGTAACCTGTCTCAAAATTATATTGTTGAAATTGAATGATACAATGCTAGTCATAGTATCCCTTCATCATGGATATGTGGTTTAGTGGTTCTTAGTTACCTGTTAAATATGCTTTTCATTGATTAATCTCAACTTATAAGACCTCAATAAAGAACATCATTTTTCCCCTAGCTCATGCAATAATAAATAGATATGAAAATAGAATAAAGAGAACTCAAGTTAATTCATTATATTCCAACATGATATTCTTTTTAATACAACATCTCTACTTATTGATTACACTTGGGCTCTAAACCAACCCAACCATGCATAAAATGTAGGACTAATTGTATTTCTAGCCATTGAATTTCCTCTCCAATTTATATAAATAACATTGTTTTCAACTTATAACGAAATATTGGACTGAAGATATTCACTATTTTTGCAATCTTGAATTTTTCTGCATTACTCCATACTGAAATATCCCAATCCATAGGTTTGGCTCAAACCCTCTAGCCCTAGGATCCAACGATAGAAAGACAATCTCAGCACACCTCATACATCAACTTAGACATTAATCACCATGAACATAAACAAAACAAGTATCTGGTGTCTTGTACCTATATAGCTAAGCCTTTTTGATCTTTTCACAAGAGTGAAAATCTTATTTGGCAATTCTCAAGAAAAAAACATACAACTTCACTCATCCTCATCTAGCTCATTGAAAAATTTACTAGTTTGTAATTAAAGATATACCTACTCTGCTAGTAAAGAAGAGGAGAGATGGGGAAGAGAACAAATCAAGCTGAAAACCACCCAAACAATAAAACAGAGTAAAGGGGCACAAACAAATTAAGATGCCCCGACACAACAACACCCATATTTACTAGTTCAAGGCTTAAGGTTCAGCAGCTAAACATTTGATTTAAATCATCACCAATATACAGAAATAGCCACCATCAAAGGACAATGAACAACTACCCTGAAATGGAAGCAAAAGGAGCATATGTGAGAGATTTATCTCGTTTACCATTAGCATTGCAATCATGTCTTTTGGAAACATCTCAATCTGAAAGTCAAAACCTAAACTACAAATAAAAGGAAAAGCGAAAAAATAAAACCGAAAACAAACAAAATAGCCAACACCATTTTAGTTTAGGAAATGTTCCTACTTCAGACAACAAGAAGCAAAAGAAGAAAAAAAAAATAACACATAAATCTTATGAACTTAGCTCAAAATATGGTTCCAAGAATTTGAATCTTTACCTGATTTCCCAATAACCAAATGCTTAAAATCAGGATCATGCTGTCTACACTCACAACATGCATGTGTGCATGCAGTCTATGTGTCCGCTCATGCAAGTGTGTGAGCCCGTATGCATGTGTGTGAGAGATTTGTGGACCAGAGAGAATCTGATTCCGTCAAGCAAATAGTAACTAATGAATAGTCAAAAAGATAGCAACTAACTTTCAGTATACCTCAAAGTTGATTGTATTTACCGCGGAGAATAAATGCCTACATCTGCCCCAAACTATAATTTGTTTTTCTATATATATCCCCTGACTAATAAATAAGTTATAGGAGTAATGTTAAATGATGTGGCTCTTTATGGCCGTCTCAATTCATAACAAAACATTGATCACTGTGAGCCACAAAAAACAGAAATGTGACTGCCAAATTTCATGTCTAAATAGTACCATTTTTTAAAAGAAAAATACCATACACATACAAATTACTTCCTTGATTTTTTTACAATCTCACCTATATTTATTAATATAGGGCCGTTGCATTTTATGTTTAAAAATAAGAAATTATAATTAAAAAAATAAATCCATACATGTAAATAACATCAGAAATTCCACTGCCACCTCGGTGTTACCATTTTTCCAAAGAAAATATTATACAAAAACAAATTTCTTACTTGATTTATTTTCTAGATACGAAGTTAGCACCACTACAATTTTTATGTCTATTTATAAGAAATCCAATAAAAATCACGATTACTCTTTTTCAATAAATAAATAAGGAAACAATCCCAACAATAACATGACTAGAGTAGATATCAACCCATTAACATGCCTCCACCAAAAGAAAAAAAAAAAGTATTCACTAATTTCTATATTCGATCACATCAAATTTTCATATGATTCATAATCTAGTATCGATTGCCCAAAACCTGTAAAACTGATACAACAATTACAAACCCCCAACAAAATTCTATGATACTTGTGACATATTCAACATCACAGTTCAACATTCAACACAAAACTTCATACATATATATATATATATATAAGAGACTGTGAAAGCTAACAAAAAACAATTTTCAATCCAAAAAATCAGAAAAGGGGGAAACAGAGGAACAGTCTAAATGAACACGAAATTAAACCCTAAATGAACAATCAGAAAAGAGGGAGACAAAGGATGGAAGAGAGAGAGAGAGATAGACAAAGAGAGACTGTGAGCGAGAGAGAGAGAGACACACAGACAAACCGAGAGCGAGAGAGAGTGAGAGAGAGAGAACTTGTGATCTACCGCTGTGGCGGTGATGATTTCCGGCTGTGAGTGGCCGTGCCAACGTCCTCCGTACGGTGGGCTGCGGTGAAGTGATTTCATGTGAGGTTTGGTGGTGAGACAGTCTGGGTGTGGAGAGAGTTTGAATATCATTTCGTCTAACAGAGGAAACGCGGGCATTGTTTCCCTCCCAAAACTTTTATCATTTTTAGCGACTAAATCAATTTTTTGTCGGCAAATGAAATATATATGCCGACTATTCTATTTTGTAGCTGAAGAGAAATTAATGGCGACTAAAATTTTTGTCGCCCAAAGTATTTTTGGCAACCAAAAATAATTTTGGCCGGTAAAAGAGGTGCAAAGTCCAATAAGGGGGAGATGAACTAGTTACTGTTTGGAATAGTTACTGTTTGGAATTTTTAAAAATAATTTTTGGAGTTTTCAATTTGTATTTTCATATTTTTAGTAATTTTTAAAAATATTTTAATCAATTTTTTTAACTTTTCAAATCCATTTAATCTTGATATATTAAAAAGTATAAAATTTATACAAAAATCTTTAAAAAATTTATTGAATACAATAAAATACGAAAATATATTAAAATTTATTTTTTAAAATATTCTTTGTATTTGTTGAATTTTTTTAAAAAAAGTTTCACTGATATTATATTTTTTAAGCATATTTAGATAAAGCGTATCTAAAAAATAAATATTTATAAAATTCACCAAAAAAGAAAAAAATATATATAAAAAAAATCAATTTGCAGTAGATTTGTAATCCATCGGACTGTTAGTCCCGGGATACATTTTCCCGGGACTATTTGGTTGGATTAGATTTGTATCCTATGTTTGTTTAGTCATGGGATTAGATGTCTGGATTGGACTATTTTTAGTGAATCCAATGTTTGGTTAGACGGACTGGATAAGGATAAATGTTCAAAAGACTATTTTACCCTTATAATCTATAATTTATAATTTAACAACACTAAAAAAATTTAATTTATAAGGCCACAATTTTTAATTTATTATTTTCAATTAAATTAAATTTATAATTTATATTTTTATTTAATATATAATTTTAAATAACGACAATAAAAAAATAATTTTATTTAATATATAAATTAAATTTTCAACAACACTAAAAAAATTTAATTTATAAGGCCATAATTTATAATTTATTATTTTTAAATAAATTGAATTTATAATTTATATTTTTTATTTAATATATAATTTTAAATTAACAATACTAAAAAAAAAATTATTTAATATGTAAATTTAATTTTTTAACAACACTAAAAAAATTTAATTTATAAGGCCATAATTTATAATCTATTATTTTTAATTAAATTTAATTTATAATTTATAATTTATAATTTAAATTTTTTATTTTATATATAGTTTAAATTAACAACACTAAAAAAATAATTTATAAATGTTCAAAAGACTATTTTACCCTTTTCTAATTGTTTACTAAGTAATAGCATGGAGGGTAAAATGGACATTTCACAAAATAATCCCATGGGATATCAATCCCATGGTTTCTATCCCACACCCCCCCATGGGATAGGATAGTCTCACATTTGTAGGACTAATAGTCCGGGGGGACTATTAGTCCGGAACAAAATTTTTCAAACAAACAATGGACTATTAGTCCGGTGGGACTAATAGTCCAATCCCACCCCCTTATCCCTCAAAACAAACATGCTCGCAAAGTAATACTTCTCAATAATTTAAGAGGTCCATTTATATGTTTGTATAATTTAAGGAATCAAAATAATATATTTTTTTTATAGTTTAAAAGATCTGTATATAAATACTTACTTTAAAAAAAAAAAAAAGTCAAAGATTATTGCATATATATACATATGTATGGGGTACTTACGTGTGAATCCTAATAAGTGGACTTATTATTTAATAGGTCTTATGGAAAAAATTTGTCATAAAAAAATGTCACTAATTGTAAGTTTTAGCGACAATTTATAAAAATCATGACAAAAAAAAGTCACTAATTGTCAATTTTTAGCAACATATATAAAAAATTGTCACAAAAAAATTATTTTTAGCAACAATTTTAACAAGACTTATTTTCAATAGGACTTGATGGGAATTAAGTCAAACTATTAGGACCTATTGGTAGTTTACCCTATATATATATATATATGTATAAAACTTACCGTAAACAAATCTGCATAAATATGACCTACCATTCTCTAATATTCAGCCACGCTTGGAAGTGTTGATTTCAGTGGAAAAGTTAAAAGAAGTATTAGAAAGTTTCAAAAAATTATGTGTTTGGTTATATATTTGGTTCTTTGTGTGCGTATCATTACTGTTATTTTTTTGTACATCACATTTTAGTCAAAAAGTTACTAAAAAAATCGTTTCCTAAATGGGCCTTATATAAGCATGACTCTTTTAAAGGTTTAATCCTAAGGATAGATCATAAGTTCAATTCTCCCTAAAGGGAGTTGAATTAGGAGAAAAACACAAGAATGAGAAGATGAACTCTTATAAATGTCAATCAACCTAATAAAATTATCTTACGATAGAAACTCCTATATAAAAGAAAACAAGTGAAACAAAATAAAGAATAAATTATACTAACCTTTTTGAGATTAAAATAAATAAATAAATAAAATCTACAAATTTAACATCATTATATTGAGGGTTTTTTTTAATAAGTTAAACCAAATGAAATTAATGCAAAAATTAGAGTGAATAAGAAGGAATCTTTAACTTTTTTTTTATATGAGTTGAAATTCTTTTAAGTTTTTGATTTTTTGAATGACTTTGATAATTACTAAAATAGCACGTTGTCAAGCAAATTCTGACTTCTAAGTATATTTTTTAAAACAAATTATTTATTTTTAAATAAATAAATATAATAAGAATAAAATTAATTATTTAAACTACTGGAATAAGATTTGTGATGAGCTTTGTAGGCTCAATTGCACGTTCAATCCATATGAAAATGGATTCCATAGAAGCTTGTTTCATGTGAATATAATTGATTTTTTTAATAGGAAATATAAAAAATAAAAATAAAAAGTTTGTTTAACCTTTATCCCATAAATTATTATTATTATTATTATTATTATTATTATTATTATTATTATCACCCTTAAGTTATCACTTTTATTTATTTATTTATTAGAATTTTTTATGTCAACTTATGTGGTACAATTGAAGACAACTATCTAAATTAATAACTTTTAAAGCTTAATTTTATGAACAAAAAAGTCCTTGTAAAATTTGAACAATACTTAAATGATAGTAGGGAAAGGGGGAGGACTATAGGACTTGGTAAAATTCAAATCTAAAGATTCATAATTCCCAGTTAATGAGGATGAGGTAAATTACATTTCACTTTAATTTTCGTAATTTCAATTAGAACTATTTAAACCTCATACTTTCAATTTTAGTGCAATGTGATCAGTTCATTATGTGTTATTAACATTTTTGAAAGGGAAAAATATCACATAAGGGTGCAATTTGAGCAGGCTCAATCCAACCAACCTGAACCTAGCCAAATTTTTTTTAGGACTTTGACAAGATATTTTTAAATTCGGTACGAGTTTGGCAAAAATTCAAGAGCCTAAATTAAATTTGGGTGAGCTTGGATAAAGACGTCAAACAATCCGAGCAACCCGAAACTCAAATTATACATATATAGATATATAAAAATATTAAATATACATATAAATTATTAGTCATTACATGATATTAAAGTAATTTAGATTATTAAATCATATTGAATATATATTTTATATACAAATAATAGAAAATCTTACTTTTATTTATTTTCACTCATAAATTGTCAGGACTACTATAGCTGTATCTTTCTTACATTATATAATTTATTTGTTTTGATAGTATTAATGATTTTCTATAAATAAATAAAAATGTAAATAGAGTTGCTAGTTTGTTACAGTTTGGGTTGGAAATAAAACAGGGACGGATCCAGGATTATGACTTTGGAAGGGCCAAAGTACGTTTAACCTATAACCCATAAAATTTGAAGTTCAATATCAATTTCTACTAACATGAAAAAAAATCAATAATGATACAATAAAATATTGAACTATATATTCCTTGTCAACATAGTTGAGTACGAAAAGATGATCATACAATTGAGAATATTTTTTTGCCCATATTCACTTACAAAAAGTATTAACTATTTCTACATGCATTTATTTACTAAAATTAGGCATCTTCAATTGAGTTCGACGCTCTTTCATAATATCAAAAGCATGAATGATAGAGTCCACATCAAAATCTCGAGCAATGTCTTTTTCAATGTACGTAATCAAGTAACTAGCCAGAAAACCATCTTCCATCCTATTGCACAATTTAGACTTAATGAGTTTCATAGCTGAAAATGCACGTTCTGATGTAGCAGTTGAAACAGGTAAAGTCAACATAAGGCAGATCAATCTATCAATAAGAGGATAACTTGTTGACTTTCTTTCTTTTTGCCGACATTTGACACAACTCAAAAATGGTTGACAGCTTTTGAAACTCGGGAAGTACAGAAATATCAAGCTTATAGTTTTCCAACTGATACTTCAAATGCAATTTTTCTTGCTTGGTGAAATCTATGGGATAAAATTTATTTGCAAGATTGCAAATATCCTCAATTTTGAATGATCTATAACCATCTCTAAGATCCAAAGCTGAGGTAAGAGCAACCAATTCCATTACATCTTCCTTAAAACTATTGTTTAATTTTTGTAACTGAAAATCAACTGTAACCATAAAAATATCAACGTGAAAATGATATTCCATGGTAAGCTGATCTCTTTCAGAACGAGACCAACCTCGGCCTCCTTTATAAGGACAACTCATTCCAAATAGTCTAAAAAATTGGGGGGCTACTATATATAATTTTGAAATTTTCTTTAAAAAAAAATTAGGAGTGCGAACCCCTATAATTTTAAATTATTTTAAAATTTCTGATATAATATATGATATTTTTCAAATTTTTGAGGTGCGGCCGCCCCCCAGCCCTCCCTAGATCCATCCTTGAAACAAAATACATATATAATAAATAACAATTCGCGACTAAATATTTTAGTCGCTAATTACATTTTTAACCCCTACAAATATTTTAATTTTTTGGCGACTAAAATATTCTTTTGTCACTGAAAATATACTTTTGGTGACCAAACTTTTGGTCGCCAAAGATAAAAAAAATAATTTTTTTTCTTTTCATTTGGCTACTAAACAATTTTAGTAGCTAAAACTAACTATATAGCTACTAAAATATTCTTTTGTGGCTGAAAATATACTACTTTTGGCAACCAAACTTTTGGTTGCCGAAGATAAAAAATAATTTTTTTCTTTTCATTCAG
Source organism: Camellia granthamiana (assembly GCA_036172215.1). Lineage (NCBI taxonomy): Eukaryota > Viridiplantae > Streptophyta > Magnoliopsida > Ericales > Theaceae > Camellia > Camellia granthamiana. The sequence continues at coordinate 30,085,788 of CM069903.1, read as the reverse complement.
CTACTAAACAATTTTAGTAGCTGAAACTAACTATAAGGCTATTAAAATATTCTTTTGTCGTTGAAAATATACTTTTTGGTCGCCAAAGATAAAAAATAATTTTTTCTTTTCATTTGGCTACTAAACAATTTTAGTAGCCAAAACTAGCTATACGGCTACTAAAAAAAAATTTTAGTCGCCAACTGTAATATTTTTAGCGACTAAATTTTTTTAGTCGCCAATAATCACTATTCCCCAACTAAAAAAAATTAGTAGCTAATTATTTGACTTTTGCCGACAAATATTATTTTTAGTCGCCGATTCAATAACTTTTGGCAACTAAATTTTTTTTAGTCGCCAAAAGTGGTCGCCAAAAGTGCATTTTGTTGTAGTGTGTACTCTTTGTATGTGATTTTTTGGCATTGTGATGTTTTAATTTGCTTAAATATTAGATGAATGGATTTTATCTCTGTTTTGTTTTGATAATAATGAATAATTTTTTTTTTTATTACAATGTATAGATTATAATGCAAGTTTGTTCTATATTCATTTCCTTTCTTGTTGCTTTTGACCTGAATTGAAGCCCTAGAAACGGTTGATTTTGATGCAGTTTGGTGTGTTTGGTTGATTTCAATTTTGCTTTTCTTGTTGTTTTTATGTGATTTAATTGCATTAATTTCAAAAATAAGTGATAGCGTAGACGCTTGCCTAGTTATTTGCTGCTTTATTGACTTATGTTACAAACAAAACTGCTAATTAATCAGGGTAAAATTTTACTTTCAATGAGAGTAATATTTTACTTCTAAACAGAGTGAAATTTTACTTTCATAGTAAAATTTACTGTTTTATTACAATATTTGTGCATTTTTCCTTCTTTTTTTTTCTTTGGCCTCATGAATATTCTTTCTTTATATGTTAGAAATGATAAGCTTTATGATTTTGTTGATTTTTAAATTTGAGTAAATCTAACAAGATTTTGATTTCTATTAATAGTGTTGACTGCAAATTATTGTATGTTATATCATGTGTCAAATCATGAGAGATGAATCTATTACAAAGTCTATGGAAAATGATGAAAGGAAAATGATTTGGAGCCCTAAAAATACCCCCCCTAATCCTCCTAATTTCCAATTTGGGCAACTGTTTCCTTTTTTTTTTTTTTTTTTACTTGATATAGAAATTAGGGGGATTAGGGGGGGTATTTTTAGGGAGATGTAGCAAGGTCCATGATGAAATTAACAATTCCTAAGCATCAATAGTGCATTAATTTTTGAATGATTCTTCAAAAGCATAGGGTGAGGAACAATTCAACCTCAAAAGAAAAATAGCCAAGTAATAAGGTCTCAAGGACGACAATGTGGACAACTTTTGAGAACTACTTTTTTGTATTTGATGTAAATGATGAATGTAATTTTGCTTTTTTGTAAATGAAAGAATGCTAAAAGAGTAATTGTAAGTGAAAAAATGCTAAAAGAGTAACAATGATACATGTTATACTTGTTATGGATTAGGATGGAACATTATTATAGAACATTGTTATGGATAGAATACAATGATACAATTTATATTTTGTGTCTCTTGATAATATATGTAGTTGTGGTGTTATATTATTTTTGCACAAAGATTGCATTATGAATAGCAGGGACTTTGTGTATTGTTGTAAATTTTGGTGCATGTTAGAAATGTTTTCCTATAGGACTCACATACTTTAAAGTAAGAGAGTAAAATTTTACTTTCAATTCAAAAAACAAATCAGAAATTGCATAGATAAACATTCAACAACATAGTAAAATTTTACTTTCAATTTAGAGAAAATTTTACTTCGAAATACAATAAAATTTTACTCTGAAATAAAGTAAAATTTTACTTTCATCTTAAGAAAACTAATGTTTTACTATCTTTTAGACTAGAATTTCACTCTTATTAAACAAACTCTAACATAGTAAAATTTTACTTTCAGTTCAAAGTAAATTTTACACTGAAATACAATAAAATTTTATTTTGGATGGGAGTAAAATTTTACTTTCATGTTAAGAAAAGTAATATTTACTATTTTTAAGACTAGAATTTTACTCAAAATCTTCGTATTAATAAACTCTATTATAAGTTCCTTTACATGAAACTAATCCAATCACATGAAAAAAATATATAAAATGTCAAATTCAACCACAAAGCAAATTATAAATTTGGATATACAACAATTCAACAATATAGTAAAAATGTCTTTTATTGAACACGCAATAGTGACCCGACACTTGTCATTCTTTACATACACAAACTCAAATTCTATCTCAATGGCATATTTACATAACGCAGTCCGGAAATCATTTGCACCTCCAAAAAATCTTTGACCTACATGAGTAATTCTATTCACCCATCCAGAAGACAATAACAGTCCTTTCTTCATGGCGACAAAACATAGAAAGTAAATCCATTTCATCATCGGTAATATTGGATCTACTTGCATAACAATATAAGAGTTGAAACCATTTTTCAAATCTTTAATCAATTTACAGTCAATCAAAGTAAAATTTTACTGTCATTCTATCAAATAAAGACAGAGCACATACCAGAATAAAATTTTACTCTCATTTTATCAAACAAAACAGACCACATAGAATCAGAGTAAAATTTTACTCCTAAACAAAAACAAAGCACATAATACCAGAATAAAATTTTACTCTCTTTTCTATCAAACAAAAATAACTACTCAACAAAAAAAAAAAACAAAACAAAACAAAACAAAGACAACAAAAAAAACAAAAACAAAAACAAAAACAAAAACAAATAAACAAACAAAAAAACTAATTAACAAATCAACATACCTGATCAAATTCGAACAATAATCAAACACGTGATGTAGCGATCCTGATTTTTCGTAAGTCTTTATTTATTTATTTATTTATTATTATTATCATTATGATCTTACTTTATTTTTGGCTTTATTAACTGTGTGGTTATATGATAATTTAATGTGTTATTTAATTAATGTAATGTGTTATTTAATTATATATAATTAATCCGAATATTTATATATTTATATTTGTTATATATAAAAAAAAGTGTTTTATAAAATTATAAAATAAATATCAAATTTATATATATTGTATTTAGGTATGATAGTAAATTTGGTTATAGTAAATTCGGTTATGTTGGATTTGGGGGGTGTATATATTGCTTTCTTTAGTCATTCTTTATATATGTTGTATTGATAGTAAATTAGGTTACAAAACAAAGAGTGCTTTGTGAGAAAGAGAGACGGGAGAGAGAGAGTGACAGAAGAGAGAGATGGCAAAGAGAGGTAAGGAAGAGAAGAAGAAAAAAAAAAAAAAAAAGTTAGGGTTTTGTTTTGGTGGCTCCATTAGTTCTTCAAATATTTCTTTGATTTTCAAAAATAATTGTGAGTGCAAAACTCACTTCCCTGATTTATGTTTAATCTGTTGTTTTTATTTATTTGATGTTAGTTTGATTTCGTATTTACATGAAGATGATGGATTAATTTTAATTATTGTGGTTAATTGTGTATGCAAGGTTTAGGATTTTTTTATGTATTTATTTTATGGTTATAATCACACTCATGATTATATGAAATTGAAATAAACTTGAAATCCATAAATATTGGTTAGATGATGGATTAATTCGTATTTTTATTTGTTTATTTTTATTTATTTGATATTGGTTTGATTTTATATTTGCATGTAGATGATTGACTGATTTCATTATTTGGTTAGATGTGTATGTAAGGTTTAAGATGTTTATATGTATTTATTTTATGATTGTAATCACACTCATGAATATATGAAATTAAAATAAAATTGGAACTCATAGATAAATTCCTTATACTCCACCATGACTCTATGGATTGTTGTTTTATTTAAGTGATGGTGAGAAAGAGTGTATAAGAAAAAAAAAAGTAAAGATTATGGGATTTATTTAAATACCTTAGACTTGGCATTGTTATGTTTGTTCTCATGAATAGATGAGAGATTGTGTATATATATATTTTTGCATCATTCTTATTAGTAGACGAGTGCTTTGATTTACGCGCGTACGTATATACTAACCATCCGAGGAGTGTGGGTCAAATTCGGATCGATGTTAGATATACGGGAGACACATGCGATATATGTATAGGCCGGAAGTAAAGGTCCGAAGTGGTAAAGTTAATGTACAAAGAATTTAATTATGAGTTTATTGGTATAGTGTAAATTGTATTGATTTGTACATCTTGAAAAATAGTAAACGACCTCGATAAATTATGAAATTTGAGCAGAGGCATGTATACGTGATTCTAGACAACTTTTGTGTTTTAACTTTTTATTAAAAAGATTGATTAAAACTTATAATCGGATGATCTTGGTTACAATAGTTTTTATTCATTTTAACAGTGCAGACTTTAGATGTTGTTTTAACTCACGAAACGAGCTTATTTTTATTAATTTCGCATAAACTAAAATAAAATATTATTATACACACTTTTCGTGTTTTGAACTTTTCCGAAAAAAATCATCTTATGACAGTTTTTGTTCGTTTTTCGTTTCAAATTCTTCAGTTGAATTCCGTCTAGGTTCTTATATCAAGTTTTTTTCTGAACCTGTTTAGTTTCTACTAAATTTGTTCGCAATGTCTTTTAGAAAATTTGATTTTGTACGACTTTTATTCTTTGAGTTTTGGTCAATTCGAATTATTTAAATATGAAATGGTATATTTTTATACTTCTTTAACAAGTTACTTATGATTAAATTATACTAATTTTATTTTTTGCAGGATGGTGGGTCTTACTAACTTTTTATGCAGGGCAGACCCACCATATTCTTATTTCTATTTTGTTTATTTTATATTCAATTTATATTTTGTTGTGTACGGGTAAAAAACTAAATGTCACTGTACCTCGGGAAGCTACCCATTCGTTTCGGTGTGGATAGAACTACTTATCTTGTCCCGTACCAAGAATTAAATGTGTTTTTATTTGTGTCTGGTGGGTACGTGGGTGTTAAATTTTGTATTCATACCAGTATACTTGTATACTGACTCGTTTTATCTCTTGACAACTCGGGTGCGTTCTCTTTGAGCGCAGCCGAGCTTCCTTTGCAGGATTAATTGGAACTATGGTGGTGAAGAGAAATAATTATAATTGTTGAACATGTCGTTTGGACTTCTTTTTTTTTTCTTAAGCTTAAGGTTGATATTAGATTATATATTTATTATTATTTTTATGACCTTAGTATTTTGATAATTTGGTATGGTTTGTAACTTTACATTATTTAAATTATTTTGACTATTAATTGTTACTTTAATGTTGGAGGTATTGGTTAATTATGAAATTATGGTAGATGGTTTGGTTAGCCTTTTTTTTTATTTTTTTTATCCCTTGTAATCTTTTGAAGATGAAAATTTACTTAAACCTTATGGAGACAAGAATGTTTAGTTTTTTTGTTTCACCCCTAGGATTTGAATGATAGAATATTGATTGGAGTTTAGTTCTAATTTAATATTTAATTGTCCAAATTTTAAGACGTGACACGTGATCGAAGCAAAATCTCTAAAATTGGATCAACACTCTCAATCTTGATAACTCTCAAAATCTTATACGGATTTGAAATATAAAGCTCTTGTTGATACAGATTTCAAAATTGCCGGAGAATACGTGATCGAAGCAAAGTTGGTGAGATTGTCAGCAGTGAATCGTCTATTGTTGACCGACGGCAAGATTGTCGGTGGTGAGATCTTCAAATTTCAAGATTGAGTTTTTACGAGATCTTTATTGATTAGATTTTGAAATATATGAAATTGTATATATATGAAAGGGTAATATTATCTATAAAAAAAAAATTATGGTATATTTATCGTGAGCTACTATCTTCTTTCTCAATGGCCTATTGGCTTAGGAAGACTAAATAAGTGCACTTTTGACTTTTTATTAAATATGGGTTGGATTTGGGTTGGGTTTGAAGTGATGTGTTAGAGAGGTGATGTGACTTAAATAAGATAATGTGACTTAAATAGGATAGTGACTTTTTAACTTTTTAAATTTTTTTGAGGATGCCAAACTTGGCCTAAATTAATTAAGTTGTTCATTACCCTCGAAAAAGGCCCAGGAAGAGGATTTCACCAAAAATCTCATGAATCATCCGTCCAATAATACAGTGTTATCGGATCAGAAGTTCAATGGGCCCATCTAATTATTGCGACCTTACATTTTGCTTATTGTATTATTTTGATATTTATACTTTTGATTAATTTAATTTTAATATTTAATTATACATGTTGTATTAATTTGATTCAATTGATAATGTTGTTTATGTTTTTTATGAAAATTAATCAATGAATTGGTTAACTCATTAAATTGAGTAAATTTATAACTTTGTTTTTAAAAATATAGCACATACCATTTATATGTGTATTTTTCATTAAAAAAATATTAACAATCATAATTAATTAGACTAAATTGAGACAAAAAAAAGTTATTTTGGAAATTAGATTTTTTTTTGGGGGGTTATTTTTGTACTTTTTACAAAAAGATTTTCAAAAAAGTTAAAAAATAAAAATAAAAAAATAGTTAACTTCTTGTAGTGATTTTTTTTATTAAAATTATGACTTCCCAAAATAAGTCAAAATTATAAATTTAAAATTAAAATCAAACGAATTAAAATTTTAAGAACGAAAATTATACACGAATCAAAATATAGATATGACAATAATGCAATCCATCCGACTTAACAGTACTCTAAAATCAACATTGTGAATTGTCTTTTAATTATTTTTCAAAAAATTGCTGGGAAGAAAGAATAATGAAGGGAAATCAAATTGTATGCATTGGCAGACTCAAAACTTGACTTAAAAAGCATATTATCTACCAAAGCAACATCTCAAATGCCTTTCAATCAAAGAATATTGTACCCAAAAAGAAAAAGAAAAAGAAAAAGAAAAAGGATACTCCTCTATACAAATAGTGTAGAGATGAGACAACCTCCAAAGCGCACACAATTGTGGCAATGCTTCATTCGAAACATGAGCGATCAAACAAAACTCCTTTTACACAACAAACAATTGTTTTTCATTCAACGAAATTACAATTTTGCCATTGCCGAAAAACAAAAATTATTTTTACATTCCCCCACAATATGAAACCCATCAAAAACTCAAATTGATGATAAATACCCGCATTCATTGTGTAGCTCTCTCTTTTGTATGATTTAGAGATTATGAAAATGAAGACGAGGACGATGATGATGTATGATTGCGACAGAACTGAAAGCTATTCTCATCCATTCTATCCACAACAAAGTGCCCAAGCATGTCCTTTGCCTTGACCAAATTCTCTTTACACAAAAACTCATCACTACAAACTCTATCCACCTCCCTATCAAAATCATGCACAAAAACATGAGTCTTTCCATTCCCACCCTTCTTACTCCTCGCCAAAACCCCGGCGGTGAATATCGCGGCCATCCGCCCCGGGGCCTCGGGCCAGTATCCTCTCGGCCCATCTACCAGTATCACATCCCACTCCACCTCATACAATTGGTTCGGCAGATCATTCAGGCCCAGCTTACAGTCCGAAAACAAGAGGTTCTGAACAGGCCGACACTCGTTTCGGACTTGCTCTCTAGCAGAAGCTAGAAGTTCCTTGGTTTCGCTTATTTTGGTTGAGTACTGGACGTCGTAGGCTTCTATTTCGGGGTGGATTTCTTCCATGTAGGCGGCGTAATAGCGGTTCTCGTCGATGAAGACGGTGCGGCCGTGGTGGTTGAGGGCTTTCCAGAGGAGGGTTTCGTGGGTCAGGCCGAAGACGAGGAAGTTGCAGGGGGAGGAGCATTGGTGGAGGACGTCGGAGATGGGTTTGATGTCGGAGTAGGTCATACGTTCGGTGTTGTTGGAGATGGAGGTGGTGGCGTAGTGGAGGAGGGCTTTGACGACGGTTTTCGAGATGCGAGGAGGGTGGTTGGTGGTGGTGGTTGTTGTGGTGGTGGTGGTGGCGGTGACGACGGAGGTGGCGGCGGCGGTGACAGTGGTGGCGATGGAGTCGCGGGTGTAGATGAGGGTGAGGAGGAAAGCGACTGTGAAGAATGAAATGAGGGCGACGAGCCAGAGGCGGTTGGAGCTTCCTTGTTTTTGGATGTAGGGGTGGAGGAGGATGAGCCTTGTGTTGCTGTTGATGTTGTTGTTCTTCATTTTGGAGAGAGAGAGATAGAGAGAGGGGGGGGGGGTGTTGGATTGGTGGAGGAGGACTTCCCTGAGAGGGTTGAGAGAGAGAGGGGGTTGATTTTAAAGACACAATGATCTAAACCAAACTGGTGTTATCAGATTAAAGTTAGAGTAATAAGTAATTGCCAAATACTCCATGAAGGTGACATAACATTGGACACAAAGAAATGAAATATATGATTTTGAAAACTCACCTACATTGGACTAGAATCTGAATTCTCTTTCTTTATTTCTCTAAATTTTGTCCTAACGTACTAATAAATAAATAAATAAAATCTTATTATATTATCTATTATTACCAACTATTCAATTATGTTTTAAATTTTTTGTGCCACTAAATTGATCAAATGATTAATAATTAAGGACGAAAAATTTTAAAAACAAAATATCATTCCTTATTAGAGTAATAGACAAGTGATAAATTATTTAGTGATGGGTTCTATTATCTATAGTCAAAATTATTTTTTTTATAATTAATTCTATGTACATAGAATTGATATGCAAACTAAGCGAAATTTAAAAAAATTGTAAGTTTTTTTTTTTTTTCCTTTCTTATTTTTTGACTCTCTTTCGTCACCTACTATTAGAAAATTATATAATTCACAAGTATAAGTGTGTGAAAAAAATATTTTCATTGGTCGATTAAATGTGTGATAAATCGCATTTAAAATGTGATGAATTTTTTTTTTATTTAAAAAATTTTATCACTTGAATTAATTTATAAGTGTGTGTTTGTGTTCATAGGATTCATATGATTGGGCATTCAAATACATTTGTAAACAATCATGTAATGTGATATGATACACTCCGATCTGAACTTGTGTTATTAGTGGGGCCTAGTTTAGTTTTGTTTTTTTTATAATGTGGTTTGGTTTGGACGCAGATTACTAAAGGGGGTGGTTGGACTAGAGCTGGTGGAAGGAGGAAAGGTATTTGGTAAGGGATTGTAGCGACCCAATAACTAATTACAAGCCCAAAGTCGCTTTTCCTTCGTCATTTCATCTTTTGTTTCCTACGTTAACCACTCTTTTATTATTTATTTATTCAATTCAATTCAATTAAAATTTGAAGATTTATATGTAGGTCCGAAGAAATAAATTTATTGTTCAATAGATCTTATAAAAATTAGTAACATTTTTCATTAAATATAAAAATGTCATTAATTATTAATTTTCATTGACAAGTTGAAAATTGTCACAAAAAATGTCGTTAAGTATAAGTTTTAGTAACAGTTTAAAAAAATCATTACAAAAAAGTTATTAATTTTCAACTTTCAACGATAATTTATAAAATTTGTCACAGAAAAACATTGCTAATTGTAAATTTTAGCGACAATTTATAAAAATCATAACAACAAATCACTAATTGTCAATTTTTAGCGACATATGCAAAAAAAATCATCACAAAAAGATATTTTTAGTAATGATTTTATTAAGACTTATTTTTAATAGGATTTAATAAAAATTAAATCTAATTATTAAGACTTATTAATAATTTACCTTTAAAAAATTTATGTTACTAGTTGTACTGTAACCCCTTAAAAAGGACATCAAACTGCCATGCATTCTGTTTTATTAAAAATCTATTAATTCCAAAATTGCATTTGTTATTTAAAGGTTATTAAGACTAGAAATATATATGCTCATTTTTGTTTTGCCTAAATCAAACATTCTAAAATATATCATGTCTTCATCCAGTAATCAAACATCACCTAAGTTTTAGTAGCAGTTTAAAAAAATCATTACAAAAAAGTTATTAATTTTCAACTTTCAACGATAGTTTATAAAATTTGTCACAGAAAAACATTGCTAATTGTAAATTTTAGCGACAATTTATAAAAATCATAACAAAAAGTCACTAATTGTCAATTTTTAGCGACATATACAAAAAAATCATCACAAAAAGATATTTTTAGTGATGATTTTATTAAGACTTATTTTTAATAGGATTTAATAGAAATTAAATCTAATTATTAAGACTTATTAATAATTTAACTTTAAAAAATTTATGTTACTAGTTGTACTGTAACCCCTTAAAAAGGACATCAAACTGCCATGCATTCTGTTTTATTAAAAATCTATTAATTCCAAAATTGCATTTGTTATTTAAAGGTTATTAAGACTAGAAATATATATGCACATTTTTTTTTTGCCTAAATCAAACATAAAATAATTTCATTCTAAAATATATCATCTCTTCATCCACTAATCAAACATCACCTAAAATTAAAGAAACATGTGGCACCACAATATTACTTTCTCTTCCTTCTAATCTCATATGGTTAAATTAAAACTAACGTCACCATTTTTGTTTTTGTTTTTATTTTTTGTCGAACGTCACAAATTAGTTTTTTTTTTTAATTTTTGAGTGCAATTGAATGCGCTTTTATTTGATGACAAGAGTAATAGGTGCATGATGAAAGCATAGAGATGTACCCTGGATTGCTTACGCAATTTGAAAATATGATTTACAATCAAACATCAATTTAACGAATGGGTCTATTTTAAAACTTTTCCAGGAAAATGTTACAGAATGATATGGGGTAACATGATTGTAATTAAATGTTATTTTAATAAATATTTTACTTTTAAAGCAATAAAAATGTGTTAACACCAACTCAGCCCTTTATAATAAAATAGATATATATTTCAAGTGGAATAGAATGAATCAGAACTTTTGACCTACTGGAAATAATATTGTATGTGCGAGTAATATAATCATAAAAACATGTGGTTTTTTTTTTTTTTTTTTTTTTTTTTTGGTGGATTTTGGCTCGAATGGTGGGGAACAATAAAGAAGCCATTCGGCCCAGGGAATATCAGGGAAAGATAAATCATGGGCCCAGTAGATTGCAGGAGGCCCAAAGGACTGTTATCTCTTGGCCTGGTGAGCATGTCTCTCATATGGCCCATTGGGGTTTCTCAAGTACATTTCTTTTACATCACACACACAAAAGTACATTTCTTAGCCCGCCCCAAAAAAATGTTACATTTCTTAAATGAACAAATGGTTACGAATCCTTTTCAAAATTTGTTTTGTAGAGTTTTTTAAATTTAATTTTATTCATTGGTTTGAGTATAGTGTTTGGTTAGAGTTTTTAAAAATTAATTTTACATTCATTTTTGAAAACATGTCTACTCGGTCATCCTCCCGGACGTCCGGCCGATTGTGTTTGTTTTTTTTTTTTTAGCACCTATTATTTTTATATTTTAAATAAAAAAATATTTTTGAAATTTTTTTAAAATTTTTTATGAGCTTTGAATAGAATTTTGAGTTATGTGTTTAGTTATGAGTTGTAAGTTTTTGAATCAAATATAATATATCACATTAAAAATTTTAAACTCAATTCAAAACTCTTTTCAAAATTTATAACCAAACAAATTTTTCACATTCAAATTATAATTTCAAAGCTCACAAACTCAAAATACAATTCTATTATCAAATTATAATTTTAAAATTCTACCAAACGCTACCTTAAGTTCTTTGTTCTTAATACAATTGATGAAATTTTATGAATAAGAGGTATAAATTTTAATAATAGATGAAGATTGATGTTATGTTTAATTTATTGGAATTGAAATGAAATAATATTGTTCCATCATAATATTTATTCTCATATTTAATTCAAAAAAAATAATAAAAAATACACAATAAATCAAATCATCCTTTATCTTTATAAGTAAACTAGCTTATCACTCGTGCTATGCACGAGATAATTATAGATATTTATATTTATTTTAATTTTTTTAATATATAAATTATGTTTTTTAATATTTTTTATAAAAATAATTTAACAATTTTATCACTAACTATAGTATACATGAGAAATTAAAAAGGCTACTGCAGTAACTATGCACGAGCTGGATCTATAATTATTTGCATGAGGGAATTTTAAATATTAATCAGAGATTTTGACCAAATCAATAAATGCAGGTATGTGGATTGAAAAAAGTTAATAAATGTTAATCAGGGGATTTTGACCAAATCAATAAATGCTGAGATTTTTTTTTTTAAATAAAAAATTTAGAAAATTAAGATTGAGAGATTGGAATTTCCACAAGGCTTGGAGTTTAGAAACCCCCTTTTTTCTTAATATATTTACAATTATCTATATATGTGAATTGTGATTTTTAAATGTCTTTTTTTTTTTTAAATGTCTTCTTTTTTTCCTTTTTTATATTATATTAAAATTTAATATTTTGATAATAATCATATGTGTTGGACTTTTTAAGGAATTAACTGTGTTCTTTTTTTTATTATATTATATTAAAGTTTAATATTTTGATGATAATCATATGTGTTGAACTTTTCAAGAAATTTTTTTTATGCTTATTCTTAATGCATTAAAGTGTTATTATGAGGGATAATAATCATATGTATTGGGACTTTTCAAGGAATTCATATGTGTTGGATTTCAAAAAAAATTTTTATACTTGTTCTTAATGCATTAAAGTGTTTTTATGAGGGTAAGACTTGAGAGTTGAGAGAAGTTAATAAATGCTAAGGTTTTTTTTTTTTTTAAATCAAAAAATCAAGAAATTTAAATTGAGAGATTAGAACTCCCACAAAACTTAAGATTAAAAACTCTCTCTTACTTAATATATAATATAGATAGTCAATCCGTTCCAATTAACAATGCAAGCGGGAATGGTGCATTCAATCTCAAATTTATTTTTTTTAAATTTATTTTTTTTTATGGCAAATCAATTCTCATGCTTTTAGGCACAAAAAAATGATCATTACAGGACCAAAAAAAATTGAGCCCCCAAAGCAAAGAAAAAGAGGCAAGACGTTTGAAAATAACAATAATGCATTTGAATTTTAAATTTGTAAATAAATTTTGGAGAGAAAAAAAAAAAAAAAAGACGGTAAAACTGCATGAAATATCCCTGCACAGGTACAAATACAAGATGTAAACAGAGACTAATCAATTTTGTACCTGAATATGTTCGACTCACAATAGAAATTTTCTGAAATTTACTGCTACAAATAATTTAGATCCAGCTTGTCACGAGTTGAAGATCAAGACTCGACCCCGCAGTCTGCACCGTTGGCCTATTTTTAGGTCTCGTCTCGATAATCCAAATCATTCACATGTTAAAAAAATTTCAGTATATTATTCGTGCAAAAAATCAAATTGATTTAATAACGGTAATTACGTGTTCGAATTAGTTTTATATGAATCCTTTATTTTCACCGTCTATGTTTTTTTATAAAACTAATTCGAACACGTAATTACCGTTATCCGATCGATTTGAATTTTTACATGAATAATATACTTGACGAATCTTAAAATGTAAACAGTTCGAATCATCAAAATAAAATAGAAAAATAAATCCACAAGGCCAATCATTAGATCCAGTCTTGATCTCCAATTGAAGACAAATTGGATCCAAACAATTTATTTGGATTGACTTTTAAAAAAGCTTTTCGAGAAGCTCTGTTTATGAAACCATACATCTCCATAACTGTTACACTTGATACCCAAAAAAAATCATGTTTGTGATCTCATGTTTCTGCGCCCCATAAGATATTGCCCCTCATTTCCTCGGAGAAATTATCAGCAGATTAACAGTACAAAAAACTACATGCAATCATCAACTTTAAATTTTAAAATGAGAACATTCTAGATTAAACTTTTTATTACTGCCATAATTTAGAACAATGGAGTATATGTGAAGTTGTTCGTGTCTGAAAGCTTTTTACTTAGAAAACAACACTAATTGGTAGATTTACTCGATCTTAATTTGCAAATTATATGTCACATAGACAAAAATTATCAAGTAAGTCTCTAGGACATTACTTTCTCGTGTGTCCGTCTGATAATGTTTTGTGATTTGTCAATCATATAAGTATTTAGACTTTTACTATTGACTAGGCACATTGTTAGCATAATAATTTTGAAATGTTGAATAATTTATTGTCACATGAGATTTTTTTTTTAAAAATGATCTGTTTTATTAAATAAATGGATAATTCTAAGTGTGGGAGGCAAAAAACGAGTCAACGTAATGCAGGATTAGAATTTCTGGGCTAACAAAGGGAGGGCATCCCCGCTTGAGTCAGCCCAGGATAGTTCAAGTCTGGCCTGACAGCCCAGGACCAGACTAGGCCAGGGAGTTTGACGGCAGAGAAAAGGCAGAAAGAAGCGCACCCAAGAAAGGCACAGAACCGGTCAACCCACATTAATATATTTTAGGCTCAATCAACTCCTAGAAAGTCGTGCCTGGTGAAACACAATCTCTAAGAAAAAGGGGCTGACGTGAGGAGTAAGAGATAGCCCAAACAGCCCATAACGACTAGTGGGAGCAAGTTATAATAGGAGAAGCAATCAGCCCAATTGAGATACACAAACACTTTTACCTGAATCTCACTAATTTTATCTTGCAATTTTGTCTATTCCTGTAATTAACTTAGGCATCGGAGGGTATCCAGGCAACTCCAGCCATCCCTCTTACTTTTATTTGAGTGTTTTTCATATCAGAAACTTTACTATCTCTGCTACGCCATCACCGCAACTTTAATGGTTTGATTTTTTCCCACCACACTAGGTAAATATAGATTTTAAAAATCTTAAAACTAAGAGTAGGATTGAAACTAAATAAAAAAATAAATTCCAAAAGCCTCAACCTTTAATGCTTTTTGTAGTGGTGAGTTCATCACTCATGCTATGATTGACCAAACCACAATAACATTGACATGATTTTCAAGGGGTGAATTATGGACACCCTATTTGCGGTCAAAACGGCAGTATGGGATCTAACTTTACTGTTTGGAATTTTGCATCTAAAAAACAAAAAAACACAAACACAAACAAGGTCTTCAAAGTGGGAATATTGGAAAACAAGAAAAAGGACTTTCCACAAAAGACGAGAACATGGCTTTTATTGAAATAAATAGCACACGCAAAATTGAGAACGTGCCATCTTGACTTTTTTGAGTCCACAATTTTTACAGGAGTGCATCACTCCCAGCTTCATAAGCCATTTAGTTAAACACAATCACACTTGGTTTGACAGTAATCCTACAAGCACAAAACTCATTCCCACTTGACAATCCCACTAGATAATCCATTTTTCTCCTTTAGGCCATGTTTGTTTGTGTGTTAAAACTCTCAAACTTTTTATACCATGATTACATATACAATGGGATTATTAAACACTATTGGTTTTATGTGTATTTATTAACTAATTATTTTGTTTTTGTGTTTAGTAATAATTTTTTAAAATAAAAATGTGATTTTACATATAACGCTATGCATGAGCGTTCGAAGTAAACAGTGATTAAGAGAGTGATTAGAAAGGTAAAACTATGTTAATGGTCCAACGGATTCAGGCTGACTGGAGGATGAGTGGCTGGGTGAGGGTGGAGCAAGTGGTTCAAGGAGAAAAGAATGGCAATGCACCAAATGGGCAGCACCTTCCCAAATCCCAAGAAATCCTCTTCTTGGATCTTGGGAAATGAGTCATATTTATAGGTTTTTCCTTATTACCAAAGGTTACCAAATAGCCAAATAGGGTGAGGACTTATGTCCCTAAGAATCACATAGAATATTCTACCTTGGACTACCAGGTTGAAGGTGTCACATGTCCCTCTGCATGTGATATGTACTATCTGTTTGGCAGAAGTACCTCCGCAACTACCTTTTCAAACCTCAGCAAATGCAGTTACGGAGGTAGTATTTGCCGCTACACTTGCTTTTTTCAGTTCGAACCTCAGCAAGTGCACTTGCGGCGGTAATGTTTGCTGCTGCACTTGCCTTCTCAATTCGATTTAGCCAAGACATGCACTATCGGGACTTCATAGCCTACTATTAGCCATGTTCATGTTCACTTCAGTGACGCCTCCATATTTAGCCACCTAACCACAAACTCCCCAGCTTTGCAGGGTGAAGGCCACAACCAAGCTTGTTGTCAGTTATGCTATGCCCTAGTACCAAGCCCAAAAGGACTTCCTTGGTCCTGCCTGTACAACCAAGGCAAGTCTGTGACCTGAGTAATGGAAAGGGATTCCCTTACACTCAGATTTCCCTATTCCCATCTTTGTGGGGTTGTCGCGTTATACTAGCATCTCTAGGCCTGCTACTAGCTCCAACCAGTAAGCTTTAGGGCCTGCTATCAGCGCCAAGCTAGTGAGCTTCGGGACCTGCTATCAACGTCGAGCTAATGATGACTTTAAGGGTCTACTATCAGTGCCAACCATTAGCCTTTACTTATAGAGGGGGAGCTTCTCCCAAAGACTGTTATCACCTTGGTATAGTCTTTTTTTTGTAAGTTAATTACGGCAGTTGCTTCTCGTGGCAAGTTCAAATGGCGGCGCTGACAAAGTACCTCAGCAACTTGGGCGCTGTAAGTGTTGTATCAGCAAGTTAGTTGCTACGGTTTTCTTCTTTCCCTCAACAAGTTCAAATAGCAGCACCAACAATACTTGGGATGGCGGCACTGACAATCTTACAAATGGTGACGCTGAGACAAAGTGCCTCAGAAACTTGACCACTGCAAGTGTTACCTCCGCAACTTGACTAGACCATTTTTCTTCATGGAACTTGTTCAAACCTTTGGCAGGTCAAACCTGTTTCGACCCATTGTTGACCCAATTCTCTTGGGTTTTAGCCCATGCTCCTTTAATTATTCTTGCTCACCTAACAGGCGCGACCTCAGCACTTAGGTCTATATTTAATTTCGACCTTAATTTTTGTCCCTTTACACACTATTTCCTCCCCCCTTCTTTCCACTATTTATCTATTATTCACACTCTCTAAATCTTATGTTTAGATCTTAGATTTATTGAGCGGTAGACAAAGAAAAAATTATACTTTATTTTTATTTTTCTTCTATGAATCTCTAACAAAAATAAGTGATTATTTGATGAGTATTGTTTCACACCACTTATCACTTGACACTTAGAGCATCTCCAATGGTTTGCCATTGGAGCTGCTATTGCTATAATATAACAGTTGTGTTGAAAAATGATACTCCAATAGTTGAATATGGCAGCTACCAAATTTGAGAAATGCCAAAGCTTGTGTCAATGACAGCTGCCATTTGCGCCAACTCAGCCAAAACCAATGGTTTCCCTCCCTCCTTTCCTCCCAGCAACTGTTTCACTATTTTTTTTATCAGAATTCACCAAAAAAAATTTCAATAAATTTTTTTTAATTTACCCAAAATCATTATTATTATTTTTTTTTACAGAATCAACAACAATCAATAAATCACTCTCAAACAAATCAATAAATCTCAACAAAATCAACAATAATCAATAAATCGATCTGCAGCTGTGAATATTCAAAACCACTATCGAACAAGAAAAGTGAAGAAAAGGTACTTGAATCGATCTGCAAATAAACCAATCTGGTGGTGTTCTAGGGAAGAATCGGCAATCGTCTATCCCTATCCCGACACCGACTTCATTCCTCTAATTCTTCTCTTATCTCTCTCTCTCTCTCTCTTTCTCTCTCTCTACCGCCATAACCATGGACTCTAACACCGAATTGGCGATCGTCCATCCTGACACTGACTTCATTCTTCTGATTCTTTTCTCATATCTTTCTCTCTCTCTCTCTCTCTCTCTCTCTCTCTCTCTCTCTTTACCACCATAACTATGGACTTCAACACCGAGTCATCTCTCATCTCCAAACTCCAATCCTTCTCTCTCATCGTCGTCAAAGACCACCAACCCTCCATCCGATCTCTCGCCAAGAAGTTCTTCTCATTCCTCAATCGGTCCCTCTCTCTCTTATCCCTAAACACCGACCCCCAATTTGAAGATAGAGAGAAGAGAGATATGGTTTGTAAATGAAGAGAGAGAAAAGAGATAGAGTGATGGGGTGATCAAAATGACGAAAAGGAAATGAGGGTAGTGTCTTCGAATGAGAGATAGAGAGATAAGGTTTCATCTGAGCCGTTGGATCTATATAATCCAACGGTGATGATACTGTCTTGGAATGTGTAACATAAGCCAAGAGCTCTATTTCAATTTGGAAGTAAAAACGGCTATTTTTCTAAACAGAACACACCAACAGCTAAAAATTAAACTACTAAAAAAAAGGGTAATATTTTTATAGCAGTATAAATACACAAACTTTGTTTCACCAATTTGAGTTCACAGCAACAATTTTTCTTTCAATTATATTTTTCTTTTTAATTTTTCACACAATCAGTATGGAAGGTTCATCAAAAATAAAGAGAGGAAAATCATTCACTACTCAAGAAGATGTGGCAATTTGTAGAGCTTGGTGTCACATTACTAAAGACCCAATTGCTAGAAATTTGCAATCGTATGCTCATTTTTTGGGAAGAATTTTTGAAAATTATTGCTCACTGCAGAATGATCACTCAAGAACACAAGTGTCTATCTCATCTCGATAGGGTGTAACCATGAAATGTTGCAACAAATTTCGTGGGTGTCTAGCGCAAGTCGAAAATCTACATCTAAGTAGGGCGTTACACGTTGATATAGAACGATTTTCATTTTCATTTATTATGTTAATTTTTTTTTATTTTTTCTATATAAAAATTAACTAATTAATTAATTTAATATTTTATTGATATAGATGCTTCAAGCAAAATTATTATACCGACAAGATGAAAACAAACATTTTGCTTTTGAACATTGTTGACCAATCTTGCAAAGCAATATCAGGTGGCAAGATGTAACTTCTACGAACACGGTGAAGTCAAGGTTACATACACCGTTTTCTCCTAATTCAGCCTCTAATTTCCTGTATTTCTCTTGAAGATAACAACAATGCAAGTGTTGGTAACAATCCAACTGTTGCAATGGGTAAAAGGCCTATAAGTAAGAAAGCTACAAAAGAATTATTTGGGAGAAATCAAATCGTTGAAGCTGAAGTCCAAAAAATGAGCATATAATTGGAGACATTTAACCAACACCTTGCTGAGAAGGAAAAGAAAAAATGATTCAAGCACTGCAGGAGATGAAAGAACTTGAGATCAGAAGACAAGAACATGAGATCAAAAAGGAAGAACATTTGATAATGATTACGGACATTTCACATTTGGACCCTTAAATGAAAGCGTATTACACAATGCAAAAAAATGAGATTTTCACAAAGTGGTCCGCACATGTCAGCAACCCAAATTACTATTTTGCCCTACCTCCTAATGAATAATTACGGGATAATGTATTTTTTAATTTGCAATGTCATTTATTTTTTAATGTAATTGTTGTATTTATTTTCAATGTCATTTTTATTTTGTAATGTAATGTAGTGGTCCATTAAATTTAAATTTGTCTCCTACCTCTTGATAATTTTTTTTTTTTTAAAATTTTTGTAGTGATATATTTTTTGGTTGGGTGAATTATATTTAATTTTTTTCCCCAATTTTTCAATTTTTTTTTTCATTTTTTATATTTGTCTAGTCGGGAATAATATAAATACATAATTTTTTTAGAAACAGTTAAACAAAGGTCACAATGGACAAAAAATAAACCAAAAAAAAAATTACTAAAAAATTTATATCCAAACAACACCTACAAACTTGGAGGGAAAGTTGGTTGAGATTTGCTAAAATAGCAAATGACTATTGGAGCACCATGGCTATAATTTGGCAAAATAGCACTATTCATTGTCAAATTATAGCAATAATAATACTATCTTAGCAAATACCATTGGAGATGTTCTTATCAAGTTATTTTTCAAAATTCTAACAGAATGTACGAAATTGCACAACTTTAATCAATACGTAGCAAGTTGAAATATCATATCAATTTACTTCAAGAGTGACATAAAAAATTTTCTAATTCAACGCACAGTAACGTCATTGTATCATCACCTTAGTAACACTTTCATGTCATTGATCATCAGCTTCTCATCACAATTCTGCGTGGTTAGAGCGAGAAAGTAATGGTGGCCCATCCCTTAGACAACACCATCGAAAACAACTCTCACACCCCAGGTGACCTTCGCGAACCTTCTAATCAAGGAAAATTTGCTGAGGAAGAGGATCATCTCATCCGAAGTACAAAGAAAATCAAAAGCTCCGATGTAGATAAGAAAGACACCATGGCGAATGTCTCTGATATGGATACGAAAATACTCCATGAAGTTCATGGAGGCCAAGAAGCTACAGCTTTGGGTCCTCTCCCCCCCAAATCCTTCAAAGAGGCTCTGGCCACTGGCAAAAATAATGACTATACATTTGATAGCAGAGTAGAACTCCTCTCGTTTAACGAAGAAGATGATGTTGATCAAGTGGGTCACTCTAGGATCCAGAACACTTATCCACAACACCAGGGCCTCTCCACCATATCTCTACCTAAGAAGCTACTAGAGAAGATAAAAAAAACTTGGGAAAATGCCCTAGTTATCAGACTGCTGGGAAAGAATATTGGGTAGAGAATGCTCTGCTCTAGGGTCAAGAATATTTGGGGCCTCCAGGGCAAATTTAATGCTATCAATATCGGCTGTAATTACTTTCTCTTTAAATTCTCTGAGCAGGAAGACTGTGCTTGAGTCTTCACAGGAGGCCCATGGGTCATCATGGACCATTACCTCACTATGCGACGATGGGAACCAAACTTTAAACCATCGGAAGCTTTTGAAACCACAACCGCTGTCTGGGTTTGGTTTCTCGAGCTTCCGATTGAATACTATCAAGAAAAATTCCTCTTTGCGATTGCTAAATCCATTGGTTAGCCTCTCAAAATCGATTGGACCATGGCTATGGCAACGCGGGGAAAATTTGCAAGAGTCTGTATAGAAATAGATCTCAGTAGACCCCTTACACCAAAGTTCATTTTGGAGGATAAGGTTTACAATATAGAATATAAGTCTCTCCATTCATTCTGTTTCCTTTGTGGACGCATTAATCATCGAAAAGAGGCTTGCAGATTCCAAACCTCAAGAGTTCCACCGGCAACGAAAACACTAGCCATTTCCGATAACGGAAGCACTGACAACCACACAGTTGAGAATAACGGTAACCTGTAACTAGAGAACAGTGAGGAAGAAGCATTTGGTTTATGGATGCTTGTAACCAAGCAGTTTCGAAGAACAGCCTAACCCAAAATGGCACGAGATCCAACTGGCCCAAACCACAAAACCAACTCCTTTAAATATTTGGAAGAGGGTCCAGACAATCAAGGTTATATTCATCAGGGTAAGGAAAATATAAGAATGGGAGAGGATAAGGTCCAAAGTGAGCCCAGTCTACCAGCGGGCCCAAATCAAGTACAAAACACCAAAGGAAAATCTAAAATAGGTTCACAACAATCCAAAGCTAAGGATACAACTACCAATGTGCAGATTCAATCAAGTTAGAAGAAAGTAGGGGAAAGTTCATCTGTACACGCCAAGGATTCTCACTCAGGGAATCTGGTTTGTGAGCAAGCAATAGAAGGAACTCTCTCCAATGGTAATCAAGTGTACCAAAACTCATCTGACATGAACTTTTCAATAGAAAATAACCTAGGCCAAGAAGACTCAACCATGGTTAAGGTTAACCCACCTCCCACCTCTGGCAGTATATCAAAAACCACCCACATCCCTAAAACCCTAGAACCACACTTCTCAAACAAAGAACCACCAGACCCTGGCGAAGGAAACAATGGCGGAGGAAGGCAACCAGAGCTCAGAGAATCTGCTGGACGAAGTGTTAGAACATCGCAACCAGACCAACACTGTGAGCTTATTGTTAGAACCAGGGAGAGAAGCAACTCACCTAGTCGTTTTCGCCTGGTGAATAGAGCAGCTCCGAATGATGATCTTGCCAAACTGGGGGGATCCTCATCTAAAACCTCTCCACTTGTTCCAGCTCACCTTCATAAGATCAAAGGAGGACAACCATCGGAGGATACGAAGCATTGTTAAGGATTTGGTAACTAATTCTCCCATTCATTACCCCTCTATGGATTTGCTACAACTGCTATTCTGGAATTCTCACGGTGCTGGTAACAACATTTTTAAAAGGAACCTTGTGGAAATCATTAGGACCCATAAACCTGAAATACTTATTCTCATGGAGACTAAAGTTCCATTTAGCAAAATGAGCAATTTCTTCAATCGATTGGGCTTCACAGCTTCGTCCATTGTCGACCCCATTAGTAGAGTAGGTGGGATATGGATCATCTGGGACACAAGTCAGGTTAATACCAGGGCCTCCTCTGTCAGCTCTCAGGTTATCCATGCTACTATCAATAAAGAAGACTATGATGAGTGGGTCCTTACCGCTGTATATGCAAGCCTAAACACAGCTTTGAGGGAATCTCTGTGGGATGATCTGAAGGGAGTGACAGAGAACATGGATAAACCTTGGCTAGTAGCTGGTGATTTCAACGACTACGCAAATCAGGGAGAAAGAAGAAGCTTCATCCCAAGTCAGCGATCCACTCGAACTTAGAAATTTTTTGACAGAATCAATAACTGTAATCTGATTAACTTGGGGAGCTCTAGACCTAAGATGACCTGGACCAACAATAGACAAGGCTTGGCGAATACAATGGAGAGATTAGACAGAGCTTTAAGCAATACAGAATGGAGAACCAGGTTTCCTGAAGCTGCTGTGGGAACTCTGCCCCGTACCTACTCAGATCACTCACCTCTTGTAGTTTACACTCAAGGTATGCACACTCTTAATCCTTCTAAAAGGCCTTTTAGATTTGAAGCAGCCTGGATGACCCATCATGGTCTCATTGATATTATTAAATCCGCCTGGGCTAACATGAATAACAACCTTCTTGAGTCTACTATTGAATTCACTCTTAGAGTTAAAGAATGAAATAAAGAGGTCTTTGGTAATATTTTTAAGAGGAAGAGACATCTCCTTGCTAGGATAGAGGGAACCCAAAGGGCTTTAGCAGCTAACTTTACCCATAATCTCTACATCCTTGAAAAAGACCTTATCAAACAATATAATGTTTTTTTTGCTCAGGAGGAGATTTTATGGTTCCAAAAATCTAGGGCTAATCAGATTACTCTTGGTGATAGAAACACTAAATACTTCCATGTCTTCACTATTACTAAGAGAAGTAAAATCAAAATTAATGCCCTCAAGGATAATGCTGGTTCTTGGATCACTGACACTGACAATATTAAGGCTGATATCCTTGATTACTTTCAAAATCTCTTCAATAGTGAAGATACCATTCACCTTGACCATTGGACTCATCTAAATCCAACCCATTTTACTCAAGCCTCGTTTGGCAACCAAACTTTTTAGCCAAAAAGTTACTAGATTAGTCAAAAAGTCAACAATCCATACCAAAAAGTCAAAGATTCTCTTTTCTCTCTACTTTTTGCATATCTTTTTGTAAAAAGTCAAAAAGTCATCCCAAACATACTAGTTTTTTTTAGCTCATATTTTAGCCAAATAGCCAAAAAGTTACTAAATTAACCTGTTCCCAAACGAGGCCTCAGGAAGATAACCATGAGTTCCTCAAACCCATCTCCAATGCTGAAATTCTTAGAGCTGTCAAAGACATTGGGGCTTTTAAAGCTCCTGGTAAGGATGGTATTCAGGCCATTTTCTATCAGAACTACTGGCATTCTATAAGTTACTTCGTGTGTGATTTTGTCAAAAACTATTTTCAAAACAAATATGTGCCTCCTGAGATTAATGAAACTCTTATTGTCTTGATCCCCAAAGTGGAACACCCCGAAACCATTAAATAGTTTCGTCCCATAAGTTTGTGTAATGTCACTTATAAGATTATAACTAAAATCATTGTGGGAAGACTTAGACCACTGTTAGATAGCGTTATTTTCCCAAACCAGAGCAACTTTATCCCTGGGCGAACCATTACTGACAACATAATCATTACCCAAGACATTCTGCACACCTTAAGATATGAAAAAGGTAAATGGGGTGGAATGATTTTTAAGATTGACTTAGAAAAAGCCTATGGCAGACTTTCCTGGGACTTCATTAAAGAAACACTTATGGAATTCAAATTGAATGATGATTGGATTGATTTGATTATGAGTTGTGTCACTAATAAACTTTCTTCTATCCTGTGGAATAATTGATGGTATTCATAACAAGCAAGGCCTTAGACAAGGGGATCCTCTCTCCCCTTATCTTTTTGTGCTATGTATGGAAAGATTATCTAACATGATCAATAGGAAAGTTCATGCGGGTTGTTGGAAAGGTACTAAAGCATCCATAAATAGCCCATCCTTATCTCATTTGTTCTTTGCAGATGACTTGATCCTTTTTGCTCAAGCCAATCATACCAATTATGAAACAGTTATGGCAGTCCTTTCTGAGTTTTGTGAAGTGTCTGGCCAAAAAGTTAATCTCCTGAAATCAAAACTCTTTGTTTCACCCAATCTCTCCACTAGATTTGCTAAATCTCTTAGCTTCTAAAGTGGCATTCCCCTTACTCATAATCTTGGGAAATACCTAGACTCACCCTTACTCCATCATAGAGTTACTAAGAACCTGTTCACAGATATTCTTAAGAAACTGAAATCTAGACTCTTAGGTTGGGAAGCTAAAACCCTCAGCTTGGCTGGAAGAGCCACTCTCATCCAATCTGTCACTTCTGTCATTTCCTCCTATAATATGCAAACCATGGAACTTCCTAGAAAACTTTGTGATGAAATTGATAAAATCAATAGAAACTTTCTGTGGGGTGACACTGATGCTCAGAAAAAAGTGCATTTTGTTAATTGGGATAATGTCTACAAAAGCAAAATTGAGGGAGGTCTTGGAATTAGGAAGGCTAGGGATCAAAACACTGCCCTCCTTACCAAACCAGGCTAGAAAATAATCAGTGATAAGGACAAACTCTGGTGTAGAGTGTTACACTCTAAATATCTGAATCATCATACTTTGTACACTTGGCCCATGAAGAAAAAATTTTCTCACTGCTAGAGACGTATTTGTAAAAACAGGGATATCCTTAGGAACGGTATTAAATGGACTGTTGGAAATGGAAAATACATCTCTCTTTGGCATGACTGGTGGTGTGGCACACAACCACTAGCCCAACAAAACAACTGCTACCAATTCAATGCTCTTGACAAGGTCAGCTCCATTCTTAATGATGAGGGCAAGTGGGACATTGATTTGCTATCCAATATTGTTAACCAGCAAGATCTCAATGAGATTCTAAAAGTTTATAGGCCCAAATATGTTACATTCACTGATGCTCTAACTTGGGTTCCCTCTTCTTCTGGTAATTTCACTACAGCTTCTGCTTTTATTTTTATTACTAACTCTGAGCTGAGTAACAAGGACTGGAAGTGGGCCTGGAAACTCAAGATCCCTCAAAAGCTGAAATACTTTCTTTGGTTGGTGTTAAAGGGTTGTTTATTGACCAATCAACTGCGAGTTGTTAGACACTTAGCTGATATTGATACATGCCCCAAATATGGCCAATATAGTGAAGATATGGCACATTTACTTAGAGACTGTACTACTTCCAGAGTGATCTGGTTTACCATCCAAAACCAGTCTTGATGGGAAGAAGGGAATGAACAGCCTTTTAAAGATTGGGTTACTCTTAATATGAAAAATAAATCTCTTTGTTATGGTAAAAACTGGTCCCTTATTTTCATTGTCACTCTTTGGCAAATCTAGAAAGACCGTAACAAATTGGCTTTTGATAATTTTTTAAACCCAACTCACATCAGTTTCCAGAACATCTTCAATTATGTTCAAGAAATTGATGAGGCTTATCATTCCCCTTTCTGTCCCCAACTTGTACTACCGAGATTAATTCAATGGCATTGTCCATCTGTAGGTACACTAAAAATAAACACTGATGGCTGCTCAAAGGGAGACCCAGGACAAGCAGGCTATGGGGTTTTGCTGAGAGATGAGGCAGGCACCTGATTATGGGGTTACTTTGGAAAGCTAGGCCATTGCACCAACTTGGAGGCTAAGATATGGGGCATTTACACAGGGCTCACCATCTTCTTCTAAAAAGGCACTAAAGATGTAGTCATTGAATCAGATTCTGAACAAGCTATCAATTAGCTTCTTCATGGTCCAAACCAAAACTCACCACACAAGGCCCTCATTGAAGATGCCAAGTTTTTACTCAGAAGGTGTAGTTGTTCTCTGGTACACACCTTGAGAAAGGGAAACAAAGTTGCTAATCAACTAGCTAACATGGGAGTGGCTCAAACAGAACATGTTGTGTTTCTTGAAGATCCTCCAGATGAAGTTAGAGCTTCACTTGTAGATGATATAACTAGTGTTAGATTTGAGAGGGACTAACCCTCTGGTCTGTAGTTTGACTTTCGAACTCTTGTCTTTAATTTCTTATGAATCAAAAAAAGAAAAGAAAAAAAAGCGATCATCAGCTTCACATCATTCCCCAACAATAGAGATATTTTCATTCCAACAATGCCTGATTTCAAACATTTTAAAGAAGAGTTAATTACTTAAAAGTTTTATTTATAAATGTTGTGGTAGTTTATGTTTTATTTAAGATTTTTTGAATCAATAAGTTCCATTTAGTAAAATTGAGAATATTATCAGTTTTTTTTTTTTTTTTTAATTTTTAAAACTAAGAACATTATCAATTTTGTAGAGTAATGTTCTAGATAATTGTTTCACTAATTGATGGAAAAAAAAAAACAAGGCATGGGATTAAACGTTTTTGTCATTCTACTTATTGGTTTGATTCAACTATCTAATAAATTCAAGAACATTATCAAATTTTCCAATTTTAAAATTGAGTAGATTATCAATTTTTTTTATTTTTAAAGTTATTTATTTATTTATTTATTTTCAGTTTTGCACATCAAAGTTTTATCATCATACTCCTTGATAGATACAAAATTTTCAGTTTTGTACAAAAAAATAATTTAGTTTTTTCAATTTTTTCAAAAAAATAAACATTTTTTTTTTGCACTAATTTTTTTTTTTTGTTTTTTCAATTTAAAAGTTGATATTTTAAAATTTTAAAGACCAACATAAATGTTAAATCAAATCATCATGTTTCTTTATAGATAATCATAAATGATGAACAATTATTATTTAAAGGGCAATTGTGACTATAAAAAATTTAATGAGATTTGAAGGTCCAAAAATCTTAATTGCATTGTCCTAAATAAGTGCATTTTTTGACTTTTTAAACTAAAAAGTTGAGAAAAAAATATGGTTGTTTGGGTTAACTTTTTGACTTTTTATGGAAAAATGTGTATTAAAAAATTGTATAAATTAGTGTATAGGGGAAAATTATGATTGGAAATTGTGCAGCCGTAATTTTTGACTTTTGGTGAATAGTGATAACCTTTTAACTTTTTGTATAACCTTTTAACTTTTTGACTTTTTATCAACTTGTCAAACTTGACCTTAATAAAATATAAATTCATAAATTAAGACTTAGGCCCCTTTTGGGAAGTGGATTATAATCCACTTTCCAGATTATAACCCACTTCTCCTATCACAAAAAAACTACTTATAAGTAATTTTTAAATAAAAAATTAATTATAACTATCTTCTCAAAATAGCGCTTACCTATAAATACATTTTTAGAGAATTATAACGAAATGAGTTTGACTTCCAATATGTTTTTCTACCTCTAACCAATTTTTCAATGCTAATTAATGCAATTCGTGCACAACTCTTCATTTCTCTCTCAACAAGATAGAAATTCTGTTAAGAATAATATTATATAATAAAAAAATACAAAATGATATGAGTGTATTGTGACCTATCAATACAAAATAAATTACTCATTTATTTTAGAACAGCTTTTTCTATAACACTCTACAATTCTAGTAAAATAACTCTAGATAGAGTAATGTCATTCCAGTCTCACATTCATCTGAAATATTTAATATAAATTTTAATAATTTTTTTAAAATTTTTTAACGTTTTTCTTCTAGATATTATAAGAATCATGAGCGGAAAGCTAGAGACAATATTATAAATAATAAAAATACATACAGTGTTTAGATTTTAAAATACATAAATTAAATTTATTTTAAATGTAATCCAAGCAATACTAAATTTAAATGCTGATTTTTAAATATATATATATATATATATTTTTAAATAATTTAGTTTTGAATGAAACCATATATTTCATTGTCCTATAGATAATTTTTTCAGCTCATATATTCCAATGTCTTAAATTATTCTTATTTTTTGTTAAGAAAAAAAAAATATTATGTGGCAAATTTAGACCTTATTTGGAGAGTGATTAAAATAATCCAGAAGTTATTACAAATTATCACATTATTATTATTTTATTATATATATATATATTTTTTATTATAAAAATTAAAAAATTAATTTTTAAATGAATCCTAATTAAATTTCAAAAAGAATTATTTCAGTATTTTTTTTCATTGTTTCTTCAGAACAATTATATTTAATTTTAAATAAATTTTTCAAACTCACAAACAATTCCCCAATAATGTCCTTCCAGTATTACTTTCACGTGACACCAGAGATTTTTTTATTTTATTTTTAAAAATACAGCTGCATCGCACAACACACACACACACTCACTCACTCACTCTGTCTCTCTCTCTCTTCTCTAAGCTCTGTTTCCTTTCCCTCGTAAACCGATTAGCTCACATCACAGATACAAACACAAACTAGTCGAACAAAAAACAATTCAGCTGGTTTGATTCTGATTTTGAGAAAATGATTTTTAAAAATTTATTTTTTTGTTTTCTGTATTTTAATATTTTTAATGAATTTTCTTTAATATTTTAAGTATTTTTTTAATTTTTAGACACATCTAACATAAATATATTTAAAAAATATAATATTTATGATTTTTTTTAAAAATACACTAAATTCTAAAAAAATATTTTTAAAAAATGAAAATTTAGTACATTTTTTATATTTTTGTATATTTATTTATTTTTTAAAATATTTTACTATTTAGATACATCTAAGTAAGGTCTATAAAAAAAATAAAAAAAATTATTTAAAATTTTAAAAATATTCATTTAAAAACAAAAAAAAATATAAAAAATAAAAAATTCAATTTTCAAAAAACTGAAACAAAACATATTGATTGGTATTGGCAATTTTTTTTTTGTTGTTAAAATTCATAAACAGATAAAATAAATTTAAATAGTTAATAAGATAAAATATTATATTAAATTCATAATCATTTCACTTTCTTATTTATAAATACCACATGTAATTAAAAAAAATTAATTATCTTCCTAAAGATAAATATTTTAACTCATTAAAATAATTAAAAATTATAACTTATTAAAATAACAAATTTTCTAAACGAGATACTAATATTTCACTCATATAACTTAAGGTTGGTTTAGGATATCTTAAAAAAATTATACTTTTTATCTTTTTAGGAAAAGATATATAAAAAAATAAAAAAATAATATAATAAAAAAATATATATAATTAATAAAGAAATAATATAATGAAAAAAAAATAAAAGGATGAATTATATAATTCATGCCGAACCAACCCTAATAAAATGAGAAAAACAACACCACATACCGCAAACACTCATATTTCACCACAAACAAATCTCCCACACTCACTCACTCTCTCTCTCTCTCTTCCAATCATGCATACGCCCATACTCTCCCTCTCTCTTCTCAAACGCTTTTTCTCTCTCCTCTTCCTCACTGTCTCTCTCCCCGCCGCCGCCGCCGCCGCCGCCACCCTCTACGCCGCCTTGCCGCCTCCGGCTCCAACTCCGGTGAACTCAACACTACCCTCCGACGCTATCGCTCTCCTCTCATTCAAGACCAAAGCTGACTTAGACAACAAGCTTCTCTACATGCTCAATGAACGCTTCGACTATTGTCAATGGCAAGGCGTCAAATGCGTCGAAGGCCGAGTGGTCCGGTTCGTTCTCCGAGGCTTCGGCCTCCGCGGTGTCTTCGCCGCCGACACCTTGACTCGTCTCGCCCAGCTCCGCGTACTCAGTCTCAAGAACAACTCACTCGCCGGACCGATTCCTGACCTCGCTGGACTCGTCAACCTGAAATCTCTCTTGCTCGATCGGAACTCGTTCTCTGGAACGTTCCCTCCCTCGGTTCTCTCTCTTCGCCGACTTCTTGTTCTTGATCTCTCTGAAAACAACCTCACCGGTTCAATCCCGGCCGAGATTACCGGTCTGGACCGGCTCAACTACCTCCGGCTCGATTCAAATCGCTTCAATGGTACGGTTCCGCCTCTGAACCAAACCTCTCTCACGATCTTCAACGTGTCGAATAACAACCTCACCGGAGCAATACCGGTCACGCCAACTCTGTCGCGATTCAGCATTTCTTCGTTCTCTTGGAACCCTAACCTCTGCGGCGAGATCATCGACAGAGGATGCAGTTCCGCTCCGCCGTTCTTCAATTCCTCCTCATCCTCCGGCGCCGGCGCTTCACCGCCGCAGCCGCTTATCCAGAACTCTCAGTCACAAGGCGTCGTTCTACCGCCGCCGCCTTCGAAGAAGCACAAGAGAATCGGCATAGTGTTAGGGTTTGTTATTGGAGCTCTAATCCTACTTGCAGCCATTCTCTCTCTTTTCGCATTATTCAAGAAGCAGAGAGAACATCATCATCATCAAAGCCACTCAAAATCAGCAACATTCAACTCCGAAGCTGTAAATACGAATGCTGCTGCAAACACTACAATTGAGACGCAAGTTGTGAATACTGAATTAGAATTAGAAGCAAAAGAGAAGAAAGTAGAAATTGCTCAAAAACCTGCTCGGAAAAGCGGGAATTTGATTTTCTGCGCCGACGACCCACAGGTGTACACTTTGGAGCATCTAATGAGGGCTTCAGCAGAGTTGCTTGGGAGGGGCACGATTGGGACTACGTACAAGGCCGTGATGGGTAATCGGCTGATAGTGACAGTAAAGAGGCTCGATGCCGGTAAGACTGCGATTACGAGCGGAGAGATGTTCGAGAAGCACATGGAATTGGTGGGAGGACTCAGACACCCCAATTTGGTGCCAGTCAGAGCTTACTTTCAGGCCAAAGAAGAGAGACTCATCATCTATGATTACCAACCAAATGGTAGTCTCTTCAATCTCATTCACGGTAGATCTCTTATCTCTGTCCATCACTTGTTGATTTTGTTTTCTGGTTTTTACTCATTGATTCTGCTTCTGAGTCGAGAGAGTTTTTGACTCGGTGAAATTGAGTTCAATTTCGTTTCCTTCATTCCGGACAAAAAGAAATTGTCTGACTGAATTAAAACATTAGTGAGAATTAGAGTGGGGGACTGTGGTGCTGCAACAAAACTGTTTTTTGTTTGGCATCCGAAGAAGGTGCGGATCACTGTTGCAGAGTCCTATCGCTTTTGATGGGCTAGCACCGTCCACCACGGCGCTTGCAGCCAACAATCACATTGTTGATTTGTCAACAAATGTATGTTTGATGCATTAAACAGTAACGCTGTTGATTTGTGGAACCTCATAAATTTCACTCCAGGAGTGAAAAAGTTAAATATTTTTTTTCCCTCTAGGAGGTGATGTGTGGATTTGAACTTGTGTGGCTCAAGTCTAATTAGGATATCCTATTTTAACTTTTCCACTAGCAACAACCGCACACACAATAAGTGTGCAAAATGTCGCTGTTTAAGTTTGTAGTTAGCTTGAAAACTAAGTTTAATATAAGTAAGAAAAAGAGTTAGAATATTTGGTAATTCTTAATTTGAAACTAGAAATTAGTTTTTTTTTTAATCATGAATTGAATCCAAAAATATGTTCTAACCAGTAATGGACTAAAAAGAATAGGAATTCAATCTAATTGAGTAGGTGTTTTTTAAGACACAAAAGACACACCTTGGACTTTGTCACCCACAATGGAATTTAGCATAAAGCAACCATTTTTGTAAGTCCAACAATTATAAAAGAAACAAAAAGCAAAACTGTGTGATGCCAAAGAATGCCAAACAAAAAATTTCAAAAAAAAGGAGTAAGTTTGAATTAAGAATTTAAGATAAACCTTGGATTTTTATGGTGGTGTTCACAACAAAAGACTCATAGCCTTTTGTACTTCTAAGGGCATGAAGAAATTGAAACAACAAACACAACAACACTCTATTGAACAGTATCAACAACCAAAAATACATATATGTACGATTGATCGTGTCACGAAGTTAGGTTTAGCTTTGAGATTTGGAGATTCACGATGAGCTTTTAGATCAAACTACATTGCGGACATGAGAATGCAAACGCCATACAGATGCATTGTTTCCTTCCCAATTTAGGTGTCAGGTAAATTGGTAATTCAAATTCGGTTTGGGTCTGGAGTTTTGGGTGAGGGACCATTGATGCTGTCGAGAGATTGTAATAGTTTTAGTTACCTTAGATCAGTAATGCTATTTTATCAGGGCAAATGACAGCATGCTTGGAAAGATGGGTTAGAAAAAGGAATTATCTGGTAATGTGGGATTCTTTAAGTTAAGAGGGCTGATTGTGGAAGACAATTAAAAGTTAATCAACTGTCAGAGTCAATTATTGTGGAGGATAATAAGTTTTGTATTTATACCTTTCAGTTAATAAGGAGAACAGATGTCAGAGATATCAGATAGTGTGAATTTTTGGGAAACAAAAGGCTGATGAAGCTTCGAAAAGAGGTAGCGCCATATTGAGCTGTTGTGTTTATGTAACAGTATAAATTGCTCTTTCAATAGTTTGACCATTGAGGAGGTGCTGTGGGGATTTAGACTTCTTCATTACACCAGTTACAAAAATATATAACATTTGTTCAGTGCTGAGGTGTTTTACTAAAATATATAGTTCTCGAGGTATTTAAGGGAATTTGGAAGATGTGGCTCTTGGAGCAATGAAAAATCATAGAATCAGCTTGTTTGACCCTCAAGTCGAGTGATTATATAGAGGTACTTCCTTCCAAATCGAGTTTTATTGGGCTTTATTGAGCCCAAGGCAGTTCGAGGAGTGCAAAATAAGAGTTATTTTGGAGTCTTTTACACCATTTGTGCAAGTTGAGGTAGTCACCTCAAGGTGGTCTGGCACCTCTTTTGGAAATGTGTTCAGTAGATATATAACGAAATGCCCATTCTCTACATTGTAAATATTTTTCTTATTTTCCAAGATCTACATGATCTAAATATAATTTAAAATGTATTTTGCGGTGAAATGGTAAAAGCTCAGGGCACTTTTGAATCCCAAACATGCCCTCTTGGTGCATACGAAACTGGAGGTTACCTCTGTACCTAATATTTACCCCTCCTTGCACTCAAGATTGATGAGACTAGTACTAGGCAATGGCTAGTTTATAATAGATTAGCTTATATTTTCTGTTTATTCCAAAATTGCGGGTGCATGGAATTTGTTTCTTCCTCTTCCCTTTGGCATGAAGAACATTTAGTACACCGATGACTGATTATACGCTCATTTACGAAATCAGTATTGGTTATGCCATTGGAGGTGATTGTCATTACAGTATGTTCCAAAAGGTCGGATTCAGTGAATCTTATGGGATGCACGTGAATGAG
This sequence comes from Camellia granthamiana, assembly GCA_036172215.1. Taxonomy (NCBI): domain Eukaryota; kingdom Viridiplantae; phylum Streptophyta; class Magnoliopsida; order Ericales; family Theaceae; genus Camellia; species Camellia granthamiana. The sequence goes on along the minus strand of CM069903.1, from coordinate 30,052,222 downwards.
TAAGAATCTTCTCTTAGAATTTTGAAGCCCATTTAAGGTTCAATGATATGCCTTTGAAACAAATTAAAACTAGTTTCTTGTCTTTTTCTTATTCCTGCTTCCACCTTGATTTTCTATTGACATTTGGAGACTGTACAAGAAAAGCTAGCAAGTTGTAAATCTTGTTGTAAATCATAAAAGTTCTCATTCATGGTAAATTCACTAAATTTCAAATGTTTTTGTGCTCTGAGTAGATAATTTTTGGGGCACTTACTAGTAAGTTACACACACAAAGTTCAAAGTTCAAAATCTATCTAGTCTCAAAATAAAATACTTACACCAATTAGTCTTACATATTTTTAACTGTTACCAAAATATATATATATATATTTTATAACTTTAAAAACGCTGATACATCCTACCCACTATCGCTAGATTTTTGTCAAACGGTCACCAGAGACTCGTCGGAATATTTAATATTACTGAGAATTCACCGAAGTATTGCCGGAAGTTCACTAGAGTATTGCCGGAGTGTTCTGAACGTCACTCAAAGTTGTCGAAATGTCCAGAATGTTCATTGAACGTCAAGAACATCATTAGAGACTCACGGAATGTCCAAAATTTGTCGGGAAAAAAAAAAGAATAAATGCAGAAATTATAGTGAAAAAACATAACAAAATGTATTAAATATTGATAAATTGAAAGGGGAAAAAAATAAATAAATAACAACAAACAAGAATGGAAAAAAGTATATATTATTTTTTAATTTTTATAGGATTTAAACAAATAATCTCCAATATTGATCAAACTGAAAAATAAGCTTTGAAGCTGTAAAATGTTACAGTTTTAAAGTATGATTCTATTAAGCATTTATCATTATTAATCAAACTAGAAAACATGTTATGAAACTGTAAAATTTTATAATTCTAAAAAATATTATGAAACTACAAAATTTTATAATTTTAAAGTACAATTCATTTCAGCACAAAAAAACTGAAACTGTAAAATTTTACAGTTTTCACTGTCTATAACTAAAATTTAAAAACTTATTCAGAACTTGAAATTTTTTTTCATTAAAATAGGAAAATAAAAGTGTATTGCAGAGAAAATGTAGAAAAATTGAGAAATCGAAGGAGAGAAACAGATATAGAGAGAATATTGTATTCCGACAATTATTTTTGGTTTACATTTAGTCGGATCTCATGTAGAACTCATCTTCTTCACCGGAAACTCGTTTCTTACGCTGTCGGTAGGGATGAAGTAAGGAGTCGATAGTTAGTGATTGCCCGTGAACCCCAAGCAATGATGGTCGTCGGTCATCAGTGACTATATATTAGAAAGAGAGAGAAAAAGTAAGGCATGGGTGTCGGTCACCGGAAATCATGAAGAGAAAGAGATAGAGAAAAACAAATGCACATAGAAGAATGAAAGAAAAATACGTAATGAACTTTTGACAGTATTCAAACGGTTGTGGAACTAAATAGACTTAATTCTCTTTCAAATAGGACTTTCAAGGAATTTGCTCATAATTTTTTTGGTGGTATTTAAATTTATCCAGTGTGATGCAGCTGTTCCTATATTTTGAGGATTCCTCTTTCTGTGTAATAGGCTGTACATGCCTGGCTTATTCTGATCATTTTGCTTTTCTATGGGACCTCTTCAATAGTGTGGACCCTCATCTAACATTATCATTATGATTTCTCTCTTGAATCTACCTTCCAACCAAAAAATTGCAGGTTGAATTCTTTCTTGGTCTGAATATGATTTCCTTTGAAAAAAATGTAGGTCAGATTTTTCCACATGAGTAATGCTTACGTACACCTCCTTTCTCATTGCATTTTCTTGTTGCTACTATTGGAAACAATATAGTGGGCTTTGTATTAATAAACATATGTGGGATAGACTTGCATGTAATTTGGTTGGTAAGAAAATGTAGTGAGAGAAGTTGTATATAAATTTCTAATCCATGTCCTTATTTAATTCCCCTTTTCCTTTGGCCGATCTAACTAAAGTATGATGCATATGTAAATAGGTTCGAGATCAACGAGGGCAAAACCTCTACACTGGACTTCATGCTTGAAGATTGCAGAAGATGTGGCTCAAGGCCTTGCCTACATCCATCAAACACCAAAGGTTATCCACGGCAATCTGAAATCATGCAATGTCCTCCTTGGCACTGACTTTGAGGCCTGCCTCACAGACTATTGTCTTGCTGCCCTAGCAGACCTGTCTTCAAGTGGTGATCCAGACTCTGAAGGCTATAAAGCCCCTGAGATCTGCAAGTCCAGCCGCCGAGCAAACCCCAAGTCCGACGTGTATGCCTTTGGAGTCCTCTTGTTAGAGCTTCTTACAGGCAAACCTCCATCACAGCATCCGTTCCTCGCACCAACTGATATGCTGGATTGGGTTAGGGCAATGAGGGATGATGATGTTGGGGAAGAAAACAGTCTCGGAATGCTAGTTGAGGTAGCTAGTATTTGTTGCTTGACATCCCCGGAACAGAGGCCATTGATGTGGCAAGTGTTGAAGATGACACAAGAAATAAAGGTGAGTGTTATGATAGAAGAAAATGATGCAAGAAATGCATATAATGGATATTGATTGCTTAAACTTGTTTTTGCGCTTTACGCGACGAGCTGCTAAGAAAAGCTGTAAATCCGGGATAACCTGATGAATTTTTTTACAAAAAGGATTCTTATGAGGTGAAAATACAAATTCACTTTGGGTTCACAATGGGCTTATGAATCTAAGCTACAACTGTTCTTTTAGGCTGGGGGATTTTCCAAACGGCAGATAAAATATAATTTTGGGAACGTTTTGTAGGATTTGGATTTTTTGAGGTGTTGCTATTCAGATTCAAAGTTCGATTCATCTGAGTTGACCCGTACTTGAAAATGTGAAGCAGTGTTTTTTTTTTTTTGAGATCTTACTTTCCCAATCTTGGGAATTTATGAAGAATGTATTTATAAAATGATTATGCAATGAGAATCACATTTAACTTGCTAAACTATAGAAAATTCAGATCATGTTCAAATGTGACACTACGTGTCAATGAAGTTAAGACCATTTTCACAGCAAAAGTAACCTCTTTTTTTTTATACCTGAGAACCATTTTCATTCTCTACAATAACAAATCAATTAAGAGAGTTTTATAGGAACAAATTCATCCTTATAATTGTACAAAATGAAGGCCAAAAAAACCGCTACTTTAGCCAGAAAGAAAATAAAAGGGGAATAAACCCAATTATGAAGCATGTTTTATGCACAAAATTCAGTAGAAAATTTCTTCAACTTCATTGTGACTGGCAAGGTAATCCCTGATAAAGATTAGGATCAGTATCATGGGCACCACATGCACTGATACTATGAAGTATCCAAAACCTTCGGTGGCTTTTTCCTCCACAACCCTCAAAAGCCCATCGGCACAACAAAATTGCAGCTGAAGCAACAGCAAGCACTTGAAGCCCATGATTTGACAAACCAATTTTACCATACCATTTCCACCTCATATCTCAGCCGAAAGGCTGTGCAGAGCTCCATTCTCACCGGATTGCAGAGCACCTACAAGCAAGGAAAAGAAAATGTGTAAGGAGGTCACTGAAGCATATGAATATAATATCCAGCTGTAAAACTCATTACTTGGAAGTTAACTTGTCTTCTAGAGAGAGATCATTTATGTTTCAGTAAATTCCATGAAGTTCATAGTTTTTCCTCTAAAAGTTGAACCAAATAATGATAAACAAAACAAAAAAGAATGCTGCTTCCTGAAATTTAATTGACATTGGTAATGTAACAGTGAGCTCAGTGTCTATCAATTAGTACTAACTCAAAAATTCTCTAGAAAAATAAGCTACAAGGACAATTATATCACATTCATCCTGAAACAGGGGCCCACCGGTTCAGTGGTTCAAACTCGCTATCAACCTTGAGATAGTGAGAAAGGGTTATGTTAAAGGTTAAGTCTATACCCAATCTGTCACTAAACGAATCTATTTTTTGTTTTCTTCTTTTTTCCCATCATGAAACAAAGCAGAGCCTCGTACATTTTGAAGTTGAGCTTTGTGGGAAAAAATAAAATAAAACCTACAGAGAAATGGGTAAAATTTCGAGTATACCATATAAAACCTATCAATATTAACAATAAAAGAGCCGAGAAACATTACCTTCAGTTATTTGTATTTATATTCTCCACGAGAATACAAATGGATCGTATGCAGCAGTTGAGATGTATAAACAGCAAAAGACAAGGCCAATGATTATGGAACTATGAAATGATGTCTGCCAGAGCCTGTGTACGAGGTCTCGGCCTCATAATTGTCTCATCACTATGTTTGATCCACTCTGAGAGTTTCCAAGGTTTCTGCCACTTCCATTTGAACTGTAACAGCCACTGATGATGACTCCTCTTCCACCTCCACAGTTTCCCAGCTTGTCCTGCAACTGTTAGTTTCTGCAACATCTGGCACTCAAAGCCATTTCTTTATTATTAACCACAAACAAAAGAATCAAAATCCAAAGCCAGCATGATTTATTACCTTCTGATTTTGGTCCAAAAATGCTGCTGAGTCGCTGACCAATCCATTTTCAACACCTGCAGTATATTTGAGTTGCTTTGTCGCCGGCATTGACACTGGAGAAGAAGGGCCACTTGTATCACCCACAAAGTATTTGCATGAACTCGAAGATTTTCCCTGTCATTTCCATACAGATGGAATGATGAATGAAACTGAAAGCATTTTTTCCATCAAGCCACTACTACTACTAATTCTACAATAATGTGTATGCCACAAGAAATGAGCTCTAAATCCCACAAAAGTCTTTATAATATACCGAAGAATCCAACTACTCCAACAGATATAGGTCTTTCCTTGAATAATTACACAGCTATGAAAAACCAAAGACAAAAGGCTAGATATGGTTTCCCAGAACATCATCTCCAGTTAAAATATTTCACCTCAAGTTTAGCCTCTATTATCTTAAAATCAATAAGAAAACGTTGTTGGTGTATATATGATATATATCTATATATATGACATAGAGAGCTTCCGATGTTAAACTGAAACCTTTCAATGAGTACCAAGTATCAACTGATAGAAGAGATATTCACCCAAAAGAAAAAAAACTGTTAGAAGAGAGAATCAAAATTATATTAATTCCACATTACAATCGTTACTAATTGGTTTACATACAATAAAATAAGAAAATATAACCCTAAGAACTAAATAGGCAGACATACCCTTAAACTAAAATATATAAGACTAACTAAACCCAAAATAATACATGTAGCTCTCACAGTAACTACAAAGGAAGACCATAAACGGTTTTTATTTTTTATTTTGGATAAGTGGGAAGACCATAAACCGTAGAGCAATAATCTTACTGAAGCTGATGTAGCCAATGCAATGGCAACAGCTTGCTCTTTAAATGTTTGCTTCTTCACTATTTCTTTTCTCTGTGCTTCACTTTGTTGCAAAAGAGTAACAAGCAGATTCAATTCATCTTTCACCTCCTTAATTTCCACTTCCTTTTCCCGCAACTGGGACCTAAGGACAACAAAGAAAACACCTCAAAATTTTGCACATTGAACAGAAACATTAAAGTACATTTGATACAGCAAAGCAATTATCAAAACCAATGTCTAAATTCACATGAGATTTAGAACTTGGCAAAGCCAACCATATGGACAGACGTGCCAAGGGCTAAAAACAAAAAGAGTGAGTTCTACCATGTTAAAACACTACTAAATGATCTACATAGTTATGGAATCATGAAAGTATGCCACATTGGGTTAGCAGCCGAGGAAAATCAGGGCAAAGTGGAAATTTTGAATCTCATGTTTCAGTTAAATATGATACTTACAAGTTTAAATAAGGTAGCAGAACTACTATAGAGAACCAAAGTAGCCAGGACTAATCATGTTGTGGATGATGCAAAAAATTGCTAATGATAACTTGTTACCTAAATGTCAACACACTTGAACAATAACATGAAATAGCGAAATAACTGAACAATGGAGTTGGTTAATGAGAGATGTAGTTTAGAAATATATTAAAAAATGAGAAATCAATAAGTTGCAGTAAAGTGCATATGCATATGTGTGCCACCCTTCTAGTATTATAAGATATCTGAAAGAGTATAAAGGAGGTATAGCAATCAGGACTCAGCAATCATATTCTCATCCGCAAGCTGCTTTTCAAGTCAAGCTTTCTGAGGGCCTCAGGTGAAATAGATTTTCATCCATGATTCCATTTTTACTTCAGAATGAGCAAAAATGAGAATGGACCACATCAGCAGTTGCATAAGAACAAAAGCAGGTGTCAATATGTAGTGAGAGTCCGCTTCTCTTATCATCCCCTCCCCAAGTACCAATGCATGAGCTTGAAGGAAGAAGTTTTTAAGAAAAGTCCTTTCCAGAATACAGACCTAACACCGGTAGTTTAAGGTGCATCTTTTTGTGTCATCATCATTATCCTATAAAAAACACCTTCAACAATTGTAACAAAAAAAAAAAATTACTTTCAACAATTGTTTCCCTTATGGTTCTCCCTATGTTCAAATACTACAATACCTTTTTCTTGTTTCTTTAGTTTATATGATATTCTTTTACCTCATTATTTTCATACTACGAAAGTCATATTTCGCCTTTTCAACTGAACTATGCTAGAAGAAAATTCATAAATGTCTTTCTCGCTAAATTAAATTATCACATTATGGAAAAAGAATATATTTAAATCCAATCGAAGAAAGGGACAATCATAATTAAATTATTCAGATTTTCAGAATATTGCACCTTGCATCTGTTGCGGCATTAAACATATACTGCAGCAAGTTTTTTGCATCCCCCATTGATCGTAGCTTGTTCCAACGTCTGTGACCAGTAAAGCCACGTTGTCGCTGCTCTGCCTCTGAAAGTTGTGATGCCATTGCAACGAGGGCATCTGAAGAGGTGCTCAGCATGTTCTCAATTGATGCTATTCTTTCCATTCTGGCAGTTGGTGATATGGAGAACAACCAATAGGGAACACAAAATTGTAGAAAGTAAATACCATCACTCAATCAAAGGAGCATGAATACTTTTCACTAAACATGCCATCATATCACTTTCTCACTAAACTACACTCCATAAAACATAGAAGAAGTTTAGAAGTAACATTAACAAGTGATAGATGGTCAAATACCTAGAACATCCGTTCTTTCTTCTTGGTGAACCATGTCCATCCAAATATAATTGATCCACTTGCTTCAATAAGGCTAACTCTTCTGCTAGTGCAGCTCGCCTGGATTTTAGAGTTGATTGATTAAACAGTTAAACAAACTGCAGCAAGTTAATTGAATACAGTAAGCGCATAAAAATATCATAACTGAGTACTGATTACATACAATTGACTTTGCTTCTCATATTCAAAACGAACCGCATGCACATTCACCATTACTTCCAGCTCATGATCAAGCCACCTTTGCAAATTTTTTCCATCGCTCTGAAAATTAATGTTGCAACTTCATATTGTTAGAATATTAAATTAAACTTTATAATGGATTTTGGTCCTGGTTAAATGGGAAACTGACCGAGCAGTTCATAACTAGGTATGAAAATCTTCTGCTTGGGTTTTCCTTTATATTGATCAAAAACCAGTCAACCAACACAACTACATAAAATATTGATAAGCATGATTTAAAAATAAATTAGTAAACCAATCTGAACTAAACTGATTTGTAATTGGTTGACAGGTCTGTGATGGCTTTGGCTCTAGATAAACATAATCCAGTATGAAGGAATGATAAGTACAGATAACTTACCTGCCTATTTGGTGTATGTCCATTGAAGTATACTGAAAGAGAGGAGAGATTACTGAGAAGCAATATTCTGCTAAAAAGGGTAAATTTAAAATATATATATATATTTACCAAGGTTGTTACGTGCTGAAGCTTTACGAACTTCTAACAACCGTTTTAGCCTTTTGGTAGCTATTGCAACCTCTTCTGTCTTTCTTTGAAGAACCTGCATGAAGAAGCTTCTGATTATCAGCTGCACGTCTTTTTGCTCGTCTATTGTCCAAATAACTACTAAGAGAAAGATGACCTTGAGTTTACATCAAACTTTGAGGCTAAAATATAAAACTTATACACTAACAGAGCTTGGGTCCAAAAGATTAAGGACCTTATTTTGACATTCAACCATATCGCAGACAAAATAAAGTTGAAAATCAAAGTTTCTAATGCACCCTAATACAATGTGCCTCTGTAGAAGCCATGCTAGGTACTTGGTTTTTAAAAAAAAAATATTAAGAACAAGCAAAAATCTGAACAAAAAAATGCACATAGATTTTTTTTCTCAATTTTTATTGATTTTTTAAAATATTTTGGCCAATTTATTTTACTTTTTAGATGCATTTAAATTATGGGTGATTAGTCAGTACTCCCAGAGTATGGACACCTGGTGTTCTATAAGGTTTTGATTGGTGAAGAAGCGTAAGAACCCACAATTTATGTTGGGGATGAGGGAATACCATAGGATTAAGTAATTGGTGATTTGCTTTGTGTTGGCTACATATTTTGTATAAGCTAATCACAGTTCGACATGTGGCAAGATAAGGGCAATACGGGAAAACAATTCAAACCTTCGATCATAATCGTACACGTGGCAGTTAGTATTGGTTTTTATAAGATCTGCGTAGCACTGGATCAGCAAAGAGATGCAAAATGATGTGGCTTCAACGGTTACTCATATTTAAATTCAAAATTATGAGGGAAGCCTAACTGCAGATATTGGCATAGTGGAGCTAACTATAAGGCAACATGATTAGCGATCATGGAGGGGCGATTTGACAGTTAGAAGTGCAGTTCGACGGTTGTCATTGAGAAGTATAAATAGCGCTTCATAAAGTGCCCCCAAACTCAGATCCAAAAAATTAATTTTATCTACTTTATTTTTCCTTCCAGTTTTTATATTTCTTATTCTTTACATTTATGTACTTCAAATTCCTGCACTGCATTTTATTCATATGAGTAGTTTTTAAGTAGCTTGTTGCTGTAAACTTCTACGAGGCTGATTTGGATCTTTGTAAGTCTTTTATTTTGCTTAATGAAATGCTACAATTGTTCTTTATTTAATCATTGCTTGCTTAATTCTCTTAAACAAAGCCACCAGTAAAAGTCCTGTTCATTGAGGCTGAAAGAACTAAAACACAATCATCTAATAATTGGCTGGCAATTAATATTCTGTAAGGACTGATTGATCCTTGCTGGCACGCTCACAATTACAAAAATAACCTTCGAAAGCCGAAAAAGCCAACACTTTAAGTATGGCCACGTGGTACTCTGGGAGTATTGAATAATTTTCCTTGAATTATGTACATCTAAAAAATATTTTAAAAAATTCGATTAAAATATTTTAAAAAATCACTAAAAATAAACAAAAATTCATCGAAAAATAGTTTTTGAAAATTTAATGTTTTTATTGTTTTCTATTTTTGTTTTATAATTATAAAATTGTAATTAAAAAAAACAACAACGAATTAGTGTATGCCCATGCCTGAAGGCACGGTGTAAATAATATTGGGATCAAAATGTAACTATAAATTGTACGTATCATGTTAAAATTTGTAGAGTCTGTAGCACTTGATAAAAGATCAAGTCAGCACTCTTACCATAAATATCTGACTGAAATAACATAATACAGACAACATAAATATCATAACCTAACAAATAGTAGTCTTTAGAAATTGTTTACATATTAAGATACGAAAAACAAATATTTGAAATAATTTTCCAATCAATCTGAAGAAAGCATTGACACATCTCTACATCGCGGAGGGAGCCCCAATATTAAATTTTCTACAACAAAGAATAGACAATTTATATAACAAAACACATGAATGGTTATCCTACATCAATGAATTTTGTAATCAACTATAAATTGAAAAACTAAATGCATCATATTATGAAGAAGAAATCAACTCTATGCCATAGCATCCCAACAATATAACAATACATTTTTCATAAAACCGCTTAAATAGTGAAATTTAATTTTGTTAAAAAAAATAATTCCTGCAACTCATCTAATTTGTCAAATTAATGTGAAAATCATCAATTACATCAACTATAAACAATTATAGAATAGAAATTGTTGCTTTACAAAATAACAAAAAAATAGAATAGAAATTATTGCTTTACAAAACAATTTTAAAATTTAAGAAGCATAATCAAAAAAATTATGTTTTCATACCACCTCCCGATATCCTCCCCTACATGGTTTCACATTACATATACATATATATAATAATACGTGTATACCAATTTTTTTTCTCAATAAAAGCAAAGTAAAACATGTCTTTTTATTTTCTACCATGTTATTGTTTATTTATTTATTTATTTATTTCAAATAAAACACCAAAAATGGAAACCAAATGACTCCAACATCAACTCATGATATCAACAATAAGATGCTTTCTTATATATATGTTTTTCTTTTACAATATTTTCAATGTCTTCTTTTGAACTAATCAACATATCGTTAATATTATAGTCAATGATGGATTTAGGGAGGCCGGGGGCGGCCGCACCCTCAAAAATTTTAAAAATATCATATATTATATTAAAAATTTTAAAATAACTTAAAATTATAAGAGTTCGCACTCTCAAATTTTTTGTAGATAATTTCAAAATTATATAAAGTAGTTCCCCAATTTTTCAAACTATAGAGTAACCCCCTTAAAGTCATAATCTTGAATCCGTCTCTGATTATAGTATAGTCATGTAAAAGTATTTGACCTTCTTGTGGCCATTTCGATTTCACTTAATTACAATATTTTCTTATTATATTTGATCTCATGAATTTTTAGAAAATATAATGATTAAATTCATATTTTGGTTATATATCTAAATCTATCATATTGAGAGGCTAGTCAGATGCTGAGGGTCATTAATGTACTTATAGGGTTATCTAAGATTTTTATCTATTTTTTATTTTCTTAACATCCACTTCATTCTTATTAATCTCCGATGCTTATATGTTGATTAGAAGTGACAAATCTATATAACTTGTACAACTATTATAAAATAAGCTAGTCATTTTTTCATAGCACTATACAATGTATCGTTTTTCGAAAAAACAAAACAATTTACTCTTAACATAGATCCACATACAATGTTTATGATATTTCAACAAACATGGACATTTGATTAAAGAGCAAAATAAATTATTGAGCACAAAATTTGTAGAGTAGACATCATATTACGAATGGCATTCTAAAAACATAAATGGTTGTTCACTTGTTTCTAATCATCACATTCATTATTCAAATATGACAATGATGTGAATGGGTAGCCATTCTAATAGTATTATATGAAAATTGTTTAAAAGAAAAAAAACAGAACATTTCACTTGAGTTGTTAAGAAAAGTTGTTGTATTGCCTCCTCTCTTATTCACCTTTATTTTCTCTCTCTTTTTTTTTAGGTTCCTTTTGACTAATTGTAAATATTTGGAGCTTAGGAGTAATTAATTTCTGTTGAGAAAAATGGTTGTTGTATTGCCTCCTCTCTTATTCACCTTTATTTTATCTCTATCTTTTTTTAGGCTCTTTTTGACTAGTTGTAAGTATTTGGAGCTTAGAAGTTATTCATTTACAGTTAAAAAAATGTTTCTTTCACCGAAATGGTAGCTCAAATCCACTAACATGTTAATGAGTTGATGGATAGACAAAATTTGAACTTTTAACTTACAAAAATTACAGATGTGACACAAATTCATTATTCAGACTTTCGGTCTAAACCCAAATTTGAGAAATCATTGATTTATGCAGAGACCTACATAACCTTAGATAAATTTAAACAACACAAACCTTAGTGGGTTCAGCATGTTAGTCAGTTTAAATAAAATAAAAATGCAAGAATGGTTTTCCTTTGGAAAGTGATGAGTGTACCCATGTCATCATGTTGAGAAATATTTAACAAACTAGTAAAAAATAAAATAATGAAATATTAATGAATAAAACATATGTGGAATTTGAATTTGTGGAGAGACAAAAAAGAATGAAAAAAATAATAAAGACGGAAAAAACAATATACTTCATTTATTTTTCTATACAAATATAATGTCCAAACAATTTAAAAGTTGTTTTATGAACTGTTTTTTTTTTTGTTTTTGTTTTTCTCACGCCCTTTCCAAAAGAAAGAAAATGACAAAGGGGAATGAAACAATTCACTCCTGAGCAAGTATTTGTTGATTGTATATAAAGAATATAGTTGCATTCAACCTTACTTGAATATGTACATATTCAAAATTTGCTTGCCTTTGTTATCCAGTAAAATGCAAGTCAAGCAAACTGTCCTCACACAATATTATTTTTCTTTTTTTTATTATTATTTTTATTTTTTAGGTTTCAGTTCAAATCTCAGTTACCCTCCAGGAAAAGTAACAGCAAAAGGGCTAGAGTACAAACATGTTAACTTCAGATTTCCTTTTCTTTCACCTAACCCTTTATTCACTTTTATTATGATCCCTAGATGTGATTTCCAGGCAGTCTAAGCTAGTCCTTGGACTTGTTCAAAAAAAAAAAACTAGTTCTTGGACCAATGGATAATCTCATCTAATGTAAACTAAAAATACTTTTTTTATGATTTTAATAATCAAAATTTTGCAGTTTATATAAATTATTTGTTCCTCATAAATTATAAATATAAATTGTACCAAATTTTTTGACATAGATTTCTTAAAAAAATAAAACTATAACCGAACACGATCACCGTCTACACATGTTCAATTCGTCCAACGTTCAAACGAAATATCATTTCTTTTTTTTGTGAAATATATATATACATATATATATGTCTGTGTGTGTTTTTGCCTTTCCAAATCCACTTAATTAAAGTTATTCCATTTTGCTTACTTCTTTATGTTCTTCCAAAGTTGATAATGGGACCATAATTAAAGTTGAACTACGTCAAGATTGAATGGCTAATATATGAACCTCAGGCATTATCATGAACCATGAATATTAACTTTTTATTGCATATGAGTATTTTTACTAAACAAAGTCCACTTGAAAGAACCCATCCGTTCAGTTCATCATTTTTCTTAGACCATAAATATCACCTTTTTAAAATTTATGTATACTTTTACAAAATTAGGCCACCCACTTAGACAGGACTGAACATGCTAATAACTCATCAGATATTTAATTATTTATTTTTATTTTTGTTTCTTAAGCTTTCTTGATCGCAGCCTTCCCTTTCTCATGTCGGTATCCTCCTTTTTTTTTTTTGGTAAAAACGGGAACATAAAATATTATAGAAATAGTTCTATGTAACACCCCTAGCATCATGTGGGTCTCCCCTTCACAAATGCGTATTAGGTGTGAATGGTGACTTCTACTTATGTAGTGTCACGGACCTTGTCTTTTACTCAAGTGATCCAAGTTGTTTCATCCGATCCCGTTTAAGCTATGTTTGGCAATGGATTTTTTGTTTAAAAAACACAAAAGATAAAATTGGTAACATAAGTTAATAAGACAAAATGTCACATCCAAATCGTAATCATTACATTTTTTCTCTCATAAAATCAAAAAGCCAAAAATAAAAACCAAACGAGACTAAAAAAGTCAAACTAAAATAGTCAAAAAATCAGACTATTTTAGCTCTTCCTAAACAAAGACTTAAAAATATTTATTGGTTGGCATTAATTCTGATATAAATCCCTCACAAACTATTTGTTAGATGCAGAGAATCTGTTCAAAATTCATTTTTTGTGTGGATATTTATCAGTTTCTTCTCTTATTTGATTGTTATCAATTTTGTAACAAGTTTTTTGACTTCTTAAAATGACTTCCAAATTTAGCTGAATCCGTTGATGTATAAATTTTAGTGTCAAGCAATAAACAAGTTGAAGCTGTTAAATCAATTTTAAATGGAATCCGAGTTGAGTTTTGAGTAGTTTTTTATCAACCAAGTTTGTAGTTTCTTTTGTCTTTACTTTCATACACGTGACTATATCTTGTCGCTTTATACTATCGAAGTTTAATACATATCATAAATGTTGCTCTATTAAAATCACTTAATCTGAAGTTGAATACCTAAAAAAAAAAAAAATTATCACAACACTGCGAGATCTAAAAAATCCTCTCACATAAATTGTTGAGGAAATCCAACGAAAATATGAGCTTTTCCAATAGATCTGCAAAGATGAACATGGTCGGCACTACCCAACCGGGGTTGTCGGGCAGGGACACTCTGATGATAAAGTTAGTCACTTGAATTAAAAAAAGAAGATACAGAAAATGAAGGGTGTTGTGTGTGCTCTGTTGCAAAGAGATGAGGCACACCTCTATTTCTTGGGATGCCATCCATTTATAGATGGGGGTATGATATTTATCCCATGGACTTCCTTATTTAGGTTGGGCCCATTGTCAGGACTTATTTAGATTACTCCACATAAGCTGATATTTTTTGGAGTCTCACAAACACAATTGCAATTATTAAAGTCTTATCATTTAAATCAATCCATCCCAAGGATTTTCTCCTCCAGTTAGTGACCATTGTTATGTACTTGATGAATTGTAGTTTGGCTATTTAGGGGCCTTTGGGAATAGGAGTGGATTAAAATAATTTATTAAAAGATAAAATAAGTTAAAATAGTTACTAAGATAAAATGTCAGATTCAATTTATAATCATTTCACTTTTTTCTCTCATAACGATCAAATCAACTATAAAAAAAAGTCAACCAACTTCTCAAATATAACTATTTTAGTCAAGGTCGGCCTTGGGCATAAGGCCACCAGAACATGGCCTAGAGCCCCTTAAAATAGACCAAAAAAATGGACCCCCTTCTATTATAATTTAGTATAATATATTAGATATATTTTAAGTCCAAAAAAAATTGAAGAAGGCCCAAACCAACTTAAAATAAATTGACCAATTCAAAAATTGAAAGGCCCATTCAAAAAATTAGCATTGTTATCCATTGACTATAGACCCAAAAAAAGGCTCCCTCCTATTATAGTTTAGTATAATATATTAGGTATGTTTTAAGTCAAAAAAAAATTAGGGAAGGCCAAACTAATTTAAAATAAATTGACTCATTAAAAAAATTGAAAGGCCCATTTAAAATAATTAGCATTGTTATCCATTGAAAATGATTTTTACAAAAAAACTAGATTATGTAAGTATGATTAATTTATTTGCTTCTAAAAATGTAAGAAGAGCAAAAATCAACCGATACTTATTAATTGTTGTAATGTAATGCTAAGTATTTTTGGTAATTTTGACACAAATCTTTTGTCTTTTACCTTCATTTTTTTTTTTTCCCATTCAATGAAAAAAAAAATGTGAAGGGCTCTAAAAACTTATTAGTTAATTATCGGCATTGGGCCCCGAAGATCTCAGGGCCAGGCCTGATTTTAGTCAAACTAAAATAGCCAAAAAAAAATTAACCAACCAAAATAGACCACTTCCCAAACAAAACCTTGATCAAGGCACCATGTGGCCAAGTACAGAAGAGCATCAAAAGCCAACACCAGATTAATGCAGAGAAAGATGATCCATTTATAGTGCAATTATGTAAATAGCACGAAAATTGCTAAAAACATATAGTAATATTGTTAGTGCTACAAAATGCGTAAAAAAATGTATATGTAAAAAACATTTTGATATATATTAAAACTGTACAATTATAAATATTTTGACATTTCTTCTTCTTAACAGAACCCATTGTAAATACAACTCCGATTGGTAGTTTGAAAAAGGCGTGGCTCAAATGGCCCGACACCAAAACGACGTTGTTTTGGTGTTTTCTTTTTTTTTTTCTCGTGTTTTTCTGAAGACGAAGAAGAAGAAGAAAAAGAAGAAAAGAAGAAGAAGAAGAAGAAGCTGGGTTTCATCAAAAGGGGCTGGGTTTCATCAACATTAACAACCATCATCATCATCATCATCAACAATTTTTTTTTTTTTTTTGAAATCAGAGTTTGAAATCAACATCTTCAGATCCAGATTAACATCATCATCATCTTCGTCATCATCAACAAAAAAAAAAATCATCTTCTTCAAACAAAAAAAAAATTTCCCCCTCTCCCTCTGTTCTCGAAAATTCATCATCTGCTTCATAGGCTGAGCCTGCAACTGGATCTTCATCATCTTCCAGTAGATCTAGAAGAGACGGAGTCAACATCAACAGCCATCATCATTATCATCAACAAATTTTATTTTATTTTTTTTTGAAATCAGAGTTTGAAATCAACATCTTCATTAACATCTTCAGATCCAGATCAACATCATCATCATCTCTAGATCTTCATCATCATCAACAAAAAAAAAAATCATCATCTTCTTCAACAAAAAAAAAAAAATTCCCTCTCTCCCTCTGTTCTCGAAAATTCATCATTTGCTTCATGGCCTGAACCTGAGACTGGATCTTCATCATCTTCCAATAGATCTGGAAAAGACATAGTCGCAGAGCTCATCATCTTCTGGAAAATTCTATTTCCACACACCACCTTATCTCAATGCACATCATTTCTCAATGTACATCCTTATTAATTTAATTATTACTAATTATTTTCAATCCACAAACTAAATGTTCAATTATACCCTTCACTGATATGGTAGACACACTACCCTCCTCATACACACTTGTTGAAAATTGTAGACAGTGCTACAGTTCCAGACAAACTTCAACAGCCAAAGTGAAGGGAAGACTATTGAAGACCTCCATCTCTCCATTGAAGACCCCATTGAAGACACCCACAAGTAGCAATCCTTTTTAGTAGTGTTTGTCGGCGGTAAGTTCTTGGGTGGGATTGAAACCGTCATGACCTGTCACATCAACGGAACCCTAGTCTCTCTCCTTAAAGACGCCAAAGCTCTCTGGCTCTAACGGTGACAATCAGACCCACCACCACCGCAACATCAGACCCACTACCACCAACCCATCGCCGGAATATGCCTTGAAATTACATTATATATATATAGGAATATAAATAGATAGGGTGGGTTCGTACAGTGGGGACAGAGAGAGATAGAGGTCTGACAAGAGTGTATTTTGTGTGAGAGAGAGTAAAGGTGTTTGGTTGCAAGGAAAATTGTTAAGCACAAGAGAAAGATGGAATAATCTCTCTGATATAACTGATATATGTAGTTAGAAAAATGATTTTTTTAAACTATAAATTGTACTTCAATGAATCTATTTTCATATTTTCAGTATTGTTTTTAGCATTGTAACACAAAAATGAAAGTAAGTTCTATATAGTTAATGATGATTTCAAATGTTTATGTAGATGGGTATAGAGCGTGTAATAATTAAATTGAGAAATAATGAAATAAGTGACAAGCGATGAAGAAATTAGGGTTTAATTTTTTTTACTCAAAAGATTTACATTGAGATTTTTTTTTTTTTTTGAAGATGTGTACAGAGAATATTTTAATATAAATTATGAGTATTGGTGGATGTCCATTATGGTCATTTTATTTTAGAATATTATTGTCATTAAAATAATATTTCATTAAATATGTACACTGAGATAAGTAAGTGTGTGGAAATAGAATTTCCCTCATATTCTCTCAGAGCTCTTCCTCTTCTCTCCTCTCTCTCTTCCCTCGTCTCTTCCCTCTGTATTCACGACAAAGAAAAAAAAAAAAAATACAAAATGACGTCATTTTTGTATATTCAAGCCAAGTTCGAGCCACCATTTTCGAACAACGAATCATTTTTCTTGTAAATATATATATTTTTGTTACATTGGAAATGAATTGTAAATATATTTAGGCATCTTGTTATTATTATTTTTAGATTCACATGGTCCTCTTATTATATCATCACATACCAGCTAGCTCAATTGGAGTCGTTCAGTACCTTTTGTTTTAATCACGAGTAGAATTGGACAAAAAAACGCCAACGCATCAAGGGATAGCCTTCAGGCCTCGTTTGGAATTTTAATTAAAATAGTGAAGATATTAAAAAATTACTATACATTATTATATTAAAAAATTACTATACATTATTATATCATTTTTATTTATTTTTTTAATATTATTTTATAAAAATTTTAAAAAATTAATTAAAATAGTCAAATCCCAATCATCTTCTAAGCCTTTTCGTAAACATATTGGGTCTAAGGTATTGTTTGGGAACATACTATTTTAATAATTTTTTGACTTTTTAACTAAAATATAAGATAAAAAAAATTAGTATGTTTGGGGTGACTTTTTAATTTTTTACGAAAAGATGTGCAAAAAGTAGAGAGAAAATAAAATCTTTAACTTTTTTGCATAGGTTATAGATTTTTTGGCTTTTTAAATAATTTTTTAGCTAAAATGTTAACTTGCCAAACAAGGCCTAAACATGGCTTTTAGCCACTTTTTTAGGTTAGTAGCAAAAGTCAAAAGTTGGCTTTTTTGTCCTTTTTTTTTTTCATTTGGGAAGGTAGTTTTTATCCAATGGTGAAATTACAATTTTACCCCTCATGGGTCAAAATGTGCTCCATGGATGAAGTTGTAAATATTTTAAATAAATGGGGGTAGTTTGGTCATTTTCCTATGATTTAACATCATAAACAAATATTAATAAAAAAAGTCAAAAGCAACTTTTTACCAACTTCCCAAATTATTTTTCTAAAAAAGCCAAAAGCTTGATTAAAAGTCAAAAAGTCACTTTTTATCATCTTTCCAAAATAAGCCATAAGGACAAAAAAAAATCCACAAAATCACAAAATGACAAAACACTTAACTGTTGATGCAAAATTACCAAATTAACCCATATAAAAATAAAAAGTCAAAAAAACATCATTTCTAAGTGGAGGACAATTTTGTCATTCCAATGCAAAAAAACCAAAAAAATCAAATAAGAAAACTAAACGAACAAAAAAATCTCAGCTAAAAAAATAAAAAAAACCAAAAAGTCAAGTTTGTCAAACGACACCTAAGTGTAAATTTGTGTGGTTAAGGCCTATTTTTAACCCACTTCCTCTCTAAAAAGAAAAAGTCTAAGGTCTCGTTTGGGAATATGCCATTTTAGTAATTTTTTGACTAAAATATGAGGTAAAAAAAACTAATATGTTTGGGGTGATTTTTTAACTTTTTACAAAAAGATGTTAAAAAAATAAAGAGAAAATGAAATCTTTAACTTTTTAATATAGATTATAAACTTTTTAATTTTTTAAGTAATTTTTAAATTTTTTGATTAAAATATTAACTTGTCATACGTGGCCTAAAAATAAAAAAAATATATCTTTTAATTATTTTCTCAAAACCCTCTAAACTTTTTTCATGGGCTTTTCGCTAGTGTAAAGTTGTGTTGTGGGGGTTTATCTGTACCGCAACAAGTACACTTTTCATGCCTTTCCTCGAAACACTGACCATCATGATGATCTTCGCCACTGATCACGTTAAAAGCAGCTTTTATTGAAGGCGGCGAAAAAAAAAAAAATCTCAAATTTAAATTTAAAAAATTTGACCATTATGTTTGAGTTTGTAAGGATTATCACAAACAAGTTCTGGTTTGATAATTTAAATATTTATGTTTATATATATAATTTACAAAAAAAAATTAAGACAATTATAATAAAACAATAATCGAAATGAAACCGTGTAAACCTATTAATCCGAACATAATAATGATTAAATTCAGATTTAGATTTAAAAATAAGATAAAAAAATAAAATAAAATACCAGTCTCAGACTCTCGGACCTTGTTTGATTTGTTTTTGAGAGAGTAATTTTGAAGAAATATTTTTAAAATTTTGTTTGGTTTTGTAATTTTGAATTTTTTTTTTTCAAAATTACTTTCTCTTTTCTATATATCAATCAATCACTTTTTCTTTCTCATCTCTCATTTTCAATCATTTTTTTTTTACATACATCTATTCAAGTACAACAAAATATCAAATCATCCCAAACTCCCATATTCCAAAATTATTTTCAAAACATACAACCAAACAAATTAAAAAAATTTCTAAACTCTTCCTCTAAATTTTTTTAAAAAAATTTATCTTCCAAAACTAAACCAAACACACTCTCAGACTAGCGCGAGGATCACGCGGTTTGTTAAAAGAATACTGCCAGTTACCATGCTCGTCTGTCGGGGTTGTTTAGGATGTCTTAAATAAGTGCATTTTATGAATTTTTAGACTAAAAAATTGAGGAAAAAAAATGATTATTTGGGTTAATTTTTTGACTTTTTATGAAAAAATGTGTATTAAAAAATTGTATAAATTAGTGTGTAAGGAAAAATTAGGATTGTGAGTTGTGCAGTCGTAATTTTTGACTTTTGATGAATAGTGATAACTTTTTAACTTTTTGAGTAACTTTTTGACTTATTTTTAACTTGCCAAACTTGGCCTCAGTATGAAAGCTTGTATTGGCAGAGGGAAGGGAAGAAAAGGAATAAAGTGGTTGGGCCCAAGCTCCCCTGCTGCATAAGCGCAAGAGGATCACGTAACAATGTTTTAATGGGCCGGTTGAGTAATGGGCTAAATTCACTGCACTTCAATAAAATCTGTATAACAAATCGATCCACAGGAGAAAAATACGGCCCATCAACAAAGCAAGCCAGGGACACAACACAACGTTCCAAACGTGAGTGACGTAAGCGCTCACGGTGGCGTGGTTTTCACGCCAGATTGGAAAAGTGTGGATTCACATTCATTGCCCATTTATTGGGAAATTATATAATAAGGCTCTGGCAGAACGGTGAAATTACATATATTAATTAGTGTAATAATATTAATTATTATATTATTATTAACCTCATTTATTATATAAATTACAAATATCAAATAAATTTTAAATTATGTCACATATTAATTAGTACTACGTCGCATATTAATTAGTACATTAATATACTTGTTGGTTTATATAAAGCCCAATTTTACAAAAACGAAACAACGGCGTCAAAGCCCATTGGTTACTACCCCGCGGTTGTCTTCGATGAAATCTGGACCGTACATTCGCCAATACCCTGGAATTTCATCTCTTGCTCTACTCTGCCCAAAGGACGAGTCTATAAATGCGCAACTGAAGAAGACGAAAGCTGCTCATCATCCGAAAAAAAAAAAAAAAATTGCAGAAAGAGAGAGGTAGAGAGAGAAACAGAGAAATGTCGGGAGGTATTGCTCGTGGTCGTCTCGCAGAGGAACGAAAAGCCTGGCGGAAGAATCACCCCCATGTTCGATCCCCACACTATCTATACATATATGTTCATATATATATATAGATCACTTGTCAAATTACTATATGTATATGTGTTTTGATGTTCTATCATCTACTTTGTGTTCCAATTTTTCGTTCAATTTGTTGTTTTTTGTGTGCGATTGATGTGTCGTGTTCAATTATTTTGACTAGGGTTTCGTTGCTAAGCCGGAGACTCTCCTTGATGGTTCGGTGAATCTGATGGTGTGGCAGTGCACTATCCCCGGTAAGGCAGGGGTAAGTAATCGTCGTCTTCTACATCGCCACGCTCTGTGATTTTGCTTTCTATTCTTTCAATTTCGTTGTTGTTAATTTTTACTTTTGTTATCTGTTTTTTTCTTCCTTGTGTTTGTTATGAATTTATTTTTACTAATCTAGGTGGTTTATGATCGTTTTGTACATGTTGCTAGTTGTTTAGTTGAATTAATTGGCTTTGATACTGAATTAGGACTCTAGGGTTGAATTTGGGAGAATTAGCGTGTTTGGCATGATTTTAATAACTGAGCAACTTTACGTGATTATTGCAAAGACATGACCCCCCTTGAAATTTTAGATAAATTTTTACCTTCACCATGAGATGCTGACTCATTTTCAATTTAGACATTGAATGTTGCTGCATCTTGGGTGGTATGAAGTTCAAACTATTAGAGACTCATTTATGCAATGTTTAACTAGTTTAATCAATATTATGGTGGAATATGAACTTGTCGTGGTGTGGATGTGGAATGTGAGGCTGACCATTTGAGCTTAATTTGTCATGACTAGTTACAGTTTAAGAACAATTGAACACTCCATAATGGATTTTTTGCACCTTTGTGCATTGTTTATCATTGAATGCTATTTGCCAAATAAATATTTTTGTTAATTTCCGATGTATCCAATAGGTGCTGTGTTATAGTAAAGGAGTTGTAATGCAGAAAGATGAATTCACTGCATACTAACTAATCTGTTGGATAGATTAAATGAGCCTCTATTTTCACAATTTACTTTTTTATATTTTATAGGGGTTTACAAATGACTCTATTTCAGCAATAATGGGAAAATTTAGTGGAATAAATATTGAACAAGGCCTGGCTCTTGCTCCATGATGGGCCAGACGGCATGAGCCTTTCCTATTTAGGTTTTAAATTTTTGGTGTTTGGATGAACTATATGAGGTTTGCAAAGGTGGTTAGTAAGGGTGGGTGTTTATGATGCGACACAAACCGTATACGAAGTTAACGGGTTAAGATTGATTATTTTTTGACACGAACCCAATTATGACACAACATGATAACACAATAAATAAACAGGTCAAGTTAATGTCAAACCTGTATAATATGAAATTAACTAACCCTGTAAAAAAGTTAGGCATATGATATTGAGATGTAGGGGTTTTGATGTTCTGGTCATTCACAGCTCGTTTCAAAAACCAAGTGTGCTAAACTAATGCAATATGCTCATGTAATTATACCCAAGATTGGAGCTCGAATGTAAGGTTTTTGATGTTTTGGTCATTCACAACTTGTTTCAGAAACCAAGTGGCCTAATTTAATGCAATATGCTCATGACGTTAATTATACCTAAGATTGGATTGGAAGCTCGGAGCATGCATTGTCCTGTTTATCATTTTCAATCTTTAGTAGTAAGACACACCTAGACACCTAACTTAAACACCAACACATGTTTTGTCTATGGAAATCACCGAGTCACTAAATCTTGCGATAAAAAGGTCTTCTGGAGACCCAAAAAAGGGAAAAAGTATGCATATGTTATTTGAGAGAGAGAGAGAGATAGAGAGAGTCAAATATGGTGCTTATAGAGTTGGGGTGGTTCAAACCAAGTTGCATCCTTATTTGCATGCAGAGTTCATACTTTAGAGTTATCATTGCAATTGCAACAAAGTAAAAGGAGAAGATTCTTAAGAAAACCATGACTTTTTTCTGATAAGTTTGTGCAAGTTGGCATTGACTAAAAATTTCGAGCAGGATGAATGAAATTGACTGATTTTGGAGATTTGTCTAGACAGTGTATAAATGTTCAAGTGAAGTGATGAATACATGTTTGTAAGGAAGCTATGAAAGCAGGAAAGGAAGCTATGAAAGCAGTCATATTTTTATCATAAAAGCTTGTAAGGTGCTAAGAGACCTCATGTTTATTATAAAATCATAATAGAATATTATGAATGAGGTTTCTGAGATGGATCTGTCTGTCTTGCTGAGGAAGAACAGAATTAGATATAAATACATTGGTATTACCAACTGTTGTCTTCAATGGTATTCCTTCCATGCCATACCAAAGGTGGTAGTTGCAGGATTCAATTATTGGTTGGGAAATGGAAATTGTTTTGTAGTTATTAAAAGAAAAGTTATGGATGCATTTGTTTGAATATAGCAGTAGCATGGAACGATAAAAAAATGTTTGAAAGTCTTATGAGATAGTTTGATATTATTTGGTTTTATTTGATGGATGCCAAATATTGAAATTGAGTAATATTGTTTATTTGGAGATTTTTAATGACAAGGGGCATGGAAAGTAGGAAATATAAGTTGGAAAATTGTCCAACGTGTGCAGAGTTTGGGGTTGTTTGAGGTCTGTGAATGGTGACTTTGGTTGGTTTTGTTGTTTCATGGTTCTAGAATAGACGATGCAAAAGGTTTGATAAAGATGTTTTTTAAAGCTAGAATCTAGGCTAGCAAGGTCTGATTGTGGGTTCTAAAAGAATTATACAGTGCAAATGAAGAAGATAAAGAGATGTTCTTATGTACTGTCTATGTACTTGGGTCAAGTCTTCTTGATGCCCCTTATTGGGTACTTTTTTCACTCCAACAAAGAAAAAGTTAATTAAAGAATTCATGTGTATTTTCAAAGATACCAGGTTAGAGCAAACTTTTGTAGGATTGATCTTTTTATTTTTGAAAAAAATCCATTGTGTTTTATGATTGAGTTATTGTGAATGCTAACCTATGTTTTTGTGTGGTTTGTTCTTCTACCTAACATTTGCCCAAATATTCTCAATAATCGTGATGGGATGATTTTGCAATCCACATTTATTTAGTCATACATTTTTGTTTTAGGGATCATAATGGTCCTTTATATGTCTTATGTTTGAACTTTGAATACACCCAATAGTTGAACTTTAGTCTCTTGGGTTTGTGAGTTTGAGTCTTGGACTATAGCATTGGCTTTGCATTAGTAGCTCAGAGGGTTTAATTTAGATTGAGAACGAGTATCACAAATAATGGAGGAATTCAGACAATGTTTTGTACTCCATCATCGTATTATATGTAATGTATTACTCTTCTTTTTGCAATTGTTTGGTTGTTGATTTACAGTTTATTATGTGTACAGGTTATATTCAAGGTAAACTTTGTTCAGCAAGTTTATTCATGGTTCCATGCCTTCTCTTTTCTATTTCTTTGTCTTTAATATCTGAAGTTTTTATGTCCTTATTCAAAATGAGAGAGAGAGAGAGAGAGAGAGAGAGAGAGAGAGAGAGAGAGAGAATCAGTAAAAGGAACTAAAAACATCTTCTCTTGAATTCTTACCACATTTTTCATTGTTGTTTGGATTGCATTGTGGACAATTGATAATGTATAATTGTTGCAGACTGACTGGGAGGGGGGTTACTATCCACTTACACTCCACTTTAGTGAAGACTACCCTAGCAAACCACCAAAGTGTAAATTTCCCCAGGGTTTCTTCCACCCTAATGTCTACCCATCTGGAACTGTTTGCCTGTCCATCCTCAATGAAGATAGTGTAAGTACTCCCTGCATCTTTCTAACACATGCTGGCCAAATATGTGGAGCCCCTGATTATTTGGTGTATTTTTGTTGTATCTAGGGATGGAGACCGGCGATTACAGTGAAACAAATTCTTGTTGGCATCCAGGACTTGTTGGACCAACCCAACCCTGCTGATCCTGCACAGACTGAAGGATACCATCTCTTCATCCAGGTAATTATGCTTCTCTTAGAAATAATAAAACCTGAGCACCCTTGGCATTTCTGTAATTTCTCTTCAAAATCAACTATGTTTGGGGAAGGGTTTTGTGTTGTCATCTTATAATCATGTTGTAGTACATCAAGATGTGGAAGGGCTTTGTCGTTTTTGTCCTGGATGAAAAATGAATGAAATACCGAGAAAGTTCATTTTCAGTGGAAAGATGGCAAAGTCCTTGGTGTTTGTTGTGGCAAGATTTGAATCTACAGCATGCAGCTTGATTAATTTAAGAATGAGGACCCACCAAGGGGTTGCTCCTATTTAAGAAGCAAATGTTCAAGGAATTTGCATCGTTGGATGAATTTAGGCCAAAAGATTTGCTCATACATTTTCCATGCTAGGAAAAGGTTAAAGTATGCCAAATTCGGCCTAATTCTTGAGTTGATATGGGAGGCTAGGTTGTGAGTTGATATTATTTCTTGCTAAGTTGTGCAAAATCTTATGCAGGATGCTGTGGAGTACAAGAGACGTGTCCGACAGCAGGCCAAGCAATACCCGTCTCTTGTCTAAATACTGAATCTGGTTTTGCTAAAGGTTGTTGATACTTGGGAGCCATCTGGTCGACTCAATGTAAACTGCATGGTTGAACTGCCGTTGTTTTCTCAATTTGAATTTAACTTTTGTTGATATATAACAGTAGAACCGGCCAATGATGCTCATTGGTGTTTGTTTTAGTATTGAACTTGATCTCCATTTTACATCATCAGCTATTCATACTGTGATTTGTGTTTAACGTGTGTGATCTCTCAAAAGGATCAAGAACAAGCAAAGCTGCTACACTGCCAATGGTTAAATAATATCGGAATGATGGATAAAACATCTTAAACAACATTCATTTATAATACATATACGCATGTGTACGTGTGTGTGTGTGTGTCTAAGTTCTGGTTCAGGCACCTTGGATATGTGCAATAACATATCCAGTTAGTTTTGTGCTTAGTGTATCTGCTTTTGAAGCTTAGAAATTTAAAGTTTTTGTAGTGCTTGCTTCCCCACCTGCTCTTTTTATGGTTTTTCGTTAGAACCAAATGTTATAGTTTTATTTTTTGGCAACTTTTTTACTAGTTGATTTTGTTACTTATCTGATAAAGCTGTCAATGAGGTGCCTTTGAACCATGTGGTTAGGAAGGATTGTGATTGTCGTTGAGGAACTCTTCATTGAGAGACCAAGGGTGAGGTTAGTGGAATAAGTGCACTTTTACAGGGGTGCTTTCTGGAATTTCTTGGAATGCAGGAAAAGGAAGACTTCTCTTCAATTCTCATTTAGTTAGTGGATTCTTCATTTCTTGGTTGAATGGTCATGATTTGCACATAACTAGTCTTTCCTTGTTCATCGAGCACCTTGATTTTTTAAAATCAAAATAAATTGAATCTGCTGATGCAGGGACCCAGCAACAATTGATTCTTCTTGGTTCTCAACTTGATTTTGGGATTTTGAAGTGAAAGCAATCATTGTACCTACTAATAATAGGAAAATTGGCGTATTACCAAATCATGCTCCTATTGCCACAACTATAAATATATAGGTATTTTGAGAATACACCTTAACGATCTTTTGGGAATACACCTTAACGATCATTAATGATGGCTCTGATTGGTAGTTTTGCTAGAACAGGCAATTAACGATAAAGATGGGAACATTGATTCATAAGAAATTCATTTGAAATAACATAACCCAATCTGTAGAAAGTTGAAGGTTTGTTCGAATAATCAATACTCATTTGATATTGGCTCAAAAAGTAAAGAAATTAAATTTAAACACATTTTAATTTTTTTTAAAATTAAGTTAAAATTTAAATAATTCACTACTTAGCTCGTTTATAATCTTAGTGAAAATAAATTTTAAGAGGGTTGTAATTTGTGAGAAGACGAAGGGGACTGAATATTTATAGGAAAATTTGAGGATATAACGAAATAAAAAAACCAAGGCGGGCGGTGGTTCTAACATCTCTAATGATGGTTAGAAAGTTAAAATTTAATTTTTAAATTTTTAAAAAAATATATATAAAAAAATAGTGAAATAATATGATTTAAAATAAGTTAAAAGTTAAAAAGTTGACTTTTAATCACTTACGAAAAAAGACAATTCAGACCCGATCGTATTTAAAGTGGGCTAGTCCTTGGGTTTAAAATACATGCCCAAAACGCATAGAGAAAAAAAAAATCATTGAATACAATGTGGGTATTTGAGAAGTTGCTATTTTAGTAGGTTATTTTAGTTTTTAATTATTTAAGTATGTTAAATTTTTTGTGTTTTGAAAGATAGTTGAATTTTTTTGTAATTAGATAGATATAATATTATGAAAGAAAAAGTGAAATAATGATAAATTTAATGTGACATTTTATTTTATTAACTATTTTAACTTATTTTATTTATTTATTTATTTTTAAATTTTAACCAAAAAAATAAAAAATAAAAAAATCCAACTTGCCAAACACCCAATATAGCAATAGTGTGTTAAAAAAGAAGAGAGTAAAAATGGAGGCAAAAACTGGTTAGGGCTCGAGAGTGAGGCGATCTCGTTCGTTGGGGGATCATTCATGGACGACATGGCAGCTTACTACCCTCCTCAATACCCATACTACCAACCTGCTCCGCCACCGCTAGGGGCGGCGCAACCACCTCTGCCAGCGGTGCCTCATCAATTACCCCCCCATCACCACCACCACCACCACCTGACCCAGCAACAATTCTACCCTCACCACCAACCTCCTCCTCCAATCGCCTCCTACGCTCCTCCACCGTATCCGCATTCCTCTCACGACCAGGTCCGCACACTCTTCATCGCTGGCCTTCCCGAAGACGTCAAGACTCGCGAAATCTACAACCTCTTTCGTGAGTTCCCTGGCTACGAATCTTCTCACCTCCGTAGCCCTTCTTCTACTTCACAGGTACTTCTCTTCTTTCGATTTATTTTTTTATTTATGAATACTGCATCAGTTTCCATTTATTAACTTCGAATTGATTTTTAGAAGGGAAAACAAAAAAAATGCTTCAAGTCGTTAAAACCATCAATTGACTTATTCATGTTGGATGTCCCAGGGACAGACCTAGGATTCTAACATAGGGCCAGATATATATATATACTAACAAAAAATTCAAAAGGAAAAGTATCGATTTTTATTGCCATAAAAATGAAAAATAAGATTAAAATTATATAAAGAAGCATGTTTAAAAGGAATTTTTATTGAAATTGTAAAAGGGGGGGCGATACATTCCGTACTAAATATGTATAAATATATTACAGAGGTAATAGAATGTATATGTTGGTGGCTGCATGGCATACAGAGGAAATCGATCTAGAATGGAATTATTGCTGCAAATGGGATCCTAAAAGGGGTTTCGGCTGAGAGACTTGTTTTCTTTATCTTCTTGCAGTGGCTAGTGCTAGCATCATTAAGATATATCAGTTTTGGCTAATTTTAAGTCTAGTTTTAACATGCAATGGATTATTTTGATTTTCATGAAGTATTCAAAGCTTCAAACAACAGAGAAATATTTATTTACTATCTAATAAGCAAGACATGCATGCACGTGTTCCCACTAGTGTTTGAATTTTGAACCTCCCCCTTTTGAGGTGCCAGGATTAATTGATTAGCCATCACCTGAAGGAATTAGGACTATAATCCAACCCCTTTTATTGCTTTCCCTTGCACGTTTTAGATTGGGTCCTGTCATGTATTATCATCTTGTCCTAATTCCTTTGCTTCCTATGGGGATTTGAGTAAATTCCATGAGAGCTATAATTATGACAATTTTTATTGAAGGCTCATCTCTGGCTAAGAAGTGAGTTGAAGCTTTTGGAAGCAATGGCTCAAGGTTGGTTTATAAAAATAGCTTTGTGGAAATACTTTTTTTTTTTACTGGGACATGCTCTTTTAAAACGATAAAACCTTTTCGTTTGATAGACTTAACCCTTAAAGTCAATATTAATGTTGTTCTCCCTTTCTCTATGAGGTTTTAAGTGTATTTTAGTGGTATTGAGCTTTATGTGAAGTGCTCCATAGTGAACCATAATTTAGGGATAATTTTTATTCATGATTTTCTTCATGTTGTTGAGTAAAGCTTATGCCATAATTGTGAGTGATATACATTTGTATATCCCATTTCTCACATGAGTTGCTGATCTCTAACATGCTCTTGGGTGTTCACAGCCATTTGCTTTTGCTGTATTCATGGATCAACAGTCAGCTATTGCAGCAATGCAAGCATTGAATGTAAGAACATTTTGCTCACATTTTTATTTATTGGTTGGAAATCTGTACATGGTTATTTAGTGCCCTATTATCAACAGTAGAAAATAATATGTGATGGTTCTTGGGGAATTGAATCATTTGAAGAGTTATTATACATGAAAGTTGCCCTCCAGTGGGATCATATATCATGAAGAGTTCTTATCTAAGAAGCATAGACATGGACATGGGACATGGTAATTTCAAAAATAATGGAGACATGGATATGGCAGGGATACAACCAAATATATATATATATTTGCTATGTAGATTAATATTACATCTACAAACAATCAAAATTAACAAAATCTACTTCCACCATCTAAAAAAAAAAGAAAAAATTTAACAAAAACTAAAACTAATTTAATATCACACACACAAAAAAAAACCCACTCCTAATTGTGAGAAAAGGCCTGAAGATAAAAAATGAATCAATGAAGACCTAAGGAAAATACAAATTGAAGCCTTGGAGGGCTCTGAATAGACTTGCTTGAATGAAAATAGTGATCACATATTGGTGATATCCTATGTATAGCCAGTATTAGATCTGGTCTCATACGTTTTGTTTATCAGGTTGTGTTCTTATCTACTGAATCATGATAGGTACAAAACACCTTGGGTACCCTTATAACTCTGTTTAAGAACACAAAAACTGGGGAAGCTCATGGACAAGTATAAGTAAATTCTGAATGCATTCTGTAGGATTTCAATGATAATATCATCAATTGATAGCCAGTATTAGTCATTTCGTCATATAATTTGCATTTGCTTTAGGCACTTGTGAGAAAAATATTTTTGATATTGGCTGCTCCATCCAGAAGGGAAACACCAGATAACTTTTGATAGTGTTACAGGTTTTTATGTAGAGATGTTATGGTGCTGTCATGCTGTAAAACTTTGTACATGGTATAGAATCCACACATTAAAATCTTTTGATTACAAATGTTTTTCTGCAGGGAATGGTGTTTGACCTTGAGAAGGGGTCCACCTTATATATTGATCTTGCGAAATCTAACTCGAGATCTAAGCGCTCAAGATTTGGTATGTTTCCTCTCCAGTATTCCTGCTGCTTATGTTCTACTTTCGATTTACTGTTGCAGAACTGAATTGTTTGAACTTGTTGATTAGATGATGAAAAACCTGGATTGGAGAAGAGAATTAAAGGATCTGCTGCATTTTCAAGGGCCACTCTTGATACTGGTAAGATGGTTACCCTGAACTGTGCAGAACAATATGGACAATTGAGTGTTTCCATTAGGAGCTCTTTGTCTAAACAGTTGTTCTTTTATTTATTTATTTTATCACTTTTACTGAATTATTTAAATCGAATGAGGTTGATCTCTATGTCGCCTCCTCAGAGAGCCCCTCTCTCACCATTTGCTTAATTTCTGGATGTTGTCATGGGTGCTTGTCTGATATGTTGCTTGGAATACTAGTTAGTTAGTCACGTGGAGACACATGATTCTAAAAGCTCACATTGCACATTTTTTGCACGCTTGGGCACTAGCAGGTGTTGGCAGCGTTCACATGCCTGGAATTGGTAATTCTGCTTACAACACAATTGGTTATCCACCTACACAAAGGTCATCTGTACTACTTAAAGCACATTTTTATTACTTGGAAATGACTACTCTAGCTGAATAACCACATTTTCTTATTTGAAATAATTGTTTCTAGCTGATAGGTCAAGGGCTAGTAAAAGCAGTTTATTACAGGCCCTATTCCCTGCAGTTGGAGGACACTATCAGCCTTATGATAGTCTATTTTTTCATTTTTTTCTTTTGATGTTTCAGTCATGTGAACTTTGATGGTAGGGCTGTGAATGAGACCACTGCAAAATTGGTAAGGTTTTACTTTTGGATTTATATTTGGTATTATTAAATTTCAGCTTCTATAAGTTTCTCATGCCATTTCATTATGCTCCTAAAGAGAAATTGGATGAGTCGCTCTTCAAAGTATGAATATCTATATTATGAACTGTCCTCCACCATTTCCTCCTTAAGTAAAATAATAATGCTTGCTTGAATCTTTATTCGCCATTTTATTTTATTTATGAAGAGTTAACTTCTGGGGATTTTTCCTACCTTAGCAGCACAACTCTTCAGCACCTCATGGTCCGCAAAATGTTACCCCATGTCCAACACTATTTGTGGCTAATTTGGGGCCATCTTGTTCAGAGGAAGAGCTAATTCAAGTATTTTCAAGGTTTGGAGCAATTATTTTTTTTCTTTGTTTTCCTAATCTGTGAAGCTTGTAGAACTTAATTTATTTTGTTTGTTTTTGTCCTTTCTCAGTTGCCCTGGATTTCTGAAATTGAAGATGCAGAGCACATATGGAACTCCGGTTGCCTTTGTCGACTTTCAGGTGCTTTATTGCCATAATTGAACTAATTTGTTCAAAAAAGAAGTGTAGAATTTTTTCTTTTATAAAATTTAACCATGTAACTTGGTATTTCCTTGTCGTTTACTTCCATATCTCAGTTTAGTGATCAACAAAATTTATTTTCTTTTTGAGGCATATCTGAAATTGATGTATGTTATAATCTTTGTGCACTGATGGTCCTCCTCAGTAAGGCCTAGTTAGGAAAATGATTAGGGCATTGAAGGGCTGATTCTCAGTGCTAGAGGTGAGTTTGAACTGAAAGTTTCTTCATGAGTGAAATTTTAAGATAAGATTTGGTCTGCCTTGACTGATTTTCTTTTCCTTTATTTTTCTTACCTGATAAGGCTTCATCCATGTCATTTAACAACAAAAAAGGTGCACACCCATGTACAAATTCAGACTTAATCCTCCGTCTCTCCTTTGGGGGTGGGAGGAGATGATAATCAAGCTAATAGCTGGTGGTTTTAGGATAAATGCTCCCTCACCATTTTGCTGATCTATGTACATCTGACGCAATAGCTGGTGGTCTTAGGATAACTGCTCTCTCGCCACCATTTTGCTGGTATATTACTCTCATACAGCTGCAACCCATATTTTCGGTTGTCATCTTTTCTATTTGCGTTCCCTTAGCATATGTTTGGATGAGAGTGTCAGTTTCTACCTACAGTTCTTAGATGCTGAAATATATCACAAAAATAGGCTGAAATAGTGTGAGATCATCAATGCCCCCCCATGTCACAAGATTTCCTTAATAACAGACAACTAGAAGCAATGTGCCTAAAGCCTTCATTCAAATGTTTACCTGTTCTGATTAATCTCCCATTGGGGTCATATATATATATAAATCTATATATATAAGAACCGCTTAGCTGCTTGAGGTTTGTCTTTTCTTTTTGATTTGTCCTTTCATTTTGAATAATTTACTAATAGTTACCTATATGTTGAGTGAAGGTTTTTTTGTAATTACAAATATTCTTGGTCAATTATGAAATATAAATATTTTATTTTTAACAAATTACAAATATACCTACAAGGTTTGTTTAAAATATGAATCAGTCTTATAATACTAGAAATTATAACTATCGTTTGTTATAAATTTTAATTTAACACAATACTCAGGGGAAAAAAAAATTATCCTATGCAATAATAAATTATCAAAATTGTTTCTTGAAAAATATTTCTTATATTATTAAAAACTATTAATTGACTTATGATATATTTATTAACAAAATGGTTAACTGAAAAATATTTTTCATACCATTAAAAATTGTTAATTTACTTAATGATTTACTTATTAATAAAATTGATCATTTGTTATGCGAGTATAATTTATGTATTAATAAAATTAATCATTTGTATATATATGTATTTTTTCTGCTTCTTTATTAATTCAGTAAATTATCTTAATAGTTTTTTTAACATGAGAGAATTATTTTAGTATTTGTTTTATATTTATCTGTTGAGAAAAGTTACACACCATTTTATTTTATTTTTTTAAATTTGGAAGAAATGTTAAATACTCATAAATTCACCCAAAATGATATGGTAATAGAATTGGAGTCTATTTCATTGGGTGTATGACAAAACAAAAAATGATACATATCATACCACATAATTCTATCATATATCTAATGATTTGTTTTATTCAATTTCATAAAACAATATTTTATTTTTAAAAAAATTATCAAAATATAAAACATAAATATACTGTAATAATACGGGCCTTTTGAAACTAGTATATATATGTTTCTCTTCTTGATTTTGCTGATTATCTGACCCAATGTGAATTGAAACTTCCTGATAAGAGTATGCGGTGGTTCTTCTCAATTATTTGGGGTTGAGTTTTAATTCAGCATTGTAAGATGAGATATGGTACTTAGAAATCTTTGGATGGTAAGGATGATAGTGAATCTCTAGAAAACCTGAGTGGATTTAAAAGCTCTGGCTCTAGCTGGTCTGATTCTATGTTAATGTATTGGTTTTGTTATGAGCTCAATAGGCAATCAGGATGTCTTCATTTACCAGAATACGACGTGTTTACTAAAGAAGTGAGCCTTTATGTTTACAATTCTTCCATCTAGGGCTTCTTTTATATTCTCCTCCTCGATTTTTATTTGCGTTCATAGATTTGTTAATGGTCCTGGTTCTAGAGTTAAGCTTGTTTTTCCAATCATTTCTTGATCACCAGTCTTTTAATGCCAAAGCATGTTATAATACTATGTTTTTCTTTTTTCCCCTTCCTATTTCTCTCTTTCTGTCTCTTGCATTTAAAACTAGAAAAAGAAATAAAGAAAGAATTGATGCTCTACATAAGATAAACTTGGCCAGTGTAATTGCGCCCACTTTCCAGGGAGGAAAAAAAAAAAAAATGAAAATTGATTATAGTATCACAGATTCATGGGAATTAATTTTCCTTCAACATGATGGTGCAGTCACAACTTTCTGCATGTAGCACAGGCAAAAGGCATAAAATACTTTATATGTGTTCTGTTGATTTTATTTTGTATGATCCACAGGGAAGGTATTATTAGTTTTACATGCCACTTTATGTGCAGGATACTGCCTGTTCAACCGAAGCACGGAATCATCTTCAAGGCACAATTCTGTACTCATCGCCACCTGGCGAGGCCATGCGGTTGGAGTATCCTTCAGAAACACACTAAGCTGCTTCTTTTTTAATTATTTTTTATTCTCCTTTCCTTCCATGGTTCTATTGATTGTGTCATCCAAGTTTTCGCTTAATGAGCAATTCAGGTATGCTAAATCACGAATGGGAAAGCGTAGCAAGAAGTCGAGGTAAATACAAGTGCATCGAAGGAGATGTGGTTGATTTCCTGTGCCATTATTCGCTCTAGTGAATCAGCGTTTTATGTGGGTTTTACACCCAAGATATAGGATGACTAAATGCTTATTGTGGTTGTTAATTGATCTTAGCTTCCCTTGAATCACATCGGGCCTTTATAACAATTCATAGCTTGGACAAATAAGTTTGTTTCCTGTGTTTTCATAGTTACGTTTCTAGCAGATCGTGCAAATGTTTATATTTTAGCACGTTACAATGTCAAAATACTAGTGCCCCCTTACCTATTGTCTTTTCTTTTAAGAAATGAAACTTTTATGAGCATGCTAAAGCTTTTATTTATTTTGGAAATTTATTGCAGAATGTTTGGTGTGATTTTTGTTTATAGCTTATGATACATAAATAACTTAAACAAGTTATATATATATATATGTATTTTGAGAATCTGGGAAAGCAGGATTTTTACTTCTGTTTTTGGTTGCGAGCTTTTAACTTGCTTGAAGTTACACGAAAAAGTCTTTTATTGGGGCGATGTCCGGATTCTAGTTTCATCTTTGCCAGATGTAAATTTTCCTTTCTTTGTTCTCTTCTTAGTGATTGTAACAAAACAAAAACAAGAAAACAAAGCAGTGTCTTGAAGCCCCCTATGAAAAGTCTGAAAGTGGCGCACCTTCTGAAACCTGGCAATGAACTGGAATTACGGATGGCTGTCTGTCACTATTAGAAACCTGGAAATGAACTGGACTTAGCTAGTGATGGCATGTTTTTTATTCTAAAAACATTCCAAGCACTGGACTTGCCACCTTGAATTTTGATAAGAATTTAGAAAGAAAAACGTAAATATGATTGAAATGGAGAAAAAATTTAATTAATATTTTATTCATTTTTAAAAGTTTTTTTTTTTTACATAAATTCATAATCCAAACAGAGTTTTAAAATTTACACTAAATGGGCATTTTTGAAGGCATTAGTGAGAATATATTATGAGCATTTACACTAAATGGGTTCGTTTGAGATGTAGGTTGGTTTTTTGGCTATGTTAACTTGGGGTTAAAAAGTCTCGTTTGTGATAGGTTTTTTGACTGTTTTAACTTTTGTGAGAGAAAAAATGAAATGATTATGATTTGGATGTGACATTTTGTCTTATTAGGCTAAAAAATTTATTTTGTCTTTTTATGATTATTTTAGTCAAAAATTCTCTATTTAGCTTATGTCAAATGAGTGTTATGTCAACTAATACCTTCCCAAGTCTGATCTGGCGCGCAATTAGGAGGTGTTCTACATGCTGTCGGCCTTTTCTCACTTTTTCTTTCATAATTTTGATAATTTATGATTCATAGAATCAAAAATAAATTGATTAATGAAGGAATGTTTCTGAAATATTATGTAATCAACGAATATTAATAAATTTGATGTTTTTATTATAGAACAGCTAATAAGCCATTGCTATTTTATGGGACAAAATATTGGAAAAATATGAAATAACATATTTATAAAATGGAAGTAATTCAGATAAAAATGCTTAGATGAATGTACTGTAATATTAGGAAAAATGTAATTAAAAATTAATATATTTATGAAATAATAGCTATAACACCATTTAAAGATAATTTGAGAGAACGTTAAAAATGGTTTGGTCAACTTAAATTGATATAGGATGCGATAATGAAAACAAATATACTATTATTGACAACACAGAAAGATCAAAAGAATTCAATCTCATGAACTAAAATAGAAAAATTAATTTTTTTTGTTTAGTATGATTGGGTTCAAGTTTTCCTTCAAAGAGGATCATCATTTCATTATACTTTTCTATTACAAAAAAGGACAAAATATAGGGGTGTTTAGAAAGAGAGTTGAATTAAAATAATTTATTAAAATGTAAAATATATTAAAATAATTAATAAAGTAAAATATTATATTTAATTTATAATTATTTTATTTTTTTCTTACAACCATCAAATCCATTATAAAAAGGGCCAGCCAACTTTTCAAACATAACTATATTAGTCAGATTAAAATAATCAAAATTAAATAACCAGTTAAAATAATCAACTTTAAAAATAAGGCCATAAAAATAAAATTGACAAAGTAATTAAGGTCAAGTTTGGCATATACAAAATAATTCATCTTTTTATTTTTTTATCTTTTTTTCATTACATCACCTCTTTACTTTTTTACACATCTTTTTATAAAAAGATAAAAAATACACTTATTTAGATCATCCCAAACAACTCCTAAAATTTGATTAATCTTGGTGGAGTCAACAACGTTGAAGTCGATGTCCTCTTCCCTGGTTTTCTACACCTAATTTTGACTTTTCCCCCCCTTATATGAAATGTGGACATAGGCCCATCTATACCTGCCTATTGCCCCATCCTTAACGTGCCATTATCACGTACTACATTGATAAGGCATAATAGGATCTCCAAATTCGTAGAAAAGATTGTAATTGATTGAAATGATTAATGATGCGGTGACTCTGAATTATTAAAAGCCGAATACTTCAAAATAAAAACTATTAATCAAAATAATCAATTTTATCTCATTTTTCAATTCTAATTGATTTTCTAAAAGCTTAGCTATTTTTTTATTCTTATCCATCTCACTAGCTAACTAATCATTAAAAAAATAAAATAAATCAACATTCAGAGATATTCTAACATTAAAAAAGATTAAATCTTAGAATGAATTGTAAATTTAGATGTCTTAGTTGTGACTATTTGTAGTGTTTTTGAAATTAATCGAAATTGTAGATATATGAGATTTACTTGATAGGAATTGTTCTAATGTGATCTTGTCCCGGAGAAATTTTGGATTATCAATTTTCGCCCCTCCAATTTCTCTATGGATCTTTGCTCTCTTCCATTTTCCTATCTCATCAGATAATATATATCAGGAAGTAACAATTTTTAAAATGACTAGCTAAGATAAAATCTTTTATAAAGTACATATTAAGGCCTTATTTGTCATAACTTAAAAAAGTCAAAAAGTTACTATTCTATTTAAGTCACATCATCTTATTTAAGTCACATCACCTCTCTATCACATCACTTCAAACCCAACCCATACACAACCCATATTTCATAAAAAGTCAAAGAGTGCACTTATTTAGATTATTCTAAACAACTCCTAATATGTGACATTGAAATTGTAAACAAGTCGAGTTGAGTCAAAATAGGTTATTTATGCTTGACTTGAAATCTAGTACCAAGATATATTCAAATTTAATTTGTTTACTTTTCGAGCCGATTTCAAACAAAATTTAATAGAGTAATTGAACTGAGTTGAGTAATAGGTTAATTAAATTTAATTTTAAAATTTATTCAAACTTAATTTAGTGGGGGTTTGACATTGATTTTTTTAATGATTTTTTAATTCTTTTCAAAGATTTGTTTCTGCTATAATTTTCAAGGATTCTTTTATTAATGCATTTGAGAAGTTATTAATTTTTTTTTTTTTGAGTGAAAAAAACTGATATGATATTTAATTTTTTAATTCATAACAAACGAGTTGATGACTTATTAAATTTTTTTAACAAAAGATAACGAATTACATAATAATAAGTTTATTACAAACAATATTTTAATTAATCAAATAGGAATTGAACTCTTATAGACTTAATGCAAGTTTGAAAATTACCTAAAATAGTGAAAAAGTCATTACTAAAAATCAACTTATTTTATTTTATTTTTTAAAAAACTAAAATATTAATTAAAATAACTAGTTACAAAATTGTCATTGTCATCTCTATTTGTTCCCTCTAATGGTAAATGTCAAGATCAGTTTTTAACCATGGTTAAAAATGCATGCATGAAGGCTGACACACAAGATCAGATTTGTTTATATGGTTTTTTCCACATAGATCCGTGACTCGCAGTGTATGTCAAACACAAGACTTTGCAAGAGACCAAAATGACCAAGTACAATTAACCTATATGTATGATTTTCCCATGTGCCCTTATCATCACCATCATCATCACCCTCCCATGCACTGTTCCTTTGAAATTAAACCACCTTTCTTTGACCTCTCAGAATCTTCGGGAAGGGCATAAAAGTCAAATGGTCCTCCTCACTATTCCACCTTAAGATTTGTCTGGAGATTGATTTTTTTTTTTTAATAATTTTTTAAGGTTGCTATTATTAACCTCTCATAAATTATTTTGAACCTCTTAATTTTTAATTTTTAATTTTTATTTTATTACAATGATAATCTCAAATAAAATTACTAAAAAACATATCATAAATTTTGAAACACCCCATCTCACAATTAAACCTACACATCTACTACATCATGAATTAGATTTATGAGAGCAACCACCTCCATCACCACTCATATCCATCTTCCCCAAATCCCATCTTCAAAACCTACCTGTCACGACCCAAACCGCCCCTAAAGGTTTGGTCCATGACTAGCCCGTACATAGGCCTCAAACGGAATTTTAAAATAATATTTAACCACATACGGGGCCTTAAGCAGAAGCAATATCAATAAAAGACAACATTCATTGAGTTTGTGCATACATGATGGCTTAATTAGATTTAAGCATTTAAACACATTTCCAGAGTTACATAAACAATCACAGAATTATACAGATCTCACACATACTTAAATAAGACTCCAAAAAATTTACATAACTCCCAGAATATCAAAATTAAGGCCTCAACACAGAGGCGTATCCCAGGCGGCTTGGTAGACAGGTAGACCTCGATACAATTCTAGTGTCAATTCCCGATGGCTCACCTACATAAATATACATAAAAGCGGAGTGAGCAAGGCTCAGTGAATAATAGCAATGTAAGGAGGTGAGTTAAATGAGCATAGACTTAGAGAATGTAAATATGCATATCAAACCCTACACATATCTTATTCATAATCATTTTTTAAAACGGCCTCAGGTCCACATGTAATACAGAATGGCCTCGGGCTCATATAATACAGAATGGCCTCGGGCCCATATAATACAGAACGGCTTTAAGCCTAGATGTGATACAGAACGGCTTTAAGCCCATAGATATGATACAGATCGGCTTTAAGCCCACAGATATGATACAGATCGCCTTTAAGCCCACAGATATGATATAGATCGGCCTTAGGCCGGACAGATTCCACAGATTGGCCGTAGCCTAACAGATTTCACAGATTGGCCATAGGCCTAACAGATTCCACAGATCGGCCTCGGGCCCAGATATTAAATGTCAGAACGGCCTTGGGCCCAGTTCATATATGTATGGACTCAATAGGTGTCTCATACGAATTCTAGAGGTGACTCACGCCGTAGCACTTAGTTCCGTACAGCACTTTGTTCCATACCAGAAATCAATAAGTCTTAATGACCGAACAATTCATATCATGTCATAGCATAAACGGAACGGGTAAACAGAACAGATTAATCCCAGACTCATGAGAATACCGTTACACGATAGGGTATATCAATTACCCCATGGTTTATTACAAGTTGACATAATGGTCTTACGTATATCAGAATATTAACAATACTCATTGACCGAAGGCACATGTATCACTACAGTACTATTGATAGAGACAGAACAATTCACACCATAATGGCCTCGGGCCCACTCCTATTAATAGGGATAGACTGACCTTTGGTCTATATCAATGCCATTATTCAAACATATCTATTAATTTAATCAAGGATAATATCAATGGAATATGCCATTCACAAACAATAATACATAAATCATAATCATAGAAAGTAAGTGAAACGTAACGTTACACTACTATTACTCACAGTGATAGATTCTGGTAGCAGTGGGACGATGTCCTCGTCTTGACCTACAAACACAATGCACATAGTATCACAAGAATATACCCGATTCCTTACGTTACTCTTTAATCAATTAGTCATATCAGTTCTAAACTCCTTAGTCCTTAGTAGGTTATAATCCATACCTCAGAAAATATGAAGAATCGATAGGGAAATGGTTCAGACGAAGAAATGGTACAAAATCGGTAGATAGAAAGTGAGCAACTCTCACTAATTTGGGCATAACTATTTCTGTATTTATAATTTGGGAGTGAGACTACCACCATTGGAAACTAGACTTTCGGGGCTTGATTTTAGGTTCAAGAATCACTCAAAACGGAGTCCGGAGGCAAAGATATGCTTATTCAAAGTTGGCTGAACAGAGATGTCTCCCGCATGTGCGGGAAACAGAGCCGCACGTGCGGGAGGACGTGTTTTTTTAGCAGATTCAACTTTGGTTTTGAGACTGTACTGCCGCACGTGCGGCCCTGGGCAATTTTCAGCCCGAAAATGGCTCTTGATTTGGAACTTCTCATTCTCAAAACCAAACTTCAATTTCAAGCAATTCAAAGCCCAAAACCCTTTAATACATGATAAATTTCACATTCTTGGCTTCCATTAAGCATCATAATCTCAAAATACTACCCAATTCCCAAGCACAAAAACAAGGGTAAGAATTAGAACACCAAAAGCATAAAATAGCCATGGTTTGGGATTCAAGCTCACTTCTTACATATTTACATATATCTTCATTCACATATATGGCTAACTATGCAAAACCTCAAGATAGGAGCTCAACTTCCATAATTGTAATAACCCCGACCTTTGAATAACGTTAATCCATGATTATGTGTGCCTAATTAGTGAGTAAAGAGAAATACTGAATTAGAATGCATGTGTATGTGTTGCATTGTTGTATTTATATCTGTTAGGCGTAGAAAGATCTGTTCACGTTTTAGTTTCGGTTTGCGAATTGAAAGCCTTATCAGCGTCCGAATCGGAAATCGTCTTGATTTATGTGCTAATTAGGATTTATGGGATTTTACGGTAGGCTTAATTAAAATTCGGTTCGGAACGATTGAATTTGATTAAAATAATGCTAGATTAAGCATAGATTAAGTGAATGCAAGTTAATTACGTCATTGCCCTTGAGTGGGCCACTTTCTTATACATTGTTTAGAATTAATTCATACACCATTTTCAGCCTCTTCCCTTGCCAAAACCGTGGGAGAGAGGGAGTGAGGGAGGGAATTGAATTCATCTAGAGATTAGCTTGAAGAGTTAGAGAAATTGAAGGAGGATTGCATGTTTAAGCTTCCACACTTGGAATTGAAGACCTAAAGGTAGAGAATTCATCCTTTTAATTATGAATGTGAGTTGTTCTTGCTAGGTTCATGGTGAAATTGGTATTTAAAGTCAAGATTTAGCTCAAAGTGTGGTTTTGAGAGTCCATCCATGCATGCATGCATAAATTTTCATACTTTGAGTTTGAATTCTAAGATTTCTTCCACACATGTGTTAATCTTGCTCACATTATGGTCATTCATCTTGTTGTCCATCAAATTATCAAGTTTGGTCATGTTTTGGAGGGTTTGGATTCAATAAGGTTCTTGCATGTTGTATTAATGGCATGTTCATAGAGTTCATATTGATTTTGCACAAATTAGGTTGCTCTTGGGCCATGATTTCTTGAAATGATTTTTAATACATGTTGTTTTATGAGTTATTATATGTTTCCTCAAATATTGGCCCAGAAAAATGAGCTTTGAAGGCTTAAAGGTTGAGTTTCATGCTTGGAGGTTAATCTGGATTTTTCAGAAATTCGACCTACGCTTGAGCGGGGACTTTCACGCTCGAGCGTGAATCTTGAGTACATGCACTTCCGCTCGAGCGTCGAGAGTTACGCTCGAGCGTGAAATGCGTATACCCAGAAATTTGTGTGTTTTGCAGTCCGCTCGAGCGGGGGAACCCACGCTCGAGCAAGACTTTGAGTCTCATGCTCGAGTGGGGGTCGAGCGCCCATCGAGCGTGAAAATCATGCATCCAGTACTTTTGTCGATTTTACAGTCCGCTTGAGCGAGGAAGTTTACGTTCGAGCAGAGCTTCAATATCTGCATGTCTGCTTGAGCGGGATAATCCACACTCGAGCGTGGACCTTATTCCAGCAAATCTTATGAAATGTTTTCCAATGCATTCTAGTATCCTCATTCCATCCTAGGCATTCCTAGGCCATATTTTAGACTCCTTAATGAGGATTAAAGGTTAGAAACACACTAAGAGCCAACGAAGTAAGTTTTGTACGATTAGAACGTGTGTTTCAAATGTGTATCTGTTATGTGTTATGTAGGTCACGTGCTACGTACCGTTTGACCAAGTCTGCTCCGTCTGTCTGTCTCAAGGACAACTGTGAGTAATAACGTAGTAAAGTTATGTTCAACTGTATTTATTTTCTGTGTGACAAATGAGATCTATTTTCTGAAATGATATGTTCTGTACAATGAATGATTGTCCAATTTCTGATATGCATGCGTGACATTCTTAGCTTCAAATGATAACTGTAATCTGCTCTGTTACGTTCCAGTTATGGGTCAACTGTATGTCTCATGAGCCAATTGTTATGGATCCTTACGTCCCATTTATGGGTCAACTGTACGTCTCATGAGCCAACTGTATACTGTCTCCGTGCATGTGAGTCAACTGTGTGCCTTTATGGCCGTCCCGTTATGGGTCAACTGCTTCTGCTAGTGCTAATGAATGTATCACGTATGCTTACGCATGACTTATGATTTCCGTCTGTATATGATCTGGACAAATTATGATTTTGATACGAAACTGAATTATGATTTCTGAAATTGTTCAGACTCATTCATTAAAACCCCTTTACTCTGTTATTATTCACTGGGCTTTCGCTCACAGTTTATATTATGTATGTAGGTGAGCCGGTGTGTGACCAGGGCCAGAGTTGACTGCCTTCTGTTCTGTTTTTGTCAGCCAACCGTTGTGCCTCTCGAGGAGGTTCTAATCGAAGTCTAATGCCATGGCTGTTTTTGTGTTCACGCTAGTCTCTGTGACTGCTTGTAAAGTCAGGTCTTGGGATGTACACTTTTATAAATACTTTGTAAATATTGGCGTCCTTTGACTGGCATGCTCATGTATATATATATAAGTTCTGAAATCTACTGTCTCATGTACGTTACCACAGCTCATTGGACTTTGTCTACTTTATATATTTGCTTCTGCAGCCCCTTATTATTTGCTAATCTGTCAAGAGGTCTTTGGTAATCCAAGGATTACTGGCCGGTTACGACGCTAGACCTACAGGGGCGGGTTTGAGTCGCGACAATAATCAACCTCAAGATAAACCATTATAAAGAATTTAACTCTTCAATTAAACAACTCTTAAGGAATTAAGGTTCAATTCATGGAAAGAGTTCATCTAAACTTATATTTCTCAACCCCAACTCAATTAGGTGGTTTCTCTTCATTTTAGATCATGAATTTAAACTAGTAATAGATCAATCTTAAGGGGTTAAGTTGATTTCACATACCTTGAGCCAATCTCTTGAAGTCTACTTTAATTCCATCAATTTCCCCCTCTTTCCTCTTCATTCTCAAGCTCTTCCTTCCTTCTTCTATTTGAGTTCTCTATCTCTCCCTCTCTTACGTGGCTCCCCATTTTCTCTAGATATTTTTGATTCTAAG
This sequence comes from Camellia granthamiana, assembly GCA_036172215.1. Lineage (NCBI taxonomy): Eukaryota > Viridiplantae > Streptophyta > Magnoliopsida > Ericales > Theaceae > Camellia > Camellia granthamiana. The sequence goes on along the minus strand of CM069903.1, from coordinate 30,008,202 downwards.
AGATGAGTGCCTCAACTCATAAGGCATCCATTATATAAATATACACACACACACATACAAACCTAACACAATAGGGAGAGCCAAACGTGGCCTTACGAATCGTACGAAATCAAATTCCAATTAAACCTTCCAGATGACTCTAAAAATTATGCTGATCATAAATATGTCCTCTGTTATGATTTCTGAAGCCTCTAAGGCCCTCAATTTACAGTACCAAATTAACCACCCAAACGTGCATTAACGAATCAGACAAATTAGATTTCCAATTAATTTTCCCAAATAGTTCTAAAAATTCCGATTAACATACCCAAGTACTCAATTTTGATTTCTAAACCCGTAAAGGCCGATAATTTAAATTTTAAAGTCGTGACTTAACAGATAATTCCTCAGTTTGAACAGATATCATTTAATTAAAATGCATTAACCCACAAGGACAAAAAAGTAATTTCGGGTACGGATTTTGGGGTCGTTACACTACCCATTCTCAAAACCTTGAAAACCCTTTGATGGCAATATTCCGACGATAACGGTGACAACTATATGATTACCTACATTGAACGGTCAAAACATGAAAATTTCTTATATATATATTGAATGGTCAAAATTGTTAGCGCTTGTAGAAGTTTTCATTTTTTTCAAGTTTGGAAATACAGGTCTGAACATTACTTATTTGTTTGTGAACACATTCCCGAACATAGATTATTTGTTCGGGAATGCAGGTCCGAACATGGAAATTTGTTAACACTTTTAACAGTTAAAATTCTTAACACTTGCAGAAATTTTATTTTTTTAAGTTCGGTAGTTTCAGTTTTGAAAAAGCAATGAGAGAGAGAGAGAGTATACCAACTGTGACAATAATTAAACTGACAGAGACAATATTATTATTCTTCTTCTTCTTTGTGGGTTTTGAAAAGGATGAGACTCTTTTTATTCTTAATGGATTTTGTTAGGGTTTTTTGGAAGAGAGATTTTTTTGGGAGTGTGGAGGGTATGCATTCAATGGCTAGAATATTTAAAGATAATTTTGGTATTATTTGGGAGGAAAAGAAATTTTAAGGGTTTTAAAACTTATAAGTGGAGATCCAAAGAAATTAAGTGTCCAAAATAATTCATGGGGTGCTAATAATACTACTCTTTTTTAATTTTTTTATCAAAAAAATTTAAAAAAATAAAAAAATAATTTAATAACTTATAGAAACATTTAAATTTTTTAATTAAAAACTTTATTTCCCAAACAAGACCTTTAGCATCATTCTCAATCATAGCATACTCAATATGAATGAAAAAAAATATTTTTTGATTGATTCTTGCCAATTCTGATATGGATCAAAATTTAGGTTTAATGCTTTCAAATTATTGTTGGATTGTACAAATGGTTTAAGGTGTAATGCCCATTTTTGTGAGGAAGTTATGGGATTTTTTAGTGTTCTAGCCCTAATTCTGAACTCTCCAAGCCATTATCTAAGCTAGTGAGGGAAAAAACAATGAAAAGAATATAATAAAGACTAGTTTTCTTAGTTGGTGCAACAAAACACAACAAAAATAAATGAATAAATAACTTTTAATTGTTTTTGGGTGGAAAGTTCATGTGGCTGCATATCCCAAACTAACTATAAGGGAGATGTATGTGTAAATAAAAATGTTGCATTTTATGTTCTGTATTTATACTATATTATATGATATGTACATTCAGTTTGGTGTGAAAGTAAGTTATGTCATGCTTTTTCTTTTTTCTTTTTTCTTTTTTTTTTTTATTATAAAATTACCTCTCAAAACAATTTCATATTATTGACAGCTATAACCACTATCTATTTTCACACTAGTATGTATTATATTTCAAAAGTGCAAGGAATACCATTATTGTCACATTTACACCCCCTCTCTCCAATACATTTGTTGTGCGGCCGGTGGGCCCATTTCAAAATTCATTTCCAAGTTGGTATTATGTTGATCACATGGTCTACAAATTAAGATCCACTATAATGTGTAAAATTTTCTATAAATGCCGTATTATTGTAGCTTGTACCATTTTCATATGAGAGGAAACACATTTTTTTAAATTGTTTTTAACATTCTTAAAGTAAGATATAGCTTACAATCAAAATGGTGTATTTTGAAAACATGCCTTATTTTTTATTTTTTATTTTTTGGAACTAGATGCCCTACTAATTAGAATCTGCTAAAATGCATAAAATTTTCTCATCTATACATTAGAGTAATTAATGTTATGGTAAATTATATCCGTGGTCTTTATAAGTTACCTCTTATGTCAATTTAGTCATGGTAATTTTAATTGTATTTATTTTTTAAGGAAAAAGATTGAGATCTCATTTTTCTTTGACCCCCACCATCTCCAATGTATTTGGATTGGCCAACTTTTTACTTTTTGCTTTTTGTTTTTTATTTCTTTTTTCCTCCTGTCACTCATTGACATGTATTTGTGGGGGTTATGGGGGTTGTGGGGGTCAAGGAAAAAAGGAGTCTCTATCATTTCTGATTTTTTAATTTTTCAAGTATGTTGATTTAGTTTAATTGATAATATCTATTAAGAAATTGAACATAAATCAATGATAAAAATTTTTAATGGACCATTTCAAATCTCAATCACTTCGAGGAGATAATGAACTATTTTCTCTCTTGATTTTAATTCAATTTTTAAGGAGGCACTATTAATTGAACTAATTTTACACAAAATTAAAATTTTAAAAATATATAACTAATAAAATTAGAACTTCAAATAATGAAATTAATTCAAGAAAAATTACAGGTATAATTTACCCTTGATGTTATCCATGCAAATAGGCTTTTTATACAGAACTTACATATAAGATGATGTTGGCATATAATGCTACTCATTTATAAAAAATTTAAAAAAACCATTTCATCACTTAACCTTTACGAATTTCTTTTATAACATTATCATGTAAGAACTTGTACTTGGAAATCATTTCATTTTCATTTTCATTTTCCTTATCTTTTATGGTATACCAAACACCTACCCAAGCATAGAAAACAAGCATTTTGATCAATGATTCATAAAGAGTTGTTGCTAACAATGCAGGCAAACAAACTTTTATAATCCTTCTTCATAATTGTCGGATTTGTACAAAATAAAACCACTATGTCATATTCTTTTTTCTTTTTCTTATATATATATATATGTATATATTAATAATAGATCTTGTTAATGTGTGCATTTAGTAGACATATTAAAAAAAACTTTAAAAGTGTACATTTTTATTAGGATAAATTATAAATGCACTCCTAAAATTTGCTTAAAGTACAAATTATTCCTTGTGATTTAGAAAATTACGAATACCTCATTGTCAGAATTTTTTATTTAACATAATTAATTAAAAAAATGAAATTCTTATTATTATTATTTTTTTATAGATAGTATTGAAAACTATTAATTGAATTGATGATTTATTAATAAAAGAGGTCATTATTATGAAATTAGAAACTTTAAGAGGCAAAATGTAACTTTCAGGACGAGAGGGAGTAAATCGTATTTTAAACAATTCTTAAAGAGTGCATTTGTAATTTATCTTTTTATTACACTTTATTTCATGTAGAATGTATAATCTCTTTTAACTTCTTATTAATATGTGGTCTAAAAAAATTAATAAGACTAGCTCAGTTAGTCACTGTTATACAACTTTTTTTGTTATACAGGGTATTTTGAACCAACTTTCGTGCATCAATTAAAATCCCCACTGTCCGAACAAGACTTATGAAATGAGTTTTTCTATAGTTCGTGGCCTCAAGAATTTCACGTTAGATGAAGTCAATGTTTGTCAAATGCAAATATAGATTATTTACTCTATATTAAAGGTCATTGTTTAGTACCAATTGACAAAAAAAAAAAATTTTGATTTTTCAATTTAATATAATTATCTTGATCTAAATATATACATACATATATATAATTTTTTACCCTAAACATACATATTAATAAAATTCTTAAATAATTAATCTGATATTTTGGGTCTACTCATTGACTTGTCAATTTGTTAGTAATATAATCAATTGAATCCAAAGAAGACACGTGTACATAATCACGCAAATGCAGCCTAGAAACTATAAATATAATATATTGTAGAAAAATGCTTGAGATTTTTTGGGCTCTGATAATGGTTATTATTTTATCCTCCACTGACGCAATGTATGATACACAACAAAACAGGGCGCCTCATCTTTACTCATGGTGGCATCATCATTAGTTATTAAATGACAAAATTACCTAAGTCATCTCAACAAAAAAATAAAATAAAATAAAAAACAAAAAATTACAAATTAATAGTATAATAGAAAAAGTATTACAGCCTATTTTGAGAAGTTGATTAAAAATTTAAAAGTTACTTATCAGTTTTAACTCACTTCTTCTCTCACAAAAAAAAAAAAAGTCAAAAAAAAAAAAAAAAAAATTCAACTTTTAACTATCTTTTCAAAACACCCTTGCATATGAAATTGTTCAAAATATAACCCTGATACACGAACGATTTGCATCAAACATATAAAAGACTTGTATATATATATTTTTGTCAAGATTATAAGATGCTAGTTTTTGTTAATAAAATTAAATTAAAACAAGGCTATGTTTGGCATAGACTATTTTGGCTATTTTAGCCACAAAAAAGATAAAATATGCAAAAAATTAATAAGACAAAATGAAATATCCAAATCATAATCATTTTATTTTTTCTCTCACAAAAATAAAAAATAAAAAAGCTCATCCCAAATGAGATTTTTGCTAATCTCTGAGGAAAGTGTTTCCAACCTCAACTATTTTAATGGTTTGTTTTATGATAATTTGATCAATTTTAGTTAAACTTTGTTATAAATTACCATATTACCTCTCGACAAAACAGAATGCACAATGATAGAGACAATGAGATGCAGTGGCGGTTCAAAATTTTTTGAGACCTTAGGCTAAACATCAAAATGAAGTTTTATTTAATTAAGTTTTTAAAAAGTTAGGACCTTTGACAATAAATCTTTTTTGATGCTTCCATTTAAACGACCTAATAGCTAAGTTACCTCTCATATCGTGTTGAATTATCATTAGTCCCTAAACATAAAACTTATATGATTACATACACCAAGACACAAAACGTTGAAAAATGTCCTATCATCCATTTATTTTAAATCTCATTTGAAATTTCTATAAATAAATAATGAGAATTTATTTATAAGATAACCAAATTAGTGCCTCAAATTAACACTTGGCAACCATTAAAAATGTCACCAAAAGTCATGTATTTTTATATGGCCAAAAAATTAAAAAGTCAATTTACATTTCAAACGAAGGTTAAAGGGATCGCTGCTACTCCATTAGCTCGAATTTCTAACCTTTCCCTTACCACGTTCTAAGGTATGACTATAAGACCATGAGACCAAATTGATAGTCTAAAAAGACTTGTATATGTATACAAAAAATTTATACTATCATAAAAAAGTAAAAAAAAAAAAAAAAAAAAAATCTCTGTTCCAATTATTTGCAATATCTTCACCCAAAAAAAAAAAAAAAAAAAAAAACTAGGTTTATAAGGAAAAGTTATTTGATGGTAAAGAGAGATGTGATTAATGATAATTGTGTATTGGACAATTGGATAAGCACCAAATAATTCTCCGTTTACAAGGGCATATCTGTCTTTTCACAATAATTTTATTGCCATGGAGGCAAAGTCAAGTCATAACGGTATCTATCCATCCACCGACCTACCGACCTGCCCTCCTCCACCTCCTTCCTTCCCAAAAAAAACAAAAAAAAGACCATGACACACAATTATTACATACATATATATAAATCGCATTCTCTCACTACACCACAAGGGCAATTGACAACTGCCTTTCGAATTCCTCATTTCCAACTAGCCCACCCACAAACAAGCCCACTCATCACTCCTCCACCAAGTATCCTTTCCATTTTCTTGTCCCTCTATTTTTTTTCCTTGGAGCCAAACAGACAAAAAAAACTCAGCTACAAAGAGGGGAAAAAAGCATCTCCTCCTTCAAAGTGGCGGCCATTAACTTACAGTAATAAGGTAAGCTTTTTGGAGAGAGAAAAAAAATTGCAAGTACATCAAATCGTAGAGAGAGAGAGAGAGAGAGAGAGAGAGAGCTTGTCGGTGCATTTGATTTTTTTTTTCCACCTCTTTCCTCCCTGTGTGTGTGAAGAAAATCAACGTGGAGCTTACCCAGATGACAAGAACCCTAGAATCCAGGTAGTCGCCACTTGTTACAACCTCATGCCCTTTTTCAATCGGTATAATTTCTTGAATTGTGTATAGAGAGAGAGAGAGAGCGAGAGAGAAGGAGGTGGGGAAGAGATGGAGGGAGGAGGAGGGGGGAAGAGGAAGAGTGAGAGGCCGTACAAGGGGATAAGGATGAGAAAGTGGGGGAAGTGGGTGGCGGAGATTAGAGAGCCAAACAAGCGGTCGAGGATATGGTTAGGATCCTACTCGACTCCAGTGGCGGCGGCGAGGGCTTACGACACCGCCGTGTACTACCTGAGGGGGCCGTCGGCGAGGCTCAATTTTCCGGAGTACTTGGTCGGTGAAGGCGGCGGAGGCCACCGTGATCGAGACTTGTCGGCGGCGTCGATAAGGAAGAAAGCGATCGAGGTGGGTGCTAGGGTCGATGCACTCGCACTCGAGACTTCCATGACTGTTCACCACCACGATGAACCTTCCTCTGGATTCAAACCCTTCTGGTTTGAAGAGAAGCCTGACTTGAATAAGAAACCCGAACCCGAAGACCCGGATGCTGATGATGACTGGTGATTGGTGGTGAGTCCAGATATAATATTATATATATATATATAAGAATGTATTACTCTACTATTTGCTATCTGCTAGGATGCAGTAATTTCTGTGGGTTTTTTTTTTTCCTTTTTTTTTCTTCTTTTTTAGTTGGTATGTTATTTTAATATGGATAAAGAAATTTTGATGTTCTGTAACATGTTAAAGAAGAATTAGTGTGAATACTTGTTTTAGTTATTGTGTTCTTTTCAATAACAATTTGTGCATGAATTTTTTTTAAGGTTTTATTATTATTATTTTTTATTTTTTATAATGTACCCATAAGTTTTTCTATCAGAAAGTATCCAAAAAGATCCTGAAATTGTAGGATATATCATAGATTTAAAATTAGTGTGATATGATTTAAACTGAGAATGAATGTAATAGAGTATTTTACAAGATATTTTTCTGAGTATTCATAATATTATTTATTGTCACTCTATGTGACTATCTGTATTGCATTTTACATTATTAGCAAAATTGTGTCATAGAGTATGATTCTATATATAGTTTATGTATCCCTATTAAGACCTTTTTTTTCAATTTATTAAAAGTAAAATAAAATTTATTGAGGAAGGAGTGGTGGGGGGAGAGTGGAGGCTTAGTAACTTTTAGTGTGGTACAAGTGGTAGTGGTGGTACCAAAACCAAAAAGTGAAGAGGAAGGTGGGGGTGGGGTTGAGAGATGGTGAGGGAGGGGAACAGTAAGGGGGCCTACATTTGTTTTGAGTTGGTGCAAGTGGGAGTGGCCATATATACATATATACATGCTTTCTAAGTTGTACTAATCTAGTAATAAAAAAGTGCTGATAAGATTTGAGTTAGGTATTTTTCTGGTTCTGCATTGTTGTTTTGTTGGGGGTGGTGGTGATGAGATTGTGGGCACCAGCAGTTACAGAGGGTTCAAGTTGTCAAATTACACCAAATTTGGTCTCTTGTTATAATAGTCAACTCATTACATTTATGATGAATCCATTTCACAATATCAAACTTTCTGTCTCAGTAGCTGTTTGGAAAATTTGATTGAATTTTTTTTTTTCATTGAATTTGATTATGTGATTATTATTTGAGTTTATTATTATATAATAAAAAGAAATTTAATCAAGGGTAAATCCTAGTATTAAAACTTGGTTATATAACTCTCACTTTGATTCATTATCATCCCATCATTTGTTGCCTTCCACCATGCCTTCCCTACCACTGTCCGCCACCACCCTTTTACTCTTCCCCAACCCCACAACCCATCATATGACGCCCCCCCCCCCCCAACCATCTATCGTCACCTCGACCTCTTCTTTACCACCCATGAACTCTTCCCCACCACCTACAGCCAACTCCATATCCTACTCTCTCTCTCTCTCTCTCTCCATATGTATATATTATTCACAAATATATAGTGATGAGTAAGTGGGTTTGCACAATAATGCTCAATCAATTTATAGTTGGTTAGAGAGATATAATGCAAGTGAGAAATCAGTGGGGTTTTGCACCGATTTCAGATAGAGAATGAGAAGGTGGAGGGGTGAAAGAGAGAGAAGGGTGAAAGGAGGAAATGACCATGATGGGTTTCGAGAGGAAGGTGTTTAAGAGGTTGAAGGGGAGAGAGAGAGCTTGGGATGAAATTTTTTTATATGTTCCGTTCCACATTGTAACTAGATGGTAAGCGCAGAGCAAAGAGTTTGATTGAGGTAAAATGCAAGGGTGTAATAACAATATTAAAAGATTTATATTTTGTACCTACAAATACATCTATAATGATGTGGCAAAGTGATAGATTCCATATAATTGGGTGTATGATCAATAAAAAGCTAACACTTGTCAAATCACATTATTGCGAGTTAAATTGTAAATTTTTTTTATAAGTCTCAAATATTTTTTAAGATGTATGTTTAACCTTTATGTTAAATAAAGGTGACGGTCTTTGATCTTATGTACTTTTTTTTGCATATGTTTGACCTGATGGATTAACAAATTTTCTCACATCAGGAATATTCACTTGGTTAGACAGTTGACATGTAAGTTGTAGACATAATTCCACAGTAAAAATCATGTTAAAGGGGAAATTCTCTTTGGTACTTGTATTTTGTATGTAAACCCAGTGCAAATGCACACAGCACGCATGTGTAGAGCATGCTTTTGTTTGCAAATAAAAATGAGGGTTTGATTGTTATTTCCATAGCATGTCTCGATTGCAGCATACTTTGCAATCCTCAAAAAAGTCCCTTCATTAACAACAATCTCTACCATTTTCCCTGTTCTGAGTTATATGGATCCCAAATTTCCTACTTCACCAAAGTTACCCTTTTTGATTAACTGCAGTAAAAGTGGGATAGAATGGAAAATATTCTTTTTTTTTACAATAATGAATTGATGAATCATTTATGGTGTAATTTTCATTATTTTTTTTTAATTTTAAAAATAATATTTACTCGCTTTTGAAACCTGACAAAAAAGTATTAGTAGTCCTCAACATAAATCTTTCATGATCATTTTCATGAAAAATTTTTTATGATCCCTAACTTTTCTCAATTTCTATACATCATAAAAACACTCCAATTTTGAGTAATCAAAACTTTTTCACTATAAATAAAAATTACAACAAATGATTAGACACAATTTTTCGAAAGAAAAATTATATATATATATATATACATTTTGACAACCTTACTAGTAGAAAGGAGAAAATGTGTTCCTGCAACATATCTTACTAACTAATAATAAGGAAAATTTGGTCATAGATCTCTTAAGGAGGCACTTATCTTGTCAAAAGATAAGAATTATATGAGTACTTAAAAAAATTCTTAGTATTTTAAAACATCCTTCTTATCATTCTTACAATTATTGTTTGTTTTCACTGTCTCATATGAGATTTTTTTCTTTTTTTGATCAGTAAAGAAAAATTTCATTAACAGCATGAAATTAAAGGTACATGAATATGACATGCATCGAGAGAGATTCGGAAAGTACAAAAATACCCCTACTATTGCTACTCGCATCCATACAACCAACCCCTTGGCCTCACGATTTTTTAAACAAAAAAAGTTAAGAAGGACTTAACTAGAAAATAAAATACATGACTCCTCACAAATTCAACCCACCAAATCAGCAAAACCTCTTTTCAACAAACTAAAATTATCTTTTCCAACACCCAAGCTGCTGAACTCCTCTGTTCAACCCAATTATTTTATTCACCATATCTGCAGCCCTCCCAATACCCACACCACCCAAACTAAATCTTTTCAACAACCCACACTGCCAAGGCCCACGCTTATACTGCTACAACACCCAATGCCCTCACTATCCACGCCCACACCAGGCCTAAGCTGCTGCAACTCCCAATGCCCACACCAACCATGCCTATGCTGCTGCCCACACCATGCCTATGCTGCTACAACTCCCAAAACCCACACCTATGCTGCTAAACCGACCGAGAAAACTCCATAGCCAACACCGGAAAACTCCAACGCCTATGCTGCTGCAACTCCCCTGCTGAAGACAGATCATCTCCCATTGCCACCGCTATCTCTTCCGCTGCAACTTCATAGCCATCACCACTAACTCACACCCACTGCAGATTAACTCACCGACCAAACTCCCCTGCAGCTCCAACATTAGCTGCCGAAGACAGATCACCTCCTACTACTACCTCTATCTCTTCCGCTGCAACTTCATAGCCAACATCGCTAACTCACACCCACTGCATATCCGCACACCAACCAACCACTGGGACACCTCCATACATTTGGAAGAAGTTCACCCCTGAAACTCTCACCCGAAGAGGAGTGCTCGAATGAACACCAGACAAATCTGGATCAACTTCGACACCCATGTTTCCGCCCAAACAAAGCATCGATACTTCTCCACCAATCTGAACCAGAGTTCACCCCTCAAGCTCCTACTCGCAAAAGAGCGCACGAATGAAGATCCTAGACGTCCCCTGATGAATCAGCTATAACGGGCCCCGAAACACCAAAAAATCGAATCTACCGTAGCAACACAAAACACACCTAGGTGGGAAAATGGGGGAATCAAGTTTATTGGAGGAAAAAACTAACAAACGAACGCCGGAGAGAGCTAGGCCAGCCGACCGCCATAGCCAAGGCGGCGGCCGACCGGCCCAAAAAGAGGCCTGGGAAGGAGGTTTTTAGAGAGAGAGAGTTTAAGTAAATGCTCTTGTAAATGCTCTTGTATTTCCACTATCTCATATGAGATTGATGACCTCAAATCTGAGATTTATTATTTTAGATTTGAAAATCGATATTTCGTTCTCTCTCTTTTTGATTCTCTCTCTCTCTCTCTCTCTCTCTCTCTCGCATGTTCACTCCTTCCCCTGTGAACCCTTGTTTTTTGTTCATTCCTTTCTTTTTTATTTGTTCATAGGTGAAATTGTAAATTTTACTCCGATTCAAAGTAAAATTTTACTATAAATCAAAATAAAATTTTATCCTTTTTATCCTTTTAACAAAAAAAAAAAAAAAAGAGCCGTGAAGAAATTTTTCAAGTATTAAATTTTTTTTTTGCCCTTTTGACAAGAAACAGAAGGTCTGAGGGACTTGTAGCAGTTGTGAAGGTGTTTTGCAAGTGTTGAACTTTTTTTTTTTTTTGGGTCCTTTTGACAAAAACCGAAAGGTCTAAGGAACTTGTGCCAAATCTCCCATAATAATAATGAAGGGCATAGAAACAACCCATGCAAGTCGGCATAAAACAGCACTAAAAAAAGATGTGAAAATCGTTCACCTAAAATCAGCACTAAAATCATTCACCTAATTCTTTCACAAGTGTGTATCTATTAGTGAAAAGATGACAGTTTATAGGCGTTAAAGTCAAATAGTTAGGGGACCAGCAGGGGCCCTGATCTTAAAACGAACCTGGTTTTGTGCACCAAATCTTCCAAAACCTGATATTTTTCATGCCCAATAAAATTTGCCTCTCCTCATATGAGCCCCTTCAAGGTCAAAAAAGTATAGAGACATCCTCAACAACTTGGCCTAACAACTACCATCAATGAAATAAAAAGCGACAAAAACAGTCCCTTCAAGAACCAGACAATGGTGACATGACAGAGAAATAAATGACTTATACATGAGTGTTATTAACGGATTCCATTAGAGCACTCGTTAACACGCTAAACACTTAATAAAAAGTGAATAATTGAGAAATGTATAACGAAAGCTAACTTAAATAAATGCCTCGTAGCTTTCACATCAAATGCACAAAAACCACCAACGTTTATAATAATCCCACAAAAGCTTCTATCATGCTATGGAAAAAGTATTTTCCTGCCTTTTATTTTCCATTCTGCTAGGACGGATAACAGCTTTGGCCCCAACAAGTACTCTCTCTCTCTCTCTCTCTCTCTCTCTCTCTCTCCATATAATTTTAGTTAGGAAGAATCAATGATGTTTTATACATGCATAACCCAAAATTGTACGTTTACAACAATGGAGATCCTTCACTCTCTTGATTGAAAAAATTGGAAGTACTATCGCTGTTTGCCGAATTCAAATGCAGTGAATTCTTCAGGATTAAAAGTGTTTTCGTGGATGTCATGCTTTGGTTTCACTAGCATGTTTTATTTGAAGGGCAGCTCTAACGACGTTTCCTCTTGTAATAATCCCAACCTTTAGAATGGTAAAGTCGGCCAGTCAGGAAACAATGAGAAGAAAGATAATAAACTAGTTGCAGGCAGAAAGGAAAAAAAAAAAAAAAAAAAAAAAAAAGAAAAAAGAAAAAAGAAAAAGAAAAAAGGATTTCTCTTACCAGTTTTCCCTCACCATCTACAACTGGAAGTCGGCGATATTTTGTTTCTAACAATAATCTGAAACATCAAATAAAGCAGTCCACGGATTCAATCTAGTTAACATAAAGGTATCTGCAGCCAGGGAAGAAACAAGAAGACATAATACAAGAATGACAATAATGTCAAGAGTCAGAATGAGAGAGAACCTAGCAGCATCCTCGAGATTGGTGGATTCACGAACAACCACTGGTGCAGGTGTCATCAAATCACCAACCACTTTCCCATTGGTTTTACTGAGCAACTTCTGCACCTCATTAAATGTCTGCATGGTATTCATAAAGATACAAAAACTTAGATTGTCTAATTCCCTATAGGATTTATCAGCTTTAAAAATGAAAAGAAAAGAAAGAAGTCCACACAAACAAGTCCATTCTGCTTCTCCTATCTAGTTGATTCATAAGGGTGCAACTCGGGCGGGTTCGGTCGGATTGGGAGGTTGTTCAAGCCCAGCCCAAGTTGTGCTGAGATCTGCTTAGGCTCGCCCAGGCCCGAATTGTAACCAAAGGTTGCTTGTCCAAGCCCGACCCGAGTTAAACCCGAATTGTAAATCAATTCCAATTTATTTATTTATTTAAATAGAAAATCATTAATACCATCAAAACAAATAATTTATATAATGTAAGAAAGATGACACTATAGTAATCTTTACAATTTATGAGTGAAAATAAAAAAAGGTAAGATTTTATGCTATTTGTATACATAATATATATTCAATATGATTTAATAATCTAAATTACTTTAATATTATATAACGACTAATAATTTATATATGTATATATATAATATTTTTATATATCTATATATATATAATTTGGACTTTGGGTTGCTCGGGTTATTTGATATCTTTATCCAAGCCCACCCAAATTTAATTTGAGCTTCTGAATATTTGCCCAAGCCCGTACCGAATTTAAAAATATCTTGTCCAAACCCTAAAAAAAATCAGGCTAGGTTCACGTTGTTCGAGTTGAGCCCGTCCAAGTTGCACCCCTATTGATTCATAATTCATCAATGCACATAGTAGAGAAGGTAGTGGTCAGAATACCAAATCTTTTATCCATGCCTTGCGTAATCTAAAAGCACACTGGTAACATTTAAGAGTATGTCAACCAATTCTAGATAAGTTGTCCTACTTCCTTTGGAGCTTGAAGCCTTGGGTATGGATTGAATTGAACAGACTACGGGTACAAGACTTACCTCATGCTTGGTTTTTAAAGATCTAAAGGAGACTTGCTTACCAGAAAAAAGAAAAAAGAAAAAAGAAAAAAGAAAAAAAAAAAGACATGCAGGTGACTAAAAGAACAACCTTTGTGTAGAAGGAATGCTTATCCACTGATTTTGTTTCTTTCTCTTAATTTTAACTTGTTCAGAGCATCAACATATCTAATGGTTTTTGTATACCCAAAGACGTGCAAACATTTATTTTCCTTAACCAAGCACCAATCAATTTTTTGTAGTAAAATAATCTTGAACCACTGAATCAACAATTAAAAAGTTAATGCAACAAAACGAAAGTATGAACTACAAACATCTGGAGCTGATAAAAAGAAGAGTGAACTATACATAGCCACAAAAGAGAATGCATATATCCATACATACATACATATATATATAATCCTGATGCATATGCTGTGAGACACTAACAACCATGAGAGATTACTTCTAAACAAAGATGGCTCTTACATACTTTCCAAGTGCTGTCAACTTCTGGAAACATACTTATGTCAGTCCGTCCACCACCTAAAAGAAGAATGAAGGAATGGACCACGTTAGAATAGATAGTCTATCTTGATGCACAGAAACATTTTACATTTGTATAGAATAGTTTGATAACAACATAAAATAGATGGAACCCACCAAAAGCAAACAACACACTCAATTGAAGATGAACTATTTTTACGAAGGCACATATCTGTTGATCCTCGCAAGAATTCACACAAAACACACCATGAGACAAGTTGTACCCATACACTTGTCGAACAAGATCCCAAAACACAACATCTGGTGAATTGTGGCACAAACCACCAAGCCATGGCAGATAAGCTTCAAGTAGATTGTGTATTTTGACAAGTATATGTTGAGTCCATTTATGGCCAACAAGAGTATATCATCTTCAAGCCTTTCTATGTAACTTAAGATGTAAAAACAGCAGGATCAACAATCTGAACCAATAGTACCCATAATTATGGAGTCTGCAACTGTAAACACAAAGATATGGCTTACTCAAAGCCCATAGTCATTGGTCTCGGACACTTGAGACAATTTTTTCCTAATGAAAATCTATGTTACATGGACTCTTCAAAATAAATTAAGTACCCATGTCGGACAATTGATACCTGGCTATGGATATGGGATGTGTCTGATACTTTCCATTAGGTATGCACTTGCTAAGCACATCCATCAATTCAGTTTGTTACATAATTGTATTTAACAATGTCGTTATATGTATTTTTTGTGTCGAGTGCTTTTTTATCTATAAAATATATTAAAAATGTGAAAAATATTATATTTCTTACTTGAGTCCATGTATCCTTCAACTTGAGATTTGACGGATTCAACTCCTAAATATGCACCCTCACCCGACACTCATACCCGAATCCATGTAACATAGATGAAAATCATTCTATAAAACATGTAGACACAACACCAATCAAAAGAAATGGAGGAAACATTTGTGTAATCTTTTATTAAGTATTGTAAGCATTACATGTTTTAAATTGTAAAAAAAATAAATAAATGGAGTAAGCAAAAGGTCAGAGAGAAGCATATTAAGCATGAAATGAAACATCAAAGAAAAATGAAAACTTCACTCTTGACAGAGAAATGCAATCCAACTGGAAAGAAATTGTAGACTTACACAACTCCTCTAATCTGTTTGACAGACAATTTCAGTGTGCAATAAACAAAAAAGTTATCCAGTAGGTGGAACAACTTCAGCAGAGTGGATTTCACTTCAAATTTTTATTGTGCCACTAGATGAAACTTGAAAGTAACATACTAGCATGGAACCAACCACAAGGTCCACAACTAGTAATTTTCCAACTATGCCCCAGTTGAGTGTGAAGTGTGAACATTTCAAAAGATTGCTCAAGGACTCTTTCAGAGAGGCTGCATAATATCCTGCCCACTGCAGTATTTTGCCCAGGCAGGTTTTACTAAATTATTGGAAAACAGCATTTAGCTAAGGAAGAACAGTAACCTTTTTACAACACATGCAATTAACTGCAAGGAAAACACCAATACATGATGAACAAAACTGAGGTAACAATTCTGTCATCAAGCTGAGGTAATAGAAATAGTCAGCTAATGCCAACGGTAGGTGGAACTTGATGAACAAAACTGGATAGGCTTCGAGCAAAACAAAAGTCTAAGAAATAACAAAATTGACAGCGCAAGTTTCTATAGATACTATAATATTAAATTCGGCAGTTGAAAACTCAACTAAGTTCAATGATGATAGAGAATCTTATTGCACATGTGCATGTGAGGTGGGTATTCTCCTTAACTTTCATCATCACCGTTATAATGGTAACTTTTCTTTAGGTTCCAACCCATCCACCTGAATGACATTACATATTGTTTTAGGACCATATTCTTCTTATGAGAGGGTAGAATATGTGGAGATCATCCTTGTGCCAGCCAAATAATTTCTTGCCATTGAGAAAGATGCATTGCAACCCTACTGAGTCTGTCCATGATATTCAGAAATTTAATAACAATAAATCCAGACAACATGAAAACCAAGGAAGGCAACAACATGATATATATATATATTTTTATATACAAAATGAAAGTACAATGATTAAATTAAATCACCTTCACTCATACCTGATGTGTAATCAAATGTCAACAAGTAAAAAAACAATTGATATTCTAAGCGTCTAACCAACAAAGATAAGAACCAAGAAGAGGAAAACTTGACCTAGAATTTCCTAAAACAACATCAGACAACAAGGTCAAATTCAGTTTGTTGATCTACCTGATACGGAGTCCAATGCTAACAAGTCATAATCCGAAACAAGGCCAACCTGCACCAAGAATAGTTTTTGAACAATGTCAAAGCACAAAAACTACTGCATAAATGTATAGTAAAAGAATCTAATATGATGACAAATAAAGGGGGCAAATTTTTTTTACCAATTTCCAGTTGTCATCAATCACAGGGAAACCAGTAATTCTGTTTTCAACTAGAGTTTCCAGAGCTGTTAGCACAAAGGCAGACATGTTAGAAAGGAAGAGAAAAAATGTAAAGTAAACTAGAAAAACAAAACGAAAAAAGCCAGAAATACCTTCATCTACAGTTGTTGTAGGCTTTACCACATGCAAATCCTTTTTCCTGGTCATGAAATCACCGACAGTATATACTCCACTTCTTGGCTGCCAAAAAAAAAAAAAAAAAAAAGATCAAATAAAACAATTACACAAACAAAATAAAATAATGCAATAAGACTAAAAATACCCATTTTTTGAAAAAACCAAATATGGTGCCCAACAAACACATGCTTGAATTAAGACAAACTTACCATACCTTGAGAAATCATACTGAAAGCTATATAACAACCATTTAAGATATTCACAATAAAAGGTTGGTGCAGCTACGAGTAAACCATATGGGCAATTATAGAGGTTTCTTTCTCAAAAATTGAGAGCTTTCCTCTCTAGAGCTTCCCAATATGATGCTTGGCTGTCAACCATGGAGAATGAGGCATGGATTCTTGTTTACCATGGCCAACCCATGATTTCACTACCTTTATCTTTTGGGTTGTTGTCACTCATGTGCCTAATGTTTATTTTATTTAAGAGCAAAGAAGCATGAACCCGCAACATGACATGGATACAACAAGAACATGTCAACGCGACAATTTTCAAAAAAAATGTAGGACACATGACACATATGGGATACACACAATTACATAATTTATATATATTATTTGTTATATATAAATCTTTCTTTCAAAGATGATTAAAAAAATGCAATATAACATGTCATTCTCTTTATGAAGTCGGGATTGCGAGTCAGCCTCGTGAGATTACACGACATAGACAAATTAGATTTCACCACAAATTGAGCCACACTGGTCAAGGCTAATGCTGCGGAACTTTAGCCTCGAGTTTGGGTGCTCAGGGATGATCTTAAGGTACTTTGTATGCTCGTCTAGACGCACTCAACATTATACCTCAGCTTGGCCAAACAAATCTCCACTCAAGCTTGTTAGCCCTCCCACTCATGATGACATGCTCGGTACGCTCGATTGCCAAATGACCGTTTGCCCAAATGTGTTCCTTTTATGTCTCAGTCCCTGATCACCTACATTATCCCTAAATGGCACCTGATGTTATCATGCCAAAGTAGATGGGGAGTATGACCCATGTACCCCAAGCAATCCCATAACCCAGTGCAAGGACTTGCAGGGATACGTGTGGCTTACAGGTATAGTTTACCAAGGCACTTGTCCCCTCTACCTCGAGGGACTTTCATCTTAACTGTTCTTAAAAAGAGAAAAATCTCCACAAGAAAAACTCTCCAGGTGAAGACATGTGATGATCTCATATTTATCACACCCAACCACGTCTGTGATCGTTGAGGCCTTTGAAGATTTTGAAGTCAATACCAGATCATAGTCTCTTCTCTTTACTTACAAATTGCCAAACCAAGTGGAGGGAGCCACCTCGCTCTTTGTATCCACTTGGGCAGCCTACTAACTCTCAATCATTCACAAGCATTTATCAAGTCTTTACAAGGAGACTTGGTGCTGATTAATATCAAACCATTTACCCATGAGATTGGAACAACTTGGCAATGTAGCAAAGTTCAAGATGGAAGTGTTAAAATAACTTAAACAAGCTCTGAACAAAAAAAAAAAAAAAACAAAAACAAAACAGAAAAAAAAAAAAAAATCTTATAATGATGAGAGAGAGAGAGAGAGAGAGGGAAAATCAGTCCTCTCCCATTAATAAATTGACACTTAACACTTTGTTTCCTAAAATTTTAACACAAAAATGGTGGATCCATGATTTAAACCAATAACTACTAAGTTGGAGCACCTAGACACGCTCCAGAGTATTACACTGTCTTTAGTTGGAAGATTTGAAAGAAATTTAAAAAGAGAAAAAGGAAATGGCATGTGAAAATGAAATATTTGCATATCTTATTTACATTATACCTAAGTTTCGTTTTCCTTTCCAAATCTCTTCCAAATCTCAACCAACCCAACTTAAATAATTTTCCAAATCAGTATACTAAACTAGAAAAAAAAAAAAAAAAAAAAAAAAAACACATTAATACGAGTAGGGTACGCAGATTAATTTTGCAAAATTCACTCAAATTAAATATAAAGAGTTATACGCAAACGCTGTAAATTATAATGATGTGAAGAAAGATAAAAATGGAGACATATAAGGTGACATACCGGTACCGAATTGGCCATCAAGGTGGCGACGGCGAAGGATCTGCGAGATCTCGAGAGGCGGTGGAAACATCTTGAAGCGGAGGTGAAGGCAAGGGCAAGTCCAGGGTTCCGATGAGATAAGAGCAGGCAAGTTGGCAGCCGGTGGTGGTAGGCGGCGGCGGAGGAGGTGGTGCGGAGGGAAGAAAGTGAATGGGGTTGGGGCGGAGTAATTGAGGTCATGTTTGGGCTTTTGGTTAGAAGAGAGAGAGAGTGTGTGAAAAAAGAGTTCTGCCAAGTGTTCTCAGAGAAAAGGGCCGAGTAAAAGCCAGGTTTGGGTTTCAAGTCTCCACCGGATATCGAAGATCAATTCATCAATCTGCACCGACCCACCGACCCTCTCTGATTCTCGAGATACCGCCACGTTTGTGCGGAGCGGAAGGCCCTACTGGGGGGTGGATCCGGTATTGACTCACTCATTTAAAAAATGTTAGATTTTATTCCAAATAAGAGTTATGTGGTTGGGATTGAATTTGTATAAGGTAAAGTTGATGTATAAAATAAATTTAAAATAAAATATGATAATTTTGAGTTATTTCTATGTAGTTAAACATGAAATTTTAATATTATTATTTTTATTACAGTAATGTTAGGTTTTATGAAAGAAATATCATAAAAAATTTTCACTCTTAGATTATACAATAAAACACCACAAATTAATCTAAAGGTGAAAAATCTTTGTGAAATTTTTCATGATATTTTTTTAATGAAACCTAACATTATTTTTTTTAATTATTCAAAACGTTTATTTTATAGAATTATCTTTTATTTAAAAATTTATAAAAAAAATCTTAAAATTTTACTATTGTAATAAAATAAATTATAAATTATTATTTTTTTAAAGAATTTATATAAAAATATAATAATTGCATAATATTTGTATTAAAAAATAGACAATAGAGTATTTTTCTTAATTATTGGGTTAGGAATAAATTGTGTATCAAAACAAGTGCAAAATAATTTTATATAAATATGTGAGTTGAGTCAGTTTTTAGACGAATTAATAATTTCTAAAGTCACATACTAATTGGTTTTATGATTTGAAACTTTTCAACTCAATTGTACAGCTTCTATTAGCAAAGATTATGAAGGGAATCTACTATCCCAACTCAGATTTTTGTCATGCGTCAAGAGGACCACGGCCTTTGTAGGCATGGGCTAGTTTGCTTCAAGGGAGAGAAATTCTTAGAGGAGGTCTACGGTGGCAAGTTCTGAATGGAAGGTCTATTAATATATGGGATGATAAATGGATACCCTCTAATCCAGGCTTCAAAGTTCAATCGGTAAGGAACAGTAGGGTATTGGTGCAATGGGTAAATGAGGTGATTGATCCTTCTCGAATGTTGTGGGATGAATCGAAGATTAGATTGCTAGTTTCCGAAGAGGATTGTGAAGCTATTCTTTCAATCCCAGTTTTGATTAATGATCGGGATGATACTCTTGTGGGGCAGTATGATTCGAAAGGAATCTATACGGTGAAATCGGGGTGTCAAGAAGCTATTAAGCAAGCTCATTTGGGATCGAACTTGCCATCATCTTCTTCGAGTTGGTCTGAGAAAAAATGGAAGTTTGTTTGGAGTTTGAACTTACCTTCAAAGCTCAAACACTTTTTGTGGAAAATTTTCCATAATGCATTGGCAACCAAACAAAATCTCCATCATTGATATTGTGCTAATTCGGATCACTGCCCTAGGTGTTTGAAAAAGACAGAATCTTTGGACCATCTCTTGTTTGAATGTGAAAGGGCAAAAAGAGTGTGGTTTGGGAGTGGGTTGGGTCTGAGATGTGACATGCTCGGAATGGATTCGGTGAAGAATTGGATTGGGAACTACTTTGAATCATTGGGTGCATCTAGTTGGGGGAAGACTACGATTTGTTCGATGGTATGGGTAGCTTGGAATATATGGAAGGCAAGAAATGATCACCTTTTCAACCATAGGTTTGTTGACCTAGCAACGGTGATAGCCAAAGCTAGACGAGAGGAGGTTGAATTTTTGTCCATAAATGAAGGGGCCTTTATCTCTTCAGCTGCAACTCCAGGTGAGCAATGTAGAGTGGATGGGTGCATTACAAGAAATTGTATTTTTCGCAATGCAACAAAATATGTTATTAAAAGGAAAAATTTATTGGCAAAGAATTTTGCCGACACACAAAGTTACGTTGGCAATCTGTAGGCAAAAGTGAGTCGGCAAAAGTTTTTGCCGACAAAATTATCATTGCGTTGGAAAAAGTAATGCCTTTTGCGATAAACATAGTCGTTGATAAAAGTCTTCATCTATCGTCAACAATTTACCTTCCGTCGGTAAAAGTAGTTCAAATATGATGACTGTATAACACTTTTCCCAAGACAAATTTGCATGGACAAAAAATATACTTTTAGCAACAAAATATGAGTCGGCAAAAGTAAATTTTTAGTGACACATTTACGTCGGTAAATGTTGCCATTTGCCAATGATTTGTTTGTCGACAAAACTTTACTTTTGGCAACGACGAATTGGTATTGGCAAAAAATACACTTCTAGCAACACAATATAAGTGGGCAAAAATAAACTTTTGGCAACACATTTACCGACAAGTTGTTTGTCGAGAAAGCTTTATTTTTTGGCAACGACAAATTTGGAGCGGCAAAAATAATTGAAAATCATTTATATTTTTTTATAAGATTTACAGATTTACAAGAGGCATCCCTCAAGCATCATTATTACAAACTAATAACATTGATACGAAATCACCTAAAGTTGATGTGCAGGAAAAAAATCACTGCTGATACTACTTTTAGAAGCAGTGTATAAAACCTAAAAGGCTAAACTCACTAAAATACCCAAATACATCCAAATTGTGAATTCACAGTAGAAACAACAGATAACAAAATGAAAACATGAAGCTAACAAAGATAGGCAAAATGACACGACAATCATCCACAAACTTACAACAACCCAAATGTCTATTGTACATTGACTACTTCTGTAACAACCCCGACCCATGATTAGCGCTAATTCATGCCTAAGTATGCCTAACAAGTAATTAAGAAGAAATCCTAAGTTAATTACATGTGCATTGCATTATTTTGTATTTATATCTGTTTAACGTAGAAAGATCTATTCATGTTTTTATTCGATTTGCGAATTAAAGGCCTTATCGGTATCCGATTCAGAAATTGACTTGATTTATGTGCTGTTTGGAATTTTTAGAACATTATGGTAGATTTAATCAAAATTTGATTTGAACGATTAAATTAATGCTAACTTAATTAGTTTTAATTAATTATCATTAAGTGAGCCTATATAAGGCTTCTTATATGCCTTCACCCTTTCTTTTCTTTATTTCAATACATTTGGGCTCACACACACACAAGCAAAAATGTGGGAGAGAAAGAGTGACATAGAAGAAAATTGGGATCAAAAGTTGGGATATGGGAGAATTGCTAGGAATTATTGAAGATTTGCAAAGAATTTGGGACTTAAAGCTTCCTCACTTGTGCAATTTAGACTCTAGGTAAGAGTTTTAGTCTTTGGCCTTGTAATGTAGTTGAATAATGTATGAAAACAAGTGAATTAGATGAATTCATGTCAGGATTGAGCTAGAATTGAATAAAGATAAGTCATTCCATACATGATTTTAGAGCACGAAGCTTTATGGCTTCTCTTGCAGACCCTCTATTTATAGAGTGTATAGTATAACCATGTGGCACGAATTTGATGAACAAACTAACTCGTTTGTAGCAGTTGAATCATGCTTGTTTGATGAACAAACCAACATGCTATCCTTACCTTCATTTAACGGATCAACACATATAGATAACATGATAAAGCCGTTAACGACGGAGTCCATATCGCATGATTAACAGATCATCACATCAATGCTGTGACACAGAGAAAGAAAGCATGAGAGCACTAATAGATCAATTTGATATCGAAAGCATACACGATAGAGAAAGTATATGGTATCACACACTTTAGCCCGCTTGATTTTGGATTGTTGCCTATGTGTGTTTTTTTATTAAGGCTTTTTGATCAGACGGTTAGGATCATTCCAAACGTGCGAATATGGGTTTACCGCTAATGCAAGGGCTGGCCCAACATTTGGACGGTCCAGATTGATGACCATGTCTAAATGCATGCATATTTATAGCATTTTGAAGTTGTTTTCAAAGATTTTCTGCATGCATGTTGTAATTCTAGCATAAGTTGAAGAATTCATAACATTTCTCATCAATGGATCACATTTGATCATGTTTTAAAAGCCATGAACTCAATTGAACACATTTATGTCATGTTCATACCATGTTTTTACATTTCAAGATGAATTGTTGCATGTTTGACATACTTTTGGGCCTTAATTTCATGAAATGATATTCAAACCATGATATTTTACAAGTTCCTAGATGTTCTCCAGAATTTTGGCCCAAGAAGATGAGTTTTAGGGTGTAAAATTTGAGCTTGGAGCTGGGAAGTGGAATCTGGGAATTTCAGATTTTGCACTTCCGCTCGAGCGTCGGATTTTATGCTCGAGCGACGACCTTGTAATCTTGCATTTTCGCTTGAGCAACTAGAAATTCGCTCGAGTGTGAAATGCATGCTGCTAGAAGTTCATGTGTTTTTGTAGATCACTCCAGTGACGAAAGTCATGCTTGAGTGAAGGTCTGAGTCTCACGCTAGAGTAACGATCGAGCATTCGTCGAGCGAGAAAATCAAGCAACCAGTACTTTTTCAAAGTTTGCAGACCGCTTGAGTGAAGGAAGTTACGCTCGAGCGGACCCTCACATTTTGCATGTTCGCTCAAGCGAGGAAAGCCATGCTCCAGCGTGGACCCTGTTTTCAACAAGTTTTGAAAAATGTTTTCAAATACATTTTAGCATCCTTATTCAATCCTAGGCATTTCTAGGCCAAGATTAAAACACTATAATGAGGATAAGGGCTAGAAACACACTAAGGGCAAATGAAATAGGTTACGTATAATCCGAGCATGTGTTTCAATGTATGTATCTGTCATGTTATGTAGGTCATGCGCATCAAGTTAAGTGAATTGCCTACTCTACTCATCTATTTGGAGCCACCGGTAATCTGTGAGTAATGACTTAGTAAAGCTATGTTCAAATTACGTTATTTTCTGTATATGGAATAAGATTTGTCCTATGAATGCTATGTTTATGCACTATGAATGATTGTTCGTCTCTGATATATATATGTATATATATGACATTAATGCTATGATTTAAGTATACTATCTGTACCCGGACCGGAGGTTCCTTAATGGAACTGGCACGTTCTCTGTACCCGGCTGGAGGTTCTTTTATGGAACTGGCAAGTTATCCGTACCCAGTCCGGAGGTTCCTTTATGAAACTGGCAAGTTATCCGTACCTGGTCGGAGGTTCCTCTATGGAACTGACAAGTATGATCTATGATGTTCTGTATATGATCTGTTAGCGCTAACGGATGAACTATGAATGATCAAGCATGATTCCTAAATTATATAAATATGCATTGAATGAGATCACCAATATGAATCGGTTTTATGCACGGACTCAATTACGGGACATAATTAATTTAACCCTTTACTCTGTTATTATTCACTGGGCTCCCGCTCACTATTTATTTTATATATGTAGGTGATCAGGCACGTGATCAGGCTCGGAGTTAGGGACCTGGTGTAACAATTCGAAAATTTAAGTTGTCCCTTAAATTTAATTTTAGTATTATTGAATTATAAATGAAAAAAACTCTAAATGTTTAATTAAATATTCCGTAAGAGTAAAATAAAATATTAAATGTTATGGGTGTATGAGATAAAGTGTAATTAAATTAGGGATTATATATTATCGGAAAAAAAAGGGTATATAATTATTTTAAGAATTGGGCCAAAGTAAAATGATATCACAAGTTAAATAAATAAATAATCATAAGAAATAAATAATACTGAGAATAAAATAAATAAAACAAATCTCCTAATAAATCTGATAATAACAAATCTAGCGTGTGTATGCTGGACTAATAAAACCACAGCCATCTGGGTTCTCTAGGTTTAGGGTGGGTGATTAAGCAATTTGGTCCATTAATGCAAACCCCCCCAGGTTATATATATAAAAGGATGGGTGGGCTGTAAGTGAATAGGACGAAGAAAATAGAAGGGAAAAATGAGAGCAAAGGAACAGCCGTGAGAGGGTAGCAAAAATAAGAAGAAAATAGTAAGAGTTAATATTAAGGTAAGTTATATTATACCTTGAGTTATCATAATATATTTTACGTATGTTTTTAGTTACCATAATTCATTTTGTACAAGTTATATTTTGTAACTTATATTTATATTTTAATTACGTTGATTATTTTCTGAACTCTATTTGCTTAAAATGAAACTCATGAATATGTTCGTTTAACTTTTAATGATTATTTGACAATGATTTTTTGTAAACAATTATATTTTGTAAGTATCACCAAGAGAGTCCCACGCCTTGGGGGATTTAAATATCATTGGTCTCTGTTTGGTCACTTTGTGGTCCTTTGTTGTCATGGATCTATTGACCTCTGTTCTGTGCGGAGCAAAGTGCTGTGCAGAAATAAGTGCTACACTATTGTGGGAGCTACCTCTATAATCTGTATGAGCCACCTCTTGAATCCGTACCTCTGTTCTGAATGTCACTCCGGTGACCTCTGTTTTGTTCGGCACCGTGGTTATAGTTATTTATTTACATAATCTTAGTTTTGCTATTTAAATGATTATTTGTTCAGACTAAAGTTGTCTTAATTCTTTTAGTTAGATAACTATCCATGGTTATTTGTGTCCCTTATACTCTTGGCATAATATTTCTCACTTTGCCATGTGCTTATAACTGTTTACCAATTTTCAGGAAACAATGCAATTCAGAAATAGTTTTTGGAAAGTCTTAGACGCGGGGCTGCGGAATAGACACTCATAGCACCTTTATGATATTTTTATATGTAAATATCGACCTTTTTGGTCAATAAATTTTGTAATAAAAATAGAAACTCCAATGATTATTTTGGTACCCCCACTTAAATATTATTTCTGCTCGTTTTTATTAATTTGTTTAAGAATTTGCCGGAGGTAATTTCAGTTACTGGCCATCACGATGCTTAACCCTTGGGTACGGGGAGCGAGTCGTGACACCTGGCGACTCAGTTTTTGGTTAGCCAGCCTTTGTACCTCCCGAGGAGGTTCCCGGTCAAATCATGTTTAGAGGTTGTGTTTTTGTGGTTGTATAAGACTTAATTTCTTTTGATTTACAAAAAGGTTTTCTGTTGTATATACATGAAGTGGCATATAAATACTGTATTTTAGTTTTAAGATTTAAAATTATCTGTCCTATGTACGTTTTCACAGCTCAATGGACAATGTATATTTTATATATTTACTTCCACAATCCCTAACTATATGCTATCCTGTTAAGAGGCCTTTGGTATTCTAAGGATTATTGGCCGGTTATGACGCTAAACCTATAGGGGCAGGTATGGGTCATGACAGAATGGTATCAGAGCACGTGTTCTATCGCACACACGAGTCCATATGAGCTTAGGGTATCCTAGTAAGAAGTTAGGGACATTTTATTTGCATGTGTGAATGTGTGATAATCTTTATAAACGTGAAAACTGAAATTGAACCTAAACAAATGAACTTGAAAGAACTGAACAAGATTATTCCTTTATTTATTATTACCTTGTTCCCTATAGCACTATAGAGAACGTAAGAAATAATGATACGAGTGAATCCTCATAGGCTCACATGAGCCGAATGGAACAGATGCTTGCAGCATTGACCAAAGCCATGACACAACAACGGAGGCAGCAACCCTTGCCCCCTCCACCTCCACCAACGCAACATGAGCCAGATAACGGTGATATAATCAACCTGACTCTGAAGTTCATGAAGATGAAACCACCAACTTTCGTGGGTGATATTAAACTGCTAAAGGTAGAAACATGGCTATTGGAAATGGAAAAATTGTTTGAAGTATTTCCTTGCTCCGAACGTAAAAAGTTCTCTTGGCCACTTATACATTAAAAGATGAAGCTCGGAGGTGGTGGTTACTGATTCGAAATGCCAATGAAAACATGACGTGGGCTCAATTCCATGAGATCTTTTATGAGAAGTATTTTCCCCAATGCTTCAGAGATCAAAAAGTATCTGAATTTCAAGAACTCAAACAAGGCAAAATGTCAATGGTTGAGTATGAAGCCAAGTTTATTGAATTGGCTCGGTTTGCTCCACATATGGTGAATACTGACTACAAGAAAGCACGAAAATTTGAAAGTGGTTTGGATTTAAAGATATTAGATCGGGTAGGAGTCCTGAACCTACCTACGTATGTGAATGTACTCGATAGGGCGTTAATGGCAGAAGTCATTTTGGCAGCAAAGAACCAGGCTAAGACACCAACAACTGAATGGTGAAACAAAAGATCCAGATCCAATTTTCGGAAGGGTCGTTCATTCTTTGTGAACAAAAAGCAAAATATTGGAACTTCTAGTAGTTCGAGCCAAAGTAGTGGGCCTAAGCCAACCTGTACTGAATGCGGAAGAAAGCATACATGTGTGTGCCATCGTGCATCGGGTGCATGCTTCCGGTGTGGCAAGACTGGCCACATGCTTAGAGATTGCCCAATGAAGTTCGATAATGCAAACCATCCAGTAGCAAGTTCAACCGGATCTGCTCCTATAACGAGAACCAATACAGGAACTAATGCCAGGGGTAATACCGGGAACGAAACACTAAGACAAGGAAGGGTATTTGCTCTGGTCCCTGGTGATGTATAGAACACCGAATCTGTGATGTCAGGTACAATTTCTATTTGTGCTTAGAATGCTTATGTGTTGATTGATTCTGGTTCTATGCATTCATTTGTATCGCATGTTTTTTCTCAAAAATTAACTAGACTGTTAGAACCTATGAATTATTTATTATCTGTCTACACCAATTGGGGGTTCTATGATGTGTGCTTATATTTATCCAGCATGTGATATTATAATTGGTGAAATGACATTGTATGTTGATTTACTGCCCTTGAGCATTGATCATTTTGATTGTATTCTGGGTATGGATTGGCTGACTAAATACTATGCCACCATTGACTGTGCAAGTAAATCTGTTGTGTTTAGACCACCTGGTATGCCCAAATTTTTTTTTTACTGGAAATGGGGTGGTTCCTCCACCATACTTGATTTCATTTATGAAACCTAAGAAATTGTTGAGAAAAGGTTGTCGAGGCTACTTGTGCTGTCTAATGACTGTGTCTTCGAATGGTACCAGTGTGGAGACTATTCCTGTAGTTTGTGACTTTCCTGATGTGTTCCTTAATGACCTGCCAGGGGACTTAATTGATAGGGAGATTGAGTTTACAATTGATGTAGTACCTGGAACACAACCTATCTCCAAGACCCCCTATAGAATGTCAACTTCGGAACTCAAAGAGTTGAAAGTTCAACTCCAGGAACTCTTAGACAAGAAATTTATCCGACCAAGCACATCACCTTGGGGTGCTCCAGTCTTATTTGTGAAGAAGAAGGATGGGTCTTTGAGGTTATGTATAAACTACCGTGAATTGAATAAAGTAACCGTGAAGAACAAATACCTACTACCCCGAATAGATGATTTGTTTGACCAACTCTAGGGAGCCCAAGTATTTTCTAAAATTGACCTTAGATCCAGGTACCACCAATTGAAGGTCAAGGCATAAAATGTGGAGAAAGCCGCTTTTCAAACTAGATATGAACATTATGAATTTTTAGTCATGCCATTTGGAGTAACAAATGCATCTGCAGCTTTCATGGACTTGATGAATAGGGTGTTCAAATAATTTCTTGAAGAGTTTATTGTTGTATTCATTGATGACATACTAATCTATTCTAAAAGCAGGGAAGAACATGATAATCATCTGAAAACTACCTTATAGATTTTGAGAGAAAAGAAGTTATATGAAAAAAATTTCAAGTGCGAATCTTGGCTTGACAGCGTAGCATTTTTGGGACATGTAATAAACAAGGATGGCATATCAGTGGATCCACAGAAAATTTAAGCTATTGTGGACTGGCCTAAACTGACAAATGTGTCAAAAGTTAGAAGTTTTCTGGGACT
The DNA here is from genome assembly GCA_036172215.1 of Camellia granthamiana. NCBI lineage: Eukaryota > Viridiplantae > Streptophyta > Magnoliopsida > Ericales > Theaceae > Camellia > Camellia granthamiana. Next base: position 29,979,070 of record CM069903.1, on the reverse strand, counting down.
TACAGGATACTACAAAAGGTTTGTGAAAAACTTTTCAAAACTTACTATGCCATTGACTCAGTTAATTCAGAAAAATATCTCATTTGATTGGAACGATCAAAGAGAGTCTGCCTTTCAAAAGTTGAAGACCAGATTGGTAACCGCACCGATTTTAACTTTGCCTAATGGAACTGATGGGTTTCAGATTTACAGCGATGCATCCTATAAAGGTTTGGGTTGTGTATTAATGCAAAATGGTAAGGTGATTGCTTATGCTTTTCAGCAACTTTGACCACATGAAAAGAATTATCCGAGACATGACCTTAAACTAGTAGCTGTGGTGTTTTCCTTGAAAATTTGGCGACATTATCTGTATGGTGTGACTTGTGAAGTATACACCGAACACAAAAGTTTGAAATACTTCTTTACCCAAAAAGAACTGAACATGAGACAGAAAAGATGGCTAGAATTGACAAAGACTATGATCTACAAATTTTATATCATCCCAGAAAAGCTAATACTGAAGCAGATGCCTTGAGTCGAAAGTCAACAGGAAATTTGTCATGTTTACTTACCAGTCAGAAAGAATTGCTATGTGACTTGGAAAAGGGTGAGATTGAAGTTGTATTGCGAGAACAAGGTGAAATCTTAGCTGCTATCTTTGCCTAGCCTGCAATCATCGAAGAAATTAAAGAGAAACAACTGCAAGATGAGTTCTTGAACAAGATTGTGAATGAAATTGACTCAAAACCGAGGCCCATGTTTGTATTTGAAAACAATGTGTTGAAATTTCAGAGTCATCTTTGTGTGCTGGATTGTTTTGACTTGAGAAAACGCATTATGACTGAGGCTCACAGTTCGAAATTTGCTATGCATCCAGGGAATACAAAGATGTATCATGATTTGAAACAGAATTTTTGGTGGCCGGGAATGAAGAAGAGCATTGCAGATTTTGTGGTCCGATGTTTGCATTGTCAACAAGTCAAAGCTGAATATCAACGACCCGCTGGTTTGCTATAATCGCTTCCAATACCAGAATGGAAATGAGAGCATATCACCATGAACTTCATTGTGGGATTACCTCGCTCATCTCGAGGTATGGATTCTATCTGGATAATTGTTGATCGTTTAACTAAACCCGCACATTTCTTACCTGTTAAATCATTGTATAATGCGGATAAGTTGGCTACCTTGTATATTAATGAGATTGTAAGATTACATGGTATACCAGTATCTATTGTGTCTGACAGAGATCCTAAGTTCACTTCAAGGTTCTAGTAGAGTCTACAGCAAGCTTTGGAAACTGAATTGAGGCTAAACAATGTTTATTACCCACAGACAGATGGCCAATCTAAACGGACCATTCAAACGTTGGAAGACTTGTTACGAATGTATGTTCTAGACTTTCAAAGCAATTGGGAAATCTACTTACCATTGGTCAAGTTTGTGTATAATAACAGCTACCATTCAAGTATCGGTATGGCTCCTTACGAAGCTTTGTATGGTAAAAAATGCCGATCTCCGATCTGTTAGGTCGAAGTAGGTGATAGACTGTTATTGGGACCAGACCTGGTGTAAGAAACAACTAAGAAAGTAAAACTGATTCAATAACGCCTAAGAACCACATAGAGCCGACAAAAGAGTTATGCGGATGTTCGGAGAAGAGATAGAGAGTATGAAGTTGGTGCTCATGTGTTCATAAAAGTGACCCCTATAAAAGGGCAAACCCAGTTTGGTGTTAAGGGTAAGTTGGCGCCAAGATATGTTGGGCTATATGAGATTCTTGAGAAGATTAATTTAGTAACATATCGAGTAGCCTTACCTCCGGTGATGGAAAACATGCACAATGTCTTTCATCTCTCTATGCTTCGGGATTATTTAAGAGATTCGCTACATGTGATTGAGTCGACTCATGTACTTCAGCAGATGATTATACATACGAGGAGAGGCCGATACAAATGGTGAACCGTCGAATCAAAAGATTGAGAAACAAGGAAATTCCATTAGTGAAGGTTGATTGGCAGAATCATGGAGGAACTTATACAACTTGGGAGACAGAAGAAGACATGATGAGAAGATACCCTGAGTTGTTTCCTTTGAATCCGGTGTTCTTCCAGAATGAAAGTAATTCGAGTTTGAAGGACCAAACTCTCTAAGAGGGGAAGACTGTAACAACCCCGACCCATGATTAGCGCTAATTCATACTTAAGTATGCCTAACAAGTAATTAAGAAGAAATCTTGAGTTAATTACATGTGCATTTCATTCTTTTGTGTTTATATTTGTTTAACGTAGAAACATCTGTTCATGTTTTTATTTGGTTTGCGAATTAAAGGCCTTATCGGCATCCGATTCAGAAATTGAGTTGATTTATGTGCTATTTGGAATTTTTAGAACATTATGGTAGGTTTAATCAAAATTTGATTTGGAATGATTAAATTAATGTCCACTTAATTAGCCTTAATTAATTATCATTAAGTAAGGCTATATAAGGCTTCTGATATGCCTTCACTCATTTTTTTCTTCATTTCAATACATTTGAGCTCACACACACACAAGTAAAAACGAGAGAGAGTGAGAGAGTGAGATTGAAGAAAATTGGGATCAAAAGTTAGGATAGGGGAGAATTGCTAGGAATTATTGGAGATTTGCAAGGAATTTGGGAATTGAAGCTTCCTCACTTGTGTAATTTAGACTCTAAGTAAGAGTTTTCGTTTCTGGCCTTGTAATGTAATTGAATAATGTATGAAAACAAGCGAATTAGATGAATTTATGTAAGGATTGAGCTAGAATTGAATAAAGATAAGTCATTCCATACATGCATGCATATTTATAGCATTTTGAAGTTGTTTTCAAAGATTTTCCCCATGCATGTTGTAATTCTAGCATAAGTTGAAGAATTCATAACATTTCTCATCAATGGATTACATTTGATCATGTTTTAGAAGCCATGAACTCAAGTGAACACATGCATGTCATATTCATACCATGTTTTTACATTTCAAGTTGAATTGTTGCATGTTTGACATACTTTTGGGCTTTAATTTCATGAAATGATCTTCAAACCATGATATTTTATAAGTTCCTAGATGTTCTCCAGAATTTTGGCCCAAGAAGATGAGTTTTGGGGTGTAAAATTCGAGCTTGGAGCTGGGGAGTGGAATATGGGAATTCCAAATTTTGCACTTTCGCTCGAGCGTCGGATTCTACGCTCGAGCGACAACCTTGTAATCTTGCACTTCTACTCGAGTGACTAGAAGTCCGCTCGAGTGTGAAATGTATGCTTCCAGAAGTTCATGTGTTTTTGCAGATCGCTTGAGCGACGAAAGTCACACTCGAGCGAAGGTTTGAGTCTCATACTCGAGCAGGGATCAAGTGTCTGTCGAGCGAGAAAATCAAGCAACCAGTACTTTTTCAAAGTTTGCAGACCGCTCAAGCGAAGAAAGTTACGCTTGAGCGGACCCTCACATTTTGCATGTCCGCTCGAGCGAGGAAAGCCACGCTCGAGCGTGGACCCTATTTTCAACAAGTTTTGAAAAATGTTTTCAAATACATTTTAGCATCCTCATTTCATTCTAGGCATTCCTAGGCCAAGATTAAAACACTATAATGAGGATAAGGGCTAGAAACACACTAAGGACAAATGAAATAAGTATGTATGTATCTGTCATGTTATATAGGTCACGCGCCTCAAGTTAATTGAATTGCCTATTCTACTCGCCTATTTGGAACCACTAGTTATCTATGAGTAATGACTTAGTAAAGTTATGTTCAAGTTACATTATTTTCTGTATATGGAATAAGATTTGTCCTATGAATGCTATGTTTATGCACTATGAATGATTGTTCGTCTCTGATATATATATATATATATATATGACATTAATGCTATGATTCAAGTATGTTATCTGTACCTGGACCGGAGGTTCCTTAATCGAACTAGCACGTTATCTGTACCCGGCTGGAGGTTCTTTTATGGAACTGGCAAGTTATCCGTACCCAGTCCGGAGGTTCCTTTATGGAACTGGCAAGTTATCAGTATTCGGCCGGAGATTCCTCTATGGAACTAACAAGTATGATCTATGATGTTATGTATATGATCTATTAGCGCTAACGGATGAACTATGAATGATCAAACTTGATTCCTAAATTATATAAATATGCATTGAATGAGATCACGAATATGAATCGGTTTTATGCACAGACTTAATTACGGGACATAATTCATTTAACCCTTTACTCTGTTATTATTCACTGGGCTCCCGCTCACTATTTATTTTATATATGTAGGTGATCAAGCACGTGACCAGGCTCAAAGTTGAGGATTTGGCGACTCAGTTTTTGGTCAGCCAGCCTTTGTGCCTCCCGAGCAGGTTCCCGGTGAAATCATGTTTAGAGGTTGTGTTTTTGTGGTTGTATAAGACTTAATTTCTTTTGACTTACAAAAAGGTTTTCTGTTGTATGTACATGAAGTGGCATATAAATACTGTATTTTAGTTTTAAGATTTAAAATTATCTGTCCCATGTACGTTTTCGCAGCTCAATGGACAGTGTATATTTTATATATTTACTTTTGCAGCCCCTAACTATATGTTATCCTGTTAAGAGGCCTTTGGTAATCCAAGGATTACTGGCCGGTTACAACACTAAACCTATAAGGGCAGGTATGGGTCGTGACAACCTCAACTTCCTCAAGCCCTTTTTCTTGTCTTTCAATGGTCCTCTTGAAATTTTACTGAGAACCTTGGCATCAAACACTGCATACTGTTTCTTGAGCTTGATCATTGCTTTCTTTGAAAACGAATCAACCTGGTCCTCGTACTTCTCATATAGTATAGGCACCGTGTGTAGCAATACGAAAGTTGTTTAATCAAAATCACAATAATTAAGAATAGGTGTAGTCTATAAACAAAAACCTACATTTCATATATCAAAAAAACCAAAAAAAGTTAGTTGTCATTACATATGTAGAGCAATGTTAAGAAATTGCTGCAACTTCCCAAAATTAAAGATATCCATAAGCCAGCAATCACCTATTCACCAAAACAGTCTCTTAGAAGACAATAATTAAACACACACATGCAAGGATTCACTTCCAGCAGTGTTCCTCATTTTCCTGCCAAACAAAATCATAATACAGAGGTTTTTCAAACATCTATATATTATCTATATATTACCAAGTTTTTCCTCACCATGTTATATCAAGGATTCAAGGGATACATGGTAAACTATTATTCGACTGCATTATTTATTTAATACTTATTTTTAAACAATGAACCAATTGTGAGTATCTATGTAAGTGGTGATACAAAACAATCACAATTTTCAATAACCAAGAAAACTGTAAGGCTGTGTTTGGTTACATTCTCAAACTATATTTCCACCCATACATTTACGCTTCACGTTTGGATGCAATTTTCAAATCGTAATTCCACCATACAATTCAAAATATATCTCCACTTCCTGTTTGGCAGATTTCTCCCTTCGTTTCTTCACTGTAAAAGCTTCTAACGGTACATCTTTGTGTGTTTGATATTCTCAATTTCTGAAAGAGTTCACGTGAAAGAAATTTAAAGCTGAACTTCTAAAAAGCTTCACCTTAAAGAAATTTGAAGCTGAACTTCACGAGTCCTCTTCCTCTCTTTCAACGATCACAACTCAAGATTCTTCACGAGTCGTGTTGCACTGTGAACTGAGACCTTCAAATCTAAAGTATATTTGTGAACCCCCTCTCCACCCATAAAATCACATTTACCAGCTCCCACAAATCAAGTAAGTTGTAGTTTGTGCGTTGTGGAAGATTCACTCTTCGAACAACGAAACAACGACAAGACCGAGGTCAACTACATCACAAATTTCTTTTAAATTTTAAATTACAACTCACTGATTTCCTCAAACATCCCCAAATTCATTCCTAATTTATGTGTGTTAGGCAAAATTTGTGAAGCGTATTCTCCAATTAGACGCATATCGAAGAATCGCACATCCACCCACTGTACCCACTCAATCATCGGTGATAACTATTCCACTCCTGCTGCTCTGGTACGTATATCTTTGAATGGATCTGCTAGTCATATATCGTTTAATCCTTCACTCGATTTGGTATGTAATAGCTGAGAAGGAGAAATGTTTGTATCTGTCAAACCGGTCAACCGCCAGGACAACTGGCCGATCGTCCCACAGGACTTCCTGCCGTTTGATCGCCGGCCCACCCCCCTTTCCTCTTGGTCAACCGGCATTACTCCCTTTGATGCTTCTCTTCTTTTTTTGGTCTCCTTCTGGTTATTTTTGCTTATTGTCTACTGTATACACTTCTCTCACAAACTTTTTGCATGCAATATTATGCTTTTTCTTGTTATATCTGTCTTTTCTAACACTGTTAACACTTCAATTGATATATTTTTTTTCTAGCAATATTATGCTTTTTTTTCTTGTATCTGTTTTTCCCAACACTGTTAACAACTTCAATTGATGCACTTTTTTTCCTACGGAAACATAATTGGAGATAATTCTTGCATTTTTATTTTTGAATATCCAATTCAGATTAGTTTAGATATAAATTGTGTGTTGTTAGATGGATGACAACAATTCTGATGACAATCAGGACACAAGAATGTGGAGTTCCAGAATAGAAATAAAGCTAATAAGCATGTTGAAAGGCGAGGTATAAAAAAATCAAACAACAGATCGTAGTACTGTGTGGACAGTTAGGCATTGGACTCATTTTGTAATTGAGTTGCAAAATTTGTATGGGTTTCGATACACACCAAAACAGGTAAGACAAAAATATCACCAACTGAAAATTGATTACCAAACCTTCAAGCGATTGCAGGCACAGATCGGTCTGGGATGAGATCTCATTATAGGAACGGTTGTTGCACCCGATGAATTTTGGGATAAGGTATTGAATTAACTTATACCCTTTTTAATTTTTTTTTTGTAATATTTTATAACACGAACAAAACGCTTATTTTTAATATGTTCAATTGTTGTAGGCAACAAAAATGTTAATAAATTTAGGACAAAAGGATTTGAGTATTTTCAAGAAATGGCTGAAATTGTTGTGCCACAGGGGCCTTGGCCCGTGCATCCACACAAGGAGCCCCTGACTCTGATGAAGGGAATGAAATGCTTAATAAATTTTGTTCTCCTGAAGCTGGTGGGAGCAATGCGGCTGAACCTATTACTGTTGACTTATTCGGCGATGAGTACATAGAACCATCGAAGGGCAAAAGTCACAAGGGGGGCCCTATAAATAGCCAGATTGATAGTGGTCATTCTAAAAGGTCACGGTCAAGTGGCTTTGATGATGTATGCGCAGCTTTTACTACCTATGTACAGGCAAAAACGGAACATTCCCCGTGCCCGATCAATAGACATAAAGGCCGTAAGTGTAGGTGGTGATGACTATTCTCTTGATGCATGTCAAGATACCCTGTTAGAGCTTGGGGACATAACACCGGTCCAGTACATTAAGGCATTGACATTATTCAAAGACAAGGAATGACGGAGGTTTTTATGCGTACTCTTGCCCATATGCGCCTAGCTATGATTCTAGCTTTGTAGTGAAGGGAGAAGTTGTGGCTTGATCGAGCTTGCGGTTCTCGTTGTGGTTGTCCAACATGTTTTGATGATGTCTATGTTGTTCTTATTAATTTTTTTTTTTCACCTGATGACATGCTCTTTCTTCTTTTTTTTTTCCGTCTTTCTCTATTTATTTCTATAGTTTTTAAAATTGTTTCTGTTTTACATATTAATATTTGATGATGTCTGTTTTCTTATTTCTGCTTCAACTTTTAATTTTACACAGAGCATACAATATGAAAAGGTAGTAATGACAATATGACTAAATATTAATATGTTTTTTCTTGGCATGTACGTCTTGTCACGACCCGCTCCCCGTACCCAAGGGTTAAGCATCGTGATGGCCAGTAACTAAGGTTACCTCCGGCCAATTCATAAACAAATTAATAAACGCTAGCGGAAGAAATATTTAAATAAGGGTACCAAAATAATCATCGGAGCTTCTATTTTTATTACAAAATTTATTGACCAAAAAGGCCGATATTTACATAGAAAAATATCAAAAAAATGCTGTGTGTGTTTATTCCGCAGCCCCACATCTAGGACTTTCCAAAAGATATTTCTGAATTGCATTAGTCCTTGAAAATCGGTAAACAGCTATAACCATATGGCAGAGTGAGAAATATTATACCAAGAATCTAAGGGACACAAAATAACCATGGATAGTTAATTAGGCCAAAACATTTAGGATAACTTAGTCGGAACAAATAATCCTTTAAGTAGCAGAAACTGAAATACATAAATTATGTAAGTAAATGACCATAACCATGGTACAGAACAGAGGTCACAGAAGTGACAGTCAGAGGTACGGATTCAAGAGGTGGCTCGTACGGATTCTAGAGGTGGCTCCCACAATAGTGTAGCATTTAGTTCCGCACAGCACTTTGCTCTACATAGAACAGAGGTACGGATTCAAAAGGTGGCTCGTACAGATTCTAGAGGTGGCTCCCACAATAGTGTAGCACTTAGCTCCGCACAGCACTTTGCTCCGCACAGAACAGAGGTCAATGGATCAGAGGGCCACAAAGTAACCAAACAGAGGCCAATGGTTATTTAAGTCTCCTAAGGCATGGGACTCCCGTGGTGATACTTACAAAATATAATTGTTTATAAGGTCATAGTCAAATATTCTTTAAAATATAGACAAACATATCCATGGGTTTCTTTTTAAGAAAATAAGGTTAAGAAATAAAACCACGTAACTGAAACCTTTATAAAACATAATTTTTATTAATATACTAATAAAACATAACTTGTACAAAACAGATTTTGGTAAGTCAAAACATACGTAAAATACATTTTGGTAACTCAAGGTATAATATAACTCACATTTACTTTAATACCTTACTCTTTCTTTCCACTACCAAAGACCCTTTTAACTTCCATATTTTTTTCTTCCATTCTTTTCTTTCTTTCTCTCTTTTTTTCTTTCCTTTCTTTCACTCTTTCTTTCTCTCCTTTCTTTCCTTTCTTTCTCACCCAGGCGAATCAACTCCTCATTAAATAGGGAGGAGAAACCATTCTCTGACCAACACGTGCCAGGCCCAAATCATTCCGTAGATTCGTTAATAAATACATAGATTCAGTCTTATCCTTAATAGATATTTAAGATAATTACATTTTGACCCAATATTTTAATATAATTATATAAATAATTAATTCTTAATTAAATTACACTCTATCTTATACTAACAAAAAATTATTTATTTATTTTATTACCACACCCATTATTATTATTATTTATTTATACTTTGACCCCTAAATTCTTAATAATTATATTATTTTACAAAATTACACATAATAATATATAATATATTATATATTTTCCCAACTGTGATTAAATAATATTAGTATAAATTCTACAGAATAATTAAAAATCTGGGTTGTTACACGTTTCCATCTACTTCAATAAATAACTAAGGCCGACAAATTGTAGGCAGTTGTTTATTTTAAGTTCACCAATAATGGTAATAGTTAGCATGTCGTTAATAATTTATTTATTTATTTATAATTATGCGTTATTATCATGTAGCCGATTTGATGATGTCATCCGACATAGAAAACAATGCAATGGAGAAATCATTAGAGGAGGATAAGGTTATTGAAGATTTTATGGACTTTTTGATGATTGCTTTTATGAATGAGCATATGAATGCGTCAACCAGTAGATGACCGCAGCGAACTTGTCCATTCAGAGGTGATGACTACATCTTCAGTTTATTAACTGGCCATTCAAAAACAATGATGGACATCATGTGAATGGATGTCCAAATATTAATTTTATTGAATGACACCATACTTCAAAATGGCTTAGTCGAAACTGAACATATGCATATCAGTGTTGAGGAATCGCTTGGCATTTTTCTCTACACTTTTGCACAAAATGACCGGCATAGACTACTAGCCGATAGATTTCAACACTCCACTGAAACTATTTGTCGGCACATCAAAATCATTATGCGGGCACTATGTAAGCTTGCATCAACGGTTATCAAACCATGTAACCAAGATGAGATACCGACAAAAATTTTAAATGATAGGAGGTTTTTTTCGTGGTTCAAGGTATGACTACATGTTTGTCTTGTAAGTTTTCAATAACAGTAACAAATTAAATGTTTTTTATTTTTTATTTTTTATGTTTTACAAGTAATATTTAGGTTTGTTTCGCGTTTAATGTCAAACTAATATATTTCAAGTAGGATTGTGTCGGTGTTATCGATGGCACATTGGCGGATACGTGGGTCCCAACCTCAAGACAGAATACATTCCATGGTTGCAAAGCTACGGTATCGCAAAATGTACTCGTAGCTTGTGACTTTGACATGTTGTTTACATTTATTAATTCTGGATGGGAAGGTAGTGCCCAGGACAACGCAATTTTAGTTGACTCAATTACAAGAGCTGATCTAAATTTCCCACACCCATCCCATGATGAGTGTCACCAAATAACTACATGTTTAGTCTTAAATGTTGATTTTTGTGTACATGTATTTGACAGAGCATTGCCCACATTATTTACTTGTAGACAAGTATTATTTAGTGGATGCCGGCTTCATGAACATGCCTGGATTTCTTGCCCCATTTCGTTCCCAACACTATCACTTGCAAAAGTTTCATGGCCGTTATTATTATGGACCCAAGAAATTGTTTAACCATTGACATTCGTCGTTACGCAATGTCATAGAAAGAACATTTGGTGTTCTGAAGAAGCGCTTTCTAATATTGCGGTCCATGCCAAATTACAAGTCCACAAGACAAGGACCCCTCGTTATTGCATGTTGTGTGGTGCACAATTGGATCCGTTTGTATACAGCTATGGACCCATTCTTCATGGAAGCTGATAATGAAATGGCAGTTGAAGCAGCACCAGATAGGTTTGTTGGAGGCGAAGCTAACTATGTTGACATGTCGCAACATGGGTTGACATACTAATCGAACTTCAGGGATGCAATTGCTACTGCTATGTGGCAAAATCATGTTGGCCATGGGTAGATTTGTGATGTGAAGAAATAATGTCAATTTCGTAGTATTGTATGTATTAATACATTTGACTTTTTTTTTTTAATGTGTAAAATATTTGAAAGTATTTATAGTTGGATAACTCTACTCTTGTTGGCGTGGAAATAACAACCATTTTGAAATTCATGTACCCCGTTGGTGCTACAAAAGCAACCATAATTTTGAAAAACATCCCCAAAAAAGTTATTTCTGTTGTAACAAATTATAATATTTAAGTAAAACAAATGTAATAATAAAAAAAGCATTTAAACATTCATATACCCTTTTGGTGTTCTGCAAAATCAACCATAATTTGTAAAAAAAATATTACAAAAATTATTGTTGTAACCAAGGTTTTGAAAAGTGGTTGCGGTCGCCGTAACGGTAGTGGTGACGCGGCTGCGGTTGCGGGGTGTAAAGGCTGTAGCGTAACGGTTGCAGTTACCGGAACTGTGAATTTTTTTATTTTTCGCACAATTTGCAAAAAACTTACTGATACGCATATTTTTTTTTTTGAATCATATTTATTGGGTTTTAAAATAAATTTTGATAAATTTTTCATAATTTTTAAGTATGATCCAATATATTTCATATTTTTAAATCACTAGAAAATGTTTTTTTTTTACATTTTATTTCAATAATTAATGACTTTATATGTCATAAATCCATATTACACTTGTGGCAAAATTTTCTTTTATTGGACTTAGATGTATAAAATTATTTTTAATTATTATACTTATGGAGGTATATGTACATTTTAACTCAAATAGTTTTAAAAAAGTATACATCCTTAATGGAAGAACTTGACAAAGTACATAACATCATAGCATAAATCACAAATAACAGATAGTACATTTTACATAATGTTACTACTAAAATTACATAATGTCACCACCAAAATGAGTGACGTGGTGCATCTTGGGATTCAAATTGTTGAGCTTGATTGTTGCTGCTACCTTCACCCCACCAAAATGAGTGACGTGGTGCATCTTGGGAATCAGATTGTTAAGCTTGATTACTACTACCTTCACCCCATCCGGTAGGAAATATATAAGTAAATGTGCTCATCACGTCATCCCTTTCTATTTCGTGCATTAGGAGAGAAAATGGATACTTTCCCAGAAAAGGATCAACATACTCTTGTTGGGCTTGTTGATAATTTGGCAAACCGTATCCTACAGGACCATGTTGTTGAGGGGGCCAAGGATAATTTTGTTGAGGTGGGTAAGGATAGCTCTGGCTATCACTGCTATAGGATGGGTAAGGGTGATATGGATAACTATGGCTACTATAAGATGAATCAAGCTGTTGTTCTCTATTTCTTATTCTTCTTTCATTCCTATGTGTATCACTACCACGAAACCTTCTAGGTAGTTGGGGTAAAGGTGCAACAGGTTCTCCAATATCATAATGTTCCCCAACCTCACATAATCCAAATCCTCCAATAAAATCTTCACTTCCTGCACCAAAACTAGTACCATCACCGCCATCACCACCGCCACCACCACTACCACCACCGTCACCGTGAGAAGTGCCTTCACCATCACCATCATCACCTCCTCCATTAGATGGTGTTAAACCACCACTATTATCACTTTGAGTTGGAGTAGGAGTTGAGCTTTGAGAAGTACGTCGAGCTTGATATCTATGGGTGCCACCACCATCGTTTCCATCGTTGCCATCGCCATTGCTATCATTGCCACCACCACCATCATCATCTGAGACCAAATCTAGCCATTCAGAATTATCCACACCATCTAGTAAAGGATTTTCCCTTTCTTTTACCCATGGACTTATTGGATCATCTTCTTCAAATATGTAATCCAAGTTAATAGGATTAAAACTCCTATCAATCTCCTCTTGGCTGCTTTTTTTAACGTGTCTCAATTTTAATCTCATGTTGTAGGTGATGAAGACTAATCTTTGAATTTTCTTATATTTCAATCTATTCCTCGTCTTCGTATGGATGAGACTAAAAGTACTCCAATTACGTTCACAATGAGATGATGTGGTGGTTTGACTTAATACTTTTACAGTTATTTTTTTGAAGTTCAGGAGCACAACTGCCATGAATAATCCACCACTCAGCTACACAAAATTGCATTACATTAGACATAAGTCAAAATATGATAAAAAATAAATTTGTAATTTTGAAAATAAAACCTGGATTTGATTGTTTCCATGCTCTTTGTGCTAAAGGAGTACCAAAAGTTTCCTGTTTATCTCGAAACAGCAACAATTACAATTTGGACAATCATTACAAGTAACATTTGCAAAAGTAAATTATTACTATTAAAATTTAAATAATTGGTACGTACTTGATTTGTTACTTTCACTTGAGCATCCATATTAGGCTCCAGTCTGGTAATTACTTTTTTAAGTCCATCAATCACTTCTCTTATCATTTCATTGGATGAGGTAACACTATATTGGAATTGAGGATTTAAAAAATATCCTCCAAAAATAAGAAGACAATTAATAATTGTAAATAAATATACATTTTATAATTGAAATCGTAACACTTACCAGCCGCATGCAAATCTTGATGCAATTGAAAAGACCATCGAGTATCAATAATTTTCCAATACTCGGTGTAGTAGCGACAATCTCTTTTAATTGCCAACTTTGCTCCATCTATAGTTTCATATATAAAACCCATTGTTGGCTTCTTATCCCCATCAACCAACCTTAATACTCTGACTAGGGGCTCATGAACTTTACAAAGCTCTGTTGCTTTCTGCCAAAACTCCTTTCCCAAAATAATTTTTTCCACATTGTAAGGCTGCCCAGTCTTTGCCTTCCCCCATCTAGAATTCTTCCACTCATCACTATTAAACATAGCTCTCAATTGTTGTTTATATCTAACAATACTCTCAATGGCAATAAAATTTGTAGCAAATCGAGTGATGGCAGGTCGAATCAATTCTCTACCTCCAGTGAATTTTCTCATTAAATCCAACACCCATCCACTATTATAAATGAAATTGGTGATGGTTTTACCATCTTCAATCACCTTTGCTACACTTTTCTTATTGGCTATGTCTTTTAGCATGAGATTGATACAATGTGCTGAACAAGCTGTCCAATATAAATGTTTCTTTTTTCTCATTAACATTTTGCCGGCAGCTTTCAGTGCAGGTTCATTATCAATTACCACTTGAACAACGCATTGTTCTTCAATTTCATCAACAACTTTATCTAACAACCCAAAATAATATTCAGCAGTCCTACTAATAATATTAGAAGCATCAATTGATTTATGAAATATAGTACCTCTATTGCAGTACACTAAGAAGTTGATGATGTGTTACTGAGTTAGACTGCTCCAACCATCACACATGATGGATACACCTCTCTCTGCCCAAATTCCCTTGAATGATCCTATCCATTCTGTCATTTCATCATGCTCTATGGCCAAATATACTTCAGAAACTTCATAAGCACTAGGACCCTTTACTCCTGACCCTACTTCAGCAGCAACATCAAGCATGGGTTGTGTATACTCTGAATCAACTGCATTGAATGGAATACGATTATAGAGTATAAACTTGGACACTGTCCGTCCCAATCTCTCTTTTAACTTCTGTAAATTCATTGTAGAGATTTTTCGCTGCTTTGTACTCTTGCTCTTTTGGAGTTCTACATCCATTGCCCTCAACCTTGCTTCTGGAGCATTGGGCTTAATCCAATTACGTCCACTCCCACCAGTTTTACGCACAGATTGTGATCGACAAAAAACATTAGCAATACCTGACCCTTTTGGCATTCTTTGAGCACTACCCCCTGCACCAGAACTACCACCTGCATCATATTGTGATCCATGACCTGCAACACCTCGTCTAAATTGTTGCATTTCCTCCCATTGTTGTTGTGAAAGAATACTTGCTTGTCTAGCCCTGGTCATCTTTGGATCAGAGTCAGAGTCATCATCTCGAAGATTTACAAAATCTCCCCCTTCATTTTCATCATAGAGATCATCTCCCCTAATATGTGCTTCCAATTCAGCTTTTCTCTTTTGCTTGTCTGCTTTACTCATTTTCTTATTTTGTAAATGTTTCATCATTTCTTGCTTCACGTCTCTACTAACATTAGGACAAGAATGCACTTGTCCTGTTTGATGTGCTAAATGTTGTTTGAAACGCGTAATCCCACCTTTAATGTGATGTCCACAAAATTTGCAAATAATATGATGCCTAGTGCCTTCAACTTGAGTTCCAAATTTCCAACCAATATCATCACTTGGGGGTTCATCATTAGCACCCTTTTGTTGTGGCATTTTTGAATTTGAATTTGAATTCTGCATCATTGATACATTTTTTAAATTTATTTTTAAATGAAATGATTGTAAAAAAATATTTAAAATTAAATACTAAATAAAATAATTATCAAAAAATGCAACCACTATTTATACATTTGGATTTTACATGCCAATGTAATCATATAAAAATTAAAAAATAAATTATAAAAATATTTTTAAAAAAAGAAAATTTTGCCATAAAAATTGTTGTCACAACAAATTTTGTCATTAAAAAAAAAAAATTGTTATCACAACACATTACAATAAAAAAAATAAAAAAATATTTATAATTAAATGTTAAATGAAATGATTATAAAAAAAATTCAACCACTATTTATACATTTGGATTTTACATGCTAATATAATTAGGAATAAAGACATTTTTCATGGCATTGATTGAGCTATTGTTTTTATTTTTATTTTTTTATTTTATAGAAAGACATTTTTTAAAAAAATAAATAAATTTGTGCTATCAAATTTGTTGTCACAACACATTACAATAACAAAATTTAAAAAAAAAATATTTCAAATTAAATACTAAATAAAATAGTTATAAAAAATGCAACCACTATTTATACATTTCGATTTTACATGCTAATGTAATCATATAAAAATTAAAAAATGAATTATAAATAATTTTTTTTGAGGTATTGATTTTTTTTTTTAAAAAGACATTTTTAAAAAAAAATAAAATTATGCCTTTAATAGTGTTGTAATAACAAAATAAAAAATATTTATAATTAAATATTAAATGAAATGATTATAAAAAAAAATGCAACCACTATTTATACATTTGGAGTTTACATGCTAATATAATCATATAAAAATTAAAAAATAAATTATAAAGAATTTTTTTTGAGGTATTGATTTTTTTTTCTTTTGAAAAGATATTTTTTTAAAAAAAAATAGTGACTTCAACATTATTGTCGCAACACATCACAATAACAAAATAAAAAATATTTATAATTAAATATTAAATGAAATGATTATAAAAAAATTGCAACAATTATTTATACATTTGGAGTTTACATGCTAATGTAATCATATAAAAATTAAAAAAGAAATTATAAAGAAAAAAATTCTTACATAATTGTTTTTTGGGCTTCAATCACTTGAGTATTTGTTATCTTTTTGAATAACCTGCAAGAAAAAAAAATTCAATAAAAACTGACATATATAAAATGTATTAATATAATTATAGGTGTTATGATTTTTAGATATTATAAAAAAAATCAATCACTAATTATTATATATAAAATACTAAAAATAAATGCATAGCGCTAGATATATATATATTTAAAAAAAATCAATCACTAATTATTATATAAAAATACTAAAAATAAATGCGTAGCTCTAAATATATCACATAAATTTTGTAAGTTTTACAAAATTTAAAGTCTGAAAATCATTGTTAAAAAAATAATAATAAAAAAAATAAAATTTGCCAGACCACGGGTGTATCTTCCCTAGGAAGCTGCACAAACAAAAATAAAATAAAATAAACAAATGCTATATTATATTATATAATTTATATACCTTCCCAAGGGTGGATCTTCCCCAGGAAGCTGCACAAACAAAAATAAAATAAAAAAAAGAAGTAAACAGAAATGCACAGAAATGCTATATTATATTATATAATTTATATACCTTCCCAAGGGTGTATCTTCCCCAGGAAGCTGAACAAACAAAACAAAATAAAAAAAGACGTAAACAGATCAGAGGAGATGA
The DNA here is from genome assembly GCA_036172215.1 of Camellia granthamiana. Classification (NCBI taxonomy): domain Eukaryota; kingdom Viridiplantae; phylum Streptophyta; class Magnoliopsida; order Ericales; family Theaceae; genus Camellia; species Camellia granthamiana. Next base: position 29,961,985 of record CM069903.1, on the reverse strand, counting down.
ACCTGTATCTTCCCCAAGAAGTAGCACTTCGGTTGAAGACGTAAACAGATCAGAGACAGCACTTAAATTTTGTGTTGAAGAACAAAGGGGCAGTCGGAGAGTCACTGATTTCAACACAGAACAGAGGCAGCCTTGAAGATTCAACACAGGTTCATCTTCTCCCTCTTCCCTCTCCTCTCTTCTCTCTCTCTATTTCTCACTCATATCATCTGTATTTCAGATCTAAAAATTTGTAGATGGATACACCTCACCTCGAAGTGGTTCATATGCTGTAAAGACAAAAGAGAAAAGTAATTGAACCAGTGCTGTAAAGACAAAAGACAAAAGAGCAAAGCATTTGAACCAGTGATTGATATTGAATAATAAAGGTATGTATCACATCTTTTGTTTTTCTGTTTTTTTCTTTTGTTTGAACCATCCGCATTTCTTTTGTTTTTTTTTTTGAAAATAATCAGCGAAAAAAGCCTTGTAACGGGTGTAACGGGCCGTTATGGCCGTTACGCCATCGTTACGACCGCTACGTCGGCCGTAACGGCCGATACACCTATGAATTTCAATCACACCGCAAAATCGGGGGTAACGCGTGGTGTCTACTGCCGAAACCGTTACGTAACGGCCGCATTTTTAAACCTTGGTTGTAACATATTAAAATATTTCAGTAAACCAAAAATAAATTTTTTGTTTAAAAGAAACCACTTTGGTATTCATCTACCCTGTTGGTGTTCTCCAAAATCAACCATAATTTTAAAAAAATATTAAAAAAAATAATTTTGTTGTAAAAAATTAAAATAGGAGGTTTTAAAAAATAATTAAACAAAAACCGTTTTAAAATTATAGTTGACGCAATTGGTGTTCTAAAAAACCAACCATAATTTTTAAAAAAATATAAAAAAAATAATTTTGTTGTAAAATATTAAAATAGGAGGTTTAATAAAATAAATAAAAAAAACATTTTAAAATTATAAATTACACAATTGGTGTTCTACAAAAGCAACCTTAATTTTTAAAAAAATATATAAAAAAAATTTTTGTTGTAAAATATTAAAATAGGAGGTTTAAAAAAATAATTAAACAAAAACCGTAATAAATTTATAGTTGACTCAATTGATGCTCTACAAAATGAATCATAATTTTTAAAAAAATATAAAAAAAAATAATTTTGTTATAAAATATTAAAATAGGAGGTTTAATAAAATAATTATAAAAAAAAACCATTTTAAAATTATAGTTGACTCAGTTGGTGTTCTACAAAAGGAACCATAATTTAAAAAAAAAAAAAAAAAAATTTGTTGTAAAATATTAAAATAGGAGGTTTAATAAAATAATTAAGGAAAAAAAAAACAGTTTTAAAATTATGACTCAATTGTTGTTCTACAAAATCAACCACAATTTTTAAAAACATATAAAAAATAATAATAGATCTGGTAAAATATTAAAATATTTCAGTTTGGTTATTAATATTTTCTTGTAAAATATTAAAAAATTTCAGTAAAACAAAAAAAAAAAAAAAAAAAAAAAAACAGTTTGGTTACTATTTGTTTTTTCAATTAACTGTTCTTTTACACGAAACCAAATTGGCAACAATTCTATTATTTTTCTTTTGTTAATAAAACCATTTTTTCAATTAAATTTTAAGAACAGTTTGGTTAACAGTACTTTTTTGTTAATAAATATTTTTTGAATTGCAATTTGAAAAGAGTTGGTTATGAAAAATAAAAACACGAAAATAAAATACAAACAAACTAAAATAAACTGTCACGACCCAAACCCGGTACCAAAAGGCTCGGTGTCGTAATAAGATAAAAATAATGCAATTCGGATAAATCTATAGTCACAGCGCAAGCGGATAAATTAAATAAATTAAAATAAATAACTGAGTACCAACTGTTTATTTAAAAGGAACTAAAACATAGTGACTTAAACTTCATTGTATTACAAGAGTCTAATAAAAAAGATAGAAAACAAAATAACATAGCGATTCATTTTCCATCTTGATCCCGCTAAACCTCGTCACCTGAAAGGGGTAACAGCTATAAGCACATAGCAGAATGAGAAATATCATACTATGAGTGTAGGGGTACAAAATGGCCAAGGTTGTTTATTTAAGCTAAAACATTAACGTAAATTGAGTTGAGTTGAATACACAAATTAATTAAGTGCCAGAAACTGAAATAATCACTGTAACCACGGTACATCACTAAGTGACAATCACTACACTGGTCAATGGATCCATGACAAACACTAGACCACAAAGTGGTCAACCACTAGCCAATGGTTATTTAAGTTCCCCAAGGCATGGGACTCCCGTGGTGGTACTCACAAAACATATTTTCATATAAGGTCATAGCCAAATATTTTTGAAAAGTAAAACAAACATATCCATGGGTTTCACTTTTAAGTAAATAGGGTTTAGAAATAAAACAACGTAGCTGAAACTTTTATAAAATATAACTTTTTATTAATATACTAAAAAAACATAAATTTTATAAAATAGATTTTGGTAAGTCAAAACATACGTAAAATATATAAGGGTAACTCAAGACATTTTTAAAACATATTATACTACCTCAAGGTATAATATAACTCACCTCTAGTATAAATTTATCGCTATTTTCCTTGCACTTCAGAGCCTCGCTACGTTACGCTTCATACACTCACCTTGTTTCTGTGCTTCACCAATGACCTTCACTTCCCTATTTATACCTAACAATGTGTGAGGCCCAAGCCATAGTCGTATACGTGGCAACATTTCTTAATTTTCCTCTGATTTACTCCCTTTACCTTGACTCATATACTTTGACCCTTGAAACTTATTTGACCCTTGAAACTTATCCTAATCAAAGAGTCTTATCCCCCCCCCCCTTTTTTTTTTTTCAACCCTTATCCTGTACCAACCAAAGCCTTGCGAATTGAATTATAAGTTTGAAAGGGTTACTATCCTCTTTGGTAATCCACAATGATTCCTAAAATTTACGTATAATGATAAGTTAGGTTCACGTCTAAAAACCTCACCACCCAACTATAAATCACCACTTACCACTTACTAAAATATTTAATGTGTAATATTTCACAACGTATTTCTTTAATCATAAAATTCTCAATCTCCTAAATTATGCATTTATTTATTATTATTATTGTCACTACATGTATATATATATACTTATTATTATTATTATTATTATTATTTATTATTTATTTATTTTATCGTAATGTTAAATTTAAAACATTCGGGTGTCACATAAACAAATAGGTGCATCATTTACAAAACAACAATAGACATTAGTACATTACAACGACAACATGGTTAAAGACATCTATGAACCAAAAAATTAAGAAAGAAAGAAAAGAAAATAAACAAATAAGAACAAAAAGTACGCGTACATCTGCGACACAACTAAAAACCATAACATGCTTCAACCATTTAATTTGCTCATTGAAACAAATTAAGCATCATTGTCAGGTGGTGGTGGAAGTGGAAGAAAGTAGTGATGGTAGACCTGAGTCACTCGATGGTCAATCTGATTAATGCGGTTGCTTGTTACTTTATCACGTCTTTCAGTATCAACACAAAACTCACCAACTTGTTGAATTAATGAGTTCTGAGTAGCGGCAAATGCATCGAACCTATTACCCAATGCATTGAACTGATTCTCCATTTGTTGTTTGCATTGTACGTGCTGATTGTGTCATTTTTGTTCCAGCGCCAAATAATCAGTCCAGTATTGGGGTTGATTTTGTGGCATGGCATTGTCATTGGGGTCTTTGGGATCATCACCTATTGGTGCATTTGCAACATTAATAGATCCCAATAAGTTGTTAGCGCCACCAGCTCGGGTCAGTGTATACTCTGAAATTTGTAAAGAGATTTTCACATTTACTTCATCTACAAGGCTGACATGATGAGCTTTGAAAATTTTGGTTAACAGAGTGCCAAAAGGTAGTGACTGGCCACTAAGAGTACCAAGATTTGCAATCACCATTTCCTTCAGTATTATGTAGCATAAATCTAATGTTTATCCAATTTCAAAACAATATAACAAACAAACATTATAAAATGGAACATCATCAAAATGTCCTTTTTTGGGAGTGACATTTTCAACTATCTATCGATGAAGAATACGAATGTGGGGTTTTAAATGGCGTGCTTGTAAATTAGTGCCGGTAAATCGGTTCTTACAAATTGTAGTATAAACCTCGCTTACATCACCGACCATGTTAACTAGGCCAGCCTTACTTTGAAAATGACTTTGCAAATCCCCTGATTGAATTCCAATAATTTGTGCCAAATTGTGGGGTTCAATGTGATTAGTTTACTTTTCATATAAGATGTCAAACTATTCTCTCCAACTGCTCCCTTAGTAGGTCGTAAGTGAAGGTAAAATAAATACACAAGACATGGATATACCTTTTATGGTAAATTAATTAAAGGTAGCTATCCCATCGTCTCCAGTCTGCCAACCAACAAAGGATCATATTGAAAAGGTAGATTTACCATTCTTCTGGTAACAATTGGTCGGTTGACAAAATTTGGATAAGCTTGTTCATGATTATACGTAAGAAAATCAATTGTTGGATAAGTCTGCTGTTGTTGGCATTGTGGAGGCTTAGAGGTTTGGCCACATTCTGGTCTGGCTCTTTTTGTTCTTAGCATGACTTATGAAAGTAAGCAAAGGATAGCAAAAGGTAACAAAAATGTATGAAAAATGTATAGCAAAATGCATGAAATGGTGTGCAAAAGGTAAGCAATAGATAGCCAAAGCTCAGCCTCGGGTTCAGACTTGCTGGAAGCTGGAATAGGAGAGGCCGGTTGACCTGCCGGATGACCCACCGGTTGACCGTCAGGTCATCCGGTTTGCTGCACTGTTCGGTTCTACAAAACAGATTTGAAGGCACTTTCCAAAAATAGTTCTACAGAACAAATCTGAAGGAACCTTTTGAATTTTTGAAATTAATTAAATGTGAAATTAATTAAGGTAGGTGGTGGAGGAAGTGGTTGTATGGTTTGGGTATTGACAGTATTTTGATATAAAGAGTAACCAAGATGGTGAAAGTTGTGAAGCAACGAAGTTGTTGGAATGAAGATGGTGTTGCTCAAAGTTGTGAAGTGAATTGTTGGTTAGGAGAGTGATATAAAGAGCTTCGGTCAAACAAATGGTCAAAAATATATTGCTGAGTTTTGGGTTTTTATTTTTATTTTTATTTTTCCTTTGATCCAAAGCTGACCAACTATTTTGGCTTCTTTTTTTTTTTTTTTTTTTTTTTTTTTTTTCCTTTTATCAAAGCTGATCAACTGAGGTTTTGCAGAGAGCTGATGGATCTGCAGAATATGAGTGAAATTACCATGTTGTCTTATTTATTTTTTTCTAACATACAAATTTAGTACTTACTGAAATAGGGGTAATGTGGTAATTTCAATATCAAACCCATCACACACTACCATTATTGATGGTACTTCCACTTCACGGGTCTCTGTTTCACTCTTTCACAGGTGCAATTGATAGTGAAATGGACAGGAGAGTACAATAATGAAGGTAAAAATAATGGCATAGGTTTACAAATTTGTTTATAAAAGTGATAAAATTTAACAAATAAATAAATGTTTAGGTAGTGTTGGTAACGTTTATATTTTTAGTTTCTATTTTCAAAAATGTTATTAATTATGTTTTATTTATTTTCTAAAAAATATAAATTACAAACGCATTTGGTTTGAACATAATATTTATTGTATAAATTTAATACACAAACAAAAAAAATATGTTTATTCAGGTCAAAAGTATTTATATTTATATTTTATTATTTTATGACAATGGGATTATACACATTATAATTGTAAAAAAATATTATAAAAAAAATTGGGAAGAAATTAATTTTAAAAAAAATATAATTGAAAAAGAAAATAAACTGAAAAACATTAATTGAAAAATAAATGAATTGAAATAAAAATTATTTCAAAAAAAAATTATTTGGAAAAAAAAGTAATTGAAATAAACATTAATTGAAAAAAAAAGGTAATTGAAAAAAATTTATTTCAAAAAAAAATTTAATTTAAAAAAAATTATTAATTCATTTTCTGAATTGAATTTTAAAAAGAGTTTGGTTATAAATGTTGATCAATAATTTCAATTGAGTTATGAGTTATGTGTTTGATTATGATTTATAACTTTTTAAATTAAGTTTTGAAAACTCATAACCAAATGAAGTTTCTTACTTCACATGCTACATCAAACTTTCCAAACTCAATTCAATACTCTATTAAAAAATCATAACCAAACAAATTTTCTACACTCAAATTATAATTTCAAAACTTATAAACTCAAAATACAACTCTTACTCTCAAATCATATTTACAAAACTCTACCAAACGCTACCTAAATTTCCCAATTGAGTTTCTGGAATCAATGCCCCCTTCGAAAGCTTAGATATCTTTACTACCAGCATCACTCCTGAAGCTTTATGTATACATTATCTAATTATTAAATTTTGATATGTTTAATTTCTAGCCAATGGAAAGCCAACTTTGTTAATGGGGTTTTTACTAGCTCAATTGCATTATGCAGTTTCCGTTGGGGAACAAGTACATATAGTTACCTAAAAAAAAAGACTAAAAGTCAACATGAATCTTGGTATCCAACTATCTTAGTATGAAAATTACACAAACATGCAGAAATATGACAAAGAAACAATGAAGCAATTTGGTGAAGCTTGTTAGGTTTAGAGTTGGGTCTAGACTAACTGATGATGAAGCTAAACATTCCAAACACAACCCTATGAATTGTTAGTTTTTAGCAGAACACTTGGGAAAAATAAGAACCTCCACTTGTAAGACAAATATCATGGATGGAAACCCCCACCACAATAACTAACCTTTGATAAGTCTATTGGAACATCAAGATAGTGATCTAGAAAATTTGCATTTTGCTCTAGATCAAGGAGTTCCAACATAGCACTTGTCGGATCACATGCATGTCCTCTTTCCAACTGCCACAAGGAAAAATAAAAAACAAAATAAACAACAAAAAAATCATTTCTAAGATGCACTACAAATAATCATCACAAATATTCGGAAGCTTCAATAGTCGGTCGGAAACCAATTTTGTCCATATTAGACATGCAGTTGTGCTCTACAACCAAAGAAAACCCATCCTGAACTCTAAAAGAGTACCAGAACACAAAGCCATTTAGTTGTCGATGTTATAACCTGGCATACCTTGTCAATCTCATTGATCAGCATAAGAGGGTTAGCTGTTCCTACATTTTTCAAGCATTGAACCATCTTTCCTGGCATTGCACCAATGTAGGTTCGACGATGCCCTTACATGTAGTTTTGGAAGTTAATAATACAAAATGATATCTGCATAATAACAATGTTTAATCATGTAATAATGTTTCTCCTAGTTTCAAAAGTTATGATCTACCTTGATTTCAGCAACATCAGACAATTCTCCTACAGAAAATCAGTAGAACTTATGGTTCAAAGCACATGCAATAGAACGACCAATGCAAATTTTGCCCACTCTAGAAGGGCCAGAAAGGCAGATGATTTTTCCTGTGATTAATCAGGGAATAGTATCAACAATATTTACCCAATTGTTTTAAATCACAGAAATGCAAAGCACATATTGCAATCTCTAAAAGAAATCATCATATATTTCATGGAAAAAATATTATACTCTAAAAATTAAGAAATATATTTGTTAGTTATTATGTTAACAATAGTTTAGAAGGGGTATTCCTGTACTTTCAGTAATATTTTCACATATAAATAATATTGAAGAGTGTGACTCCACATGATGTTCTCTCATTCAGCTTAAGTCTTTCATTTTTCTACAAAACAACTTGGCATCAGATGAAATCAGGGGCAAACCAGCGACTGTATTGGACCTATGACATCTTTAGTGACATGCTGTTGTTAATACTGTAGTATCTTGAGTAATCCCAATTTAACACCATAATTGGGTGTGCAGGCACTTATTCATCGAAAAAAGTTGCATACAATCTCCAATTTGTTTTCCATGGTTTTAATGCATTTTACGATTGCATTCTGTTTAGTCATAGGAATTAGGATCCTTCAAGTAGATATGATATGCTTTCTTATCGACACTAATTGAGATGCCACTATAAAGATATGCAACTCAATTGGGCTTAACTCAATTCTGCATAACCCAAGACTGACCCAAGTCTTGATCAAGCATCGATATCTGTTCCTAAACTTAATCCAGTTCTAGGCTTCAAAACTGTAACCCAACTTGAATTCCAGTTGATATTGGGAAATATCCAAACAACCTAACCTAACTAGAAACTAGGGCTGTCACAAAAACTGGTTTGGTCCATATGGTTTGATTTGGTTCTGTGCAGAACCGATCCGGTCCTGGTTTAGTAAATGCTGAGAACCATTTATACATTGATGGTTCGATTAGTGCATTGCCTCAAAAACCGCAGTTCAAACCGAACCAAACCAATTTTTTAAATATATATATATGCATTTTATAAATCTAGTTTCTCATATTCATTCTCTTATCTTCGACTCTCAGTCTATGTCACACTACTCCATTTCTCTCACTGTCAGTGTGCCTACTCATTCTTCCACTACCTTTGCACCCCTCTGCCATTACCGGCTTTCCACCACCACCGAGGACAATCTATCACACCTTTATCTGGTCTAATCTGTTAGTATTGTTTTGTAGCTGCTCCTCCATCTCTCTCAGTGCACATTTCACCTTCACCTTTGCTGCCCAAAACACCACCACCGACCTTCAACCACGACTGGTAACTCTCTTTCACACAATCACACCTCAACGTAGTCTGATACTCCAATATGTGATCAATTTGTTGTATTACTTCAATTTTTAAGTTGGGACCTTTCTGTTTCCCTTTCTAATTTAGGGGTTTTTTTAGTTTAATTGTTTCAACCTATTTAATTGTTCATATTTATGTGAAATTGTGTCTATCCCCTTATTAAGGTGATATCAAATAATCCAATTAAGAACTTAACAACATGACATATCAGACCATATAGCCTTCAATATGGTATCAATAATATCCCTTTTAAATTTAAACACAAAACCCTAATTCCTCACTTTCTTCATTAATAGCCCATCCTAACCCATTCCAACCTAATTCACTACGACGACCAATCCCACTTTAATGCAACACTGCAAGAACCACCACACACACACACACACATGCACACGCGTATACACAATATATAAGCATTGTAATTTTTTATTGATCTAGATTTCTTTATGAAATGTAGGCCTAAAGTTTCAATTTTACAAATAAAATATGATTGTGGTAATTAGGATTCCTTATTGATTTCAAGAATTTGAGGTTGCAATGAAGATTGGGTAATCTTGTAATATGTAAGTTATTTTCATAGATTGGAGATGAAACAAACTAAATAAATGGTTTAAATAGTCACCATTTAAGAAGCATAAATGTAGGCACTTGACATGACTCGACACGGCACAATGCAGACCAAAAAAACTCCCAGTTTAAACCCCATTGAATGGTGATTTGGGAGGGGTTAATTGGGTATAGACCTAACCTTTGACATTATTTGTACAAAGTGATTTCTCTCAAGTTCAAACCCACAACTTTAAGGCTAATAGGCTAAGTTCTAGATGTGTGACAGAAAACTAACATGCCGACACAATTTTCAAAAAATTAGTTTACAACACATGGGAGATGTATATTTATTATATGTCATAGAGATGAATATTTTATTCAAATATAATAAAAAAAATATAACATAACATTAATTGGTAAAGTTTAGAGAATGAGACATAAAGTTACATATTGTTTTTCTTTTACCACTAGACAGTTACTTTGTTTAAACTTATAATGTGTTTCATGTATGAACCCAAATATCTAAAGCATGTCTAGATCAAACAAAATTTTAAAAATAGTAATGTAAAACACATATGGACATGTCTAACAAAACTAACCAAAACAGAGCCAAGGTTAGGGACAAAACCATTGCAGTAGACAAGCATCTACTAGCAGCCGCCTCACAGTAAGATTGCAGTAGCAGTAGCCCAACAAGCAGCAGCCACCAGGGCAGCAGCAATAGCTGTAAACCAGCAACTACAATAGACCAGTAAACAAACATTTCTTTCAATTATGTAATGTAACAAATAAACCAAGATGTGTAGCTAAGGATTGATGGCAACTCAATCCTATGGATTGTGACAAAGTCCGTTGAAGAAGGGTAGTGGTGATGCCAGGATGCGTAGCTAAGGATTGATGGCAGGATGCCAGGACGTGTAGCTCAATCCGATGGGATTGTGACAAAGTCCCTTCAATAACAAAAAAAATACTATTGCAGAGAAAAGAAGTATTGAATACTACATGCTCAATGAAACACAAATATTTCTAAATTGTAAATATTATTAAAAAAAAAAAAGAACAAAAAGTTTATCTATCTTCTAAGAGCTCAGCCTGTTTAGTGTAGCTTATAGGGATTGCTAATTTTTTTTAAAAATTTTAGGAGTTTGTGCTAGTGTGTTTGGTGCATTGTAGCTTTTTGCTTACAGCTAATGAGGCAAAAATAGGTTGATTATCGAGGATGGGTGCTTTTAGTTTCCGCTTTCTAATTATTCGCTTTTAGTTGCACCAAACAGGCCATCATATGAACTCTTAAAAGAGGATAAAAAATGTTATGCCAACATATTACCAAAAATGCGTACATTCTCCAAGTACCTATCAATTAAGAAAAGAACAAATCTAAGTTACCCTCAACAAATTTTAGAGGACATAATTCTCCTATTGAGAATATTCATACATACTCTAATATAAACATAAGCAAAAATTAAACCTAATTAGCTAGAGGCACGGCACTCTATGCTGATTGTATCCAAAAGATTTTTAGCCAAAAGCTTTGCACTTTCAATACTTTTTGGATTGTAACTCGACAAGTATAAAAGCAGTGGCTGTTGTCCTTTTGCAAGAATATAAAGCAACACTAATAATATGGTTAGTGCTTTGAAGAACAGTATGCTACACGATCCAAAGCTACTTAACAATAGCAAAATGAAGGAAGATAAGAGACACAAATTCCCCGTCTTGCTAGTATAAGTAACACCAATTAGAGGCCCCATAGGTTGATTTTTGGGGACTTTAATTTAATATTAAAGTGTGGTGACTTTAATTAAATATTAAAGTGGGTTCTAACCTTTTATTGTGTTGGGTCCAAGTGAGCCAAAAACCATTGGGTTTTGAATAAGAAATTGTCAAGAAATTGCTTCATGATGTTAGATTCATGAATAGGATTTTAAAGAGTATTTAAATCCTTTTTCTTGACTAAAGGGTGTGAATCCTTTGGGCATCCATACTTTTCATTTTGTGGAAAGGGGCTATGGATGTTTGGTGTTTTGATGACTAGCCTTAAAGGCTGGAGGCTCTTCCTCTCTCCCCTATACATGTATAAATTGAGACCCTCCTATCAAGTTTCAATATAGAAATTTTTGCTTCCATTTTACAAGTCAGTTTGCCAGAAAGTTCCTATTGTGAGAGAGTGCTGCCACTGTTTTTTTGTTCGCTAAGCTAGACAGATAGTGCTTCTGCCGTAGCTGGTTTTGACCGTCGTATCCTGGGAGACAGACGCCGGGTTTCCTCAAGCACTCGACCCGTGAGGCGGCGAAATCTGTTTTAAGGAAACTGCTTCCGTGCAGGCTTCGGTTTCGTCTCTTTACCCTTTTATTGTTTTGTGTATTTCTGTTGAAATTTAGTTGTAATTATCAGCATATGTTCTTGGTATATAATTTTGTTTTCTTCATAAATCTATTTATTTAATTTCACAATTTTAAACAACAGAGTGCACAAATCTTTTAATTTCTTAAATTTTGTTGAATCAAAACCATAATAACAGCAAAAGCAAAAACAAGAACGAAATCAAATTTTCAACAGCAAACCAGCAGCTACAGCAGACTAGCAAGCAATAGCCATCAGCCACCAATAGCATCAGACCAGCAGGGCCTTCTTACTAAGACCATCAGATCAGTAACAACAAACCAGCACCAGCACCAGCACCTGTTCAAACAACAAACCAGCACCAGAAACACACTAACCTGTTCAAGAACCACAAACAATAATATGGATGTCTACAACAAGCCCAAACAAGACCATTTTCTCAGTAACCTGTATTTTTTTGTAAAACATTAAAAAAATCTATATATAACAAATAATACAAACTAAACTTAACACATCATAACAATTAGTAATGTAACCAAATTAATATCATATGCATTTCAATATCCCAAATTTTATTCAAATATCTAACAATACTAAACATAATAATCCTAAAATATATCTAACTATATCCAACAATTCCAAACATAATAATTCCAAAAAGTATCTAAACATTCAACAAAATAACCAATAAAACGAAACAAAGAAAAATAAAATGAATGCCTAGGTGCGAAACGACAAATTATCATATCTTCAATAACCATATATATCACAACTGAACCACGAACATCCATCACCAACCTGTGAACAAAAAGATAAAAACATAAGTATTTTATCAATGCATTAACTTCAAAAATAATATACAAATATAGTTAAAATTAATTGAACTAATTAATCCCCTGAACTACAAAACACCCCAAAGTGCAAAATAATCCACTGAACTGCAAATTACCATTCAACGCCTAGAACAACTCTGCAGCAGCAGTAAAACCTAGCTGGCTGCAATTTTCTTGTAGCAAGATCAAGCAATAACAGGCACCAGGAAGAAATAACAGCAAAGTTTTGGCCTAAAATTTGACAAGGCCAACAGAATTTGCTTGCTAAAAAGAACAATTTCCATATAACTAAATTGCAGACTTTGAAGCTAGGGATGGATTTTTTGGTGTCAACAACATTTATAGAACTAACCCAAGCTTAATAGTGTATAAAGGGCAGAAAATGTAAGCTCTAATTCCAGAAAGTATTATCTACTCTAATTCCATAATCCACTTTGAAGCCCCATACATCAAGTTATGGGAGGGCTGCTGAGTGATTTGAGTTTAAAAAAACAAAAAATTTGCCACACTTCATGGAAAACATATCATCATTAAAAAATTGCCACACTTCATGGAGTTGGGGGGATTATGGCAAGGGGGATAATATTAAAGTAACTAAATTTCTATGCAAGTCAAAATAAAAACACTTACTGAAATTAATTTCGACATGAATTCTCCAAAAAAATAAAAAAAAATACACTAATTGATTTAAATTATCAACATAGGCATATGCAGCTAATTCCATATCAGTTTTATAAGGAACTTCACTCACAATATTCCATATCAGTTTTACCTCATTTGGATTTTTTTACCTCATTTCGATGGTTTTCCCGAAGTTTATATAATTTATATTGTTGACACATGTTAGGATCGGTTAAATAAAGTAAATCAGTTTAATGAGGTATCAAATTTACCTCTATTTCAACCGAGAGAAATTTCATCCTCCCTTACACCCGATGCATCCTCCCCGACACTATTGCTTGGAACTAACCCTGGAATGTTTGCTAGATCTATCCCATTTTTTGTAACCAACATTTGAATAACAGCTTGCATTGTACTCATGTTTTGAGCCTAGTCAAGTACTGCTTCTCCTGGTCAGCTAATTGTTGTCGTTAGTCAACTAACTACTGTTGAAGAACAATCACCTCGGAGTTAGGAGCTTCAAAATGTGTGGAAGATGAAGTAGTGTCCTTGCGGATCCCATATCCCTTCAAGTAGACTGACCTCTTCCTAAGTATTTTGCTGGAAATCTGCTCCTCTGATAATGGATGTGCGACACTAGGTTGAGATTGCTCAGCGATCTTTGAAACCATAGTGGCCTATGAATGAAATATAAGTAAGATTAAAACATAATATCAAAATGCAGGCATATATTATTGAAATTGAAATAGTTATGGTTACATGATGTTCCTCAGTTGAGCTATTTATCCACACTCCCCCGTGTCGGTGGTTTGTGGGTGTGCTCGAATAGTTTCATAATAGTTGGTTTGCTTCCTTGTACCTTTATTTCATTAGATTTTATAGTCAACCAATAATTCTGTATTTATAATTTAGTATGTTCAAATTTGTATATCTACACTTACAAGGATACATGCTCATGATGCAAACGATCTCGAGTCGCTCGTATGATTATATTTCACACAACATCTTGCTTTCATCGTATTCTCTGATTTTTCCTACAAATAAAAACAAAAATAGGTAACATTAATTAATATATAAGGAGGATATTACTTTAGTAAATATTTTTGCCAATACCTTCCAATCATCAGTTTCCCACAGATTGTCAATCATCTATTCCCAATCATCCTGTGTACAAGGATATAATGTATGACTTTTGAGGTCAAATACTTTCTCTTCTTTAAGGGATTTGTAGTGCGTGTGTAATCTACTTTGCCGTTCATTGTATAAAGTTTGGTACTTCTGATCAATAATACATCTCATATCCACATCATGATTGTAATCCCCAAAGTCAAAAGTTTGTTGCAATTGGAAACAATAAAATTCAATATATTTTATATATCATTACGATTAAGATAAATAACTTGTTAAATATATAATACATATATTTCAAATTACCCCAACTCTTGTAACAATGGACTCTCTTAACCCAAAGGCAATGGCTATCCATCCATCATTTCGGATTGGGGCATGAACTCGAATTTGTTGACCAAGAGCAGCTTCTAGTGGTGTGGCGTAATCCCCTTCTATTGCTTTGGTCAAACGGTTAAGTGTAATGGCTATGCGATTACCATGTTCCTTTCTAATCTTCTCCATATTATTTCCTCGGGTCGGTCCTCGTACACGCTTCTTGCCCAAAACTGGAATTGATGCTATTATGACCAAAATTTTATTCAAGTTAGTCGACATAAAACATGAATGCACTAAATAAATATTGAGATAAGAAATTATAATTTCATTAAAGTGGTCATTTATTTCTCACCTCCACTGTTAGTCACAGTACATGGGCTCGAAAGGTGGTCAGGTTGAATGGCTAAGGTAGGGAGTTGATCGGGCCTAGTACATAAGGCGGGAAGATGGATAGGTTGGGTTGACACCTCAGGTGTGCTCTCTGAATGATTAACTTGTGCTGCTAAAGGTCGTCTCAGAAGAGTAAGTGTATCTTCATCAAGAGTACTTCTTTCTTCCCTAGGTGTTTGTGAAGCTATTAGGCGAGCTGCAGACCTATTTGTTTTCTTACCAAGACCCATATGAATATCCTGACATAATATAAAAATGAATTGTTAGTACATTTTCAATAATTTAAGGTTGCTTATTAAAAAAAAAGTTTGAAATAACTAGACATAACACAAGTAATATAACAAGTGAAAACCATCTAGAAATTACTTTTTATACACACATCTATTACCTCAATCACTTGAGAATCAAAAGGCTTGCCATCATCACTTGAAGAACTCAGTCCATTATGATCATCAAGTGGTTGATAGTCCTTGTCATTATCAGTTTCACCCGCCTTTCTCTTTCCCACCCTAGAACTTTTACTATTGTCCTTTTCAATAGAACCAAACATTGAATTCTTGAGGGACTTTATTCCTAGAGCATCAAATCTGATTTTATGTTTTTGAATTGTTTTTTTTTTTATCCTTTTCATATTTCGTCATCTTCTGGACCAAGCCGCCGGGCTTCAAAAATAATTTACCATTTCTGGACATCTTTGCAACTATAGATATGGCATATAATTAAATGCAATTAAATGAGAAAAAATGCTATGAAATTTGAAAAACAATGCCATGAAATGTAAACCAAGCAATTTATTATTAAATTATAACACTTGTCCATATAATAAAAAAGCAAACACTACATATGATAATCTATATCACGATCTATATCAGGATTTGCATCAACATCAAATTATCTATGCAGTTCATCATCATCTTCATCATTATTATACTCTATGATTGTGTCATTCTCATCATCATTGTAAACTAAATTCTCTGCCATTAGTTGATCATTGAAAATGATCTCAGGATCCATATCATCCCTGCTGTATTGAACATCATTATCTTGGATCACTACCCCAACCCCATCAGTGGTTTCACCCTATTGAAAAGCATCATTAGAGACATCATCACGCTTTGGTATATCCCATACTCCTCAATGTTTTACCTGTTCAATGACTCTCCAATTTTTTCCTTTGTTGGTATTATTGACGTAGAATACTTGTCTTACCTGACTAAGTAGAACAAATTGGTTATCTTTATACCAAAGTCTTGTAACATCCATACTTGTGACATGTTCATCGGAGTATATTCTATTCTTGTGACCGGTGTCATATCATTCACATTGGAACAAAACCACTGTACCCCCATGCAAGTATTTCAATTCCCATATTTTGCACAAGTAGCCGTAAAAATTAATTTGGTTCCCATTATGGTCCCCTTCTACGACCAACCCATTATTTTGGCAGGTACAACGATTTTCACAATTTCTAGTATGGAATCAAATTCCATTGTAGATGCACCCAGAATAAAAGTCAATTACCAATCCAGGACCATTTGCTAATGACCATAATTCGTCAGTTGCTTCAGGTGACCCTTTCGTTCACAAATCATTCATCTACATAAAACACCATATAACAGGTGTACTAAGTTAATGTGAATTGAAAGTTACAACAATTGTATTCAGTTAAGTTCTTTAGTATATCTTACGCGATTTTTGAACCATTTTGGAAATTCTTCTTATTGTATCGGAGTTATGTCACATCCTTATAGATTACGTACAATATTCTTCTACTCCCTACCCAAGGAAATGTGATATACGTAATTAACTTAGAGAGTTCGAAACAAAATGGAACGATTATGCATAAACATAATTAAATTGAAATACATACTTAATATATGGCTCCACCTCAGAGCTATTGTATAACACAAACTAGTGAGCCATTTCTCGTTCATTTTGCGAAGGGTTAAGAACCCTTGTGATAGGTGAGAATAAACGAGCATTTTGGGTGAAAACCCCCATGCCTGGACCACGTTCACCACCATCATCATTTCGTTCGGGTTTATCAATCCCTTTTAAGTACATTAAACAAAAAGTAAGACACTCTTTGACAATGTAATCCTCAGCGATAGAATCTTCTGGACGTGCTCTATTACTGACATACTCTTTCAAAGTCCCGAGAAACATTCAACAAAAATTGACAATGAAAATTATGCTTGTTGATGCAAGAAAATTACTTCTTAAACAAGAGTCTTTTATGGGTGGATTTTTGCACAATAATTTACTTATAACAAATTAGTACATAACCATATGTTTTTGCAACTTGGGTACAAGCAACATTGCAAAGCATCTAACAATTTATCAAAGTGTCGTACATCCTCTCTTTCTAGAGTATCATCCTCCATACAATTCCCCCTCTGATAGTCCTCTATCAGTTCATCATATTCATCTTGATCCTCGTTATTTTCACCATTGCTTTCATCAAGGTTATTGTGTTTGGAAGTACACCGTGTTATAACCAAATGGTGTATGATACTATCATCCCATTTATGAGCAAATGACCCTTCACAATATCATACTCCTGCTTATAAAAGTTACAACAATTGATGCATGGGCACTTAATCTCCCTAGCCTCACCCAAATGAGCCTTTGCAAATTCAATAAATGAGTTCACCCCATCCACATATAGCTGACTAAATCTATCAGAAATTAACATCCAACTCCTGTCCATATCTAATCACAAGATAGTAGTTAATACCAATGGGGCACAACCTTTATTTATTTATTTATTTATTTTTATTATAATTATTTAATATCTAAATATGAAGACAAAGTAGTTAATATTATTGTAAAGTGACACATCATTGTCAATAAAGGTGCATCTAGCTATAGACTTATTTAATTTTGTATCCAGGTTTCGACCAACAAATCCTTTAAAATTCTATTTTATCTGTATATATTATGTATTAAGTTAAGTGTTTTTTACATTTATTAACAAAAATAAATAAATAAATAAGTGTTTTTTTATTTTACATGCCTAAACTTAGTCATGAATTTTAAAGGATTAATAAATATTGAAACTGTTGAGTGGAACTTTTTCTGTAGATTTTCGGGTGCCAAAGTACATGGGGAGGACAAGCAAAATCAGGAACAAGAACGGGCATTACATCCAAAACCTAGCATATACACATTCTTTTAAAAAATATAAAATAAAATTAGTCAATGCTGTGTTTTTTTTTCTGCAGGGGTGATGCAGCAAGTGGCAAATGTTAAATTGATATGTGATATTCCTATATGCTTTAGACAGTAAGGGGAAACCATAACAGCATAACTTATTATGAAACTCCTACATCAAAGTCTGAATTCGTCATAGGAACAAATCTGAGTGCAGATGCTGATTTTTTTAAACCATTCTTAATTTAAAACCACACTGATTCAAGCTGACTGTCAAACCCACATGGTAGAATGATCTAATTATGTATCAAGATCATCAAATTGTTTTATATAATAATCTGGTTAATTCAGTTCATTTAATTAATGTTGTTGCCTAATGCCTAGTGTTGTCAACAAATGAAAAAGCTCCATTAACAAAATAATCTTGTAAACAAAATCTAGCATTGATATATTTATCCATATGATTTGTTTGACTACAGAACAGAGTTCTCCAAGCGTCACAATCTATCAAAGGGTTAGATCCTTCAAAATGCTTATATGCAATCAAGACTCCATTTTACTTTTAAGCAACAAGAAAGACTAGATCAAATCCGACACAATCCTAAAACCAAAAATGGGAATTTTTATTATGTCTTACACAATTTTGAATTAGAAGTCACCACTAATCATCAATAAAGGTGCATCTAGCACAATTATTTTACTTTTTATGTTATTACCTTATGTCTAAGATGTTTAATATCAGAAAATGTTTATTTTATTTTGCTTATCCTAGTGGGCTGTACTAGGAAATTGTGGAGTCTGCCATTAGTGGTGGTGTACATAGTCTATGCAGCAGGGACTAGTTGGCCTTTTGTGGTATTTTTGATTTTCATGCTGCTGGTTGCTGAAATCCCGGGCCCCAGGTTTTCCAGATTTTTTGGAATTATGTGCATGCTGAAATTTCTAAGCCCAAAGGAACAAAGATAAAAAATAAAAGAAATAAGCAACATAACAGTAACACAAATAGGGCCCAACTACTATTCCCTACCATGTTCTCACAAACCATGTTGGTGAGCAAGCCCCAAGTTGGTGAGCAGCCAACTAAAGGAACAAAGTTAGAAAAGAAAAGAAACAAGCAACATAACAGTAACATAAAGGGGGACCAACTGCTATGATGGACTATGATGCTCTGTTAAAAGGTATCTATTTTTAAATAAATTATTCATGACAAAAAATTTGGGGATTGTGTTTATCACGTAGTAATTTTGGAAGTTTTATTATTATTATTATTATTATTATTATTATTATTATTATTATTATTTTTATAATGAATTATAACAATAGATGGGAGCACTAAACAAATCAATGTAGATTTCAATGGAAAATCAAAGATAACACAAAACAAAATCGGAATAAATATTTAATTGTTTAATTCCGAAGATCAAAATCAGAATAAACAAAATCGGAAAATCAAAGATAACACTTTGGTGAAATTAACATGTACCAAATCACTCCAATAAAATTAGAGAAAAATACTCACTGTTTAATTCTAGAATCTCTTTCTTCTCTCTATGGGACCTGAGATCAATAAATAGTCTTTGATGCTTCATATCAAAATAAACAACAACTATAATCAATAAATATTTATATAATAAATAGAGAGAGAGAGAGAGAGAGAGAGAGAGAGAGAGAGAGTATTACCTTCAGTTTTCTTTCAAATTGGTTTGCTTCAAAAACCCTAAGAACTGATAGTCCATGATGAGAGAAGAATAAGGGAACCAAACTAGCGGAGAATCTGGTGGCGTCAAAATTTTTGGGATTTTTATTTTAATGTTTTTCGTAGCATTATATTTTCAATTATAACAATAATAAAATGCCATTTGAATCTAAAGCTTAACTGATTTTTTTTATAGCATTTATAAAAGGCTATTAAAATTGGAATGAATGCTATAAAAAAATTAAAACTAATTTGAACAATAAAAATCAAAAAAATATTTTTAAAAATTTAAAAATTATTTATGACCTCCTAAAAGATACAATTATACAAAAATAATAAGTAATTTTTTTTTTTTTTTTAGGAAAAGAAATTATGAAAATAAAACCAAACATATTGAAATTGATAATCTACTCACATTCTTCAGAAAAATTTAGATTATCTCAAATTAGTCATATGAACTTAAGAGTGTGTTTGGGTTTGATGGGTTCATTTTGTGATCTAATTTGATGATCACTTTAATTTTACAATTCAATAACTAGAATATTTAAAACTTTTTGAAAAGTTATAATAAAAACACAAATCACTAAATCACTTCATTTAACTAATAAAACTTTTACCGACGAATAGTGTTATCGTTGCTAAATGTTTAACTCTTTGCCTATGCCAACTTGTCGTCGTCAAAAGTAAGCACATTAATAGCGACGCTTATTGTGTTGCTAAAAAATAAGCCTCGTAATTAAATTTTTTGAAATTTTGGCGCCAACCAATAATTTTGGCGCCCAATGAATGTTATGCT
The DNA here is from genome assembly GCA_036172215.1 of Camellia granthamiana. NCBI lineage: Eukaryota > Viridiplantae > Streptophyta > Magnoliopsida > Ericales > Theaceae > Camellia > Camellia granthamiana. Next base: position 29,941,362 of record CM069903.1, on the reverse strand, counting down.
TTTTTAGCAATGGCAGTAAATTGTGTTGGTAAATGTCTCTTTTTCCCAATGAAATTGATCATTGTGTCACCAAAAATATACTTTTGGCGATGAAAAATTGACGTTGTCACTAAAAGTAGTCACCAAAAGTGTAATTTCTTGTAGTGGTGGATTCCTCCACTGAAAGGAAAATGGAAATTTAATTGTGACGCAGCTGTTGATTTGCGGTGGTAGAGACGTGCAGTGCAGTTCTTTTTCGGGATGAAAAAGGGTTAGCTGGTGGATGGAATGGCAACAAAAATCAAATTAACAACAGTAGGCCAAGGTGAAGCGATTGCAGTGTGTATGGGCGGAGGCAGCATAGGCCGAGGGAGGTCACATGCCTCCCTCAGTTTTGTAATTTTTTTTTTTTGGTCATGTATAAAATGTATTTTTTTTCCCCTTAACATGTTCTATGGCTGATAATTTATTATATTGTTCATAACAAGTAATTATTTGATACTTTGGGAACATTATGTGGTATTATTTATATAGTAGTTTAAATCAATAGTGTAGTGAAAAATATTATAGATTGGATATAATGAACTCATTATTTTCAAGTAGTTAATATACCACTTAGCGTGATTTGTAATTTTCTATGCTTTGAGTATCACGTAGGTAACGTCATATGGTACTTTAAGACTGTTTAATAATTTTCATTCAAAACATATCATTTATAAACAATGTTATCTCTTTAATATTTTTCTGTCAAATAAAAATTAAATATATTTTATAATAATTTGTGCTATAAATGATGTGTTTTTATTTTTTAAAATTACGAATTTTGACCCATAATTTTTTGTACTAAAATTATAAACTTACATCATCATTTCACATCAAGCGATTCCACACTATTATAGAATTTTGATTTATTCTTATTAATAATGAATATATAATTTTTTATGTTTAAATTTATCTCATAAAATGATTATTATCTTAATGTTGTTCATAAATTTTTTTAAATAAAAAATTATAATTAATAAGTGCCTCTTCTAACCTAATTTTCTAACTCTGCCACTGGCAGTGCCTCATGCATGTGTCGGGGGTGTTTGGTGGGGCTTTTTTAAGCCAACTTATGGCTTCTGGCTTTTAAAAGGTTATTTTGGATTATTTGGTTAAACTTATTTCAAACAGCTTCTGATTCTAACAACTTATTTTAAGTTAAAAAAGCTGATTCTGAGAAGCTGCTCACCCCTTATTTCTGATTATCAGCTTCTGTTGTGGACATGTTAATTCACGATTATACTCTTAGATTTTTTTATTTTTTATTTTTTTAAAAATAGAAAAAGACACAAATGGATTATAAAATATTATTATTATTTTTTATAAGAAATGTAGATAAATAGTGAATAATAAAAAATAAAAATTAATTGAAAAAGTTACTTCACAATTTATTTAACAAACACTACTTAGCAACTTAAATCTATAATCCAACAGCTATACCAAACAGATTAACAATTTTTGATTAAAGTCATAATCTATAATCTGTTAAGTTATAATTTATAATTTATTTTAACAGTTACACCAAACAGGACCGTCATGACCCTCGCACTTAACATCACTAGTGTGGAAATTGAAAGTGATTGCAAGACTGTTATTCATTTCTGTGTATCTGAAGGGGTTCCTTCATGTTCAATGGCTAGCTATAGACGTTTGGCCTTTAAGTGGTGTCCCGGAGTTGGCAATGGGGCAGCACATTGGGCTCCTTATGCATGCTTACATGACACTTTACCAACTGAGTTGCTCAACCACCTATGGGTCTTGTAAGATGCTTAAATTTCAATGTTCTGTAATTGATGGTTTTCTTGATCAAGACAAAATAAAATAAAATTGTACACCTTCTCAAACCACGAATAATGATTTGGGTTAGTACGGGTAACGAAAATTGGCAATTTTTTTCTGCAAACCCATAAAATGAGAGTTTGGGCCTCGTTCACATTAATTATTGGGTATTTATAAACAAAGTGACGAACTAGACCTCAAAGTGATAATTGGGCTCGCATCAGAAGAAGCGCTTTTTGAGGCAGGCCTGGCCTCTGTCAACTGGCCTATATTTCATGAGCTTAAGGTCCTCGAATGGATTTCTGGGTTATCCAATAAAAAATCCATGACTCTGTTATATATGTATTATTACAATTTAATGCCTCATCTAAGAAATTTTAAAATTAAAAAATACGCATGACGTAAAATTATTGACCTAGTCATATATAACTTAAATTTGAAAATCCTTAAGCAAAGAGTTTTCTATAAAAATCAAAGTAATCAAAGTGAGTAATGACCCATCACTTTTATGGCCTTGTTCCAAGAGTGGAAGTATAGTCAATATGGGCTAGCCTGATCCAGACTTGAATTGACAAATTATATACATTTGATTTCCTTTTGACGAAATAGATAAATACGACACTTATGATACCAACCCAAAAACGAAAGGCATTGGGTTGATCGACTAAACTCACCATAATTTTCAAACTTTGGGTATACACTTTCACACAGTGACTATGACTCTTTTCTCAGTTTATTCTATTCACATTTGCCGATGACTGTGCATGATATTTTTCCGTAATATCTTCCTATATTAAATTTTTTCGACTATTCAGATTCCAACAATCATTTAGTGTGTTTGGTTTTAGTTTTTTGAATTAAATTTTTTACAAATTGAGTTATTTGGTTTTAGTAAATTTTTTTTAAAATTTTAAGTATTTTTTTAATTTTTTTAGATGAACCTTACTTAAATATATCTAAAAAGTAAAATATTTGTGAAAAACTATTTTAAAAAATTAATAAATACACAAAAATATGAAAAATATACGGAATTTTTGTATTTTTTTTATTTTATATTTTTGGTATTTAGTGATTTTTTAAAAGATTTTTTCACAAAAATTATACTTTTTAAGTGTATTTATGTTAGGTGTGTCTAAAAATTTAAAAAAAAATTGTTTAAAATATTAAAAAAATCAGTAAAAACAAAAAAATTATGAAAAATAAGAAAGTAGAATTTTTTGAAACGTGTTTTTGAAAAACTAAAACCAAACAAATTGATTATATTTTGTGACGAAAATCGCCATTATGGGGTGTGTCGACCTAGACTAGACCCATATTCAAGGATAAGAATCGACAAAAATAAATTAAATTATACTTTTATCCCTTAAAATATGGAAATTTTCCCATTTTGATTTTTAAAGATTGGGCGAATTACACTAACAGTTCCTATAGTTTGGGGTTTGCGTTACTTTGGTCATTGATTTTTCAATTGTGACACATTCGACTCTAAATTTTTGAATCTTGCTTCAAATAAGGACAATTGAAGATACCATTACTCAATTCCAAGGGCAAAGTCGTCAATTTGATAAAATATAAAATAATTTGACAAAAATAAATGTCAAAAATATTTTTGAATTTTTAAAAATAATTTCTACCCACCAAAGAAAAAATTATGTAAAATTGATAAATCTTTTAGATATTTATTTTTTTTTTACTAAATTAATTTGTATTATGTGTTTGGATGATGGTCATGTAATGGATGGTTATTAGGCTTTTAATGTGTAATCGATAATAATATATGAAATGTTTTTAGTTTTGAATTTTTTGATTTAATGGATTGGTTTAATAATGATATCAAAGTTGTTGCCATATTTGACTTTTGAAAAAATAAAAATTTATTTAATGAAAATAAAAATAACCACCCATTACATGATCATTATCTAAACACATAATAAAAATTAATTTGGTAAAAATAAATAAATAAATAAATGTATAAAAGATTTATTAATTTTACATAATTTTATCTTTAGTGGGTAGAAATAATTTTTAAAAATATTTTTTGACATTTATTTTTGTCAAATTAATTTATATTTTAACAAAATTAATAACTTTATCCTTAAAATTGAGTAATGATATCTTCAATTGTCTTTATTTAAAATATAATTCAAAATTCAAAATTAAATGTGTCACAATTAAAAAATAAAATATTAAAATGACATAAGATCCAATTATAAGAATCGTTAATGTAATTCATCCTTCAAGATTTTTCCCGTCTTTAATCCTTAACTCCAAAAAAATTGTCTATCTAAGAAAAAAAGAAAAAAAAAGGATTGATTGACAAAATACGTACGTTTGATTTCTTTTTAAGGAAATAGATAATACAATATGTCACTTTTACCCCAAAACGAAAGTCACTGGGTTGATCGACTTAAACTCACCATAATTTTCAAACTTTGGCTAAATTACACTTTCACACAGCAACTATGACTCTTTTCTTTTTATTCCGTTCATATTTGTTGATGGATGTGCATGGAGTTTCTCCATAATATCTTCATATATTAAATTCTTTCTACCATTCATATTCCAACTATCATTATATTTTGTGACGGAAATCGCCATTATAGGGTGTGTTGACCCAGACTCGACTCATATTCAAAGGCAAGAATTGACAAAAAATTAAAGTAAATTATACTTTTACCCCTTAAAATCCGGTCATTTCTCCACTTTGATCTTTAACTGCCAAAAAATTGTCTACCTAAAAAAGAAAAAGAAAAAAAAGGATTTTTTAAAATCATAACTTACCACATCATCCACAAAATTATGTACGTACGATACCTTTACTCTTTCTTGACCAGTGATAAGCAAAAGGAAGATGAGGATGATGTCAAGTCATCATGCCCCCTTATGCCCTGGGCGACACATGTGCTACAATGGCCAGGACAAAGGGTTGCGATCCTGCGAGGGTGAGCTAACTTCAAAAACCCGTCCTCAGTTCGAAGTATAGACTGCAACTCGCTTGCATAAAGCCGGAATCGCTAGTCATCGCAGGTCAGTATTCACCTTCCTACTACCCCGATTCCAACCCCATAACTCGACTACCTCATCTCTCTCAATTATTAGATTTAGCAATGTAAGATATATCAAACGCAGCGGGTAAAAAGATTCAAACCATACCTTGTGTAAAAGAATCTGAAACGAAGAATGTTGTGGATAAATCACATGCTTGACAACCACGAACTATGAACTCCCAGCAATGGAGTGATACTACAGTATGAGTATCACTCACACTAATCACAGTGCAAAGGCTTGATCGTTTTTCATATGGGAGAGAGTTAGAGAGAGAGTATGAGAAAAATGTTATGGGTAAAAACATATAACATATATGATATTCTATATCATTCAGATATATATAATCAAATATATAATCATTTATATCTATCTATCCATCTATCCATATTTCTTGATAAGATATGGTAGATATAGATATTGATTGTGGGTTATCCAAATAATTCAAATTCACATTCAAACTTAAATGGATAATTTAATTGGTCATGGGTCATGCCACATGGGCACCCAAATTCGGGTCCAATACCCGGCCCAATTTCCAATATCTCCCACTCGCACATGAGCTGGCATGACACTATTACATCTCTATCTTAATCTCCCCAAATATTAAACAATCACATACTAGCCAATGAACCGTGTGACCGCTGAGAAACACCTGCATGTGGGAGCTCTATACTAGAAATTCAAAATGAGCCATCATAGAGACATCAACCCAAAAAGAATAGAAATAGTGTTTCATATAACCCAGACCCATCTAATTACACCGGTCCAAAAAACATCTCTAATTCCTCAAAAATTGCATGTTTGACCCTCTCAATTCTTGCAATATATATTCACACTCAATCCGCATCTCATACAGAGCGATGTGAGTTATCGGCAATGAATATACAACAGTGGTGTAATAATAGATGATCTTTCCTTTGCCCTCATGCCATTTAGTTTAGGATTGACCGCTTTTCAAGTGATGCCCCTTAAGGCCGAATCATACATGACTGCAGGCAACATACCAAAATAGCAGAACATCAACCCCTTACATTATGACATAGTCAAAAGTCACAAAAAGGTACATAAATGAAAGTCATATCAATAATGACGCGTAAGACTCACACGGTGAGGAAACAAGGATCCATTCTCTCACCTCATTACTCAGTCGCCAAGCACATATAGTATGAATACATGTTACGGTGGAGTAACTCTTCCAAAAAAAGAGTGATGTCATACTCGATACACTATACAGATCTTAGTCTAGTCGCTTTCTAGTGCCTAACCCGAATTTTCTATTTGCTCGCCTTCCAGGCGCCAAATGAGATCTCGCATCTGGCTAATCATAACAGGCACAACATGGAAAGTGGGTACTAACATCCATATTTAGTCCTTAACACGACCTCATCTTGGTTGTAACCAAGGCGACATACATAGTGGATAATTTAAGGCTCTCTTGGCTCCATATAAAAATAAACCATTAGTCTCATCCTTACTCGCTTCCAAGCGCCAAGGGTGATTGCTCGTATGAGTGAGCCAACCTTGCCTGCTGACATCATCACCTGCTAATCATTATGACACAAACCATAATAGTGTCAACATCCCATCATCTCACAACAAATAAGTGATCGATTTAAAAAAAAACACGACTACAATCTGCGCAATTCTAGATTCCAAACATAAGCCTTGCGATAAGCATATACAACGGAATCCACCACGTGCGCCTCACATGAAGTAGTTCAAGATCACTACCTTTTGCGTAATTACCTCTCTAAAGATATTTTGGTGACTAATCTGCGTTCATTCAAGATGCGCCCAACTAGCGCATTGAATCTTACAAGGGGGAAATTAATATACTACTAGTAAAGCATTTTATCCACAGTCTAATGAGTAAGGTCAATGTTTAAACTACTCAGTTGATCATTTACCAAAGATAACACTTATCATGCTAAATACGCCCACATAGCGTACTTTAGGCTCCCACAACAAAAAAAAGATCAAGGAATATAGGTCATCTGTTTCTTCCAAAGACAATCTGAGGATTCACTCAATACCTAAGTCTCTGGCTTTTACCGATAGGTAAGTCAATGGGTTTGCAATTTTGCATCTAGAATCATTCTAAGATATTCCTTATGTAAGTCATCAAAGACAAATTGGGAATTCTCCTAAAACAATCCCTAAGGATCGTACATTCGAGCATATAGATTACATCACCCATGTCCATCATATCTAAAACAGAGGACTGCCACCCTAGGTGGCGACAACCTTATCAATTCCTAGCTCATAATGACTAAGTAAGGAAAAACTTTTTTTGGACCATTGATCATGCCTCAGTGGTCTTCATCGATCATCATTGGCCTATCATGGCTTGACGAAATCTAAGAACCACTATTTGGATAACTGTTTTAGGCTGTAAAAGATTTATTGAAACTAGCAACCTTTTTGCGCTTCTAACTTTTCACCATAAAAACAGAAAGTAAATCTCTACGAATCTACTTATCCAATTCTTTAATGAGAAATTGGGTCACAACGTCCACAAATCAATGTTCCAAACTTATGTCAATCATAGTCTAAGTCGAAATAACCTCACTTCCCAGGAGGAAGTCTTCTCATGGTCTATACTTTTCTCAATGGTGCGACTTTTCAGTAGCTAGTGAGTCTTATGCCTCAACAATGACTATCCAAATCACGCATAACTTTAGAACAGTTTCGCGTTATAGTGGAAAGTCAACCAAATAATAGAAATGGTTAATCCTCAAAGACTTTGTCTTAAACTGCGCAACATTAATCCACTTTCTAAAAACAGGGGATTAGAGCCTTTGGCATTATCCTAGGCTCTTTATCATCTTGCGGAGCAATTATGAATGTTTCCCTCTCAATCACCCAGTGATGACATAGAAAAATTTCACAATCGCTACCACGCAACTAAGAATGTAGAGTATTCTTCTCTAATGGATTAATCCATTACTAGACACATCGCTCCCACTGTCCCTAGGATATTGGAAATTTCTTTCTATTCTCAACTAGGCTACATAAAGCGCTATGCTTAGAATTCTCTATCTTATAGAGTTCTAAAACTCTATTCACGTCACCTTTACTAAGAAAACTTTATGTGACTTAGTTACACTACCACAAAGCTGCTTACCTATATGCACATGACCCTGAGGGTTTACATGACAGTATACAGTAATGCGCCACATGACCCTAAGTGTTTACAAGACAGCATACAATAATGCGCCATAGAACCCTAGGTTTTAACTTCGCAACCTTATGAGAAATAAAACAAAGATAAGCTGCTTAACGGTTACAGATCGCCCATAGATGGCTCTCCGCTAACCCATTACTCAAATGGAGTGTAAAATCTGATATGGAGGGCACTTAGTCAGGGATATAGGCAACAAACTAGTGCAATTCCTAATTGGGAAACATTTTGCGCCATCATCCACCTAACATAAACAATACTTAATTCCTTATCTCTACTACACTCTTGTGTTGCTGAGTACTAGGAATAATCAATTTTCTAAGCATCAATTTCTCTTCACAGAGCTTTCTAAAAAATAACTCAAATAGATACTCGCCACCTTGGTCAAAACTAAAAGCACGAAAGCTCTTATCTAATTGATCTCAACTTCATATGTGCAATGTCAAAAATCATTTCAAAACTTTTTGACTTATGGGAGATCAAATAGTCTTGACTAAGATGCGTATCGTAATCTATAAATGTGTCGAGATTTTGGGCTAACTATCATACCCTTACACATATCTAGTCACAAATATCATAGTGGACTAAATGAGCCAACACAAATGACCTTCTACGACTTTCCTACTTACTTGTGCGCAACCATTGCGAACAAAATTATACATTCACATGAGAGCAGGATGTCACAAGCGAGTGGGCTCGAAAGGGCCTACTCAAACCATCCTGCCATCATCTCATTAATGTGATTAAGTATAATAAGCCACCGGTTTATGACCAACGTTATAAACTAATTCCAATCATCCTAATGTGTGAGTTCTCGAAGACAAGTTTTAAAGGTTTAGGCCCAACTAGGTAATGACTCACAACTAATTCATATTCACTAGATCATAAGAGGATGTCATGGAGATATCAAGTGCGCCTAAGTCGCAAATTTAACTAGTAAGTAACCCCCTACACCTTCAAGTTAATTTTATTTTCCATACACTTTAATGCATTTAGTTGAAAGATGACGATACTCCTCTTACCATTTCTATTTCTCGCTTCATAGTTACTTGCAATTAATTCTACTATCCACAAGAAGGAGAGAATAAGTTATCAACTATGACAGCTCCTGAAGTAACTTAAGTGCGAATTAGGCTAAAGAGTCTAATTCAACACAATGCTCTCATAAGCGATGCGTTAAACTTTTTAGAGTCATAACAACCTTGTCGGCTTTGACCTTTTCATTACTATGCTACATCGTTTGTGCTTAGTGGCAAACGTTATTCAAAAAATGTTAACCTATCTAAGGAATCATACAAAGAAGCACCTCCTCATGTCTCACACTCAAGTGTGGAAACGGTAAGTGTCCAGACTTTAGACAAGTTGGCAATGCTAATAGATTTTGCAGCCACTTGGCGCTAATCTTTTCACTTAGTGTTAATAGATTTTGCTGCTACTAAGTGCTAATCTTTTAACTTCAAGTGATACTTTAATGCACACTATTATAGTGTGTGAAATTTTGCTCATCCACTCCTAATAGTTGGATAGAGAGCAAAACACTGCTCATATTGGCTATTCGTCTTACACTTAATGACTAATTCATTTAAGCTCGCATTTCTTGGATGACGTGACTCTTAAATGTTACTTCATCCAATGATGCAACATTATTACAAGTCAAATTACAAAGTCAATCCGCGCAGCTCAATAGTCAATATCATATACAGATCTATTGAGGGCTTATTAATTTCACAACTCCAAAACTCGCTAATCAAAACTATGTAGCGTGCCGCTAACGATAACGCACACATCAGTTTTTATTGTGCCAAACAAGGCAACAAAACCACGGCGACTTTGAGTCATGTTTCCTTACTTTGGCTCAATTAAGGTCTGATCTAAAGTCTCCAAGACTTTCTGCTCATCTAAATAATATGATTGCATTGTTCACATTTGAATATCTCTACTAAGTCTAGGTCAATCAAATTAACTTTCATAAGCTAAGTCAATTTAGAAAAAAATTCACATTGGGATTAATTTGATTAGCATAATATAATTTTACCGCAAAAATCTAAATTAAATAGTGACAATATTACACAATTCGCAAGATCGAAAATTCGCTATACTCGTAATCATCTCTTGCGCTACAGGTGACAATTATCTAAAATTTAATTTAATTCATGTGCAAAATATTAGTTTTCAGGAGTAAATCTACAAAGATTTCTCTCAACCAAACAACCTCCCACTAACTATGACATGTCTAAAGCATGATAAATATTTAAATCCACATGATAATATCTCAGTGTAGTTCATAAAAGAACATATGTTAGAATATTTAATCATGGAATTAAAATTCACCAATATAAATAAATCATGCTATAACAATATACTATAAGTTTTAATCATTTAAAAGAACTTAACATGTTGTATACAATATTTAAATAATGCCATAACATATTTCTATAATTTCTGTAATTTTCTAAAATTACAAGTAATTATTAATTACACAGAAAATCAGAAATAAATATTACAGAACCTGAAAAAATACAAAAAATATTTCAGTAAATAATATTACATAACAGTAGTCTACTGTAAAAATTTCAAGTCCAGAATCTAAGTCACGCTCCCCCAAGAGCAATTTAACATTAAATATTGAATTTTTCATTAATGAAAAATATTTTATTTTTTAATAAAATTCTGAAACTTTAATATCTTGTATAAAAATTAATTAAAAACCCAACAGTATAAGCCATGCTTCAATCAAAATTATAACGAATAATTTAGAAGTAATTAACGTAGTTTTAAACTTAAAACAAAACAAACAGGGTCTTAACGTAGCTGCCTGTCGCGGCATGGCTCAGCCGATGGCTTGTGTGTCAGGATGACATCAGCGCGCGTCACGCTGACATCAGCGCGCAGCAATTTTGTCTGTTTTATTCAAGTCTCGTCTCAAATTAGAGTTTGAGTTTTCTCCTCAACTGTAAGTTGAAATCAGGCCCATAATATACCGTTTCGAAGGTATCGAAACAAGAATTCCAAATATGTAATTTTCATAACATAAAAACAAAGTATGTAAGACCAGGATGCAGTAAAAGTTACGAAAAAGTAAACATAAATCTCCATTTTTCTCAAAATCCGACCGTTGGATTTTTATGAAACTTAGCATATATATTCTGCATGAAATATACTACAACATATGTGTTGGCTTTTTGGCTTTCGAAGGGTATTTTTGTAAATGCGAGCGTGCCAGTAAGGATCAATCAGTCCTTACAGAAATTATAATTGCCAACCAATTATCAGACGATTGTGTTTTAGTTCTTTCAGCCTCAATGAAGAGGACTTTTACTGGTGGCTTGACTTAGGAGAAATTAAGCGAAATAGCAGTTAAACAAAAAGCAATTGAAGTATTTCATTAAAATGAAAACTTACAATGGTCCAAACTCAGCCTCGTAGAGGTTTACAGGGACAATCTACTTGAAACTACTCCTATAAATGAAGTGCAGAACAGGTATTTAAAGTCCAGGAATGTAAAGACTGGAAATGTAAAAACTGGAAAGAAAAATGTATAAAGTAAGACTGGTTTGTATGATCTGAATCCGGGCTTTTTCTGGGGACCTCCTTGCTATTTATACTCTTCAAGGATGACCATCGAACTGCACTTCAAACCGTCGAACTGCTCCTCCATGATCGCTGATCATGCTGCCTTAGAAGTAGTTCCACTATGCCATCACTTGCAGTTGGGCTTTCCTCCTGTATTTGAATTTAAATATGAGTAACCGTTGAAGCCACGTCACCTTGTATCTCTTTACTGATCCAGTGCTACTCAGATCACGTGAGAACCAATTTTCAATGTCACGTGGACGATCAGGATCGAAGACTTGAGTAATCTCCCAATATTGCCCTTACTTTGCCACGTGTCGAACTGTAATTGGCTTTTACAAAATATGTAGCCAACATTACCCCCCGCACTAATATACCCAATACTTGGTGATATTAGTGGATCACAGCTTTTCCTGCGCTTCTGGAACGTGCATGGAGTTTATCTTCTGGAAACACAACCGTCATTCATCTAGTGATCATTTGCATTAACTCTCTTTCAATTTGTTTGAACATCCCAATACCTTAGCATTCGAACAGACTATGGCTAAATCAACTTCCCTCGATCAAGCACACGAAGAGCCATTGAGTAATGCTGCTTCCCCTCGAAAGAACCTCCACGCATTCATTAACCACCTTTACTCGCCTTTCTATATTCAGGTCATGGATGCCTATACAAATTATCGACCTTTGGAATACACACACATTGTCCTTAATCCTTCGATTCAACAAGTTGCAAACACATATACAAGAAATTCTTCCTCTGACTCCCCCTTGTACCTCGAACAAACTGTTTTCAAACCTTTGATTTGGCAAGTTGCAAATATGGACTTAGGAAACTCTTCTTCACAAAATTCTGCATAGGATGAAGCTATAACTTCTTCATCTTCTGGAGTTTCTGGCTGGACTAGCTGGTCAACACCTGAAACTTATGATTTGAGGGAACGAATCAACCATCATTTTGTCGAGTTCACTGACCCTTTGGAGTTTCCTTTCTATGCTCGAAGTTCAGTGGTCTACCCTTATGTGCCTATTGACTGTCGACGTAGTTTGGAGGAGAACCTTCTTGTGGCATGGTACACATCCTTCATGCCTACAAAGTCAGTGCTTGTTGCCCGACGCCCAGAAGAGGCACAAGGGTATAACCCCTCATTCTTAGCCCAGAAGGCGAAAATTTGTTCTTCTGACTGGCTTAATCATATTAATGCTTTTGTTCCTTCTGCTCCCGTGCCATCTCCCATAATAGAAGCATCCACACCTTCCTCTCCATCTACATCTCCTTCTCCATCTTCTGAAACAGAAGCATTTACACCTTCTCCTCCGCCAACTCTTTGCTGGACAGAGAAATTGAGGCTTGCCCTTCCTATGGAAAAAGCCTTCCCACCTTACAAACCTCCTCCTTCCTTTACTCCAGCTGAGCGGAAACGAGCTCAACTTCTGTTTGCAGCTTTCTCTCACTTGCCCTTTAATGTTCTTGAGGACGAAGTCCCTCTCAAGAACTTTCAATGGGCTTGTGATATTCTGACTAGGGGCCATATCCTTAATCCCATCGCCCAAGCAGAACTTCATATGTTCTTGGACCAACTTCCGGTGCTCCTCTACTGGCATCGAAATTCCATGGTCACAACACAATCTTTAGATCAACTCTCGTCTCTGCGAATTCATGCCCAGTATGAAGCAGAGAACTTCATTGAAGAATTCGATGACTTCAAGAATAAAGATTCTGCGTATTGGGATGATTTGGTTTTAGACGAATTGGAACAAAGATTAAGAGAGGAAGCTTTCGAAATAAAGGCTGAAGAGCTCTACTATGAAGTGAGAGCACACCAACTTATGCAGCCAACATTAGAAGAAATAGAGGATATAATAAGGAAAGAACAAAAATTCATTGATCACTGTTGGATCAAGTTTCATGATCTTGTCATTTATTCCATTCCTTATTTTTATGAACTTGAGTTCATACCCAGATAGGGTCATTCGATGTAATTGCTTTGGCTTTAATATAATATAACTGAAATTCTTCACTTGGCATTGTTTGATCCTGTTTCCATTTGCCTTTTAAAGCCAATCCAGAGCTTCGAACTGAATAATCTTATTCTTCGAACGTAGACTCAATTGTTTTTTGAAAATGAAGACACTAAGGACCAACATGACCTCTCCAATTCATGGAATAAAGTTGATAGTTTGGCTGATATTATCTTAGAAATGGTGCTTCGAGTTTAACAATCTTATCATTCGAATATAGATCCAATCAATTTCCAATAAGGATGTTGGGATAAATTCTCCAATTTTTGGATTATGGTCATCAACCTTTGTTAATTCTTATTTAGAATTGGTGCTTCGAACTTAACAATCTCTTCCCTTAAAGTCTGTCTTAATCATAACCAAAATATGATCATGATTAGTACTGACTATTTTTGCTTCGAAGAACAGCTCATACTTACAACAATACAAAAACTGTTCTTAGGGTTGCATTGTTTAATCCGAAAAGACAATTTCTGTGTGTATGTACAAACCAACTATTGGTTTCAATGCTTCGAACACCCAAATATATCTTTAATGATCCTCTAGCTTTACCTCAAGGGTATTACTTTTGTTAAGAAACCTACTACAGGTTTTTGATCTCGTCAACGTAAACAAACCCTTGAGTATTCTTACAGTAGTATGCTTCGAAGCCGACTTATGTATTTCGAAGCCGTTGTTGTTTGATTTTTTTGGCGCCAAAATCTGGTTCGAAGCCAAATATCTTGCTTCGAGGCTGGCGTCAACGGCCGGAATGTGCTCCTTCCTCCAAAACTATCAATATTGGAAGAGACCCCTCGTATTCGTACTTTTAGTACTTTAACGACTTATGAAATATATTTTCCAGACACAAAGGTTTTAAAACCCTTTTGTTTCGCATTCTGGAATTATTTACGCCCTCAACGCATAAACCCTCATCGGTCTTCCACTTCTCTCTATTCCCTTCTCACTTTCCGAAAAACGTACTACCAATGGCTTCTTCTTCACCAAAGGTACCAGTCATAGAGCGTGTGAGCTCATCTGTAGCCTTGAAAAGACTCATTGACGCAGAATGTGAGAAGTACAAGGCTGGGGAAAAAAGCGCTATTGACGGGCGTATCTTTGTCCCTCGTCGCCATGAGCAACAAGACTACGTGCTCGGGCCAATATTCAAGGAGATCCTTACTGAGCTCCCAGCTCTATATCCTCGTCTGGAGAACCAATGTCTCCTTTATGAAGGTGGTCTCGATTGGAGGAACTGGAGAATCAATCGCCCTCACCGATGTTGGCCCACGGTGAGACCGGAATGGCAAGAATGGTACGATCGGGTCATCCCTGCTAGGACACTGGACCTTCAAGAGCTCTGCCTCCTCGATGCTCTTCGACTATCTAGGGTAACTATCTCGGAGGACCCTTTCCTAGTCCCTGCTGCTTTATGTTTTTTGGAACCCTATCTTCAATTTCTTTCAATTTAAATGTGGGATGATGGCCCCTACTGTTCTTGACATTTGCCACTTACTAGGAGTATCCCCTATTGGTACCCTCATTACACCAGATTTCCCTGACTTAGCCGTCTCCTTCTCCCTCCCTTCTCTTAACTCATCTTACAGTGATTTTGTTAAGGCTGAGAATAAAAGAGAGGGCCCAGTAACTGATAGAGAATTCTTTTCCTTTTTATTATACTGGCTTTGCAAATTCCTCTTTTGTACCTCCTCCCAAAGAATCATGTCTGAATTTGCTCCTCTTGCCAAAGCCTTTGTTTTGCAAAAAAGGGTAGCCTTAGCTCCATACGTTCTAGGCCATGTATACAGAGTTTGTTCCCTCTTTTGTGAGAAACCCTTAGATGTTAATCAAGGGGGGCCGTTCTGGATCCTTCAGCTTTGGCTTTTCGCCTATTTTACTGAATTACAATCCAAATGCCTTAAATTCTCTGGGCTACATTTTCTTACCCATGGCATCAGACTGGCCAATGCTTCACTCTATCCTTCTACTTTTGCTTTTCATTTCTCTTTTTTCCATCAACTACCAGCTGCTCTTCCCATTCACCGCTTCCGTCCCTTCGAAACCAGCGAAGGTCCAACTTGGTTAAGTCATTTCTTGAGTGACAGGCTCTGTGCTTCACCTATTCACAAGGATATATGGGCCTCCCTTTTGATTCCTAGAGAGCTATTTATCGGGACCACGAACCCCAGAGCTTATAAATGTATAGCTGAACCTTATTGTCCTGCTCAATTTGCTAGACAATTTGGCTTCACACAAGGGGGTCCCAATACCCCTCTGCAGCAACACCAATCTGAGCCTTACCAGGAGAGATTTGAAGGTTCAGAAGTCGAGGCTAGAAGAGGCAACTTTCAAATTCATAGATGACTTGGCCAATTTTGAGTATACCCCTTTCATCCCTCAAGGTACCGTATTGAAGAGATACCAAAATTGGTGGGTAAACAATATGGAAGTCTATTTGGCCATATCACCTCGAAACCTACTGGAGGTGTTAGATGTGCCCAAACCCAAGGGAGCTGAAACTGTTCCTTCCTCCACTGTGCCTCCTACAACTGCTACCTCAACTCCTCCTAAAGCCACTCGGGCTGTTTCGAAGACAGGTATGTGCCTTTGTTTTCTTTCCTTCAAGTTCTTATAAAATGCTGATTATCTTATTCTTAATTTTCCTTTTGTGAAGGTGGTCAGCAACAAAAGAAGAGGAGACTGCTTGAGCCTGAAAAGAAAACAACTGAGGTGCAAGAAGAAGAAGAAGAAGGGGAAGCAGACCAAGAACATGAGTCACCCTTGATAAGAAGAAAAAAGATGATTGATTTGGTTCAAGAGGAAACAACCGCTAGGGAAGTAGAGAAAGGGCTTATTTTTAGGAAATTTGAATCTCAGTCTGCAGAAGCTGAGAGGACATCTGAGAAGCAGACAATGCCAATTCAAAGAAAGAAGAGAAAAAAGATTACTGTTTCTCCTTCTGATTTTACTGAAGACTCTGATTCTGAGACAATTGCCCAAGCAATAGAAAAGAGAAGGAAAGTGACTACTTCAACTATTGCCTTGGTTGAAGATCCCATTCATGAGGTAAGCTTCCAAGGCAGTAGAGCAGGAACATTCCAAAGCTATAATTGTCTTTGAGAGAGCTGAGAAGAGACGGCGGCAATAATTTCTGAGAGATGAAGCTGCCGCTGCTGACGCATTACAAAGGGAGATGGCAAGAAGGCAACAGGCTGCTGAACATTACTCCCTCCGCGGCTCTCCCAACAGTGCCAGTGCTTCTGAAACAAGTGATTTCTTTCACACTTCTGCTGTTCTTCCTTTATTAGCTCTTGGTACTTGAAATTTGACATTGCTTTATACTTCTTCCTTTTGCAGCAACAACTACTGCGTTTATCTTTCCGATGAGGCCCCCCTCAATTTCAGTCGAAGTTAATCAACTGCAGAATGTTAGGGTTATTCAAATCGTACTCCCACTTCCAAAACCCTCATTTGATATACCTTCTTTGAGCCCCAGCATTCCTGCATCTCTCCTTCTTGGTTTAGAACCATACCTCCCTTTCTTGACCTTTGACCTACTTCAGTCCAATTCTCCTTCGAGCCTTGCTCCTCCTTCTTTTATAGAACATCCAACTGCTATTCCATCTCTAATGGCAGTTGATTCTCCTACAGAGGGTGCTGGTAGCTCCCCAATCCATGGCTCATTATCTTTACCTACTCCCAGCCCCTCTTCACTTGATTCATTGGTAGCTAAGACCATAGAGGCTGCCAAAGATGCTTCATCTATTTCCCCTATCCCCATGCAGTCCTTTACGCCTTCCATCACAACTCTCTCTGCACCGCTCATGTCTACGGATGAGGTGGATATGTTCGAAGCGAGATTAGCTAGTCTTTTTGACATACCTTCTACCTCTCCAATATCCAGTATTGAAGCTGAGCCATTAGTTTTGGCTGACTCCTTGTTGGAAATTCTTGAGAGCTCTTCTTCTTCCAGCCGCAAGTCTTCTGTACCTTCAATAGACCTGGACACATGCCTGGAGCTACTAATTTCCTTTTCGAGGATTCCCTTCGAGGCTCTACAAAGGCCTATAATTAGAAATGGGTTCCTCCAGTGTTGTAAACTTGCTGAGCAGTCAGGCATGGATGTTTCAAGTCATTTATCTCAGGCAGCAGCTACTGTCGATTTTTACATCAGCATTTGCCAAGCTGCCAAGGCTGAGGATGAGAAATTGGCAGGTGACAGGAGTTTTGTTTCCCAAGTACATACCGAAGTATCGATGCTTAAGGAACAACATTCCTCTGCCTCCCACTTTCGAGTCCAGCTGCTGGAGAGGCAAGCTCAACTTGAAGAGGAGTTAGCTG
Organism: Camellia granthamiana; assembly: GCA_036172215.1. NCBI lineage: Eukaryota > Viridiplantae > Streptophyta > Magnoliopsida > Ericales > Theaceae > Camellia > Camellia granthamiana. The sequence continues at coordinate 29,923,418 of CM069903.1, read as the reverse complement.
CAGTAAATCGAGCCTTGGTCCGAACTGATACAAAATTGCAAATCACCAACCAAGGACTGGCTGATCGAAAGGAAGAGATGGCTGCAGCTATTCAACTAGCTCCCTCACTTAGCAATAGGAAATCTATTGTATAAAAACAATTAAGACACTGTAATGAATTTTGGGTCAATTTGTGGCAAAATGTACTTGATTCTTTATGAAAGCACAAATTTTGTCTATCATTTGAGCAGTCTTGTGTTTTTTTTTTTTTTTTTTTTTTGTATTTAATGTTTATTTTATTTCTTGTGTTTCCCAAATGGTTGGAAAATAAGGCTTCAAATATCTGCCATTAATTTTTTTGGGATGCACATATCCATTCAAATTTCTCAAATGGTAGGCTCCAAAAGGCAGAACTCTATGAATTTGATATGGTCCCTCCCAGTTAGGTGACCATTTGCCAAACTTATGGCTTTTAATTCCTATTGGGAGTATTGTTTTCCATACCAAATCACCTTCATCAAAGCCAATGTGTTTGACTTTCTTATTATAATTCTTGGCTGCTTTCTTCTTTTGGAAAAGAATACTATTCAATGCCAAAATTCTGGCCTCATCTATACCTTATAATTCCAAATACATACTCTGATGGTACTGCTCCGGATCCAACTGGTTTTGGCATCTTACCCTCAAAGATTTAACATTAATCTCTACAGGTAACACTGCATCATGCCCATATACTAGGGCATAAGGTGTAACTCCTGTGCTTGATCTTGGGGAAGTTCTGTAAGCCCATAAAACATCCAATAACAAGTTATGCCAATCCCTGGGATTATCTTCCACAACCTTTTGTATTCCTTTTTTCAAGGATTTATTGGATGATTCAGCTTGACCATTGGCTTGTGCATAATAGGGTGTGGAATTAATAAGGCTAATTCCAAATTCTGCCACAAAAGACTTCACCATTTTCCCATCGAACACAGTCCCATTGTCCACAGTTATGGTTTGTGGGATGCCAAATCTATGGATCAAATCTTTAATGAACCCAATGACTTCTGTCTGATCCACAGCCTTGTATGGTTTGGCTTCGACCCACTTAGTGAAGTAATCAGTGGCCACTAGAATGAAACAATGATGCTTCGAAGAAGGTGGGTGTATTTTTCCCATCATATCCATGGCCCATCCTCTGAATGGCCAAGGCTTCACTACTGCATGCAAGTCAGTTACAGGCACATGCCTTATTGTGCCATGCTTTTGACATGCCTGGCAACCCTTTGCATATTCTATGCAGTCTTTAAGGATAGTTGGCCAATAGTAGGAATGCCTTCGAAGCAACCATCTCATCTTTACACCAGGCTGATGAGCACCACAAATGCCTTCATGAACCTCAGCCATAGCTGTTAATGCTTCTTTTGGGCCTAAACATTCCAGCAACAAACCATCTCCCCCCCTTTTGTAGAGAGCATTGCCATATATCATATATTGCATAGACTGCAATTTGATTTTCCTGCTGGCCTTCGAAGATGGACCAGCGTATTATTGGATGCCTCCAATCTTGTTCTTGTAAGTCATTATGATTGACTTCCAAGACCACATTCCTTTTATTCAAAGGTGGAATCAATTTCTGATATGTTGTTTGGCCTATGTCCCTTTGGGCATTATTCCTTCTCTTGAAGTTCGAAGCTTTCTGAGCCACATCATTAGCTCTATTATTCAAGAATCTTGGAACGTGAGTTACATTTGCTATTTGAAATTGAGAAAGCAAATGCAATGCAACAACATAGTATGGCAGAATACTTATGCTTTGACACTTGAAAACCCCTTTCACTTGATTAACCACCAATTGAGAGTCTCCAAATATGTCAACTGCATGTACTTGTAATCCAATAAGGATTTCTAGTCCCACTATTAAGGCTTCATATTCAGCCTGGTTATTGGAACAGCTAGCTTCATCCACTCTGAACCCGTGTGTGGTCTCTACCCCTTGTGGAGATTTAATCACAACACCAATTCCAATCAAGCCATTGGCTTTCGATCCATCGAACCACATCTGCCATGGCTCAACACTAGCCATGCCAAGTTCCATTATCTCTTGGCTCTCCGTTTGAGAGGGATGATCTGCCAGAAAATTGGCCAGAACTTGCCCTTTTACTGCCTTTTGAGGGACATATTCTAAATGAAATTCTGATAAGGCTAGTATCCACTTGCCAATTCTCCCCCTCAACATAGGTCTAGATAACATGTACTTAACCAAATCTGTGGTTGCAATTACCAAGACAGTTGTAGGTAAAAGATAATATCTTAATTTCATTGCAGCAAAATACAAAGCAAGACACAGCTTTTCTACAGCTGAATATTTACATTCACAAGAATTTAAAAACCTACTAAGGTAATAAACAGCTTGTTCCTTGCCTTCTTCATTGTCTTGGGCCAAGAAAGCTCCCAATGAATCTTCTGCTGCAGCTATGTACAACTTCAAGGGTTTATTGTCCTTTGGTGGCATCAGCACTGGAGGGTTGGCCAAGTAGGCTTTGATACCTTCGAAAGCAATTTGATGCTTTGCTGTCCACACAAATTCCTCTTCATCTTTCAGCCTTAACAAGGAAGAAAATACTTTAGTTTTCCCTGCAATGTTAGAAATAAACCTTCGAAGAAAGTTAACCTGTCCAAGGAATCTTTGTAATTCTTTCTTACTTGATGGAGGCCTAGCTTCAATGATGGCTTTGGCTTTATTCTGATCAATCTGTATCCCTTTCTGGTGCACTACATAACCCAAGAAGTTTCCAGATGAGACGCCAAAAGCACACTTAAGAGGTTTGAGCTTCAATTTGAACTTCCTCATTCTTTCAAAGGCTGCTTCTAAGTGAAACAAATGCTCCTCCATGGCTTGGGATTTGACTACAATGTCATCAATATAACATTCCAAATACCCTCCGATGAGGTCATGAAAGATAGTGTTCATAGCTCTCTGATATGTAGCTCCAGCATTCTTCAGGCCGAATGACATTTTAACCCATTCGAAGGTGCCAATATTCCCAGGGCATCTGAATGCTGTCTTGTGGATGTCCTCCTCTGCAATGCAGATTTGATTATAACCAGAGTGTCCATCCATCATTGATAAAACTTGATGCCCTGCTGAACTGCCTACCAACAGATCCACTATAGGCATAGGGTATTTATCTTTTGGAGTTGCTAGATTTAAGTTTTTGAAGTCAATGCATACCCTCATTTTACCATTCTTCTTGACTACAGGCACAATATTAGATAGCCATTCAACATACCTGGCTGTCCTAATAAAACCTGCCTTGAGTAGCCTAAGAATCTCTTCCTTGACTTTCTGAATTACTTCTGGACTCATTCTTCTTGGTTTCTGCTTGTATGGCTTGAAGTTAGGCTTCATAGGGAGCCTATGTTCCACTAATGACCTATCCAATCCTGGTAGTTCATTATAAGACCATGCAAAGCAATCTTTATACTTCTTTAGAACAACCAATAACTGGTCCCTGTCCATATCATTTAGACAAGCACTTATATAGGTAGGCTGTTGTATAGAACCTTCCCCTAAATTTATTTCTTCTAAGGGGTCTTGTGTCTGAGGGCTTATTAAAGCTTCTTCCTTGGTTTCCTCTACCCTCGAAGCAATCTTCTCACTTTGTTCTGTTCCCAGGTTCTTTAGTTCAACATCTTTGCCCTCCTCCTCATAGACAAAGTCTGTCCATAAGGCATCCTCTTCCTGTATTTCTTGGACTTTTGTTTCAATGTCCAGTGCACAGTATTTGCCAAGGGTCAAAATTCTGACCCGCTGCTGTTCCTGTTCACAGCCAATTATCATGGCCTCTCTCTCTTGCTCCTGTACTTTCTGGACTATTGCTTTTACGTCCAATGTTGAGAATTTAATTAGAGCCAAAGACTTGGCTTTTTGTCCTTCATCTCCTTGCCTACAACCAGGCATCATTGTCATCCTTAATGACAATCTCTTCATCAGCACTTTCTTGGACTAAGTCCTTTAGGTGTGTCACTTCCTTATCAGTCGTCACTTCGGCTGAGCCATCAGCTTTCCTCAGTATACTAAGTGGTGTTACACCCTCAATATACAACTTGGCCTCTGCAAAGTCTGCACAGGCTATGAAGGATTGAGGATCTGCATCAATTTCCTCTGTCTCTCCATTGCCTAAGGCCATCATAATCTTCTGATGCAAAGAGGAAGGCACACATTTGTTAGTGTGGATCCAATTTCTCCCAAGTAAAGCATTGTATTTAGCATTACTGTCGATTACGAAGAATGCTGTCATGCAGTCCTTGGTTCCCACACTCAAGTTAATGGGTAGAATCCCTTGAGCCATCTGTTTGTCCCCAGCAAAGCCAGCAATGGTTGTGCTGGTTGGAATCAACCTGGGATTCTTTTTTCCTAGTTTCTTCAAAGAAGATTTTGGTAGTAAGTTCACTGCTGCCCCATTGTCTATCAGGACACGGTTCAGTTGTATCCCATCGAAGAACGCTTTGATGTACAGCGGCTTGACATGTTGTGTCATAGAATTCGAAGGATACTCAAAAGGATATGAGAGGTTAATGCTCACCTCTTCCTCACTCTCGCATTCAGTCTCCATTGGGGTAGCCATCCTAGGATCATCTTGTACCATACTTACTTGCGAGTCTTCACTAGAAATAGGAATATGATCCATGTCTTGGTCATCTCGGTCCTCATTTCCAGCTTGGAACCCATGGGGCAGTATGTGTACCATATTGACTGATACTGGAGGGAATGAGCCAAATTGGATGGCTGGCTGTACCTGCTTCCTCTCTTGGCCACCTTCAGTTATTTCAGCAGCATCCTCCATGCTGCACTCTGGTACTCCGTTGTTAGCAGATTCCTTCGAAGGATCTTTCTTGACTGGTTCTTCGACCAAAAATGTTTGCTCAGCCATGAAGGCTTCGAACATTCCTTCCTCTATCATTTCTTTCTCCTGGCTTATGCCAATCTCTTCTTCTGTCTCGCTATCACTCTCCATCAGAGCTTTCTCCAATCCTGCTAAGCTAGACTTCTCTCTGGCTTTTAGTTCAGAATGAACCTTGGCCAATTGTTCTTTGCTGCAACCCACTTTGCTTTGTAAAGTCGGCTTGGGAGTATGGTCTGACTTTGGAATTTTCTTTCCTTCTGTCTGGACCAATGAAAAGCTCTCTCCATTTTCTTTCATATCGTTCTGGTACTGAGTGTACCTGCGCTGAATCTTTCTCCTTTATGATCTTGAAATAACTAGGACCATATCTGGTTCCTTTGTCTTTGGGTGTTTGAGCAATATCCAATTGTTTGGAGCCACCAAAGGAGGCTTGACCATCCTGCCTTGGGTTCCAACCTCTCTCCGGGTGGGCAGTTCCCTAGGTTTGTTTTGTATTACAAACCAGTCTGGGACTCCAGGTACCCACGAACTTTTTGACTCAGATGTTGAACTGCTTTTTTCAACCTTCGAAGCCATCTTCGAAGCTGGCTGTGAAGATAAGTGTTTGACTCTGACCTCATGTTTTGAACCTAATTCAGACCTTCGATGAAGGTAGCCACTTTCTGTCCTGCGTGAGGCTGGCCTAGGAGGCCAATCCCTGGCTTTGACCCCATGAAATGAGCCTCTCTCCAGTCTTCTTTCAGAATGACTGCTCTCCATTCGGTAATAGTTAGGTGGCCTAGATTCATACAAGGGCCTCTTGCCTTTAGCATGCGTTCTGTCCATTGCAGGCTCAACCACTGGTGGTCGCTGCCCATCACTAGCCGGATACGGCCTTTTGTTGTAAGCGTTGGTTGATTTAGGACGTCTCTGAACATCCCTGTAGTATTGCTTCCCATCAATTGGGAGCCTTTTCAACCATTTATAACTCAATCTGCACCTGGGACACATCCTCTGCATTACAGCTGCTTCCAAGGAATCATCATCCAGTACTTCTTCATCAGAGTGTTCCTTCTGGTGTGAGAAACTTTGTCCAATAGCTGGTGGGTTTTTAGTGTCCTTCTTGGTAGTTGTCTGGTTGGCAATATGCATCTGCACATTGACCTCTTCCAACTCCTGCAGAGATAAATTCTGGAAATTTGGTACAACCATATTAGCTATACTTTCTCCAACTTCTAGAAACGGATTACTGTCGATCCCCATGACCTTTTCTGTTTTGGCTGGGAACTTCAAACTTCCTTTCCGAATTTGTTCTTGGATCCTGTCTCGAAAACAATGCAGTTTTTAGTCGAGTGAGACCAAGAGTTATGCCATTTACAATATATTTTTCCTTTAGGTTCATCTGGAGATGGCAGTTTTACTCCTTTAGGTAACTTAAGGAAGTTGGCCGCGAGCAAATGATCAAAAATTTCATCTGTTTTTGTTAAATCGAAAGAGTACTTCCTGTGAAAGTCTTTCTTTTTAAATTGCTGGTCAATTGTTGTATCCTTATGAACTAATGCCTCACAGATCACAGGTTCTTTGCCCATAATCTCTGCTGCATCAATCTCATAATTAGGATCTCTATAATATGTCTTGTATGATGCATTATTTCGATCTTGTTCCTCCTCTAGTAATGCTTCATATCGAGACACCTTATAGGTTAGTTCGACCAAATCTCTGAATTCAGTTGAGTCAAACTTCTTTCGAAGCCTGAACTCTAAACTGCTTTGAGCCAATCTTACGAATTCTGGCTCTGGTAGGATGACTCTACATTTATTTCGAGCCCTTTTAAACCTAGCAATAAACTGAGTAGCCTTCTCCTCAAGCCTCTGACTCAATCTGGCCAAGTCTGCCATGGAAACCTCTGGCTCCGACTAGAAGAATTGGGCATGAAATGCCTCTTCCATTTGTTACCAATTTTGAATGGAGCCAGGTGTAAGGTTGATGTACCATACAAACGCTCCCCCAGTTAGAGAATTTGGGAATAATCTTAGTTTCATATAGTCATGATTAGTAAATTCACCGCATTGGGCAGCAAACCTAGCAATATGCTCTATTGTTGATTGATTCCCAGTCCCATAAAAAAGGGTAAAATCTGGTATCCTGAACCCCCTTGGGTATTCATGTACCCTATCTACCCATTCTGGGTATGGTTTCCTGTATACAGGAGTCTGGACCCCCCGAGTCATCGGTCCACACATTTCCCTAACAATATCAACAATTTGGTCCCTAGGGACCATATTTTGTGCCTGCTGAACCACTATTGGAGGGACAAACACAGGATTTGGTGGACAAACTTGTGCTTGTGGTCCCCTTGGTCCATAAGGTGGTACATTTGGGACTGGTTGTCCTTGTGGTGCAGGTTGCTGTTGAGGGTGTGGGTAACCCCTTTGAGCCTGTCCTGCAAAAGGACTTGTGAAAGGTGCTGGAACAGGTATTGTGTCCCTTCCATGAGGCCAGCCTTCCAACCCCCTGGGTGTAAATTTGAATAAAGGATTATTATATCCCCTAGTGCCAGGTATGGCTTCGAACATGGGATTTGTAACCATTCTTACGCCAGTTTCTTGTACTTGACTAGATCCACCAACTTGTGTGGCTTCATTGTTGAGTACTGGGGTATTTTGACCTGCCATAGGCCTCGAAATGGGTTCATACCAAGACTGAGGTGATGGTCTTTCATGGTTCTGATTACTAGTTTGACCATTAGAATGTCCATTAACTTGCATAGGCTGTTTGTCTCTAGCCAATCTTTGCTGATGGACATTTAAAATTTCCTCTGTGTGTCTTGTGTTTGTTAGTTGGTGGTTATTCATTCGATCCAAAAAGGATGTTGCCCACCTTTCCATTGTGTTCATTAATTGTTGTCCCATAGCATCTACTAGACCATCCCAAGGATTTGTTGGCTGAGTAGATGGGACAGTGGATGGTCCAATTCCTTGGTTTCTTCCAATATTATGAACATATGGTTCTTGTCCAGAAGTACTGGTCTGTTCGACCATAGGTTCTGATAACATGGGAGTTTCCATAGGATGTGTTACCACATTATCCTCTGAATTAGGTATTTCAACCTCTCCTTCTACGCCTTCTTCCAGGTGTTCATTTTCTCCTTGTCGTCTTCGTCTAGCCATTTTAATTGGTCCCACCGGGCGTGCCAAAAATATATGTTGGCTTTTTGGCTTTTGAAGGGTATTTTTGTAAATGCGAGCGTGCCAGTAAGGATCAATCAGTCCTTACAGAAATTATAATTGCCAACCAATTATCAGACGATTGTGTTTTAGTTCTTTCAGCCTCAATGAAGAGGACTTTTACTGGTGGCTTGACTTAGGAGAAATTAAGCGAAATAGCAGTTAAACAAAAAGCAATTGAAGTATTTCATTAAAATGAAAACTTACAATGGTCCAAACTCAGCCTCGTAGAGGTTTACAGCGACAATCTACTTGAATCTACTTGAAACTACTCCTATAAATGAAGTGCAGAACAGGTATTTAAAGTGCAGGAATGTAAAGACTGGAAATGTAAAAACTGGAAAGGAAAATGTATAAAGTAAGACTGGTTTGTATGATCTGAGTCCGGGCTTTTTCTGGGGACCTCCTTGCTATTTATACTCTTCAAGGATGACCATCGAACTGCACTTCAAACCGTCGAACTGCTCCTCCATGATCGCTGATCATGTTGCCTTAGAAGTAGTTCCACTATGCCATCACTTGCAGTTGGGCTTTCCTCCTGTATTTGAATTTGAATATGAGTAACCGTTGAAGCCACGTCACCTTGTATCTCTTTACTGATCCAGTGCTACTCAGATCACGTGAGAACCAATTTTCAATGTCACGTGGACGATCAGGATCGAAGACTTGAGTAGTCTCCCAATATTGCCCTTACTTTGCCACGTGTCGAACTGTAATTGGCTTTTACAAAATATGTAGCCAACAATATGTAAATTTCAGATTGATCAGAGGAAGTTTAGAAAAATGTTAATTTTTCATGCATATATCATGTGTATATATATAATATATATATTTTAATGCACAAAAAACAAGCAAGAAAATATCCATTTGAGGCTCTGATACTAATGTAAGATACATCAATCGCAACGGGTAAAAAGATTCAAACCATACCTTGTGTAAAAGAATCCGAAACGAAGAACCTTGTGGATAAATCACGTGCTTGACAACCACGAACTACGAACTCCTAGCAATGGAGTGATACTACAGTATGAGTATCACCCACACTAATCACAGTGCAAAGGCTTGATCGTTTTTCATATGGGAGAGAGTTAGAGAAAGAGTATGAGAAAAATGTTATGAGTAAAAACACATAACATATATGATATTCTATATCATTCAGATGTATATAATCAAATATATAACCGTCTATATCTATCTATCAATCTATCCATAAGATATGGTAGATATAGATATTGATTGTGGGTTATCCAAATAATTCAAATTCATATTCAAACTTAAATGGATAATTTAATTGGTCATGGGTCATGCCACATGGGCGCCCAAATTCGGGTCCAATACCCGGCCCAATTTCCAACAAGCAAAATGACCAAACACCCTAAATTTTGTATAATTGCAAAACTGCCTCTACCTTATCAAATTCACAAAAATAACCTAGTTTACATTTTATACAGGAAATGTTCATTAGTAAAATTTGAAGTTACAAAATAATTGTATTTTTAAAATTTTAGGATATTACACAACCCTATTTTCCCTCTATCTTCCCTCACCTCCCATTCCCTCTCCAGTGGCGCAAATCCACTAGTCCTAGACTTTGATTCACAATCTATTTACTTTTCCAATAGTGTATACCATTGTATTTTTTTAATTTTCATTCGATACAAAATTAGTTTTGAGATTGGATAGGTTTGGGGATGAGTTGAGGGATGGGAATGAGTTTGAGATTAGGTTCGGTTTTAATTTGGATTTAAGAACCAAGTGAGAAGACATAATTTTTTAGGGACCAAAGTGAGAAAAAATAATTTTTAGGGACTACTCTTAAATTTTATAATTACAAAGTTAGTAATTGAACTAAGATGGGAAATAACAAATAATTTAAAGATTAAAGTGGAATATTATTTTTTATAGACTAAAAGGAGAAATAATTCACATTTTAGACGGTGAAAATGTAATAATTTACCCTAATTTAAAATATAAATAAATAAATAAAAGTTGCCACTGGCATAAAATTTCAAATGCGGAACATTAGCTTTGTTTTGTTTGGACCCATCCGTCCTTGTACTGTGGGCAAGAGTTGCCGCTTTCAAAGGTTCATCTATTTATAAATTTTATTTTAACATAATGGTACAAAATATCATCTATTTCTACCACTTATTTTTTTTGTTTAATGTTGTCAATCTAATTATCAATATTATCTTATATTTTGTTGGAACAATCTTCTGAGTTAATAAAATAAATTGAAACTAATTCAAATAAAATAAAAAAAAATTTACAGAATTTATTTTGTTGAACCAAATAAAAATCAAAAGACCAAGTCGAGTGTATGACACTCTGTCCTTAAGACAGATTCGTCCCGCTACGGTGCTTACGGTTGAGTGGCGTCTATCTCCCAGGATACAATGATCTTCACAAATTGTAGTAGCACTCCAAACAATTTGTTCGGTGAACCAAACTTGTGTTCTAACTCTCTGAATTTTATTCTAAAACTAAAATGAAGAATAATGTAACAAATGAAATCTGGACAGCAAATACTAGATTTTCAGACTGTTTTTGGATGATCCGGACTGCTGGAAATTGATTGTATTTATAGGCAAACATTTGACCTGAACAGGTGCTGTGAAGAATCCGAACAGGTACCACTTGGTTTGAAACATATATAGTTTGAAATTCAAACAGTTTCATAGCAGTTTACATAACTGAATCTATCTACAATCTGGAACTGCTAGACAGTTTGAAAACTGTCCAGATTTGAACCTGCAACTGCCGGGGCAGTTTGAAATGAATTTGTCCGAAAAAAACAGGACTGAAGAAGTAACAAATGGACAGTAAAATTAATTTAATAAATGAATTAATTTCGATAAGAATTTTAGAAAAAATTCAAATGAATTTTCTCCAAAAAATTAATATAAGAACTGACCTGACCCCTATACCCGCACCCGCACCCGGCCGGACGGCGGCGTGAGCGCATGTGTGGTGGTTTGGGTTAAGGTTCACTTTGTCCATAACTCCTCATTTCTACAAACTTGGGGTGTCCCTTGGGGCCCAACCCAAGTGTTGTAGGCTAGAGCTTATATACACAAATAAACTCTCTTAAAGTTTCAATGTGGGACAACCCATTAAAAGGAAACCCACATGTAAATCTTTAAATGTCCATTCCTCGAACCCGAAAACGACGTCAACTTCCCATTCACTCATAAATGGTTTTGACGAACCATTTTTACCGTGTGACTTACCACGCGGCAGTGAACACTTCACCTCTTCGGACCCACCCCAAAAGATGTTCGGGGCCCACTCAATTTTGGGTTCAAATTCGGCCCAAAATAAGCCTAATAAACCCAATTTTTCAACAATCCCCCATATGAATGGAATTTGACGGAGAGAAAATGCAACAACATGATCTAAATACAGAGAGTACAGAAATTGGAAATATTCTGCAAAGGATAGGTAGCTTTTGGCTTTGAACCTTCCCTTGTGAGACACTATCGGATTTACTAGCTAACTAGTGAACACGATGTCTTGAACTGTTCAGCCGTTTTTGTAAACTAAGACAATAGAACTCACACAGTATATCCCCAGACACAGTTTAGTTCTCACTATTGTGTTCATTTTGGCCCTGAACAACCTGGTCTTTCATGAGTGCTCTAGAGAATTGTAGCCCTTCACAAATCTCATAGAACCGGCCCGTTTCACACTCACATAGGTGATTCTTATGAAGAGTATCCTGCCATATTCCACTAGGTTTACCTAGATATAAGAATCATTAAAAGTATTACTTAACCTAAACCGTTGCAGACATCACTATTTTATCATAGAAATGGGTAGGAGTTGGACTACCCAGTGATCCTTCTGAGTCAATCACAACTCGGTCCCTTTGAACCTAGATCTTGGGATCTCCAGTCAACTAGGTTGGGTTGCCGTTGTGGTAACTCTTATTTAATAGGTTTAAGTCCCATTCCCCTCAATGAATTCTCAATTAACTCTCTTGTTAACCCTTTGGTTAGTGGATCCGCTATGTTGTCTTTAGACTTCACATAATCAATGGAAACAATTCCATTAGAGAGTAGTTGTCTTACGGTATTATGTCGACGACGAATATGTCGAGACTTACCGTTATACATATGACTCTGTGCTCTACCTATTGCAGATTGACTATCGCAATGTATGCATATAGCAGGCACCGATTTTGGCCATATTGGAATATCTTCAAGGAAGTGACGAAGCCATTCTACCTCTTCCCCTGCTTTGTCTAAAGTTATGAATTCTGATTCCATAGTAGACCTAGCAATGCAAGTCTGTTTAAAAGATTTCCAAGGTACAGCTGCCCCACCAAGAGTAAAGACATACCCACTGGTGGACTTTGAGTCTCTAGTATCCGATATCCAATTTGCATCACAGTATCCTTCAAGTACTACTGGATATCTAGTATAATTCAGCCCAATGTTACGAGCAAATCGGAGATATCTTAGAACCCTTATAATTGCTTTCTAGTATTCTACTCCCGGGTTACTCGTATATCTACTTAATTTACTTACTGCATAAGCTATATCCGGGCGAGTGCAGTTCATCAAGTACATTAAGCTTCCAATAATTTGGGCATACTTTAATTGAGAAATACTTTCCTGTACATTCTTAGAAAGAAACAAATTAACATCTACAGATGTTCTAGCAAGATGATCATCATTTTTGCTGAATTTGTTAAGTATTTTCTCAATGTAATGAGATTGTGACAAATTATATTCTTCTGATGTTTTGGTAATTTTCATACCAAGAATTACATAAGCAATGCCCATGTCCATCATGTCAAAATGTTTATTCAACATTTTCTTGGTAGTTTTAATCATATCATTATTACTACCTATGATGAGCATATCATCTACATAAAGACATACAATGACATAACATTTGCCTGTGTTTTTAATATAAACACATTTGTCACACTCATTAATTTTGAATCCATTTGACATCATTGCCTTGTCAAATTTCTCATGCCATTGCTTAGGCGCTTGTTGTAAACCATATAATGATTTAACCAATTTACACACTTTCTTTTCTTTTCCTGGAACAAAAAAACCTTCTGATTGTTCCATGTAAATTTCTTCATTTAACTCACCATTTAAGGAAGCTGTTTTTACATCTATTTGATGAATTTCTAAATTGTATAAAGATGTAATGTCAATTAGCATTCTAATGGATGTTATTCTAGTAACCGGTGAGTATGTGTCAAAGTAATCAAAACCTTCTTTTTGTCTAAAACCTTTGACCACAAGTTTTGCCTTGTATTTGTCAATTGATCCATCCGCTTTCAATTTTCTTTTGAAAATCCACTTGTACCCAAGAGGTTTGCAACCTGGTGGCAAATCCACCAATTCCCAAGTGTGATTTTACAAGATGGATTCAACTTCACTGTTGACAGCTTCTTTCCATAAAGGAGCTTCAGGACTGGACATAGCCTCTTTAAAAGTTAAAGGCTCATTTTCTAACAAAAATGTTAGGAAATCTGGACCAAAAGATTTTGAGGTTCTAGCACGTTTACTACGCCTAGGTTCCTCTTCATCATTTTGATCTAACTCTTGTTCTTGATCATGTTTTTGATCATTACTAGTAATAGCATCAAAAGATCTCTTATTATTACTAGTCTCTTGTCCAGTCTTATTTGGAAATACATGTTCAAAGAAAGATGCATTCCGAGATTCAATAATAGTATTTACATGCATTTCGGAATGTTCTGATTGATGAATCAAAAACCGATATGCACTACTATTTTTGGCATAACCGATGAAAATGCAATCAATGGTCTTCGGACCTATTTTAGTCTTTTTAGGACTAGGAATAGCCACTTTAGCCAAACACCCCCACACTTTTAAGTATTTGTAGGATGGTACTCTTCCATGCCACATTCCATAAGGTGTTTGATTCACTTTCTTTTTGGGTACTTTATTAAGTATATAATTAGCAGAAAGTATTGTTTCCCCCCACAAGTTCTGAGGTAATCCAGAACATATTAACATGGCCTTCATCATTTCTTTTAAAGTCCTATTTTTCCTTTCAACAATTCCATTTTGCTGAGGTGAGTAAGGAGCGGTGGTTTGATGATTTATTCCATATTTTTTACAAAATTCACCAAAAGGTGATTCATATTCACCACCTCTATCAGTTCTTAGTTTTTTGATTTTCTTACCAAGTTGATTTTCAACTTCATTCTTATATTGAATGAAAGTTTCCAAAGTTTCATCATTGATTCGAATTAAATAAACATAACTATATCTAGTATAGTTATCTATAAAAGTGATAAAATATTTTTTCCCACCTCTAGTTTGAATTGATTTAAAATCACAAATGTTACTATGAATTAATTCAAGTGGTTCCGAACTTCTTTCAATTAAATGAAAAGGAGTTTTGGATAATTTTGTCTCAACGCAAATTTCACATTTATGATTTGAATCAATGTCAAATTTAGGTAAACATTCCATATTAATTAATCTACGCAAAGATCCATAATTAATATGTCCTAATCTACCATGCCATAAATTTGAAGACTCAAGCAAGTAAGAAGAAGATGTGTCTTTATTAATACCAGAGGGTACAATAGTCATTACATTCATTTTGAAAAGGCCATCAGACATGTAACCTTTTCCTACATACACCCCGTTTTTGGTAAGTACAAACTTGTCACTTTCAAAAACCAATCTAAACCCATTTTTACTCAACAAAGATCCGGAAACTAAATTCTTGCGAATGTTCGGTACATACAGCACATTGTTGAGAGTGAGTTCCTTTCCAGATGTCATCTTAAGTACAATCTTTCCTTGTCCTTCAACTTTGGAAGTTGAGGAGTTGCCCATAAAAAGTTGTTCACCATTGTCCACTGTAGAATAAGATGTGAACATCTTTTTGTCGGCACAGATATGACGAGTAGCACCAGTGTCCACCCACCACTCTTTAGGATTTCCGATAAGATTTGCCTCGGAAACAACCGCAGAAAGATTTATGACATCTACACCATTGGAAATTTTATCCATTTCGGTCATTTTGGCTTTAGCAACCTTCTTACTTGATCTTCCTTTGCCTTTACGTTTGTAACGGCAATCTTTGGCCCAATGTCCTTCTTTGTTACAAATATAACACATGCCATTAAACTTGTACTTCTTAGTTTCCCCTCATTTAGATAGCATTTTCTTCTGTCATCTTTTAAAAACAGTTCCTAAGAACTTCTCTGGTTTTTCACCATGATTCACTGGCACAGTCCCAACATAAGGAGGGGTTGGTGTGATGGCAATCACCATACCAGTACTGGTTTGAATATTAGTTTGACCAGTTTCAGTAGCCATGAATTCTAAATTATAAAACGCAATTATAATTAGAATATATATACTACACAGAAAATTAATCCAAATTCACAGAATTAAATTTTGTAAAAATAAAAGAAACAAGAATGTAACTTTTATTTTTCAATTAATTTGGAAATAAAATAAAATAAAATTTTATATAACCAAATTAATTCCACATAGAAAATTAATTTCTGTAACACTTTAATAATTAAAATACTAAAACAGAATTTTAATTAATGAAAACTCAGAAAATAATTTCTAAAAACCAAAATTAATTTTTGAAAAAATTTCACAAAAATATATTCTGAATTGTTAATGACACTAGTATATTACTACTAGTTGTCAAAGAAAATAGACAGTATATTACTATTATCTGTCAAATAGCATATAATCACTATTTGTTTTTCCAACTAGAATATTATTTTGTAAATCCACAGAAAATAATTTTCTTAAAAGAAGAAAGAGAAAAGGAAACAAACGAAAAATTCTGTAAACAGAATAATTCGAATCTGTCTTAAGATTGTTGGAACAATCTTCTGAGTTAATAAAATAAATTGAAACTAATTCAAACAAAATAAAATAAAACTTACAGAATTTATTTTGTTGAACCAAATAAAAATCAAAAGACCAAGTCGAGTGTGTGATACTCTATCCTTAAGACAGATTCGCCCCGCTACGGTGCTTACGGTTGAGTGGCGTCTTTCTCCCAGGATACAATGATCTTCACAAATTGTAGTAGCACTCCAAACAATTTGTTCGGCGAACCAAACCTGTGTTCTAACTCTCTAAATTTTATTCTAAAACTAAAATGAAGAATAATGTAGCAAATGAAATCGAGACAGCAAATACTAGATTCAGACTATTTTTGGATGGTCTGGACTGTTGGAAATTGATTGTATTTATAGGCAAACATTTGACCCGAACAGGTGCTGTGAGGAATCCGAACAAGTACCACTTTGTTTGAAACAGATATAATTTGAAATTCAAACAGATTCACAGCAGTTTACATAACTGAATCTGTCTACAATCTGGAACTGTTGGACAGTTTGAAAACTGTCCAGATTTGAACTTGTAACTGCTGGGGCAGTTTGAAATGAATCTGTCCGAAAAAAACAGGACTGAAGAAGTAACAAATGGACAGTAAAATTAATTTAATAAATGAATTAATTTCGATAAGAATTTTAGAAAAAATTCAAATGAATTTTCTCCAAAAAATTAATATAAGAACCGGCCTGACCCCCACACCCGTGCTAGGCCGGACGGCGGCGTGCGTGCATGTGTGGTGGTTTAGACTAAGGTTCACTTTGTCCATAACTCCTCCCTTTTACAAACTTGGAGTGTCCCTTGGGGCCCAACCCAAGTGTTGTAGGCTAGAGCTTATATACACAAATAAACTCTCTTAAAGTTTCAATGTAGGACAACCCATTAAAAGGAAACCCACATGTAAATCTTTAAATGTCCATTCCTCGAACCCGAAAACGACGTCAACTTCTCATTCACTCATAAATAGTTTTGACGAACCGTCTTCACCGTGTGACTTATCATGTGGCAAGTAACACTTCACCTCTTTGGACCCACCTCAAAAGATGTTCGGGGCCCACTTAATTTTGGATTCAAAGTCGGCCCAAAATAAGCTTAATAAACCAAATTTTCCAACATATTTATGTATATATATATAAAATAGGTGGAAAGACTTATTATACTAATGTTGGATTGACGTATCATGATAAGAATAATAATATAATATGAAAAATACAATAAGTGTAACATATTATATTTTATTTTTTATTTTTATTATTTTTCTTTCTCCTGTATTTTCAGAAAGTGTAAATTAGATTGGGACACTCATATTTTGCATGTGTCAAAGTGGATTGTAAGTATTATTATTATTATTTTTAAATATAATGAATCTCTTATGTAGTTTTTATTTTATTTTAGTATGTAAAAAAAATCCCTAACAGATACCAATTTTAATGGGAATGTATGGAGTTCGGATTTCAATGAAAATCTCAAATTCACATGTAAAGTTTGCATATTATAAGATTAATATGTACTCATGTTATATGGTTTAAATCGTTGATCTCATATGATAAGTTGAGAAGAACAAGACACGTAAAAAATGAAGTTGATTAGAAATAAGTAATCACATGATCAAATTATATATATATATTATAACAGATGGATGGTCTATTCTTAAAAATATATAGGTCGTATAAATAAGAATGTTCTAATAATATGATAATCTATATTAGATCAACTTAATTTTTTACATGAATAATTTTCTTAATTAGTTGTATAAAATGAACGATTTAAATCACTGAAGTGAATCTAAGTTAGATTTCGTTTGGCAAGTGGCTTTTTTAGCCAAAAAGCTAAAAAGTCACTAAAAAAACCCAAAAGCCAACAACCCATACCAAAAAGTCAAAGATTTCATTTTCTCTCTACTTTTTGCACATCTTTTCGTAAAAAGCCAAAAAGTCATTCCAAATATAGTAGTTTTTTTTATATCACATTTTAGCCAAAAAGCCAAAAAGTTACTAAAAAAGCTTGTTCCCAAACGAGGCCTTAGTCCAATAAAAGTTAATTTCATCGTAAAATTGAGATTTTTAACTTTAACAAATTTAAACTTAACATATGGTATGTCTTGTTACCTAAACACAAGTGTGCCAATAATTATCAGCTTGAGGTAGAGCAACAAGATATTTTTTTTGAAATACATTGCTTGTAGTTTACGAATTAGGAATAATCCTCTACCATTTTAGGAAGGTTTCTTTTAAGAAAGGCCATTAAAATAAAAAGTAATTATTGGATATTCTTGAAATATCAGTTGGAAGAAAATGTCATTAAAAAATAAATAAATTAATGATAAATTTTAGAAGAATTTATTAGGAAATTCTTTTTCAAGTATTTACATTTCAATTAGTTCATAACATATTCTTATATTTTATTTGGACATTTGATCCATCAAATCATAATTATCATATTTAAGGTATTTTATAGACAATTTTTATCCTTACAAATATTTTTTAAATGTTTAGCAATTTAGTGATGTGAATATTCATATTTTACAGTGTAAATATTAACATTGACAGTGTAAACGTTCATATCACGAAACATTCACATTATCAATGTGAATATTATTATTAGGGATATTTTGATAATTATATCACCTATAGAACTTATTAAAATGTAAAAAAATAATTTAAATTAAATGAAATATAAGTAAGTAAAGTGATATTTATGAATAATATCCTAAATTTTTTTTATAAACCTGTAAATTATTTTGTAAAAATATTTCCGAATTATAATTTTTCAACTATGTGGACAACCACACCCACATTCTCATTGAACAAATTAAGAGGCACAGCAATCACGTACGGCGCATAGTCATGCAGCTTTCAAATTCTGTACCGACCTCTCAAAATAAGATCGATTTTTCGCTTTCAGACACGTCCTTAAGACCTCAACTAAAAGATAATTGCATGTGAGTGCACGCAGCTCAGTATGATTTCCAAAAGTCCAAAACACGTCACATGGATCTACAGTACCGAGTATCACTACACCTTATTAAAGATTTAACAAAAATGCAGAAAGTCTTAAATTTTCTATTAAATAAATGATTAAATATCTTATATAGGTATGAAATTTACAAATATTTCACACTCATGTGAGATATTTAGTCATTTATTTGATAGAAAATTTGATATCCCAAACATTACTTAAGATTTAAAGTAATTTTTGAATGTTTCTTTTTGTTTTTTGTTTTTTCGCTGCATGAACAAATTTTTCTGACAAATTAATATGTCACTCATAATGTCTGGTTTTATTGAACAACGACAAATGAAAATTTATTGATGTAGGTAATAAGTACAATATGATAATTGTACAATAGTGTAGGGACATAATTTTTGAATTACAACACGTGGCCGAGGTGGCACCAAAGTACCAGCCGAGGTGCCACGTGTCCTAATCATGACGCCGAGATAATCTCGACTAGGCCGAGGTTATATGCGAAGATACCGGAATCCAAGATAAGCAGATAAGGAACAGGAGTCCTAGAATAAGAGAGAACTTCAGTTTGGGTATAAGACTCTTAGAGAGTTTATCCTAATCTAATTGGGAGTCCAGGATTAGCATTGAGCCAGAGTCCATTGAAGCTAGGCTTCTATTGGGATCAGGTCAGTGTTGGCTATAAAAGAGAGGCACCCTCATGGGTCTAAGGTACGCTTTTTGTATTTTGAATAGTGAGTTAAGCACTTTTGCTATATTTGAGAGATAACTGACTTGATCATCGGACTGCTCCTGAGTGGATGAATCACCGTCGGAATCTTATCTTTCTGTGACAGGTCGTTTGGGCTTAATCTATTCTGCCGGTGTTCTCCAGCTGAATACCTGTTTGGTAGTGTGGTCGGAAATTGACACATACAATTTGGCGCCGTTTGTGGGAAAGAAAGAAGAATAGATGGCCAACGACGGATAGAAAGAGAAGGTTGGGGACGACATTCCTACTAGAAGTAGCAAACATGTTGACCTTGACGTCAAGAAAGATAATTGCAATGAGGAAACTCGGGATTAGAATCCCGGAGAGAAAGATGTCGGCCAAGAGGGCGACGTACCAAGGAAATCAGACCGAAGCGGGTATTACAACGAGGACGACCTTTGGGTATGGAAAGATAGATGCTTGCGGAGGGACGGCGAGATAAAGGGAATGACAAACAAATTGGCGGACCTGCAAACGGTCGTCAATTTTATGATGCAGAACGTCATACAGCCACCGTTCCCATTACAAGATACGCCGATTCCAGCGGCCAAGAAAGATGCCCGAAAAGGGGGGCATAAAGCAGTTCTGTAGTCCCACAGCACGACAGGACCAAGGGACATTCTCACCAGCTTTCACGGGAGGACGGGCATAGAGAATCAACGAGAAGAGAATCCCAGAAGACACGTCGAACCAAAGAAGCCTGCACCAAAGAACATCGGGATGTTCAAGGAAAGGAACTCTGTTTCAACACGACCAATGGAAGGAGGTCCAAAAGGACTCATAATGACACTGGAAGTAGTGCACCAAAAAGGCTGAAATCCGGAGATAGCCGAGCTCTTGGACAAACCAAAGAGGATCTGAGGGATTACCTCCAGAGGAAGCGACAAGATACCGAGGTGACTTCTCCGGTCAAACCGAGAACGCCGTTTTTGGTAGAAGTGGATAAATTCGAAACCCCGAAAAGGTTCAATATGCCGAGATTCAAGATATACGACGGCAAGTCGGACCCCAACTTTCACGGCGGCTTGTACCTGAACTTGATGACACTATATACCGGGAACGAGCCGTTGCTTTACAAGGTGTTCCCTTCGTCCTTCGGGGAAATTGCATCGGATTGGTTTCACAAGTTGCTGAAAGGAACTGTGAAAACCTGGGAAGGCCTGTCCGAGATGTTCGTGGCCAGGTTTGTGACAAACAAACTACAGCCATTAAGGGTGGACTTCCTGATGGCTCTGAGAATCAGTAAGGATGAAAGCCTTAGGGCCTATGTCAAGAAGTACTATGAGGTGTTCAACCGAATACCAAGGTGCAACTAAGAGGTGGTGGTCGTGTCTTTTAAGAACGACCTGAACGATGATTGTCTGCTTCGAAAATCATTGGCAAAGACATTGCCAAAAAGTATGGATGAACTCATGGCCAGATTGAGAAGTATGTGAGGGCCGAGGAAGACACGCCGGGGACAAAGGCGTCGAAACAAGAGAAGAGAAACGGCTCGCCGAAGCGAGGCCGAGGTAGCACTGGGTACAATAAACAAAAGACAAGATTAAGGGCTACACAGGCAGTCACAACCGTATTCCGAATCCCGGTTTACAAAGTCTTAGAGAAAATCTGAAATCAGCCCTATTACAGAGCACCAGTAAGGGTTCCGGGCGAATTTATGGGAAGAAGCCTTGGCAAGCACTGTGCTTACCACAATGAAGATGGGCATTTGACTCAGGGGTGAAGAGCCCTGAAGGCACATCTAGAAGACCTGGTAAGACAAGGTCATTTAAGGGACCTTGTAGACGAGGCCAGGACAAGGGAAGAGCAAGCAAGATTGTCTCAAGCATCGGCAGCACCACCTCCTCCAGCACTACAACTGCAAGTAGGCGGACCTCGAGTGATCAATATGATTCACTCGAAGGTCAATGAGAACGAAATACGTGGGGAGACTTAGAAGGTAAAACACTTGCAGCATGTGTACCAAGTCCGGCAGAAAAGACCTAGGGCAGACGCGTGCCAGGGACCAGTGGTGTTCTTTACTGAAGACAACTTAGAGATGGTACAACATCCACACAACGATGCCTTGGTAATATCCCTCCAGATTCGAGAATGCCAAGTGAAGCGTATCTTAATTGACCAGGGAAGCTCTTGTGACATCATGCATGTCAGGTATTACAAGAAGCTTGGCCTTCACCAAGATGATCTGGAGCAGTCCAATGGCCCAATGGTTGGGTTCAACGGAACGCCAATATAGCCCCTGGGAGCGGCAAGTTTAGAGGTGCAAGCTGGCACCAAGAAGATAAAAACAGAGTTTACCATAATTGACACTCCCTCCCCTTACAATGCTATCCTAGGAAGGTCATGGCTGTATGCAATGGGGGCTGTTCCCTCAACATTGCACCAGTTGTTGTGATTCCCAATAGAACAGAGAATTGAGGAAGTCAGAGGGGATCAAGTGTAGGCAAAGAATTGCTCAATGGAAGCAATGAAATCCACCTGCAACATACAAGAAGCAAAACCAGCAGAGATTGAAGATAAGGACATAGAGGTCCTTGAGGACGTCGGCAAGGAACCAGCTGAGAAAAGCGAGGAAGCCCTGAAGAATATCTTGGTCCAGTAAGGAGATGAGGAGCACTTCTTCCTTCTCGGCTCAGGCTTGGCCGAGGAGGAGGAAAAGGAATTAGAGGCATTCTTGAGAGCAAATCTTAAGGTGTTTGCTTGGACACCGTACGAAATCCCTAGTATTGACCTCGAGGTCACTTGCCATAAACTGAATGTGGACATATCGGCTAAACCTGTCATCTAGCGAGCAAGAAGGCCGACGTTGCTGCATGTTGAGGCAGTAGAAGAGGAAGTGGATAAACTTCTGGAGGCCAGAGCCATTCGAGAGGTAAATTACCCAACATGGTTATCAAACACAATGGTTGTGAAGAAAAAGAATGGGAAGTGGAGGGTTTGCGTGGACTTCACCAGACTAAATAAGGCTTGTCCCAAAGACTGTTTCCTACTACCCAAGATTGACCAATTGGTGGATGCAACTTCAAGGCATGGAAGGATGAACTTTCTAGACGCCTACAAGGGGTACCATCAGATAGCCATGTACCCCCCAGATGAGGAAAAGACTGCATTTATCGCTCGAAAAGGGCTATATTGCTATAGAGTGATGCCTTTTGGGTTGAAAAATACAGGAGCAACTTACCAGAGACTAATGACCAAGATGTTCAGGCATCTAATAGGCAGAATAGTGGAGGTATACATTGATGACATGGTCGTGAAGACCAAGGAACCTGAGGATTATCTGGAAGACTTAAAGGCAGTTTTTGACATCCTTAGAATATATCGGCTCTGACTCAATGCATCGAAGTATGCATTTGGAGTTGGGTCTGGTAAGTTCTTAGGATACTTGGTTACTAGAATGGGCATTGAGGCTAACCCGGATCAGATCAAGGCCATCTTAGAATTAAAGAGCCCAACATTGGCAAAGCAAATGCAGATGTTGATTAGAAGGGCTGCAGCCCTGAATAGATTCATAAGTAGAAGCTCTAACAAATATAAACCTTTCTTCAGCTTAGTGAAGAAAGCCACAGACTTCTTATGGACAGAAGAGTACAAAGTTGCCTTGGTCGACTTGAAGAAGTATTTGACCACAGCTCTAGTTCTCTCAAATCTAGTACTTGGAGAGGAGCTGTTCTTATACTTGGTAGTTTCAGAGCATGCAGTGAGTGCAATAGTAATCAGAGAAGAAAGGGGAGAGCAAAGGGCAATTTACTACGTGAGTAAAACCATAGCTGATGCTGAGACCAGATACCTACCCTTGGAGAAGCTAACACTGGCTATAGTAATGGCTTCCAAGAAGCTGAATCATTAATTTCAAGCCCACAAAATTGTGGTGTTAACTGAGCATCCCTTGAAGTCTCTGTTGCAGCAGGGAGATCTGACAGGCAGAATAGCCAGATGGGCAGTAGTGTTGGGCCAATATGACCTGGAATTCAGACCCAGAACAACAATCAAAGGCCAAGTTTTGGCCGACTTCGTGGCCGAGTTCACACTAGGTGCCATCATACATCTAGCTCCGTTGAGCCGAGGTATACGATGTCCAAGTGAACAAGCAGAAACCCAGCTGGGGATAGCAGAACAAAGGAATGAAGAGAAACTCAGGCCATGCAGTATTTACATCGGTGACTTCTTCCGACTGTTTGTTAATGGGAGTTCAAACCGAAAAGGAACGGGGGCAAGAGTAGTGCTAGTATCGCCAGATGGGCAGATACTGGAACAATCCATTCGTTTGGGGTTTAAAGCCTCAAATAATGAAGCAGAGTATGAAGCACTGATCGCAGGATTAAAGTTGGTAGCAACAATGGAAGCTAACGAGGTAATAGTCTTCTGTGACTCCCAGCTTATCTTCAACCAGGCAACAGGCGAATACGCAGCCCGAGATGAAAGGATGTCGGCCTATGTAAAGGAGGTGGGCAGACTAGTAGCCTTATTCCAGAATTGCCGACTACAGCAGGTTAGCTAGGATGACAACAGCCATGCTGATGCTCTGGCAAACCTGGCTAGTGCAATGAAACTTGGAGAGGCAAGGACGATATTGGTTGATTACTTGACAGGTCCAAGCATAGAACCACTGAACACAGAGCATGAAACAATGTGTGTAGAGATAGGACCAAGTTGGATGGATTCGATAATAGTATTCCTTAGAGATAGGAAACTGCCCGATGATCACAAAGAGGCACACAAGATCAGGCTGAAGTCGGCAAGGTTCAGTCTAACAGCAGAGGGACACCTCTACAGAAGATCTTTTACTGGACCCCTTTTGAGGTGTGTGCATCCTTCACAAGTTGAAGACTTTCTGTATGAAATACATGAAGGAGTATGTGGAAGCCACGCTAGGGGCAGGTCACTTGCTCATAGGGCCATGTAGACACCCCATTTTTGACCGACCTTAAGACTCAGACGTCACCGATTGAGCGCTCGGTGATGTTGCATATTGTGCTCGTTCAGAAGTCTCAGAGTCTCGGCCGTGAGCCGTGCCTCCGGACTTCCGAACCCTTTCTGTACTTTGCCTCGGTTTGCGAACCAGGCTCAGTTTTCTTTGGGTCTTTTCCCTGAGGGGAGGGAGAGGTCTAGTAGATCATCTATCAGTGGCCGTAGGCTACGTTCCGTGGTCACAGGCCATTTTGCCCATTTCGGAGCCCGGTTCCCGGTTTTCGGAGCCGTCAGGCCGTGTGCCTCGGTTCGGGACCGCCTAACCATCTCCGTTTGCTCCGATTTTTGGCATGCATCTTATTTACTCCCTTTCAAGGGACACTGTGGTCCGAGAGACCAACTTCGTGGTCGAACACCACTCCCGGTGCCCAACAGGCAGTTTTCGGGGCCTCGGACTGCGCGTCTCGGCCCCCGAACCTTCATTTTGCATCGATTTTCGTTCATTTTTGGCAGGGACCTCTGTTTCATCACCAGGAAGGCCATAGAAGGGTGGGAGACCAGTAATTGTTCCAGCAACCAGTTATATTTCCTTCATCGCCCTCTGACGTCCGTTTTTTCACATTTCAAAGCCAATGTTGACCACCCTAGGGTCACTTTCTTCAACCCTAACCCCCATATTTGTGATATACACATCTGGGAGGCCACCAATATTTGGTGGCCGGCCAGTAATTGTTGTTGGACCTTTTGAACCCCTTTGAAAGATGGCTTGTTCTCTCTCCTAGTTTACAGTTGCCAATTTTTGACCACATACCTATGTTGAGCACACATGGGAGGCCACCAATCTGTGGTGGCCGGCCACTAAATCACCTTGACCCTTTTGACCTCTGGCCGGCTGGCCATGGGGAGAGCCGGCCGGCCACCTGCAAATTCACTAGCTGACCAGCCTTGCTCCTTGCACCCTGTTTAGTTCAAAACTGACCTCTTTGACCCCCCAGATTTTGTATCCGGAGGGCCAAATTTTGGGGGGGAAACTTGAATTCTTTTCCCCCCATTTTCCCCCCCTTTCTCCCCCTCTTTGCCTATATAAACCAGCCTCCCCAGCTGGTTTAAGGGTTAGAAAAAACCCCTTTGAGCTCCCATATACATATCTCATCTCTCTCTCCCTTCAAGCTTCAAAACCTCCAAGATCCTACCCCCTTTTCACACCACCACCTAGCACCACTCCACCACTCCATTCCAGCAGCTAGGAGGGGATTTCTAGCAGCTAAGAGGCAGCATTTCCCAAGCCAAAAGGCAGCCAAGAGTTGGTCTTCAAGGGTAAGCACCATTCCCCCCTTTTTCTAGCTCATTTTTGTACCATTTCTTAGCCCTCTTTGCTTACTATTTTGAGCTTCAGCCATAACTAGAAATGTCATTTTTTTGAGCTCATTTTTCTGTTTCATTAAGGGTCTTACCCTGTTTGGGACCCCCATCTTGCACTTGCTTCATTACCCTTTCTTATGCCATAATTTTGCATAGTATTTTTGGCCTATGTGTAATCTGTTTTGGAGCATGATGTAAACCGTAGATAGGCTTATTTTGAGCCCTTCTTCAACATTGAAGAAGGGCTCACCACTTCTTGGGACCTCCATGTGCCACTTGTCATTATCCCCCTCTTTGGTCCTCATTTTTGCATGATTTATTAGCCTATTGAGCCTCTGTTTTTGGACCTTGGTCCAAACTGAAAATGGCCCTATTTTGACCCCCTATTCATGTTTCATTAAGGTTCTATAGCTGTTTGGGACATCCTTTTTATACTTCATGTTATAGCTCTCTTGGTGCCCTTATTTTGCATAGCATTTTGAGCATACTTGTATCTGTTTTTGGGGTTTGTCATAAACTGTAATACATCATATTTTCGGCCCCTCTTCAATATTGTAGAAGGCCCCTTCCCTTTTTGGGGCCAGAATTTGTGAGTTGCTTCATTACCTCTCTCTTTTTGGCCATTTTTGCATGCTATCTTAGGCCTATTTGTGCTCACTGTTTGGCCATGCTTTGAACTGTAAACATGCTTTTTTTGGGGCTGCCTAGATTCTGTATTCATACTTCATGTTCAAATTATGCATGCATTGCATAGCTATAGGCCATTTCATGCGCCAAAATTCATTTTTCGGGACTCGTTCCATGCATCGGGTATCATTTTGCCATGGTTCGGGGCTATTTTTCATCCCATTTTGCCTCCGAAAATTGCATGATCATATGCCATATTCCATGTTTTGCCATGTCTTGTTAGAGTGGCATTCCGTGCTGTAGGTTCGGTCCTCGGTTTGCGTGCACGCGTGCACGCACTTCGAGTTGTCTCATTTTCATCTTATGGCCTCCTATGTGAGTGTGGTCGAGGTCCACTTGCGTTGGTGTAAGCCCATATTGCATTGTGTATGCCATTTCATCTCATAGCATTGCGTATGCTAGGGTGTATGTTAGTGCAGTGTGTATGCCATGTTTCCTCATGCATCGTGTATGCCATTTCATAGCCTTTCGCATGTTAGGTTGTATCTTAGTTGCACTTCATGCATATCATGCATATTGCATTGTGCTTGGGATAGGGATTAGCCTGAGCACGGGAAACGAGGGGGCGTTTCGTACTCCGAGTGACGGAATGTGTCTCAAATCCCCAGTCACCGACACTCCGGATTATCCATGATGGAGTTAGGTTTTGTTGAGTTTTCATGTGCATTCATTCCATAGTGAGTTGTGCAATTCGACTCTTCGGCCATCATGCATCGAGATGCGTGATTGGTGGCACGAGAATCGAGGCATGCATACATTTGTGAAAATACATTGCTATGCCCCTTTCCTGCTCTCTGTTGCAGCAAAATCAAGAATCAGCAGTCTTCCGAGGCTTGGCGCGCTTTCCAAAAAACCATTGCGAAACAGAGGCTAATTGGGGCATCGCAGTGGATTTCTGCGCGAAGGCAACCCGGACATGCATTATTCATCATCCCGAGCGGAATCAAGGCAGTCCCTGGCTTGCATGCCAGTTTATTGTTTTCCTAGTTAATTTGTTAATTAATTAGGAATTTGTACATATTTGGACTGTATTATTTGGACTGTACTATTCTTTTATTCGGGACTGTATATTTATTCGGACCCTCTGTGCGAGGGCATGATTGTAATAAGTGTGGGTGAGTGTGATGTATGTCTTCCAACCCCACGTCTTTCTTCCCTTTTATTTACCTGCTTATGATGGTTAGATTAGGGCATAATTCAATTAGCATACAGTATGACAGCATGTTTGCATCATTCATCTGTTTTGCACGCACCGGGCTCGGCGCATCATACAAATTGCATTTGTATTTCAATTCCAAATTGAATACGTGTTAGTTGTAGCATTCCACATGCCATGTTTAGAATAGCCGAGCCTGCTATAGTTTGCATTTTTACATGTGTTGCATTAGGCAATTCTGTGTATCTAGGATCATGAATGGATTTCTAATGAGTTTCTGTTTTGGCTTGGAGTACTCGGTGAGTTTTTATGCTTTAGCACCCTTGCATGCGTGTGAGTGTTGCCATGAATAGCATGCTTACCATGAGGCTAATTGCTTATGTGATATAACTGCCTTGAATGCCTGTGGGTGGAGGTTGTGTTACTTGAATTGGGACAATTCATCAAATGTTTGTTTTAAGCCCACTAGATAGTGGCAAAGTCATGTTTTCTAAAGCCCACCCGAGGGTGGCAAATCCACGTCTTAGCCTACCTGCGGGTAGCACCATCAAACCATTTTCAAACAAACAAACATGAAATGTTTTGTTCCAATTCAGGCGATTCAGTCTATACTTGTATGCTGTGTGCATCACATAGTAACCTAGGCTAATAGCCAGAATAAGAACATACAATGTTTTCAAAAATAGATATCATGGTTAGTAGTGGCCGGTCTCTGACCGGGCGAGCGGGGGTGCTCACGAAGTGACCTTCCCCAATCGTACCCAAGTTCCCGAACCGAGGCAACTTTGGTGACGACGGACACGTGGCCTTAGGCAAACGAGTCAGGGTTTCCTAAATTTTCCAAAAATAAAATATTTAGGTGGCGACTCTGTATTTGGCAAAGCAATCCATGTTTGGCACTTCTTTCAAAAAAATCTGTTTTCAAAAACGATTTGCTGGATTTGGACTCTTTGGTTCAAGATTAAGAACCGTGACATTTGAGTCCTTGAACTGTAGTAGACCCACTAGCGAACCAGAACCGGGGGGGGGGGGACTCGCGCTCCTCCCCGGGATGCATTCGGGGGACGTCTACAGTTTCTGGCGACTCTGCTGGGGAATTAGAGAACTTGACTCGAACTCATGATATTTGGTTTTGATTACACTTGTATGTTTCTTTGCATTGCATTTGCATTGGTGTGCCTAGGACACCGTGTTTGCCATCTGCTATTCCTGAGCGGTTTGCCGGAGGCTTGTCTTGTCAAGGCATGTCCATAAGGCTGACCGGTTACGGGCTCTGCCAGTATGGGAACACAAACCCCGGTTTTTATCGGGGCACCCTTTTTGACTATTCGACCTAGTGCATATTCGGATCCATAGTGGCCATTCCAAACTAGGACAGGTTGCTTACCCGTTTATAGGTTGTTTGAAACCGCTGCGTGCGTAGTGAAACCCTAGCTCTTGACAAAAATAGGACAGGGAAACCCTACCCCAACATAGGGGTGTTTTGGCTCTCACTTATCTGCTATGTGCTGTTAGAGTGCGTCTCTACAGGGAATGCATGTATCAGTTTATGAGTTTGGGCATCAGGCCTGCAGGCATCAGTCAGTATCTGAGAATCAGCTATCTGCGGGTACCAGATTCAGTTTTTGGGGGAACAGTGATACAGGAACAGTGATCAGTGATTGAGGACAGTGTGTATTCAGTTTATCAACCGTGTGTTGTATGCCCGACTGTGTGTTGTGTATTTAATTTAAGCTGTTATGCTGCCCGTTTCTGGTTATTTATTTCCTTTTCGCTTTATTTATCTTTTGCTAGGGCAGGGTTTTAGCACGATTGCTTCCGAACCCTTAGATATTCCCCAAGCACTTTGGACAAGAGGTCACCGACTCGATCAATCTGAGGATCTGGTTGGCGGACATCCAGTGTTCCACTCCCTACCCCCAGTTGTTAGAAGGAGGTCAAGAAGGCGCAGTGTATTAGAGCAGGGAATACCGGGGCAGCAGTCTACTTTGGTAGCAAACAGTCAGGTTGGGGTTTCTGTTTCCGCCATAGAGATACACTTACCGATCAGTCAGCTGGACCAACAGAATATGGCCGGGATAGAAGAAATGATGCGTCAAATGCAAGAGAGCATGAGACAGATGCAAGAGGATGCCATCCGCCAAGCGGAATTTTCTAAGCAACAGGCCACAGTCATGGCCTAGCAGGCCGAACTCATTACTAGGCTGCAACAGCAGAATGCAGCGTCAGCCTCACATTCAGTCCCTCCTCCACCAGGGGTCCCACTACCCGAGCAGGCACCGGCTGCCCAAAATACCCTGCCAAATCCCCAAAACACCCTACCAAATGTTCAAGAGGATACAGGCCTTCCAACGGGGCTGGCTCCGCCCCCGCTTCCGCCTCAACTATCCAAAACCCATACACCTACCAACCACCCGGACTCTCCCTTCGAGTTCGAGATAGACCATACAGCTCTGAAATTGAGCAAGCTTGAGAAGCTTTTCAAGAAATCCCAGGGGGTGAAGGCTATTCCGGATATCGAGGACGGATATACTGATGTGGTCGTGACATTGCCAGACAGATTCAAGATGCCCCAGATCGATCGTTTCGATGGATCCGGGGACCCCATGGTCCACCTCCGGCTATTTTCAGATATATTGCGGCCAATGGGCCTGACCAGACCACAAAAACTTTCACTATTAGGCCGAACCTTGTCAGGAGTAGCTGCCATCTGGTACGCAAAGTTGGAGGATGAGGTCAAAAGAAGCTGGGATGAAATGGCTGAGGCCTTCGTTGCACAGTACTCGTACAATACCCAGATCGAGATTACAACTCGTGATCTTGAGACGACGAGGCAGGAGCCCAAAGAGTCTTTCTCCGATTTTGTGACTCGATGGAGGGCGAAGGCATCAAAGATGACTTTGAGGCCCATAGATAAGGACCAAATCAGGATGATTGTGCGCAATCTCCAATCGAAACTCATGCAGAAGATGATTGTACTCCCCTTTCCTACCTTCTCAGATCTACATGAGATGGGGGTACAAATCGAGGATGCAATGAAGCAAGGTCTGATTGACCAGGACCGGGAGCAACCCCGGAGGACATTTAACCGTAACAATAACGTGGGCCCGAGTGGCGCTGCAAATACAAGAGCTTCAGAGGTCAGTATGGTCACCACCATTCCCCCTTCCCCAAGGCCCGTGGCCGCCACACCCTTTTCCAGCACATCCGGGAGCAACACCCAAACCGGCAAATATCAGCCCAGAGGTCAAAGAACCTTCACACCCCTATATATGCCCCTGTCCAAGGCTCTGGGGGTATTAATCAGGAAGAAGCATTTGACGCCCCTAAAGCCGAGGCCACTACCAAATCCACTCCCTCCCTCTCATGACCCGGCGAAATACTGCGCGTATCACCAACAGCACGGTCATGACACCGACCGTTGTTTTAGATTGCGTCATGAGATCCAGGATCTTATTGACAAACAGGTGATCGCTCCTCCCGAAAAACCCAACGTCACAACAAATCCCCTCCCACCACATAACCAAGCCCCTCCTCCCAACAGAATCAACTTCATCCAAACTGGGGTTGTGCCTTACGATCCTAGTATCTATATCACCCCATCCCACCTACCTAAGCCGGAGGTGATCCTTCCTGTCTGCACTGACTTGTGCATGATGGACATCTCCACAGTCCAACCTAAGCCAATGGTGGTGACCACCGAAAATGGGACAGGGCAGGTTTCAGAGAAGAGCGGAATTGCTGAATTTGGCATTGAGCAGTCTGGGC
The DNA here is from genome assembly GCA_036172215.1 of Camellia granthamiana. Taxonomy (NCBI): domain Eukaryota; kingdom Viridiplantae; phylum Streptophyta; class Magnoliopsida; order Ericales; family Theaceae; genus Camellia; species Camellia granthamiana. Next base: position 29,891,871 of record CM069903.1, on the reverse strand, counting down.
ATCTTGCTGGAGAAGCCTACGATCCAAGTGAGTACATCCTGTCAGTGGGACAGTCTGAGCCAATTGTGGGGTTGCCAGAGAGGGAAGAGCTGTGCGTGGTTCAGGGAGACGGACTTGAACAGGGAACGGATGATCTGACGACTGTGGAGGAGGACTTTGCCAACCTACAGTTTTTCAATGACCAAGAATCAGGGAATGCAGCAATCAACTGGTTCGAATATGAAGAGTTGGCAGAAGTTACCGGATGGTTAGATGATCAACCAGACGTTGTAGAATATCAACCAGAACAGGGCCCGGCAGGGGCGAGAGCATCAGTGGTGGCCGGAAGGGCCGAGAGTCAGGATACACCGCCGGCACTAAGAATTTCGTTCAGAATTTGAGGACTGTAAATGCAGGGAATACTGACCAACCAGCTGTACTAACGCAGTTGGAACAACAAAGATTTGAGGATTCCGAGAGAATCAGAAAAGCTAAGGCCCATGTGGGGGTCGAGAGTGCTGTGTGCACGGGAACAGGAAATGCTGCGGGCATGAAGACTGAAGGTGCTGCGAGTACGATCATACCGGAGCCGGACAGGTGTTTGTCGGCTGTCGACGGAATGTGGTGGAAAGACGATGACTTATGTCTTGCCCACACAGATGAGGATTGGGGAAGTAATCAACCAGATGACACCTGGTATCTCGATGAGATCACTCATATGACAAGAAGTGGGCGGTATTTCAAGCCTCCGCACTTAGACCAACCTGAGGCATCCGGGAAAGACAAGGAAGCTGAGAAACAGAGGGAGAAACAGATTGAAGAAGAAGCTGTGCTCAAGTAATTAAAGAAGATACAAGCAGACATCTCCATCTAGGGACTGCTTATGGCGTCGCGAGTACACAGACAGGCTGTCCTATCTGCTATGGACAGGGCCAAACTCTCTATAGACACTACACTAGAGCAGCTGGTTGGGCTGGTTTTTCCGGGAGGAGGTTCCCCGGCATTAACCTTTTCAGACAAAGAACTGCCGCCTGAGGGCGCAAACCACAACAAACCTCTTTACATCTCCGTGGAGTGTAGGGACAAATGGATACCGGTGGTACTTGTTGATACTGGATCCGCTATCAACGTCTGCCCAGCCAGAACAGCATATGCAATTGGGTTGAAACCCGCGGACTTCGTGCTGACTACTCAAGTGATCAGAGCCTACGACAACACCAGCAGAGAGGTGATGGGGACTGTCAAGATTCATACAAAGGTTGGACCTGGACAACACGAGATAGATTTCCATGTCTTGGAGGTTCCCGCAACTTTCAACCTGCTTTTGGGACGACCGTGGTTGCACCAGGTGAAGGCCATCTCGTCCACTCTGCATCAGATGGTGAAATACCCCTATGGAAATGGAGTAGCCATTGTGTTTGGGAATTCATCGATCCATCCCCCTCCAGAGGTGTCTACACCAGTCCTAGAAATCGAGCACGGTATGGAGGACGTATTTATATCAGGGTTTACTCTGGCCGAGGCCCGGGTTGTGCAAAACATTATGGCTGTGAATGAGGGAGTCTACGTCAGTGCTCAGTCTGTCTACCTCATGAACAAACTACAACACATCCCCGGGATGGGATTAGGAAGGAGCGGCAGAAAAGGCGTCGCAGCATTGGCCGAGGTGCCACACAACCCTCATACCTTTGGCTTGGGTTATCTGCCCACCAAAGAGGACTGGGTAAGGAAGGGAAAGGAAATGGCCGGAAGAGCCAGAGCAAAGCAGGCTGGGAAGCCTTTTGAATTGATGCATAGGCCCATCCAGGGTACCCTGAACGGACGCTTCGTCCGGGAGGGGGAGGACTTTCCATTTTGCGGCTTCCCAGAGCCGTGGCTAAACGCGGAGAAGAAGCGCGTGCCAGGCTTCGAGATCTTCTTCGACCTACAACTATCCGGGGATGACGTTGCCACAGAGCAGACAGACCCATCAGCTGAGGTTGAGCAGTGTAAGGCAGTGGATCCTGAGGGCACAGAATTTGAAATGGGGGTAACACTGGCATGTCTACTCTCTGATCCTCCGATCGACCACAAATGCTTGGGGGATAACTTCGCGGTTTCCATGATTGGGGATGAAATGGCTGTGGGCCTACCAGCAGCTATCTTGGATGCATCTATCGCACCCTCTCTCACTTGGCAATACGAGGAGGGATTTTTGTCCAGCAGCACCGGGTCAGGCAGTGAGCCGGAATCTGATTCCACCGAGTCTTGTGAGTCGGAATTAGATTCCAGCTCGATTGAGTCTGAGTCTGGTACTCTTAGGGATGTTAACCCGGATGCCACAGTCCTGTCTAGGTCGTCTTTTTCCTTTTCATTTGAGTCTGTTGTAGATGAATCGAACGATTTGGATGTGCCTAATGAGAATCAAGCAACTAAGTTGGCGATGTTTCTGATTAAAACATGACGAATAACTTAGACTTATTATATAACAGAGTTGAATTATACTTGCATATAATAGAGTTGAACTATGTTGGCGATGTTTCTAATTGAAACATGACGAATAACTTAGACTTATTATATGGCAGCTTTGAATTATACTTGCATATAATAGAGTTGAACTAAGTTGGCGATATTTCTAATTGAAACATGACGAATAACTTAGACTTATTATATAACAGAGTTTTTCTACTTGTATATAATAGAGTTAAACTAAGTTGAATTAACCTGGACTTGCCATATCGGCAGAGTCAAACACAGATTGAAACTAAGTATATAGATTAAACAGAGAGACCAAGGTTGGTAACCTCGGCCAGTCTTTGTTTGAATCTCACCTCAGCGACAAAGTCAAAGCCACATGCTTAATGAGAACCAAGTGGAACTTAAGTTCACATTAGGGGGCAGAGAGCTAGAGGAATGATGCTTGGGAGTTGGAATTTACAAGCTAAAGACTAGTTTAACACTTGTTGAAATTTTAAGAAAAATTTATAAGTTGAAGTTAAGCCGAGGTCATGCTAAAGGAAGGTTGGTTTAACACTTGTTGAAATTTTAAGAAAAAATTTACAAGTTGTAGTTAAGCCAAGATTATGTTGAAAGAAGTATCTACGTACTTGCCGAGATTACCATATTGCCAAGACTTGGAAGATATTTGAAGATAGAAGTCTTGCTAAGTAAAAGTAAAGTGGCAGGTTTTATATAGCACTTGTGAAAATATTTTTTACAATGTTTTCAAGTGTTAAGCCAAGGCCGAGATAAGCAAGATTGAAAGTTTTGTCCGAAGGTATGTTAATCCGAGGAGACTATACAAAGAAAGGCATAAACTGAAGATATGCAAAATATTCTAAGTATGGAAGCAGTAAAGCATACAAACATACAATCACATTGAAAGAAGAAATTAGAGAATGCATTTAGATGAGGAAAGAAGGTACTTCGGCCTGACATTGAAGAATAATTGTTCAGATTACTAAAAGGCACATCGGCCAAATAAAGAGCTAAACATTGTTCAAAAAGAAAAAAGAACTAAGTACAAAGGAAAAGCTTTAAGATTAGACCATTCGGCATAATCAGCTGGATTGGTTTGGGGGCTCGGAAGACATCTGAGAACTCTTCTCGGCAGCCTTCTCAGCTGCAAGCTCGGCATCAATCTCTTGGAAAGTCTGGTTGATGCTCTTCTCGGCGATAGGCGCGTCAGATGTTGTTTTCTCAGGAGTGGTATCTTTTAAGACCTCGTCTTCGTCCTCCTGAGTCAAGTCCAAGACTTACTCATTCAGAGTTAGGGACTTGGCCCCAGCATCCACAGCCTTCTCAAACTTTTCAGCCTCAGCTTCCTCCTCAGACTCAACTTTGTCCTCGGATTGGCTTGGAGTGGGTGGAAATGGCAGAACGAGGTTGCTAGCATTCTTGAGAGGAGAGTCCTCGGGGACAGCCAACTCCTTCAGAGTAGCCATCCAACCAAGGGTGAAACCCTTGTTGCATTCCTGCTTCACTTGTTTCTTGTAGTCTTCTTTGACGTCGGCTGCTCCCTCGGCATACGCCTTCTCATCCGCCGTTTTGATCTTGGCGTCCTTTGTGGCCAAGGCAGCAATGAGCTCGGCTTGGGCTTCGGCGGTCTTTACTTCGGCCTTTTTTTCTCGGCCTCAAGGACCTTAGCAATGGCCTCAGTAGCTCATGCCCTCTCCTCGGCCTCGTCTTGGGCTTGTTTTGCTGCCTTGGCCTGATCCATCAGAATCTTTATCTTGGCCCTTGGCTCTGTTGACTGTCTTCAACAAATTAGCAACCTCCTTGGTCTTGTTGACCAACTCTTTCTTGATGTCAAAAGTCTACATTGCGAAGGAGTGGGCATCCTGGATCGCTTAAAAGAAATCGGAGGAAAAACAAGAGTTAGTAAAAAACTCTATGTATGGAAAAACAGAGAACGAAAAGTACCAAGTGTGAGGGGCTTACTTGTACAGAGTGCTCCAACATCAGAGCGAAGTTTTCATATTCGTTGACCTCGGCGTTGCGTTCGAGGTCTTTTGGAAGAAGCAAGGCAATAGAGAGGGCAACGTCGACTTCAAGGTCAGTCACGCTGTCGCTGACTCTGACTGGCTTGTCCTCAATAGTGATTGGAGGGGCCCAGGGGGCATTAGATTTCATAGACCCCGAGGTTGTCGCAGACTCTGATGTCGGCTTCTTTGACCGGGTAGATTCAGAGGGAGCAGCCTTAGTGGGCCTCTTTTCGGTGGCGGAAGCACTTTTTTTCGCTTCGACTATTTTGGAGATTGGCAAGGTGTCCTCAGAGTCGATCTAAGTTACCGTTGCCTTAGGTTGGGCTTTTTTCAGTCTTTTTGGCTTTGGCTTTGGCTGAGACTGGAATGGTGAAGGTTGTACGGTGATAGTGTTGGGGATGTCGGCTAGAAGGTCGTTTGCTACAGCCTTCTTACGACCCATCTCGACGACAGCTACAGTTTGATGCCGACGTTTGCCTTGAGAAGGCGGGATTAGTTGTGAAGCCAAGGTTGATGGCTGTTCTGCTGGATCAGAGGTTGATCCCTGATCTAGCCGAGGTGATGAAGTTGTAGCAGGAGTTGTTGCTGAAAGAGGAGACTTGTTTTTCTCGGGACGTTGGGTAGAACAGATTTGTACATCGAGATATAGTTGAGCTGCAAAAGGGCTTTTCACTAATTAACTGGCAGACCCAACAACTTCTTAAAATCCTTGTTGGGATAGAAGTTTTTACGGAAGTCTTTTTGTGATAACCCTGCTCCGTATTATGCTAATTAATCTTAATTACGAATGTGATTATGTGTTTGATATGATTTTGAGTACCATTTATATGAATATTTGTGGTTTTGAATTTCTATCTGTTCACCGTAGGAAAATCTGTTTGATTATCTGCTTTAGAATTTAAATTGAAGGCCTTATCGGCCACAGAAATTGAAATTGACTACGCCATTGTGATTAGCGTAATTTTTAGAGCCTACGGTGAAATTTAATTGAAAATTGATTCGGATCAAATTAAATAGATTAAATTGATGAACTAGTGCTCAATTAATTAGTGTAAATGGAATTTGATTAAGAGGGGCTATAAAAGGGGCATTATACACCCACCTTCCTTTAGTTTTGAGCTTAAGATCAGATTTTATACTCTAGAGAGAGAGAGAGAGAGAGAAGGAGAATTGTGTGTTTGGCTCAAAGTTGTGAAATTGGAAGGCTAGACTCAAGTAGCTACAATTGTGGAAATTGAAGCCCTTAGGTGAGTAAATTCATAGATTTTAGTTTGTAACTTTGTGAATTTAAAGTTGAGTGGTGATCAAGAACATGAATTGAATTGATTATGATGAAATTGAGTTGGTTTTGATGAATTAAAAGTCAATGTACACATGCATGTAAGAAATTGCCATGAATTTGTATGTTTGAACTTGAAATATATGATCCATGTTGAATTTTGATTGAAGTTCATGTTTTTGGTCATCTCTACATCATGTGAATTGAGAATGGGAGCTGTATCTTACATGCATGTACAATTCACAAGAGTATGAGTTTTGAATACATGAAATTGTTATGTTGGAAATAAGTTTGGTGTGATTGGGGGCATGCATGTAATTAATTCATGAGATTTGAGTTTCATAATGTGATGAATTTGGTGTAGTATCATGTTAGTAAATGTGTATGTGAAGTTTGAGTTATAATATGCAAGATACATGGGTTTGAATGCAAGTTTGAGCTTCAAGCAGTTTGTTGGAATTTCCAGAATCTGACATGTCCGTTCGAGCAGGGTAATGGTCGCTCGAGTGTGAAATGCTGGTTCCCAGCACTTTTGCAGACATGGATGTCCACTTGAGTGGAGGTATTCATGCTCGAGCGGGGAGCCATGTAGTGTGACATTCAGCTCGAGCGTAGAAATGAGGTAACCAGTATTTTTGCAAACCATCAGGGTCCGCTCGAGCGGCGGAACCCACACTCGAGCGGGGACCCCTGTTTCAGAAAGTTTGTAAAGGTGTTCTATGTTTCATTTTCCATTCTCTTTCACTTCTAAGTACTCTTAGGCATGCATTGAGTATTATGAATGAATTAAAAGAATAAGAAATAAGCTTAAGAGGGATGTATGAATTAAGAACGGATTGAATCAATTGTGACCCATATGTGTTATATAATGTGTAGGGTCGAGTTTTAGGGCAAATCCGCCGGCAGAACACTGTGAGTAATATCTTAGTAAAGATATTTTGAAGTATGTTATTTGTCCAATTGCTTATTCCCATATAAGTCTTATAAGTGTTAATTTGAATTGTGAACAAATGTTTGTTATGCCATATGGTTGAGCCAAAGGCCGTTTGACATGCATGAATGCTGGGCCAAAGGCCGTTTGACATGAATAAATGGGCCAAAGGCGGTTTGACATGAATGAATAGGCCAAAGGCCGTTTGACACGAATGAATGGGCCAAAGGCCGTTTGACACGAATGATTGGGCCAAAGGCCGTGCTTTGGCCGTCGGACAGGAACGATTGGGCCAAAGGCCATCAGATATGAATGAATTGGGCCTGAGGCCGTTTGATGCGTTTAGAACCGCAGTCACTTGACCTATATATATACATATACTAGACAGAAATATGAATTGGGCCCAAGGCCGTCTGATGTATGTTGTTTTAAATACCGTTCGTGTATCTTCTTTATTTGATATTATTCACTGGGCTTTCGCTCACGCTCATTCTTGTGTCTGTAGGTGAGCCAAGGGAGGTCCAAACCCAGTCTCAGTGAAGTTTGTGTGAAACAGTCAAGGTTTTGAAGAGTCAACCCATACGTCTCACGCACGAGACTTGTTTTCGCCCTTTTGATATTTTGTTATATTTTGTCATGTTGGTGAGAACTTTGGATTACGGTTATATATAGTTTTGATTGGCTGACCATGACTTGAATGATCCTGTTGTGTAAAGCTTATATGTTAACTTTCCTTGATGTGAGTTATTAATGTTTGTTTGTGAAACGTTATGACGTGCCATGTAAGCACAGCTCTATGGACAAAAGTTTGAAATTGTTTCCGTTTGGCCCCCTTAACTCTGTTAAAATATATCTGATTTGGTTTAAGGCCGTAGGTAATCTTGTGATTACTAGCCGGTTATGTCCTTAACCCATGGGGGTGGGTTCGGGTCATGAAACCTTTGGAGGTTAAGGAAGAACTGCAAAATAAAACATATAGACGTTAGAATATATAAAAATATCAAAGTAAGAAAGATTTGAAAGCAAGTAAAGGTAACACTTGGCTCTTACCATCCCCCTCTCTAAACAATATATGGCTTAGAGGGTAGAGGTGGAGGTCATCATTTGGAAGAAACTCCCAGTTGCCTGAAACGATGAAGAAATCGTCCTCGGCACCCTTGTTGGAATTAGGAAGGTCGGCGATGAGTTTGTATGTCTTCAACCTCGGCTTAAGGTAGTAAATGTAGCCTTTTTCTGACTTAAGGCCACACATGGTGTAGCAGTATTGGATGTCGGCTAGAGTTACCCTAGCATTTTCTCGGCTAGCTAAGGCGATAATACCGTTGATGACTCTGTAAAAGTTAATGGCTAATTGCATTGGGTTAAGTTTATAATAGTGAAGGACTTCTCGAAAGAGAATATCGAGAGGGAGCCTAAGTCCACACTCTACGAAGGCTACGACTGGAAATGGTATAGAGTCGTCCTTGGGCATGATGGAGTCCTCCTCTCCAGCCAACTTGAGGTGAACATCGGTAGGGATGGCAAACTCCTGCCTGAAATATTCTAGCTTAATTGGGGTGTCTACCTTCTACCTCCACATACCCATGACGTCGGCTTAAGGGGAAAGTGTTGGATTGCAAAAGAAGTGGTTTGTTAGGGTTTAAAGGACCTCAGCAAAACCTAAACGAATGCTGGGGCAAGGGTTCTTGAGGATCTAAAGGGAATTTGTTTCAATTTTTCCTAAAGTTTGTAAGTTCTAGAACAAGTCCCAAACCTAAGGCTACAAAAACAAGGATTGAAGACAAGAATCTGGAGAACATAACAGAAAACAAAGACAAGAATATGATTCAGACTCAAGAAGACAAACAAGAAATCAAAGAACACTGAATAAGATTGTGCAAGTGTACAAGGCCAAGAACAGTGGCAAAGTTGAGCGAGTGTGTGTGCAAATTGTATATAAGGGTCAAAAATCAAGAACAAGACAAGCACAAAAAATTGCAAGACAGGACATGCTCAAAACATGTGAATGATAAAGTTTCAAAGACAGACAGAAACAGGAGCATATTAATGTGTTCACCATGGCAATAGACAAAAACAACGGAGTTTGAGACTACAAAGGGGGGAAACAGTGACTTACCACAGAAAATGACGTCGATATGAGATTCGTCGGAGTATGACGGTGGAAATAGGTAGAGCAGAGCGGAGAGAGCTTTGTCGGGGGAGGTGAACGGAGTAGTTGCAGAGCTTGAGAGCTTGAGACAATGGAGGATTTCGGAGTAGAGAGAGAGAACTTGCACAAAGACGGTGGCGAAGAAGTGAAAAGACGGAGAGAGAGAGAGATGATTTTGATCAAACACATAGAATGGCGGCAAAATGGAAATTGGTGTGCCTAGGACGATGTACTTATCAGACGGCGCACGCAAATGTGATGCGACTTAATAGCTCGTGTCAGGACCTCGGCTAGGGGGACGATCTCGGCTGAGAAACTTGAACAAACTTGGTTATTGGTTCTGAAACGTTGATGAAAACAGACTAAGTCTTGGTTGTATTGAGCCGACGAATGATGACCTCGGTAATGAAGGACAAAGCGAGCTTAGCTGACGTGCTAAATGGAAGAAATGATATAAGTTCCATCACCTCAGGATGCCGAGGTAATAGAACCTTGGGGCAGTTGTGGGGACATAATTTTTGAATGACAACACGTGACTGAGGTGGCACTGAAGTACCAGCCAAGGTGCCACGTATCCTGATCATAACGCCGAGATAATCTTGACTAGGCCGAGGTTATATGCGAAGATACCGGAATCTGGGATAAGCGGAGAAGGGACAAGAGTTCTAGAATGAGAGAGGACTTCAGTTTGGGTAAAGATAAGACTCTTACAGAGTTTATCCCAATCTAACTGGGAGTCCAGGATTAGCATTGAGTCAGAGTCCATTGAAGCTAAGCTTCTATTGGGATTAGGTCAGTGTTGGCTATAAAAGAGAGGCACCCTCGTGAGTCTAAGGTACGCCTTTTGTATTCTAAATAGTGAGTTAAGCACTTTTGCTATCTTTGAGAGATAACTGACTTGATCGTCGGAGTGTCCCCGGATGGACAAACCACCGCTGGAATCTTATCTTTCTGTGACAGGTCGTTCGGGCTTAATCTATTCTGCTGGTATTCTTCAGCTGAGTACCTGTTTGGCAGTGTGGTCGGAAATTGACACACACAAATAGAATTTAACTTTTCATGTTCTTTTACTAGATTTTATTTCAAAAATTAAAATCTATTTACATGTCATATCAAATAGAAAGAAAAATTTATTTGCAAGATTTTTCTTTTTTGTTTTTGCTCGAGTGATTGGAAATTTGTCTCACTAATCTTTGGTTATGCAATTCTCTTATTATATATATATATATATCAGATAATTACTAGACTTAAGCCTTAAAGGCAACTTCAAGGAAAAGTGAAAAATAAAAATTTTAATTATTGAACAATGAAACTCATAACGGGTCCATCATTTGAGGCTTAAATTTACGACTTTTCATGTCAATCACTATTAAGTAGAGCTAAATAAACTTTATATATGTCACTATTAAACTTTAACCTAGATCCCCTTTCTCCCAAACGGGTTTTGGCCATGGCCACACATAATGAACAATAGAATCAATTGGGTGAAAGTGTTCTAAAAATTCTCAGCTTCTTGTTAAAGTGTGATGGACAAAGTTAGCCCATTGATCAAGTGTCCTTACATCTCAATGTTTAATTCTTCTTACTTATGTGTCAGTGATATTTACTATTCGTATTTGTTTAGAGTTTTGCTTGTTTATATTGAGTGTTTATCCAATTCAATACAATTTGCCTAATATTTATGTTTTTTCATCACTTAATTGGGATTTTAAATAAAGAAGAGAAAAAATATATATATGTGAAGGGCAATGGACCCCATATGCACCATCTTCTCACACCTGAGTCCTAACAGAAGATTTCCTCGTATGAATAATGAATAAAGTATATATGATGTGTAAAGCTTCAATCATTAAAATTATAAAGGTTAAAAAAAGCACTCATATAGGAAGGTATGCCCATGTGAAATATGTCCTAATTTAAGCTCCCACATCGCTCTTTGGCATCTTCTACCACCACCCAACACACGTACACACTTGACTTTTTTTTACGTTTTATAAGTTGGCAAAACAAGCATTTTGTTACAAGAAAATAGATACACTACATCAAAACATCTAGGTCTATATCTCTGTCATTTCCTATTTGACATACAAGAGTGGTTGTGATTTTTATTTCCACTTTGCTATCTCATTTTGAAATCCTGGTCCTTTGAATATTCGTCCTAAATAGTGCCAAGTTTGGAAAGTTTAGAATAAGTGCACTTTTTGACTTTTCTTGTATTATGTGTAGAAAAAGTAGAGAGGAGATGTCGATTGATGTGACCCAAAAAAGATAAAAAGATGAAATAAGTGCACTTATATTGGGATGCCAAACTTGGCCTAAAATTTTGATTCAACGGGGCAATATTAGAGATGTAAGAAAAATCATTGGACTTAAGCTAGTTATTTGATATAGACTAAAATTTTGATTTTTGATTAATTTTTCAGAAGGTATGAGTTATTTTGGTTTTGAGAAATTTTACTGATCAAACCAATTGATGCATTATATTTTAATATTTTGATTCTTTGAGCATTTGAAAATAATAAGTGATTAATGTTATATATTTTGGAATACTTTTAAGGATATTGTGACATTTATAGAGTATCTCTCACCATTTTTCTTCATTTATTCATGATGTGAAATTTTACAAGTTCCTATAAAAACTCCCAAATCCTGATGTGAATCCCATATTTGCAAGTAAAATCGAGAAATCTGAATATATGTATGCACCAAAAAAAAAAAAAAAAAAAAAAAAAAAAAAAAAAAAATTACACGGTTTGAAAGCTATTGTAATATTTCTTTGTTCATATATTATGGACATCAATAGTTACTTATTTTATGTTGAATTTTCTCATATTTTATTATTTAATCATGTATGTAAATGCCCAATCCAAAAAGCCCCGGGGGGGGGGGGGGGGGGGATCATGTACTTCACATAGAAAAATAAATACTTAAATAGTTTTAGATATTAGTGGTAATCCGTGCTATGCACAAGATTTTATAAATTAAAAAAAATCATTATAATTCTCTTGAGGTAATTTAATATTTTGTCTTATAGTATTGATGTAGGCCGAAAGGTACCACATTGAGACTGTTTAAAGTACATTTATAGTCTTTGAATTTTGTCTATTTGGCAAAGATGTGTATTATGCACTTATACAGATTTGATAGGTAACATGCAAATTTAGGCAAAATTGGCACAAAAACAGATTTTTCGCACAAAAAGTGAAAATGCTCGGCCTGCTACCTCACCGCACGTGTGGCCCACCATTGCTCGAGCAAAAATTGTGGGCGCTCGAGTGGCCCACCTAGGGACACGTGTGCAAAATTTCAAATTTGTTCTACTGAGAATAAAAAGAAGAAAAAAAAGGCTGCTCTAGGATTTTGAAATTCCAAAAGAGAGAAGGGGCTAGGGTTTGGAAATGAGGGTTCTTAAGCTTCAAGAACATCTTCCATGGGGGTTTCTTCGTCTTCTATCTCTTCCCATTCCTCCATGATTGGCTAGACTTCTATTTCTAGGGTTTTGATGAAACCTTAGCTAAGTAAATAGGGTTTTCCTTTTGCTTTTTGATTATGTAATGATTTGAACAAGTTGCATGGTATTCAAGAAGTGTTTTAATATATTTTTCATTATTTCTTCAAGTATTCTTCTTTCTGTGATTGTTGAATACTTTCCATACAATGGTTTTCTATTATTTCATATTCAAGGTATGAGACGAGCCATACTACGAGGAACGAGTCATTTTGCTACCCTAGTTTAAAGCGAACGACTCATGCTACTTGAGATGTTTCGTGGCTATACATTGAACGTGATAATTTTCTTGATCAATGCTTCGAACTTATAGTTGCGAGGTATTATTTGATTCGAACCGTAACATAATTGATTTTCAAATTGACACCTTATTTATGTAACTAGTGGTGAATTCATTACCCTAGGTTTTTTTCCAAAATCAATAATTCCAATTTTACTTTTAATTGCTAGTTTAATCTCTTAGTATTTTAATTATTATTAGTTTATAAACAATCATATCTTTAATCAAAATTAATTTAAGAATTTAATAATTAAATTAGTTTAATTAAACATTTGTCCTTGTGGATCAATACTTGGACTTACTATTATTCTAAAGAACTTGGTACAGTTTAGTGTTTATTTTTGGTGTGGAAAACGACCCATCAAGTATACATGAAATTTATAAGTTAGCTTTTATATTTATAACTTCTTAAATTATTAGTTTAAAAAAATTAAAAAATATATATAAATCTATTTAGTGCAAATTTGATAATTTGTATTAAAATAAATTTAAACCTGATTAAATGAGATTAAATGAGTTATGGCATACTTCTTTTTGTTATGAAAATATACAAATTTAAAAGTTATAATTAAGATAAATATAAAATTTTATTATTAAATGTGAAGTGAAGTGATATTTAACAATAATTAATATGATGTTTCTATTATTAATCCAATAATTTAAGTTACATTTCTTTTGATTTCAATTTCATAACTAAAAATACAATATGAATATAATACACATAAGGATTTCTAATCTTTAAGAACGAAGGTTTCAAAATATTTTCAAACTTTCATCATTTTCTTTTAATTTTTTTTTATCTAATTTGATTTTAAATTTGAATAAATTTTTTGATTTGATTTGATATGAATTACTTTAACTGTTTCATTAAATTTTTATTAATTTTTAAAAGAACTTTCATTCTTATCCCAATTTTTTTTTCTTTTCACCAATTTTGATGGAAAAAATAATAATTTTCAACGTTTCATTTTTTTAAATTTTTATTAAATTATTTGACAAAAGAAATATTAAGAGTTGAAGATTCTCTTAATCAGAATTATAGTGAAATAATATCTTGAAATAGTCAAGTTTGAGTATGTGGTTGGTTCAAATGTATAATTTAATTAATTCTCACTACAACGTTTTCTTAGTTTAGTGACATTTGAAAGTGTTACAAAACTATTAGTTTAATGACATTTTTAAGTCTTGTGGCATTTTGAACAAGTGCCATTTATACCTGTGCCACGGTAGATACTTGCAAGCACCACTACACCATCATGGCTAAAAACTTTCAATGACATTTTGATGTCATAATAGATATTATTTGTGACACTATCAAGCGTCATTAAAAAAAGAGTTAGTGGCATTTTAGTGACACTTGTAAGTGCTATCACACCTCGGGGCTAAAAACTTTCAGTGACACTTTAATGTCATAGGAGGCACTATTCGTAACGCTATTAAGTGCCATTAAAGAAGACTTGCAATTTAAAAAATGTCACGATATGGATTTTTAATGACGCTTGTTATGCCACAATTGATATTTATAACACCTTCATAAATGCCACTAAATCCAATTCATTTGTGCCATTAAATGAATATAAGTGCCATTGGAACTTATGTTAGTGACACTTTGTAAAGCTACTATCAGTACTACAAAATGTCACTTCTATGTTCTTTTCATTAACACTTTCAAAAGCTAAAACTATGCATGCGTAAATGCCTATAAAAATTGAATCGATTTTATAGACAATTGAATATTAATTGTCACATCCTATATTAATTTGACATCCATTCATCTTGTAATATTTTTATAATAATAAACAAATATTACCACTATAGGATTATCACATCAAAAATAAAAAAAAATTCAAACCACAATCAATTATTTATTATTGAAATATAAATTTATTTATATTGCAATAAAAATCCCTTGCTAAAATTATAAAATATTCTACCACACTAACAAAATTTAAAAGAAAATTATTCCAACCATAATTTCTAAAAAGCTATAGTGATATCCATATTCCGGAGAGACAAATTATCAAAAATAAAATCAGTTCCCAAATTCTCAACCTCACTTGTATAAATATTCTCGGCTAGCATCCATAACTTGCAAAATCTGCATCCATAAGATAAACATATAATGGTAATTGAAACTATATTAAGTTAATATAAATTTGTTAATGAAATTAGTATTTACGAAAGAAATATACTACAAATGGAGCAGGCCAAGCAACATGAGCTCCAATAGCTTGTCCAACTATTTTGACAAGTCCATATGATCAGATCAAGCTCTTATTAGGTTTGACTGCACTTGAACATGTACCTCCTAATAGTCAGGTCCTAGTTCTTCTCCTTCTCCTTCTACTTCTTTAGATACGTTTGTGCTTTTAAGTACTCCGATTGCAACTATTTCTGTTGGCCTAATGATACTTTTTAGAACAACTATATCTCCCACCTGTAAATCAAGATTTAACTGTTTAAGTAATTATATATTTAAAATTAATAAATAATATTTAAAAAAAACTTGTACAAAGTGCCAAAGTAAAGATGATCACAACTGAAAGTAATATGCATTTCTCTAGTAGATAAGCAAGCCAAATGCTTTAATCACTTAATTGGTTCACTACATTACAACAAATTATATAAAAGTAACAACCGTAAGTCTTTAGACTATATCAAACAATAACTTAAAAAATCAATAACAACCAAAGGCACCAATCAATAACAATCAAAACAATGCCCATTATCAATATCAAGATCCCCTAACCTCAACGATGTAAATCAAATGTAACTGTGAAAAACGACAATCAACTAATTACTTTCAAGCAATATTCTGAGAGAATTAGAAAGAGCCCATGTGGTAATAAATGATGGAGAGATGTCTTGTTGAAGCTTTAGAAGAAAATAAAAATAAAAAATTTTAAAAAAGCACAAGCTTGGTCATGTCATGATTTTGACTATATAGCACATTTTATCTAGATTTAAACAATGGAATTTAGGTCTGCAATATTCATTCCTTAGTTAATTGTAAGATAAGTGTTGCATGTTATTCGAAAATAAAGCTGCAAGTAATGTGATATAAATGATTAGCTCTTAGTGGGTACCTGAGTAAGAGAGGTATCTTGTATCGATGACAAGGACCATGCTTGATGTCGAGCTACCATGTTAACAGGACTAGAAGTTGTTGTGGCCTAACCAAATTTGAACTAATTAATTTTACAAACACACATACATAGATATATATATGTATATATACGTGTAGGCAAACATTAATAACTTATAAATTCTATTAAAAAAATTACCTGATTAGATGTGTTTGTCAAGTTATTCGGAGCATGTTGAACATGGGAAACTTTGGACCTTAGCTCCGAATTTTCAGCTTCCATAGCATCCATTGTTGTGTCTTGGTTTGCTTTATGACCAGATGTATCTCTCTATAAATTAGGCAGGGAAACACCTAATCCATACATGCGAACTTGTCCATGTTTTTCTTTACCCATCACTTATTCAAATGTATCATTTGGGCCCTCATTTGATAAATTTGCATTTAAAGTTATCCTTTCTTTGATTTCATCCTATAAGGTTGCAATAAATATGACTTAATATATACATTTCAATCACTCAACACTATAATGTGGGAATTTTAACTAATCTACAAGGTCAAATGGACATATAATTATTTGGTACATAATATCATTGCTTTCGTTGCCTCAGGGGTTCCGGTCTCCTTTGTATAACATACTTTAAACATGTGAGCACGTGTTGGAGAGTGTTCCAACTGATTCTTCTACAAAATAATATATTCCAAAATATAAATTATATCATTTTGTCACATCATGCATACATTATCAAATTAAATATACAACATGAAAAGATGAATTAACCTGCTCCTTTTGAACACGTGGAAAACTTTTTGTTCCAGTAGTATGACTATACTTTCGTTCTACACGACTTGCTTTGTTTTTATCACGTTGTGCCTAAAATTACAAATGCATAAATTAATGGTGCCCAAACTATAGCAAGTAAAAGAACATATAATGATTAGATTGAGTATACCTTTACTTCTTCGATGGTCCAATACTTAGTAAGGTGTTCCCACTAATCAGCATATACTCTACTATCTTTATAATGCTTTTGTTGGTCAAAACTCAAGTGGTTTTTATAATAATTTTTCTTTATGTTTGCCTTCCAGTCTTTTAACTTCTTACTAGAGCACTTCATAACCCAATTCCTAGCATGACTTGGAAGATCAAACTTTGACTGAAAAGAAAGAGAAAAAGAGCAAGAGAGAGAGAGAGAGAAGAATAAAATAATAGAAAATTAATCTTTCCACATAAAAAAATTTTTAAAACAAAATTATAAAGAGTTTTGTTTTAATCATATTACTCATGTTTACTATTTTTCACATGTGATCTTTGCACAATATTGTGTCATTTACCTGTACAAGTGCCCATATGTGATCTTTGTAATGTTCTGGGACTTTATGCCAATTCTTGTAAATGAGTGGTGCATTTTTCCCATGAAGCACAATAGTTCCAATGAATGATGATAACTTTGTTACCAGTTTGTCATCAGGTTGTCCAAGTTTGTTCCAATTGACTGTTAGGCGCTCATCATCACAAGTACCCCAAATATTACGCATTTGAGTGGGACCTTTAGTTTTCTTTTGTCCACTAGCACCATCTAGTTATAAAAAAATAAAATAATAATAATACTAATAATAAATTATATAAGAAGAAATAATATGACATTTTTATAAGGTTTGAACTTGCATACCTGCATTAGCATTGGGCTGACTAGAGTTTGGCTAAATCTCAGATGGAGTTGACTCATTAAACTCACCAACATTGCCTGAGCAAACTGAAGATATAGGTCCATAGGATTTTTGCTTTATAGATGAATCCTAATATGATTCAAGCAAAATAGACAAATCAAATTGTAAACTTAGAATGATCCAAATAAATTATTTGCAAATGAACAAAATACTTGAGGAAAATTAACAAAGAAAAATTGTGTATTCACCTTTATTGCGTTGCTATCTTGATAGAGACTAATATAACATATAGTGAATAAATATTTTGTAGCCACATATGAAAATCACAAAGTTAAATTAAAAATTCATTATTCATTCTTCAAACAATCAATTAAATTAACAAAAACTATGATTAAGAAAGAGAGCAAAATGAAACTATAGAATTGTTTTCAAATATAAATAACTAGCAATGTTCAACAAGTTTAATAGTCACATAAGATCTAATTCTTCCTCATCTCCATCATCATCTCCATCATCATGAACATCGTTGTCTCTCAATACCTGAGAAAGTGGTGCATCTACAATTGCAGCAAACATATGTGTCCTAACCAAATCAAAATTATTGTCCCCATCACCACTTTGTGTATTGTATACAACACTCTGCAAGTATGCCTCCACATTGTCCACAGAAGACCCCACATTCATAGCATAAAAATCTCTCAGATTTATCTTGATAGCAACTTGCCAATCTTTGTGTTTGAGGTCTTCTACATACATTACCTGTTCTGCTTGAGAAGTCAACACAAAAGGCTCAACATCTTTCATTAATCGTGTAAAGTTGACTAGTATGTAATCTTTATCTTGTCTTTTCCCTGATTATGATACCCATTCACATTTAAATAACACAACCCTCTTTCCAAACAAATAATCTAACTCAATTATATCTGTTAACACACCATAAAATGTAACATCTCCAAAGACATTATTTCCATCTCTACCACTTGCACAGCTTCGTGTTTTTGCCGTGACAATAATCCCACTATTTTGAGTTTTTCTCTTTCGCTCGATCTCCTTAGTATGGAACCTAAAACCATTTATCAAGTATCGCTTATATTTTGTGAAAATTCTATTTGGACCATCAGCCAAACATCTAAGCTCTTTAGTTATTTGACTATCCCCTGCATTATGCAATTCCTAAACTTGTTTTCAGATAATTGACAACATAACTTCTGTAAGTGTGGAATGAAAATGAAGTTAATATCAAGTCAAATTTTAAGTAACTTCAAAACACTGCTTACATGTTTATCAAAGCATGTTGGAAATGTTTCACTATGAATGCGATCAATGGTCATTTCATGAAGACGCGGATTTTGTATGGCAACAAGTCTATGGTGTTGTCTGTATGCCATATAAAAGATTTGTGAGTGCATGGAAAAATATGTAAAATAATGATAAAAATAAAATTGATTTGTATGTGGAGTGTCTTACTTAATAAATTTGTTGATTGTCTAACAATTAAATAGCACATATCAATGTGCCTTTTCTTTTGTGCCATCATCTATTGTGTCTATCATGCCCTTGCCTAATGGTCGGCCAGGCATTCAGAAAATAGATAATTCTTCTGTACCATTGTAGACCGCCCGGAACTCCGCTCCGCGCGCGAGGGCGCGAATCGTGGTTCTAGCTACTACAGTTTAGACTCATGTCACGGTTCTGAATCTAATCTTACAAAGTGCAATGTAAGACTGATAAATCACCAAAGAGTTCAAATCCGGCAAATCGTTTTGGAAAATCGATTTTAATCAAAAAGCACCAAACATGGACTGCTTTGCCAGATTTCAGAGTCGTCACCTAAATGTTTTATTTTTGAAAAATTTAGGAAACCCTGACTCGTGCCTAAGGCCACGTGTCCGTCATCACCAAAGTTGCCTCGGCTCGGGAACTTGGGTACGAGAGGGGAAGGTCCTGAAATGAGCACCCCGCTCGCCCGATCAAAGATCGGCTTCTACTAAACATGATATGTTGTTTTTTAAAACACATGTGTTCTTATACCGATTTATTAATCTAAAATTACTATGTGATGCGCACAGTATACAAGTATAGATTAAATCACTCAAGTTGGAACAAAACATCTCATGTTTGTTTGTTTGAAAATGGTTTTAAGTTGCTACTCGCAAGTAGGCTAAGACATGGATTTGCCACCCTTAAGTGGGCTTAAGAAAACATGATTTTGCCACTTCAAGTGGGCTTAAAACGCACATTTCGATGAATTGTTCCAATTCAAGCAATCCAACCTTCATCCACAGGCATTCATGCAGTTAAACACTTAAGCAGTTAGCCTCATGGCAAGCATGCTATTCATGGCAACATACATATCTCATGCAGTATGCTAAAGCGTAAAAGCTTACCTAGTACTCCGAGCCAAAACAAAAGTTAGTTAGTAATCAATGCATGATCCCAGCTATGTTAACAATGCCTAATGCAACACATGCAAAAATGGAACTAAAATAGGCTCGACTATCTAGAATGGCATATGAATGCAATTAGATAACATGTATTTAAATTGGAATTGAAATACAATGCAGTTTGTATGATACGCCGAGCCCAGTGCATGCAAAGCAGATGAATGATGCACGCATGCGAAGCATAAGGATACTAATTGAAAATGACCCTAAACTAACCAGCGAAAGCGGTTAAGTAAAAGGGAGAAAGAAATGGGGGTTGGAAGATATGCATCACACACACGCTTACTTATTACAACAGTTGTGCCCTCTCAACGGAGGGTTCGAATGAATCAACTAACTAGCTACGCTAAGCTAATTAATTACAAACCGAATTGAAACTAGCTATACTACGCTAATTAGAATATTGCAACATAGATTAAACTAATTAATTACAAAACAAGTAATTAACTACAACTAGCTAGTAAAGCGGTAAAAATGGCCTCGCGGGGAGGGGTGTATGCATGCTCGGTCGGCTTCACTCGGAAATCCACTACCGTGCCTCGTGATGCCTCTGTTTGCACACTTCTGGACTTCTGAAAATTGTGCTAACTTCCAAGGTACTTCTGACCCACCTTATGAACATTCTGATGGATGATCGGCCAAGAGGAATGGCCATCGGCCAGAGTTTGTGGCTATCAGCCAATTTTGATGGTCAATCGGCAGACTTGGTGGCCGGTCGACAGTTTTGATGGCCGGTCGGCCACTGCTTCCTGCAAATTCTCCTTTTACTGCGACAGAGCATTAACAGAGGCATGGCGGTGTATTTGCAAGAAAATGTGTGCGCAACCACACTCCTTATCATGTCTAAAGCTCAACGGAGTGTAATGCTTGGCTCTCGAGCCACCAATCACGTATCTCAATGCATGATGGCCAAAGAAGCCAAGTTGCACAAATCAATGTCAATGAATGCACACAAATACCACATAAGACTCGATAAACCTCCACCTTATCATACATGATCAAAGGTGTCGGTGACTAAGAAATGAGGCATGTTTCATCACTTTGAGTATGAAACGTGCGACATTCCTTGTGTTTGGATTGATGTCCAACCCAAACACAATGCAACACACAACATGCTAACACAATGTAATGCACACAACATGCAAACAACATGAACATGGCAAGGGCTATGTAATGTAACACTCAATGGACCAAACCAATCTCAAACAAGCTTCATGCATGCCAAGACAATGGCCAAAACATGCTGAAAATGAAGTCCAAGAACAAATACAAGTATGCATACACATTGGTTCACAAACAAGACATGAAGATACAACTCTCAAACACATTGAATGAGTGGAAAATGTGTAAGTGTGGCCATGAAATATGCTCTGAAATCATGTAAGGAATGATGCCAAATCATGCACACAACACAAACATAGCATGCTAGGAGGCTCAAAGCTTAAGGCTAACAAAAGGACTTGCACCATAGCCATATCAAGCAAGCCCCAAAGGGCCAAGGAAATCCAAAATAGTCCCAAGGCAGGTCAAAACAATGCCAAAAACATGCTTGAACATAGCCAACATATGCTAGAATTAAAGGCATGAAGCATGGAGCATACTAGGCCAACAAAGAGGATTACACTACACCTACCAAAACCGAGCATGAGATGACTTCACCAACAAAAATCAGAGTTATGGCATGTCAAAATAACACCAAAAATGCACTTAGATGGCAGCCCAAAAGCTTAGGCAAGATGGCATACATATTGGCTCATATCTAAGGCATAAAGCACAACCTTTCAAAAGCATTCAAAGAGTGACACATGTGAGAGTGTGACTACACTACACACACTGAAATCACATACCAAATGATGCTAGATCATGCAAATAGCCCAAGCAATGCATGCTAGTGACTTGGAAACTCAAAGCTAGTGAGCAAGAATGCACTATGGCTATACAAAGCAAGGCATGCATGACCAAAACAACATAAAATAGAGCTTAAGCATGTTAAAACATGAGTAAATGCTTGCTAGAGTTGAGCCAAAAACATGCTAGAATGATGGTCAAAAGCATGATGTTTGTTAGGCTAGTGAATGGAAATGCACTACAAGTGCAAGGAGCATGCAAGAGGCTATCAAACCAACCCTTGACAGAGCTATAACATGCTGAAATAATGCCAAAAACATGCTAAGATGGAGCCTTAAAGAGGTAGAAAAACATGCTACTTTGATGAGCCATCAACACAAGCATACAAGAGAAGAGGATGGGGGACAACCCTCTTCTATTTAAGACCTCAAAACACACTTTCCACCATTGAAATTCCTTTGGAATTCAGTGGTAGAAAGACCAAATAAAGGTGACCCAAAGGCCTAAAAGAGATGGCCCAAAACAAGGCCAAACAAGGCACAAAAGGGGATAGACCACCCCCAAC
This sequence comes from Camellia granthamiana, assembly GCA_036172215.1. Lineage (NCBI taxonomy): Eukaryota > Viridiplantae > Streptophyta > Magnoliopsida > Ericales > Theaceae > Camellia > Camellia granthamiana. The sequence continues at coordinate 29,869,669 of CM069903.1, read as the reverse complement.
ACCAAAGAGGCCTCAAACCAACATCTTAAACACTTAAAATCAGAGCCTTTTTTGGTTGAAAGCAAGGCCTAAAATAGTATGCAAAGGGGGCCAAACACTTAAGCAAAACAAGGCTTAAAAGGGGTAACAACTCACCCTTGAAGAACCACAGCAAACCAGCACTTCTGAGCTAAGGAAAACAAACTTTGAGAGTCCAAACAAGGTCCTCCAGTACCTCAGCAACAAAGCAATGGTGTTTTACTAGGTTTTGTAGTGCAAAAGTGAAGACAAAACACACTTTTAAGCAATATAGAAAGAGAGAAAGGGAAATATAGAGAGATATATGTTTTGTATCTCCAATTTCAGAACCTCTGGAAAGGGAGAGGGGCCTCCCTTCTTATAGAAATTCAAGTCCTAACCTTGTTGGACAAGCTAAGGGCTTGGTTCAATCCCTTCATATATGTGTATGGAGGATGAGATCTGTGCTCACCAGCTGTCACAGCTGGCAATAAAATATCTGCAAAAGCAAATAAAAAGGCCTCGGCCAACAAACATGGCCCACTGGCCAAAAAGGGTGCCGACCGGCCACCATTGATGGCCGATGGAAAGAAGGAAAGGCCGATAGGCATGAGGCCTGGCCGATGGTTAGTAGGGCTGGCCAACAAGCCACCCTCTACCCTCAGAAACAAAACCACAAGCTCTTGGTCCACAACCAAGCACAAAACAAACAAGTTGAGAGGCTCCAAGGCAAGGCGCGCAGCCGAGACCTTCAAAAACTCAAAATAAACACAAGCATGGATGATCATCGAGTGTTCAAACGATGACGTCTAAGTCTTGAGGACGGTCAAAAATGGGGTGTCTACAACCATTACCCCCCTTATCATAATTTCGAGACATCTGGTTGAACCATGTCTCAACACCTTTCATATACCTCGAGCAAAATGTCAAGCATTCATTTGCAAGGTATCCTTTTGCCATACTACCCTCTGGTCGACTTCTATTTCACACATATGACTTTAATCTACTCACGTACCTATGTTTTGGTAAGTTCAAAAAACAAAATTTTGAATGATGTTCAATAATAATAGAAGTACAATATCATAATGATGGTAAAGAAATATGTAATTCAATATAAACTTTACCTCTCAATAGAATACATCCAACGAAAATGCACAGGTCTTACTAATCTAGCCTTAGATGCTAAGTGAACCACCAAATGCACCATAATATCAAAAAAGTTAGGGGGAAAATTTTTTTCAAATTTACAAAGTGTTATTGGAATTTGCTTTTCAAGACGCATAAAGTCTTGTGCCAAACCAACTTTAGAACATAACTCTCGAAAGAAATTACTCAACTCAATCAAAGGTGAAGTCACATGTGAACTCAACATTCCTCGAATTGCTAAAGAGAGTAATTGTTGCATTAAAATATGGCACTCATGACTTTTAAGTCCAAAGATTTTATGTTGCTTTAAGTCGATGCATCATCAAATATTCGCTGCATAACCATCAGGAACTTTAACAGTATTTAAAAATGTACAAAAAGCATCTTTTTCTTGTTTCTTTAATGAGAAACAAGAAGGAGGCAAGATGGTTTTATTTGCTGCATTTTCTTTTGGATAGAGTTCAGGCCTTATACCTTGAAGTTTCAAGTCAAGACATGCATTTAGATTATCCTTTGCCTTTCCCTCTAAATTCAGTAGTGTTCGAAGCACGCTCTCGCATACATTTTTCTCAATGTGCATCAAGGGCATGCATACTTCCCCTTAGTACTCCATCCTGACAAATAAGCATAAGCAGGGAAGTCGCTGATATTTCACATTAATGCTGCACGCAATTGGAAATTTTGTTTGATTGATGCATCATATGTCTCCACTCCATCCATCCATAATTCTTTTAATTCATCTATTAAAGGTTGCAAATACACATCAATATTATTTTCAGGTGCACTACGACCAGGGATAATCAATGATAATAGAAAATTGGTCTGCTTCATACACATCCATGGAGGCAAATTATATGTTATAAGAATTACAGGCCAAGTGCTATACGTGCTGCTCAATGTTCTAAAAGGGTTCACACCATCACACACCAAACCAAGTCTAACATTTCTACAATCTGCTGTGAAATCAGGATGTAGGTGGCCAAAAGTCATCCAAGCTGGAGAATCAGCAGGATATCTCATACAACCATCATTAGTGCAACCTTTTGTATGCCACTTCGTAGATGGTGTTGTTTTAGATGACATGAATAACCTTTGTAGCCTTGGTATCAAAGGAAAGTAATGTAGAACCTTAGAAGGTGTTTTATAGCTGCCTTTTTTAGAGGATGCGTCGTTGCCTGAATCATTTTGGTCTATTACATACCTAGATGTATGGTAAACATAACATTCAGAATCGGTTTTGTGCTCATTCCTATACAACATGCAATCATTGGGACATGCATGAATCTTCTCATAACTAAGTCCTAACTCCATAACTATCTGTTCAACTTCATAAATAGTATTAGGCAGTGTTACACCCTCGAGAAATGCCTCATTTAATAACTTTAAAATAACATAGTGAATGAATTATTACTCTATCCGCCTAAATTCTTGATATGAAATAACTGAAGGATGAATGAGAGCTTTGTGTAAAATTCCTACATTGTGGATAAAGCTCCTTTTGTCCATCATGTATCAACTTGTAGAACTTCTCTGCTTGTGGATTTGGTTTATCTCCTAGATCTTCAGGGTTATCTCCATCGACTCTGTCATCGTTATTTGAGATTCCAAATGCCTCGTGTACTAATCCATGTGTATCAATATTTAGTTGTGGCCCATTCTGCACGTGCGTATCAAGACCTGTTGTAGCAACAGATGATGCTTCTCCATGTAAAACTCATTTAGTGTAACCCTTTGTGAAGCCATCACATACTAACTGATCATGTTAGGTTTTATTCTTGGCAATCCCGTTTGACAAAACTCCTTTCAGTTGTACTTGTATTCGCACTTTTATTTTAGTAAGGCTATGAGTTTTTAGATGCGAATCCAACCCGAATTATGCCTTGCAGAGAAGTTTGTGGTGTTAATTCTTTCATGTTTACCACTTCACTGACTATGTTGAGGATAGAGCTGCCCGCTCAGCTCGCGAGGGTCGAGGGGTAGTGCCCCCAAAGCAAAATGCAAAAATGCATTCAAAGTTACTTGTTCGCTCGAGCGGCCGTTTGTGTGCTTGAGCGGAGAATGTTTTGTTCCAGAAGTTTGATTTGTCTGCAAAGTACTAGAAGTTGGGATTTTATGCTCGAGCAAACTTTCTTGTGCTTGAGCGAGGTCCGCTCGAGTGGCCATTCCTGCGCTCGAGTGGAAATCGCGGATCAGTTTTCTATAAATATGTGGTTTCATCTGTTTTTAGGGTTACGGCTTCCAGATCTTCTTCTTAGGTATTAGGGTTTATATTTGGAGCTTTTTTGCTAGTTTCTTTAATGTCTGTTTGAGTTTAAATCTGGTTTGAAAAGTATACATCAAAGGATTATTTGTTTCGTTCAATACAAAAGAGAGTGTTGTTCTTCGGTGGATTCCGTGGAATTCAGGCCTAAAGCTTTGTGGATTCCTGTGTGGCTCATCGTCATGATTCAGCATCGGCGCTGTGGATTTAACGTTGGGCAAGACAATTCTGAGATGAAGATGGGGCTAGAAGAGGAATATAGGGGTCGGTTCGATTCGAGTGTGGATTCACTAGGTAATTGAGAGTACACTTGTATAATTTATTTATGTCTTCTTAGTGGATTGTTTTGTGGCTTTTGCCCGTGGTTTTTTTTTATCATAATTGGGGGCGCTCCAATTGTGGTTTTTCTACATTAAATCATTGTGTTGATTTGTCTTTGATTATTTGATTGGGATTGCTATTTACTCGTTAAAATTGATACATAATCATAAATCAATATCTTTTACTTTTTTAGAGGAATTGACCTATACTAGCATATCATGGGTGATATTGAGTCTTTTAACCACCTCCCTTCTGTTTGTATCTCCACGATTTTCCCTTCAGTTCTTTGTAGTTAAGGCATGAGGAAAATGCTACCTCAGAGTCACCAACCAGGCTATCCTTATTGTCTCCATGCTTCTCTGGTTCGGTTTCCATACTCTTGAGCGTGTCAGCCGCCAATGAGTGTGCAAAAGAAAGAAAAAAAATGTCCAAAAGAAAGAAAAGAAAAAATTGTGCAAAAGAAAGAAAAAAAATTCATTAATTGAGGAGGAACCTCCGCTTTTACTCACCAAATACCTATTGTTTCCTAGTGGTTTGACATTCCTTAGTTGTGCTTAGATTCTCTTGTCGAAGGTCCAGCTTTCAAATCACTACTAGGATTTGAAACTAGTGTTTGTCGAACTCCAAGAGTCATACACACACTTTTTTTATGGGATTTATGTTTTTCACATAATGCATCACTTTCTTTTATGAGGAATCTTCTAGAGGCTGTGCACATTGTGTTTTCAAGTAATTGTGCTTCTTGGATAATCTTGTGTGTTTTAAGGTACAAATCTGAAATTCCTTGCTTGCTCCACCATATTATTTTTTGTCATTTTCTTCTTGTTCATTGTTTTTAGTGTTTTTGGTTACTTTAAGTGAGGGGGAGTTTGGTCTATCATTACTTTGAGTAAGGGGGAGTTTGGTCTATCATTGCTTTGAGTGAGGGGGAGTTTGATCTATCATTGCAAGGGTTTTTTTTTAGCATGAAGTTATATTAATTGGTTTGGTAAGGGAGTTTGACATTAGTTGGTTTGCCTGTTGCTATGCTTTGCTTCTTTATTGTCTCCTTCTTGCATGCTCCTGATATTTACATCATCATATCATTTCTTGTGTGTTCTATGATCTTACTTTAGTTGATTGAGCTTCCTTTGACTATTCATGACAAAAAGGGGGAGAAGTTTGAGTGAAAATCAAAATGGTTTTTGAGTGTGTTTGCATGTTTCTTAGGATTGTCATCTATTCATGCTACATGTTCTTTAAATCTTCGATTGTCATCTATTCATTTTACATGATACATGCTGCATGTTCTTAAAATTTCCAATTTACATGTATTCATATTTCGATCTCATGCTTCAAGATAATCTTGTCATATGGCTATTGCTTTTTCATATATTCTTATGGCACTAATAGTTGTTTTGGAGATCGTGGCACTAATAGCTATTTTGTATATCATGACCTTGAGAAAGAAGTTTTCTTTTGTTGGCTGTAATGGGTTGGGGTGATTAGGATTTTAGTTATTAGGCGTGTTTTGTCACGGCATTGCCAAAGGGGGAGATTGTTAGGTTTTATTCTTAGTAATCCCGTTTGACAAAACTCCTTTCAGTTATACTTGTATTTGCACTTTTATTTTAGTGAGGCTATGAGTTTTTAGATACGAATCCAACCTGAATTATGTCTTGCAGAGAAGTTTGTGGTGTTAATTCTTTCATGTTTGCCACTTCGCTGACTATGTCGCGAATCGAGCTCGAGCGGAGAATGTTTGGTTCCAGAAGTTTGTGCGCTCGAGCGGAGAATGTTTGGTTCCAAAAGTTTGACCTGTCTGCGAAAGTACTGGAAGTTGGGATTTTATGCTCGAGCGAACTTTCCTGCGCTCGAGCGATGTCCGCTCAAACAGCCATTGCTGCGCTGGAGCGGAGATTGCGGATCAGTTTTCTATAAATATGTGGTTTCATCCGTTTTTAAGGTTACGGCTTCCAAATCTTCTTCTTGGGTATTAGGGTTTATATCTGGAGCTTCTTTGCTAGTTTCTTTGATGTTTGTATCTGGTTTGAAAAGTATACATCAAATGATTGTTTGTTTCGTTCAATACAAAAGAGAGTATTGTTCTTCGGTGGATTCCGTGGAATTCGGGCCTGAAGCTTTAGTGGATTTTGGAGTGGCTCATCGCCGCGATTCAATATCGGCATTGTAGATTCAACATTGGGTAAGACAATTCTGAGGTGAAGACGGGGCTGGAAGAGGTATATAGGGGTCGGTTCGATTCGGGCGTGGATTCGCTAGGTAATTGAGAGTACACTTGTGTAATTCCTTTATATCTTCTTAGTGGATTGTTTTGTAGCTTTTGCCCGTGATTTTTTTATCACAATTGGAGGCGCTCCAATTGTGGTTTTTCCATGTTAAATCGTTGTGTTGATTTGTCTTTGATTGTTTGATTATGATTGCTATTTACTCGTTAAAATTGATATATAATCATAAATCAATATCTAGGGGGTTTCTAGATTTTTCAGATCATACGCAACTAATCGAGAGACGAAAAGTGTAAGTCCACACTTGATGCATGGACATATTATCTTATCCTCATAACTTGCATTGGTAAATGCAAAATAGAGAAACATTTCAACTCCTTTCTAGTATGCATCACTTAATCTTGATTCGAGACATCCATGTCTTATCCATAAGTAAACAATCTCGATTAAACAAGTGTCCAAAGTGTTTCTAGAACATTAAAACATGCGTATATCAATAAAAAGTATTTGTAAGTTATGATTGACAAAAACAACTAAACTTGATTTTGCAAGAACTATAAGATACTAATAACAATGGAGAACATAACATATTCAATATATTGGTGCATGACTATAAGGCAACTCATGTCAAGAGAAAACATGTAAAAGAATTTAAGTATTACAAAGTCAATACACTATCATTATTTCAATAGCAATTCATATGGTGGTGGAGAATTAGGAATATGAAGAAAGCATTGAACAAAACTTATGTTTTAATTGGCAAGCAAGTATTGCTTGATTCATGGTTGATTTTAATAGGATGTTGTTGAAGGTTTAGGGGTTTACATTATGTCAATCGACAGACCTGGTTACGAGGAAAGTGATCCTAATCCAAAACAAATAATGAAGAGTTTGGCTTTGGCAGGAGCAACACTTATAGCTCCGGTTGTCAACTATTGGTGGCCCAGAATTCCTTTAATTTATCTAAACAAGCCTACTATCGATAGTTGCCTCAGGACCAATGGACACTTCGTATTGCTCACTATACTCCATGGCTTACCTACTGGTGGAACACTCAAAAGTGGTTTCCTTCTTTTAGTTTAATAGCTCACAGCTATGTTGTTCTTTCTCCCCAAGACGTAGAACTTGTGCCTAGGCTTTCTGCAAACAAGGCATATCAGGTATTAATTCTACTTGTTGTTGATTGTTGTCAGTAATGGAAAATAAAAGTATGAACCGGTTGTAGCTTAAGAATGTAGGATCAGGAGATGCATCAAGTGAGGCATGATGGGGCTATTAATGGGTACTGGTGTATAAAGTAGGGTAGATGTGCAGCTGCTGAGTGAACTTCTGGGGTGCCACTGCTGTATCAAAACACTACCAACTGTGGTTAAGTTCTAATCTCTCTATCTAATGCCATCTAATGCTTTTTCATTCACCTTTTCCCTCTCTAATCTTCTACGACAACAGCGGAATTCATGCCAACACTAGTCTGGTACGGGCTTCGTAATTTAAAATTTAAAGTTTTGGTTAACATTATAGGTGAAGCATATAACTTAGATTAGGGTAGACACATCAAACCCTCAGATGATATATAATAGTACTTTGTGTCTGAAGGCATACAGGTCACTACAAGATATGTTTGTTGGATTTAGTTACAAAATTTTCTCAATAGAAACTGAGTCTCTTACTGATATCTATTTTTCTCTCTCACTTTATGTTTTTATATGCATCAACACTCTATTTCTAAGCTTCTAAAGGAGAAATTCTGTGTACATCATTTCTATAAGCTAACTTGTTGATCTGATTTAATCAAATTCTGTGTCTTGATATGGTTGATTTGATTTATCAAATTTGTTGCTTTCTCAGTTGGATTTGGCAGCGATCTAGCTCCAGGCTTCTCTCAAGTTTGCTTATTTTGTAGGTACATAGATAAGCCTGATATGCAGACTGTGAGTGTGAGAAACCAATATCTGTGGGTTGAAAGTTTTGGGAAGAGAATAAAAATCCACACCCATTTGTCAATGACCACATTGAATGTTTTTGAAATATTCTTGCGTACCATATCCTCTTTTTTGTGCAGGTGCTTGGAGCAGGAGTATTTTGAGTGTCATGAGATTCTATATTGTGGGCCAAGTGTAGTGAGCTTTTAGAATGTGTGTTGGAGCTATGTTCTGGATGATATTGTGGCATCATTTCCTGTGTATAGTAGATGTTCATACTATCTGTTTTGGACAGACTTTACTAAACAAATAAAGCATGGGGATAGGAAAAGTGGCTGCTAGAAAGTGTGGAAGCATTGTGTAGGTAGCTGTTTGTCCTCTTCTGGAATCATCAAAATTTGGAAGCATGGTAACAAGGTGTATGGCTGCTGGAAGCGCTGTTGGAGTGAAGAAAGTTATTTTTGCTTGATATGTATATATCTGTTTAGAACTTGTGTCAACCTTTCTAGTATCTTTTTGAGCCTATCCTTGCGAGATGTGCAAGGGATGTTATTTTTTGTGAGGATTGTTTTTGCTTATATGGATGTTCATGGTCCACATATTTCTTCTATGGGGCCCATGAACATTTCAACATTTTTTTAATCAGTCTCTACCCTATCTGTTAAGGGTGATGTGTGTTGCATTGAGTTTATATCGATGAATATCTTGTTGGATAGCCAGTAGTTTTGGTATATGTTGCAGGCCCTTCTGCAAATCTTTTGGATGGGTCTGCCATGTTGCTGTCCATTTTTCTTTGGTTTTCTGATCTATAGTCTTAGGTAAGGCCTGGGGTATGCCCTTTGTATGTTGTGTAAGCTTTTGTTTTTAATTTATGACTTACTTACTTACCCAAAAAAAATATATATAGCTCCAGGTAAGGATTTTATATGTTATTCTGTAAGCTAACTGTTGCAGGTTTGGCTAGCCTCTTTTAGGGAAGTGTGTTGAGTGATGAGAGCCATATAGATAGGGAGTGAGTGATCTACAAAGCTTTGTGGGTTGTGTGATGTGAGCCCTCAAATGGTTTTCTTATGGTTGAGCATCCAGGTTGATCTAATTTGTTCTAACTTGCTGTTAATCTCTCTTAGGATTAGTTCTAACTATTTGTTTAAAGCTATGTTATTAGCTAACTGTTTGCAGGTTTGGCTGGCCTCTTTTATAGAGTGTTAAGTGATATGAGCCAAAAATACTTTTTCTTGATTGAGAATTTTATTTGTGGATTTAATGATATTTTTCATTGTTTATGCTAAAAATGTATCTTTTAATATAGTTACGTACGATACAGTTGCTATGAAGGTGTCCTATCAAAGGTATCCTGTATATTCCTAGTTTTCATAGCCACTATGGTGATTAAGCATAAGGAGGACAAATCTCTTGGGATACAACTATTTTGGCATTTTAGGAACAAATGGAAAATGAACAATATTGTGTTATGCTTTTGTCACGACCCAAACCCGGCCCTATGGGTTAGCATCGTAACTGGCCAGTAATGCGAGATTACCGAAGGCCTGCTGAACAGTTATACAGTAAAACAGAGTACAGGGCCTGGCGGAAGCCAATACAGTAAATAACTAGTGTCCATTGAGCTGTGACAATCTGTATGCCAAAAACATTTTTCATGCATTCGTACAGTTCAGAACAGTACAGTCTATACAATCATATACAAACGTTCAGTACGGGGACTTAATCCCTCGATAACAGTACGGTCAAACAGTAAACAGTTTATACAATAGTACAAAACAGTAAGGAGACCGATGGGGAACACAAAAACACCCCAAGCCATAGCATGGCGTCTCGGAACCTCGCAGTGAGGCACATAGGCTGGCTTGACAAAACTGGGGACTAACCCACGCTCCTAGCTCCGGTCTGGCTGCTGAGAACCTACATATATATATAAACAGTGAGCTAAAGCCCAGTGAATAACATAATGCGTAAAGAGGTTATGAATGAATGTCCTTACAGTAATGAAAACAATTCATTAAACAGTATTTCGATCTTTTAGTATTTCAGTCAATCAGTCATATGTGGTACATCCAATAGCCTATAAACAATACGTCCAAAGGACCGGGCCTTAACAGACCCAACAATAATGATGGCCATCAATCAGTAAACAATATGGTTCCACAAGGGAACCGACAGAGCTCTGTAACAGTAACAGTAATCAGTAAGTGCTAAGGATGCCACAGTACAGTTCGGAATACAGGACATACATTCATTCAATAAACAATATCAGTTCAATAAACAGTTCAGTTCAGTATTCAAAATATAACCATTTTGAACATATCTTTACACAAACGTTACTCACAGAGATTGGGCTAATAGCAGCTAGAGCGCGTCCCCGAGAGCCAACCCTAAACAGTTAACAAGTAGAACACACACTAAGTTTCACAGTCGGGAAGGATGATAATTAAATCCCTAAATTTCCTCGGTGTGGTTCTATGTCTAAATCCTCATTAAGATGCCTTAAACTAGGCCTAAGAATGCCTAGGATGGGATGAGGATGCAAAAATACACTTGGAAGGCATTTTTCAAAAGTTGCTGAAAATAGGAGCCTCGCTCGAGCGAGCCTTCCTTCGCTCGAGCGAGCTTCCAAAATCAAAGGCTTCGCTCGAGCGAGAAATCCTTCGCTCGAGCGGTCTGCAGAAACAGTAAAAGTACTGGATGCTCGTTTTTTACGCTCGAGCCACCAATCCTTCGCTCGAGCGTGGCTCAGAGGAAACCTTGGTCGCTCGAGCGAGGAATCCTTCGCTCGAGCGAAGAAGCCAAATCTGGAATTTCCAGATTTGCCTTCCAAGCTCAAACCAAGCATTCCCAACTCAATACTCGACCTCTTGGGCCCAAATTCTGGAGAATACATCCTAAAACAATGTATAACAAGTTTCAAAAGCCAATTTATGAATTCAAGCCCCAAAGGTGAGTCAATTAAATACAAATTCAAACCCATTTTCAAGAACAATATGTAAACATGCAATGCATGAGTTTTAAACCAAATTCAAGCTTCAATCCTTGCTCTAAAGAGCTCAATAGTTGGAAAACATTTTGAAAACATGGGCTATAATATAAACATGGACATGCATGTATAATCTACCATGAATTCAACTTCAAAATACACTAAAATGGCCATGCATGCAACAATGGAGTTCCAATTCAACATTTTAGCACTAAAACATGGTTTAATCCTACAATGGAGCAAGAACCATGCAAGATGAAGCTCAAAGACAACAATAAGAAGATGGGTTCTCTTACCTAAGTCTTGTAATTAAAGCCTAGAAGCTCAATTATGCAAATACACTTCAATTTACTTCAAGTCTTCAAGCAAATCAACAAAAACAAGTCCCTCTCTCTCTAACTCTCTTCTTGGTCGGCTAGAGTAAGGAAGAAAGGCTGATGAAATGAATATGTTCAAGTGTATACAAGGCTCAAAGATGATTAGGTAGTGGCCACTCACCATGGCAAGATCGTAATTACGACAAACTCTTTAATTGGCTTAATTTAATCTAGTTTAATCATTCCTAATCAATTTTCAGATAAATATACCATTAAATCACAAATATTCTACTGATTCCAAAACTCTAAACGGTTCCTAATTCGGCCGCCGATAAGGCCTTCAATTAGCAGTTTAAACATATAAATTCAAACAGATAATCAATCAATCAAACAGATGCAACATGCAATTCAATATATAAACTTATTCAATTTCAGTTTCGATTTCAATCAGTCCATTCAGTACTTCAGTTAATTCAATTATCAGTCATTATCAGTTCAGTTTAGCAGTAATCAGTAGCTAATTCAGTAGTTTATCGGTAATCAGTACGAGGGTTGTTACAGTCTCCCCTCCTTATAAGGAGTTTAGTCCTCTAAACTCGAGTTACCTTCAGTTTGGAAGAAAACAGGATTCAGTGGAAACAGTTCTGGGTATCTTTTAGCCATGTCATCTTCCCTTTCCCAAGTGGCATACACACCACCATGGTTCTGCCAATCAACTTTCACTAGCGGAATCTCTTTGTTTCTCAGTTTCTTGATCCGTCGGTTTACAACCTGTATAGGCCGTTCCTCGTAAGTGTAGTCATCACTCAACACTACTCGAGTAGGCTCAATCACATGGAAAGGATCCCGAAGATAATCTCTCAACATAGATATGTGGAAGACGTTATGCATATGCTCCATTTCAGGAGGAAGTGCAACTTGATACGCCCCCGGATTGATTTTCTCAATAATCTGATACGGTCCGACGTACCGCGACGCTAACTTGCCTTTGACTCCAAAGCGAGTCTGGCCTTTCATTGGTGTCACTTTCACAAACACGTGATCACCCACTTCATACTCTCGGTCTCGTCTTCTGACATCTGCATAACTCTTCTGTCTACTCTGTGCAGTTTTCAATCTTTGCTGTATCAGTTTTACCTTTTCAGTTGTTTCATACACAATCTCGGGCCCAAGCAACGGCCCATCTCCAACTTCTGCCCAGCAAATTGGAGATCTACATTTTCTGCCATACAATGCCTCGAAAGGCGCCATACCAATACTCGAATGGTAGCTGTTGTTGTAGGCGAATTCAGCCAACGGCAAATGACTTTTCCAGTTTCCCTGAAAATCAAGGACACACATTCTCAATAAATCTTCTAGAGTTCAATGACTTCAATCAAAACATAGGGTAAACAGTCTTGACATTCACATATATAAAAATAAAAAAATAAAAAACAACTAACCCATCTGTTTTCTTTAGCTTAATTACTTTTTCTCCAACAGCAAAAACATAAAGAAAGAAAGAAAAACATAGCCAAGTGTCAGCCATTTCTCAACAATTTAGGGAAAATAGAGAGGGGGGTGGGGAGGGAGCAAAGGATTATTATTTATTCCAATACACTAAATGAACATCAGCTAATGTTAACTGGGAGTGGATAGGACCACAAAGCATTACCAACTGTGGGCAAGTTCTAATCTCTCTATCTAATGTCGTCTAATGCTTGTTCATTCACTTTTTCCCTCTCTTTTCTTTTACCTCCACAAATTCAATATCCTAACATAGCAGCAGCAAAGTTTTCACCAAAAACTTTTATTGATTGTTGCTGCTGCTGATTAATTCTACTTGCTGCTGATTGTTGTCAATGATGGGAAATACAAGTATGAACTGGTAGTAGCTTGAGAATGCAGGATCAAGAGATGTATCAAGTGATGTATGATAGGCCTATTGATGGGTACTGGTGTATAAAGCAAAGGAGATGTGCAGCTGCTGAGTGAACTTCTAGGGTGTAGTTGCTGTGTCAAAACACTACTATCACACAGTAGGTACATCACTTGACAGCAAAAAAAAAAAAAAAAAAAACTGTAAATGGCCACAGCAATAACAAAGTCATCTACCATTCACCTCAAGTAATGTTTGATCTGTTGTAGATTATAAACAAAATCGTGCACTGTGTAATGCACAACTGCTAGACTGCTCTTAGCCCAAAACGCTATCCTTGTCTTCACAATATGCACACCTACTAGATTGCTCTTGTCCCTAAGGTTTAAGTTGGTTTTTAGTGAAAACTTTGTTTGATCATGCAAGTAAAAAGTGGCATTTTTTTAGGTAGCATTGTTATATAGAATTGAAATGAATGACTTATTTTGGAAGTCCAATGGAGTCTATTGTATTCCATTTAGAGATTACCATTTTCCTATTGCTTAAAAACTCCAATTTAGAGGCTGTTTGTTAGGTTGTGAGATGTCACGACCCAAACCCGCCCCTATAGGTTTAGCGTCGTAAACGACCAGTAATCCTTGAATTACTGAAGGCCTCTGAACAGAATAACATATACTTAAGGGATGCGGAAGCAATTATACAAAATATACGTAGTCCATCGAGCTGTGTAGACATATATGAGATAGATAATATTTTAAACTTATATAATGTCAAACTTCCATAAAAATAGTATCATAGGAAACTTCGCCCAAGTATAGGTAGACAGACCAAACAAAAACAAAAGAACGTCTTCAACAGGATCACAAAACTTGATTTCTTAAAAAGGAACCTCATCGAGAGGTGCGGTGACTGGCTGACCCAAAAACTCGCCAGGCAGTAGCTTAGGCCTGGTCATGCGCCTGCTCACCTACATACATAATATAAACAGTGAGTGAAAGCCTAGTGAATAATAACAGAGTAAATGGGTTTGAATGAATGATGTCCCATAGCAAGTTCAGTAAACAGAAACAGGTTCATATTCACAATCTTGATCAAATCATAACAGAAATCAAAATTCATACTTGAGTATACTTGTGTAGACACCCCATTTTTGACCGCCCTTACGACTTGGACGCCACCGCTTGCACACCCAATGATGACTTTATGTATGCTTGTCAAGTGCTCGAAGCCCTCAATAGAATGCCACAGCTTTGAGACTTCAAAACCCTATACACCCCTTGCCTTGTTTTGGACCAAAACCCTAGTTTTTCAAGTCTAAAAACCCTGAGACCTGTAGGCCTCTTTCTTTGGGCTGCCGACCACTATTCTTGGCTGCCAGCCACTGATCTTGGCTGCCGGCCAAAATTAGTGGCCTGCCGACCACAAGTGTGTTTTGGCAGATATTTATGCTAGTTGTGCCAGCTACTTTCACAGAAGCTTGCATCTACCTACACATGTATATATTGATATTTCTGAAGGAGTTTCATTTTTTCTATATATAGGAGACCTCCTCTTCCATTTTTGAGGGTTGAACATTTTGGAGCAAAACTCTCTCTCTCTCTCTTTCTCTCTCTCTCTCTCTACAATTCTCTCTCTCTCTCTTGCAAATTTTTAAGCTTTTGCCTATACACTCTAAACCAAACATTGTGGTATTGGAGCTAAGGCACTTTTGAGCTTACCTTGAGCTCTTGAGGGTGTGTAAGTGTTGATTTTTTACTTGGAAAGTGTTTTCCTCTTCAAGAGGTATAAGTCTTGGCTTATTGCTTTGCTTTATTTGCTATTTTGCCTACTTTTTTGGGGCTATTTTTGGACTATCTAAACTCTGAAATTTTAGGCTAAAACTTGTGGTTTAAGGCCAATAAGAGTGGAGAGGTGGCTCACCATTCTTTCTACCTAGCTTCCAAGGCCTTTACCCTTGTGTTTCCTACCTTGTTGTTAACCTTTTTCGAGCTTTTTACCACTAATTCTCAAAGTTTTTTTCAGTGGCTAAAATGTTGTTTTGAAGTCCCAAAAATGGTGGGGGTAGCCTCCCCTCTTTGTGCTTGCTTACTAGCTTAACATGCTCCATGTTTTAGCTTATTGTTATAGCTATTTTTGTCTTAACTCCAGCATGTTTTAGGACTGATTTAGCACTGTTTTAGAATTGTTTTTGGTTGTTCATTACATTTGAACTTTGTATTGCATACTTGTAGTGTAATTGTCCTCATAAGCTTGGTGGTTTAGGTTAAGTTGATAGTGTTTATTTCAAGCTTTCCATACTTGTGATCGCATCTAATCACCTCTGTAACCTCCCTCCTTTCTTGGCTTTTCATTTGCTTTGAAAGTTGTTTCAAGCTAGTTATTATTTTTAAACTTGAGATTGAGGTCTTGTGCTTAATGGTTTAATCCCTTTGGGGGTTCATTACCAACGGCATGACACTTCTCTCATGCCTAAAACAACTCATGGTTTGGTACCCTTTTCCATTAGAGGACTTAAAGCTCACTTTTGGACTTAATTGACTAAAGAATGGTTGGTAATTAAAATGGAGTGATAAAATGAGGACTAAAAATGATACAAGATAATAACTTGGTTAGGGTTCAATCGGACGTTAATTGAATCCTTGAGTCTTGAATCATTTCATACTTTTTAGTGATGTAAACGGTTCAAGAGTCAACGCCAATCACTTCTCGTGATCAATCCATAATAGGGAGGAGGTCTGAGAGTCTTTATTTGTTGCATTTATTGAACTTGTACACTTTGGTTCATAGGCCATCATACAATGAAATTGCATCGATTGATGGTTTGTGAATCAAATTTACTACTTCTTTGAGCTGTTTGATGATAAGGAGGGATAAGTTGTGCAAACAACTCTTGAGAATACCCTGTTTATGCTCTGTATGCTTTCTATTGCAGCAAGAGGAACCAAAAATCAGTGGTCGGCAGGCCACTGTTTTTGGACGGCAGGCTACCATTTGTGGCCGGCAGGCCACCACTTCTGGCCTACCGGCCACTTTTGTAAAATTGAGCGGCAGCTTTTTTGGAACAGAATAGAGCAGAGACTGAGGTGAAAGGTGTTTACTGTGTAACAGAAGCTTTCTGGCAGCAGAACAGTGTGCTTTTCGGGTGGAAATCCGTGCATACATGAGCATCCCTCGCTTCCCGGAGCTAATTAGTTAATTTGGTTACTTTATTTCATTTTGTAATTAATTAGTTAGCTAATTAGAATTTTGTAATTAATTAATTAGTGTTAGTTTCAATTTGTAATAATTAGCTAGAATAGTTAATTAGTTGTGATGTTGTAATAACTAGCTAGCATAGTTAGTTAATTCGTTTTGTAATAGCTAGTTAATTAGCTTAGCTAGTTAGTTTATTCGGACCATCCTGCGCGAGGGCAAGCAGTTGTAATAATGTGTATATCTTCCAACCCCATGTCTTTCTCCCTTTTATTTACCTGTTTATGATGGTTAGTTTTAGGGCATCATGTTTCATTTAACATCTCTCATGCCTTGCATCCATTATCTTACATGCATTAGGCTCGGCACATCATTCTAATTTGCATTATTAGTTAAACATTTTTTGAATACATGCTTAGACCGCATGCTATCAAATTGATTCATATGCCATATTAGTAGCCGAGCCTAATACTTGCATATTGCATGCATTGCATTAGTCATATTGCATAGTTAGGATCATGCATTTTTCTAACTCTTTTGTTTCTTTTGGCTTGCCTCGGAGTACTAGGTGAGCATTTCTGTGTTTTAGCATATTGCATTGTTTGTTGATGTTGCCATGTTTAGCATGTTCACCATGAGGCTAAGTGCTTAAGTGATAAACTATTTGAATGCCTGTGGATGAAGGCTAATTGCTTGAATTGGAATAATTTGAGCAATATTCATATACGATCACTTTTTCAAGTGGTACATATTCGAAATAATTTTCAAAAACAAACATAAAATTAAATGTTCCAATTCTTGCAAATTAGTTTGTACTTGTATGTGTGTGCATCATATAGTAACGTTAGCCTAATAAATCGGAACAGGAGCATATAATGTAAATAAGATTCACATCATGATTAGTAAAGGCTAATCTTTGATCGGGCGAGCTGGGGTGCTCAATTCATGACCTTCCCCTCTTATACCTAAGTTTCCAAGCCGAGACAATCTTGGTGATGACAGACACGTGGCCTTTGGCACGAGTCATAGGTTTCTTAAATTTCTAAAAAATATTTAGGTTACGACTCTGTATCTGGCAAAGTAGTCTATTTTTGGCATTTTTTATTCAAACTCGATTTTCCAAAAGATTTACCGGATTTGGACTCTTTGGTGTTTATCTATTTCACATTGCAATTGTGAGATCAAATTCAGAACCGCGGGAGTCCGAACTGTAGGGCTTATTCGTTTTCCGAAAGGAGCGCAAAAAGTCGAGCTACAACTTGGTACATCCAATAGTGCTAACAAATCAAATACAGAGCATTACGGGTCATACTTATCAGTGCCATAAGAAACCTCTGGTATTGGGTACGGATAACTTGTCAGTTCCGTAAAGAAATCTCCAATACTGAGAATAGATAACTTGTCAGTTTTATAAAGGAACCTCCAGTACTGGGAACAGATAACTTGTCAATTCCATAAAGGAACCTCCAGTATTGGGAATAGATAACTTGTCAGTTCTATAAAGGAACCTCCAGTACCGAGTATGGATAACAGATTTGAGCCATGGAATTGTTGTCATGAATACTTTTCAATATATATAGACAATCATTCATTGGACAAAACATAACATTTCATAAAGTAGATCTTATTGCATCTTAAAGAAAATAAATAAAGTTGAACATAACTTTACTAAGTTATTACTCACAGTTGGCTCCAATAGCAGATAAACAGAACAGATAACCGGATAGCTTACGGCGCGCAACCTACACAAACATAGTACGAATACTCATATTGAAACACACCCTCGGATAGTACGTTACTTATTTCACTTTGTTCTTCGTGTGTTTCTAAGTCTCATTCTCATTATTGTTAAGGCCTTGGCTAAAGAATGGGTCACTGATGGTGAACTTACTTTGCCTCCGGTTGATGTCACTCTAACCAAGAAGGACAAAGAAAGCCCAGATTATTGTGTCTATCATAGAACCACCAGGCACTCTACTAGGAACAGTTGGACTTTGAAAAGTATCTTCAAAAAGAAAGTTGACGCAAATGAGCTGAAGTTCAAAGATGTCGGTAATCGCGATGTAAGGAAGGACACTTATCCTAACCACAAAGAAAATGGGAAGAATGTACACATGATTGGCTATCTTGGGCCTGTGCTCGATCAAGTGCATATGGCGTCCTACTATGATGAGTTAGAAGAAATTGCTAGCGGCCAGCTCCCTGAGACAGTACCTGCAGAGGAAAAATTCGCAGAATATACTCATGCTCAGGCCTTGCAAAACTCTCGTAAGTTTCGCACCTTCTTTGACTAGCTGGGGCTAAGCCAAGCCGGTAGGTTGGAAGCAACAAAGGCCCTCATTAACATTTCCGAAGTGCATCATGCTGAAGTTGTTGAGGCTAAGGAGTATGTGCCTTGGCGCATCCAGGGAGATTATGGGGCCATTACTTTTTCAGAAGCAGACAAAGCATACCCATTTCCTCATAACCGTCTGCTTTTTGTCATAGCTTACATTAATGATGTAGAGTTCAAACGTGTTTTCCTTGATGGTGGGGCGTCCATAAACATCATCACTACTGACACCTTTGCAAGGGCTGGTATCCCAGAGTCCAGGATGGTTCGCCAACCCATCACTGTAACAGGTTTTGGTGGTGAGAAAAAAGTTAATAGGGGCCATGTTGTCATGGACTTAGTAGTTGGTGAGATCTACTCCGCCACTAAGTTCCATGTGATCAAAGCGGACACAAATTACCATATAATACTTGGCAGAGCTTGGATGCACCGATATGGGGCTATCCCGTCCAGTTATCACCAATGCGTGAAAGCAAAGTTGGGAAAGCGCACAGTGACGATAAATGCTTCTGAAAAGCCATTCGGAGTGGAAGAGGCACACTATTCAAATGCAGTTTTCTTTATTAAGCTGTCAACGGATTAAACTCCAAGGACTGGAAAAATTGTAAGGGTAAAGTTGCCGAAGTGGGAAGACATTCGAGATGCAGAGGCTGCTCTAGAAAGCAGTGGACAGAAAAGGAGCAGCAAATCCACAAGTCCTCCGCCTAAGATTGTTAAGGTGCGCAAGGGCGGTAAGACAGTTTACTACCTATGACGATCTTGGGGGCCAGACTTCATACCTTGGAAGGATGGCCCCGAGACAAATAAATGTGACAGTGGTGGGTCCCAAGAAGGGTTGGTAGAAACGCCTGAGCCCACCTCCAAATGCATGCAAAATAGGCCCAAACCCCAGCAGAAGGTACTTGCTGAGGTCAACCTTAATAACTTACCTGGGCAGAGCAAACCGGTGGCTATCAGTAATACAATGGCTCCGACAGCTAAGGCAGAATTGATAACACTACTAAAATAATACAGTGATGTCTTTGCTTGAACATATGACGAGATGCCTAGTCTTGACCCATCTCTTGTCACTCACCATCTAGACACTTTTCCCAACTCTAAACCAATCAAATAGCACGCTCGAAAGTATCACCCTGATCTTGAAGCAAAGATTAAGGCAGAGGTAGGAAAAGTTGCAGAAGGCTAAGTTCATTGAGCTTATAAGGTACCCAACTTGGCTAGCAAAATTTGTGCCTGTGCAGAAGAAGAACGGTCAGATCAGGATCTGCGTAGACTTTCACGACCTGAATAAGGCCTGCCTGAAAGATGAATTTCCATTGCCCCATGTTGACATACTTATCGATTCTACCGTGGCCATTAGATGTTCTCCTTCATGGATAGGTTCAATGGTTATAACCAGATCAAAATAGCACCAGAAGACGCAGAAAAGACAGCTTTCAGAACGCCATTGGGAGATTTTTTCTATACGGTGATGCCCGTCGGTTTGAAAACACAAGGGCAACCTACTAATGGGCTATGACTGCAGTGTTCCATGACATGTTGCATCATGAAGTGGAAGTATATGTGGATGATCTGGTGGTCAAGTCCACTGAGGCAAACCGCCACCTTTGCAACTTGGAAAAAGTTTTTCAGCGTTGCCGCAAATTCTGCCTCAAGATGAACCCTCTCAAGTGTGCCTTTGGAGTTACTGCCGGCAAGTTCCTTGGCTTTCTTGTACACCAGCGAGGGATCGAAATAGATGGGGATAAAATCAAGTCAATCATGGAGATGTCACCGCCACACTCTCTGTAACACCTGCCTCTCACCTACTTGTTACTTTTATGGTTAATTTTAATTATGTCTTTATCTGTGCTTTATATGCTTATTTATATGTGTCATGTTTGTTAACAGATATGCTCTTTTATGAAAAAGACATGTCTGATTCGTTAAATCGTAAGGTTATGTAGTAACTAGTGGATTAGGTGATTAGAGCCTAATTCACCATAATTGGAAACAGAAGGGTTCAGTTAACATCTGATGGGTGTATTTCTAATTTAATTAAATTAATTAAGTAAAGATGCTTATACCTTTTTCTATATATATATATATTTATGTTGAACTCAAAGAGGGAGAGAAAAGAGAGTGCGAGAGAGAGTTCTAGGGAACAAGAAGATAAGTGAAGGAGGTAAAGGAGATCTTGAGGCAACTTGACTAAACTAACTCCTGGAGGTACAAATTCTTTCTAATCTCTTGCATAAGAACTAATTTCCACCTTGAATTCATGGATGTAGACGCGCCCGTGGGGCTTCCATCTAACAGTTCGCAGGACTCGATCTTGTGTGTGTCGGTTCTAAATCTGAACCAAAGAGTCCACCTCTGGCAAATCGTTTTAAGGAAAACAGATTTTTGAAAAGTAGTGCCAAACATGGACTGCTTTGCCAGATTACAGAGTCGCCACCTAAATATTTTTTTTTAAAAGGGGGAATTTAGGAAACCCTGACTCGGTGCCGAAGGCCACGTGTCCGTCATTACCAAAGTGACTTGGCTCGGGAGCTTGGGTACGATCGGGGAAGGTCAGCTATGAGCACCCCCTTTCGCCCGATCCGAAGACCGGCCTCTACTAACCGTGATATCCGTTTTTGAAAACTTTATGCGCTCTTATTCCAATTATTAACCTAGAATTACTATGTTATGCGCACAGCAAACAAGTATAGACCAGATTGCCTAATTTGGAAATAAACATTGCATACCCGTCTGTTTAGAAATCAGTTTGAAATTGCTACTCGCAAGTAGGCTAAAACACGGATTTCAACGAGTTTTCCCAACTCAAGCAATCCAACCTCCACCCACAGGCATTCAAACAGTTTATCTCACATAAGCATTTAGCCGCATAGTAAGCATACTGTCATGCTAACATTCACACGCATGCGACATGCTAAAGCGTAAATACTTACATCGTACTCCGTGCCAAAAACAAAACCCGGTTAGCAAACATGCATGACCTAGTTCATATTAAGTGGCTAATGCAACACAGGCATAAATGCAATCTAGAGTAGGCTCGGCTAACCCTAAACATGGCATATGAAATGTTATCACATAGCACGTATTCAATTTGGAAATTGAAAATTACGACGCAATTTGTGTGATGTACCGAGCCCGGTGCATGTAAACAAATGCATGGATGCACGCATGCATTGCATAAGGTATGCTAATTTAAAATGCCCTAATCTACCACTGAAAGCGGGTAAATAAAAGGGTTAGAAAGAAGTGGGGATTGGAAGACATACACCCACTCACACACACTTATTACAAATTTGCCCTCACTCGGAGGGACCGAAATAATAATACAGAACCGAATAAATAATTAACTAAACTAGCTAATTAAATATTACAAATTGAATAAATTAATTAAGCTAATTAATTAACCTAATTAAAGCAGTAAATGCCTCGGGATGAGGGCCGGATGCGTCGCGTGCCCGGGACTCGCTCAGAATCGCACTGCCGTGCACGGATTGCCTCTGTTTCCTCTGCTCTCCTCTTCAGAAAATTACCAAAATCCCAGGAGTGCCTCTCAGGGCATTGGGGATCACCACCGGCTGGGATAGAACACCACCGGCTAGAAGATGTGGCCACCGGCACTAAATTTCCTTATCGGCTGCCAATGAGCAGCCGGTCGGCACTAAAAAGTGCCGGTCGGCACAAAATTCCTGCAGAACCTGCAACTCACAGCAGCAGAGGGAAACAACATACAAGGCAATACAATTCAAGCCATTTATGCACCAAACACATCCCACATCATGTTTATGACTCAATGGGGCATGTGCCTCGATCCTCGGACCACCAATCGCGCATTTCCATGCGTGATGGTCTAAAGGACCAAGAATGCAACTTCAATGTCAAATGCACACAAACCAAGCAAGCACATAAGGGTGCTAAACCTCCATCATGACTTAGTCAAGAGGCCTAGCATGCATGTCCATGTGATGCAACCCTAAGCATGTGATCTAGGATGCAAGATGGACAATGGCATGGCATTTATGCAAGCATACAAACAAGCATATAAGGCAAGTATGCTAACTAAGCAATGGGATGGACTTATACATGAATTGAGCAGCTCTAACAAGGCTCAAAACAGTGGCCAACATGCTCGAAAATGAAGGCTAGAATGCACACACACATGCATACAATTATGGTCCAACACTTAGGCATTCATAAGCAACTCTCATGCATACTTAAAGAGGCCAAACATGGACTAATAGCATGCATTTTAAAGCTCTGAAAATCATGCTAAACATGGTGCCAAATCATGCAACAAAACAAGCCAAATATGCAATGAATGGCCCAAGCATTTGAAACAAGCCATGAAGGCTTAAACCAAGGCCAAATCCACCAAGCCTCACAAGGCTAAGGGGACCTAAAATAGGTCACAAGCAGACCTAAACAAAGCCTAAGGAGCACCTAGATGGCATCTAAGAGGCTCAAGTGCAAAGGCATGCAATATGACCAAAACAAGGAGCATTCAACACATGCTTTTAAAGCATTAAAGAAGCAACCAAAGCATGCATACGAGCACATCATAAGGTCTGAAATGGCATGTTGGATGGTTTTAAACCACCAAAAATGAAGCAAGCATAGCATGCTATACACTCATATTCTCAAGGCCAACAAGCCAAATACAAAGGAGCTATATAATGCATGATAGGATCGACCCAAAAGGCTATGGACAGAGCTAAATCATGGCAAAATAAGCACACAAGCTTCACAAATCTAAGCTTAAAACATGCTAGAAAATAGGGCAAACAACCTAGACATGTTAAGGCATAAAAGGGGCATTACAAGGCAACTATACTAAGCATGTATAGGAGACCAAAACCAACTTAAAACCAAGCTATATCATGGCAATATAAGCATGGAAAACAAGTCAAACAAGCTCAACACACACTCAAGCATAGAGCACCTTAAGGAAGCAAAATTTGTCCTTTTCAAGGACATCAAGGAGAGGGGGTGACCCTCTCCTTCTTGAGACTTCAAGGCATGCTCTTCACCACTGGAATCCCTCAAGATTTCAGTGGTGAAGAGATCCTATCACCAAAATCTCGGATCTCTCCAAAATAGCACAAAATGGGCCCTTTTCAAGGCCTAAGGGGGGGTCAAACGTCCCCAAACCTCACAACACTCTTAATGAACAATAAAGAGGACTTAAAAACAGAGATTTTATGTGTTAATCACTAAGCACAAAAACTGTTTTAAACTAGGTAAAAATGAGGTGCAAAAATGGGGAGAAAGGGAGTTAGTATCTCACCCTTGTAGCCTTCTTCAACAAAGATGGAGTGATGGCCTCTTTAAGCTTCAAATCAACCCAAAACAGCAAGAACCAACCTTTGGAACCTCAGAACCAAGAGAAAGGTGGAACACTAGGTGTTTTAGTGCAATAGTAAGGCACAAAACACCTAGATTACAAAGAGAAAGAGAGAGATAGTAAGTGTATCTATTCTAACCCTAAAAAAACCAGAGCTCTAACTCTCTAACAATGTCTAAAGCTCTCAGATTTTGTAACCATTGAGCAAAGGGAAGAGCCTTCCCTCTTATAGGCCAAAGGCTTACAAGCTTGGCCACTAAGCAAGCTCATCCCTCCATACACGTGTATGGAGGGGAAACAAGTTGCATACAGCTGTGAGAAAATATCTCACAAAGCAAGTGCACAGTGGTCGGCTGGGCAAAATGGTCATTTCGCCCAAAACAGTGCCGACCGGCACAATATAGTGCCGGTGAAAACTACATCCAGCCGGTGACCTCTAGCCCCAGCCGGTGGTGTGTGGGGACGCCTCAGAAGGCATTCCCTACCCCTCAAAGGCAAAACACAGGTGTTTGGTGCAAAACCAAACACAAACGGTCGAGTTTGGAGGTCCTGAGGCACGGCGCGCGAACCGAGAACTCCGGGAACTCCAAACGAACACACATATGGAAGATCACCGAGTGTTCAAGCGGTGACGTCCAAGTCTTGAGGACGGTCAAAAATGGGGTGTCTACAGTTGCCCCTCTTTGACAGAACTCGAGAGTCATAACAATGACGGGAGTGAATGTCAAAGTCCAGAGACGACCCGTTTTTGATAAGGCCGAAGACTTGGACAAACATACAAAGCGCAAATGGTTGAACTCGCAAGCTGCCTACGTATCCCTTAGGGAATCAAACCAGCGTAGTTCATGCAGGAGGCACACATGCCAACGATAAGATATGCGCCCGTAGGCAGGGGCAAAATGCAACTGAATATGCAAAAAGCCGAGCATAACTTATGATCATGCAAAGAAAGCTGTAATGAAGCACACATGCGACAGTTATAAGCTAACATGCAACAGTCTACACTACAATGTAGAAAGGATGTAAGAGAATTATGCAATTCTCAAAACGTCTCACTCGGAGAGATACAATACCTGTGCGACTCGTCTGGTTCCACCAGCGGTAAATGAGCCGTACATACAATATCGTGCCTGCAAAGAAAACAATCTTAACAGGTACGATATGATTAGCAACATGCATGTCATATGCAATGTGAATGCTGAATGATATGCAATATATACAAAACTATGTATAATAATGCAAATGAAAACGCAATTAAAACTACATGCAAACTACATGCAGGGCAATTGAATCATGATTCAATCATGAGCGGTTCAAAACCACACAAATGTCAGATAGATTGATGGAGGTAACAAGTCCGTCTCCCATAGATCGATGTCTGATCTATGAGTACTTCGCACGGACACAAGAACAAGTATTGGGTGGATTGACATAAGTGGGGTGACGACCCGCTGACGAAAGAGCAATGATCCTAATGCCGGATGCAACAATTACACTACGATGTAATGGAAATGGATACAATGGATATGGCACGCGGGCCAAACCAAATCTTGCCTAGGAAAGGCATGTACACATACAAACCACGTCTAACACAGCAACGGTGCCGCTACCCTCAAGGCTCGGACACAAAAGCTCGACAACTGTGCTTCGACGCGAGAAATATGGGCACATACCAGACCAAGCTCAACAAGGAAAGGCACAAGCCATGGATGGAAGGTGATGCAGTGGATGCATGCAACCTACAATGCAATATAGATGGATGCTCGCAAAATGAATGCATGACATATGCAGTATGTTGTTTTTGAAATGCATGACACATGCATGTGTTTTTTGTTGTTTTTTTTTTTTGAGAATGCATGACACATGCATGTGTTTTTTTTTTGAAAATGCATGATATATGCAATATTTACAAATGATGATGCATGAGACGCATGTGGATGCAATGGCTATGATTGCGATTTTCCCTATCTTACCAACCGGGCGATACACTAGGTTGGTTCAGTATCCAGAGTCGAGGCGTAAACACGCCACCTCAACCTATGGGGCTCCCATACAGATTTCAAGCCGAGGGTTCATCCCCCTGGGTATTTAAACCAGACTTTAGTCTCGGAAATTCCGAACCTTTGCGTTCTAGGCATAAGCCGTTCGAACTCTAGTTTTCACCGTCCCAGTTGATCTTCTAGGAACTCACCGCGAGCACAGACAGGTGGCTTTACCAGACCACCGAAAGTCGTTCGGGCACGACAAACACCAAAGGAATTGCACCTTCAGAGGATTTAAGGTCTCCTAGACCGGAATGCAAAATGTATGCATGACAATGCATGTTGTTTTTGTGTTTGTTTGAAAATGCAAATGATGCATGATTTTTTTTTTTTTTTTACTTTTTGGTTTTTGAAATGCAAATGATGCATGATACATACGCTACCTACAATGATACATGACAATGCAATATTTACAATGCGATGCATGATAATGCGGATGGGGCACGCATGCCGATGTATCGAAGGTTTTGCACCCCCCAAGGATTTAAGGTCTCCTAGACCGAGCGTACTTTTGGTCCCGCCGGACTCTCGTTTCGGGGCAACGCAAGTGTGGTGCGCAAAATAGCGCGATGAAATGCATGCCAAATGCAATGAGGGGCAACTGTTAGAGAGCAGAATATGCATGACAATGCTCGCAATGAAATGCATGACAATGCAGTCAAACGGGTTTAAGGTCTCGCCAAACCCGGGGGGCAACGATGAGATGCGCAAAACAACGCTGTGGAATGCATGCCAAATGCAATGAAGGGTGCAAGATGGTGCGATGAAGCGCACGCTAGACGCAACGAGGTGCGTCTTACTGCACCGAAGGCCTCGCGCCTCCCGGGGATTTAAGGTCTCCTAGACCGCACGTGTTTAAGGTCTCGCCAGACCAAGCGGGGTAACTGTTATGCAACACTTAAGTGAATGTGATGCAAACGAGTAACGCACGCGGGTGCAAATGGGGCAGGCGAGACGTGCGTGTCTCAAAAGACGGAAAATGGAGTGCAATGAGGTACGCGTGCCTCAAAGGATGGAAAACGAAGTGCAATGGGGGTGCGCCAAACGGCGCGGTGAAATGCATGCCAAATGCAATGAGGGGCAACTTTAGTGCACCGAAGGTCTTGCACCTCCCAAGGATTTAAGGTCTCCTAGACCGTACGTTTTTAAGGTCTCGCCAGACCCGGATGGGTGCATGGTTTCAAAATGCGCGGCAATGCGCGGCTGCTGAGATAATGATACATAATAATGCACGCGCCAAAGGTTTTGCCTCTTCGAAGGATTTAAGGTCTCTTGGACCGTACGTGTTTAAGGTCTCGCCAGACCGGACGTGTTTAAGGTCCCGCCGGACCCGCGATGAAACTCTAAGGTGCGCGAAATAGCGCGATGGAATGCGAAATGCAAGATGAAGCACGTGAAGTAGTACACCTCACGTGGATCAAAATGAAATGCAAAATGAAGCACGTGAAGTAGTACACCTCACGTGGATCAAAATGAGATGCAAAACGAGACACACGTACCTCGAGATGCAACGAAATGCAAAATGAGGTACGTATACCTCATTTGATGGTCAATGAAATGCAAAATGAGGCACACGTACCTCGGGATGCAATGAAATGCGAAATGAAACACGTGAAGTAGTACACCTCACGTGGATCAAAATGAAATGCAAAATGAAAGAGTATGACACGCGTGCCATACGACAATGCAAGACGGTGCAAGTCGCAAGGGACGTGCAAGATGGCGCGATACGATGCGCCGGACAATGTGATGGATGCGCGTGACACACACGGGGCAACTTTTGAATCTCTGTAAACGACAAAAGGATACAAAAGGGATATAATCTTTGCTTGAACTTGAGTGCCACGCACAGTAGAGACGGTCCGAAGTCAAGACGGAGGCCGGTTGAGCATCGGGGATGCATTTTCTTGCACTTTCTTGAGCTATAAAGACCCAAAACTCCTCAATTTGCCTAAAAAGGGCCTTGGGAACACCATCGGCTGAGTGGGGTGGTCACCGGCTACCACCGGCTGCATAAAATCATCTATCGGCACAAAATAGTGCCGACCGGCACAAAAGAGTGCCGACCGGCAGAAAATGCCTGATCGGGGGCAGTTTTGCCATTTTGCCTCCGGTCTTTTAAAATAGGGCTTGAAACCCTATTCCTCACACTTCAAGCCGCCGAAAACTCCTCCTCTCTCTCTCTAAAGTGTTTTCCTTTCGATTTTTCACCGATTTCTTCGCGTTTCACGCCCATTTTCTCGTCGGATTCGCGATATTCTTCGCGTTTCGGACATTTTCGACCGAACAAAACTTTGTTTCGGTGCATTTTTCACCATTCTCGCCTTTTCGGGACTTGTTCCCCTCGATTTTCTCTTCATTCTCGTGTCTTTTCACATTCCGATTCTTCCGGCCATTTCCGACCCTCTCGGGGTTGACTTTGTCGGTTGACTTTTCGTATTCCGGCCCATTTTTCATTTTCCGGTCATTTTCCACCACCATTACCCATGGCAGACGATGTTCCACATGTCGGGACTCCCCCGGACCATGAGATGGACCCCGGGGTCGAGCTCCTCCCGTTGAGCGAGCGCCCATTCGATCCGGCGACCTATCGCCCGGCCATCCACGTGCTACCACCCGATGGACTTCGCCATTTCCGCGGTTTTGACAGGGCTTTGGACCCGGAGCTCTTGCTGCGCGAGCCGGCCTCCCACTTGTCTGCTGGTGCCACCGAGGTAACATTCTGGTCTTTTATTTTCTGCAATGTAGGATTTCCTGTCAACTGCCATAGCTAACCGAACCCATTAACTGCTTAGTTCTGATGTACTGTACTGTAGTTGATTGTAGACAAACTCATAACTGACATCTGTTTAGGACCGACGCGCATGCACACACAATACATTATCCTCAAGCACTCAAACACACGGCACACATTGCACTGCAAATTCAAAGACACCCGGTGCTTATTTGAATCTAAAAAAACCTGCACGCATGCTAGTTTTGCACTGAATCGAACCACTCGAATACGCTGCCGTATTACATACTGTAGCTCACTGCAGACACACGATGACCCGTTATCTGCTTGAATCTGAAAAATGCGCACACGTGCACCATATCTGCATGCTGTTTCTCACAAAACACACTGACACATCACAGGCCGTATTCCACCGCAGTATACTGAAACCTGACATTTGCTTGCATCTGAGAAACGTACACACGTGCACGATGCTTACACAGATTTGCACCGTTCAAACAAAAAAAAACACACTGACGCATCGCACATTGTAGTTTACTGTAAACACACCGGCACCCGGTTTTTTTTGTTTGAATTTTAAAGATAATCTGCACGCATACCAGATTTACACCAACTGCATATCTTCATATGGCTTTGCAATTTCTTGACTACAGGGAGACTCCCATACTCTCCGCGGGTATGGGAACGTTACC
Organism: Camellia granthamiana; assembly: GCA_036172215.1. Taxonomy (NCBI): domain Eukaryota; kingdom Viridiplantae; phylum Streptophyta; class Magnoliopsida; order Ericales; family Theaceae; genus Camellia; species Camellia granthamiana. The sequence continues at coordinate 29,840,301 of CM069903.1, read as the reverse complement.
GCTCGCGATTGGTACGCCGAGCTGCCTGACGCCGTTAGCCGCATTGTGGATCGGGCCGGCTTCGGTACCTTCTGCAGGGGACTCTCCAGGCTCTCTGCCTGCAGACCTCTTCTTGCCGCTCTGGCAGAGAGGTGGTGGGACACCACCGATTCTTTTCATCTATCAGCGACCGGGGACATGACGATGACCCCTTACGACTTCTCGATGCTCACCGGCATTGGGGGGTGATCCGATCCCCTTCGACACAGACATGGACGAGTGGATTGCCGCTCAGGTTTATTTGCTCGGCGAGGCGCCGCCGCTTGTTCGTCCAGGGTTCGTCCGCTACTCCTGGTTCGAGGTGCAGTTTAGGGTGCAGCCTGCGTTGGAGGCGGCGGCTCCGATGACCGAGACGGCCGTAGAGCAGTATGCCCGCGGCTTCTTGATGTTTCTGCTAGGGACCACCCTCTTCGCCGACCGGGCGAACACCGTGCCTCTCTGTCTTCTCAGCGCACTGGTGGACGTCCGACGGATTGTGCAGTATGACTGGGGTGGCGCGGGTCTGGCCACCCTTTATGGCTACATGAGCTCCGTTTCTCGTGGCAGTGGACAGCTGCTAGGAGGCTACTGGCGAGCCTGGGAGGTACGTCTTCTCCTCTGCTTTACCTTTCTGCACTATACTTTCTGTATTCTGCACACTGCACACACTGTAATCTGTATACTGTACACACGGCACACACATATTTCTACTTTATACTGACTGTATACTGTACACACGGCACACACATACTGCTGCTTTTATACTGACTGTACACTGTTCACACTGTACACTCTGCTCAATACACTGCACAACACACGGCTCCGCTATTTCTGCTTTATTCTGCATTCTGCTTTTCTGATAAATGTTCTGACATCTGTCTTGCAGTTGTGGGTCTACGCCTACTTCCCCAGACTAGAGCCAGTGCCGGAGACGGAGACCCCTCTGGTCGTCCCTTTCTCTCGCCGTTACGACGGGCGATGTACCCGGAGGCCCCGGGACACTTTCAGCTTCTTCCGCCATTTCTTTGACACCATTACCCCCTCCGAGGTATGTTTTACTTACAGTCCGTTTAAGCTTCGCTTTCAAGTGTACATTTCTATATCAATAGACAATCAACTGTATTTCATTTCAGGTCACATGGCAGCCATGGGCTCCACTACCAGCGGTGATACGAGATCGGTATGCCGGCGCCATGGAGACCTCGCGCTACCGGATTCTCCTGGAGGGCCCAGTCTGTCGGGCCTGGTACCTGGGTGAGCGCTTCTTGCGTCAGGCCCTAGGATTGCCAGAGCAGATAGTTCCGATCCATCCTCCCGAGCGCGTGAGGGAGACTGAGGGGTACAGCTTCCAGCAGATGGAGGACTACACCCTTGGTTGGGCCGTGGACGTAGATGCCTACAGGGGCGAGGGCGACTACTCAGAGTACATCCGGACCTTCATCATGTAGCCTCTGAGCAGGGGCTCTCGAGCTGATCCAGCGAGACCTGCGGCGCCAGCGGCCCGGGCAGAGGTAGGAGCAGGAGCGGGGCCATCACAGAGGGCTTGGGCTCGCGGCAGGAGGGGAGTGCAGAGGGGGCGAGGGACGGGCTGGCCCGCTTTGCCTACTATGTTGACTTATAGGGGGCAGAGTGGGGAGACCTACCAGATCCCTTTTGCTTCTCCCCCGGCTGATCATGAGCTGGCTGGTATTCCTGACTTGCCGCCGGTATGTATTACTTTATTTCTGCATCTTGTATTGTTATTCCATTTCAGTTCATTCAGATATCCCACAGAATACTGATGTACTTGATACTTTTGCAGGCTTCCTCCGAGTATACCCGTCAGTCTGTGGAGCTGAATGCGTCCCTGATGGGGATGCTGCAGCGGACTCTCGACGCTCTGGCCGTCTATGGCTTGCCGGTATGCTCTACTGACCACAGTCTCAAATCATACTCTGTTTCGCACAATCTGCTATACTGCACAAAAATCTGACAAACTGCTCATGGCTTTCACACACTGTACTCATACACTGCATTCTGTACTGATAAACTGCTCACGGTATTCACACACTGTACTCATACACTGCATTCTATACTGATAAACTGCTCACGGCATTCACACACTGTACTCATACACTGCATTCTGTACTGATAAACTGCTCACGGCATTCACACACTGTACTCATACACTGCACTCTATACTGATAAACTGCTCACGGCATTCACACACTGTACTCATACACTGCATTCTGTACTGATAAACTGCTCACAGTTTTCTGATATGCTTGTTCTTTGTATTTTCAGCCTCCTTTCCCGATCCCTCCAGTGGGTGGCGCTGCTCCAGCTGGGCCTCCCCTCTCTACTCGGGATGGCAGGATATTCCCTCGTACTAGAGGGGGACGTGGTCACGTGGGGAGTAGCTCACGAGCTCCAGTTCCGGGAGACGGTGAGTCGGAGGCGGGGACTGAGTCATTTGCGGAGGAGGCCGGGGATAGCTCAGGCTCAGGCTCCGGTAGTGACGGCTCTGACGATGCTTTCGTGCTTCTGCCCAGGAAGAGGGCGAGGACTGATCCTCAGGCATGAGGCCTGCTGCTGATGATGATGATTTTTGCTGCTTCTTTTCCTTATTTCTTTTCTTGTACTTTTCTCTTTTTGGTAGATAGAGTACTATGTACTGCCGCAGGCAGGTTTTTGCTTTTCTCCAAACTATGTACTTGAAGAGATTATATATAAAACAATCTTTTTATCTAAAAGAGTGTTACATTTGTCTATATCTGTATATTTCATACTTCGCACTGCATTGCATCATATTACACCTCAAATGTAAATGATATTGATCTATTGTTTAACAAAACAACCAAGCATTTGCGCTGTAGTAACAGGATAACCAATCAACTAACAGCAAACAACTTCAAATAAGCCACGGCTCAAACTGAATACACAGCCCATGCTCTGCTGGGGATTGGGGCTACATACGGCCTGCGATACAACACTCGGTTCATTCTGCCCACAGCAAACCCTGAATGGGTAACCCAATCCGACAAGACAGATCACAAAACTGATGCGGTTGCAGTTGAAACACCTTCGAATGCCTCAAACCTTTCATTTCCTTCTCTTGCTTTGCACGAATGTAGAGAATGGCACAGCATTCTGAGCACAAGCAATTGCTTTTTGGAAGAGGATGGGTTTTCAACCGGGGTGTCGAGCCTACCACAGGACACGACGAGACAGACTCAAACAGAGAAATAAAAGGTACACGACCTAGCACAACGAGATACACTTGGAAAAGACTCAAAGCCGACATTGAGACCAACAAGTCAAAAGACACGACACACGGACATGTTTTATAATAAAAGACCTCAGACTTGAGGAGCCAATTCCTCCGGGTAGGTTTCCCATCCCTTCTGATTTGTGTGATTCTCACATCACTCGACCCTCAAGCTCGTTTTTTTTCTCACCAAAACCCTTTTTCCTCACACTTTTTCCTCTCATCGTACACCTCTCTATTCTTCATTCTCTCATTTTTCTATCCCTCCCCCAGGGTGATTGATAGATGAATAGGAAGTTACGGGTTCATGCCCGACATGGCTAGCTCACGGCTATTTCTTCTGGTAGATGGGGGTGCCTTTCTGGCGAGTGCATGCTGGCGGTGGGGGGAAGACAGGATACCTGGCTCAACTGTGCCCCTAGTTCGTTATTTTGACCATTTTTTTTTTTGTTTTCTCCTTAAAACAGTTTTGATCAAAATGAGAGTTGGATTAACACACTTATTCAATTTTTGATTTGAAAATCATGTGAATCAGGCTGTGAGCACTGAAAATTCTCCTTTCTGGGGTCCAAACATGATCCAATTTTAAAAATGAAATAGTTTTTGAGAAAATAAGCCAACCTCAGTGACAATTTTTCAAAGACTATTTTTGCAAACAAACGATGCTCGACGAGCGTAGAACTTACCCTTGAGATATGCAACCTCGGATCGGAGGCAATGGAAAATTGCCCCTTGCTTGAAGGGGGAATAAGGCAACGGAAAGTTGCCCCTAGTTTGAATGGTAACTTAGGGCAACTTTTGGACATGGATGGCAATGGGTGGCAACGGAAAGTTGCCCCTTGTTTGGATGGTGCCGCGGCGTGCTGCGCATCACTCCTTATTGATGACGATCGGACCCTCAGACGCGGAGGAGACGAAGACGTTCTGAATCAATATATGGACACAATCACCTAGGAGGTGTTGGTGGTTGAGCTTCTAGGGAAAGTTGATCACGTAGCTTCGGATTGCTGCAATCGGGACATTGGATTCGGAGAGGCATAAGTGATCAAAACCATGACATGGACTGAGACGCTATGGAAGCGTTGGGGGCTGGACTTCAGGATGAAGTTGCCTACGTATCCCAGACATGGGAATCAAGCCTTACGTAGTTCCGGGCAAGGTACACTCGGGTATTTAACCTCTCCTTTTTATGCTCTAACTTTTGCCAAGGCGCCCAATGCGGGTTTTCGACCTTGCGAGCTTTATTCTTCTTTCTTTTCAAAAAAATTTTTATTTATTTTTTTTTTTATCTTTTGCTATCCTTTTGCATTTTTCTTTTCTTTTCCTTGTATTTTTGTCTCTTTTTTTTGTATTTTGCTTTTTTTGCTTTTTTTCTTTTTTGCTTTATTTTCTTTGTATTTTTCTCTTGCTCTAACTTTTGCCTGGGTCGCCCTTCCGGGTTTTCGGCCCAGCGAGCCTCTCAAAGGGTAAAAGTGTAACAAGTCCATGCCAAATGGTTTTGAGATTGGAGCCCTCCGTACCCAAGAGAATGGCTATTGTATTGATTTGCAGAAAGATCCACCTTAGCACATCGGATATTTTTGCCCCTAGTTCGAGGGGTGCTTCTGTTCTAGCTTTGCAAGCTTCTTCTGATGAGGTCTGATCTTCTTGATCTGACTTTGGTGCCTCTTGCTCGAGGGCTGCTTCAAACAGGGCCCCACAGGCGTTTGACTGCTTGGACATTCTGAACGGATTCCTGGTTCGGAACAGATAGATGGAACCTTGAGGCTGAGAGCGATCCTAGGCTGCACAATCTCAAGAGCGATTCCACACAGGTCTTCACAGGACCGCGCAAAACATTTTGTTTTTGAAAGTTTTTAAAGAAAACGACACATCGCTTGCGCAGAAGATAGTGTGGAACCGGTCTGGATCAAACCAGGGTCTTTCTCAGTACTCACGCTGACAGGCATGATTTCATTCATTAAAAGTTTAGCGTGCCTCTCTTTCTCTCAGTTGATCAAAGTTTTACAAAACCCGAGGAATTACTTCCTCTTTGTTTTTATCACCGCAGTGTATGAATAGTTTTGAAAAACTTAGGTCAAAACAATGATTCTTAAGGCACACGAGAGCAGGTGGAGTGCGCTGTCACCCCATTCGAATTCTCCGGCACAACTAGCCCAACACAGTCAATAAACATGGGAACACGGTAGCCACGGCTGTTTCATTCAGGTTCCCCGGATGTAAATTGGCTCCAACAGAGGCAGACCCAAAAAGAAAGCAAGAGAAGTAATTACAAGACAAAACGGTGCTTGAGGCAACAACCCCGAAGTCACCTAGCATTCTATACAAAAGAGGGACTGACTCATTACAATTAGGCAGACCCTTAAACAAAAGGACTGACTCAAAACAATGAGACAGACTCAACAACAAAACAGAAGACTGACTCGACACCCAAGTCAGGATTTACAAAACTAGCATTGGCGGGTACTCAAAAATGCGTGCCAAACGCCACATCAAAAATGTACCAAATATTGCCCGCAGGCGCCTCATCTTCTGATCACATACTCGCGGTATCTGTGCCTTCGGTATCTGTATCCTCGTAGTCCAAGAACTCCGTAGTGATTGATTTGGCCGAGGTTGGCGGAAGGATGATCTTGTTATCAATCAAGTCTTGTACCTCGTGGCGGAGGCGGAAGCAGTTATCAGTAGCATGGCCAGACTGTTGATGGTACGCACAGTACTGAGTGGCATCATGGTCCGCTGGAAGGGGTTTGGGGAGTGGCCTAGGATCGAGAGGTGTAAGATGCCCCTTCTTGGCCAAAATCAGAAGTGCCCTAGACAAAGGCATGTAAAGAGGATGGAAGGCCCTGCGCCCTCGGGGCAGGTACTTTGGAGCCTGAACACTCCTGCTAGATGTACTGGTGAATGGGTCGGCAGGTGCGGCTTTGGATTTCTGATTCTTCCCGGATACAAGGCTAGGGGTGGGAAGGATTGTTTTGGCATGACGGGGCCTATCCCGATTCTCTGGTTGATTGGTACTGCCCTTAGGCGGGGTGGGGAAGGCATCCTCCATAGTTTTTGTCATAACTGCGGATACCTGTTGCTTGTTCATTCCCCCGGCTTTCAAAGCCTCTACTGCCCACAGCAGTTGTTCGATGGGATCGGCATCTGCCTTCACTTTGTCCTTACCTCTGGCCTCAGTCGGGTTGAGAGTTTGGGTGGATATCGGTGCATCACTGTTGTATGTGGAGGCCATCTCCGGCTGATTAAGCTCAATCACAATCCGCCCCAATAGCGGGGGTTCTTGGGGTTCGAAATTTTCGGCATACGGTGCAACCGGTGGCAAGGCTGACATTCCGTAAGCGAGATCAGCCACGGACCTCTGGAGATCACCTATCATCCCCATTAACTCGAATGTAGTGGGCTCGCGAGCCTGATAGAACTGGGGGGTCCAGATTGGGTGTGCAGCGGGCGACCTGGGCGGGTGCGGCATATCAACAGTAGCATCACTCTGTGGGATGGTTTCCTGACTCAACGCGGCCGTCATGACCACAATCTCTTCAGAGTTCTGCGTCATGTTCGGTCCTGCCTCAGCAAGGAGAAGACACTAACTGTTCTGGATCAACTCACTGAATCTCTGAACTGAAACGGAAAACAGACGGTATTTCAGCCCCAGACAGATCAAATACAGGTGCAGCCGAACAACGGTACTATACTGCTGATCACTGTTTCCCAGATTCACTGTTCAAAATGAACTGATACCCACGGATATAACTGATTCCCAAAACACTGACACTGATGCCCTCAGGCCGGATATTCAGATTTGCAAACTGGTATATGCATTCCTGTAGAGATACACTCTAAAAGCACATAGCAAGTAGATGAGAGCCAATACACCCCTATGGTGGGGTAGGGTTTCCCTGTCCTATTTTGTCAGGAGCTAGGGTTTCACTACGCACACAGCGGTTTCAAACAACCTAACATCGGGTAAGCAACCTGTCCTAGTTTGGAATGGTCACTATGGATTCCGAATATGCACTAGGTCGAATGGTCGAAAAGGGTGCCCCGGTAAAACCGGGGTTTGTGTTCCCATACTGGCAGAGCCCGCAACCGGTCAGCCTTACGGTCATGCCTTGACAAGACAAGCCTCCAGCAAACCGCTCAGGAATAGCAGATGGCCAACACGGTGTCCTAGGCGCACCAATGCACATGCAATGCAAAGAAACACATAAGTGTAGTCAAAACAGGATATCACGAGTTCGAGTCAAGCTCTCTAAATTCCCCAGCGGAGTCGCCAGAAACTGTAGACGCGCCCGTGGGGCTTCCATCTAACAGTTCGCAGGACTCGATCTTGTGTGTGTCGGTTCTAAATCTGAACCAAAGAGTCCACCTCTGGCAAATCGTTTTAAGGAAAACAGATTTTTGAAAAGTAGTGCCAAACATGGACTGCTTTGCCAGATTACAGAGTCGCCACCTAAATATTTTTTTTTAAAAGGGGGAATTTAGGAAACCCTGACTCGGTGCCGAAGGCCACGTGTCCGTCATTACCAAAGTGACTTGGCTCGGGAGCTTGGGTACGATCGGGGAAGGTCAGCTATGAGCACCCCCTTTCGCCCGGTCCGAAGACCGGCCTCTACTAACCGTGATATCCGTTTTTGAAAACTTTATGCGCTCTTATTCCAATTATTAACCTAGAATTACTATGTTATGCGCACAGCAAACAAGTATAGACCAGATTGCCTAATTTGGAAATAAACATTGCATACCCGTCTGTTTGGAAATCAGTTTGAAATTGCTACTCGCAAGTAGGCTAAAACACGGATTTCAACGAGTTTTCCCAACTCAAGCAATCCAACCTCCACCCACAGGCATTCAAACAGTTTATCTCACATAAGCATTTAGCCGCATAGTAAGCATACTGTCATGCTAACATTCACACACATGCGACATGCTAAAGCGTAAATACTTACATCGTACTCCGTGCCAAAAACAAAACCCGGTTAGCAAACATGCATGACCTAGTTCATATTAAGTGGCTAATGCAACACAGGCATAAATGCAATCTAGAGTAGGCTCGGCTAACCCTAAACATGGCATATGAAATGTTATCACATAGCACGTATTCAATTTGGAAATTGAAAATTACGACGCAATTTGTATGATGTACCGAGCCCGGTGCATGTAAACAAATGCATGGATGCACGCATGCATTGCATAAGGTATGCTAATTTAAAATGCCCTAATCTACCACTGAAAGCGGGTAAATAAAAGGGTTAGAAAGAAGTGGGGATTGGAAGACATACACCCACTCACACACACTTATTACAAATTTACCCTCACTCGGAGGGACCGAAATAATAATACAGAACCGAATAAATAATTAACTAAACTAGCTAATTAAATATTACAAATTGAATAAATTAATTAAGCTAATTAATTAACCTAATTAAAGCAGTAAATGCCTCGGGAGGAGGGCCGGATGCGTCGCGTGCCCGGGACTCGCTCGGAATCGCACTGCCGTGCACGGATTGCCTCTGTTTCCTCTGCTCTCCTCTTCAGAAAATTACCAAAATCCCAGGAGTGCCTCTCAGGGCATTGGGGATCACCACCGGCTGGGATAGAACACCACCGGCTAGAAGATGTGGCCACCGGCACTAAATTTCCTTATCGGCTGCCAATGAGCAGCCGGTCGGCACTAAAAAGTGCCGGTCGGCACAAAATTCCTGCAGAACCTGCAACTCACAGCAGCAGAGGGAAACAACATACAAGGCAATACAATTCAAGCCATTTATGCACCAAACACATCCCACATCATGTTTATGACTCAATGGGGCATGTGCCTCGATCCTCGGACCACCAATCGCGCATTTCCATGCGTGATGGTCTAAAGGACCAAGAATGCAACTTCAATGTCAAATGCACACAAACCAAGCAAGCACATAAGGGTGCTAAACCTCCATCATGACTTAGTCAAGAGGCCTAGCATGCATGTCCATGTGATGCAACCCTAAGCATGTGATCTAGGATGCAAGATGGACAATGGCATGGCATTTATGCAAGCATACAAACAAGCATATAAGGCAAGTATGCTAACTAAGCAATGGGATGGACTTATACATGAATTGAGCAGCTCTAACAAGGCTCAAAACAGTGGCCAACATGCTCGAAAATGAAGGCTAGAATGCACACACACATGTATACAATTATGGTCCAACACTTAGGCATTCATAAGCAACTCTCATGCATACTTAAAGAGGCCAAACATGGACTAATAGCATGCATTTTAAAGCTCTGAAAATCATGCTAAACATGGTGCCAAATCATGCAACAAAACAAGCCAAATATGCAATGAATGGCCCAAGCATTTGAAACAAGCCATGAAGGCTTAAACCAAGGCCAAATCCACCAAGCCTCACAAGGCTAAGGGGACCTAAAATAGGTCACAAGCAGACCTAAACAAAGCCTAAGGAGCACCTAGATGGCATCTAAGAGGCTCAAGTGCAAAGGCATGCAATATGACCAAAACAAGGAGCATTCAACACATGCTTTTAAAGCATTAAAGAAGCAACCAAAGCATGCATACGAGCACATCATAAGGTCTGAAATGGCATGTTGGATGGTTTTAAACCACCAAAAATGAAGCAAGCATAGCATGCTATACACTCATATTCTCAAGGCCAACAAGCCAAATACAAAGGAGCTATATAATGCATGATAGGATCGACCCAAAAGGCTATGGACAGAGCTAAATCATGGCAAAATAAGCACACAAGCTTCACAAATCTAAGCTTAAAACATGCTAGAAAATAGGGCAAACAACCTAGACATGTTAAGGCATAAAAGGGGCATTACAAGGCAACTATACTAAGCATGTATAGGAGACCAAAACCAACTTAAAACCAAGCTATATCATGGCAATATAAGCATGGAAAACAAGTCAAACAAGCTCAACACACACTCAAGCATAGAGCTCCTTAAGGAAGCAAAATTTGTCCTTTTCAAGGACATCAAGGAGAGGGGGTGACCCTCTCCTTCTTGAGACTTCAAGGCATGCTCTTCACCACTGGAATCCCTCAAGATTTCAGTGGTGAAGAGATCCTATCACCAAAATCTCGGATCTCTCCAAAATAGCACAAAATGGGCCCTTTTCAAGGCCTAAGGGGGGGTCAAACTTCCCCAAACCTCACAACACTCTTAATGAACAATAAAGAGGACTTAAAAACAGAGATTTTATGTGTTAATCACTAAGCACAAAAACTGTTTTAAACTAGGTAAAAATGAGGTGCAAAAATGGGGAGAAAGGGAGTTAGTATCTCACCCTTGTAGCCTTCTTCAACAAAGATGGAGTGATGGCCTCTTTGAGCTTCAAATCAACCCAAAACAGCAAGAACCAACCTTTGGAACCTCAGAACCAAGAGAAAGGTGGAACACTAGGTGTTTTAGTGCAATAGTAAGGCACAAAACACCTAGATTACAAAGAGAAAGAGAGAGATAGTAAGTGTATCTATTCTAACCCTAAAAAAACCAGAGCTCTAACTCTCTAACAATGTCTAAAGCTCTCAGATTTTGTAACCCTTGAGCAAAGGGAAGAGCCTTCCCTCTTATAGGCCAAAGGCTTACAAGCTTGGCCACTAAGCAAGCTCATCCCTCCATACACGTGTATGGAGGGGAAACAAGTTGCATACAGCTGTGAGAAAATATCTCACAAAGCAAGTGCACAGTGGTCGGCTGGGCAAAATGGTCATTTCGCCCAAAACAGTGCCGACCGGCACAAAATAGTGCCGACCGGCACAATATAGTGCCGGTGAAAACTACATCCAGCCGGTGACCTCTAGCCCCAGCCGGTGGTGTGTGGGGACGCCTCAGAAGGCATTCCCTACCCCTCAAAGGCAAAACACAGGTGTTTGGTGCAAAACCAAACACAAACGGTCGAGTTTGGAGGTCCTGAGGCACGGCGCGCGAACCGAGAACTCCGGGAACTCCAAACGAACACACATATGGAAGATCACCGAGTGTTCAAGCGGTGACGTCCAAGTCTTGAGGACGGTCAAAAATGGGGTGTCTACAATGGACTATAAGGAGAAATGAGAGGCTTAGGTAGAACAAATTGTGTTACAAACCCTAATAAGAGAAATTCTTCAAATCTTGATATAAATAATGCTCATCTATTTGATCTTGCTTGACTTTAAGTTAGATGTCCATAATTTTGTTGAAACATAGAGTTTCCATCTAGTTTTGAACTTGTTGATGAGATTGTAGAACTTGAGTTTGAATTTGAAGCCCTATTTTTGAGTTGAACTTGGAAATTGTTTGTACATCATGTTTGTTAAGTTTTGGCCTTTAATTTGAGTGAATTTGGGTTTGATTTGGAGGAATTTGGAACCCCAAAAACAGAGCAAAATTTCTGTTCTAGAAGACCCAGAACTGCATGTGCGGCTAGGGAGCCTGCACATGCGAGAAACACGGGCACACGTGCGACAGGTAGGCCCGCATGGGCAGAAAACAGGGAAGGTGCTGGAAGCATTCTAAAATAAAAGCACCTGGCGGCGCACGTGCGGCCAAGGGGCTCCACACGTGTGGCTGTCTGGCGACTCCGATTTCACTTTTTTGCTTCATTTACCCCATTCCCAAGCCTCTGTTAGCATGTTTTATACCCGTAATTACTGTCCATGTGCATTGTGTGAACATTTAGCAGGAGTTAACAACATTTAGGCTACTTGATTCCTAAGTAAAGGAACCAATAAGTTGAATGTATGACAGTTAAGCATTCTACGTTTATATTTGTCTATGTAGGTCAAACGCCAAGCTCCAGTCACCTGCATCACGAAACCCACTGTGAGTAACACTGCTGTAAAAATATATATGATTTAAATTATCTTTTCTCTTATTCAACTTATTCGTTACGCTGATATGTTTCTTATGTGGATAAATGATAATTCTATCTCAGTTTTCATTATTTATTATGACGACCCCTCACCTCTTCATATGAGTACAATTCTGTCAGTTCCATTTCATGGAACTCCTGTTTAATATGGCAATAGCTATCATCTCTGATCTTCGGTCTTCATGACCGTCTGTTCGTTCTTTCTGACCGTTTGTTCAGTCTTCCAAACTGCCTGTACTTATTGTTTTTGAATATACTACGTGAAATGTTATGTTTCTTAAATGTCGTATGAACCTACTCAGCTGGTGTTGTATTTTACGTTATAATTATCATTCAAAATCTCTTTATTAAGTTGTTATTCACTAGGCCCTAGCTCACCTTTTGGCATATAATGTAGGTGATCCAGTTCAGGAAGGACGTAGTGGCGTCGGTCTTGCTCTGGTTTTGTCAAGCTAACCATCAGGCCTCACCGTGAGGTTCCCATCTACCTAAGTTCTGAAGTGGCCAGTGTTCACCCTTTTGTATCACTCATGTGTTTTTGGTCGGTTGTCACTGGCATTATAAGTGTTATCGATGGGAGTAACTTTTCCCTTTTGATTGTCTTTTTAGACAAACTTGTAATAGCACGTTGTACTTTTGCATATATATATATATGTATATATATAGTAATGTCTTTTGTCTCATGTAAATTCACAACTTATTGGACGTTTTGTTTTCTAGCATAATAGCTTCCGCTAGCCCCGTTTATTTACTTTGTTCAGTTAGGCCTTCGGTAATTGTAGATTACTGGTCGGTTACAACACTAAACCTATAGGGGCGGGTTTGGGTTGTGACAGAGTGGTATCAGAGCACGAGTTGTACCGCACACAAGTGTCCAAATGAGCTATAGAATGTTCTAGAAGAGAAATTAGGGCATATTAACTGCATATGTGAGTGTGTGTGGTTTATATAATGTGTCTATGTGGTGATAATGCATGTATAAATCTTATGTGTCCTATGTTTATTATCACTATGTTTATATCTATAGCCCAATGGAAGAAACAAGACTCGAAGAGACATTTGAAACTTCTGACACGAGAATGGATCGGTTAGAGCGAATGGTAGAGTTGTTGACGGAAGCATTAAGACAACAACAGAGACAGCCCTTTCCACCTCCACCTCCGCCACCGATTCTAGTGGAGCCACCTAACAATGGTGACATTATTACCCTGACACAGAAGTTTAACAAACTGAAACCGCCTACTTTTCCAGGAGGCCTTGAACCGTTCAAAGCTGAAGATTGGATTCTGGAAATTGAAAAGTTATTCGAAGTATTTCCATGTACTGAAGAACAGAAGGTTCTGTTAGCAACTTTTACCTTACAAGAGGAAGCGAGAAGATGGTGGATGCTTGTTCAAAATCAGCAAACCGTCATGGCTTGGGCACAGTTTAAAGAAGTGTTTTATGAGAAATATTTTCCACAATGTGTGAGAGACCGCAAGGTAACAGAATTTGAGCAGTTGAAGCAAGGTACTATGATAGTAGCAGAATGTGAAGCTAAGTTCATAGAGCTTGCACGCTACACGACACATATGGTAGACACTGAATATAAGAAAGCCAGAAAGTTTGAAGGCAGTTTGGATGTTAAGGTTCTTGATCAAGTTAATGTACTCAAATTAGAAAAATATGTTGATGTTTTGGATAGATCCATCATAGCTGAGGCGAATGTTGCCGCACTAAAGCAAGCTAAGGCACCAGTGATTGACTGGAAGGGTAAAAGGCCGGGATCTAATTTCAAAAAGGGTCGAAACAACTTCAACACTCCACCGAACAAAAGACAGAATATAGGATTATCTACTAGCTCAAGCTAGAGAACTGATACACCCATTTGCCCAGAGTGTGGAGAAAGACATAAGAGAGTTTGTCGCAGAATTTCTGGTGCATGTTTTCGTTGTGGAAAAATAGGCCATATGATTAAGGATTATCCTTTAGTGTCACAAAGCACAAGCCAATCTAGGGCTAACTCAACTGCATCAGTGTCAGTATCAAGGATAAATTCGAAAGAAGCTACGGGAAAAGAAACTCTAAAGCAAGGACAGGTTTTTGCATTGGTACTGGGTGATGTGCAGACTATAGAGACGGTTGTGTCATGTATTCTTCCTATCTATTCTCAAAATGCACATGTATTAATTGATTCAGGGTCTACACATTCTTTTGTATCCTATACTTTTACTCCAAAACTACTTAGACCCTTGGAACCAATGGACTATATGTTAGTTGAATATGATTTGTGCATCTATGTATCCTGCGTGTGAGATTCTTATTGGAGACATGAATTTGTATGTGGATTTGTTACCTTTAGATATTGCATATTTTGATGTAATTTTGGGGATGAATTGGTTATCCAAATATTGTGCTATAATCGATTGCTCAACCAAACAAGTTATGTTTCATTTACCTGAAAGACTTGAATTTACATTTAGTGGGGATAGTGTCGTACCTCCCCCGTATTTGATTTCCTTCATGAAGGCAAATAAACTGATTAATAAGGGGTGCAAGGGATTCCTATGTTCGATGCTAGTAGTGTCAACTACTGCTAAACCAGATGTAAGTAGTATTCCTGTGGTGAAAGAATTTCCAAATGTGTTTCTAGATGATTTACCTGGGAATTTAATTGATAAAGAAATCGAGTTCACTATTAAGATTGTACCAGGTACCCAACCGATTTCTAAGACTCCATACCGGATGTCGACTACTAAATTAAAAGAGTTGAAAACTCAATTACAAGAATTGTTGACCAAGAAATTTATCAGGCCCAGTACATCTCTGTGGGGTGCTCTAGTGCTATTTGTCAAGAAGAATGATGGAACTTTAAGGCTCTGTATTGACTATTGGGAATTGAATAAGGTGACAATCAAAAATAAGTACCCGTTGCCACGTATTGATGATTTGTTTGACCAACTACAAAGGGCACAAGTATTTTTAAAAATTGACTTACAATCTGGATATCATCAGCTAAAAGTGAAAGCTGAAGATGTGGAGAAAACTACCTTCCGAACAAGATACGGTCATTATGAATTCCTCGTTATGTCTTTTGGGGTTACAAATGCACCAGCTGCTTTTATGGATCTAATGAACAAAGTTTTTAAGCCATTTCTTGATGAGTTCATTGTGGTCTTTATCGATGACATTCTGATCTATTCTAAAAGCAAGGAGGAGAATGAACATCACTTGAGGCTTACTCGTCAAACGTTGAGAGAGAAGAAACTGTATGCGAAGTTGTCGAAATGTGAATTTTGGCTGGATAGTGTAACATTTCTGGGGCATGTGATAACAAAATAGGGTATTTCTGTCGATCCACAAAAGGTAGAGGCTGTTGTAAATTGGCGGAGACCAACGAATGTGACAAAAGTTCATAGTTTCTTCGGCCTGGCTGGTTATTATCGCAGATTTGTAAAGGACTTTTCCAAGGTTGCTTTGTCACTCACTCAATTGACGCAAAAGGGGGTACCGTTCGAATGGACTAATCAAAGAGAGGCAGCTTTCCAAGAATTAAAGACAAGACTCATGACAGCACCGATTCTCACCGTACCCTCTGGCATGGATGGCTTTACCATTTACAGTGATACTTCCTATAAAGGTTTAGGGTACGTATTGATGCAAAACGGAAGAGTGATGCCTCTCGTCAGTTGAGACCACATGAAAAGAGTTACCCGACTCATGATTTGGAATTGGCTGTAGTGATTTTTGCATTGAAGATTTGGTGCCACTATTTGTATGGGGCTACGTGTGAAGTGTATACGGATCACAAAAGTCTAAAATATTTCTTTACCCAGAGAGAGCTAAACATGAGACAGCGGAGATGGCTGGAGTTGATTAAGGATTATGATTTGCAAATTATATATCATCTTGGAAAAGGTAATACAGTGGCCGATGCCCTTAGTCGAAAATCCATAGGAAACTTAGCCTGTTTACTCACCAGACAAGAAACAGTAGTGCGCGAGCCGATACTAGTTGAAGAGATCAAAAAGAAACAAGTGCAAGATGAGTTCCTCAAGAAAATAGTGGACGAATGGGAATCCAAACCTAAACCGGGGTTCAGTTTTGAGGATGGCATACTCAAGTTTCAAGGACGGTTATGTGTCCTAAACGACAGTGATGTAAAGAACCAAACTCTCCAAGAAGCCCACAATTCCAAATTTTCTATCCATCCGAGAAATACGAAAATATATCAAGACCTAAAGAAGAATTTTTGGTGGCCGGGAATGAAAAGGGAGATTGCGGAGTTCGTATCCAAATGTTTGCAATGCCAACAAGTTAAAGCATAACATCAACGACCCATAGGACTACTTTAACCTTTGCCAATACTGGAGTGGAAATGGGAACATATTACAATGGATTTCGTGGTTGGCTTGCCTCGCTCCAATAGAGGTATAGATTCTATTTGGGTAATTGTAGATCGATTGACAAAATTCGCTCATTTCTATAACAACCCCGACCTATGATTAACGCTAGTTCATGTTAAGTATGCCAAATAGGTAGTTAAGAAGGAATCCTGAGTCAATTATATGTGCATTGCATCATTTTGTGTTTATATCTATTTGGCATAAAAAGATCTGTTAATGTTTTAGTTTTGGTTTGCGAATTGAAGGCCTTATCGGCACCCGATTCAGAAACTGACTTGACTTATATGTTAATTAGGAATTATAGAATTTTATAGTGAGTTTAATCAAAATTCGATTTGGAACGATTAAATTAGAATAAATAATGCTACTTAATTTAGCTTAAGTTAATTACATGATTGCCATTGAGTGGGCGTATACAAGACTACCTCTACACCTTAATATATATTTATGACACTATTAACATCTATCTTCTAGCACCAAATGAGAGAGAGAGAGAGAGAGAGAGAAGAAGAAAATTTGGGCTCAAATCAAGGAATTGCTAGGAATTGTTGCCATTTGAGGAAGATTTGAGAGTTTTAACTTCATCTCTTGGGAATTCAAGTCTCTAGGTAAGAAATCAAACCCTTAATTGTGTAATTGAGTTAGACTCCACAAGACTTCAAGTGAATTAGGTGAATTCATGAAAGAATTGCACTAGAATTTAGTAGAATTGGGCCATACCGTGCATGCATGTGCATTTCTTCACAAATTAAGCATGATTTCAAAGAATTCTTTCATGCATGTGTTCATCTCCCTTGTATTTTGGGTATTCATCATGTTTTCTATCAAGTTGCCAAGTTTGATCATGTTTTGAAGAGGTTAAGTTCAAGAGAATTCATGCATGTTATGTTCTTGGATCATTCATAAACTTTTAGTTGAATTTTGCAAAATTGGCAAGCCATTGGGCCATGATTTCTTGAAATGATCTTTGATTCATGTTGTTTTAAGGGTTTTCATGTATTTTCTCAAGTTTTGGCCCAGAAAAATCAAGTTTGATGCTTTAAAGGTTGAGTTTGAGCTTAAAGGTCAAATCTGAAAATTTCAGAATTTGCATCCATGCTCGAGCGTGGGACTTCACACTCGAACGAGCACTCTGAGTGCGTGCACTTCCGCTCGAGCGACCTGATTCTCACTCGAGCGTGAAATGCATATACCTAGAAGTTTGTGTAACAACCCCGACCTCTGATTAACGTTAATCCATGATTAACTATGCCTAATTAGTGATTAAGGTGAAATTCTGAATTAAACTACATGTGTGTTGCATTGTTTGTGTTTATATCTGTTAGGCGTAAGAAGATCTGTTCGTGTTTTAGTTTCAATTTGCGAATTGAAAGCCTTATCGACGTCCAAACCAGAAATTGACTTGATTTATGTGTTAAATAGGATTTATAGAAATTTATGGTATGCTTAATTAAAATTCAGTTCAGAGCGATTAAATTTGATTAAAATAATGCCATTTGATTAGTTATGACAAATTACTACCTATAAGGCCACTTTGACACTCCACTCATCTCCTCTCCTTGATCTTAAAACACTTTGAGCCTATTCTAAGGGAAAAACGTGAGAGAGAGGAAGAGTAGAGGGAGGTTGAGCTTAAATGAAGAATTGACTAGGAGATTGAAGCCAATTTGAAGCTTTGGGTTAGGATCCCACTTGAAACCAACCTTAGGTAAGAACTATACTCTTAAGCCTTGTATTTGAGGCACCAAGTAAATGAACTCAAGAGGGTTAGGTGGTCAATTAAGCTAAGATTGGAGTATTGAAGCTCAATGCATACATGCATGTGTAATTCATGGCATTTGAGGTTATTTTTCTAAGGAATTCTTGCATGTATGTCATAATCCAAGCTTTGTTTTAGAAATTCTTCATGTTCTATGTCATATTGTCATAGTTGATCATGTTTTTTAGTTGAACATTGCATTTGGTCGTGTTTTGGGGAACTTTGGTTCAAAGAATTGCATTCAAGTCATGTTCATGAATTAATCTTGAGTTTCAAGTTGAATTCTTGTACAATTGACAAGCCTTTGGGCCATGATTTCTTGTTATAATTCTTTAAACATGTTGTGTTATGAGTTTTCATGTATTTCCCCAAGTTTTAGCCCAGAAAATGAGTTTTAGATGCTTCAAAAGTTGAGTTTGAGCTTGGTGATCGAATCTAGAATTTCCAGAAATTTGATCCACGCTCAAGCGTGCACTCTGAGTACATGCACTTCCGCTCAAGTGACAATGGTTACGCTCGAGCGTGAAATGCATATACCCAGAAGTTCTTGTGTTTTGCAGTCTACTTGAGCGAGGGAATCTACGCTTGAGCGAAGGTCTGAGTCTCACGCTTGAGCGGGGGTCGAGCGTCCGTCGAGCATGAAAAACATGTAACCAGTATTTGTTTTTCAAGTTTACAGTCCGCTCGAGCGGGGAAAGTCACGCTCGAGAGGAGCTTCATTGTCTGCATGTCCACTCGAGTAAGGAAAGCCACACTCGAGCGTGGACCTTATTTTCAGCAAGTTTTAAGAAATGTTTTCCAATGCATTCTTGCATCCCCATTCCATCCTAGGTATTCTTAGGCCATGTTTAAGACTCCATAATGAGGATTGAAGGTTAGAAACACACCAAAAGCAAACGACATCAGTTATATACAATTCGAACGTGTGTTTCAAGTGTGTATCTGTTATGTGTCATGTAGGTCACGTGCCGCGTACCGTTTGACCAATCTGCTCTGTCTGTCTGTCTGTCTCAAGGCCAACTGTGAGTAATAACATAGTAAAGCTATGTTCAACCTTATTTATTTTCTGTATGATGAAACAAGAATTGTTTTCTGAAATGTTATGTTCTATACAATGAATGATTGTCCAATTTCTAATATGTATTCGGGACATCCTTAGTATCATATGATATGTGTTGGCTATTACCCGGTATCGAAGGTTCCATCATGGAACTTAATCTGTCTGCACTCTGTTACTCGTACCGAAGGCTCCCTCATGGAGCTTAGCATGTATATTCTCTGTTACCCGGATCCGGAGGTTCCTTTATGGAACTGGTTATTCGTAACCCTCACGTGTCTGCATTTGTTCTGTATATGCTCTGTTAGCGCTTATGGATGTATCACGTATACTTACGCATGACTTATGATTTTTGTATATGATCTGGACAAATTATGAATTTGATACGAAACTGAATTGTGAATTCTGAATCTGTACGGACTCATTCATTGTAACCCCTTTACTCTATTATTGTTCACTGAGCTTTCGCTCACAGTTTATATTATGTATGTAGGTGAGCCGGCGCGTGATCAGGGCCAGAGTTGGCGGCCTTTATTTCTGTTTTTGTCAGCCAACCGTTGTGCCTCCCAAGGAGGTTCCGATTGAAGTCTAGTTACATGGCTGTTTTTGTACTTATGTTAGTCTCTGTCTATTTTGTACAGTTGGGTCTTGGATATTGCACTCTTGTAAATGTTTTGTAACTATGATATCCTTTGACCGACACGCTTATGTATATACAAGTTTTGAAATATTTTGTCCCATGTTTATCGACACCGCTCATTGGACTATTTGTGTTTTTGTACATTTGCTTCCGCAGCCCCTTATTATATGCTTATCTGTTAAGAGACCTTTGGTAATCCACGGATTACTGGCCAGTTACGATGCTAAACCTACAGGGGCGAGTTTGGGTCGTGACAGTTTGTGTATCTTGCAGCACACTCGAGCGACAGAAGTCACGCTCGAGCGAGGGACTGAGTCTCACGCTCGAGCTGAGATCGAGCATCCGTCGAGCGTGAAATGCAAGCAACCAGTACTTTTTCAAAAGTTTGCAATCCACTCGAGCGAGGAAAGTTGCGCTGGAGCGAAGCCTCATTGTCTGCATGCCCCCTCGAGCGAGGGAACCTACGCTCGAGCGTGGATCCCATTTTTAGCAAGTTTTGGAAAATGTCTTTAAGTGCATCTTTGCATCCTCATTCCATCCTAGGCAGTCCTAGGCCATGCTTAAGACTCCATAATGAGGTTAAATGGTAGAAACACACTAAGAACAATGAATAAGTTATGTACAATCAAACGTGTGTTTCAATGTATGAATCTGCCATGTTATGTAGGTCACGCGCCTCAAGATAAGTGAATTGCCCACTTTGCCATCTAATTGGAGCTACCAATTATCTGTGAGTAATAACTCTATAAAGTGTGAGTAATAACTCTATAAAGTTATGTTTGACTTTAATTATTTTCTGATGATATGAAATGATAAGTTTTCTGAAATGCTACATTTTGTATGAATGAATGATTGTCTAAATTTTCGTTGAAACGTAATTGTGGTATCCTTAGCAGAGGTCCTTGCCCAGGGGACATAATACTGTGGCTTATGGTCATGAGGCCCTCGCCCGAGGGATAATACCGTGGCCCAAGCCCTCGCCCGGGAGAAACAATACCGTGGCCCAGGCCCTCACCCAGAGGAGGCAATACCGTGGCACAGGCCCTAGCCCGGGGGAAACAATACCGTAGCCAATATATAGAATATGTTACCTGGTACCGGAGGTTCCTTCATGGAACTTGTTATGATTGACCCAAGAGACATGTTTGTGCTAATGGATGTACCACACATGATTTGAATAAGGACAAGATTATGATTATGTTCCGTCATCTGATTATGATTCTAATTTACTTTGAGACTCGAAATATGTTACGGGCATCATTCATTTAAGTCTTTACTATGTTATTATTCACTGGGCATTCGCTCACTATTTATATTATGTATGTAGGTGAGCAGGCACGTGACCTGGCCCAGAGTTGACGGCCTATGTTCAGTTTTTGTCAGCCAACCTTTGTGCCTCCCGAGGAGGTTCCGAACGAAGTTGAGATTTGTGGCTGTTTTTGTAATCATGTTAGAGTTTGTTTGTTTGTTAAGTTTTGAACAAGGTTTCTGACATTATGTTACTAGGGGTGATATGTATGGCTGTCTCTCAACATCACTCATAAGTTTATAAAAGTTTTAAATTATGTGTCTTATGTATGTCTTCACAACTCAATGGACTGCGTATAGTATGTATATTTGCTTTCTGTAACAACCCTCGTCACTGATTACTGATTAAGCACCGATTACTGCTAAACTGAGACTAATTATGATTAATAATTGAATTGATTGAAATACTGAACTGACTGACTGAGATCCGAGACTGATTGATTGACCGTAACTGTTTAAATGCATAATCTATCTGTTGACTGCCAAATTATCTGTTCTCTACTTATGCATTAAACTGCAAATTGGAGGCCTTATCGGCGGCCAAATCCGGAATTGACTGATGTTTAATGATCATCATAATTTATGCAATTTTATGGTGAAATTATCTGAAAAGTGTTTTGGTGTGATTAAATTGGATTCAAATAAGCTAATTAAAGAGTTAGGCTTATTTACAATGATGCCATATTAGTGGGCCATGTAGGCAAGACATATTTGAGCCATGTTATACTCATTTGCAAACATTTCATCAGCTCATTTTGAGCACACCACCGAACTAGAGAGAGAGAAAGTGAGAGACTTGAGTTCACTTGTAGATTTGCTTGTATACTTGAAGAATTGAAGTGTAGATTGCTAAATTGAGCTTCTAGTCTTGTGATTGGAGACCTAAGGTAGTGTGACTACCCTCTTGTTTGTGAATTCAATTGATTCTTGCATGGTTTAGAGGATTATTAAAGATTAGAGCCAAGATATGGCTTATAATGTTGAATTGAAGCTCGTCTCTTGCATGCATGGTTGTATTGAGGAATTTAAAGATGTTTTCATGGCTAATTGTTACATGCATGCTCATGTTTATATTCAAGTCCATGAATCCCTCATGCTTTTGTAAGGTTTGGCTCATTTGAGCTTGTATTTAAAGCCTTGAAGATGATTAAGTTCATGCATGTTTACATTGTTGAATTTTGAGCTGATTTCAAAGAAATCTTCACATGCATGTCCAAGTTCTAGCTAAAGTCCATGATTTCACCATGTTTTAAGAAGAAATGACTCATTTGAACAAGTATTTGAAGCCTTGAACTCAGTTGATTACATGCATGTAAATTGTTCATCTTGTTCTTGGAGTTTTCCTCAAAATGGTGTTTAATGGAACTACCTTTGGGCTTTGATTTCTCAAATTGATCTTTGACACATGTTATACATTGAGTTTTAAAGTGTTTTCCAGAAAATTAGCCCAAAAGGATCGAAAATGTTGCATTTAAACTTGATTTTGAACTTGGAGTTCAAACCTGGGATTTCCAGATTTTGGGTGTCCGCTCGAGCGGGAAAAGTGCCGCTCAAGCGGGGAAATCGAGCTCCCAGCATCTCTCACTGTTTTACAGTCAGCTCGAGCGGAGGATTGTACGCTCGAGCGGAGGCTTGTGTCACACGCTCGAGCGGGGGAGTTGCCGCTCAAGCGGGGACCTTTGTTGCATGTCCGCTCGAGCGCACGCTCGAGCGGGGAAACCTGCGCTCAAGCGAGGAACTGTTTTGCTGAGATTTCTGAAATTGTTTTCTATGCACATCTTTGCATCCTCATCCCATCCTAGGCATTCTTAGGCCTAGTTTAAGACATCTTAATGAGGATATATAGGTGTAGAACACACCGAGGCATAATAGGGAGTTAATTATTATACTTCCCAACTGTTAAACTTAGAGTGTGTTCAATCTGTTAACTGTAGAGGGTTGGCAATCCAGGGAGACGCGCTCTAGCTAACAGTAGCCCAGAACTCTGTGAGTAACAACTGTGTAAAGATATGTTCAAAATGATTATCTACTGAACTGTTTATTGAATTGAGCTGTTTACTGAACTGATAATGTTTATTGAATGAATGTATGTCCGCTAGCCTGAATTGTGTTGTGACATCCTTAGCACCACTGTTTACTGTTACTGCTACCGTTTGAGATATTTCTTTGCCACCGACGATCTATGAACGGGTGGATTTGGCTAATGAGCTATCGACGGCCTATGAACGGATAGCCCCACCGACGGTCTATGAACGGGTGGATTTGCCTAACCGAATGGGTTCCCATGTTGGAACCACTACTGTTTACTGTTATGATGGCCATCATTACTGTTCGGTCTTTAAGACCTACTGCTACTGTACTGCTATGCTAATGGATGTACCACATATAACTGTTTACTGTACTGAGCAACTAAAATACTGTTTAATGAACTGTTTTCATGACTGTATGGACATTCATTCTTAACCCCTTTATACATTATGTTATTCACTGGGCTTTAGCTCACTGCTCATATATATATGTAGGTGTACAGGCACCGGACTGTTGCTAGAGGCGTCAGGGTAAACTTCAGTTTTGTCAAGCCAACCACTGTGCCTCACTGCGAGGTTCCTGAACTGTTCAAGCTATGGCTTGGGGGTGTTTTAGCTTCCCCTGTCTGTCCCTGTATCTGATCTGTATTACTGTATAGACTGATCGCACTGTACTGCACCGTTTACTGTAATGTTAATAGGGATTAGGTCCCTGTTCTGATTGACTATTATATTGTGTACTGTTTTGTACTGAATGTATATATGTATGAAAAAGTCTTTTTGCATACAGAGTGTCACAGCTCATTGGACATTGTTTTATTACTGTATTGGCTTCCGCCATGCCCCTGTACTCTGTATTACTGTTCTACTGTTAAGCAGGCCTTCGGTAATCTCGGATTACTGGCCGGTTACGGTGCTAAACCCATAGGGGCGGGTTTGGGTCGTGACACTTTCGCAGCCCTTAACTTTATGTTAATCCGTCAAGAGGCCTTTCGTAATCCAAGGATTACTGGCCAGTTATGATACTAAACCCATAAGGGCGGGTTTGGGTCGTGACAATTTCCTACCTGTTAAAACGACATATGCTGTGGATAAATTGGCTACCATGTATATGAATGAAATTGTGAAATTGCATGAAGTCCCTGTGTCCATCGTATCAGATAGAGACCCGAAGTTTACTTCGAGGTTTTGGTAAAGTTTACAAAAGGCATTGGGAACTGAGTTGAGATTGAGCAGTGCATACCATCCTCCAAACAAATGGCCAATCAGAGAGAACAATTCAAACGCTTGAGGATATGTTACATATGTGTGTATTGGATTTTCAAGGAAATTGGGAAACACATTTGCCTTTGGTTGAATTTGCATACAACAACAGCTATCACTCCAGCATTGACATGGCACCATACGAGGCTCTGTATGGCAGGAAATGTTGGTCACTGATTTTTTGGGCTGAAGTTGGAGATAGACCATTATTGGGACTCGAACTTGTGCAAGAAACTACAGAGAAAGTGAGGTTAATCCAACAACGGTTGAAAACAGCACAAAGCTGGCAGAAAAGTTATGCTGATGTGCGTAGACGAGAAAGAGAATATGAAGTAGGCAATCATGTTTTTATCAAAGTTACCCCAATAAAGGGACACACTCGTTTTGGAGTCAAAGGTAAGTTGGCACCTCGTTACATGGAATCGTATGAGATTATTGAGAAACTGAATCCAATGGCCTACTAGGTAGCCTTACCCCCGGATATGGAACACATGCATAATGTTTTCTATATCTCTATGTTAAGAGAATCCCTTCTAGATCCTCAACAGGTCATCAAGCCTACTCAGATACTTATGAAGGATGATTATACGTATGCAGAAAGGCCCATTCGAATTGTTAGCCGTCGTATTAAGAAGTTGAGAAATAAAGAAATTCCGTTGGTAAATGTAGATTGGCAGAACCATAGTGGCTTGTATGCAACTTGGAACGAGAAATTGAGATGCAAGAGAGATATTCTGAACTTTTTCCATTAGATCCTACACTCTCCACTGAAGAAGGTACTTGAGTTTGGAGGACCAAATGTCCTAAGGGGGAGAGACTGTAACACCTGCCTCTCACCTACTTGTTACTTTTATGGTTAATTTTAATTATGTCTTTATCTATGCTTTATATGCTTATTTATATGCATCATGTTTGTTAACAGATATGCTCTTTTATGAAAAAGACCTGTCTGATTCGTTAAATCGTAAGGTTATGTAGTAACTGGTGGACTACGTGATTAGAGCCTAATTCACCATAATTAGAAAATGAAGGGTTCAGTTAATATCTGATAGGTGTATTTCTAATTTAATTAAATTAATTAAGTAAATTAGATATAGATGCTTATACCTTTTTCTATATATATATATATATATATATTTATGTTGAACTCAAAAGGGGAGAGAAAAGAGAGTGTGAGAGAGAGTTCTAGGGAACAAGAAGATAAGTGAAGGAGATAAAGGAGATCTTGAGGCAACTTGACTAAACTAACTCCTGGAGGTACAAATTCTTTCTAATCTCTTGCATAATAATTAATTTGAGTTTGAATTTGAAGCCCTATTTTTGAGTTGAACTTGGAAATTGTTTGTACATCATGTTTGTTAAGTTTTGGCCTTTAATTTCAGTGCATTTGGGTTTGATTTGGAGGAATTTGAAACCCAAAAACAGAGCAAAATTTTAGTTCTGAAAGACCCAGAACTGCACATGCAGCTGGAGAGCCCGCATGTGCGGGAAACACGGGCACACGTGCGGTAGGTAGGCCCGCACGTGCAGAAAACAGGGGAGGTGCTGGAAGCATTCTGAAATAAAAACACTTGGTGGCGCACGTGCGGTTGGAGTCCCGCATGTGCGGCCAAGGCGCCCCACACGTGAGGCTGTCTGGTGATTCCGGTTTCACTTTTTTACTTCGTTTACCCCATTCCCGGGCTCCGTTAGCATGTTTTATACCCGTAATTACTGTCCATGTGCATTGCATGAACATTTAGCAAGAGTTAACAACATTTAGGCTACTCAATTCCTAAGTAAAGGAACTAATAAGTTAAATGTATGACAGTTGAGCATTCTACATTTATATTTGTCTGTGTAAGTCAAACGCCAAGTTCCAGTCACCTACATTATGCTGATATGACAGTTGAGCATATCAGCATAATGTATGACAGTTGAATGTATGACAGTTGAGCATTCTACGTTATGCTGATATTTTCTTATGTGGATGAATGATAATTCTATCTCAGTTTTCATTATTTATTATGACGACCCTGGCACCTCTTCATATGAGTACAGTTCTGTCAATTCCATTTCATGGAACTCCTGTTTAATATGGCAATAGCTATCATCTTTGATCTTCGGTCTTCATGACCGTCTATTCGGTCTTCCTGACCCTCTGTTCGGTCTTCCAGACTGCCTGTATTTATTATTTTTTTAATATACTACGTGAAATGTTATGCTTCTTAAACGTCGTATGAACCTGCTCAGCTGGTGTTGTATTTTACGTTATAATTATCATTCAAAATCTCTTTATTCAGTTATTATTCACTGGGCCCTAGCTCACCTTTTGGCATATCATGTAGGTGATCCAGCTCAGGAAAGGACGTAGTGGCGTCGGTCTTGCTCTGGTTTTGTCAAGCTAACCACCGAGCCTCACCATGAGGTTCCCGTCTACGTAAGTTCTGAAGTGGCCAGTGTTCACCCTTTTGTAACTCACTCATGTGTTTTTGGTCGGTTGTCACTGGCATTATAAGTGTTATCGATGGGAGTAACTTTTCCCTTTTGATTGTCTTTTTAGACAAATTTGTAATAGCACGTTATACTTTTGCATGTATATATGTGTGTATATATATATAGCAATTTCTTTTGTCTCGTGTAAATTCACAGCTTGTTGGACATTTTATTTTCTTGCCTACTAGCTTCTGCTAGCCCCGTTTATTTGCTTGTTCAGTTAGGCCTTCGGTAATCGCGAATTACTGGCTAGTTACGGCACTAAACCTATAAGGGCGGGTTTGGGTCATAACATTCTCAAAAGGCCTTGAAGAAATTCCTAGGCAAAGTGTCATACCTCAGGAGGTTCATTCCAGCCCTTGCTGAGATAACTTTTTCCTTTGGGACACTACTGAAAGGGAATCATAAGTTTGAATAGTTGCAAGAACACCAACAAGCATTTGATATGGTGAAGAAAGCACTTACCTCTCCACTTACAATGCTTGCCCCACAGCCCGAAAAGCCTCTGCTACTGTACCTGACCTCTACTCGTTGGTCTATTGGAGCTCTACTTGTCCAAGACATAGATGACATTGAGAAACCAGTCTACTACATCAGTTGCAGAGTCAATGGTGTCGAGTCGCGATATACTCCAATTGAGAGGCATTGTTTACCCTTAATCTTCACAGTGCAGAAGTTGCGTTACTACTTTTTGGCACACCTGATTCAGGTTGTGACCCGGAGTGATCAAGTCCGCTACTTGCTGAGCAAGCCCGCTCTGACTGGAAGAATGGCAAGATGGCTCTTGGCTCTAGTAGAATATGACATCACTTGTGTTACTCCTACGGCTATTAAGAGCCAAGCACTTGCAAACTTACTGGCCCAGTTCCTATCTGGTGAACATGAACCTGCCGAGGTACCTCTTCCAGGTGAGGTGCATGTATCAGCAACTGTAATTGAAACTTATTGGAATTTAAAATTTGATGGAGCTTCTGGAGCTGGGAAAGGTGGAGCTGGCGTGACACTAACCAGTCAAGAAGGAGAGAAGTTGTATCTATCATATAGGCTTGATTTCGAATGTTCAAACAATGGGGCTAAATATAAGGCGTTGATACTAGGTCTAATAGCTGTCCAAGAGAAGGGCCTCCGCAAGTTAAAAATTTGGAGCGACTCCAAGTTAGTTGTTAAGCAAACAATGGGTGATTTCGCCTTGAAGGAGCTTATGTTGGCCCCATATCACACTGTAGTTCAAAGGTTGCTCACTTAGTTTGATGATGTCCAAATCCAACATACTGCTCAAACACACAACCGTTTCCCCGATGCCTTGGCTATACTGGGGGCAAAGGTGGAGATACCAGATGATAGTATAGCCATCGTCATCGATAAAAGAACAACACCAGCAGTGCTAGCTGAAGAACATACGGAGCAAGATGCTGAGGGGTGGAAAGCAGATATAATCCAACAGTTGAAAACAGGTCAAAGAACAATCAGACCTGCAGAACTTGCATCATTTCTGCTCCTCAGAGGAGAGTTGTATTTCTGCGGTCCCAACAACTTGCTGGCAAGGTGCATCAGTAGACAAAAAGAAGCTTACAGACTTAAGCAGATCCATGGCAAGTCTTGTGGAGATGGAGATATCAGTCTATACCGACGGATACAGAGGCAAGAGTATTACTGGCCAGAGATGGAGAAGGAAAGTACTGAGTTGCAGAGACAATGTGCAAAGTGTCAATCCTATCCTAAGGAAGAGGAAGCCCATTTCTTAAGTAGCGAATAATGGAGGCAGCCATATATTGACTACCTTGGAAATAGCATGCTACCTGAGAACAGAGCCGATGCAATCAAAGTTAAGAGGCGAGCCCTCTGCTTCTTCCTTGACCAAGGCAAGCTGTACCGAAGAAGCTTCGAATGGGAACCTTTGGCGTGCTTATTAAAAGATGAGGCAAATGAGGTACTGAGGGAAGCCCACAAGATAGAGCATCAAGGAGGGCAACGATTATATGGACATCTCATTCACCTCAGCTACTACTGGCCAACAATGGAAGAAGATGCTAAAAACTTTGTGAGGAGATGTCAACCTTGCCAGAAGTTTAAGAACCTGATACATGCACTAGAAGTTGAACTGCACAACATCAAGACTCCTTACCCATTCCATACTTGGGCATTTGACCTGATAAGTCCTATAGCATAGCAATCCAAAGGCCACAGATTGATACTTGCAGCAACTGAAGTTAACACCAAGTAGGTAGAGGCTATTTCGATGAGGAAGGCAGATGGGCTAGGAGTAGCCAACTTCATCAGAGAAAACATAATCTGCAGGTTTGGCTTACCCAAAGTAATGTTGTCTGATAATGGAACTCCCTTTGTAAATCGCCATGTGGGAAGACTGCTGGATGCCTACAAGATCAAGCACCACAAGTCTAGTCCATATTACCCTCAAGGGAACGGACAAGCTAAGGCGACCAATAAAATCCTAATCCAAATACTAAATAAAATGATCGATGAAACAAAGGGCAGTTGGTCTGAACAACTCCCCGTAGCACTCTGGGCGTATAGAACGTCAAAGAGAAAGCCAACTTACGCAACCCCATTTTCCCTAGTATATAGGTCCGAAGTTGTGTTACCAGTTGAGTTAGCAGTACCCTCCGCAAGAATGGCTATGTCAGCACACTTAGTTCCAGATAGCAGGAAGAATGACATAGAGGCAGCTGAAGAAAGAAGAGATCGGGCCTCGCGGGCAATGGAAAAGTATCATCAATCCATAGCTCGTGCCTACAATCAATCTATTCAACACAAAACGTTCAAGGAGGGGGACTTGGTATGGAAAACAGTGAATGTAATCATGCAGGGGCTGCCAATTCCCAAGTTCGCACCCAGATGGGAAAGCCCCTACAAAGTTGCTGAGGCAAGCAGCAGCGGGTACTATAAGTTGACAAGAGTAGATGATGGGTTCAGAACTGGCCCTATCAACGCCAAGTATGTCAAAGAATATTTTCCTTAATTTCTCTTGTTTAGGAAAAAGAGTTGTAAAGTTTCTTTGCTAATACTTCCAAAACAAAGTGTAAAGAAAGTGTCATACACTTAGTAAACCTTTTACTCTCATATACACATAGTTTGAGAAAAGTTTTCCATACTTAGTGAAATTTTATCCTTGTAAAAGCTTAGTCATGATGAAGTTTTATTCATTGCAAGAGTTTTGCTTATCTTTAGAAATTGTACAAAAGCAATGTAAAGAGGGCGAAGAAATGAAATTCAAAGTACTACGAAACATCCATACTTTTCATTAATTTCAAACTTCCAGAACATGATTACAATGTTTGAAAAGAAGTTATGACAAAGAAGAAGAAAAGAAAAGGCGTCACAAATGCAATGAAACAACAAAATAAAGAAAAGAAAATGAAGGAAATCATAATAGAGTTACATCAAATCAAATCAAACCCTTCAAAAGGGAGTCCATCAGGGTCACATCTCGAGGCAGCTGGGCAACCAATGCAGAATCCTTCTCTTTGATAGTCTGCTCCAAGGCACCCTCACACTCCTTGATAGTCTCCTCCAAGGACGTAATCATCGCCACATTGTCTGCGTGCTCAAGGAAACCATCAACTGCCTGAAGCTTTCCCTCATCCATGATAGGTCCAAACCATTCCTCTCAAAGCCGCTCAGGTTGGCCTCAGCACTTTCCACGAACTTGCTGAGAGTCGTCAGGATCTGCTTGGTAGCAAGGTCACGAATTAAGCTAGCAAGTGACTCTAGCAGCGCCATCTGCACTATAGATCCAGGAACATTAAAGGCAGTAGAGGTGTTCGGATGCAGGGCCTGGATACGAGTAAGAGTGGGAGCAGCTTTGGAGGAGACCCAATAACTTAGAAATGATACTTTCTCTGAGGACTGAGGTGGCTCTCTCACGCCACCGCCAGCTTTGATCACTAGAGGAAGACTGGTAGAGTAACCAAAGGTCTGAAGGTGGCGAACTTCCCCTGAAGATGACTGCCCAGCAGCATTAGAGTGGGTAGATGCTGGCTGGCGACCGGGTGAACTGCCCTCGCGAGAAAGACTAAAACTGCTTGCACCATCATGTCGCTCTGAAAAGAGGTCATCCATCTCGTAGTCTCTAATGTTCAGATCTGGAACAATAGTGGTATCCATCCCAATATAAAAATCTTGAGACACCCCAAGGTAAGCTAGCACCTCTGGAAAATGAGTGGGGTATAAGTCTGCCAGCTATTCAGAGGTTACTGAAGCAACTGGATCAGAGGTCCCAACAGCAGTAGTAACAGTGTGGGCAGCTAAAGTGACAGCTACCTCTGCAAGTCAGTCCAAATTTAGAGGGGGCACAGTAGAAATAGTGGAAGCAGTCGCTACACTTACACTCTCCTCAGCCAATAGAACGTTTGGAAGTGGAGTCTGTTGAACCAATGGAGATTCAGTGGATTGGGAGGAACCGCCAAATATAGCTCCAAAAGGAGGTGGTGCAACTTCTAGCGACTCTCTCATGCCGCGATCTTCCCTTGGGGTCTCAGGGACAAAATTATCTCCGCCGATAGAGGAACGATCGAAGTGCACAAAATTAGCGGGGTTTGGAGGCTCTGAAGCCTCAGCAACTATATCACCCGTTGCAACTTCCACAGTAGGGGGAACTTGTACATTGTCTACAACCTCCACAACTAGCTCAGCCTTGGCAACTAGCTCAGCCTCAGTAGTTGGTTCGGCTCTAACACTTGGTTCCTCTTCAACATCTGGAAGTACTGTCCTATGGGTCCTGAATCTTGTGACCCTTGTAGCAATGGGAAGGTTGTCGTCGTCGTCCGAATCTGAGGAAATGCCAATGGCAGTAGAAGAACTTCCGGGGCCTGAAGGTGGTACGGTCGATGGGCCCTAAAGAGAAAGAAGATTATGCGATTACTAAAGTAAATATAAGAAGCCCAAAGAAGTAATACAAAAATATTTTCGAAGTATGAATACCTTTCGGAGTCTTTTCCTACTTGGTGAGGCATGTGCCTCAACAACTGATGTCGCTGTTGCTTGGGCTGTTCTCAGTTGAGAGCGGGTCATGTGTACTGTTGTGCAGACTTGAGGAGGAGCAATTTGTAAGGGTTAAACAGACATTGCCTCGGACGAGTGAGGCTCCTCCGCGACGGGCAGGGATAAAAGCTTATAGTGGCAAAATATACTGGATTGTTCCCTCGGCCAGAAGGCAAACGAAGGGATAAGTCAAACTGCGGGATAGGTTCCATCGTAGGGACAACCGGAGCGCTGTTGCAAAAATTGAAGAAAGAATTGAGGTTGCGATGCCAAAACAACCTGTTATTAGGAGTAAAGGGGTCGTCTCTCCCAAGTGAAGGAAGCTTCATGAAGCCTAAGCCCTCCATAAATAGAGCGGTATAGTCACAGGCAAACCGCTGAAAACTCTGGTAGAAATCAGTCTGAGGTGGAGGGGCATGTGGGATGCCTTGATCCATTCCGAACTGCCTAAGGGCCCTGTTCGGTCGATAGACAACGCTGGACATGCCCTCTTCGTTCCACACAGGTATAAATCTGGGGCGTATCATAGTAGCAATAAGAAGGGAGTTAGCTTGGACACTGTCGAGAGAAAAATCAACGTGACGGGCCTTTAAAAAATAAAATGGGACAACAGAAATGCCTGGAAGAAGCTGAGTGAAAGGGCGGAACATGCACTCCTCCATGCGGTCAACGTAGTCTGTAAAGGGTCTGTTGGTGCCAAGGCCAGACCACCGAGAGATGGGAGGGAGGGATTGACGCACTTGCCTCATGACAGGTCAACCCTCTATATCTAGAACAGGGCGACCCTCCGCATCAAAGACTTCATCAGTGAAGAAGGACTCATGCTCTTTAGGAATAGAGCCCATGGCAGGGAATCTCTCATAAAAAAAAACAGTTAGGAATTGAGTGTGTACGAAGCTCCATACATAATAGCGGCACATGGATCACTCCATGTCCGAATGGATGAAATCAAGGCAAAAGTATAGGTTTCCCAAGAAGAGAGGGGCCAGAGGAATCTAACTACTGCTGCAGAGCTTGACAGCCAAAGGAAACACCAGGGGATTAATGCTTTCGGCAGGGTTACTAGGTAGAACGAAAAAGGAGATGAAATAATTGACGAAGGTGGCCAAGTACAAGTCGACGCGGTAGCCCGGCCCAACTATGGAGTCGCGACTCTCCTTTGTGATGTCACCTACAACTGGTTGCAGGTCCTTGAAGAAATGCTTCAGCCAGGAAAGGTAGGTGGCTTTGTCCCTTTTAGGCCTCTCCTGGAGCAATTCCCCAGTTCTAAGGTCATTCCAGGAGCCAAACTTTCGCGCCTCCCGAAAGGCGCTTTGGAGAGCAGTGACAACAACTTGCTCTGCAGGAGTTAGGGACGCTAGATCAAAATGGTGATCTCTATGGGTGCTAAGGCGTAGAAGGACAGCAACATCTTCCAGGGTTTGGGTTATCTCCCCTCATGCCAAGGCAAAAGTGTGAGTGTCCTGACTCTAGCGGAAGACAACCATATCAGTGTTGGTCTGTACCTTACGCACTGATAACTCCCTCAAAATTAAAAAGGGCTTTGGAAAGACGAACATCACTCAAACGCTGCTTGAAACCGCCATCTGCAATAATGTCATCAACCCAGAGGGACCAATCTGCTAGGGGGCCCGAATGAGTGCGATAGTAGATGTAAGAATGTGGAAAGTCGCCGCGCTCCACGCGAAACTACAGCACAGAGACTGGGTTCACCATGTCCATATCATCCAAAGTAACCTCCCTAAAAGGAAGCAAAGGCTCCTCCAAAAGAAGGGCATCAGGAATGAAGGAATCAATTACCTTCCAGAAGGGGTCAGCCAGCCCTCCAAAGTATGGGGCCCTCCTCCACTCAGCAGGGAGTGGGGCAGCCCTGTCGGGTAGACACCTTATGCTGGCCATGAGAAAGAGTAAAGAAAGGTAAAGAAGACTTTAGAAAGTGGGGACAAAGAAGAGAATAAGACAAGGAGAGAAAATGTGTGTTTGGGCAGAAGTGGGGGACCAGTGGACCCGAGAGCACTATTTATGAAGAATGAGGCAAAAGGCGCCAACACGTTTCCCAATGCCCATTATGACCCGTAAGTCAAAGGGGGCACCTTTTCAGAGCCGACGCAACTTCTGACCTAACCAACACAACCCTTGGGCTACTTGCTGACGTCATGCACCCGCGGAAAACTAGGAGCGTGTCCCCACGCGCGCTGGGGACAAATGTAGAGGGTCAGAAATTAAGCCCCAAACTAAGTATTGGCCTAAGCACTGAGGTCACCCTAAAGAGGCGACCAGGAATGAAAAAGAAGTATGGGCCAAAGCCCAAGTGAAGTGGGCCAATAGTGGGCCGAAGCAGGTCCGACCCACCAGGGGTCCAAATGGACTCCACGAAGGAAAATGCCAAAGTCAAGTTGTGGAGGTAACACCTGTAGCGGTAAAGTTGCAGAGGGAACATGTGCAACGAGAAAGTTGTTGAGGCACCTTGCTGAGGCACTGCCATTCCTAATATCTTTGGTTCTACCGCCATCTGAAGTTGCTGAGGGAAAGAGAAAGTCGACGCAACTAAGTTGCAAAGGTAACACTTGCAACGGCCAAGTTTCGGAGACAAAGTTGTGGAGGCACTTCGTCTCAGTGTCCCCATTCCAAGTAGTATCGGTACCACAGCCATCTGGAGTTGCTAAGGAAAGGAGAAAACCGAGGCAACTAAGGTACAGAGGCAGTACTTGCAGTGCCCAAGTTGCAGAGGCATTCTGTCGACGCCACCATCTCTAATATCTTCGGTCCTGCCATCTGAACTTGCCGCGGGAAATGACTACCGCAGCAACTACTACTGCAGCAACTACGACCGCAGCAACTAAGTTGCAAAGAGAATATCCTACCAAGGTGATAGCAGCCTTTGAGAAAGACCTCCCTCTGCAAGCAGAGGCTAATGCTTGGTGCTGATAGCAGACCCCAAGACATTACTAGCCTAGGGCTGATAACAAACCCCAAAGTTCATTTAACTTGGTATTGATAGCAGGCCCCAAGACTTACTGGTTTGAGCTAATAGCAGGCCTAGAGATACCAGTTTACCACGGCGATCCCACGAAGATGGGAGCAAGGTAGCCCGAACATAAGGGACTCCCTTTCCATTACCCAGGTCATGGACCTGCCTTAGTCGCACAGGCAGGACTAAAAAAGCCCCCTTGGGCTTGGTACCAAGGCACAACATGGCTAATAGCAGGCTTGGCTATAGCCTTCGCCCTGGGAAACTGGGGAGTTTGTGGTTAGGTGGCTAAGGGTGAAGGCTTCGCTGAGGTGAGCACGAACATAGTCGATAGCAGACTAATGGAGTCCTGAGAATGCATATACTGGCCAAATAGAACTGAGAAGGCAAGTGCAGCAGCAAGGTTCACCACTGTAAGTGCACTTGCTAAGGTTCAAGCTGAGAAGGCAAGTGCAGAGGCAAGCACTCCTACTTCAACTGCACTTGCTGAGGCTCAAAAGAGAAGTTGTCGCACCAAACACTCCCGTCGCAACTACACTTGCTGAGGCTCAAAAAGGTAGTTGCAAAGGCCAACAAATAGTGCACAGTACATGCAGAGGAACACGTGACACCTTCAGCCTGGTGGCTCAAGACAGAATATTCCATATGATCCTCTATGATACATGTCTTCCCTCTATTTGGCCACTTGGTATCCTCTTGACACCAAGGAAAAGCCTATAAATAGGACCCATTTCCCAAGGTTCAACAAGAGGAATTTTGGGAATTTGGGAGAAATGCTGCCCATTTTGGCACTACCATTGTCTTCTTCTTGAGCCAGTTGCTTTATTGTCACCCAGCTATACACTCTTCAATTCCCAAACAGTTGCTGCTACTCATTCTTCAACCACTTCCACCATTATTGGACCATTAGTATAGTTTTACCTCTCTAATTACCTCTCTAACCTCGAACCCCCCTTACAAATTTAAAAATGCAAATAATTTTATTTGAATAAATCTCAAAAAAATAAAATTTGATTGGATCAAATATTGTTTAATATGAATCAATTACATATTAGATTAATCGAATTAAGATTTTTTAGTCAAATAAATTGAAATCAAATCCAAGAAGTATCTTCTTATTTACTATATGTATCTTTTGATATTTGTAAATTAACTAAAGTAGTTATCTCAAACAAAATTATTTCTAAATGAACATGCTTATCAGCCAACATACCCATAATTAAAGATTAATAATTCACATTCTTATAAGATTTCGTTATTTTATTTTATTTTTATTTTGATTGAGCAATTTCTAATTTTTGATATCTTATTCGTATGGGGAACGATTCAACGAATCAGGATTTCATAATGCTAAAATTGAGAGTGTTTAGGAAAAAAAAATTCTAATTTTTTAGATTAAAATAACATTAAAAGATAAAATATGTTTAAATAGTTAATAAGGTAAAATACCACATTAAATTTAGGGATACTTACGTGTAAGTTCTAATAAGTGGACTTATTGTCTAATAGATCTTATGGGAAAAATTTGTCATCAAAAAATGTCACTAATTGTAAGTTTTAGTGATAATTTATAAAAATCATGACCAAAAAAAGTCATTAATTGTCAATTTTTAGCGACGTATATAAAAAATTGTCACAAAAAAATTATTTTTAGCGATAATTTTAACAAACTTATTTTCAATAGAACTTGATGAAAATTAAGTCTAACTATTATAACCTATTGGTAGTTTATCCTTAAATTTTATAATTATTTTATTTTTTCTCTCACAAATATCACATCTAACTATAAAAAAAATAATTATCTTCTTAAATATAACTATTTTAATCTATTAAAATAATTAAAAATTAAAATATCCTACCGAAATAGTTAACTTTTCAAACGGAGCGAATAGGTTACAATATTATAGATGATGTCGGATGTTTCCACGCTGTCATTGGCACTATGTATGAAGCCATTTGGGAACATCATAAAAAAGTCAAAAGTTTACTTTTAATCAATTTTGAGTCAATATCACCTTTCATATAAAAAGGGCAAAAATATCAAAAATTTAATTTTTAATCATCTTTTCAAAACACCTATATATATATATATATATATAAACAATAATAATCACGACTTAGGAGGTTAATAGGTTGTGGGTCCAAGAAGCTAACTTGTAAGAGAAAAATTATGGAAGCAGCTAGCCTCGAACGGGACGGTACTGTTCAACCTGTGGGAGCTCAACACAGGTCTCGTTTTGATAATTTAAATTGTCAATTTATAGAACTTGTCGAGCACTATATACCTGTAAAAAATCACGTTGATCAGATATCGATAACTATCTCATCGGTTCAGTTTTTTGTCAACTGTTAATTTGTTCACCGTCCATTTTTTTTAATACAAAACTGATTAGATCATATATCTATCGATATCCGATCAACTTGATTTTTTACAAACATATAGTACTCGACGATTTCTACATATTCACGGTTCGAATGATCAAAACGGGACCTGTGATGAGCCTTCACAAGCCGAACAGCACCATCCAGTTAGATCTCTGACTAGAGACAAGCTACTCCCAAAAATTATTATATGTTCCCAGCAAATAATAATAATAAAATTAAAAATTATGTATAACTACTCCTTTCCAAAAATTCAAAGAATAAAAAATTTATTATATGTTATCAAATAAAT
This sequence comes from Camellia granthamiana, assembly GCA_036172215.1. Taxonomy (NCBI): domain Eukaryota; kingdom Viridiplantae; phylum Streptophyta; class Magnoliopsida; order Ericales; family Theaceae; genus Camellia; species Camellia granthamiana. The sequence continues at coordinate 29,802,613 of CM069903.1, read as the reverse complement.
AGTATAAGTTTAAATTTGTAGTAATTGTTCATTTTAAAAAGTAAAACATAATTTGTTTCTTTATTTAATAATATTTAATAAAATTAATTTTTTACACAATTTATTTTTCATGTTAGATTTATAAGATGAGAATTCAAATTATCGTCATAAACCCATAATAGTGACGGGAAGGGAATCACCCTTCTAAGAGCATCCATAATAGATGTGTTAGCGGGGTATGTTAGTGTCAGTGGCTAAATTTTATACAATTACAGTCACTTTTGTCTTTACAATGAAGTAGTTAAGTGGTGTGTTAGTGTCAGATGATTGTGTCAGCTGTTAACTTGTGTGTTAACTGTAGCTAGCGTTTTAGTCAGCGAGGGAGAGAGAGAAGGGGATGTGGTAAATACTGTGGGGTCGTTTGGCCAGATGTTTGTCCGGTCGTCTCTCCAGACGTTCAGACCCTTCAAGTAAAAAAAAAAAAAAAAAAAGGATCTAATCGGTTGACCGGCCAGACGTCCCTCTCCAGCTACTACTAACTATTTATATATATTGATGTACGCTCTCATACTCTGTATGTTTTTTCATCAATAAAGTTTTCTTCTTTTACTGATCAAAAAAAGAAAAAAACTATTTATATATATATATATTAACACACCCCTTAACACATACTTTAACATATTTATTGTATCACTATTCACTTTCTAAAACTAACAAACTCTTAATACACTTTAACACATATTTTTAAATTCTACTTTTATTATTTTTTATCATATAATACATTTTAACAAATATCTTTGGCCCAGTGTCTCACCAATTTGTAATTTTTTAGAAAAATAAAAAATCAATGGTGTCTGTAAACGGACGAACCGGACGGCTCAATCATGTAACCCAGCCTATCACATTACTCTCTCTCCGTCCCTCTGTCTCTCACATTCATGTGAATTGATAAGTGGGAAGTGACGAGGAAAATCTTGGGGAAGATTTGATTTGATTTGATACAACTTGTCACTAGCCAAAGAAACCATTACATGCAGTCTAGTCCTGTTTATGAATATATGTGATGTGTCTCACACTACAGTCAATAGGATTCCCTTTGGGATCTTTGTTTTTACCTGAAATGAATCCCCATTTCACACAGATAACAATCCCAGTGTACGATCCTTGCCATTTATGGCATACGCAGATGAAAACCTACCACTGTTAATGAAATTGCTTCACTTCTGTCACCCAACGTACAAGTAACAAATTTCACCGCATTAATCAAACAAAAAAGTAATTTGAAACCCTAATAAAGGAATTTTAATGAGTTTTAATAAGAGTAAATTTTACTATGATTGATATTGTGACTTTGTATTTTTTTTGGAGCAATGATACATATCTTAATTTTAGAGTTCTAATTGATGTGACAAGAAATTAAAAAAAAATTTCAAAGTCAAATCCACTCCCATTAGAATTTATTAGAACTCTTTTATTAGAGTTTTCAATCATTTTTTTTAATTTACTGTCACATCATTAGAATTCATTTTGAATTTTAAAATTAGGGGGTGCATCATTTCTCATTAATCAAATTCCAACATTATTTGACAAGGTAATCTATTCAAAAAATATGATTCTTATATTCATACTAAAATTAAGTTTTAAATGGTTTATTCTTAAATTAATCAATTACTAATCACATTGTTTGGTTTTAAAAATTGAGCCCATGTTTCATAAAATTGAGTTTTTTTTTTTTTATTTTTTGGTATTTTTGTAAGTCAAAAATATTAAAATTTTAAGAATTTTTTTTTTTTTAGATACACATAATCTAAATATACTTAAAAATATAATAATAAAAAAATCTTTAAAAATTTATAAAATACAAAAGAATACAAAAATTCAATACATTTTTGTATTCTTGTATATTTATTAAAATTTTAAAATAATTTTTCATAAATATTTTACTTTTAAGGTGCATCTTAGTTATATGTGTATCCAGAAAGTAAGAAATTCACTTAAAATATTAAAAAAATCACTAAAAATAAAAATAAAAACACAAAAAATAAAAATTCAATTTTCAAAAAATCAATCAAAACAAAACAACGTGAGTACTCTTCTTTTTTTTTCTTTTTTCTTTTTTGAAGGTTGGATTTGGTATACACATTGCGTGCGCCAATCGCTAATTATAAATAAATTGAAGGGTAATATTAGTCTCAAGTTTTTTCTTAGACGACAATATTATAATTTTTTTCTTAAATGTCTCATTTTCTTTGTTTCAAAACATATGTAATTATTGAATATGTTTTGAGATTCTTGTATCTTGAGAGATATTATCATACACAGTGGCGGAGCTAGAAAACTAAATCAAAAGGGGCGCTTCTTGATTACAACTGTAATTTTTTTTTCCATAACCAACAAAAAGAATATAATAATAATTTTTGAATCAATATTAAGTACAAAAACTTAAATAAATTATTACAAAAGTATTTCACATAAAATTTTACGATTAACTTCGAGTAAAATCGAGAAGAAAGTATTGCATGTAATTAATGTATTATGAACAATGTAAAAATAGTCATATATTTAAGTCTTAAAATAAATTATATAATGGTAAGATAAATTAAATTTTTACAAAATTTGAGTAGAAATTTCATATAATAGTGATATTACATCATTATTGACATATGATATCACCAACCAATAGTAAAGTAATATATGAAAGGTGAACTCTACATGCAAATATAACTAACACTCTTAGTAATTTTTACATATATATATATAATGAGATTAATTATATTTGCATATCAATAATGATGGATATTACTTTTATATTGAAATTTTTTTATAAAATTTTCATACATAAAAATATAATTTGTTGTAATCACTTCATTTTCAATAAAACCAATCACTATTGTTTTCATAAATTTAAAAATGCCCTTGACATTTTATTATAAATATTATTTTTATTTAAAATTTTATTTATATACATATGTAAAAAATCAAAATCAAAATCAAAAATCCAGGGGGGCACGTGACCCCCCTAGGCCTCATGTAACAACCCTCGTATTGATTACCGATTAACCACTGAATTATATACTGATTAATGCTAAACTGAATTGATAATGACTGATAATTGAATTAACTGAAGTACTGAATAGACTGATTGGAATCGAAACTGAAATTGAATAAGTTTGTCTATTATATTGCATAATGCATCTGTTTGATTGATTGATTATCTGTTCGAATTCATATGTTTAAACTGCTAATTGAAGGCCTTATCGGCGGCCGAATTAGGAACCGTTTAGTGTTTCGTGATCAGTAGAATATTTGTGATTTTATAGTATATTTATCTGAAAATTGATTAGGAATGATTAAATTAGATTAATTTAAGCCTAATTAATAGAATTGCCAAGTTTAGCTTATTTACCAAATTGCCATGTGAGTGGCCTCTTTGTTTATTATCATTGGAGGGCCTTATTACACTTAACAAACAATTGCTCAGCCCCTATTCTTGCATCCCAACCGACCAAACTTAGAGAGAGTGAGGGAGAAGAGAGAATTTAGCTCAAATTGTTAAAATTGCTAGAAGAACTTGAAGATTTGAGGCATAGGTTGTATAATTGAGCTTGTCATCTCATAATTCAAGACTAAGGTAGGACATTCATCTTCTTGTTGTTGAATTAGAGCTAATTCTTGCATAATTCATGTTTCATTTTTGAGTTGAGGCATGTTGTAGCTCATACATGGTGAATTATGTTTGAATTCATGCATGCATGGCCATCTTGGTACATTTTGAAGTTGAATTCATGGTAGATTGTACATGCATGTCCATGTTTATATTATAGTCCATGTTTTCAAAATGTTTTCCAACTATTGAGCTCTTTGGAGCAAGGTTTGAAGCTTGATTTTGGTTTGAAGTTCATGCATTGCATGTTTTAAAAGTGTTCTTGAAATGGGTTTGAAAAATGGTCTTAATTGACTCACCTTTGGGGCTTGAATTCTCAAATTGGCTTTTGAAACTTGTTATACATTGTTTTAGGATGTATTTTCCAGAATTTGGGCCCAAGAGGTCGAGTATTGAGTTGGGAATGCTTGGTTTGAGCTTAGAAGGCAAATCTGGAGATTCCAGATTTGGTTTCTTCGCTCGAGCGAAGGATTCCTCGCTCGAGCGAGCACCTTTGTTCAGGGATCCGCTCGAGCGAGCATCGAGCGTGGTATCGAGCGTAAAAATCGAGCATCCAGTACTTTTACTGTTCCAGCAGCTCGCTCGAGCGAAGGATTTCTCGCTCAAGCGAAGCCTTTGATTTTGGAAGCTCGCTCGAGCGAAGGAAGGCTCGCTCGAGCGAGACCCCTGTTTTCAGCAACTTTTGAAAATGCCTTCCAAGTGTATTTTTTTGCATCCTCATCCCATCCTAGGCATTCTTAGGCCTAGTTTAAGGCATCTCAATGAGGATCTAGACATAGAACCACACCGAGGAAATTTAGGGATTTAATTATTATCCTTCCCGATTGTGAACTTAGAGTGTGTTCATCTTGTTTACTGTTTAGGGTTGGCTTTCGGGGACGCGCTCTAGCTGCTATTAGCCCAATCTCTGTGAGTAACAGATTGTGTAAAGATATGTTCAAAATGACTATCTTTTGAATACTGAACAGAACTGTTTACTGAACTGATATTGTTTATTGAATGAATGTATGTCCTGTATTGTAAACTGTACTGTGGCATCCTTAGCACTTATTGATTACTGTTATTGTTACAGAGCTCTGTCGGTTCCCTTGTGGAACCATACTGTTTATTGATTGATGGCCATCACTACTGTTGGGTCTGTTAAGACCCGGTCCTTCTGGACCTACTGTTTATAGGCTATTGGATGTATCACATATGACTGATTGACTGAAATACTGAAAGACTGAAATACTGTTTAATGAACTGTTTTCATGATTGTAAGGACATTCATTCATAACCTCTTTACACTTATTGTTATTCACTGGGCTTTAGCTCACTGTTTATACATATATGTAGGTTCTCAGCAGCCAGACCGGAGCTAGGAGCGTGGGTTAGTCCCCCAGTTTTGTCAAGCCAGCCTATGTGCCTCACTGCGAGGTTCCGAGACGCCATGCTATGGCTTGGGGTGTTTTTGTGTTCCCCACCTGTCTCCCGACTGTTTTGTATTGCTGTATAAACTGTTTACTGTTTTACCGTACTGTTATCGAGGGATTAAGTCCCCGTACCGAATGTTGTATATGAATGTATAGACCGTACTGTCCTGAACTGTATGAATGCATGAAAAAAATGTTTTTGGCATACAGATTTACACAGCTCAATGGACACTAGTTACTTACTGTATTGGCTTCTGCCAGGCCCTGAACTCTGTTTTACTGTATTACTGTTAAGCAGGCCTTCGGTAATCTCGGATTACTGGCCGGTTACGGTTCTAAACCCATAGGGCCGGGTTTGGGTCGTGACAGAGTGGTATCAGAGCGATACTTAACCACGAGTTATACCGCACACACGTGTCCAAATGAGCTATAGGGAGTCCTAGAAAAGCAATTAGGGCATCTCATGAACTTGAAAAGTGTGTGCTTATGACTGACTGAATATATGCTAAATGTTAAACTGTTTAATTATACAACTGTTAATGTGATAAACTGTTAACGTATACAACTGCTTATGACTGGAACTGTTATAACTGTTTATAGTGAAATGGATAATGCAAATGAAACTGAATCCTCCTCTACTGAGGCCAGAATGGCCAGAATGGAAAGAATGATGGAATTGATAACTGCTAGACGCGAGCAACAACAGAATCAACCGCCCCCACCTCCTCCTCCCCCGGTACAGCCGGAACCAAATGCGAATGTGAATGATGGGGACATTATTGCACTGACTCATAAATTCAACAAGATGAAACCGCCGTCCTTTCAGGGAGGCTTAGAACCGTTAAAGGCTGAAGCATGGGTCCTTGAAACAGAAAAGTTGTTTGAAATGTTTCCGTGCTCGGAAGCAAATAAAGTACTATTGGCTACCTTCACCCTTCAAGAAGAAGCTAGAAGATGGTGGATGTTAATCCGTGATACAAACACTGTTATGACTTGGGCTCAGTTCAAGGAGTCATTCTTTGAAAAGTACTTTCCTCAATGTGTCAGGGATAGGAAAATAACCGAATTTGAACAACTGAAACAGGGCACAATGTCTGTTGCCGAATATGAGACGAAGTTCACCGAGCTTGCTAGGTATGCACCGCATATGGTGGACACCGACTACAAAAAGGCCAGGAAGTTTGAAGGCGGCCTGAATGTTCCTATCCTCGATAGAGTTAATATGTTGAAACTGCCGACTTATGTGGGTGTTCTTGATCGGGCCTTGATGGCTGAATCAAATATTGAAGCACTGAAACAAACTGAACCACCAACAACTGAATGGCGTGGTAAAAGACAGGGTTTCAAATTCAAGAAAGGCAAGCACAATCAATTGAACAAGAAACAGAACACGGGGTCAACAACTAGCCCCAACCAAGGGAGTGGGTTTACCCCACCCTGCTCCGTATGTGGCAATAAGCACAAAGGGGTTTGCTACCAGATTTCAGGAGCTTGCTTCAGATGTGGCAAGGTGGGCCACAGAATTAAAGACTGCCCTTCTGCTCCACCAGCTAGTGGTAAAGCTGCACCAAGTGCAGCAGCATCAAATGTAGCACCAAAGCCTAACCCCAAAGCTACCGGGAAAGAGCCTGTGAGGCAGGGCCGAGTATTTGCCCTAGTACCGGGAGACGTTCAGAATACTGAGACCGTTGTGTCAGGTATCCTCTCTATTTGTACTCAGAATGCATATGTATTGATTGATTCGGGGTCTACACATTCTTATGTATCGCATGCCTTCTCACGAAAATTGAATAGACCCTTAGAACCTATGAATTACTTGTTAGCTGTATCATCACCTGTTGGAGGATCCATGACATGTGCATATATGTATCCTGCTTGTGAAATTATTGTTGGGGATATGCATCTGTTTATTGACTTACTACCGTTGAACATAGATCATTTCGATGTGATATTGGGGATGGATTGGCTACAAAAATATCATGCCACCATAGATTGTGTAACAAAACAAGTTGTTTTCCGTCCACCGGGTTTACCTGAATTTGTGTTTAATGGGAGTGGAGTAGTACCTCCTCCGTATCTGATTTCTTCTGTAAAAGCTGTCAAACTGATTAGAAAGGGGTGTAAAGGATATTTGTGTTCTGTATTGACTGTATCTGCTGATGATAATGTTAAAACTGATGTGAATTGTATTCCTATAGTTAGAGAATTCCCAGATGTATTTCCAGATGATCTGCCAGGGGATTTGATTGACAGGGAGATTGAATTCACCGTTGATGTAATTCCGGGAACACAGCCAGTGTCTAAAGCTCCCTACAGAATGGCTCCAACTGAACTGAAAGAATTGAAGGTACAATTGCAGGAACTGTTAGACAAGAAGTTTAACAGACCCAGTACTTCACCGTGGGGTGCACCTGTTTTGTTTGTAAAGAATAAAGATGGCTCACTGAGACTGTGCATTGATTACCGCGAATTGAACAAGGTAACTGTAAAGAACAAATATCCACTACCGCGTATTGATGATTTATTTGACCAGTTACAGGGTGCACAAGTGTTTTCCAAGATTGACCTTAGATCGGGGTACCATCAACTGAAAGTTAAACCGGAAGACATTGACAAAACTGCTTTTAGAACGAGGTATGGTCATTATGAATTTTTAGTTATGCCGTTCGGAGTCACGAATGCCCCAGCTGCATTTATGGACCTCATGAACAGGATTTTTAAACCATACCTTGATGATTTTATTGTGGTATTCATTGATGACATATTGATCTATTCTAAGACTGTAGAAGAACATGAACACCATCTGAGACTTGCCCTGCAGACCTTAAGAGAACAGAAACTGTATGGTAAACTGTCTAAATGTGAGTTTTGGCTTGATCATGTTATGTTTTTGGGGCATGTTGTTAGCAAAGATGGAATTTCTGTTGATCCGCAGAAAATTGAAGCTGTAGTGAACTGGCCTAGACCAACCAACGTGACTGAAGTCCGAAACTTTTTGGGACTGGCTGGATATTACAGAAGATTTGTCAAAGACTTCTCCAAAATTGCCTTACCACTGACTCAGTTGACACAGAAAGGGATATCATTTGACTGGACTGACCAACGGGAATCAGCATTTCAGGAGTTGAAAACTAGACTTGTGACTGCACCAATTCTGACTCTACCTTCAGGTACGGATGGTTATACTGTATCTAGTGATGCTTCTCATAAGGGTTTGGGGTGTGTTTTAATGCAGAATGAGAAAGTTATTGCTTATGCTTCCCGACAGTTGAGACCACATGAAAAGAACTACCCGACCCATGACTTAGAACTTGCTGCAGTGGTGTTTGCACTGAAAATTTGGCGTCACTATTTGTATGGAGCAACATGTGAAGTGTATACTGACCACAAGAGCCTGAAATATTTCTTTACACAGAAAGAACTGAATATGAGACAGCGGAGATGGCTTGAACTGATTAAAGATTATGACTTACAAATACTGTATCATCCGGGAAAAGCCAACACCGTTGCCGATGCTTTGAGCCGAAAATCGATTGGGAACTTAGCCTGTTTGCTGACTGGACAGAAGGAGTTGCTTTGTGATCTTGAAAAGTCTGAAATTGAAATTGTTTTGAAGGAACAAGGTGGAACCTTAGCTGCTATATCTGCTCAACCAGCCTTGATTGAAGAGATTAAAGAGAAACAGCAACTGGATGATTTCTTAAAGAGGATTATTGAAGAAAGAGATTCAAAACCGAAACCGGGGTTCAAATTTGAGAATAATGTACTGAAATTTCAAGATAGACTGTGTGTACCGAATGACACCGAACTGAAAAGAAGAATTCTGCAAGAGGGCCACAATTCAAAATTTTCTATCCACTCAGGGAATACGAAAATGTATCAAGATTTGAAGTTGAATTTCTGGTGGCCGGGAATGAAGAAAGAAATTGCCGACTTTGTGTCCAAATGTCTTCATTGCCAACAAGTCAAAGTTGAACATCAACGACCCGCTGGATTATTGCAACCCTTACCCATACCAGAGTGGAAATGGGAGCATATCACGATGGATTTTATCGTTGGGTTACCTCGCTCCAGAAAAGGTATGGATTCAATTTGGGTTATTGTTGACAGACTGACTAAATCTGCTCACTTCTTACCTGTCAAGACAATTTATAATGCGGACAAATTGGCTGTTATCTATATTGATGAAATTGTTAGACTGCACGGAGTGCCTGTGTCTATTGTTTCTGACAGGGATTCGAAGTTTACATCGAGGTTCTGGCAAAGCCTACAGACTGCATTGGGTACTGAATTGAGGCTGAGTAGTGCTTATCATCCTCAGACAGATGGACAGTCAGAAAGGACCATCCAGACTTTAGAAGATTTATTGAGAATGTGTGTCCTTGATTTTCAGGGAAACTGGGAAAGTCATTTGCCGTTGGCTGAATTCGCCTACAACAACAGCTACCATTCGAGTATTGGTATGGCGCCTTTCGAGGCATTGTATGGCAGAAAATGTAGATCTCCAATCTGCTGGGCAGAAGTTGGAGATGGGCCGTTGCTTGGGCCCGAAATTGTTTATGAAACGACTGAGAAAGTGAAACTGATACAACAAAGGTTGAAAACTGCACAGAGTAGACAGAAGAGTTATGCAGATGTTAGAAGACGAGACCGAGAGTATGAAGTGGGTGATCACGTGTTTGTGAAAGTGACACCAATGAAAGGCCAGACTCGCTTTGGAGTCAAAGGCAAGTTGGCGCCGCGGTACGTCGGACCGTATCAGATTATTGAGAAAATCAATCCGGTGGCGTATCAAGTTGCACTTCCTCCTGAAATGGAGCATATGCATAACGTCTTCCACATCTCTATGTTGAGGGATTATCTTCGGGATCCATTCCATGTGATTAAGCCTACTCGGATAGTGTTGAGTGATGACTACACTTACGAGGAGAGGCCTATACAGATTGTAAACAGACGGATCAAGAAACTGAGAAACAAAGAGATTCCGTTAGTGAAAGTGGATTGGCAGAATCATGGTGGTGTGTATGCCACTTGGGAAAGGGAAGATGACATGGCTAAAAGATACCCAGAACTGTTTCCACTGAACCCTGTTTTCTTCCAGACTGAAGGTAACTCGAGTTTAGAGGACTAAACTCCCTATAAGGAGGGGAGACTGTAACAACCCTCGTATTGATTACCGATTAACCACTGAATTATATACTGATTAATGCTAAACTGAATTGATAATGACTGATAATTGAATTAACTGAAGTACTGAATAGACTGATTGGAATCGAAACTGAAATTGAATAAGTTTGTCTATTATATTGCATAATGCATCTGTTTGATTGATTGATTATCTGTTCGAATTCATATGTTTAAACTGCTAATTGAAGGCCTTATCGGCGGCCGAATTAGTAACCGTTTAGTGTTTCGTGATCAGTAGAATATTTGTGATTTTATAGTATATTTATCTGAAAATTGATTAGGAATGATTAAATTAGATTAATTTAAGCCTAATTAATAGAATTGCCAAGTTTAGCTTATTTACCAAATTGCCATGTGAGTGGCCTCTTTGTTTATTATCATTGGAGGGCCTTATTACACTTAACAAACAATTGCTCAGCCCCTATTCTTGCATCCCAACCGACCAAACTTAGAGAGAGTGAGGGAGAAGAGAGAATTTAGCTCAAATTGTTGAAATTGCTAGAAGAACTTGAAGATTTGAGGCATAGGTTGTATAATTGAGCTTGTCATCTCATAATTCAAGACTAAGGTAGGACATTCATCTTCTTGTTGTTGAATTAGAGCTAATTCTTGCATAATTCATGTTTCATTTTTGAGTTGAGGCATGTTGTAGCTCATACATGGTGAATTATGTTTGAATTCATGCATGCATGGCCATCTTGGTACATTTTGAAGTTGAATTCATGGTAGATTGTACATGCATGTCCATGTTTATATTATAGTCCATGTTTTCAAAATGTTTTCCAACTATTGAGCTCTTTGGAGCAAGGTTTGAAGCTTGATTTTGGTTTGAAGTTCATGCATTGCATGTTTTAAAAGTGTTCTTGAAATGGGTTTGAAAAATGGTCTTAATTGACTCACCTTTGGGGCTTGAATTCTCAAATTGGCTTTTGAAACTTGTTATACATTGTTTTAGGATGTATTTTCCAGAATTTGGGCCCAAGAGGTCGAGTATTGAGTTGGGAATGCTTGGTTTGAGCTTAGAAGGCAAATCTGGAAATTCCAGATTTGGCTTCTTCGCTCGAGCGAAGGATTCCTCGCTCGAGCGAGCACCTTTGTTCAGAGATCCGCTCGAGCGAGCATCGAGCGTGGTATCGAGCGTAAAAATCGAGCATCCAGTACTTTTACTGTTCCAGCAGCTCGCTCGAGCGAAGGATTTCTCGCTCAAGCGAAGCCTTTGATTTTGGAAGCTCGCTCGAGCGAAGGAAGGCTCGCTCGAGCGAGACCCCTGTTTTCAGCAACTTTTGAAAATGCCTTCCAAGTGTATTTTTTTGCATCCTCATCCCATCCTAGGCATTCTTAGGCCTAGTTTAAGGCATCTCAATGAGGATCTAGACATAGAACCACACCGAGGAAATTTAGGGATTTAATTATTATCCTTCCCGATTGTGAACTTAGAGTGTGTTCATCTTGTTTACTGTTTAGGGTTGGCTTTCGGGGACGCGCTCTAGCTGCTATTAGCCCAATCTCTGTGAGTAACAGATTGTGTAAAGATATGTTCAAAATGACTATCTTTTGAATACTGAACAGAACTGTTTACTGAACTGATATTGTTTATTGAATGAATGTATGTCCTGTATTGTAAACTGTACTGTGGCATCCTTAGCACTTATTGATTACTGTTATTGTTACAGAGCTCTGTCGGTTCCCTTGTGGAACCATACTGTTTATTGATTGATGGCCATCACTACTGTTGGGTCTGTTAAGACCCGGTCCTTCTGGACCTACTGTTTATAGGCTATTGGATGTATCACATATGACTGATTGACTGAAATACTGAAAGACTGAAATACTGTTTAATGAACTGTTTTCATGATTGTAAGGACATTCATTCATAACCTCTTTACACTTATTGTTATTCACTGGGCTTTAGCTCACTGTTTATACATATATGTAGGTTCTCAGCAGCCAGACCGGAGCTAGGAGCGTGGGTTAGTCCCCCAGTTTTGTCAAGCCAGCCTATGTGCCTCACTGCGAGGTTCCGAGACGCCATGCTATGGCTTGGGGTGTTTTTGTGTTCCCCACCTGTCTCCCGACTGTTTTGTATTGCTGTATAAACTGTTTACTGTTTTACCGTACTGTTATCGAGGGATTAAGTCCCCGTACCGAATGTTGTATATGAATGTATAGACCGTACTGTCCTGAACTGTATGAATGCATGAAAAAAATATTTTTGGCATACAGATTTACACAGCTCAATGGACACTAGTTACTTACTGTATTGGCTTCCGCCAGACCCTGAACTCTGTTTTACTGTATTACTGTTAAGCAGGCCTTCGGTAATCTCGGATTACTGGCCGGTTACGGTTCTAAACCCATAGGGCCGGGTTTGGGTCGTGACACCTTATGTGGCTCCGCCACTCATCATACAATCTAATAGTTTTGTAGATATTTTGGAACAAAACAAGAAGTATATTGAGATAAAGGATTCTTAATTTTCTTTTTATGTTCGACTTTATTATTCCAACTAAAATTAAATATATATGTGTAGGGACATGATTTTGAAATACTCTTGCAATCCAAACAAGCTCTTACAGGATCTTCCCAGTTGTTACCTAAAACAAAAATAAGACTTCGGTCGGCAGTGCTGAAATCAACACTCCAACAATTAAGTTAGCCTATGTAGAAAATATTAGTGTTTTTAGTTTCTTGAGTTACAAGGTTTTTAGCACATAGCTGCTCTTTCAGCCTCCCTCTTCCTTTTGTAGAATTATTTTCCTTGATATTTTCTCCATGTAGCTTAATTCTTCATCATCACTTTGACAGGACCCATCTCCCTATTATACTTTTTAAAAAGGGAGAGTCTGGTCCCACCTAATGGGACCATGCCGACTTACCCGATATATTTGGTTCTGACGTACGACAACAATATACTTAACTCGGCGTTCTCCTCATTTTGTCTTTTATGTCTATTCGGCAATGACTTTCAGTCCAATGGGCTTTGACCTCATTCGGCCCATTTCAGATGGATTTGGATGTAGTCCGTTTGCCGTTTTAGTTACGTCTATATTCGGCTCCCACAAAATGTATAATAATAATAATAGTAAACTATGATATTTAATGGGAGCAGCTATTCTTACTCCACTTTGCTTCAAATATATTTTCTTTTTGTCCTTATTATACATAATTATATTAATACCTTTCACACAAAATCCACTCCCTGAAAAAACTAAAATTTCAAGCGCATTAATATAATTATGTATATTAAAAACAAGGAAAAAAAATGTGTTTGAAACAAAATTGAGGGAAAATAACAGCTCCTTATTTAATTTAAGTAAAACTTTGGATACTAAAAAATTTTCAATTGGCAATGCATTGGTATGACAAGCAAAGTCTAGTGTTTACGCAATTTTATGTGGGTGATAGTGCAGAATGGAGGCATTTGTTTGTGTGTCGGTGGTAGGGGAATATAGGGCACTTCCATAAAAATTTATTTTTAATACAAGATCTTTTAGTGGTCCTTTTATTTAACATTAAAATATTCATTATTATGACTCATAACTTTAAAATGTCATTGTCGTTGTTATATTATTCTGAATACCATAGTGTTCATACTCATTTTTTTTAAGACAATGAAATTTAAATTCTAACATCTGCTCCACTACACTGTATTGGCACCAAATTGAACTGAAATTTTTTATATGTTTTGTGCATTGCATGTCCATCTCTGAGACAATTTACCTTGTGATTTCTCTTAACAAATGCCAATTTTAATTTGGTGTGGCTTGCATTGTTCTTCTCTTATTATCATAGCCTTAAATTATATCATTTCCCATAATTGTAGGCATTTTTTTTATAGATGGTGCAGGCATTGTTGATAGTTGTTTATTACCTTACTCAAGCCCTATTATTCTCAATTCACACAACTTTTTACAAAGTAAGAATTTTTGCTAAAACTATTTGTCTAAATAACCCTAAAAAGTAGCTTACTTGCAAAGAGTCATTCATGATTCAAAGTTCCTTAAGTAGGAATCCAAACTAAGGCAGAAATTACATGGACTTTGTTGTATACAAAAAAAGAACTTGCAAGTTGGTAAACCCCTAAATTGGCATTACTTTTTTAAAGCAACAATGACATATTATAACATTGTCAAATCCAAATTATAGCGAAACATCTAAAAAAGTTCACACCAATTGATCTGCCTACGTTTATGCCAAATTATAGTATTATGATATAACTTACAAATGACATTTTTATTTAGGCCTTATTTGTCATAATCTAAAAAAGTCAAAAAGTTACTATCCTATTTAAGTCATATCATCTTATTCAAGTCACATCACCTCTCTACCACATCATTTCACACGCAACTCATACACAACTCATATTTCATAAAAAGTCAAAAAATACACTTATTTAGATCATTCTAAACCACCCCTTAATATTATTTAAAAGAAATAGAAAAAAAAAGTAAAATTTATACTATTTTAAGTAGGGTAACATGTCAAAATATGTCATTTGTTAAAAAAGAAATTGAAAAAAAAAAAAAGAAAAGAAAAGAAAAGAAAAGAAAAGAAAAAAGCCTGGGATGCTCTTAGATTGTTTTTTTGCTTCATTAAAAAGCAAGGCAGGAGTGGAAATTTGCCAAGGAAAAGGCACAAAGTAAATAATACCTTGCTTGTGCAATGGATAGTTTTAAGTTTTCACATACAATAGAATACAATACAGGCATACAACTAAACTTGCACTGTGCCAAAATGCATAGTTGTCATAAATCCATGAACGTGTATACATGCATATTGCAAGTACAATAGGGCAGTTAGAAAGAGAGGCCAGGGTTAGATAAAAGAAAGTGAGTGGGCCTGAGGGGCTATATTTCTTTGTCCATCCATACTCACTCTATATTCAATACATACTCATGTGTAGTATGTAGAGAAAGAGAGAGGTGGGCCTGGTTTAGCTAAGACTAAAATAATTCAAGAGAGAGAAAGAAACACATTAGAGAGAGAGAGAGAGAGAGAGAGAGAGAGAGCCATTCTGAGATATTGATTCCACTTGGGGAAAACAAGCTTTTCAAGAATAGCCTAGTTCAACTTCCATTATTGGCTTACCCAAAAAAACTTCCATTATTGGAAGGGTTTGTTTTGCACCCACTCAAAGAAGGGGATTAGATTAGATTAGATTAGATTGGATTGGATTGGATGGATGGAGTGGACACATTTTGAGTTTTGGGGCTCTGTTGGAAATTCTTTACTTTGTGGGGTTTGTGACGTGTCCCTCCTTTCTTTTGACTGCCTTCCCGTCCGGTCCCCCACATTCCTCATACGTTGTCCGTTTCTAAGTGGGACACGCACGTACAACTGTATATCAATCACGTGACCCAGTGATATGTCATACCACTAATTAATAACAATAAAAGAGGTTGTTTGGGGTGTCCTAAATAAATATATTTTTTATTTTTTTAAATTAAAATATTGAGAAAAAAAATATGGATGTTTGAGTTAATTTTTTGTCTTATTACGAAAAAATGTGTAATAAAAAATTGTATAAATAAAGTGTATAGGGGAAGAAAATTAATTGATTGTACGGCTCTCCTGCGGCTGCGCAGGACGTCTCCACAGAAATAATTGCCTCCTTCGGGGCAAATAACTTTTGGACAGTGATGGACGGTTCGTAGGGGCCATCATGGGTCCCATTTTAATAATCTGAACTGTTCAATATGTACAATTCGTCGAGTATTATATACTTGTAAAAAATCACATTGATCGGATATCGATAGCTATATAATCGAATTAGTTTTGTTCAACAATTAACTCTCACACCATCCGTTTTGTTTATACAAAACTGATTTGATCATATAGTTCACGATATCCGATCAACGTGATTTTTTACAGATATATATTACTCGACGAGTTCTACATATTTAACGGTTCAAATTATTAAAATGGGACCCATGATGACTCCTACAGACCGACCATCACTGTCCAAAAGTTATTTACTCCGAAGGAGGCAATTTTTTTTTTGCCCCCAGAGAAGTGTGACGTTGTCAGTGGATTTATATTATAAAAATATATAAAATATTTTTTTAATATTTTTTATTTGTGAATAATAATATCTTTTTACTTTTTGTATAACTTTTTGACTTTTTAGATTATATTTGACTTGCTAAACTTGGCCTTAACAATATGATTCAAAACATAAAATTAAATATATTTAGTGATAATTAGTTAAATTTATTTGACAATTATAATTGATATTATTTAAAAATTTAAGTGCCTTTTAAAATATAGGATAAAATTTATAAAAATTTTAAAACATATAAAATTTTCTTAATTTTGACTGAATTTATAAACACTAAATATAAGTATCGATATATAATATTATAAACTCTCCAACCGCTACCACCATCACAACCACCACCGCTATCACTAATACCATCATTTTCATTATCATTATCATTATCATTATTTCCATAAGCACTATCATCATTTACTATCACTGTCATTGTTACCGCTACCGCTACCACTACCACCACCATTTTGTCACTATCACCATTAACGCTGTCACCGCTACAACTATCACTATCATGTCACTGTCACCATTGCCACTACCACTACCACCACCACCACCACCACCACCAACCACCACTACCATCATGCCGTCGCTACTGCCGCCATCATTTTCATCATCATTATTATTATTGCCATAAACACTATCATCATGTTACTACTACTACCATCGTTATCGCTCCACCACCACCATACCACCGCCACTACTACCACCACCATCACAATATAAAAATTGAAATATACAATTTAAAAATAGTAATTTTTAAATTTAATCTTATTTGTATCAAACGAATTATTTTTAATTCAACACTTAAATTTTTTATCAAACAACATTTCAACTTAAAAATTTTAATATTCGTTTTCAATACTTAATTTTCAATTTTATCAAACACCACCTGAATAATACCATGAACCAAACTTAACTAATTAGAAATTATTTAAAATTATCATTTTATAATTTAGATTTATTGTATATATGGATCTCACACTACAAATTTAGTCTCCACCGTACAATCATTCGTCCAAAAAAATCTAGATGCATAATTATGGGTTACGCGACTTACTGAATTAAGACACTATTTGGCATGCCTTATTTTAGTACACTTTTTTTATCTTCTTTTTTTTTTTTTTTTTTTTGAGTCACATTATCATTTCACTTTTTTACATATCTTTTCATAAAAAATCAAAAAATATACTTATTTAGATCATTTCAAACACCATCTAATAATACCTTGCTATATATATTGAAGTAAAAATAATAAACAACTATTACATAATAATATCATGTAGTTGATACCACCATTATATTAGATTTTTTTGGACACGAACCACATCTTTTGTTGTTTAATAGTAATATAATTTTGACAAATTATCAACAAACAAAAAATGCTAAATAGAAAAAAACAATTACAAATATACAGAGAATAAAAAAACAATTATAGTACTAGTGAATTTTTAAAATAATTACAATGATGATTTTTACTCTTTTATCTTTCCGCCTCTTCCTTTTTTGAAATATTTACCAATAAGTTTTATCTAACAAACAAGTGCTTTAATTAATTCTAAATTTTTTCTATTGATCTGTTAAGTCTTATTAGTGGAGAGTTTCTTTCCGTGTAATTCTATTTTCAATTTTGGTAGTATTTTGGAGGACGACTATAGCATTTTATTAATGTGACAGGTATTAATATGACACTCCAACGTAGCGGGTGTGATGTGACACTCCCAAAAAACTAAAAATTCATTAATGTACTTTTCTCAAATGTGACAACATGACAGGTATGATGTGACACTCTAAATCTTTTACTTAAAAAAAACTAAAAACTATTTCGTGTACTTTTCTCAAATGTGATAACGTGACGGATATAATGTGACACTCTAAAAAAATTAAAAATTCATTAGTGTACTTTTTTCAAATTTGACAACGTGACGGATATGATGTGACACTCCAAAAAAAATTAAAAACTTATTAGTGTACTTTTTTTAAATGTGACAACGTGGTCCAAATGTGATAACGTAATGGGTATGATGTGACACTTCAAAAAAACTAAAAATTTATTAATGTACTTTTTCCAAATGTGACAACGTGATGGGTATGATGTGGCACTCTAAAAAAACTAAAAAATCATTAGTGTACTTTTTTCAAACGTGATATGTGACAATCTAACATAGCGGATATGATATAACACTACAAAAAATTAAAAACTCTTTAATATACTTTTTTCGAATATGACACTTCAACGTAGTAAATATGATATGACACTAAAAAAACTTAATATACTTTTTTTAAATGTAACACTCCAATGTGGTGGATAAATGAGTCATTACACATTAAAAAAAAAATTATGAGATTATATAAATTACAAATCCAAAATATGAGATTTATTAGTCGATCTCCTTTCTATTTTATTCATCTTTTCTTTCTTACATTTTCCAATCACCGGTCACTCTTGGTCTACCTAACCCAGTTACCACCCTCAGGCATTCTTTTGATTTCCCCAGTCCTTCATTACCCTTTCCCACTATCTTCCACTTTGATCGCTCACTCTCAATTCCATCTCTTATCGTGATGGAGATCACAATAATAAATAATAAAAAAAGATTGCGATGAAAGAATGAGAAAGAAAAGATCTAGAGTTTTGGGAAGGAATTATGGGTATTGCAGTGGTAATGTAAGAATTGCAAATTGAATGTGAAAATAAGTAAAAGTTGGATATTGCAACGGGGTTGGGCAAAGGGAAGGGAAGAGTGAGTATGATAAAGGATTAGAAAAGATGGAAAATTGGGTGGGATTAGCCTTAATCTTAAAGGTTTAATCATAGAAGGGTAATTTCTGGGCTAAACTTTAATGGAGCCAAAGTCCCAGAGATCAGTCACTCTTAGGTTGGCCTGACCGATTCCGGAAATGATTTTTTGAAAATTATCTATTTCCAGAAAAAAAAAAAAAAAAAAAATTTCAAAGAATTTGTTGAGAATTCTACAAATCTTACTAAAACATAATTTCTCCATTAAGAAATTTGAAGAAAAGTTTGTATATGTAATTATAAGAAATGTGTGGGAGCTCAAGTAATTATATTGCAATGTATGGTGATGATGATGTCAAGCATGATGATATCTTAAATCTACCATCTATCCCTGAGGTTTGAGTTGGCTTCGCTATCCTACGTACAACATGGGAGAAGTTATCTATTGCTGTCGCGTTTTATATGCATTGTGATTGATAAAAAAGATAAAATTCATAATTTTATATTAGGTGATTGAAAAATATAAGAGAATATAATAATTTATGATTGGTGACGAATATCGCCACGTGACGCTCCAAAACTAACCAATAATTTTTCACAACATATATCCCTCGCACTTATTTTAGAGTACGACTCATTTGTTTTTCTTAGGGCTGTTTTAGAAATTGGTATTTTAATAGATTTTTTAATTTTTTATAAAAAAATTTGTGTAAAAAAATATTTAAAGTGATATAATAATATATAGTATTTTTTGACTTTTTAACTATTTTTATCATTTTCCAAACAAAGACTTAATATAGACCATGTTTGGTTTCATTCTCTAAAGAAAAAAAAAAAAATCATAATTTTTTTGACAAAATAAAAATTAGTTTCACAAAAATTATTATAACCCTCTAAAAAGATAAAATTATATTAAAATCATAAGTGCTTTTGATTTTTTGATTTTTCTTTATTTTTTTCACAAAACTAAATTTTTAGATTTAAAAAAATTGCATGTGAAAACCTAACCAAATATGGTCACAATGTGTATGTGGCTGAGTGGTTATTGGATATACTCTAAGATATTGTGATTGATAAAAAAAAAGCATGATTCATAATTTTGTGTCGAGTAATTCAAAAATATATAAAATATACAATATATAATAATTAGTGAAAAAATGTAAATGCATAACGTTTCAAGAGCATTCAATAGTTTTCGTACGTGACTTCTTTTTATCTCAAATAATAACTAGTCTATCACCCGTGCTATGCACGGGATAATTATAGATATTTATATTTGTTTTAGATTTTTTTAATATATAAATTATGTTTTTTAATATTTTTTTCTTATCACTAACCATAGTGTATGGGGGAGGTTGAAAAGGGTACTGCAATAACTATATACGAATTGTATCTATAATTATTTGTATAAGAGGATTTTAAATACTAATCAGGGAATTTTGACCAAATCAATAATTGCAGGCATGTGGAAAGATATGTGGATTGAAAAAAGTTAATAAATACTAATCAGAGGATTTTGACCAAATCAATAAATGCTGAGTTTTTTTTTTTTTAAATAAAAAATTTTAAAAATTTAGATTAAGATATTGAAACTTCCATAGGGGTTAAAAACTCCCTTTAATACTCTCTCACATGAACCAACGGAAGTGTTCTTGATAGTTAAAAAATTCAATTTGGAAAAAAGAAAATAGATAGGGCTCATAAGCCCTAGGCTTGTGAGAGAATATTGGAAAAGTACGTTTTTGACATTATAACAAACGTATTGCACACATACGCCTGCGTGGACATGTGTATAGAAGTACTATAGTGCGTTAAAGCTATGTTTGGTTATGATTTTTTAGTTAAAAAAATAAAATTGGTTATATAAATTAATAAGATAAAATCTCACATCCAAATCATAATCATTATACTTTTTTTTTCACAAAAGTCAAAAAAAACCAAAAATAAAAACCAAATGAGGCTAAAAAAGCCAAGTTAAAATACCCAAAAAGTCAAAAAAAAGAGAGATTATTTTAGCTCTTTCCAAACGAAGACTAAGAAATTAATTTTGAAAGCTATATATATATGTGTGTGTATTAAAAATAAAAGAAAATTAAGATCAGTCCAAATTTTAAAAAATAATTATAAAATAATAATAAATTTTATCAATATTAATAATTATAATTATAATTTTTTTCATACATATTTAATAATTTTTTTAAATTACCACTAATTGATAATTTTCATTTAAAAATATGGTTAAATCATTTGTCTTTAGTGGGTGTTTGATGTTAGTTTCGTTTTGGTACTTCTAATTATCTTAGCTTTACTCTTGAATTTTTAGCATTAGGTCAATTTAATTCAATTAATAATGCCTTTTAAAAATTAGATTGTTTAGGATTTGTTTATTTAGTGATTTTTTAAATTTTTACAAAAAAAAGATGTTTAAAAAAATATAAAGTGATGTGATAACTTATAATAATAAGCAAATAAATTGCCGTTTGGCAAGTGGGGGTTCGGATTGAGACTAAAAAAACACAAAAAGACAAAATATGTTAAATAAGTCACTAAGACAAAATATTACATTTAAATCATAATTATTTCACTTTTTTTTCTAAAAAAAAAAATCAAAAAGTTCTTCCTAAGCGGAGCTAATTTAGTCAGCTTAAGGGATTGTTTGAGATGATCTAAATAAATATACTTTTTGATTTTTATAAAAAGATGTGTAAAAAATAAGAGATTATATGTGACCCAAAAATGATAAAAAGATAAATAAATGCACGTTTGTAGTGCACTCCAAACACTCTGTCAAAAAGTCTAGTTAAAAAAAATTCTTCCGAAACAAATCCTACATGCACTTATTTAGTGCACTGCTGAACAACCAAAAATTAAAAAACAATAGTTTATTCATTGTTAATAGAGCATTTTGCTTTGACTTTTGTCTAAATTTTTAA
Organism: Camellia granthamiana; assembly: GCA_036172215.1. Taxonomy (NCBI): domain Eukaryota; kingdom Viridiplantae; phylum Streptophyta; class Magnoliopsida; order Ericales; family Theaceae; genus Camellia; species Camellia granthamiana. The sequence goes on along the minus strand of CM069903.1, from coordinate 29,780,649 downwards.
CAGAGATTATCATATTGATTAAATTGATTTGATTAGAAACATTAAATAATAACATAGAGATGGTTGAAATTACAAAGCTAAATAGACACAATAAACAAATTAAAAAAAAAAAATCTTAGCAAGTTAATTCTTAGATGGAGTTTTTATTAATAAATCTAATGATCAAAATGTTTGAAATGCACATCTTTCAATACTGGTTCAAGTGGTACTCAACAAAACAACTTGGTCTATTCTACTTGCCAAGTTTGTCTAATGAGATACCTTTTGCTATTCCTTTGAATAAAATTACTTTGTGTAATCAGAAGTACCATCTAGGCATCACCCACTTGATATTATTTTCTTCATATGCGAGCAAGTGACCATGTGAACCCATCAAATAATGACCATTTTGTCAAGTTTGATGGATCAATTGTTCAGCCATTCCAGGAAACTCATCACCCACATCATATTATAAAAATCTAAGATTCATCAATAAAATAAAATAAAAGAAAAATTATAAATGTTACAAAATAAATTTTTCAATATTTTTTTCATTTTGGGTGAGGTTTCTCTTATGTTGAGATCTCAACATAAGAGAAATTGAGGGGCTTTTAAGGCTTACCACAGGTCTCATTTTAATAATTTGAACCATTCATTTTGTAAGGTCATCAACGTATATTATCTATGAAAAAAATTTATTCGATTCAATAATCATAACTTTTTTATTTTATCGCATTTGTATCCAAAAAATAAACGGTAAATATATTTTGAAATTAACCATCTATTTTTTTAAAAGCAAATGCAACAAAATGAAAACATTACGATTATTGAATCGTCCTAAATTATTTCATGAATAATATACACTAAAGACTCTATAGAATGAACTGTTCAAATAATCGAAATAAGACCCGTGATGAATCCTATAAACCCCTCAAATTCTCTCAAGAAAAACCCAACCCTTTCATTTCTTACTCGAATTCACCCAACAAACCTCACCGTTCTTGTACAATCCACCGTGTCTAAAAAAATATTCAGTGTGTTTGATTTGAGTTTTCTGGATTAAGTTTTTTGAAAATTGAGTTTTTTGGTTTTCGTATTCTTTTGTTTTTAGTGAATATTTTTTAAATTTTAAACATTTTTTTTTACTTTTTTAGATGCACCTTAGTTAGAGGTATCTAAAAAGTAAAAAATTTGTGAAAAAATATTTTAAAAAATTAATAAATACATAGAAATACAAAAAATGTACTGAATTCTTGTATTTTTTTTGTATTTTTGGTATTTAGTGAATTTTTAAAAGATTTTTTTTACAATTTTTTTACTTTTTAGGTATATTTATGTTAGGTGTATTTAAAAAGTAAAAAAAATTACTTAAAATATTTAAAAAATTCAGTAAAAACAAAAAAACACGAAAAATAAGAAAACAGAATTTTCTAAAAAGTGTTTTGGAAAACTGGTAACCAATCACAGTACACCCATCATTAACTTTTTAATAAATAGAATCTAAATATACACAAAATATTTATTGTATAATCAACCTGAAATTAAAAAATAATAATAATAAAATCTATTCGGTGATACCTAGTAATTCTAAAATTAATTTTATTCATTCACCTAGCAAATAAACCCTCAAAATAATAAAATAAGTTACGTAGATTTAGGTCATATTTGTTTTGAGAAATGAAATAGAGGATTAGATTAGTGGTGAGGTGGGTTTACAAAAATCATATTTGTTTGAAAAATTGCTATAAGATTAAATATAGGGGGTGATTATAACTTATTTTAATTTAAAAATCTGTGCCAAACTGTTTAGTACAATTTTTGCTTACAACTTTTCAGATAGAAATAGCTTAAATAAGCTGAGAAAAGTTGATTATTTAGAAGCTGGAGAATGAATGCTTTTGATTTTTACTTTTTGATTATCAACTTTTAATTTACAATAAACTACACCAAATAGCATCTAAGAGTCTCATATGATTATGAAACTCCTCAAACGAGGGGACTAGCAATCCCAGGGAGGATATGATATTGAAATCTAATCTCATGAGATTGGAGGTGAAAAGACTATTTTATTTCTTACTTTATAAAACAGTTCTGCTACAGACCTTGAATGAGATCTGCCGCGAATGGCTCGAGCCTCAAAACGACATCGTTTTGAGGCAAAATTTCAAAAAAAAAAAAAAAAAAAAAAAAAAAAAAAAAAAAGTAGCAGAATCGTAGTCGACCAGGCAAGAGGAAGAAGAAGAAGCAGACGAGGAGAGCCGGTGATGGCCTTGGTGTCGACCCTGTCAATCCATTCAAGAACAGAGAGAGAGAGAACCACCAAGAATTGCTTGATGGCAATCAGAATGACCGTAGTAAGCAGCATAGTGTAAGCAAGTTCTTCCATGAATTGAATCAAAGTTCAAAATCTAAAATTAAAAATAAAATAAAATCAAGATAATCAAGATCAGCAAATCATCAAATTTGACTACATAGTACAACAAAGATTCATACATAGACATATGGATAAAGAAACAAAACCAAAAACATCAGAGAGAGAGAGAGAGAGATGGAAATTTTTCCTTTGAGCAAATTAGCAGACAAATCAATATGGGTAAGGTTCAAATGCCAATGTTTTGGCAAAAACCCAATTAGATTTGCTTGAGAAAGAGAGAGGAAACGGACAGGGGCAATGGGGCAGTTGAAGAATTGGAAGGAGGTGAGAGAGGAGAGAGAAGATAGGGCGGTGATGGAGAGAGAGAGGTCGATAGAGTAGTTAGGGAGCCGGAGGAAGGGAAGGGTTTGGCGGCGTCGCAAACGGTAGTGCTGTGGAAGGAGGGTGGTTAAGAGCAAGGGTCGGTGGAGGTGGGGATGTCGAGGGATTAAAGGGCTATGAGTTGTTTTGGGTCAAGGGTTGAGGAGGATAGGGTGGAGACGGAGATGAGGAGAGGGATTAGGTTGGGGAGATGGTGGTGGTGGTGCTGGGAGGAGAGAGAGAGGAGGTGGGGGAGGAGAGAGAGAGTACGGGGGCCATGGTGCCATTGGTGAGCTAGATAGAAAGAGAGAGAGCGGTGAGAGTAGAGAGAAAGGACGAATCGTGCCATTCGCGCCTCGAATTTTCGAGGCCTGAAGCATTTTTCTTTATAAAAATAACAAAATCACTTTCTATATAACAAGAGCTCTTAATTGTTGGGCATACCTCCTTATTGGAGTGTGGGACCTAATTGGTTTTGAAAAAAGAATTTTAATTTGGTTTGGTTTAGGTATAATATATTTTTATATATTATATCTAATTTTGTGGAGACCTAATTTAATTTGGAAACAATTAAGATTTGATAATAAACTCTAGATTCACAATATTTGAGGTATTGCTTTTTGCTAAACCCGAAGTGATGGGCGGCTGCTAAACATTGGGCACATCAATTCAGTGGAAGAAAAAGTTTGGGTCAACTTCACTTATTCTGTTGACAAATTCGGCTGATTTGGTGAAGTTGTTTTGGGTGATTATTTTGGGTCTTCTTCAACTCTGATTTCTGAAGATTTTGGTTCATCTATTTGGTGAGGTCTTTCCTCTTATTTATTTGTGATTATTTGGAATTCACCTAAGGGTGATTTTGTGAGACCATTAGTGTCTCGTTTGTAATCGTTTGGAACTTATTTGGTTGATAGTGGAATCGGATTTTGATCCCGTGGACGTACCTCACATTGAGAGAATCACGTAAAAATTCTTGTGTTGCTTCTGATTTAATTTTTCCGCATTAGTTTTTATTCCCATTGATTGATTTACTTGTGATGAATCACATCGATTTTCCCTAACATGTATTTCATAAATTTAATCACAACCAACTAATATTACTATGGCCTTGTTTGGCAAAGGTTTTTTTTTTGGGGCTAAAATTCACAAAAAAGATAAAATAAGTTAAAATAGCTAATAAGATAAAATATCACATCAAATTTATAATTATTTCATTTTTTTTTCTCATAAACATCACATCCAATTATAAAAAATATATCTTTCTTCCCAGACACAAATATTTTAACATACTGAAATAGCCAAAAACTAAAATAGCCAACTTCCCAAAGAAGACCTATATATTATATAAACAAATGGGTTAATTACACCAACGGTCCCTATAGTTTAGAGTTTGTGTCACTTTGGTCCCTGACTTTTCAATTGTGACACATTTGACCCTGAATTTTGAATGTTGTTCCAAATAAGGACAATTAAAGATACTATTGGATTTTTCAAGGGCAAATTCGTCAATTTGATAAAATATAAATTAATTTGACAAAAATAAATGTCAAAAAATTATTTTTGAATTTTTTAAAATTATTTTTACCTACTAAAGATAAAATTATATAAAATTGATAAATCATTTAGACATTTATTTATTTTTTTACCAAATTAATTTTTATTATGTTTTTGGATGATGATCATGTAAAATTAATTTTTAAAAATTAATCATGTAATTTTTATTAATTTTTATCAGTTTTACATAATTTTATCTTTGGTGGGTAGAAATAATTTTTAAAAATTTTAAAATATTTTTTTGACATTTATTTTTCTCAAATTAATTAATATTTCATCAAATTGACGATTTTACCCTTAAAATTAAGCAATGGTATGTTCAATTGTCCTTATTTGAAACAAGATTCAAAATTTAAGGTCAAATATGTCACAACTGAAAAGTCAGGGACTAAAGTGACACGAGCCCCAAACTATAGGGACTATTAGTATAATTTGCCCTAAACAAATATATAATTTATCTTATATCTCCAACCTAATACCACCACGCTAATAATTCTTTTATTCAATTCACTCAATCCCACTATATTAATAACCTCCTCATTCAAACAAACGAGGTCTTAAAATTAGCATGTTGTGAATTATATTCACAATAAATTGTAGATATATATTTCAATTTTCAATAAAACTTCAGATGATTTTTCTGTTTATGTAGCACAACCCATTTGGCTATCTTAAAAAAATAAATAAATAAATAAATAAAAATAAAAATAAAAAAATTTGTAACTTTTTGCCTAAGGCCTCATTTTGGAAATTTGGATTATTTAGTTAATTTTTTTAGTTATTTTATGAGATGAAAATAAAAGTCATGTTTGGAATGATATGTAATTTTTTTTTATAATTGAATAAATAGTTGTAAAAGAAAAAGTAAGTAATTGATGTGTAATATGTCCTACGTGCTTTTTTATCTTATTAAATATTTTAATATTTTTTGTCTCTATTGATTATTTTAATAAAAAAAACTCTTGCCAAACACCAACAAAATAAAAACTTGTTATTTTTGGCATAAAAAATTAGCAATTCAAAGACGAAAAAAAAACTAAGAGCAACTCTAACCACATTTTTTTATTTTGTACTAATTAAAATGTAAAAAATATAATTTTTTATTCTGCCTAATTCTTTTTTTATCTATGTATTCAAATGTTACTTTTTATCTTATCTATTTATACACCCAAACTATTTAAAGTGTCTTTCAAAACTCTTCAAATATAATCTTGAAGAATTTTGTTAAAATAACTATTATAACAATTAGCCTATTGGAATAACTCAGATATAATAATACTAGTTATAATAGCTAACATACCTCATTTAAAGAGTCACTTAAAAATGCTTCCTATTAATGTTTTTCCTAATAAAATAAATAATTTTTTTAACATTTACTAAAAAATTCTCATTTTTTTTTTATATTTGAAGGAAGTAAAAATAGAAATAAAAGACCTATTAAAAAATATTTAAAAATAATAATTGCATTATAGCATTTTTCTTCATAAAATAAGGGCAATTGCCCTCGTGGATTGTATTGCATTTTGCTAGATGGAGTATAAGTTGTTATAGTGAAGTACACGCGCCATGAGAGAGAGTAGCGGTGAGAAAAGGTCATAGTGGGCAACTTGGGTTAATAAATACGAGGTACACGCGAAAAATTATTGGTGAGTCATGATGCATCGTGATCATATTTTAAATTAATTATAAATTAAAAAATGTTAGATATTTTAAAAAATATATCAAAATTTTTAGGGAGCGATTTGTTTCTGGTATTTAATCGGATTAGGCAGTGTTGTTTGATTTTTGGAGGTTTACCACAGTCTCGTTTTAATAATTCAAACCGTTCAATGTGTAAAACTCGTCGAGTACTATATGCTTGTAAAAAATCGCGTTGATCGGATATCAATAGCTATGTGATCCAATCAGTTTTGTATAAAAAAAATAGACGATGAACAAATTAACAGTCGACAAAAAAATGATAAGATGAGATAGCTATCGATATCCGATCAACGTAATTTTTTAGAGGCATCTATGTACTCGACCAGTTCTACACATTAAACGATTCAAATTATCAAAACGGAATCCGTGATAGACCCCCACGGGCCGAACAACACCGTTTAGTCCAATTAAGGACTGAAGGCAAGCTGCTTCCAAATTTTTATTAAATATTTTTTTCAAACTCATGTTATGTGAATTTTATGTAAGTCTCACGCCTATATAAGATATTTATTAAAAAAAATTTATAAAATTTTTAAAATTTGTAATATTACTCTTATAAATGTTAATGTCTTTCTATATTTTTAAATTACTTAATTTAAATTTTTAATTTTTACTCATTTCATCAATTGGTTAACTAACAAATAACTTCTCGTACAAAGGCACGGGCTTTTGGGGTGAATTATGCTAGAGGTTCTAAATATTTTATATGTATATGAGATTTACATACATGTAAATTTGTGTGAATTTTAATTGATGAGAAGTTTAAAATATTTGATAGAATATTTGAAAGGGAGAAAGGGGGGCCAATGGGTGAATAGAAGAGGAACAAAAGAGGCTAATGGGTTGGCCCTTCCGGTACTCTTGGATTGGACATTTCTGGAAAGTTTTTCCTTTTCCGCTATTATTCCTCCTTTCCTTTTCTGAAACCCCAACCACACCTCCTCCACCTCCCTCCGCCGTGGCCCTGACTCTCTCTTCAATAATAATATCACCATCTCTATTCCCAAAATACCCTCCCATATTCCCCAAATTTACACCATGAAAAGTAAGAGAGATAGAGATTGGTGGCGGTGTGATGTGGTGGGTGTGAATGAATGAATGAATGAATGAAATCAAATGAAATGAAATGATAATTTAGTCTTTGTGCGTCTCTCTCTATCTATTTCTATATTTGTGGGTAATGTAGAGAGAGAGAGAAAGAGTGAGAGAGGTTTTCGATTTGGTTAACGTCGGAAAGCTGTCCAAGAAAGAGACGGTTCTTTCTTTCCCATTTTCCTCTTACTAAACAAAGAAAGTGATAAAAACTAAAGAGTTACAGAGAAAACAGAGAGGTTAATTGAGAACAACCCAACCAGACAGAGATATATATTATATACACAGAGAAAAAGAAAGAGAGAGAGACTGTGAATGAATTTATGAATGATTGAAAAAGAAAAAAAAAAGTGTTTAGAGAGAGAGAGAGACTCCATTCAAGTCATTGTAGAAAAAGAGAGATAGGTGGAGAGTGTTAGAGAGAGAGAGAGAGAGAGGTGTGTAGCTAAGCTAATAGAGGGAAGGGGTCTGCTTTCGGCTAAGCTTCCTGAAACTGGCCTCGTCTATGCTGTATTGGGTAGCTCTCTCTTTTCTTGGTAATAGGTTTTAGTATATGTTGTTGATTGTTGATTGTTGGTTGTAGACTCAAACACACAGTTTCATTTTAATCATTATTTTATTCCCCATGTCCATGTAGAGAGAGAAACTAAACAAACCAACACAGAAGAGAGAGAGAGAGACACACACACACACACAACTTTTGCGGCCACCACGAAATTCTTGTTCAGATGCTAGAGTAGCGAACACAAATCTAACGACTAGTGTGTTTTTTATTTTTTAATGAAGAGTTTCAGAGATCAGAGAAACAGAAAAATGTGGGATCTAAACGACTCACCTGATCAGACAATGGACGCTGATGAATCCGAAGTTTGTTCTTCCCCGATCGACGCCGACGAGGATAAGGGTAAAGGGGTCGGGCTCCGATCCACCTCGAATTCCAGCTCATCGGCGGTGGTTATCGAAGATTGTTCCGAGGAAGAAGAAGAAGATGGCGGCGAAAGAGGCGGACGAAAGCGGGGCAGTATGATATTCGGGTTTCCGGTTGCTCACGGCGGCGACAACTTCTCGCCGGAGAGCGACCCGCTTGTGACCCGACAGTTCTTTCCATCGGAAATGGGCACTCCGTCAGGCGGTGACGCAACGAATTTTCCGAGGGCTCACTGGGTCGGAGTTAAATTTGGCCAGCCGGAGCCTCTCGGCGGCGGCGGAGGAGGAATCGGGAAGTTTTTGGAGCTGACGCAGCCTCTGAGGAAGAGCCGCCGTGGACCAAGGTCTAGAAGCTCTCAGTACAGAGGTGTTACCTTTTACCGGAGGACTGGCCGGTGGGAGTCTCATATATGGTTAGTTAGTCCTCGTATACTTTTCTTTTCTTTTCCTTTCTTTTGGATTTGAATCCATTTCATGTATAAACTTTGTTGTTTCCTTGTTTATGATTCAGGGATTGCGGAAAACAAGTTTATCTGGGTATGTTTTTTTCTTTCTTTTCTGTGTTTTGGGAAAAATGGTTTCTTTGGCTATGATTTTGATGAAAAATATGCTTCTCTCTCTTCAGGTGGATTTGACACTGCACATGCCGCTGCACGGTAAGCTCTATTTTCTCTGAGAAAATTTGAGGCTGATTTTTTTTTCTTTGGAAAATATGATCAGATCAGAGATTTATATTTGTAGAAAATATTTCCAGTGCATATGATAGGGCAGCCATCAAGTTTCGCGGAGTGGAGGCGGACATTAATTTCAGCCTAGAAGACTATGAAGAAGACTTGAAACAGGTATAGAGAGAGAGAGAGAGAGTATTGTTTGAATTCACTTTATGATGAACAGTGTAGGCTTATCCATTGAGAGTTGTATTTGTTGATTGGATTCGTTGTAATGGTAACAGATGAGCAACCTAACAAAGGAGGAATTTGTGCATGTACTTAGGAGACAGAGTACTGGGTTTCCAAGAGGGAGCTCCAAATATAGGGGTGTCACCTTGCACAAATGTGGTAGATGGGAGGCCAGAATGGGCCAATTCTTGGGCAAAAAGTAACTATCATCCTCCTCATCCCCATTTTCTTCTTTTAATTTCAAAATTTTCTTATATTTATTTATTGTTGCATCTCATTCAACAGATATGTCTATCTGGGCCTCTTTGATACTGAAATTGAAGCTGCCAGGTGTGTTAATGCTTCTCACCCACCCATTTGTCATTTTAAATATGGACCCATACATATATACAATAAAATTGCATGCATATTGACCCGTTCTTGAAACATATTTATTATATGTAACCAAGTCATGACCCAATTCATAATTTGAATGTTAATAGCTGCCAACCTAATTGTAATGTATTTTTGAACTATGATGCAATTGTGCCAAGCCTTATCTTGTATTTCTTCTTTATTAATAAAATTTCATTTTCTTTACTGATCAAAAAAAAAAAAAAGATTTTTTTTTTTTTTCTTCTTTTGTGTGTCTAGTGATTTAAAAAAAAATTATGACTGTGTAATACACATTTCTTGATGCTACCAATGTTGCTATATGGGAACCAATATCGACTCCTATCCGGATACAGTAATCTAAAATCCTGATTCTGACTCCATTTTTTAACCTTTTGCTATGAATGCATCAATTTGCGACAAGTATATTATGAGGTATTTTTGTGTAGGGCTTATGATAAAGCTGCAATCAAGTGTAATGGCAAGGAGGCTGTCACCAACTTCGATCCCAGCATCTATGAAGATGAGCTCAAATCTACTGGTAATTATAGTACTGAATAATACTGATGCCAATTCTGTATAATGTTTGTTATTTCAAAGTGTTTCTGAATCAAATTTGATTGCTATATATCTGTTTCCCAGAATCTCCCAGAAATACTGCACCGGACCATAACTTAGATTTGAGCTTGGGCAGTTCGACCTCAAAACACAAAAACAGCCGAGAATTGGGAAACAAAATCCAAAATGTTGATCAGTCGGATCAGCATCGTACTACCATACCATTTGAAGCAGATTGGCACAACCGGGCATTTAGGCCACAGGTACATAGAAACTGCTTAGTTTAATTTCGTCAATTTCTTAAATTGAACCATTTATTCTAATAATATTAATAATTTCCATAACTTATATTAATGTGAACCCAGCTCAATATTCAACAAGAACCATATAGTATTAATTCCTACAGAAGAGAAGGGTACAATGAGACTGAGACAATGCAACTTCTGAGCCAAACCCACATTCAATCTCCGAGTTCACTGAGATCCGGGCAATTCGTCAAGGAGAGTGAAAACTCAATGCTTCACATGTTTTCACCCTCATCGAACTATCAAGTCTGTATTGAAACCCATTTCATGAGTTGGGTATAACTGGGTTAATTAATTAGACCGGCTAATAAATTGTTTCAATCATGTGGTTGTAGGTTCAGTATCCTAGCAGCAGCAGCAATGGAGGTCAAATTGGAGCCACCACTGGAGGCGATCACCTCTCACTGTCAATGAGCAACAATCAGCAAAGGCTGTTCACCAATCCTCCGCAATTGTTTGCAACTGCTGCAGCATCATCAGGATTCCCACAGCAGATAACTAACCGACCCCAAAATTGGCTACACCAGAAAAATGGATTCCACTCTCTGATGAGACCCTCTTGACCCAACTTTTTGTTTTTTGTTTTTTAAATCTTTTATGTAACAAGGCCTTTCAAGTTTGTAAGCATGTAAAGATTAATGCTTTGAGCTTAAATTTCTTCTTTTCCAGTCTCAAAATAGTATGTCAAACCCAAGTCACGAGTACATAACTTGGATTCAATATCAGATGAGATAAATTCAACATTTGCATAATCAGGATCTAGATATTCATGCGTTCTATTCTATATTTGCGATTCATTTATGTGTTTCTAAAACCGAATATGTGTATTATTATTTAGGCTACCCTCTTATTTATTACCACATCAATAGTAGGTCCTGTTCATATTTTTGGTACGTGCTATTATTTATTTATTTTTGTATAGTTTATTTAGTAGTTATTGTCGTGCTTTTGTTATTCATTTGTCTAGCAACTTTGTCTATTTTATTTTTTCCTGATCACAGTTTGCACCTGATTTTTATAAATAGCTTTAGTATCAATCAACATGGACATTAAAAGAAAAACTTGCTTAAATTGTAGAAATTTGAAAAAAGAGGTGATGGAAAGAAGTGAGGTTGTGTTCTCGGAAATATCAGCAGATGTTGCTGAATTGTCACCATCTTCTGCGTCCTCTGAATCAGTTCTCTAGTAAAAAAAAATTATTTTAAAACATACCCAGAAACAATTTTGAATGGTTAAGATTCATTTAAAGTGAATCTTCTTGTATAGAATTAAATCCAAACCATACATTAATATTCCAAATATAACTTTACAGACGTATTTTTTGGGTTTTTTCTATAAATATTTTCTGGTTCTTTTGGACAGAAGGAGCCAGACATTCTATTATGACGAGAGGGACTTCTCTTCTTAAGCTAAAGCTTCAAAGGACTCTCTGATAGGCCTACTTCGTGTTGATGGATCTGTTAAGGTTACAGCTAAATGACACGGACTTCTTATAAGATTTTTAAGAAAAATTCAACGTGCTTTACAAATTTAACACAATTATATTACGTTTTTTTGATGATTTAAGTCTTTATAATACTTATCCCGCTTATTATAGAATATTATTATCTTTTTATGTATGCCTTCGTATACCATTTACATTGAGAACATAAAAGTTATGTCAAACTTGTGATTTTATTTTTTTGAATTTTACGAAAGTTAATGTAATTTATCCTAAAGTTAACATTAGTTATGATTTTGTCTTATTCATTTTGAGAATTTATGTTAAAAGTATTTCACGCACTTTAACATCACATGATAAGATAAAAATATAAACGAATTGGATTAATATTGAGAGAATTCTAACACGTCTCTAAGATTATACGACAACACGATACAATACCTACTCTATCTATAAATTTGTCCTAAACAAAACCAATATTTGATATAGTACGATTTTTATTAACAATTTATGAGACACAAATAATTTAAATAAGATGATTTTTTTTTGAAATTGGATGAGGAATGCTTTCAACTTCACATTTTTTATTATCAATTTTCCACTTACAAAATTCTATAACTAGCTGGCTTATACATAGAGAGAGAGAGAGAGAGAGAGAGAGAGAGAGAGAGAAAAGTACTTAAGGTTTAGGGATTTAAGAAAAATTCTTAAAAGATTTTAAATCAGTAATAAAAAATTAAGGAACCTTAAGAATTAATTAATCTAGAAATTGAGCATTGATTATGCAACCCACTTTGATATCATAGTAGTTACGAATGATGACAATGAATAAAAAATAAGGTGTGTATTTTGCATCATCAGGGACGTCATCATTGATTATTTTAGAACCCTCGTACCTTCCAGATCTATTTAATTATTAGTTTGAAATGTAAATATAAAATCTTTGTGTGTATCAAAGTTAAAGAATTGATTAAGATATTATTAAAATTAAAAAACAATTTTTTTAGTTGCATGTTGTGTTTGTGGAAATTAAGATACATATGGATGGGTTATGAGAGCAAAGAGCCAAACTGCCACCAAAGACTTCTATGATTCCAATCCCCTTTTTTTAACCTTTGTTTTTGCTGTTTTTAACATTTGGTTCTTTTTGACCACAATGATCCAATAGCTGTCCCAAGTTTTTGAAATAATAGTTTTAAAAAAAAAACTTTTGCTAGGACAATGAACACTTTTTTTTTTTTTTCATCACATTTTACTATTTCACTATCTCCCATGTCAGTAATGTATTGGGACTTATTCAATTAATACAATGCTCACACATGAGAAAAAGAATTTATATACAATAAACTAATGTGATAGTTCAGATGAATTTGTTTTGAGTGTACTTCGATGATTCGTATTATTCATATTGAAAAATTCATTAAGTTGATCAATTATTTATACAAAAAAATAAGTTGATCTAACATCAATAACTACATAATCAAGTTCTAATTGTATAAAAAAAATGGATAATCGCATTCATTTTTTTCAAAAATAAATCTCATTTGGTTGTGTAACTACTAATGTTGTTTTTTTGATAAATGATATGTTTAATAAGTTTTATAGATTCTTATAAAATAAAAAATTTAAATCAACAAAATAAATTTGGGAAGTACCAGTCAAGCTCCTACAACAATCTATTGTGCCTTACGACATAAAGCTCAATAAATATAAACAACATATGTTTAGAAAATAAGGTATCAGTCAAAAGTAGATCACATTTTTACAGTAGGATGGAAAAACTCATGAAGTGTAAGTTTTTTCTGTGTTTTTCTACACGGGACAAATTTAGGCCCCACACGTTAATAATTAATTTTTGATCGTATTAAACTTATTTGTTGTTGTTTGTTACAACTAAACGGAGTTAGTCATATCTTATTTTAATTTAAAAATTGATATTAAATTGTTTGATACAGTTTCTTTTTGTTTATAGCTTGTTAAGCATAAATAGTTTTAATAAATTTAAAAAAATTAATTATTTAAAAGTTTAAAGATGATTATTTTTAATTTATATTTTTTAATTATTAATTTTTAACTTATAATAAAGTATACCAAATAAACTCATAATCATTCTGCACTATTAAATGAAAAATATTTATAATTAAAAAAAAAACACAAGATAAAACAAAAACAAAACAAAACACGAGTGGTTAAAACTTTAGGGTACTTTGTTGGTTATTATCTGAAAAACGAGGTGTGGTGACTCTGTTCTCAGGTGGTCCAAGCTCTATAGTACTTGTACTTTAGACCACGCGCTACTCATGCATTTTTAGGGATCAAGTGTTATCTCTGTTCCTAAAGGCTAGTATGCGTTAAAACTTTTATGACGGCAACCACCATCACCCCTATTACTACCATCATCACCACTATTATTATCATCTTTCAAAACACTCACACACTCATACAAAAAAAAAAAAAATTTTATATTTTAAATTCAAAAAAAATAATTAATTAAAATTACTTTAAATAAATTTAATGGTCTACAATATTGTCAGTACGACTCATATTCTAATATTATACATTCACTTTTGAAATAAAATTAGAAGTATATCATTTTTGCTTTTAAAAGGACTATCTTCTTCTCTCTAGATTCTTTTCTTTTGCATAGGATCTACAAAACACTGCGAACTCTCCTATCTCATTTGTTTCACTCTCGGTCTCATCTTTTCTATGTTTTTGTCTAATGTCTTTGAATAATGATTCTTTCACACAATTTTATCTCCCTGTTTGAATTCATTTTCGTAAATTTCTTATCAACAAATGGACCAATTGAGTAATGACACGTGGCAATAGAGTCAGAGTAAAAGTCTTCCATTGATCAGATAGACAGATGACATGAAGAAGGCGATCATGTGCGTGAAGTAGTAGAAGTAGTTACCAACCAATTTGTGGCTTAGTGGGCTGGTTTGTATGAGATGATGCTTGAAATTGGGGGCTTATTCTCTGTCAATGTGGTGCTCAGAGTGATAAAAGGCACGTGGCAACATGGAAGAGAGTTGGTTCGATAGAAAGAGTTGAAGGTTTAGCGAGGTTTAAAAGCTTAGAAGTGAAGAGGTAGTTATAGTAACGGTTAAGAATGTGATCATGAGCCAAAGAAAGAGAAAAAAGATATAAAAGCCAAGAATTTGTAGAGAGAAAAGGGATCAATCAATCATCAACACTCAACATGAGTTCAATTAGGAGTAGATTACTTTAACATATCATAGGAGTAGTTTATTCTCTCTAAGAGTAGTTTTAATTCAGTGTTTCTGTGATGATTTTCTGGTTCTTGTAATCAGTAAACTTTTTTCTGATTCTTTTGTGTTTTTGTTTTTGTTTTTGTTCTTATTCATATCTTTGTAACAAGTAACAATTTCGGCAAAGAATACCAGTTTTTAGTTTGTTTCCCTCTGTCGATAGCTTCCAAAGAAGTCCTTAAATCTGTCAAAGTATAGAACACCAACCATAGTTGCTTGATCTGTTTGTTGTTTGTAAAATTTTGGTTTCTCTGTCGAATCTTCTGTGTCGATTTGACCCAAACCAAATTTTTGCTAGCATTCTCGAATAATGTGACAAGCAAAATTTTAAAAGTTGGACCATGCTCTAACAGATAGTAACTAATATAGAATTTGCATTTTGTCTTTGCCATCTCATTCAGGGAGATTTGTGGGAGAGAAAATTGTGCAAATGCAACACTGTTGAATTTCTTTTTTCTCTCTCTATTTGTATATAATATAAAAACTAAACAACAAAAATTTACAATGTTATTTAGTGACAAATATAATGAAAAGTGATTTTGCAATTAGTGAAGATGGAAATTTTTAAAGAAAGTCATGATAGTAAGCAATTTTCATGCAAAAATGATATTCTTGTATGTTTTACAAGAAATTAAAAGTCAGGCTGATATGTGGTGTATAAAAGTAAAAAATAAAAACTTTTCTTTCATGTTTTACTATTTTCATTCTAAACAAATGCAGCAAAATATATATATATATATATTTTTTTTTTTTTGCATTTTTATCATAACCAACCTAAACCTTAAAATATTGTACCCAAAAAAAAAAAAATCTTCAAAGAAGTAAATAATTTAGAAATACATAAACTAATCATGTAATTGGATACTACCCTTCAAATGAAATAAATCTCATCTTTAAATGAAATAATTCTAACCTTTTCACAAGTCTCACACTTAAGTGAAAGATAGTCTCTAATTCTCTTATTGATTTATGTACCAGTAGAAGAATTGCAAAAGAAAAGGAGAGAAGAAAGGAAGCAATGAATGAAGTGTTGTGTTTATGAGTTTATCAAAGGGTTGGGTGAAGTTTGGTGACATTTTGAATGAAAGTGAATAAAGGAAAAGAGTAGTTGTGGTGAGACCACTTTTTTATGGCATTTAAAGAAGAGGCTTCCCATATATGGAATTCTCTTTCTTTTTTGCTTTTTTTCTTTTTTTCTTTTTGTACGTGTGGACATGGCCTCGTGGGTAATCGTAACCTACAAATGGTTTTTTCATTTATTCATTGTTGGGTTGAATTTGTAAAATTATTTTTTCTTTTTTCTTTTTTTAATAGAAATTAGTTTGATAAAAGTAAACATCAAAAAATTACTTTAGATTTTTTAAATTTATTTTTGTTTAAAAAGTAGGTAATTATATAAAAATGATGAATATTTTTATTTTTTTAACCAAAATATTTTATAATTTTTTTGGAAATGAGACAATAAATTTTAAGAACTCAATAATATAGATCAAGTTTTCCATTTTGGTCTCAGCCTCACCTTTCCCTTTCCATGTAGCTTATATATATTCACCGACACCAAAAAAGTTTTGTTCTCAAATTTCTGTCTTTTGTCTCATAGCCTTGAGAATTACGGAACAATTTTAAGTATCTTAAAACAAAAAAATAAAAAATTTAAAAACAGAAATTTTTTTGACCATATTCACCTCTTCCATTGTCACCATGTAACAAGAGTATCTCAGTACCATTCTAGTAAAGTTTGGTAATCCAGACTTACCCACACAGAATTTTTTTGGTAGGTAATTGTGTGATGGAAATTAATTTGTGTAGTGTGGAGTTCATGTGGGTCTATGTACGATGCAGTGGAGATTATTTTTGGTTAATTTCTGAATTTTTATATAATTTCTGAATTGATAAAAGTGGGTTTGTAATACTACTCATTTAAGGTAAATTATACTTACCTCCCTAAAATTTAGTAGAAAAAAAAAATGTCATAGTTTTAATATAATTACACCGATCTGCCTTTTAGCAAGGCTAAACCAAGGTCGATGATATGATAACACAAGATAAATAAGATAAAATATACATTTTAGTGTAAAAGAAATGATATTATCATTTTTCTCATTTATGTGACTAACATTTTTTTTATAAAAAAAAGACTCAGTGCTATAAATTATGTCAAACTTGTTGAGGTTATTATATTCATAAAGAATAATAATAGGAATCATGAAAAAAATATCATGAAAAATAATACAACTAGTTTGTAATTAATATTTTACATTTCCATGCATAAAAATAATGATTATTTAATATTTAACAAATTTCAAGACTCATTAAATATAATAAAATATTATTAATTATTTCTTAACTAATGCCTCAATGACACTTACTAGCACGACCCGTCCTAAATTATGTCAAAGTTGTACAACTTATTGTATTTTTTTTCAAATATTAGGAAAAATCTGTGTAATTTACCTGAATTTTTACTATGTAATTAATAATTGAGGTGGCCAAGAGCTACGATGCTGAGTCAAAGACCTTGCTTTACAAAATAACCAAGTGTACATATACAGATATCAAAACATAAATTAATCATATATAAGTGTATAAACGGATTTTTTTATTTTTTTGAAAAAAAATAGTTAACCCATTAACAAATAAAATTTTATCTACATAAAAAAAGGGTGAGACAGGTCCCTTTGTTAATCAAGGTTAGGGAGGAAGGAATGGGTTTTCCTAGAAATTAAGCCTAACTTGGAAACAGGTTGCTTTAGTAATTTTTTAATTTTTTATAAAAAGATATATAAAAAAATAAAAAGAGTCATATGATAATTTATAATGACTTTTTGACTAAAATAACTACACTCCAAACAAGGCCTTAGTACATGTATGAAGACTTTCCATATTAGGAAAGATAGGAATGGATTGTAGATAAGTATAGAGAGGGAGATGAGGTTTGAAAGTGGCCACGACAACACCCCAAATCCATCTCCAGCCATTCGCTCCCCACTGCATGCAGAGATGCTACCTACGTACATCTCAAAAAGTAGACACTTTAGTTCCAATTAATCAAAGATGATAGTGACTTCCACAAAATATAATAGGGTAATTAATAGGTTTTATGAAAAAAAATTTATCATAAAAAATATCATTAATTGTAAATTTTAGAGACAATTTATAAAAATCATGATAAAAAAATTTACTAATTGTCAATTTTTAACGACATACATAAACAATTGTCATAAAAAAATTATTTGTAATGATAATTTCATCAAGATTTATTTTTAATAGAACTTAATGAGAATTAAATCCAACTGTTAGGACCTATTGGTAATTTACCCCACAACCATCAAAATGATCTAAATCATTCATGTCATTGTCAGACACAACTTCTCCAAAAAATTTAAACACATTAATAATCAATACATCAATAAGAATCATGAAAGTCCACTTTATGGGGTTCCAAACATTTTCCCCAATTATTCCCCTCCAAACTTTGGTAAGCACAACCCCCAATCCCCCCAGCACTCTTTTTATTTATTTATTTTTTTCATTTTGTTATTTATAGAAAAATTACATGTCAATCGAAAGTTCACAATATTAATGAAATTTTTTTTAATTTAATTATTAATGTTTATATAGTTTTCTATTGATTTGAAATTTGTTAGTTTCCCTCTTCCTTTTTTTTTTTTTTTTTTTTTATACAAGTTATATCACTGGTCCTTTAATTTGAATAAAATTTTATTTTAATTTTTATAATTTTAATTTAAATCATTTAATCTTTACATTTTCATTTTTAATTTAAAATATTGATTGCAGATTTTTTTTTGAGAACATAATCATAATAAGAGTAAATTATACTTTGTCCTTTTATATTAGTTCATTTTTTTACTTTGGCCTTTGAATTTTTTTTCACTTTAACCCTTCATATTTTAATTTTTTTTCATATTACTCCTAAAACTAATTTTTGTTCAAAATAAGATAAAAATGACACGTCAACTTATGCTTAACATAAAAAAATATATTATTATATTAGAATTTGAATTTGTGTTAAATGTGTGAGTTATATGTAACAAAATATTTTTATGACACATAATTGTCAATGTGTAACTTTCTATCTAATTTTATACATAAGTTAGCAGTTGAAGTAAATTGAAATAAAAAATTTGTAACATAAAAGATCAAATTGAGAAAAAATAAATTTCAAGGGTCAAAAGGAAAAAAATAATCAAATATAAAAGGGCCAAAGTATAATTTATCCTACTAATAGCGGTACAGTGAGATGTTTTTTAAAATTGTAAAATCAGTAAAAATTTGAAAAAAAAAAATTACGAAAAGATAGAATAAAAAATTTTTAGGGAGCAACTACCCCAACGTTAAGTTTCTTCCCTCTTTTTTTTGCCACGCCTTTCTTCGTCATCCCTAAACCCTCTCTCACCATATTCGGCCAACCCAATGCAAACAAGGAGAGATCAATTCCCATAAAACATTTCTTTGCACAGAGAAGCACATGAAGCAGAAAATGAAATATTTATAATTTGACCAAAAAAGTGAAAATGAAGTTCTTGTGTTGGCAGTCCCCTCGATTGACTGGTGAATATCATGTCTATTTCCTTTCAAAAATTTGAATAATTTCATTGTCATTCCTGTACAACAAAAGTATATATGAAGTTCAAAAGTTTGAAGCATAATTATTACTAAAATAATAAAACAAATTGCATTTAAATGCTCACTTTCATAAATAAAATTGAGGTCTAGAGGACAGGATGAGCCATTTACTTTGGGACCCATATTTTACATGCTGCGTATTCAAGTTATTGTGAAGGCATTATGACACACAAACCCTCCTTGCCTAACTGTCACCCCTTGTCCGGCCATTGCACTGCAAAATTGTGGGTCTCCATGCCAAAAAACGCTTCAAGGACACCTAGAATATGAAAGGCAACTTGATCAGCTGCAGCT
Organism: Camellia granthamiana; assembly: GCA_036172215.1. NCBI lineage: Eukaryota > Viridiplantae > Streptophyta > Magnoliopsida > Ericales > Theaceae > Camellia > Camellia granthamiana. The sequence goes on along the minus strand of CM069903.1, from coordinate 29,760,871 downwards.
ATAACCGTGGTGGCCTTGTATAGAAAATTGTCCCCAATTCGTGTCTCCACTGGCATGAGATCGCTGCAAAGAAAGACAGGCATGCCAAATTAAACAAAGGCACTTTTTATATTCACTAGAAAAACAGAGAAATCACAAAGAAAATGTCAATAAAATAAGCAATCACTTTTGCAGTGATAGTTGCTCCATGCCATGATCTGGCATTCTGTTCATGGACAAAAATGGAGGGGCAGCATTCCTTCTGGATATTCAAAATGCGAGAAAGAATCAGTGAGAGTTACGAGTCACGAGTCATGTGCAATCTTAATTATTTTACTGTGTGACAAGCAAGACCAAAGATTTCATTCCCTAAAGAAAGAAACCACCTCTGTGGGAAGAAATAAAGAGAAAGGAAAAAAGAAAAACTCCCAACCTTTCTATGAGATTGAGGGTATTTACTTGTCTTCGCAAATATGTTATAAGAACATTTAAAAGGGTACAAAAATTTGTTACATGCAAATAAAGAGTCCCACACAATTATAGAAAGATGAATACAGTCAAGGTTATTTCTGTTTCTAGCTATCAAATACATTTGGAAATGGCCAGAGAACAATATGATGGAATTCATTACTGACCTGTGACAAATGTAATTGATCTCTTCGGATTGCAGTAGCTTACATGTCTTCTGTCAGAAGACAAAAGAAACAAAAATGAAATATGGATCATCACTGACTCTCAGTCTATCATTCATATTTTCTAGAAAAATAATATAAAAAGAAAAAAGAAAGAAAACATTACAAACAGTAAACCAAAGCACTTCACTTGGCGGTGGCAATGATACCTTAAGATACCGCTCAAATACAGAGTGCACCCACATCAGGTGGCCCTCCTTCAGATCCATTCGAGTTTGCAGCATTAGCAGGACCACCTTTCTTACCTTGTTTTCTTTCCTTTCGACTCTTACCATAGTCAACTGTTTGGTTGCTGAAGCAACAAGATTGCTTGTTAGAAAATAAAACAATCTTTATTCTATTTTTTTTTTAATTTACACCATAGGTTCCATTCCAGAGTGTTATCTATGTATCCTCATTGAGGTCTCCAAGATTGCAATGGTATAAGGATAAGGAATTAATATGCTATGGACCTATTGTTTCAACTGTTTATCTTGCTGAATTTTGTTGATCAAAAGATTGATAACAGATCTCACTAAAGAATTTTCTTTGCACACATTTCTCCAGTTTTGTGGCAAACAAAGAAAGCAGCCAGACACTATTATTGGTCATTACACAAAGACAACTCTACCCAAAAAAGAGAGAGATTAAATGATCTTAGTATGTAATTGAAACATCATGAGTAAGATATGCTAATACATTTTTGGCCTTACAATTATTTTAACAAAAATGTCGTGGGGTATCTGACGATTTAATGTCATTTGCCAAGAAAAAAGGAATAAGGATTCTGATGTGTAATGAAATTTAACTACAACTGTATATCTAAAAACTTCTTAAAACAAGCTTAAACAGATTCACAGTAAACAGTCACCAAGAATCATACATCACAAATTTAGCCGAGGATCTCCCCGAAATGGATCCACAACAAGCCTTGTATTTCTTCTTTGAACCACATGGGCAAACCTTGTTTCTTGGGATTTTCTGCAGTACAAATTAAAACAAACTAGAATAAGGAAGGTGAAAAGAAACTTGTTTTGCACATTGAGCTATGAATAAAAAAAACCTTCTCATCCTTCGGTGAGCTTTTATCATCATGAGTTCTTTCCTGATCACAAGATGATTCTGGTGTGGATGAATTGTCTGCGAGTTCTTCCTTGTGTTGCTCATAGTTTCCATTTTCGTTGTCACCTAGGCATTCACAAAAATGTTAACCTAATATGAGAAAAGGAGGAAACCACTGAGTTAAAAAAGTAAAAACAAAGTGAAACAATTGAAAATGTAAGCTCAACATTAATATTAACCCATTATTGTCAACCTACATAATCTGAGCCACATAGGTCACCTTTTTATTGTCAAACTACATAGCCTATTAATTGTCTTGTTGACATGCTATGTTCGAATGGCAGAAATCAAAGAGAATAAATGAGAATCTCATTAACAGGAATTCCATAACTAGTAATAGAATTAATTTGTCAAAAATGCCAAAATTATTCAAGTGTCATATCCGTGCCAATGGCTCTTAGGTCAATGGTGTTAGCCTATAGAGAGTAAGCAGAGAAAGGAGAAGAAGATGCATGGATTGTGATTTTTATTATTACAGGTAAAAAAAAGTAAATAGAAAATTGGGTAATCAAGTAAATTTGCAGGTTATGTTAACACCATTAAGTGAACAGCTAATGGAAGAAAATTAATGGTAGTCGAGAAGAATTAAGTCCAAACCTCAAGGGAGATCACCAACATTTCCTTACCAAAAACTTCAAATCTTTTGCATCAATTCAAACTTTTGGATGAGTAGGTTTCTGAACACCTCACAGACCCATCAGAGAACACCCGCACCCAAAAGCGGAGAAAATAAAGTAAAAATTCCAATGTTTTATAGCAATCAGCACGACTACCATTATATTTATCATGTTAACTTTTAAAAGTAATAATTATTTAACAGGATTTGCTTCACGAGAGTCATATTTTCCCTCTCAGCAAAAATACCAGTTACATGTGACGAAACTGGGGAAAAAAATCATAATGGCACTCACTTAGGGCTGCAAATGAACCAAGCTGTTCACGAACGGGCTCGACTCACCTTGTTTAGTAAACAAGCCAAGCTCGAGCTCGAATAAGCTCGGCTTGTCAAGCTCAGCTAGTTTATCTTTATTTAAATTATATATTAAATAATATATAAATATATACAAATAATAGTATAAATACATTATTTATATATTAAATAATATAAATAATATTAAAAAAAATCTTATCGGGCCAAGCCGAGCCTAGCTTGAGCTCAATAAACAAGCTCAATAAGCAAACGAGCCGAGCTCGAGCTCAGCAAAGCTTGGCTCAGCTCGACTCGTTTGCAATCCTAAATTGCTGCCACATACCTCTGTAGAAGTATAGAAAACAAAACTTCCAGAAATGAAAGAACACATCATCATTCAGTTGCAAAGCCCCAAAAAATTGCCTAGAATGTGAAAATGTACTAACCGGCCATTACCATGAGAAGTATCAGCTGGACAAGGAAGTTTATCACTTTCAACCAAATACTCTTTGTTTCCTTCTTCTGCTATGAGAAACTCAATTGCCGCATCAACATCACCATCCACTTGTTGTAAAACCTGGATTGGGTCAAACATAAAACAAAAAGTTCCTCACAATATTCATTCATGCTACATCAAAGCAAAACCAACAAAAAGAGGTCAGTATATTTTAAACTAGTGTAATTATTAACTGTGAGCATATGAAAAGAGAAAGACCAACATATTCAAATTTTGGCAATCTTCACCTGTTCAACTTTTTTGGCATCTTCACATCCACCTCCAGCCATGACCAATTTGATGGCTTCCGCATGGATAAAATTCTTCCCTGCTCCCCCTTTAGATTTGGTAACAGCAACTTTTGCTTGACAAGATGTTGCTGAAAGATCAGCATCAGCCTTTCACATAACTAGAAATTATTAGGCTTTTTCTACAAATTAGGCATTCAATCTTGCTCGTAGGATAACACAGTTGTTATAAAAGGTCTAGTATCAACAACAGAAAATGGAAAATAAGATTAACCACAGAAGAAACCTTGATTATAATTGGCCTAGCTGGTCCTGTGCAAGTGTCTTCCTTCAACCGCACACTGTTATAATGCTCCCCATCATGATAAGATCTGCATAAAGAATAAGCAAGTTAACCTGCAGAACCAAAAAGGCTCCAAGGGTGGCATCAGATAGTAATATAAAGAAATATAACATCATCAACACAGCTACTCAAGAAACAGAAGTCACTATAATTTTATTAGCCATTGATGTAACTTGAAATGTAACAAAAATTGCTGACCAAAGAGCATGTTACATGACTGAAGAATCCTAATTAATCTGATATTGAAGATTTCATGTAGCTATAGCAAGGAGTCACTGCCTTAAAGGTATCAATGATATTTGTTTTCTAATAAGCACTACCACATAGTCAGTACACTGTTTTAGCCGAACATTTGTTAATTATTAACATATATAAGGTTACAAGACTTGCATACTCACTGTATAAACTTTATATTAGAGAAATTTAACTTCATATATTCCTACCTAAAGAAGGATAAAAAAATAAAAAAACTAAAAAAAGGGACAGTTGCAACCAATACACTAACAAACCTTTTGTTATTGTGTTCTTTTTTTTTTTTGGATAAATTTTTCATTATTGTGTTGTTCATTTTGACAATAGTTACAATTATTGTGTTTGACTATGCATCACTTTTAATACAAGAAACTTGGGGCTCCAAATAGGTGGATGATATATGAGGAGCACCCGGAGTCGGCTAATCATTTATTTCATCATTGCCAAGAGACGTCGGAGTTATGAGACTTAACTTTCTCCAATGCAGTAGTAGATGTGTCATGAATAACTTATTATTTACTTTTGGGATGGTGAATTAGAGACAGATACAAGAGCAATAGAAAGGCTTTGAGAGGGTGCCACATGCTCTTTTTCAACCATTCCGAAGGAAAGGAGTAAAAGAATTTCCAAAAGTAGAACCTTTGAAATTGAATCATACAAATGTACTATACTTAACAAAAGATTCCTCTAGGGAGCTTCAATCAGCATAGGAAATGGGTTTTCTTTTGTTAGCTAAAATTCATCTAAACAGAATTTGGCACTTAGCTTGCACACATCCCATCTTAAGGTGGGCTTTTTCCATTGAAAATTTACACCATCTTAACCCCAAAAAAAATAAATAAATAAATAAGGAAAACGCTAAAGGCGCCAAAATTTCTACCAAATGTTTTACCAACACTCATGTGGAACCCACACCCATGTGAAACATTTGATAGAAATTTTTGTGTCCCTAGCATTACCAAACCAAACCAAGTCTTGAGTTCCATCATCAAATGGAGTCGCCAACATGAATCCATCTTCACTACTTTACTCTATCAAAGGCCATTTGGTTAGTCAAATTAAGGATATTCATATCTTTATTTACTACACTAGCCTACATCAATCTAGATCTATCCCTTCCTCTAACACTTCCCTCTACCGTCACTGTATCGCATCTCTTCACTACTTGTCTCTGTTGGTCTTCGTTATATATGACCAAACCATCTCAGTCTATTATATCTCAGCTTATCTTCTATCAGTGCTACTCCTACTCATTCATGAATATACTCATTCCTAACTCTGTCTTTTTCAGTCTTACCACACACCTACCTTAGCATCCTCATCTCGACAACACTCATCTTATCTACATATTGAATCCCTAGCATTACTCAACTAAAAAAAAAATGGACAACAAAAAATAAAGGTCAGCTTTAGTTCTAGGCAAAAGATCTACCAATAGCAATTCCTTTCCCACTTGGATTTAGCAACAACTACAAAAATCATTTTTCACCATTTGACTTTCTATAAGACAAACATTTCACGGAATGAGACTCCTCTAAAAAGAACATAAAATAGCATAGCATGCAATAATATCTCATAAGCTTACCTCTTGTCCACAATTAGCATATTTACCTTAATTTAGGGCAATTATTAAAAGGATCATGCTAATGACAGCCCCAAGGGCTGTCAATAACAAACACATAAAGCCAAAATATTTATAATCTCAATACACTTTTCACATATCTCAAAACACGTTTACATATTTTAATACACCTTTTACACAGTTCAATATACTTTTTACACATTTTCCCACACTATCAACAGCCCCAAGGGCTGTTTTTAACATTTTCCTTATTAATAGTAGCCATAAAAATCATGGAAGGTGAATGCACAATGCAATTACTTGGAATAGTTTGATTACTTACAAATGGACCATTCGAGCTTCACGGTTATTGAAATTCTGTATGTACCAACGAGGTGATGAAATCTGTAATCAAAATAAACGCAAATGACTAATCAATCTAGAATACCCTAAATATTAGTGTAATGACTATGCTAAGTCCCCAGAGACATAATACCCAAAAGCTTAAGCTGTTAGAAAAGAGGCCCAACAAGGCATATCAAGCTCTCAAACACTCTCTCACATGCAGTCCTGTCTTACATTTGGAGATGCAATCATCCAAACATAGAAAGAAACTGCACGCACAGGCCCAACAATGCATATCAAACCCTCCAACAGATTGCCTTATGTCTTATGTGGACTTTATGAGGAGAAAGAAATCAAACATCTTTGAAGGATGGAAATTCCAATATACAGGTTAAGGAGTCCATTTATTAGCTTTTCATTTGGATGGGAGTCAATGGTTGTTAATCCTTCTCTCAATCAATTCCTTGATTTTGTAGGATTTTTTTTTTTTTTAATCGCAGACATCTATAGGGTCTGATTGTCTTTTTTGTTTTCTCTTTTGCTTAAGGATGGCATTCCCTTAGTGCCAGCTTTCTAATGAAATTTTGTTATTAATTATTAATTATCAAAAAAAAGGAACACAGATCTTACTCGGTGTATGCATATATTACTATGAGTAACAAGAGAAGCAGCTTGCAATTCCATATGTCCAGCCCACGTGCCATCCTTTTCCATGGACTGGCAATATTCATCAAATGGTACTTCATCTTCAATGAAGGGTTCAAACATCTCACGATTTTTCTGTTAAGCATAGCTCCAATATCAGACTTAATTACTATTAGTAAACTAAAAGTACATTAATGCAAAGGAAATATTCAAGTGCAACTAATAATCAGAAAGTGAAAAACATTTGCAAGAAAAATTGTCCCAGAAAAACAATCAAATACAAATTGTCCTTGACATGGAGCAACAAATTAGTCAGGTGGCAATGTTCTGCAGGTCAACATGATAACAAAATAAAAATAAATCAAATAAAATTGCAGTTGTAGAGAGGGGAAAAAACTAGTAAATCCGATAAAAGCAAAATCTAATCCCAAGTCATGACCACATATATCATTCAGACAAAGAGAAGGAAAGCTGAAGACTGCAAGGCACAAAGCATCTTTTCAACACATCCTAGCCCCAAAAAAGGAGGGCAAGTAATGACGACACTTACGGCATGATCTCAACTAGGTTTTGGGCCCAAGTACTTCAGTCAATACATGAGCCTTTTCTTCGCAGTAAGCTCTATCAAGAACCTTATATTCCATCAACAATCATTTTTCTGAAATTGCTAAGTTATCAGAACCACAAAATAGAAAAATAAAATAAAATATATATATAATTTACAAAGATCTCATATAAATATAGAGATATAGAAGGTTTAAACAAAGGCCAAACGGATATTATTGGTTCTTTTCAAGTGAACATGGGAGTTGTAATTATCAATAACAAAGATCATTCATATTATAGATAATAACTATAGACATGAACAAGTAGCTGAAGGGAAAAGAACATGGCTCAAGTAAATCTATAATAAACAAAACCATAACAATAGTAGCCACTAGACACATAACACTTGAATCATGTCATATGAGAACAAAATTTAACACCAGATTTTAAATACCATGAAAAGTACCTGTAATCAAAGTTCCATATAGAAAATAATTTCCTTTGGCCATTAGTTTTTGCCTCCCATATAAATTTTAAGTTGGAGTAGCATTAGATTTCACAATAATGCTGTCTTCAAACACTTTTTTAATGGATTAAAGCTTAGAATTTCTAGTGTTGTTTCAGGTCTGTGAACAAAGAAAGAAAGCAAGGAAGAACAATGGTTGTGGAAGACAGTTCTAAAAAATGAAGTTTGATGAATATAAGTTGTCATACTTCCAAAGGATAACTGGTGAGAATTCCCACACAGCTATACAAGTTATATAGTGTATTCAAGAAGAAAAAGAAAAAAAAAAGTGAAGACACAGAAAGAGAATTAATTTTTGTGATTATCAGATATAGAGAACTCCATCAGCTACAATATACAAGAAAGACGAGATTTAAAATAAGAATAATATGGAAAAAATAGAGAAAGAATTACCGATTTTCAGCAATGAATATTTAAATTTCTTGAATTCAATATCAGCTCACTCTAATATAGTTTGTAAGATGGAGTTATTTCTCAACTCTTGGAAAATTCCAAGACAAGTCAAAACCTTTTAAAAAATGCAGTTGTGATAGCTTAGTCAGAGAAGAACATCCTCTGCGGAAACCAAAAGCTAAGTCATTGCCGATAGGCCATATCTTCATCAATAGGCAAATGTTTGGGTGCATGATTTAGATATTCAACCACCAAACAAGAAGGTGAGGAGGATACACTAAAGCAGCAGCACCATCAACAGCAACCACAACAGCTGCAGTAGCAAGCAGAATTAAGCAGAGAAAAAAGAGAACTGTGTGTTAATCAAAGAATCACAATGTTAAGCCCCCCTTTCACATTCCTAAGATACTCAGGAAAATTGAGATTCAGCATAATATTTAGACAACACCCACCAGTTTCCAGGGAAAGATAGACAACTTATTTCCAAAGCCAGTATTTTCTGGCTTTGCTAGGGCGAGTTTCTCAAGGAAACTCATAAAAAATATGACCCTACAGCATCAATTTTCTCAAGAAAACTCCAATGCAATCAAGTCTCCAAGAAAAGTCTGATGGAGTCTTTCACAGTTCAGCCATGTCCATTATGACTACACATTAATATATATACTTCTAGTATGTATATCTACAAGCCCTCAGACAACGTATCAAATGGACAGTCATTTTACTTCAGAAGTCATCACTAAGTTCATGAAAACAGGCTTCATATTGATATGTCATGTTCAATTATGTTATACTTTGATGAATACAATGTCTGCAGACAGAAGTGCAAGATCAAATTCCTCTTTAAGGACTATGAAACAGTTTTTGAACATATACCAAAATATATTGAACCACCATACTCCGGTATTTTTCATGCTCTTCCTCACTGCCATCCAACTGATCTGCTAAAGCTCTGCAAAAGAACAAGAATGGCCAACTTGAACTATGAGATACATTATCTGCGAAAGATACATCAATAAGCCTGAGAACGTGTGTGGGCACCTAACCTAGTAGCAGAATAAAATGACAATTCCAGAAGTACATTGATAGTAATCAACTAATCATAGTATGTATCTTAATCAACATGAAGAAACACAGACCTGAAGAAACAATTACCATCAGCAGTCACTTGAATAATCTTTAAACCAAAAGCATCAAGCTGAGCACGAATATCAGAAATATCACCCTGCTTCCCATTCTTTTTGATCTGGTGATCACAAAAAAATAAATTTATTTATAGGTATATGGCAGTTTAGGCTTTATCAACTTTGTTAGAGATACATAATATGTTCAAAGAAAACAAATATCAATTGTCCTAATCTAATAAACCACCTTAGCTACCTATAGCGACTGCATCAACCTCAATCACCACTCAATATGTCAAGAGTTTCATCTGCTGCCCGTAGATGTGCCTTCAATCCTTTCCAACTAAGTGGCTCCAATTCAAACTAATCAATTCCTCAGCACCTCACAATCCGTCGGTTGAAATCTAACGTTATACTCGCTCATACATTTAATCCTAATAACTCCTCTCCTAATCCTGGTTTTCAACCATTTGAGGATCCTCGTCCCAGCTATGAAAATTACAAAAATGTTATTTCTGCTCTATAAGGCAGAGAAGGGTGCATTCTAACATATAGCATCCTCTTATATGTGATCAATATATGGCATTGCAGTATTGAACTGGCACTCAAGTACACAATTACTACTATTAGACAATCAGCATTCTATGAGAAAGACCCTTCCCTTAAAAGAATATCAATGTTGGGATCACAAAAGCGGTCACATTTAGTTATCTACTGGCCTTCTTTAAGGCATGCCACCAAGCAACCTGTCAGACCAGAAAAGTTTAGTCAATGGTATATGCCTTGGCATGTTTATTGGTGTGTACATATAACTATGATACAAGCAGTAGTGCTAAAAAAAAATTTGATAATAACAATAATTATGTAGGAAAGTGATTTAGTCTATCTTTTGTACTTTTTCTTCTTCTTGTATTCCTTTTCTTTTCATTTGAATATGCAAAGGTTGTAACCCCTAGGCTTGTTCTTTAATACAGTTTTTCTTTGTTGCTGATAAAAAAGCTCATGTACATACATTATATTGATGATTTTTCCTATCAATATGTCTTGCTATTTTCATAAGATAAGGTTATATTTTATTTCTTTTTATTATTTTTCATTTGAAGTAGTTTTATTTTTCTCATTCATGTGCAACACATGGAACCAGAAGCTAATGTGTGCATATCTATATGGAACACTTGAACTACAAGACAGCTTCGCAAAAAACACCTCCCATTGCATCCATTTCACAACTTCATAACTCAAAAGGGTTTTACCAAAAGGACAACAGTGTTATGTAATTAGTAAAACATTAACGATCGATCATATAGATTTGTAACATGATGCTTTGCTTTGCACCAAAAATACAATAACAAAAAGAAATAGATCATAATACTATGGTAATTTTCAGAATTTCCTTTGGGACTACAAAGCCTTTGATGAACCGATGTCAGGCTATTTTTAGAAAAGGCATAAATGCATTCATATTTAAACTTCAGAACCACAAATTTGATTTTAGAAAGGGAAGGGAATACAATTAATATTTTGTCTACTAGAACAGCTCTATTAACAAATAATCAAAAAGTCAGGAAGATAATATTTGTTGTACAATTTTTTATGTAATAACATATACAGGATGTGTCATTAACACTGTATTTGGTTGGGGGATTTGAAGAGGGATTTAGAAAGGAAAAAGGTATGTGAAATTAGGTGAAATGTAAGTATATTTTATTCACATTTCATCTACCTTTTCCATTTCCTTTTCCAAATTCTTCTCCAAATCTCTAAACCAAACACAGCGTAAAGGAAAGGTTGCAGTAACCGACATGGGCCTCTTGGCACCTGATGAACATGGCATACCATACAAATCCATGAAGCAGAGCTGTTTGAGTTTTTGTGCATGTGCAAAATGAAAACACACATTCTCCAAGAGTGTCATTAGGGCAAAAGGTGAATTGACAGATAAGGTCCCCTGGCTACTATTAACTACAGTCTACAGTATCAAGCACATTCCTTTAAGCAAAGTGAATTAATTATTTAAAAGACAATGCCATATTAATAAGAAAATTAAGAGAAAGCAAAACAACCCTCCACATAAAATGGATAGCAAATTAGGAGAAAAAGTAGAAGCTAGGGTTCTATCATAACTCCTTGCTTTCATATCATTTTCAAGACAAAGATTAGATCACCTCCCACGCAACGCAACGAATAGACATAATCAACGAACTTAATAGCCAAGTGAATTGTATATAATACAACTTAGTTAAAGGAAAATTTGTAGAAATACAAGACCAGAACTGTAAGATTCTGATATCAAATTACTTGATAGGAAATGAATTGAGCAACTCTGAAGCGCGCACAACTTACACCAGTAAACAAAGCTCCAATGAGTCCGCACATGTATGTATGTATGTATGTATGAATAAGGGGAAGAATATGGATATGAAAAGGAAAGAAGATGGACTCACATGGGGTTGTTTGGTGGACTTGGACTTGGACTTCTGATGCTTTGCTTTAACCATATTCTTCTCTGTTTCCTCAAAGATTGTTTGATTTCAATAATTTTATCAGGAAAAACGTTTCGCTGCTGAGGATAGACAACAAGAAAAGAGTAATTCGCTTGGCTGTTTCCGACAAGGTTGGCGAGAAGAGAAGGGGCTGGCGACTCGGACCAGTACCTCCGATTCCTGTTTTCGGAATTTAGCCTTTGGAAATATGAACCCGACGATGCGGCTTCGGAGCTCTTCCGTTTGGGAGGTGGGCTGGCTTTTTGGCTTTTTGACTTTTTTAGCTATATGAGCCTGGGCTCAAAAGCTTGGTTTGGAAAGGGCTCTTGGCTTTTTGGCTTTTTTGACTTTTTTTGTGAGAGAAGAATGTAATGATTATGGGGTTGGATGTGATGTTTTGTCTGTTATGGCTCATGAGCCTATTTTGTCTTTTGTGGCTCATGAGCCCAATGAGCCCTTGCCAAACGGAAACAAAAATAAAATCAATCATTACGAAGCTTTATTTGTTGCGGTAGTTAATTTTTTGGTAGATTTACCAATAAATTCTTAAGGTTAAATTTAAGAAGTAATTGGTCTCAATTTTTTTTTAATAAATCGTTTAGTTTTTAAATATTTTAAGAGATGTTAATGCTCTCATGTAGATGTTATTAAATGCATGTTTTTTATGAGGGTGTGTCACGTGCCACACATAATATGTCACGTGACACACACAATGGGTGCCACACATCAACAAAGTACACTAAGACTCTTTATGAGAGTGCATCACGTGACACACAATATGTCACGTGACACGCACAATGGATGTCCCACATCAACAAAGTACACTAAGGTTCTTTATGCTTTTTGCCTTGGAGTATCACGTGACACACACAATGAGTGTCACACATCAACAAAATACACTAAGTGCCATTTTGGGAACATAGTAAAAAGCCACGTTTTTTAACAAAATGTCCAAAAACATGGTTGCTAAAAACGCAACAAAATCTCTTTGGGAAGTGCCAAAAACGCAGCCCTAAAATTACAAATTAGGGCCTATGAAAAAAAATAAAAAAAATAAATCTCTTATATTAGGTAAGGGTATTTTGGTCATTTTAATTTGATTTGACACCATAAATAAATATTAAACTAAAAAGTAAAAAGTCAGTTTTTTACCAACTTCTCAAATCACTTCAAAAAAAGCCAAAAAGCTTGATAAAAAGTCAAAAGCCAGCTTTTTACCAACTTCCCAAAACAACCCTCTTTATGCTTTTTGCCTTGAAGTGTCACGTGACATACACAATGGGTGTCACACATCAACAAAGTACACTAAGACTCTTTATGCTTTTTACCTTGGAATGATGTATGTCACGTGACACACACAATGGGTGCCACACATCAACAAAGTACACTAAGACTCTTTATGCTTTTTGCCTTGGAATGATGTATGTCACGCGACACACACGCGGAAGGGTATAATTGACCACTCAATGTTACTAAACAAAGGAAATAGGATCAACTGGTAAGATATTTTCCCACTAATAGGGTTAATCAGAACAATAGAAATAACCTTAGGACCAATCGGTAAAACTGTTTGTGAGATAGGATTTATTGGTAAATATCCCTAATTTTTTTTAGTTTAGCTTTTTTAATTTCGTTTGATTTTTATTTTTAAATTTTTTAAATTTTTTGAAAGAAAAGCTATAATAATTATAATTTAAATATGATATTTTATTTTATTGATATATATAATCTATGTTGTCTTTTTATGCTTTTTTTTAATCCCAAAATAAAAACTAAACGATCACGGAATATATTCAATTCAATTGATTCAATAATGTATCTGTATATATTAAAAATTGTAAATAAAAAAAATTAGTATATTTTTATTTTTTATATTTATTTAATTTTTTACAATTTAATCACAAATATTTTATTTTTAAAATATATATAAATTACGTGTATTTAAAAATAAAATAAATTTTTAATTAAATATTAAAAAAATACAAATTAAAAACTCAACAACCTTTAAAAAAATTCAAATTCAAACAAATTATAGTTCTAGCCACCCTCTCTCTTCCTACTCATCACTATATTTTTCACTTAAAATTTTTATAAATATAAATTAAAGGAAAAAATGTGTGAAATTTATGTTCGTAATTGGATTGTGCTTGAGAACTTTGTCACGGTTGTCATGCTTGCTTACCATATGAAAATATAATTTTTCATGGTTATTATCCTTATTTACTGTACGAAAATTATGATATGCTTTTTAAAATTAAGATTATTTTATGATTTGATTGGATTGTTTGAAGTAAATGTCTAAGAGTATTTCTAATGGTGTATCAATTTTTTTATCAAATTTGAATAAAAACTTGTTTTGATATCAAGTGCTCCAACAGAGGTTTTTGGAGCTTCATCAGACTATCGGTCGACCGGGCAGATGTCAGGTCTGTTGATTGGGCAGTGTAAATTTTATTTTTTATTTATTTTGGCCCTAAGGTGGTCAATCGGCCAGTGCAATTTTTTCACAAATTGTAGCCTTGAGATAGTCATCTGGGGGGATATCCGACAACGGTAATGAACAATGATTTGATAAAATGCACATTGATCCTCAGTTAGATGAAAGAAAAGTGAAATCCTGGATTTGACACCTATTTGATGAATCCGTTTGAGCACAAAAATGAGTCTTTTTTTACCAAATTCAAATTTGATGATAAATCTAAGTAACCATTGGAGATGGTCTAACTCATCATAATTTTGTTAAGTATTGGGTTTCTCTCATATTTGGATCTTAATATGAAAGAACTTAAGAGATTCGTTGAACCCCCTATAGGTCCTGTTTCGATAATCTAAACCGTTCACTTTCTAAAACTCGTTGAATAGAATATTTATGAAAAAAATTAAAATGATTAGATATCATTAGTTATATGTTTCAAATAAATTTATATTACAAAAAATAGACGGTTATTTTTAAATTATATTTGTTGTCTATTTTTTTAAAATAAATATGATTCAAATATATAAGAATCAATGTCCAATCATTTTATTTTTTGTATAAACATTTTACTCAATAAGTCTAAAAAAATGAACAATTTAAATTATCAAAATTGATATCACAATGAGCCTATCAAATTCAAACGTTCTCTCAAGTTGAGATTCTTACCCAAGAAAAGACAAAACTCATTTATTAATGCCAAATTGATTATAATAGAGGTTTGTTAGACTTGCATGGACAATTTTTTTCCAATGACATTAATTCAATTTAAAAAATTAAAAAAGTAAAAAATAAAAAAACTAACAAACAAACTTGATCAAACTCTAAAGCCATCCCAATTGGGTCGGGCTTCAAAGCCCTTTGCCTAGCCCTATTGGGGGACTTGCGCATGGGTTGGTCCGACAAACCTTTCAACATAATATATATTTTTAATTCTTGATGGGGCTTACATTTAATTTTAACTAAAGCGCTCAAACCATATCAACTGATAATTAAGTGGTTCATTTTTTTATCTCCATTGGCTTTTTAGGGAAATGCCTCGTAGCTCGAATGCTACGAGGCTCGAATGGCTCGAGAGAGGAGAAAAGAGGAGAGGGAGAGGAAGAGAGGGAGAGGCAGAGAGAGAGAAGCAGACGGGAAGAGAGAGAGAAGACGCCGATGCCCAGCTCCGATCGTCGCCCAGCCGCCGATCGTCTCGCCGACCGCCGTCGTGGCCTCGCCGCCCGCCGTCGTCGCCCAGCTCCAGATCGTCAGATCGTCGGCCTCCGCCTCCGCCTCCGCCGCCTCCGCTTCCTCCTCCCCTGTATTAGGGCCCCCTCCCCCTCCCCCCTCCTCCCCCTCCCCCTGCGTCTTCTTCTTCTTCTGCCCGTCTTCTTCTTCTTCTGTCAAAAAAAAAAATATATAGTGAAGGAGGGTCAACGAGAAAAAGAAAAGAAAAAAAAAAAAAGGGTCAAAACGACGTCGTTTTGACCCTCAAGCCAACTCTCGAGCCTCAACTCTCGAGCTACCAATCACTACCGGGCTTTTTAATAGTGACAATCATGGTATTTTTATTTTTTAGGTTAGGTTGAAACATTTGAATATGGAATTGT
Organism: Camellia granthamiana; assembly: GCA_036172215.1. Taxonomy (NCBI): domain Eukaryota; kingdom Viridiplantae; phylum Streptophyta; class Magnoliopsida; order Ericales; family Theaceae; genus Camellia; species Camellia granthamiana. The sequence goes on along the minus strand of CM069903.1, from coordinate 29,745,165 downwards.
GGGTGCCCAACTATTGTTGGGTTGGGATTTCTTTTGATATGGGCCTATGGGCCGAAGAATTGGTCCATTCTATATATGTTGTCGATGGCTCTCCAACGAGTTTCTTTCCAAATATCCTTTCCTATTAATCCTAAAAAATGGCCGAGATGGTCTGCAAAAAAATATTGAGACTTCTAAATGTTGTTTCTAATTTACCTACAATAATATGATAGGTTACGTGTTAATTTTAATAAACTTGCATATGTTAAACCACTATTTATATTCTTTTTAAATTAAAAATAAAATAAAATTACAGACTATGAACTTATTGGTTCTTTTAGCACTTTGAATGTCAAAAATGTAATTATCACGTGCCTGTAAAGATTTGAAAAGTTCTTACAAAATTTTATAAGCCAATTTACTTATTAGCCGTTTGTGATTAGGTTTTTTTAGCCTTAATAAAGAGAACTGTAACGGTTGTGTTTTAGTAAGAAACTAATATAATTGAAATCGAAACAAAATGGAAAAGAGAGATTGGACAGAAAATGTAATTGATTAATTGAATAACACAATTACAGAATGTTATCGACAACTTCGAAGGTTGAGTTTTGGAAGTACAAGAGTTAGTTTAATCTACTCTTATGAAAAATAAGTGCAGTACATAAATTTAAAAATAAATGAAATGACAAAGACGTAGAATCTGAATTCATTCAGGGGGCTCTTTCATCTATTTATAATCTTCTTTTAACTTTCAAAACAGTTGAGCTGTTTTTCCTCTCCATGATCTCCTTCCGCTACTTCTTAGGTCCCCTTATTTTTCTCATGCATGCATAATCACTGGTAACTTACTGTTTTAATTTCTTTCCCTTGCGCTCTTTACATGTTGAATAACTATCTTTCAGTTGTTAAGACTCGCACCGGTTGTTTGTGTGAGCTGCTTCAAAGGTGGAATTCTTTAATAATTTGTATGTGTGAATATTTATCATTTGCTTGTCATGTGTCCCCTTCTAATTTAATAGTTCAAATATGACACCAACAAAACAACAATATTTATATTTTTAAAAAAGTTTCATATCACTTTGTAGATTGATGGTCAAGCAATATCAAAATTTCGATCTAGCAGGTTCAATATGTAGGGAAATTCATGGGTTTCACTAATGCTGTGTTTGATTAGGGGATTTGGGGAGGGATTTGGAAAGAGAAATGAAAAAGGTAGGTGAAATGTGAAAAAAATATTCCTATATTTCACCTAGTTTCACACACATTTTCCCTTTCCCTTTCTAAATCTCTCCCATAAATCCGAAACAATTTTCCCAATAGTTATTTATATATCTTTTTAGTCAACGAAAAGGGAAATAAATGACAATAAAACTGCAACTCACAGATAAGGAGGCTTAAATTTGAGTGTCACAAACTAGTACAAAAAGGGGTTGGATTTGGGAGCTTATGAGATCACAAGTTTCCTTTCAATAATTTCAATTGTTTATTTTGTGTACAACTTTTTATGTGTATTATTTATAAAAAAAATAAAAATAAAAAATAGATTAGTCAAATAATCATAACATTTTTTATTTTATCATATTTATCTTTTAAAATATTAATAGTCTATTTTTAAAAATGCGCATGTCATTTATTTTTTCATAAACAAATATGACAAAATAAAAAAAATTATAAATATCAAATCAATTTAATTTTTTTTACGAATGATATATGTTGATTTAGACTACAAATGAGCCAAAAATAAAATAATATATATATTATGGTTGTTTTGGGAAGTTGGTAAAAAGCTAGTTTTTGGCTTTTTACCAAGCTTTTTGGCTTTTTTGGAAGTGATTTGAGAAGTTAGTAAAAAGCTGGCTTTTTGCTTTTTAGTTTAATATTTATTTATGGTGTCAAATCAAATTAAAATGACCAAAATATCCTTACCCAACATAAGAGATTTATTTTTTTATTTTTTTTTCATAGGTCCTAATTTGTAATTTTACAGCTGCGTTTTTGGCACTTGCCAAATGGCCTTTCTGGCGTTTTTGGCAGCCACGTTTTTAGACATTTTGTCCAAAAACGTGACTTTTTACCATGTTCCCAAAATGACACATATATACTGAATCTTACAAAATAAATAATTTAAATAATCAAAATAAGTTTGATGAAGAACTCACGGTCCCTCAAAGCCCCCAACCCAGTAAAAACATATCTTATCCGGCAGGCCATCATATCATTGATCAAAAGCTAACAAATATGGGAAGTTCTAGCACGCTTGTATTTCCCAACATGTATGGCCCCACATTTTAGGATCACTTTAAATTTGAATAAATTATAAATTGATGTCTTCTAAAATTTGATAAGAAAAGATTATAATAATAAATTTGACAGTATAAGTTTGTATATAAATCTTATAAATATAAACTTTAAATAAACTAAATGTATTCATGTCAAAAACTTGTTACTTAATTTTTGTATTTATTTTTTTTCAAATCTCAAAAGAAATTAGTATTTTTTAACTTTTTAACTTTTGAAATTATTTGAGTTTGGTTGAAATTCAACCAAACATTTGAGATCTTTTGTTTGTAATTTTTTTTTTTTTTTTGTTAAAGATAAAATATTAATATATTAATAAAATTAGGTTACAATATTTTACCAACTCGAATCTCAAACCTTTCACTTACCGCACCGTAAGACACAATTATATGCCATTAGGCTACAAGGCCGCGGCTTGTAATTGAAGTTGTTCAACTTCATACAAAAGTAAAATAAAGTGAAAGGAGAAAAAGGAGCAGAGGTTAAACAGATGTGAAGGAATAACAAGAAAAACGTCGACTCGGGTCTTTATGCCATCTAGTCAGAGTGTGGTCCCCAAGCCTTTGGACTTTTGGAGACTCAACATTTTAACTGCAGAGAAAGAGAGGTAGGTAACTTACCTAGGTAACCACTTAAAGCACGCTGGCTTGTCTGGTGTAAAAGACCAGGGATCCTATGATGTTTAATTCAAGGTTTAATATTTTTTGAAAAAAATTTACTCATAAATCTTCAATGAAGAAATGTTGATCTACTTATTTTTAATTTTTTTTATAAAACAATTAGTCATTTTTAATTAAAAAATTTATATTTATTTAATTTCGTACCATTTGTTTAAATGAATATCTTTTTGTAATTTATTTTTTTATTTTTTAAATTATTTTTGAGATGGAAATGGAAAGATGGTGTGTGAAAAATTCTTTTTAGGGAGATTTATAGCTGAAGTGTTGGTTGTCGAGTGTAGATATTTACATTTCTGTCAGTATGATTTTCTGTTGTTATATTGAAAAAAGTACATTAACGAGTTTTTGTGAGTTTTTTTGAAATATTACATTGTTACGTTTGAGAAAAATACACAAATAAATTTTTTTAGTATGTTACATTAGAGTGTTAAATTTTGTAATGTTACGTTTAGAAAAAAATCCACTAATATATTTGTGTGTGTTACATTAATTAGAGTGTTACGTTTAAAAAAAATACTAAGGCGTTTTTTTGGAATGCTACGTTATTATGTTTGAGAAAAATACACTAATTTTTTTTTAATGTATTACATTAGAGCGTTAGGTTATTACAGTGTTATATTGGGAAAAAGTATATTAAGGAAATTTTTTTTGAAGTATTACGTTTAGTAATTTCAACATTATGAGAAAACTTACATTTATCTCCCAACACATACACGCACATTTATACTTGGCCATTTATATAATTCATATTAGAATGAGACCTTTGGATCCATAAGAAAAAATAGATGATCAAACAGTTCATAAGATTATTATTTGAGATTTATTGATACTTCATTCCTTCTTTTTATTTTTTTTGGCAATAAAGGACATGTATTGAAAAATTGTTGGAAAAGTTACTGGCAAACAACAACGATAGCTGGTAGCAATGATGTGGACAGATAGGTGACACATGTATAAATAGTTAGGCATTTAAATATATAGGTGACACATATATAAATAGTGAGATATTTGAACAGATGTGTCTTTTTGAATAAATAAAATTTTTTTTTTTTTGACACAACAAAAAATTTAAGTTTGAGCCTATTGACCCAAGAGTTTTAGAAGTAGACTTCTATTATGAGTTTATTTCTTTTTCAGATTGAAAGTTAATAATAATAAATAAATAAAGTGAAAAGTACTAATTATTCAATATTTAGATAATTATTATTTTTATTTTATAAAATATAAGTAAAAATGTCACCAAATAATTTGACATAAATTACTAAATTAAAAAAATAATTGTTAATTAATCTATATTAGTGTAAAAATTTCAAAAAAAAAAAAGAAGATAAAGTAGGGATAAAATATAAATATATTTTACATGCCTCTTTTATTTTAATCTTTAAATTTATATCCAAATACAATTCAAGTTAATCAACTCCACAGTGAATTGTGAATTAAGAGTATCATGTGACATAACCGCACTAAAGTACGAATCTAAAAAAAAACCGCACCAAAGTAGGTGGTCCCGTGACTCTCTGGTTATTCATTTCCGTTTTATTTTGGAAAAATATTATAGGCATTAAATAAATTATCAAAATTTTTAGTAAGTCTTTCATATGAGTGTGGGATTCACACATATGTGTGAGTTCCACACCTATATAAAAATTTTGATAAAAAATTTAATAATTTATTTAAAATTCTTACCATAACTCTTTATTTTGACCCACCGTCGATGGCCCACTTTGCAAACAAATTTAATGCATCCAACGATGCGTTCACTAGCTCTATCCAAAAAAGAAAAAGAAAAACAACAAAATTAATAAAACAAAACAAAACAAAACAAAAGCGATGGGTTCGTTGCCTGAAATTTAATGGGTTGATTCATTAATCAGAATTCTTACTTGTTACTAATAAATTATAATTTTGACTTCACCATGTACAGGTTTAAGTTTATGTTGCCTGCAATTATCCAAGTGAGAGCCCATGAATGGTATAGAGAAAATCAATAAAATAAATAAAAGTTTATGTTGCCCACTTTGTATCCCCAACACAAGCAATTAAATTGAATCTCGTTGATCATTTTAATTTCAGTGGGAGTATCATAGTTTTAAAATTATATGATTATGATTATTTGATAATAATTTGCACATTAACATCTAAAATATGAACAAAATAAATTATCCAAGAGGAAGTCCGTGGTCTACGGGCTAGATTGGATAGTGGACATAATGCTATATGTATCAATTGATATACTAATTAGTGTACCAATTGATGATATGACATAATTTAAGAGGTTTTTGAAATTTGTAATGTAATTAATAAGTGAAGTCAATAACAATGTCGTGTTGATACACTAGTTAGTATATTAATTGGTACATATAGCACCACCGAGAGAATATAGATTAGAATCGTTTGGGAACCCTCCCTTTTAGTTAAAAAGTCAAAAAGTTATTAAATTAGCCAAAAAGCCAACAACTCATACCAAAAAGTCAAAGATTCTCTTTTTTCTCTACTTTTTGCACATCTTTTCGTAAAAAGCCAAAATGTTATCCCAAACATACTAGTTTTTTTTAGCTCATATTTTAGCCAAATAGCCAAAAAGTTACTAAATTAGCCTGTTCCCAAACGGAGAATTAAGGTGCTCAGTCATTAAATTGCTTTCCTCAATAACTAAAGCTATTAACAGATTCCTTCCTTCATATGATAATGCAACCTAAGACGCTCAGTTTCATTAAATTGTTTTCATCAATAATTAAAGGTGATTAAAGGCTTTTCATATGATAATGCAACCGTTGCCCCAAAGAATTTCATTCTGTACCAACCGATGCGATAATGCTAACTATAATTGTGCTTTTTTTTCTTTGATTGATTGATTAATTTGGTTTGGAGGCTTATCGTTCATTGTCTCCTTTCCCTCTAGCGTGATACGAGAGAGAGAGAGCGCCACTTCAACTTTAATTTCGGTGTGCAAACTTGTCTCAAAAGTAGGTGTTGATTAATACATTACGTAAAAGAAAATTAGAATGTCATTTGTCAATTCGCTTTCAATTAGACCATTTTTAATGGTTACTCTTATACTTATCATTAAATTTAAATTTGGTAAAAAATGACTCATTTTCTTATTTCAACGATTTCATCAAATAGGTATCAATTCCAAGATTTTACTTTTCTTTCATCAAACTGAAGATCAATGTGTCTTTCATTAAATTACTATTCATAATCGTTTGATTTTTACAATCGGATGTCCCCTTAAATGACCATCACGAGGCAAAAATTTATGAAAAAATTACACTAATCGGTCGACCTCCAGTTGTCCGCCCTGTAGTCCACCGGTCGACCCCTCAAGGTAAAAATTTGTGAAAAATTTATACTGGTTGGTTGTCCGGCCGAACATCCACCCGATTGTCCTCTTGGTAGCTTCAAAAACTTCCGTTAGAGCATTTGATATTAAATGAAACTTTTCCTCAAATTTGATACATCGTTGGAGATGCTCTTAGGGGTGCTCGCGGATCAATTTTTGACGGTTCAGTTTGCAGTTTGAACCTGCCTGCATGTCTACAACTTGAACAAAATTGAACCCGCAACCGCCCGCAATGCGGGTTGTGGTTTGTGCGTATAGGGTTTGTGGATGTATGGGCGATTTCAGGCGATAGGGATGTAATAATTGCTCGGCCCATGTGGGCCTCGTGGGCTCTCTTTTTTTAGCAGGCCAGGTCGGGCCGACCCATAGGTCGAAAAGTGGGGGCCAAGCCCAGGCCCATTCAGAATAGGGCCATTGAGTCGAGCTTAGGCGGGTCTTTTTTAAAAAAAAAAAAAACAAATGAACGATAAATATATTATCTATGTAGATTAGTCATTAAAAAAATAATACTTGGTATTTTAGTTAAGATTAATGAAATGTTTTGTTTGGTCATATTTCATGGTGGTATTTAAATTAGTATGTATCATTTATGTTTTTTTAATTATGAAACGGTAATATGACATTTTTATTATTAATGGTGGTATTTCATGGTTGTATTAAACGGTAATATGACCGTTAAATTATTTTATTATTAATTTGTTTTTTTAAGTCTACAGAGGTGCAGATATATATATATTTTCATTCATTGCAACTTACAATGATGATGTGAGTGATGTGCATGATAAGGGGGCAGGGGGTAGACGGGCGACACGTGCAAGACAGAGGTGCAGAAATTAAATTTTTTTATTTTTCATTCATTGCAACTTGCAATGATGATGTGAGTGATGTACATGACAAGGGGGCAACGGGTAAACGGGCAACATTGGCAGAGGCAAAGGTGCGCTAATTATTTTTTTTTTTTGAAATTTTACTGTTGACAGAGTGAGGGTTGAGTGGGTCGGGCCAGGCCAATGGGGCAATAGGTTGGGCTAGCCTTCAAATGGAAGGCCTAAGCCTAGGCCTAAGGTCCTGGACTGGGCTCAGGTCCAGGCTAAAATGGATCGGGCCCATCTTAGGCCTCGAGCGGGCTTCGGGCCACCACAAGCTTCGGGCCATTTTTACACCCCTAGCGAGCGGTTTGCGAATTGAGTTTTTTCCTTTAAAAATTTATTTTTTGGCTTGTTTTTTTTTTTTTTTCTATTTTTTAAATATTTTTGAAATACTATCCTCCGTTAAAATTGGATTACAAAAAATTAGAATGAAAATTAAATAAAAACTAACATAGGGGGAAAAAAAATCTCATAACTAGATTTGCAAAAAATTGAAAAAATTCCAATTGAATAATAAGTATTTCAAACAAGGCAGTATGTGATATTATTATAATGTTATAATGTTAGAGCTTACAAGTTTGATAATTAGATTAAAGTGAGTAAGAGAAGAAAAGAGAAGAGAAGATTAGGGTTACACACTTACAAAATTTACAGAAAAATCTATTGGTCCAAATTTAAATTAAAAAAAAAATTGTATACATATGCAGGAGGATAAGTGCGGATGCGAGGAAAACCTGCGACCCGCCCACAATCAGCAAAATAGAAAAATTCAAAACCACATCCAACCCTAATAATTTTGCGAAACTACCCAAATAGACATAGGTAGTTTGGATTGGATGATTTTCATAGGTTGAATAACCCTATACGTAGCCCTACTTTTAATGTTGTTACCACTACCAACCCTCTCCATTAGAAACTTTGTATCTTAGGTTTGGGAAATTGCTTAAACTCCAATATGAATGTGACATGTCAATGCCTTCAAAAGGATTTAATGGAAACGGGTTTTCCTTAATCATGAAATATTGTCTAAAATGTCAATGCATAAATTAAATGAAATATTGTTTCAAGAAAAATTTATAATTTCTCAATTGGTAAACATCTTTGAACTTTTTTGAAGGTATAACTTTTGTGTATAGTGTTAAGTTCTCTCTTAAAAGCATAAAATACAATTATCACTCTAACACGTTTTTTAAAATGACAAAAAATAAAATAAAATAAATAAATAAAAAAAACACATAACTCAACTAAATTGTGTCAAACATGCCCTTCCTCTTCTTCTTCTTTAAAAAAAACAAATTTGGGAGTAGGTATAGGTGATATTATGATAAATCAAAGAGCATAGGTCAACCACAGAGCTAGAGAAATTATTAAGCACACCATTTTTCATACGCCATAAATTTTTAGTATTATTTAATTAAATTAATTTCCAATTAGGATGGGGTTTTATGATATAAATTGTGAAAACAAACATAGATGTTTGAGTACTCCTTCATATCATTAAATGTCATTTTTTTTAAATTACAAGATGGCTTGACAAACAAAACTTTCCACACCAATTTATGATAGAAAAATGATAAATTTATAAAAATTTTATATATAATTCATAACATGAATAATGTAGTAGTGTTAATTGTGAAATTACCATGACAATTGTCAGGTTTGTTGTTCAAAATTATGAAATTAAATAAATAGATTTATAAAGAAAACAAATTATATATCAAGAACATATGCTGATAATTACAATTAAATTTCAACAGAAATACACAAAAACAATAAAGGGTAAAGAGACAAAACCGAAGCCTGCACGGAAGCAGTTTCCTTAAAACAGATTTCGCCGCCTTACGGGTCGAGTGCTTGAGGAAACCCGGCGTCTGTCTCCCAGGATACGACGGTCAAAACTAGCTACAGCAGAAGCACTATCTGTCTAGCTTAGCGAACAAAACAATGGCAGCACTCTCTCACAATAGGAACTATCTAGCAAACTGATTTGTAAAATGGAAGCAAAAATTTCTATATTGAAACTTGACAGGAGGGTCTCAATTTATACATGTATAGGGGAGAGAGGAAGAGCCTCCAGCCTTTAAGGCTAGTCATTAAAACACCAAGCATCCATAGCCCCTTTCCACAAAATAAAAAGTATGGATGCCCAAAGGATTCACACCCTTTAGCCAAGAAAAAAGATTTAAATACTCTTTAAAATCCTATTCATGAATCTAACATCATGAAGTAATTTCTTGGCAATTTCTTATTCAAAACCTAATGGTTTTTGGCTCACTTGGACCCAACACAAAAAATGGTTAGGACCCACTTTAATATTTAATTAAAGTCACCACACTTTAATATTAAATTAAAGTCTCCAAAAATCATTTTTTCCAACAATCCCCCACATGAATAAAAATTGACCGAATGACTCAACAAACGGACATCGTTCAACAATAAAGACTCTGAGAGAGAGTACAACGGACTAACCCCGACATCAGAGAAGGTAGCTTTTGGCTTTGAACCTCTCCCAGTGAAAACCTATCGAGTTTACTGACTGATCAGTGAATAAGACATCTTGAACTGCTCTACCGTTTATGTAAACTGAGACAATAGATCTCACACGGGAATTACTCCTACCACCATTATGTTCTCACTGGTGTGCCCTGTGTGGCCCTAGACACTAGCCTGGTTCAGCGAGTGGTTTCAAAGAATCTTGGCCTGCCCAATTCTTCTAGAAGCGGCCCCACTTCAAACTCACATAGGTGACTCTACTAAAGTATCCTGCAATACTTAGCTCAACAGCTTAACACATAAGAGTCATTAAAAGCTCAGCTTATCCTCTACACTTGCAGATATCACTGATAGAAGGAATGGCTGGAGGTTTAACCTCCTCAGTGACATACCACCGTTACACGCAATTAGGTTGTCCCATTGAACCTAGATCTTGGGATCTCCAGTCAACTAGGTTGGGTTTCCATTCCGGTAACTTCCAAAGGCCTTAACCCCATTCCTTTTGACGACGTTTCGACTAACACTCAACTTAACCCTTTGGTTAGCGGATCCGCAATGTTGTCCTTAGACTTTACATAGTCTAAAGAGATAGCTCCATTCGAGAGTAGTTGTCGTATGGAATTATGTCTACGACGGATATGTCTAGACTTTCCATTATACATATTACTCTGTGCCCTACCAATTGCAGATTGACAATCACAATGAATACAAATAGCTGGCACAGGTTTAGACCAACGTGGAATATCTTCAATGAAATGGTGAAGCCATTCTGCTTCTTCCGTTGCTTTATCCAAAGCAATAAACTCTGATTCCATCGTTGATCTAGATATACACGTTTGCTTGGAAGATTTCCAAGACACGGCTGCCCCACCAAGAGTGAACACATATCCACTAGTGGACTTTGAGTCCTTTATATCTGATATCCAATTCGCGTCACTATATCCTTCAAGCACCGCTGGATATCGAGTATAATACAGCCCATAATCCCGAGTGTAGCGTAAATACCTTAACACCCGCACAATGCCCTTCCAATGAGAAGCATCAGGATTACTTGTGTATCTACTAAGCCTGCTAACCGAGTAAGCTATATCTGGCCTAGTACAACTCATCAGATACATTAAGCTTCCAATTACCTGAGAATATTCTAACTGAAAGACACTCTCTTTATTATTCTTGGTAAAGTGTAGACTTAAGTCTACAGGTGTCGATGACACACTCGTATCTGATCCACTAAACTTTTCAAGTATCTTATCAACATAATGAGACTGAGATAGTACAATTCCGCCAAAGATTCTGGTAATCTTAATTCCCAGAATAACATCTGCAATGCCCATATCCTTCATCTCAAATTTAGAGTTTAACAACTTCTTGGTAGTTTTGATCATTTCATCGTTACTACCTATAATGAGCATATCATCAACATATAGACACAAAATGACATAACCTCTGTCAGTGTCTTTGACATAAATACACTTGCCACATTCGTTGATTTGAAACCCATTTGACAACATTACATTGTCAAACTTCTCATGCTATTGTTTAGGCGCTTGCTTCAAACCATACAAAGATTTGACAAGTTTACAGACTTTCTTGCTTTGTCCTGGAGCTGAAAACCCTTCAGGTTGCTCCATGTAGATTTCTTCATTCAAATCCCCATTTAAGAAAGCTGTCTTTACATCCATCTGGTGTATCTCAAGATTGCGCAAAGCTGCTATCGCAATCACTATGCGAATGGATGTTATCCTAGTTACAGGGGAGTACGTATCAAAGTAATCCAGGCCTTTTCGTTGCCTGTACCCTTTGATAACGAGCCTCGCCTTATATTTGTCAATAGACCCATCGGCCTTCATCTTTCGTTTAAAAATCCATTTGCAGCCTAAAGGCTTACAACCTGGAGGTAAATCTACCAACTCCCAGGTGTGGTTCTGTAAGATGGAGTCAATCTCACTTTTGATCACTTCTTTCCATAAAGGACTCTCAGGAGAAGTCACAGCTTCGTGGAAAGTGTGAGGTTCGTTCTCAACCATATAAGTCAAGAAGTCTGGACCAAAAGATTTAGAAGTCCTAGCCCTTTTACTCCTTCTGGGCTCATCTAAAACCTCAATTTGATCATCACCTGGATCATCAACATGATCATCCTCACTAGCATGCTCATCAAATTGCTCCAAAGACCTTGGAACCCCTGCATGGGTTCGGTAAGGAAAAATGTCTTCAAAGAAACATGCATTCCTTGACTCCATGATGGTATTCCTGTGTATGTCTGGAATTTCAGACTTATGAACAAGAAATCGATATGCACTACTATTATGTGCATAGCCAATGAATATACAATCCACAGATTTCGGGCCTATCCTAACCCGTTTGGATGTAGGAATCGCCACTTTTGCAAGACACCCCCACATTCGTAAGAATTTATACGAAGGCTTAACGCCTTTCCATAACTCATACGGCGTCTTGTCCACCTTCTTCTGGGGTACTTTATTCAGAATGTAATTTGCAGAGAGAATTGCTTCTCCCCACAAGTTCTGTAGCAATCCAGAACTTATCAACATTGCATTCATCATTTCCTTTAGCGTCCTATTCTTCCGCTCAGCAATCCCATTAGACTGAGGAGAATAAGGCGCCGTGGTTTGGTGGATAATCCCAGATTGAGCACAAGTCTCAATAAACGGAGATTCATACTCACCACCACGATCACTTCTTAGAGCCTTAATCTTGCGGCTTACTTGATTCTCAACTTCATTCTTATAAAGAACAAACTTGTCAATCGCCTCATCTTTGCTTTTGAGCAAATAGACATAACAATACTTAGTGCAATCATCAACAAAAGTGATGAAGTACTTATTGCCACCACATGATTGTATAAATTTTAAGTCACACACATCACTATGCACTAAATCCAACGGTTCTGAACTTCTTTCAATAGAATGAAACGAAGATCTTGTCAACTTCGCTTCAACACAAGTTTCACACTTGTGTTTCGGATTAATCTTAAAAGATGGTATGTGATCTAACTTGATTAATCTACGTAAAGATTCAAAGTTCACATGTCCTAGTCTACCATGCCACAAATTGAAAGACTCAAGCATGTAAACAGAAGAAGATGCACCTTTATTCATCTTTGGGATAACAGTCATAACATTGAGTTTAAACATACCCCCCAACATATAACCCTTACCCACATACATTCCGTTTTTGGTAAGAACGACCTTGTCGGACTCAAAAACCATGCGAAAACCATGTTTACTAAGAAGAGACCCTGAGACAAGATTTTTACGAATGTCCGGAACATACAGGACTTCGTTCAAGGTCAGCTCCTTTCCTGACGTCAACTTCAGGACCACCTTTCTTTTCCCCTCAACAATCGAGGTAGCAGAGTTTCCCATAAACAACTTCTCACCGTTTGTAACCGGTTCGAAAGTTGTAAACAGTTTCTGCTCGGAGCAGATGTGGCGTGTAGCCCCAGTATCAATCCACCATTCTCTTGGGTTTGAACCCACCAGATTCACCTCAGAGACAACGGCAGACAAGTGCATATCATCCTCCTCATGGGAGTGCTCTTGTAAGTCTGCCATATGAGCACGAGGTTTGGTCTTGTATGGCTTCTTCTGCTTGCGGCAGTCACTAGCCCGATGCCCCTCGTTACCACAGTTATAACACTTTCCAAAGAACCGATAACCAGGTTCCTGCGGCTTATAAGCCGACTTCTTTGCAACAACATCCCTTGGCCCCAGCTTAGAGCTCTTGTTCACAGGGGGCTTCTTCCTTATCCCAGAAGATTTTCCATGCTTAACGACATTGGCCTTTACTGAGGAGGTACTCCCTCATTTCTTTCTATTATCCTCTTCAATCCGGAGTCGGACAACCAGCTCTTCAACAGACATTTCCTTGCACTTGTGCTTCAAGTAATTCTTGAAATTCTTCCAACCATTGGGAAGTTTCTCAATGATCACAGCAACTTAGAATGACTCGTTCAAAGGCATCCCCTCAGCATGAATTTCATGCAAGATCACTTGGAACTCCTGGATTTGGCTTATCACAGTTTTAGAATCTACCATTTTAAAATCAAGGAAACGGCCAACCACAAATTTCTTTGCCCCGGCATCCTCAGTCCTGTACTTTTTGTCCAGAGATTTCCATAATTCTTTTGCTGAGCTCTTAGAACAAAACAAACTATAGAGTGAGTCTGCCAAGCTGTTGAACACATAGTTCCGGCAAAGATAATCTGTCTGCTTCCATGTGTCAAGCGCCATGACTTTCTGCCTGTCAGGCTCATTCTCTGCCACGGCTGGAGGATCCTCACTCAGAACCTTGGCAAGGTTTAGCGTGGTCAAGTAAAACAACATCTTTTGTTACCATCTCTTAAAGTTTTCCCCAGAAAATTTTTCTGGACGCTCATGGTGACAAAGCGGTCCTCCCGGAACAGCCGGAGTAACACCAGAGTTGACCACAGAGGTCACAGCAGTAGGGGTTGGCAATCCAGTTGCCCCGGGGTTCAAATCCCCACCAACATTAGCAGTAGCAGCAGCATCAGTGATAGTTTCCATTTCTGAAAATTACACCAGAATATCACTTCTGAGTTTCCAGAAATTAAACTTAACCCTTAGAAAATCCCTTAGAAGAAAAATTAATTCAAAAACTAGTCTCACCACAAAATCTAGAATCGAACATGGTCAAGAAAGTTCCCAGGAAGACTGGAGAGGTCACATCGGTCCCACTTAAAACCCAGTTAACCTTTTGACAAAACTTTTAAGAGCATGTTGACTTCTAGTCTGTGATAAACAAATTAAGAATTAAATTTTCTTAGGGATGAACTAGGTTAAAGCAAACCAGGGTCCAAAACTTTTACAAGCAATGTAAAACCATTACTACAACAATATAAGCAAATAAAACTTGCTACTACAAATTGGTAAACAAATCAATTACATCTCAAGCAAACATGCTTCAAACATTTTGATAAAATAGCCAATCCATAAGGATTCTAATTAGTCCAAAAGCTTTTCCACGCTTAGGTATTCCTATTCAACACAAACGTTAGTAGTCCAAACATTTTTGTTTTTACATCCCAAATACTATTCATTTGGTTTTATATTTGTTTTTCGCATTGGTATCCCTACAAAGAAAGTTAGTAGCAAACCACAACAAAATACAAACAAATAATCTAAAAATTTAATTATAATAAATAATTGAAACCATCTAGCCAACTATTAATTATATAAGTAACCAACTAATATAAGGTACCAAAACAAAATACAAATTGTAACTTCAAAATTAAATTACAACTTTAAAATAAAGTTCAATACTCATGAGTCATGAATGAAATTAATTCATAATAAACATTTCAACTAATAACTCCAAATAGATAAGTCAAATTCAAAGTTAATGCACCCAATTAAATAATTCAGATAAATGCACATAATTAAATAATTCAGATTAATGCACCCAATTAAATAATTCAGATTAATGCACCCAATTAAATAATTTAGATTAATGCACCTAATTAAATAACTCAGATTAATGCACCCAATTAGATAATTTAGATTAATGCACCCAATTAAATAATTCATATTAATGCACACAATTAGATAATTTAGATTAATCATGTACACAATTCATAAAAACTCTATAACTCCAAATAGATTAAATTATGTAATCTAGCCTAGAAAATAATAAGCATGTAACAAATTAAGACTAGAATAGAATTAGCATGTCAAAATTGCAACATCCATAAATTATATTTTATAACCTTAAAATTCATGCTAAACATGGTAGGGAAATGATGAACCATACGCATAAAACAAGATCATACTAATACAATTAAGTATGCAAATTATAATAGAGCATTCTAATTAAACTAAGCAATTAGAGAGTACCATTGCATAATTTACAATTATTGAAATAGTGAGCAATTCCGCAACAATTCCTAGTAACATTATACAAAGCTAACCTAATAGTCTATATAAATCTATTCGATCAATTTCATAGAAAAGATATATAAAATCTGTTTTAAGCTTGTTGTTCAAAATTGTGAAATTAAATAAATAGATTTATAAAGAAAACAAATTATATACCAAGAACATATGCTGATAATTACAATTAAATTTCAACAGAAATACACAAAAACAATAAAGGGTAAAGAGACAAAACCGAAGCCTGCACGGAAGCAGTTTCCTTAAAACAGATTTCACCGCCTCACGGGTCGAGTGCTTAAAGAAACCCGGCGTCTGTCTCCCAGGATACGACGGTCAAAACCAGCTACGGCAGAAGCACTATCTGTCTAGCTTAACGAACAAAACAATGGCAGCACTCTCTCACAATAGGAACTATCTAGCAAACTGACTTGTAAAATGGAAGCAAAAATTTCTATATTGAAACTTGACAGGAGGGTCTCAATTTATACATGTATAGGGGAGAGAGGAAGAGCCTCCAGCCTTTAAGGCTAGTCATTAAAACACCAAGCATCCATAGCCCCTTTCCACAAAATGAAAAGTATAGATGCCCAAAGGATTCACACCCTTTAGCCAAGAAAAAAGATTTAAATACTCTTTAAAATCCTATTCATGAATTTAACATCATGAAGCAATTTCTTGGCAATTTCTTATTCAAAACCCAATGGTTTTTGGCTCACTTGGATCCAACACAAAAAATGGTTAGGACCCACTTTAATATTTAATTAAAGTCACCACACTTTAATATTAAATTAAAGTCCCAAAAAATCATTTTTTCCAACAAGGTTTTTATTCTTGGTAATCTCATTTGACAAAAAAAATTTCCGTTGTAATTGTATTCAATCTTTTATTTCAGTGAGACTATAAGTTTTAGATGCGAATCCAACCCGAATTGTGCCTATGTAGAGGAGTTTGTGATCTTAATCCTATCTTGTTTGCCACTTCACTGACTATGTCGAGGATCGAGCTGCCTGGTCAGCTCACGATGGTCTAGGGGGTAGCGCCCCTTAGCGAGTCCAAGGCAGCGCCCAGGCGAGGTCGAGGGACAGCCCCCTCGAAACAAAAAGCCAAATTGCAATTGAAATTGTGTTTCCGTTTAAGCGGCCATTCTTGCGCTCGAGCAGAAATCGTGACCTTTAAAAAGTTTCTCTCGCCTACAAAAGTACTGGGAGTTGTTTTTTTTGCTCGAGCGGCCATTCTTTTGCCGGAGCAGAGATCGCGGCTCTGTTTTCTATAAATATGTGTTTCAGTCCGATTTTAGGGTACGGCTTCCAAATCTTCTTTTTGGGTATTAAGGTTTTCTTTTGGAGCTACTTTGCTTATTTCCTTTGATATTTGTGAGAGTTTGGATTATATCAAAGGGTTTGTTTATTTTATTTATTCAATATAAAAGAGAGAGTTGTTCTTCGGTGGATTCTAGGGAATTTGGGCCTAAAACTTTAGTGGATTCTGAAGTGGCTAATTATTATGGATTCAATGTCAGCGTTGTGGATTCAACGTTGAGCAAGACTATTCTGAGGTGAAGACGGGGCTGGAAGAAGCACATAGAGGTCGGTTCGATTCGATTCGATTCGATTCGGGCGTAGATTTGCTAGGTAATTAAGAGTACACTTATGTAATTCCTTTGTGTCTTCTTAGTGGATTGTTTTGTGGCTTTGGCCCGTGATTTTTTATCACAATTGGAGGCACTCCAATTGTGATTTTTTCACGTTAAAATTGTTGTGTCGATTTGTCTTGATTATTTGATTGGAATTGTTATTTACTACTTAAAATTGATACATAATCACAAATCAATATCTTAGATTTTCTTTTTTTTATAATAAATGTTTTATTATAAATAAATAAATCACCAAATGTCATGTCATTTAATATAAAAATTATATATATAATTTTTCTAGGTATTATCATTCCTTGTTGTAGACACCTCATTTTTGACCGACCTTAAGACTCAGACGTCACCAACTGAGCGCTCCGTGATGTTGTATATTGTGCTCGTTCAGAGGTCGCAGAGTCTCGGCTGCGAGCCTTGCCTCCGAACTTCCGAGTTTTCTGTGCTTTGTCTCGGTTTGCGAACCAGGCTCCGTTTTCTCTGTTTTCTCTTTCCGAAAGGAGGGAGAGGTCTCGTAGATCATCTCTCAGAGGCCGTAGGCTACATTTCGTGGTCATAGGCCATTTTTTCCCATTTCAGAGCCCGGTTCCCGGTTTTCGGAGCCGTCGGCCGTGTGCCTCAGTTCGGGACCGCTTAACCACCTCCGTTTGCTCCGGTTTTTTGTGTACATCTTATTTACTCCCTTTTGAGGGACACTGTGGTCCGAGAGACCAACTTCGTGGTCAAACGCCACTTCCGATGCTTAACAGTCAGCTTTCGGGGCCTCGGGCTGCGTGTTTCGGCCCCCGAACCTTCGTCTTGCATCGGTTTCAGTTCCATTTTGGCAGGGACCTTATTTTCATGATTAGGAAGCTTATAGAAGGGTGGGAGGCCAGCAATTGTTCTAACAACTAGTTTTATTTCTTCATCACTCTCCGTCGCCCGTTTTTCTCACCAGAAAGCCAATGTTGACCACCCTTAGGCCACTTTTTCTAGCCCTAAACCACATATTTGTGTTGCACACACCTGGGAGGCCACCAATGTGATATGGCCGGCCAGCAATTTATCCTGACCCTTTTGAACCCCTCTAAAAAGTTGGTTTTTCTCTCTCCTGGTTCACATTTTCAGGGTTTCAACCACATGGTTGTGTTGTGCACACATGGGAGGCCACTATTATGCCATGGCCGGCCACTAATTGTGGTTGACCCTTTTGACCCTAGCCGGCCGGCCAGGAGAGGTGGCCGGCCGGCCACCTGAACCTCCTGAACCTGGCCGGCCATGATCCTCTCTCCAGGTACTTTCCAGCTGTGCAATTTGTTTCCCCCCAGATTTTGTATCCGGGGGGCTGCCTTTTGGGGGGAAATTTGAATTGGTTTTCCCCCCCCTTTTTTCCCCCATTTTTCCCTTCTCTCCCTCTATAAAACTAGCAGCTCCAGCTGCATTTGAGGGGTTACAAACTTTGGTCTTGAGCTCTTGCATTAACTCTCTCTCTCTCTACACTTCAACCCTCAAAATCCCTTAAGTCCTACACCATTTCTACACCAACCCATAGCACAACACCTCCACACTCCATTCCAACCATTTGAAGCTGATTTCCAGAGGTTGAGAGCTCCCAAACGTGGTCCAAGGGCTGCTGAAGTTCGGTTCTTCAAGGGTAAGCACACTTTTCCGCTTTTCTAGCCTTTTCTTAGTTCATTTATAAGCCTTGCTTGCAAGCATTTTTGGGCTCCGACCCGAACTGTAAATAGTCTTATTTTGAGCTCTTTTTCATGTTTGATTAAGGGCCTTTCTCTGTTTGAGGTCTCCTCCTATCACTTGCCTCTTTAACTCTCTTTTAGGCCTATTTTTGCATGGTATTTTAGGCTTATTTGTGAGCTGTTTTGGGTTTGTTTATAAACTGTAAAGTGCCTTTTTTTGAGCCCCTCTTCAACTTTTTTGAAGGGCTCTTTGCCATTTGGGGTCGGCTGCTGCCCCTTGCCTCTATTCTCTCTTTTAGGGCCATTTTTGCATGATAGATTAGCCCTATTTGCCTTCATTTTTTAGACTTGTTATAAACTGAAAAGAGGCTTGCTTTGGTATCATCTTCATGATTTATTAAGGGTATTTTCTTATTTGAGGTCACATGCTTCCTTGAATGCTTGATTGTCCCTTGTTTTGAGCCTTACACCTAAGCTTCGATTGCATGCTTTGTTTGGTCTTCTAGCCACTGGAATCCAGTGGATTTCCAGTGGTTTTGATGCTGTTTTGAGCCTCCAAATCAGAGGGGGGTGACCCCCTCTCACCTTGACTTGTTTAATGGTCATTTTGGCCTTCCAAAGAGACCCTATATTGCATGCTTCTTAGCCACCTTTCAGGGCCAATTTGGTGAGTTTTGGGACTACCATATTTTATTTTCAGAGATGGTTTGGTGCTGCCACATGTCTATCTTGTATGTGCTTAAGAATCCCTTGCATGGCCCTCTAAAGTAACTCATCATTTTTGCATGCCATGGTTGCATATCAGTGATTATTTGGGTCTATTTTGGCATGTTTTATTCACTGATTTTTGCTGGTTTGGTGAGTGCTCACTTGCTTCATGTACTTGCCATGTAATCCATGTTTACTAGTCAAAATTGCATGCTATGTTAGGCCATCTTGCTAGCATCTTTTGGCCATACTTTGAACTAGAGATGTTCATGTTTTGGGACTGCCTTGGTTCTGCCTTCATGCTTCATGATCAAATAATGCGTGCTTTGTATAGCTGTAAGTCATTCCATGTGTCTAGTTTTGAGTTTCGGGGTTCATCTCATGCATCGGGTGCCATGTTTCCATGTTTCAGGGCTATTTAGCATCACATTTCAGTGCTTGAATTTGCATGTTTGTATGCCATCTTCCATGCCTTGTCATGCTTTGGTAGAGTGGCATTCGTGCCTTAGGATCGGTCCTCGGTTTGCGTGCATGTGTGCACGCATCTTGAGTGTCTCATTTCCATCTAATGGCCTCCTACGTAAGTGTGGCTGAGGTCCACTTGTGTTGGTATAAGTCCATTATGCATTGTGTATGTCATTTCATTTCATAGCATTGTGTATGCTAGGGTGTATGTTAGCGCATTGCGCATGCCATGTTACCTCGTGCATCGTGCATGCCATTTCATAGCATTGTGCATGTTAGGTTTTATCTTAGTTGCATTCATGCATGTCATGCATATTGCATTGTGTTTGGGATAGGAGTTAGCCCGAACACAGGAAACGAGGGACGTTTCGTACTCCGAGTGACGGAACGTGTCTCAATTCCCGGTCACCGACACTCCGGATCATCCATGATGGAGTCTCGGTCTTGTTGTGTTTTTATGTGCATTCATCTCATATTGAGTTGTGCAATTCGACTCCTCGGCCATCACGCATCGAGATGCGTGATTGGTGGCACGAGGATCGAGGCATGCATACATATGTGAAAATACATTGCCATGCCCCTTTCTTGCTCTCTGTTGCAGCAGATCAAGAATCAGCAGCAGATCAAGAATCAGCAGCCTTCCGAAGCTTGGCACGCATTCCAAGAACAATTGCAAACAGAGGCTAATCGGGGCATCGCAGTGGATTTTCGCGCAAGGCAACTCAAAACATGCATCATCCATCATCCGGAGCAGAGTCGAGGCAGTCCCTAGCTTGCACGCTAGTTTATTGCTTTCCTAGAATTAATTTGTTAATTAATTAGGGTTTTGTATTTATTCGGACTGTAATAATTTATTCGGGACTGTATTATTTATTCGGACCCTCTGCGCGAGGGCACAACTGTAATAAGTGTGCGTGCGTGTGATGTATGTCTTCCAACCCCACGTCTTTCTCTCTTTTATTTACCAGCTTATGATGGATAGATTAGGGCATGTTTCAATTAGCATACAGTATGATAGCATGTTTGCATTCATTCATCTGTTTTGCATGCATCAGGCTCGGCGCATCATACTAACTGCATTATATTTCAATTCCAAGTTGAATATTTGTTAGTTGTAGCATTTCACATGCCATGTTTAGAATAGCCGAGCCTATCTTAGTTGCATTTCTGCATGTGTTGCATTAGGCATTTCTGTATATTTAGGATCATGCATGGATTTCTAATTAGCTTCTGTTTTGGCTTGGAGTACTCGGTAAGTTTTATGCTTTAGCATCCTTGCATGCGTGTGAGTGACTGCCATGATAGCATGTTTACCATGAGGCTATTTGCTTATGTGATATAACTGCCTGAATGCCTGTGGGTGAAGGTTGAGTTATTTGGATTGGAACAATTCATTCACTATGAGTTTTAAGCCCACTGGATAGTGGCAAAACCATGTCTTCTAAGCCCACCTGAGGGTGGCAAAATCTACATTTTAAGCCTACTTGCAAGTAGCAAACCATCTTTCAAAAACAAACATGAAATGTTTTGTTCCAATTCAGGCGATCCAGTCTATACTTGTATGCTGTGCACATCACATAGTAAATCTAGGCTAATAACCGGAATAAGAATGCATAATGTTTTCAAAACTAGATATCATGGTTAGTAGAGGCCGATCTTTGATCGGGCGAGCGGGGGTGCTCACGAAGTGACCTTCCCCAATTGTACCCAAGTTCCCGAGCCGAGGCAACTTTGGTGATGACGGACACGTGGCCTTAGGCAACGAGTCAGGGTTTCCTAAATTTCCCAAAATAAAATATTTAGGTGGTGACTCTGTATCTGGCAAAGCAGTCCATGTTTGGCACTTCTTTCTAAAATCTGTTTTCTCAAAACGATTTGCCAGATTTGGACTCTTTGGTTCAGATTAAGAACCGTGACAAATTCGAGTCCTGAACTGTAGTTGAGGCCCCGAGGGCGCGTCTACAGTTTCTAGCGACTCTACTGGGGATTTAGAGAACTTGACTCGAACTCATGATATCTTGTTTTGGCTACACTTATGTGTTTCTTTGCATTGCATTTGCATTGGTGCGCCTAGGACACCGTGTTTGCCATCTGTTATTCCTGAACGGTTTGCCGGAGGCTTGTCTTGTCAAGGCATGACCATAAGGCTGACCGGTTGTGGGCTCTGCCAGTATGGGAACACAAACCCCGGTTTTACCGAGGCACCCTTTTGACCATTCGACCTAGTGCATATCGAAATCCATAGTGATCATTCCAAACTAGGACAGGTTGCTTACCCGATCATAGGTTGTTTGAAACCACTGCGTGCGTAGTGAAACCCTAGCTCCTGACTAAATAGGACAGGGAAAACCTACCCCAACATAGGGGTGTTTTGGCTCTCACTTATCTGTTATGTGCCTTTAGAGTGCGTCTCTACAGGAATGCATGTATCAGTTTATGAGTTTGAGCATCAGGCCTGCGGGCATCAATTCAGTTCTTCTGGAAATCAGTTATCTGCGGGTATCAGATTCAGTATTGGGGGACAGTGATTCAGGGATAATGATCAGTGTTGGAGGACAGTGTGTATTCAGCTTATCGACCGTGTGTTGCTATGCCCAACTGTGTGTTGTGTATTTATTTTAAGCTCTTATGCTGTTCGTTTATCTGGTTATTTATTTCTTTATTGCTTTATTTATCTTTTTGCTAGGACAGTTTTAGCGCAATTGCTTCCAACCCAGCAGATATTCCCCAAGCACTTTGGACAAGAGGTCGTCGACTCAATCGATCTGAGGATCTGGTTGACGGACAGCCAGTGTTTCATTCTCTACCCTCGGTTGTCAGAAGAAGGCCGAGAAAGCGTAGTGTGTCTGAGCAGAGGTTACCAGGGCAGTGGTCTACCCTAGCAGTGAACAGTCAGGCTGAGGTCTTAGTTTTTACCATAGAGATACACATACCAGTCAGTCAGCAAGATCAGCAGAATATAGCCGGGATGGAAGATATGATGCGTCAGCTCCAAGAGAGCATGAAGCAAATGCAGGAGGATGCTGTCCGCCAGGCGGAGTTCTCTAAACAGCAGGCCACAATCATGGCCCAGCAGGCTGAACTCATCACTAGACTCCAGCAGTAAGCCGGAACATCAACCTCACATCCAGTTCCTCCCCCACCAGGGGTCCCGCTAACTGAGCAGGCACCAGTTGCCCAGAATGTCCTACCAAATGCCTAGAACACCTTGCCAAATGTCCAGAACGTCTAGGAAGACATAAACCTTCCAACGAGGCCGGCTCCGCCCCCACTTCCGCCTCAACTGTCCAAGGCGCCTACGCCTATCAACCACCCGGACTCTCCCTTCGAGTTCGAAATAGACCCAACAGCACTGAAACTGAGCAAGCTCGAAAAGCTTTTTAAGAAATCACAAGGGGTAAAGGCTATTCTGGATATCGAGGACGGATATACCGATGTGGCCGTGACATTACCGGATAGATTTAAAATGTCGCAGATCGATCGCTTCGATGGGTCTAGGGATCCCATGGTCCACCTCCGGCTATTCTTAGATATACTGCGGCTGATGGGCCTAACTAGACCCCAGAAACTTTCATTATTCGGCCGGACCCTGTCGAGTGTAGCCGCTATCTGGTATGCGAAGTTGGAAGATGATGTCAAACGAAGTTGGGATGAAATGGCTGAGGCCTTTGTCGCGCAATACTCTTACAACACCCAAATTGAGATTACGACTCGTGATCTCGAAACGATGAGGCAGGAGCCCAAAGAGAGTTTCTCGGATTTCGTAACCCGGTGGAGGGCGAAGGCCTCGATGATGACTTTAAGGCCCACCGATAAAGACCAGATCAGGATGATTGTACGCAATCTCCAGCCAAAACTGATGCAAAAGATGATTGTACTCCCCTTCCCCACTTTTTCAGATCTACACGAGATGGGGGTACAAATTGAAGATGCAATGAAATAAGGTCTGATCGACCAAGATAGGGAGCAGCCCAGGAGGACTTTCAACCGTAACAACAATGCAGGCCCGAGTGGCGCTGCAACTGCAAGGGCTTCAGAGGTAAGCATGGTCACCACCATTCCCCCTCCCCTTCCAAGACCCATGGCAGCCACGCCTTTCTCCGGTGCATCCGGAAGCAATACGCAAACCGCCAAATACCAACCCAGAGGCCAAAGAACCTTCACACCCTTATATATGCCCCTGTCCAAAGCTCTGGGGGTGTTGATCAGGAAAAAACATTTGAAGCCCCTAGAGCCGAGGCCACTACCAAATCCACTCCCTCCCTCTCATGACCCGGCAAAATACTGCGCGTATCACCAACAGCACGATCACGACACCGACCGTTGCTTTAGATTATGTCACGAGATCTAGGATCTTATTGACAAACAGGTGATCGCGCCTCCCGACAAACCCAATGTCACAACCAATCCTCTCCCACCACATAACCAAGCTCCCCCTCCCAACAGAATCAACTTTATCCAAACTGGGGTCGCCTCTTATGATCCTAGTATCTATATCACCCCATCCCACCTACCTAAGCCGGAGGTGCTCCTTCCCGATTGCACCGACTTTTTGTGCATGTTGGACATCTCCACAACCCAACCAGAGCCAACGGTGCTGACCATCAAAGATGGGGCAGGGCAGATTTCAGAAGAGAATAGAATTGTTGAGTCTGGGATTGAACAGCCCGGGAGTTTCGTTGGGGAAGCCTATGACCCGAGTGAGTACATCTTGATTATGAGGAATCGGCAGAGGCCACTGGATAGCTGGATGATTAACCAGATATGGTGGAAGAGTTCCAACTAAAACAGAACCCACCAGGGGCAGGAATATTAGCTGTGGCCGGAAGGGCCGGAAGTCAGATTACATTGCCGGAGAGCACCGGTACGAAGAATTTCGCTCGGAACTGGGACAGTGTGAATGCAGGGAAAGCTGAACAACAAACTGCGCTAACGCAGGCAGAACAAGAAAAGATTTGGGATTCTGAGAGGATCCGGAAAGCCAAAACCCATGAAGGAATTGAAAGTGCTGTGTGCACAAAGACAGAAGATGCTGCGGGCATGTGGGCCGAAAATACCGAGAATACAAACATACCGGAGCCAGACAGGTGTCTGTCGACGGCCGATGGAATGTGGTAGGAGGACGATGATTTATGTCTTGCCCACACAGATGAAGATTGGGGAAACCATCAGCCAGACGACACCTGGTATGTCGGAGAGGTCGACCATATGTCGAGAAGCGGGCGGTATTTCAAGCCCCCGCACTTGGACCAGCCGGAGGCATCTGGGAAGGATAAAGAAGCCGAGAAATAGAAGGAGAAACAGATTGAAGAAGAAGCCGTACTCAAACAGTTAAAGAAGATACAAGCAGACATCTCCATCTGGGGACTGCTTATGGCTTCACGAGTGCATAGACAGGCTGTCCTATCTGCTATGGACAAAGCCAAACTCTCTATAGATACCACACCAGAGCAGCTAGTTGGACTGGTCTTTCCAAGAGGAGGTTCCCCGACGTTAACCTTTTCAGACAAAGAACTACCGCCTGAGGGCGCAAATCATAACAAATCCCTTTACATCTCTGTGGAATGTAGAGACAAGTGGGTGCCAGTGGTTCTTATCGACACGGGATCCGCCATTAATGTGTGCCCGTCAAGGACGGCATATGCGATCGGGTTGAAGCCCGCGGACTTCGTGCCGACTACGCAAGTGATCAGAGCCTATGATAACACCAGCATGGAGGTGATGGGGACTGTCAAAATTCAGACCCAGGTTGGTCCAGGACAACACAACGTTGAGTTCTATGTCTTGGACGTTCCTGCAACTTTTAATCTACTCTTGGGGTGGCCGTGGTTGCACCAAGTGAAGGCAGTCTCTTCCACTTTGCATCAAATGCTGAAGTACCCTCACGGGAAGGGGGTGGCCATTGTTTTCGGAAATTCATCAATCCATCCACCGCCAGAAGTGTCTACACCAGTCTTGGAAATCGAGCATGGCATAGAGGATGTGTTCTTATTGGGGTTTACTCTAGCCGAGGCTCGGGTTATGCAGAATATCATGGCTGTTAATGAGGGAGTATATGTCAGTGCTCAATCTGTATACCTCATGAACAAGCTACAACACATCCCCGGGATGGGATTAGGAAGGAGTGGCCGGAAGGGCGTCGCAGCATTGGCCGAAGTACCACACAACCCTCATACCTTTGGCTTGGGTTATCTGCCCACCAAAGAGGACTGGGTAAGAAAGGGAAAAGAAATGGCTGGAAGAGCCAGAGCAAAGCAGGCTGGGAAGCCATTTGAGCTGATGCATAGGCCCATTCAGGGTACCCTAAACGGACGCTTCGTCCGGGAGGGGGAGGACTTTCCTTTTTGTGGCTTTCCAGAGCCATGGCTGAACACAGAGAAGAAGCGCGTGCCAGGTTTCGAGATCTTCTTCGATCTGCAATTATCCAAGGATGACGTTGCCGAAGAGCAGACAGACCCACCAACTGAGGTTGAGCAGTGTAAGGCAGTGGACTCCGAGGGCACTGAACTTGAAATGGGGGTAGCACTGGCGTGTCTACTTTCAGATCCTTCGATCGACCAAAAGTGCTTGGGGGATAACTTCTCAGTTTCCATGATTAGGGATGAAACGGCTGCGGGCCTACCAGTGACTATTTTGGATGCATCTATCGCACCCTCTCTCACTTGGCAATACGAAGAGGGATTTTTGTCCAGCAGCACCGGGTCAGGTAGTGAGCCGGAATCTGATTCCACCGAGTCTTGTGAGTCGGAATCAGGTTCCAGCTCGACTGAGTCTGAGTCTGGTAATCCTGGAGGTGATAACCCGGATGCCACAGTCTTGTCCAGGTCGTCTTTTTCTTTCTCTTTTGAGTCTATTGTAACCGAGGAATCGGACGACTTGGATATGCTTAATGAGAATCAAGTAGCTGTGGTTTCTGAGTACTTTTCTGTGCCCTTGATTTATTGCATTAATTCAGACTTTCAAAATTTTGATGAAAACGACGAGGACGAAATTCCTCCGGTTTTGCAACGCTTAATTGAACAAGAGCAGGAGAGATTTGTCAAACCCCTAATGGATGAAATCACTACCATGAATGTTGGTACTGAGGAGGACCCGCGGCTGGTCCAGATCGGGTCCACGTTGTCTTTGGAGGAACGCGAGTGCTTAGTCGCTTTATTAAAAGATTTCAAAGATGTTTTCACGTGGTCCTACGAAGACATGCCTGGGATCGATCCTGAGATTGTACAGCACCGGATCCCTCTTGACCCCGAGGCCCGACCTATCAAGCAGAAGCTCAGGAGGATCCGCCCGGATTGGGCTCTCAAGATTAAGGAAGAGGTCACCAAGCAAATCGACGCAGGCTTCCTACTGGTATCAGAATACCCGACTTGGTTGGCCAAGATCGTTCCAGTGCCAAAGAAGGATGGCAAGATCCGAGTATGCGTGGATTTCAGGGATTTGAACAGAGCTAGTCCGAAGGACGACTTTCCCTTACCGCATATTGATGAGTTGGTGGATTTCACGGCAGGGCACGCGTTGCTTTTGTTTATGGATGGCTTCTCAGGCTACAACCAGATAATAATGGCACCCGAAGACCCAGAAAAGACTGCATTCACCACCCCGTGGGGGACATACTGCTATAGAGTCATGCCGTTTGGGCTGAAGAATGCTGGAGCTACTTATCAACGGGCCGCGACCACAATATTGCATGACATGATCCACAAAGAGGTTGAGGTGTACGTGGACGACGTGATTGTCAAGTCCAAAAATAGAGAGGGCCACTACACCGCCTTGCAGAAGTTCTTTCAAAGGATCAGAGAGTTTCGGTTGCGGCTGAATCCTCAGAAGTGTACGTTTGGGGTTACAGCGGGAAAAATGCTGGGGTTTCTGATTACACAGAGAGGCATCGAAGTCGACCCTTCCAAAATCAAGGCCATCTTAGAAATGCCACCACCAAGGACTGAAAAGGAGGTGCGAGGCTTTCTGGGTAAAGTGCAATTCATAAGACGGTTTATCTCAAAATTAACCTTGACTTGTGAACCACTTTTTGGTCTCTTGAAGAAAGGCAAGAAATTCCAATGGGACGGCCGATGCCAAGCTGCTTTTGAATAGATTAAGGAATACTTACAGAACCCGCCCCGTGTTGTCACCGCCAGAGCCGGGGAAACCGTTGATATTGTACCTTTCGGTGACTGAGACTACAATGGGCTGTATGCTCGCGCAAGAATCTGAAGAGAAAGTGGAAAGAGCCATCTACTATCTGAGCAAGAAGATGCTGGAGTATGAGACTCGCCACACACCGTTGGAGAAGGCTTGCTTAGCTTTGGTATAGGCAACCAGGAAGCTGCGGCACTACCTGTTAGCTCACTCCGTAATGTTGGTTTCACGACTCGATCCCATCAAATATCTTTTCGAGAAACCAGCACTTACGGGTAGGCTAGCTTGTTGGTTGCTGTTGCTCTCCGAATTTGATTTGAAATATGTGACACGCAAGTCAGTCAAGGGAAGAGCAGTAGCAGAATTCTTAGCCGACCATCCAACGGAAGGGGGTGAAGCAGTCGAGTACTTATTCCCAGATGAGGCCATTTTGCACATTGACGATGAAACTTGGACGATGTACTTTGACGGAGCGTCAAATCAGTGCGGGTATGGGATAAGAGTGTTGCTGATAGCACCCGACAAATCCCGTATCCCTCTAGCCTTCAAACTCCGATTCAAAGTCTCGAACAACGAAGCGGAATATGAGGCATGCATTGCTGGTCTAGAAGCAGCCCTAGAACTAGGGACAAGACGGTTGGACGTCATTGGGGACTCGAACCTTGTTGTGTCTCAAGTAAAAGGAGATTGGAAAGTCAAAGAAGAAAAGATGATGATGTATCACCAGACCTTGGATTTGTTAGTTCCTCGGTTTGAAAAGCTAAACTTTGCTCATCTACTAAGAGAGAACAACAGGTTCGCAGATTCTTTAGCAACTCTATCTTCTATGATAGACATCCCGTTCGGAGTCCGGATGCGTCCAGTCATCATTGACCAGAAATTTGCGCCAGCCTACGAGTCGATTGCTGCCATAGATGAAGTTCAGGACGAAAACCCCTGGTACTACGACATTTGGAATTTCCTGGAGAAGGAAGCATACCCGCCAAGGGTAAATGCCAAGGATAAAAAGGCAATCAGAAGAATGACCGTTCAGTTCATCATCTGTGGGGGTAAGCTGTATAAGAGAGGTCATCTGGGAATGCATAAGCTGTGTGTCGATGCCGAAGAGTCAAAGCGTCTAATGGAAGCCATCCATGGGGGGGAATACGGTGCGCACATGAACGGAGTAATGCTAGCAAGGAAGATCCTCAGACAGGGTTATTACTGGTCCACCATGAAAGAGGATTGTATCTGTTTTGTCCGGCGATGCCACAAGTGTCAAATTCATTCAAATCGCATAAACATTCCGCCGTCGAGGCTATACAATATGACTTCACCGTGGCCATTTTCAGTCTGGGGAATTGATGTGATCGGGGTCGTCACTCCAAAGGGGTCGAATGGGCATGAGTTCATCCTGGTCGCAATAGATTATTTTACAAAGTGGGTTGAGGCCCAATCCTATGCGGTGTTGAAGGCTTCACATGTTGCGAAGTTCATCAGAAACAACATCATCTGTCGCTACGGGGTCCCAAACGAGATAATTTCAGATAACGGTTCCCACTTCAAGAAGGAAGTGATTGACTTGTTGGAAAAATACAACGTGGCTTTTCATAAGTCATCCACATACCGGCCGCAAACCAATGGAGCGATTGAGGCCGCCAACAAGAACATCAAACACATACTGCAGAAGATGGTGGAAACCTACCAGGACTGGCCAGATAAGCTGCCATTTGCTCTGTGGGGCTACCGGACTTCAATCAGAACTTCTACTGGGGCGACTCTGTATTCATTGGTTTATGGGATGGAGGCCGTTCTACCCATTGAGATTGAGGTTCCGTCGTTACGAGTGTTGGCTGAGTGTCAAATAGCCGAGGCAGATTGGCAGCAGAGCAGATTTGAGGAACTCGTGCTCTTTGATGAGAGAAGATTGAAAGCACTGTACCATGTTCAAGGTTATCAGCGCAGAATTGGCCGGGCTTTCAACAAGAAAGTTAAGTCCAGGAATCTAAAGGAAGGAGATTTGGTGCTCAAAGACAACCGAGCTCCCATCTACAACCCAAGGGGCAAGTTCAAACCCAATTGGACTGGTCCCTACATCATTAAGTCTATCTGGTCAGGTGGAGCTGTGGTTCTGATGGACTTGGATGGCTTAGAGTTCTCACAACCGATCAACATGGACAAGTTGAAGAAATACTACCCTTGAGAGGCTCGCTAGGCCGAAAACCCGAAAGGGCGACCTAGGCAAAACTCAGAGCACAAAAAATTTGAAATTATAAAAACTGAGCTCGCAAGGTTGAAAACCCGCAAAGGGCGGCCTTGGCAGAAGTTAGAGCGTAAAAAGGAGAGTGAAAATACCCGAGCGAACCTAAGCCTGAACTACGTAAGGCTTGATTCCTATCTTTGGGATACGTAGGCAACTTCATCCCGAAGTTCAGCCATAAACATTTTCCCCGATCAACTTTGTCCATTTGATCATCTCAGTCATTTTTGTCCATCAGCATTTATCGTGATCTCCGGTGCAGTGCTTTTCAGACTAGGGGCAACTTTCCGTTGCTGTGCAGTGCCGCGATGCTATGCAAACTAGGGGCAACTTTCCAGTTCCTGGAATCCGGGGTTGTGCATCTCAGTGACAGATCTCAGGCGTGTCCAGTTCTGATCCATACCGAAAATGGTTTTGAAAAGTTTTAATAAAAGTTGACTTTGTTCAAATTAATCTTTTTACAACTAAGACCATTTTTGGACCAAAGCGGAAAATTTTCAGTACCCACAACCTTCGATTTCATTGATTTCAAAACAGAGTTCTCCTGCTCTTGCATACAAATTGGAGTTGCTTTTTATTACATTCATGAAGAAAACTTGAAAGTACTAGTAAAGCAATAAATCCGGGGCACGGATAAGTCAGGTATCCCTGCGCCCCCTCCCAGAGCTAGTCGAAGCCTCCGATGCCAAGCTGGGCCCAATCTGTGCCTCTTTATTGAGCCAATCCAAGCACTCGTCAGACAAAGTGCAACTGAAAATGGGAGCGGGGGCCAGAAGCTCTCTAGTCCTCCAGGCTATGGCATGACGGGCAAGCTGTGCGCCTCGAACCGGGAATGTGGCAGGATACTCTATCCCCTCTGGTGGGCAAGTCTGATCATGACCGAACTGACGCAGGAATCGAAACGGAAAGTAGAACACACAGTGGGTCAGACCAATCAACTGGATCCCGATCAGCCGGGACATGCTATAGCTCATCGCCGAGAGATTGAGCCAAGGACAGCGCCAAGCAATGCGATCTGCAGACAAATTGCACATCCAATCAAACCACCACCCTTCGTCAGGGGCATCGACTAGGCGTTGTCGAAAGAAGTAGCCGCGAGCCGAGTAGGCTGGGCAAGAGTCCACAACCTGCAATTTATCCATCAACCATACCTGGGGAGGGATGAAAAATGAGAGAATAAAGAATAGAGAGATGAACAATGAGAGAAAAACGAGACAAGGGTATTGTGAGAAAAGCCGAGCCTGAGGGCCGAGTGATGTGAGACATATATATGTGAGATTGGGTGGGAAACATTACCTGCAGCAGTAGTGGACTCCCCGCAAATCTGGTTGTCTCCCGACGATAGAAAGCATCCAAGCCCATCAGCGTCTCGGCCAATGTCATGGCGATGCAGCTCTTTCCCTCCTTTAAGCCTCGAACAACTTCAATCAGACGAATGCTAGATCCACCGCAGCTCGGGGCAAGCAAGAAGTGAGATAGCATGCACAAGCAGAGGGCATGTTGTCGGAAACCTTACCAATAATGGTTGCTGCGGTCACCGGCATTAGAAAAGCGATGAATTAAGCCGAGGATGTCCAGTTCCCCGTTACAGATCAGAGACCGAGCATCATGCGGGGTGAGTCCACACATCCGCCCTAAAGCTTGGGCGTGGCCAAAGCGGAACTGAGGCAAAATCTCTTCATAACGTTCAGACTCCATCAAAACCTGAAAATCTTCGAAAGTTGGACATACCTTTTGCCCGCCGAAGCTAAAAACATGTGTTACCGGGTTCCAAAACCTCGCCGTGGCATGGAGAAAGGGAAGGTGCAGCGGAGTACGGCTCAGCGTGAATAGTGCATTCAAGCCGAAACCCCGGAAGCTTAACTTTTCCGAGCCATCTAGAGAAGCGATCCAAGCTGTGAGATTTTCGACGAGAAACGCCTCCATTTTGGTGCAAAAACTGAGATGAAATGAATCAACCACGAGGCTAGAGCTTTTAAAGAGGATAAGGCACTATTCGGGGGACACGTGTCAAAAATTTGGTGGTTGCTGGGCTAAGTGGCCGGCCGGCCACCTTTTCTGGCAGGCCGGCCACCCCTCTTCTCTCCAATGCAAAAAGCTGGTCGGCCAGCTCCCAAAAGTGGCCGGCCATGCTGCAATGTGTGCCTCAGGCCCTGTTTTACCCTCTAGAAGGAGGTTCCTAGCATTTCCATGCATCGGGAGTGTCGGAGGCCTCAATTTCCCTCAGTTTCGGATGCGTTCCGTCACCTAGATCGTCCGAACTACACTTTATTCATTGAGTTGTTGTTTAGTCTTGCTTATCGAGTTATTGTTTTACTTATCGAGTTGTCGTTTTGTTGGTCGAGCTGTTTTGTTTATCGAGTTGTCAAGTTTTGTGTATTTGAGTTGTTACTCTTTACTTATCAATTTTGTTTTGTTTTGCTTATCGAGTTGTAAACTTGCTAAGGTTTTGTTGTTTCTTAGTAAGTTAGGTCGTTTGGTTTGTTGTGTTGGTTCACTACCTGACCTGGTAAATACACAATGCACATTTCCATTCAAATCTCATTTTTGTGCAAAATGATGCGATGCGATGCTGAGAACATAAAATACAACACTTTTTCAAAAGCTGTTTCATTCCATCATACTTCCTTTGTTACAACACTTTTTACAACAAGGGTACAAGTTTTACAGAAAATAAAATTGTCTAACAATGTACAATGTGCTACAACTACTGGCAAAAAGGTAAATAAAACAGGGAACAACTGTATCAATGCTCTCAAGAGCAGGAATAAGAGGCCCTCTTCATCCTCTTCTGCGAAGCAGCCTCTGCACCACCAGCGCCATCTGAGTCGGAGCTTTCGCCCTCGGGATCCTCCTCGGCCTCACCTCTACTCCCGGAACCAGGGTCGGAGCCACCCTCTCTATCAGCAGATGTCTCCGACTGGCGATCTACAGCCTCCTTCTCCTCCTCGCTGGGTTCCTCCTCTATGATATGCGCCCTGCGTCTGCCTCGTCCGCGAGACGACTCCCCTCTCCCAGCTCCTCGAGAAGGCCTAGATGGTCCGGCTCCTCGAGAAGGTCTAGATGGCCCAGCTCCTCGGAAAGGCCTAGATGGCCCGGCCTGTGGCTGAGCATACACCGGAGGCATCTGAAAATGAAGAATGCAGTTTGAGTACATCAGCCAAAACATGTATATCAGATACAGATGCAAGCAAACTACACAAAGCGGATGTATGCAGGTATAGTGCATGAATGTGGTGTATGTCAGATGTGATCTACACAAGCAGCCTATCAATGCAGTAAAGATGTTCAGGATCAACATGTCATCAGAAGTATGATAAATAGAAAACAAAAGGGTACCTGGAAACCCATGATGGACAACTGCACCTCCCTCCGCAGGACTATGCCCTCAAGTAAGGCTACTATCTCAAGCACCTCATCCATGTACTCCCTGGGTGGCTGCAGATACGAGCTCAAGTCATCAATGAACAAACAAATGCCAAAGTATCTGTGTGATACACGGAAAACAGTAGAACATACCGGTGGTGAGTCAGGGTCACTGACATATCGGTGGCCAGGCATCGGAGGCTCTATCGGAATCGGAATCGGGGAGGTAGTCCCGTATTGCCATCCCATCAACTCAGTCGGCATATCTGGCCATCCGGGATGATGATGAGTCGGAGGAATCGGGGGAACCAATCCACCCCCACCCCTAGATGTGCCAGCCCTGCTGGTGGAAGGGGCATCTGCAGTCCGAGCCCTGCTCAATGAGGGCATGCCAGCGGGCCTCCTCGTCGGGGTACGAACTCCCGTCAGCGGAGGCATCAAGTAGGTGTGACGGTAGGTCGCATAATCCCCCTGCTCCAGATGTAGGGAGGCATCGGTACCGTGCATGGCATCAATGACATTCTGAGGAGAGAGCCTATCAGCGGTTCGCATATCGTCTGGAGGCGCTGAAGGAACGTCCTGCTCAGGGTAACCCCATACCTGACGCAAGAAGCGGTCCCCCAAGAACCAGGCCCTACCAACTGGCCCCTCGAACAGAATCCGATATTGAGAGGCACCCCATGCTCCAGCAAAATGGAATCGGAGGTCGCTACCGAAAGGCGCCTAAGGCTGCCATATGATCTGCGGATAATCAATGCACAAGCTGATCAGAAATTGTAAATGTGCAAGATTGGAAGCGTGAAGAACTGAGAGTTCTGAAATACCTCCGATGACCGCACTGTGTCAAAATACTGCCGTAAATAGAGAAGGGACTCCTGAGGTCTCGGCCAGTACTGGCCCTCGAATACGAGCGAATACGGGGTCGTAAGGGGCACCTCCACTATAAGCTCCGGAGCCAGTGTCGGGAAGTATGCGTAGACCCATAACTGTGAAAAACAGAGCAATAGCCATCAGAATACAGAATGCTGAGTACAGAATGTAAATACAAAATGCTAAGAGCAAAGTGCAAGGTACAGAATGTAAAGTGCACCGTGTGTGCAATGTACAAGTAATAAAGAGCATAAATGTAAATCAAGAGGGCAGAAAGTACCTCCCAGGCTCTCCAATAGCCGCCGAGCAAGTCCCCCCGTCCACGAGAGGTCGCGCTCATGTAGCAATAAAGGGTAACCAAGTCGGCGCCACCCCAGTCGTACCGTCTGACCTGTGATAGGTCCACCAAAGCGCTCAACAGATACAGCCCGACAGTGTTCCCCCTATCGGCAAACAAAGTAGTCCCGAAGAGGAACATCAGAAAGCCGCGGGCATACTGTGCTGCCTCCTCAGGAGTCTCAGGCTCCATCTCCACCCTCCGGAAATGGGAGGAGAACCAGGTGTATCAGACTCTACTTGAAGATCTATCCACTGGCGGGCGAACTCCCAACAAATATATCCAGGCGGCCTCCCACTCGCCCATGTCCTCATCGTATGGGATGGCCCAACCTCCCACATCAAGGCCCGTCAATACGGCAAAGTCAAACGGGGTCATAGTCATGTCCCCCGTGGCAGAGAAATGGAAGGAGTTGGTGGTGTCCCACCATCTCTCCACCAAAGCATCCATCAGCGTCCTCCTGGCAGGACAGCGGGAGAGCCCAGTACAGAAGGGCCCGAACCCTGCCAAATCAATCAAATCCCGAACAGCCTCCGGGAGCTCAGCATACCACTCTCTCGCTGTGACAGAGCCATATCCTCGCACGGTACGAGAAGTCACCTACATTCAGGATGAATACATGTATTCAGTTCCAAGATAAAATGAATAAGCTACGTGCAAATGAAATGAATAAACTGTGTGTGGAATGAAATGAATAAGCTGCATGCACAATGAAAAGTATGAGCTGTGTGCAAAGTCAAATCAGATACAGAATCTGGGCTGTGTGTTCAAAGTATGGGCTGTGTGTTCATCTCAGAATTCAAGTGTTTGGGCTGCGTGTTCAATTCTCAATCAATGTGTGCTGTGTGTTCACCTCAACAATGGGCTGTGTGTTCAAAGTATGGGCTGTGTGTTCATCTCAGAATTCAAGTGTTTGGGCTGCGTGTTCAATTCTCAATCAGTGTGTGCTGTGTGTTCACCTCAACAATGGGCTGTGTGTTCAAAGTATGGGCTGTGTGTTCATCTCAGAATTCAAGTGTTTGGGCTGCGTGTTCAACTCTCAATCAGTGTGTGCTGTGTGTTCACCTCAACAATGGGCTGTGTGTTCATCTCAGAATTCAAGTGTTTGGGCTGCGTGTTCAATTCTTAATCAGTGTGTGCCGTGTGTTCACCTCAACAACGAGCTGTGTGTTCAACATCAAAGTATGGGCTGTGTGTTCACCTCAGAATTCAAGTATGGGCTGTGTGTCCATCTCAGAATTCAAGTGTTTGGCCTGCGTGTTCAACTCTCAATCAGTGTGTGCTGTGTGTTCACCTCAACAATGGGCTATGTGTTCATCTCAGGATTCAAGTGTTTGGGCTGCGTGTTCAACTCTTAATCAGTGTGTGCCGTGTGTTCACCTCAACAATGGGCTGTGTGTTCAAAGTATGGGTTGTGTGTTCATCTCAGAATTCAAGTGTTTGGGCTGCGTGTTCAACTCTCAATCAGTGTGTGCCGTGTGTTCACCTCAACAACGAGCTGTGTGTTCGACGTCAAAGTATGGGCTGTGTGTTCATTTCGAAGTTTGGGCTGCGTGTTCTACTCTCAACAAGTGTGTGTTGTGTGTTCACAACCAATATACGGGCCGTGTGTTCAGAAAGTCAGAGTGTTTGAACTGTGTGTTCAAGATGCGAACGGAATACGGTGCTATGGATTAAACATTCAAGACAAGCTGTGCGCTTGAATGAGCAGATAAACATAGCGAAGGCACGAAATAGACGGAAAATGCGGAATACATTGCAGAAAAAGCAAAAGTAGAGTAAATACCTCTCGTGCCTCATGAGAGAGGTGAGACTCCGGCTCTCGCAGAAGTAGATCCCTAGGCGCCCGGTCGTCGAAATCAGTAAAACGGTAGAAAACCGCCCGCGGGAGGATGTGCTCCTGAGGATGATACCTCGTGGGATCAAAGGGCCAAACTCTCGGGGGCAAAGCCATAATGTCGGGATCATCTCCGGCACCTGGAGGACCTCCACCATGAGGGAAATGACCAGCCATTTCGAAAAATCTGCAAGAAGGAGCACAAATGAGCAAAATGAGCCAAAATTGGAAAAAGTCAACAAAAGTCAACTCTCGGGAAATGAAAAAGTCAACAAAAGTCAACTCCCGAGAAAATCTTCCAAATGTCGAGACAAACTTACCTCAAGTGGTGAGAATGAGAAAAGAAGCCCCGAAATCAAAATTTAATCGGTTCAAAGTGACGAAAACTGGAAGATTTCGCGAAAACAACTTGCGTGGGGCGTTGGAAAACGCGTATAGAGCACAAATCTGAAGAAGAAAATGGTTTGGGAAGGTAGAGAGAACAATTTCGGAGCTGCACTTGTGAGGAAAAGTGCTTTGGATGAGTATATTTAAAGAAATGAGGGTAAAAAGTCAAAAATGCCCCGGATTTAGTCTAGGCCGGCCGGCCACCTTTTCTGGCAGGCCGGCCACCCCTCTCCCTCAAACCTGGCCGGTGGCCTCCCCCTAGGAATAAAACTGGCCGGTGGTGTTCCCCATGTGGCCTCCAAGGTCCTTGCAAATTTTGGTGATGATTGGAGTCCCCGGGACCTGAAAAAGTACAAGAGAAGTGCACATTTCGTCGCGAAATCGCTCCGCCGGAACTTCAACTTCAACTTTCGATGCATGTCTCATCATTACTCATCAAAAACAAGGTGTATCCTTTTTGAATATGTTGTGACCCCTTTGGGAGGTGAACCGGAGGCCGCGATCGAGTCGCCCTTGCCAAAACGCGCATTTCTTTGCTCGTTGTTTTGTGACAAACGTGCAATCTAGTTTACACTTGTTCTGCATTGTTGTGCATGTCACTTGCATTCTCATGCATATAACTTGCATTGTTATGCACGTTTCCTCGATATTTCCATGCCCCTATGCTTAAACTCGCGTTTGTTACGCGCATGCTTCTCGCATTGCGATGCACTCTCCCATCGGCACCGCATTTGTCTGCATTCGATATCACGCTGAACATATGTTGCTAACTATGTTGTGCTTGTTAAGTTTCTATCCTTCTTCAGGCACGATATTGTATGTACGATTCATTTGAGGCTGGTGCGACCAGACGAGCCACACAGGTATTGTATCCCCTCCGTGTGAGACGTAGTGAGAATTCAATGATTCTCCGCATTCTTCAAACTGCATGAAATGTAGTTTTGCTTTGCATTCTTGCTTAAAATTGTTGCATCTATTTGTGAATACTTGCTTCATTACAGCTTGCTGCATTTGCATGATCATCGAGGTATCTTCGGCTTTGTGCATATCGCTTTGCATTTTGCCCCTGCCTGCGGGCACGCCTGCGGGCACATCTTCCTGTTCATCTCGTATGTTTGTCTAAGTCTTCGGCCTCATCAAAAATGGGTCGTCTCTGGGCTTTGACATTCACTCCCATCACTTATGACTTTCGAGTTCTGTCAAAGAGGGGCAACTGTAGACACCCCATTTTTGACCGACCTTAAGACTCAGACGTCACCAACTGAGCGCTCGGTGATGTTGCATATTGTGCTCGTTCAGAGGTCGCGGAGTCTCGGCTGCGAGCCTTGCCTCCGAACTTCCGAGTTTTCTGTGCTTTGCCTCGGTTTGCGAACCAGGCTCCGTTTTCCCTGTTTTCTCTTCCCGAAGGGAGGGAGAGGTCTCGTAGATCATCTCTCAGTGGCCGTAGGCTATGTTTCGTGGTCATAGGCCATTTTTTCCCATTTAAGAGCCCGGTTCCCGGTTTTCGGAGCCGTCGGTCGTGTGCCTCGGTTCGGGACCGCTTAACCACCTCCGTTTGCTCCGATTTTTGGTGTACATCTTATTTACTCCCTTTTGAGGGACACTGTGGTCCGAGAGACCAACTTCGTGGTCAAACGCCACTTCCGGTGCTTAACAGTCAGTTTCGGGGCCTCGGGCTGCGTGTTTCGGCCCCCGAACCTTCGTCTTGCATCGGTTTCAGTTCATTTTTGGCAAGGACCTTATTTTCATGATTAGGAAGCTTGTAGAAGGGTGGGAGGCCAGCAATTGTTCTAACAACCAGTTTTATTTCTTCATCACTCTCCGTCGCCCGTTTTTCTCACCAGAAAGCCAATGTTGACCACCCTTAGGCCACTTTTTCTAGCCCTAAACCACATATTTGTGTTGCACACACCGAGGAGGCCACCAATGTGATATGGCCGGCCAGCAATTCATCCTGACCCTTTTGAACCCCTCTAAAAAGTTGGTTTTTCTCTCTCCTGGTTCACATTTTCAGGGTTTCAACCACATGGCTGTGTTGTGCACACATGGGAGGCCACCATTATGCCATGGCCGGCCACTAATTGTGGTTGACCCTTTTGACCCTAGCCGGCCGGCCAGGGGAGGTGGCCGGCCGGCCACCTGAACCTCCTGAACCTGGCCGGCCATGATCCTCTCTCCAGGTACTTTCCAGCTGTGCAATTTGTTTCCCCCCAGATTTTGTATCCGGGGGGCTGCCTTTTGGGGGGAAATTTGAATTGGTTTCCCCCCCTTTTTTCCCCCATTTTCCC
This sequence comes from Camellia granthamiana, assembly GCA_036172215.1. Taxonomy (NCBI): domain Eukaryota; kingdom Viridiplantae; phylum Streptophyta; class Magnoliopsida; order Ericales; family Theaceae; genus Camellia; species Camellia granthamiana. Next base: position 29,705,637 of record CM069903.1, on the reverse strand, counting down.
TTCTCTCCCTCTATAAAACCAGCAGCTCCAGCTGCATTTGAGGGGTTACAAACTTTGGTCTTGAGCTCTTGCATTAACTCTCTCTCTCTCTACACTTCAACCCTCAAAACCCCTTAAGTCCTACACCATTTCTACACCAACCCATAGCATAACACCTCCACACTCCATTCCAACCATTTGAAGCTGATTTCTAGAGGTTGAGAGCTCCCAAACTTGGTCCAAGGGCTGCTGAAGTCCGGTTCTTCAAGGGTAAGCACACTTTTCCGCTTTTCTAGCCTTTTCTTGGTTCATTTATAAGCCTTGCTTGCAAGCATTTTTGGGCTCCGACCCGAACTGTAAATAGTCTTATTTTGAGCTCTTTTTCATGTTTGATTAACGGTCTTTCTCTGTTTGAGGTCTCCTCCTATCATTTGCCTCTTTAACTCTCTTTTAGGCCTATTTTTGCATAGTATTTTAGGCTTATTTTTGAGCTGTTTTGGATTTGTTCATAAACTGTAAAGTGCCTTGTTTTGAGCCCCTCTTCAACTTTGTTGAAGGGCTCTTTGCCATTTGGGGTCGGCTGCTGCCCCTTGCCTCTATGCTCTCTTTTAGGGCCATTTTTGCATGATAGATTAGCCCTATTTGCCTTCATTTTTGAGACTTGTTATAAACTGAAAAGAGGCTTTTTTTGGCATCATCTTCATGATTTATTAAGGGTATTTTCTTATTTGAGGTCACATGCTTCCTTGAATGCTTGATTGTCCTTTGTTTTGAGCCTTACACCTAAGCTTCGATTGCATGCTTTGTTTGGTCTTCTAGCCACTCGAATCTAGTGGATTTCCAGTGGTTTTGATGCTGTTTTGAGCCTCCAAATCAGAGGGGGGTGACCCCCTCTCACCTTGACTTGTTTAATGGTCATTTTGGCCTTCCAAAGAGACCCTATATTGCATGCTTCTTAGCCACCTTTCAGGGCCAATTTGGTGAGTTTTGGGACTACCATATTTTATTTTCAGAGATGGTTTGGTGCTGCCATATGTCTATCTTGTATGTGCTTAAGAATCCCTTGCATGGCCCTCTAAAGTAACTCATCATTTTTGCATACCATGGTTGCATATCAGTGATTATTTGGGTCTATTTTGGCATGTTTTATTCACTGATTTTTGCTGGTTTGGTGAGTGCTCACTTGCTTCATGTACTTGCCATGTAATCCATGTTTACTAGTCAAAATTGCATGCTATGTTAGGCCATCTTGCTAGCATCTTTTGGCCATACTTTGAACTAGAGATATTCATGTTTTGGGACTGCCTTGGTTATGCCTTCATGCTTCATGATCAAATAATGCGTGCTTTGTATAGCTGTAAGTCATTCCATGTGCCTAGTTTTGAGTTTCGGGGTTCATCTCATGCATCGGGTGCCATGTTTCCATGTTTCGGGGCCGTTTAGCATTACATTTCAGTGCTGGAATTTGCATGTTTGTATGCCATCTTCCATGCCTTGCCATGCTTTGGTAGAGTGGCATTTGTGCCTTAGGATCGGTCCTCGGTTTGCGTGCATGTGTGTACGCATCTCGAGTGTCTCATTTCCATCTAATGGCCTCCTACGTGAGTGTGGCTGAGGTCCACTTGTGTTGGTGTAAGTCCATTATGCATTGTGTATGTCATTTCATTTCATAGCATTGTGTATGCTAGGGTGTATGCTAGCGCATTGCGCATGCCATGTTACCTCGTGCATCGTGCATGCCATTTCATAGCATTGTGCATGTTAGGTTGTATCTTAGTTGCATTCATGCATGTCATGCATATTGCATTGTGTTTGGGATAGGAGTTAGCCCGAACACGGGAAACGAGAGACGTTTCGTACGCCGAGTGACGGAACGTGTCTCAATTCCCGGTCACCGACACTCCGGATCATCCATGATGGAGTCTCGGTCTTGTTGTGTTTTTATGTGCATTTATCTCATATTGAGTTGTGCAATTCGACTCCTCGGCCATCATGCATCGAGATGCGTGATTGGTGGCACGAGGATCGAGGCATGCATACATATGTGAAAATACATTGCCATGCCCCTTTCTTGCTCTCTGTTGCAGCAAATCAAGAATCAGCAGCCTTCCGGAGCTTGGCACGCATTCCAAGAACAATTGCAAACAGAGGCTAATCGGGGCATCGCAGTGGATTTCCGTGCAAGGCAACTCAAAACATGCATCATCCATCATCCGGAGCAGAGTCGAGGCAGTCCCTAGCTTGCACGCTAGTTTATTGCTTTCTTAGAATTAATTTGTTAATTAATTAGGGTTTTGTATTTATTCGGACTGTAATAATTTATTCGGGATTGTATTATTTATTCGGACCCTCTGCGCGAGGGCACAACTGTAATAAGTGTGCGTGCGTGTGATGTATGTCTTCCAACCCCACGTCTTTCTCCCTTTTATTTACCAGCTTATGATGGATAAATTAAGGCATGTTTCAATTAGCATACAGTATGATAGCATGTTTGTATTCATTCATCTGTTTTGCATGCATCAGGCTCGGCGCATCATACTAACTGCATTGTATTTCAATTCCAAGTTGAATATTTGTTAGTTGTAGCATTTCACATGCCATGTTTAGAATAGCCGAGCCTATCTTAGTTGCATTTCTGCATGTGTTGCATTAGGCATTTCTGTATATTTAGGATCATGCATGAATTTCTAATTAGTTTCTGTTTTGGCTTGGAGTACTCGGTAAGTTTTATGCTTTAGCATCCTTGCATGCGTGTGAGTGACTGCCATGATAGCATATTTACCATGAGGCTATTTGCTTATGTGATATAACTACCTGAATGCCTGTGGGTGAAGGTTGGGTTATTTGGATTGGAACAATTCATTCACTATGAGTTTTAAGCCCACTGGATAGTGGCAAAACCATGTCTTCTAAGCCCACCTGAGGATGGCAAAATCTACATTTTAAGCCTACTTGCGAGTAGCAAACCATCTTTCAAAAACAAACATGAAATGTTTTGTTCCAATTCAGACGATCCAGTCTATACTTGTATGCTGTGCGCATCACATAGTAAATCTAGGCTAATAACCGGAATAAGAACGCATAATATTTTCAAAACTAGATATCATGGTTAGTAGAGGCCGATCTTTGATCGGGCGAGTGGGGGTGCTCACGAAGTGACCTTCCCCAATCATACCCAAGTTCCCGAACCAAGGCAACTTTGGTGATGACGGACAAGTGGCCTTAGGCAACGAGTCAGGGTTTCCTAAATTTCCCAAAATAAAATATTTAGGTGGCGACTCTGTATCTGGCAAAGCAGTCCATGTTTGGCACTTCTTTCTAAAATCTGTTTTCTCAAAACGATTTGTCAGATTTAGACTCTTTGGTTCAGATTAAGAACCGTGACAAATTCAAGTCCTGAACTGTAGTTGAGGCCCGAGGGCGCGTCTACACTTATGATAAACTTTTAAAATTTGTTAATAAAGTGTAGCCTTTTATGGAGATTCTCCAGTACTAAGCCATCAAATTGAAACAGCCAAATCATAAAAATTACACAACGAAAATAGCAAATCAAAGTGGAAGGACGACAAAGTGATTTCAGCCAAAATAGCCGTTTGGCGACTAAATAAACTAATTTATAAGTATTGTTTACTATATAGTTTTCAATAAAATACACACCACGTGTGGCCATTGGCTAGTGCTTATACATTGTACAGTCACATACAAATATAAAATAAAATAAAAAGTATGCACTAATTGTTTAGAACAAATAAAAGAGTGTAGCACAAGAATCTAAAAAGAATGCGTGGTGTGTTATTATCAGTGGTTGGTGGCATTGGCCAAATAGGGACCACAAGCTTAGCCAAATCATCACCGTGAGTTTCATCATAATTGTGATTAAAGAAAAAAAGTTTAGAATGATACCAAGAGTAAAACAAGTCACTACGCCTCCGTTTGGGAAGTAGGTTGGCTTTTTGGCTTTTTGACTTTTTTGGCTATTTTAGCCTGGGCTTAAAAGTTTGGTTTGGGAAGGGCTTTTTGGCTTTTTGGCTTTTTTGACTTTTTTTGTGAGAGAGGAGTGTAATGATTATGGGTTGGATGTGATGTTTTGTTTTTTGTGACTAAAAAAGCCTATTTCGTCTTTTGTGGCTAAAATAGTCAAAAAGCCTGACTTTTTGGCTTCCCAAACGGTGCCTACATATATTAAAAAGAAAGTTAAGATACTCTCTTATCTCATAAGCACCCTGGTGACGTGACCATAAATTGTCAAAACACCAACAACTACATGAAGAGCACAATACATTTATTTATTTATTTATTTATTTATTTTGAGAAATTCATATTTAAATAAATTAAAAGAAAAAAAAAAGAAAAAAAAGAAAAGAGATTTGACTTCCCTTCAAAAGAAGTGCAGTTCTATCAAGTTGGGATGGTAATGCCTACTATGAATTTCATTTGACTAATCAGAGGCACATACTTTCATCATAAGTTTCATCATTGTGATTAAAGAAATAAAGTCTAGAATGATACCAAGAGTAAAAGAAAGTCACTACATATAAAGAAAGAAAAATGTTTGGGGACCCTAATTTTATGGCTCAAAAGTGGTTCAAATGGCCAAAACGACGTCGTTTTGGCCATTTGAATGTTATTTTGTACTCAAAATGACGTCGTTTTGGCCATTTAAGCCACTTTTGAGTCACAAAATTTGAGTCCCCTACCATTGTTGATAAAGAAATAAAGTCTAGAATGATACCAAGAGTAAAAGAAAGTCACTACATATAAAGAAAGTTATGATACTCTCTTATCTCATAAGCACCCTTGTGACATGACCACAAAATGTCAAAACACCAACAACTACATGAAGAGCACAATACATTTTTTTTGTATGAGAAGTTGGGATACTTCATATTTAAATAAATTAAAATTAAAAAATTAAAAAAAAAGAAAAAAAGATTGGCTTCCATACAAAAGAAGTGCAGTTCTATCAAGTTGGGACCGTGATGCCTGCTATGAAATTCATTTTATTAATCATAGGCACATATTTTAATTAGATTTATCTTTAAGAAATAGACAAGTATGATTATAAGATTTTGTGTAGTTGTGACTAAAAAGTCAGCTTATATTAGCTATAAGAAAAAAATTCATTTTGCTAAAAAAAACTTATACTTGTTAGCAGTGGCGTAATCAGGAATTTGATGGAGATGAGGCACAAATTAATGATAATCAGTGTGTTTGGTTTGAGTTTTTTGAATTAAATTTTTTAAAAATTGAGTTTTTTGATTTTCATATTTTTTTGTTTTTAATGAATATTTTTAAAATTTTAAAAATATCTTTTTTACTTTTTTAGATGAATTTTACTTAGATGTATTTAAAAAATTTGTGAAAAAATATTTTAAAAAATTAATAAATACATAAAAAAAAATAATGTACAGAATTTTCATTTTTTTTTTTTGTATTTTTGGTATTTAGTGAATTTTTAAAATGTTTTTTTCACAAATTTTTTACTTTTTAGGTATATTTATGTTAGATATGTCTAAAAATTAAAAAAATTCAGTAAAAATAAATAAAAAAAAATCCAAAAAACAAGAAAGTAGAATTTTCTGAAAAGTATTTTTGGAAAACTCTAACCAAGCAATTTTTTTATTTTTATTTTTATAATAAACAACACTGAGATATTACTAAACTTAAATATTAAGAGTCCATTTGGATAAATGTGAATTTTAAATTATAGGATTTGAGATTAAATTTTATATAAATATTGGGGAGTAACTATTTATAGGTATATTGAAAAATTAAAAAAGAAGATAAGTTGAGATAGAAATAATATATTTTAGTAGAGAAATTCTATAAAACACACATAAAAAAAAGTGTCTATTATATGTCGTAATTATGATTTTCGTGGGCTTTAGTTATGACACATTTATAGTGTTAGATATAATTTAGTTATAATTTCTTGTGGTTCTTATTTTGGCTATTACTATATATAAAGTAATAGTTAATTATGATTCATTTTGATATTAGTTATGACCTATTGTAATTTTTTTTTTTTTTTTTTTATAATTGAAGATGTGTTACTTGATTATAATTTATATAGTAGTCATTTTAGTTATGAATGGAAAAAAACATATGGAGGACAAACTCTACAGGTCAAATGTACGTAACAATCCAATAAATTTCATATATCTTCATTAAGGTTAATTATGTTTGCATGTCAATAATTATAGACATCACCATTATATTGAAATTTTTATAAATAATAATATAACTTATCATAATCTCTTTACTTTCAATCAAAATAACTATTGTTGTTCTCATAATTTTAAAAATATCATTGACATTTCACTTTAAATAATATTTTTATAAATTTTTTTATTTAAAATATTTTCTTTATATTTAAAAAAAAAAAAATTCCAAAATCCCGGGGCACGTGAGGGCCTTGAGTGCCTCCGCCCCTGCTCGTTAGGCAGATTCATTTTTTGCACAAAAAAAAAATCCACTTTACTCACTTTAAACAACTACTAAAAAATTAAACACTATAAATATGTCAAACTAATTAACTTTTTTAGTATTATCTTTATTGTTAGTTTATTTTTAGTCAATTAACTAGTTTAATATGATCATTCTAGCAGTGCTAAAAAAAAAAGAAGTTACAATAATATTCATGTCAGTCTTGTTGTCACTCACTCCACTACTATGACTAATCCTAGCCAGCAACTTGCTATAAAAAAACGTTTCAAGTGGTCCAAGGGGAGGGTTGATGAATGCTTCCAACAACCTATCTGTTTCTTTTTTTTATCTACAATAAAAATTGGCTGTATTGTATTCAATCTTTTCTATTCTTTTTTCATCTTGACATTGCTAGAAAGTCTGATACTGTGTTTGGTTAGGAAAATTAGGGAGGGATTTGGCAAGGGAAAAGAAAAAGGTGTATGAAATTAGGTGAAATATAAATATATTTTATTTATATTTTACCTAATTTTTTTATTTTTCTTTCCAAATTCCTCCTCAAATCTCTCAACCAAACACAATATAAGTATGATTACCAAAATTACATAAACCAAAGAATGGGTTAGATAGGCAGCAGAGATAAGGCAAGAAATACATTGGCCACAAAAATTAAGATACAAAAATAAAAGGATATACCAATTGCCATTGCTATCAACAGCCGTTCCAATGTTCGCTTCAAGTCCAAACCATATGCCATTTTCACATTTGTTGCAATTATTATTTTTTTAAAAAAATGCTTGAGGTTTGTTCGTTTGTATTAACGAGCCAAATTAAGCTACCGAGTCGAGGTCGAGTGAATTGAATTTCAACTTGAATAGGCTTATGAATAGAAAAATATATAAATTAATATTTATTTTTAATTATATACCAACTATGTTTTTGTTAATTTATTTATTTCTTTGTTTATTTTTTGTATTTGTGAAAACTTAGGCCAAGTTTGGGAAGACTAAATAAGTGCACTTTTTATCTTTTTTGACTAAAAAATTGAGGTTGAAAATATGGATGTTTGGGTTAACTTTTTGACTTTTTTATGGAAAAATGTGTAATAAAAAATTGTGAAAATTGGTTTTTAGAGGAAAATGTGAATTGGAAGTTGTGCAGCCGTAATTGTTGACTTTTGGTGAATAGTGTTAACTTTTTAACTTTTTGAGTAATTTTTTGGCTTTTTGGATTATTTGGGAGTACCCAAACAAGTCTTTACATATTTGACTAATAAAAATTATTATTTATATTTTGCTCATAATTCTTTTTCTTCCTGTTAGTATAGATATTAATTTAAATTTGATTATTTTCAAATTTAAGCTAAAGCTCAAGCTCACCTAACCAAGTATTTCAAATAATGGATAAGTTAAGTTTGTGATTGATTCTTTAAACATTCTAACTTAATTAATTTTCAACAACTCAAACTCGAATATCATAAAACTCAAAAAAATTACAAAACAAAAAGTCTTCCCCAATTTCAAGTTAAATCTTAAAATTTTAATTATCAATCATTTTTGTAAAATATTATTAAACAAGGTCTACAAATAGAAAAATTATTCCATACCCTATGTGACATTGGTACAAATAAATCCAAATCATTCACTTGTGTGGTCTATAAAAATCTTACACAAATGAATAATTTTAATTGAATTGTGACAATGCCACATCAATACCTTTTCTTTTTTTTTTGATTCATGAAAATGGATATGCAGATGGGTTACTCTAATATATCCGCCAAAGAGTATTACCCCTTAGCACCTATAGCATATCTGCAGGGAACCCCTAAGGAGTATGTTTAACCCCAACAAGGGGTTATGGACACTCAAACCCAACCCTTAAACGAGGAATTCGAAGATCTTATCTACTGAACCAATCCCCTCTTGAAGAATGAATAATCGCTACTACAAATAAAACACAACTATCACATGGATTGGGACAACCCTGACAATGGCCCAGACACCTTAATAACTTCTCTAGCACTTGTTAATACATGACCCATGGGCGGGCAACATGCATCCGATGTGTCAAAATCGAATGGCATAAATAATTTCAATGATCCGAACAAATAAATATGAATATATTTTTCTTAATTTATTTAAATTTAGATGAATGACCCCCCCCCCCCCCCCCAAAAAAAGAGTACCGACCCGACCCAATCGGTAACCATCGCTAGCAAACACACTATCACATTTCCCTCAACTCTCTCTCACCTCTGTGGTCACTTCTGTAAAACCGCAGACCAACTTTCATGTCCTCTCTCTCTCTCTCTCTCTCTCTATGTAGATTCCCTTTTTTACATTTGCTGTTTACCAAACACACATCTCTCTCTCTCTCTCTCTCTCTCTCTCTCATATATATTATCTTGCATTTTTCTCTCCACAAATTGTTGTGCTGCGTGTTCATCTGGAAGTGCTTGTCGGTAGGAGCAACATCTCATGCATATATTATTATTTCGACAATGTCATTAATGCTTTCTTCAATGACTTTCAATTTTGTGTTCGGAGTTGAAATTTCCTCTGCATTTGAAGCCTTCTTCAGTTAGCCTCTGTTTTGGAGATCCATGACAGAGTAAGATATTGGGGCCAAACAACCAAAGGTGAGAACACAGCCACTACTTCTTCTTTGGATAAGTTTATAGTTTTGGTTTCTGTTGAATTTTACATGCAATTTTGCTTCTCTGGTTGAATTTTGATGTCAGTTTGTCAACACATTGCTCTACTGGTCATAAAATTCAATTATATTCCTCCCTTTTCTTTTTCTTTTCCTCTTTTTGTTTCTGTTTTAATCTCTTGTTCATCCTTTTGAGATTTTATTTTATTTTTTTGGTTGAATTAAAAGTTTGCATAGTTGCAAATGTAGAAGCAGTAATTAAGTTTTGACGGTTATATACATCTTATTATCACAGATTTATCTTGACATTTTCATCTCAATTACACTCACTTTAAACTATGGTCCTTGACGGATTGAGGTGGAGGAAGGCATCGTTGATAAAGAAACAGTTTTTTTTTTTTTTTCCATACAAAAAACTTTGTTAAAATGACCCATGGATATATTTTCTAGTACAGCATATGATATGATCAACAGTTTCTTCCATTTTAGATCCCAAACTGATGTTTCAGCTCGTGCAATTTTGTAGATTTTTCATTTAAAGTTTCTCCAATTTTTTAGACAAATATACTTGATGACATGATGGATCACAAGTCATGGTTGTGGAAGAAAAAATCCACCGAGAAGACCATTGTTGCGGCTGATACAGTAAACCTTTCACAAGGAGGAAATGCAGAGGAGGTAAATGAAGCATGATTTGTTCAATCTTTGTTTTCTTTTATTTCTTATTTATTTATTTCCGTGTAAAATCAGTTCACCTGCTCTCTTGTGTTTTGTGTCTTTTAAGGAAACTATTAACATAACTTTTCCATGAGAAGTAATTGCATTAAAGAATGTGCTCATTTGAATTGTGAAAATGATGATTGTTTAAGTTGATTTCAAATTAAATTTATAACCAAGAGTCATTTTATGTACTTTTATTGCTAATATTTGGTTCTTTAGATACAGACACCTCTGAACGATAAAGGAGAGTTGGAAAGAGATCTGAAAATTTTAAATGAAAAGCTTTCCTCTGCCCTCTCTGAATGCAACGCTAAAGATGATCTAGTGGAAAAACATGCAAAAATGGCACAGGAAGCCCTTGCAGGTAATTTATTGTAAATTTATAATTTATATGTTTATGTTGTTCAGGTGTGCCAATCATCATATGAATGTGCTTCTTTCAAAATCTATGTCGTTTGACAAGTTTCAATATTCTTTAAATAAAATTTATTATGTAGGCTTGGAGAAAGCAGAAGTGGAAGCAATGTCGTTGAAGCAAGAATTAGATGAAGTTTTACAGCAGAGAGTCGCAGGTGAAGAAAGGCTGACTCATTTGGATATGGCATTGAAGGAATGTACCCAGCAGTTACGTTTTGTTCGAGAAGAGCAGGAGCAAAGGATTCATGATGCTGTGACGAAGACATCGAGAGAATTTGAAAAAGCAAGGAATGTTTTAGAGGATAAGTTGGCTGATGCAAATGAAAGGCTCACCAAATTAGGTGCAGAGAGTGCTCAGCTCAGTAAGGCTCTCTTATCAAAGGAAAAGTTGATTCAAGAAATGGAAGAATGTAGAACCAAAGCCGATGCAGATTTTAATGCCCTGATGATGAGATTGGAATCCTCGGAGAAAGATAATGCTTCTCTAAAATATGAGGTCCGAGTGCTTGAGAAGGAGCTTGAGATTCGGAATGAGGAGAGAGAATTTAACCGTCGAACATCTGATTTAGCACACAAGCAACACCTAGAGAGTGCGAAGAAAATTGCAAAGTTGGAATCAGAATGTCAGAGACTACGCATGCTTGTACGTAAACGGTTGCCGGGTCCAGCTGCTCTGGCGAAAATGAAGAATGAAGTTGGAATGCTGGGCAGAGATCCAGCTGAAGCAAGGTGGAGAAAGTCAAATCCTTCTCCTACGATGGACTTTGCTTTCGACAACGCTCCTGATACACCTAACAGAAAGATCAATTTTTTGACTGAACAGTTGTGTGCCATGGACGAAGAAAATAGGAATCTCAAAGAAACTCTTGACAAAAAAGCTAACGAACTCCAGGTTTCTAGAATCATGTATGATCGAACTGCATCCAAATTGTCACAAGTTGAGGCACAGCTTGAAGAACCAGTAAGAGATATACATATACCACATGAACTCTCTATGGCTTCAATGTCTGACATGGGCAGTGATGACAAGGTTAGTTGTGCTGAATCTTGGGCTTCTGCTTTGATTTCAGAGTTGGAGCATTTCAGAAATGGAAAAACTGTTGGGGCTTCAGGCATTGATCTGATGGATGACTTTGTCGAGATGGAAAAATTAGCAATAGTATCCACAGATAAGCCATTTGGAAGTTCTCGTCTTGCATCAGTTGAAGAGCGCGAAATTGTTGGTCCAGTGGAAATTGAGTCACACGGTGATTCGTTAGCAGCAGCGGGTAGGGAGATGGTTTTGTTACCAGAATCTGGATTAGGCATTGGTGTCCTAAACAAGGACATCCAATCTAAAAATATGTTGATTGGTAAATATCCTAGTTGGCTTCAGGATGTACTGAAAGTAGTCCTGGAGCAAAACCGTGTCACACGGAGAAAGCACGATGAAATACTGGAAGATATTAAAGTTGCTTTGCAATATATTAACCCTACAAATTCCAGTGCATTTGTTGATGCAAATGAAAGCTCAAATCATTTTAATGCATCAAATCATTCTGATATTGGTGGCTACATCTCTCAGGAAGCTCCAGCTAAATCTCCATTGATGAAATCAGCTAATAGAATAAACGGTGATGAATCACAAAGTGAGAGCAAGGCAGAAGGTGGAACAAGTCAATTTTCTGAAGCAGATAAGCTACGGACTCCCAAAGAACAGTTGTCATATCTGCCCATTGTTTCTGCTTGGAATGAAGGCAAATTGGAAGAAATTCAGCCTAAAGTGAGAGAAGAATGTAAAAAGCTGAAAGATGAGATGGCAACTATGGAATCTGCAAACAAGGACTTGGAAGAGAGACTCCAGACAGAGGTTGATAAGAGTGAGTCCTTGATGTTTCAGCTTCAAGAATCAGAAAAAACTATCAGAAGCTTGCAATCAGAGTTGGAAAGATTAAAAGAATCTGAGGGCATGAATGAGAATCAAATTGAGAATCATAAGTTGGTTTTTGAAGATCTTGATGCACAGCTGACAGTTGCCAGAGCTGAATTGAACGATGCCCGCCAAAAGCTTTCATCGCTAGAATCAGAACTGGAGAATAAAAACAACTGCTGTGAAGAATTGGAGGCCACGTGTCTTGGCCTACAGCTTCAGCTAGAAAGGTACGCTTTCATTTCATGGAAAGATCTTCTTTTTTTTTCTTTTTTTTTTTTGTCTCCTCTCAAATATCTGAAATATTTCATTTTCAGTTTCACAAAGAAGGAAATCCCGGATCAAGAAGAAAAGCAACTTCGAGCTGTAAGTTTCAATCATCTTAAACATCTGACATATGTATAGAATGAGAAATGATGTGTGACCAAGATCTTGGTGATTACATCCTATATATTTGTGGTATTACATTCTGGTAGATTGATGATAATTGAAGCATTACATGTGGAATTTTTTGCTACTTCCATGGAACTTTCACTGTATCACATTGACAATCGGTAGATACAAGCATATATTTGTTTCTAAAACAGTCTTATTTTATTTTTTTCTAGTGATTGAGGTATGAATATAAGAACGGTTTTAAAACAGAGAAACTGATATTCTACCTTGTAGGACTGGGAAATCACAGCAGCTTCTGAAAAGTTAGCAGAATGCCAAGAGACCATCCTGAACCTGGGGAAGCAGTTGAAGGCATTGGCTTCACCAAGAGAAGCAGCCCTTTTTGACAAGCTCGTCTCCAACCCATCGGACAATATTACAACAACCACCACCACTCCCACAAAGATCATCAAACAGCGGTCCTCTCTGCTGGAAAAAATGCTGGCCGAGGATAATGTTGAATCCGGAGACCTTAAGTTTCCAAAGACGATGGAAGTTATTTGCCTTTCAAGCCCTCAAAATTCTCCTGGTCTTCTGGACCTGAATAGAACGCCAGATCGTCAACAAAGTTTTCCTCACATAAATGGGACAAAACACAATTACAATGAAACTGTAAGTGGTTCTTTGGCTATTGTGCCTGCCAAGAAAAACAGAGGTGGGGGGCTGCTGAAAAAGCTATTTTTGAGAAGAAAGAAAGGTAATAGCAAAAAGGTAACAGTTCGAATTGCTGCATAACAACTGCAATGAAGCGGAAATAAGGTGACTCGGAATTTGGTTGTGATGGTCATGATTGATTGATTTGTTGCTTGCTTGGAGTGAAAAATAATAGTTTGGTATCTTTTAATCAGATAGAGAGAGGGTACAAGGAATCGTGCATCGTTTTTGTGTGTACTGTTGTTGTATTCTGTAAATGAAACCAAAAGGATTGAGAATTTAATGTGAAATGAAAATCTTTAATTTTATATACATGTCCTGTTTAAAGATTCATTGGCAAAATGGACAGTCTGGTATGATCACATCATTCTATTTTCACAGTTGTTATTAACACTAATCAGTGTAGCTTTTGACAGCGAGAAATTTAAAGAGGGCTAAAATTTTTATAAAAAAATTAATATTAATTCCTGCAAATAATTCATGTTTACTGGTCAAAGCAACCCAAAAAAAGAAAAAAAAAGGAAAAACCTACATAATACAAAATTGGAAATGTATGAATATTTCAGACCTCCCCAAACTCGAATTCAATACTCAATCCTTGTATAGTACAAATTTTGATATGTCATATAGCCCGGCATCCTTGTAACACTCGGCAATTCTCTCCACAAAGTCGTCCCACGTTCCTTCAACAGAAGCTAAATCTAACAAAAAAGCGGCTTCATCCAATGCGATCTGCAAAAATAAAAATAAAATTTTTTTAAAAAATGAAAGTGATGAGGGAGAGGAGTTCATGTACCAGTGGACTATTTGCATCGAATCTAAAAATATAGACGAAGGAATGAATTAGCAAATTGCAAACCTGAGCAGGTTCCTTGCCCTTCTTCAGATCTTCTTGCCTTCCCTCGTCCGACACCTTCTCTTTAATGTACTCGATTTGTTCATCCTCCCATTGAGCAATATCGGCAACTTCCTGAATAGGACTCAAAGAAAGCAATATAATCAGTGTCTGCAGAAAAAGAACTACCATAATAGAGAGGCAAACAGAGGATACAAGGACACAATCATCATTTAAGGAGCTGGACCTTGTATCTACAACCTAAAGTCCACCACGGTGATTTCAAAGCTCCCCTTGCAGCATCTTTAGCTTCTATCTTACGACCAACCCTGTTTTTTAAATATAAAAAATAAAAAATAAAACTAAAAAGTTAAAGAACACTGAAATAATGTTGATTGAAAATTATGCACCAAATTCTTGGAAGTAGTAGTGAGGGAAGATTTCTACAAACTTCAGCAAAATCTTGGCATTAAATACAAAAGGCCGTCCAAACCCCGGAAAATGCTCTTTCTTTGTATAAAACTCCCCAGTTACCATGGCTGAAACCTTCCACCAAGAAAGTATAAATAATTAATAATGCAAACACCCAAAACTCGCATTGTTCAACGACATCAACACTAGAAAGGGTTACTCTTACATGGTCCCCCTTTTCAAAATGATGCATCACTCTGCGTTCTAATATATCAGGAAACAGGCCAACCTGAAAACAAACTGTTTACTTTGGCAGTTCATCAAGACAGCCAATATGCGAATACCAGTAGAATACTACTTGGTACCTTTTTCAGAAGATATACATCTAGATTCGAAATCTGAGATGCAACAAAGTCACCCTTCTTATAAATTTTCTCCCCAGCGTCAGCTGCAGCATGAAATAGCTCATTGTCACTTTCCTTGGAATTCTTGGCATCTTCTTCAACCAGGATTCTATGAATATATTGGTCTACCTGCATTTGGATCAGAAGGCAAATGTTTAGGTGGTATAAGTAGTGCCAAGTAAAGTTACGCAGATGCTCCAACAACGGAAGCCAGCCGCATCCAACTTACATTCTTGGCTAAAAGCCACACTCCATGCTTACAAATCTCCACCACTGGTATATCCATCCTGTATGCATCAGAAATGATATATCAAGCGAAATAAAGATTCTAATAAGAAAAATAGTTAGCAGTTTTTGAGTTTTATACCCAGGTGGAGCCGTTGGCCATCGCAGCAGTGCAGTTACAGAACCTATAAAAAAAGAGAAACATTTTTTTATCCTGTAAGTTACAAATAAGAAAATCATAAAGAAGGATAGAAGAACACAAGCAAGGTTTTGAAAAGCGGTTGCGGTCGCCGTAACGGTAGCGGTGGCGCGGTTGCAGTTGCGGGGTGTAAAGGCCGTAGCATAACGGTTGCGGTAACCGGAACCGTGAATTTTTTTATTTTTCGCATAATTTGAAAAAAACTTACCGATACGCATATTTTTTTTCCATAATCATATTTATTAGGTTTAAAATAGATATTGATCAATTTTTGTAAATTTTTAAGTATGATCTGATATATTTCATATTTTTAAATCACTATAAACTGAGTTTTTTACATTTTATTTTAATAATTAATGACTTTATATTATACAAAAAATCAATCACTAACTATTATATATAAGATAAACAATGAAAAAAATAAGAGAATAAATAAGAGTCTAAATATATATATATATATTTTAACCAAGTCAAATAGATAATAACCACACTTATTATTATTATTTTCAAACAATATATAGATAGACACACACAAACAAAATGGATGAGTAATATCAGCTGAATAAAATAGTATAGGTCTTACAGTTTCAACAAATCAATAACATGTTCTTTATCTTCCCTCTTCTCTCTCTCTCTATTTCTTGCTCCTCCATTTTCTCTCTTTATCTTTCCTCTTCTCTCTACTCCTCTTTCCCCATTTTTAGCTTTTTTTTTGTTTTTTTTTCAAAAGAAACAGTTCGAAACCGTTACGTAACGGTGCGTAACAGGACGTTACGGCTATTACAGCACCGTTACGACCGCTACGGCAGCCGCTACGGCCGACACACTTGTGAATCTCAATCACACTGCAAAAGCGGCCGTAACGGGTGGCGGTAACCACCAAAACCGTTACGTAACGGCGTTACGTAACGGTTGCGGCCGCTTTTTAAAACCTTGCTCTCACCTGAAGCATTTTCAAAAGATGAGGCAAATGATCCGGTGGTTGAGTTGCAGCTACATCTTTGATAAATGACACGTGGTCTGCATTTTCAAAAGCACAAAGCAAGGTTTTCATTAATAATTAGGACCAGGGTATTCACAAATGAAATCTCAGCAGTAGTTATTGAATTTTATGTATTCATTTTTTGAAAGTAACAGAGTATATATACATCAGTTGTATCCTAACTAAACTAACCTAACCTAACAACTACTAACCACATTCTAATTAACAATGTAGTTAAAACTGTAACAATTATCACTCCCAAATAACTTTTGGTTTTTTGGTTACACAGACTTCCTTATCCTCATTTGCATTTGATACTAACAGTGTCAAATAAACCAGACCAGCAAAATCTCACTGACCATCAACATGCCACTTATTCAAAATAAAAGCCATCAAACATTTTTATAATAATTACAGTAGCACCCATGTTCCAGCCTCACCTACATACATACATACATACATACATACATATATATATATATACACAGTAGCAAACTTTAAATAATACAATTCCAACTCTCCTAAAGCAATTAAGCCTGGCAATCAAAAACAAAAACTCCTATGGCATTTAAATAAGTATGTAGGCTTGTGTTCCAATTGAAACCATCGGCGATAAATTAGCTCATTAATTGAAACTCAAATCAGTTGATTCGGCATAAATCCGAACAAATAATACACATATGAACGCCTTTTTCTTTTTCTTTTTTTTGCATCTTTATCCTACAAGAAACTGCAAATCTATAAATCTATGCTATATACAAGTGAAGAGTTGTACCAGCAGATGAAGAGGAGTAGCATCGGAATGTTGCTCTGCGGCGGCGGCCGAAAAGTAGGGTGGGTAAAGCGGCTGCTCGTGGACATCCGGCGACCACTCCACTGCCCGCCCTCATCGAAGTGTAGCTCTAGTAGTGGCTTCTACTTCAGCCGCCAAGCTTTTTCTTACAGAATGCGGATAATGGATGGGCCTAATTGCCCAACATTTTAGATGGGCCCAATACGAAGACGTGTCCATTCTAGAGCGGTTCATGAAAAAAAACCAATCTGGGCGAGCTTACTAGTTTGTGCTCATGGTTTTACAAATGTTGGGGGGAGAAATATGTATATATCATTTATTTACGTTATTATTTTAATTGTTATATTTTTGTAAAATAAATAAAATTTTGTTGTTAATTATAATTGCAGGTCGAAACATATATCACTCTTTGAGCTATATAATTGAATGTCACTTTAATTATAGTCAAAGCACATCAACACAAATTTAGACATAATATCAAAACTTCATAATTTATAATAATTTAAATATAAAAAATAATTGATACACCGAGTTTAAACTTGCCTGAATTGCATAAGTCAGACGTCTGACCAGACGACTAATGTCACCAAGAATGGAGCTATCGTGGGATTAGGGGGGCATGTGCCCCTAAAGTGTTGGTAATTATATTAGTATCCCTATATATAGATTATACTATATATATCTTTCTTAAAATTATAATAATATGTCTTCTTAATAGTGCCCCTTTATTATAAATTTTCTTTCTAAAATTGTAATAGTGTCTCTCTTCAATTATAACAAAAATAACAACCATAATAAGTTATAACTAAGTTATATTCAACACCACAATCCGTCATAGTTAAAAATCATAAATATCATAATTGCGGTATATGATAGACACTTTTTTTTTAAAAAAAAAAAAATTTACAATCTACCTAAAATAGGTACTCCCCCAATATTTGTATAAAATTTAAGGGAAAATTATTGATAAATCCTATTTAGAAGTGTTTTAGCCCAAGAAGTCCATGAATGAATTTTTTAACCCATTTAGTCCCATGTATGTATAGTTTTATTTCATAAAATCCTTTTTCTTTATTTACACTATTTTCTTGGACACTTATGCCCTTATATTTAATTTTGATACCCTTATAAATATTTTTTAAACGGTTAGCAATTTATAATGTGAACATTCATATTTTAAAATTGACATTGGTAGGAATGTAAAATTGGCCCGTGGACGGCCCGAAACCCGTCAGCGAGTCGGGGCGAGCCCGGCCCGTTGACAATGTGAATATTCACATTGACATGTTAACATTCACATTAATAGGAGTGTAAAATTGGCCCGCGTCCCGTGGCGGCGTGAAACCCGCTCGCAGTCCATGGGCGGCCCGGGGCGGGCCCAGTCCGGGCCGTTGACAATGTGAATATTTACGTTGACATGTTAACATTCACATTGATAAGAGTATAAAATTGGTCTGCGGCCCATGGGCGGCCAAAAGCCCGCCCGCGGCCCGGGGCGGGCCTGGCCCGTTGACAATGTGAATATTCACATTGACATGTTAACATTCACATTGATAAGAGTATAAAATTGGCCAGCGTCCCGTGGGCGGCCAAAAGCCTGCCCGCAGCCCGGGGCGGGCCTGGCCCGCTCCGTCCGGGCCCGCCCCGTTGACAATGTGAATATTCACATTAACATGTTAACATTCACATTGATAGGAGTGTAAAATTAGCGTGCCTCGTGGCTGTCCGAAACCCGCCCACGACCAATCACATTGATAAGAGTATAAAATTGGCCCACGCCCCAAAACCTGCCCACGGCCCGTGGGCAACCCGGGGCGGGCCCGCCCCGTTGACAATGTGAATATTCACATTGACATATTAACATTCACATTGATAGGAGTGTAAAATTAGCGCGCCCCGTGGCTGTCCGAAACCCGCCCACGACCCGTGGGCGGGCCCGGCCCGTTGACAATGTGAACATTCACATTGACATATTAATATTCACATTGATAAGAGTATAAAATTGGCCCGCGCCCCAAAACCCGCCCACGGCCCGTGGGCAACCCGGGGCGGGCCCGGCCCGGCCTGTTGACAATGTGAATATTCACATTTACATGTTAACATTCACATTGATAAGAGTATAAAATTAGCCCACGCCCCGTGGCTGCCCGAAACCCTTCCACGGCCCGAGGCAGGCCCGGCCCGGCCTGTTGACAATGTGAATATTCACATTGACATGTTAACATTCACATTGATAAGAGTATAAAATTGGCTCGCGGCCCATGGACGACCAAAAACCCGCTCGTGACCACGGGCGGGCCCGGCCCGTTGACAATGTGAATATTCACATTAACATGTTAACATTCACATTGATAAGAGTATAAAATTGGCTCACAGCCCGTGGGCGGCCCGAAGCCCGACTGCAGCCCGATGCGGGCTTGGCCCGACCCGTGACAATGTGAATATTCACATTGACATGTTAACATTAACATTGATAGGAGTGTAAAATTTGTCCGCTGCCCGAAGCTCGCCGTCGGTCCGGGGTAGGCCCTGCCCAGCCCGTTGACAATGTGAATATTCATATTGACATGTTAACATGCACATTGATAGGAATGTAGAATTGGCCGGCGGCCCGTAAGCTGCTCGAAGCCCGCCCATGGCCCGGGGCAGGCTCGTTTGGGGCCGGGCCCGAGCATGTCCGAGACCCTAGGCTAGGGCCTAGGCCATCACTTTGAAGCCCGGCCCATCGGCCCGCTTAAGGCCCATTCAAGGCTCGGTCCGAGGCCCAGCCCACCTGAGGCACAATGTCTTTTTTTGTGGAAAATAATAAAATTTTGGTAGAAAAAATTAAAAAGAATTAAAAAAAAATGGCCAGGCCCGCCCAAGCCCGGCCTAAGCTCGAGCCTAGGCCCAGGCCCACCGGCCCGACCCGAGGCTGTTATCTTCGGGCCGTGGGCCAATTTTACACTCCTATCAATGTGAATGTTAATATGTCAATGTGAATATTTACATTGTCACGGGCCTGGCCGAGCCCGCCCCGGGCAGTAGGCGGGCTTCGGGCCTCCCACGGGCCGCGGGCTAATTTTACACTCCTATCAATGTGAATGTTAATATGTCAATGTGAATATTCACATTGTCACGGGCCGGGCCAGGCCGGGCTCGCCTCGGGCCGTCCACGGGCTTCGGGCCGCCCATGGGACGCAAGTCAATTTTACACTCTTATTAATGTGAATGTTAACATGTCAATGTGAATATTCACATTGTCACGGGCCGGGCCGGGCCCGCCCCGAGCAGCGGGCAGGCTTCGGGCCTCCCACGGGCCGCGGGCTAATTTTACACTCCTATCAATATGAATGTTAATATATCAATGTGAATATTCACATTGTCACGGGCCGAGCCGGGCTCGCCCCGGGCCGCCCACGGGCCGCGGGCCAATTTTACAGTCTTATCAATGTGAATGTTAATATGTCAATGTGAATATTCACATTGTCACGGGCCGGACCGGGCTTGCCCCGGGTCGCGGGCTAATTTTACACTTCTATCAATGTGAATGTTAACATGTCAATGTGAATATTCACATTGGACATGGGCCGGGCCCCTACACATTGACGATATGAATATTCACATTGACAGTGTGAACATTCACATTAAGGGTATTTTGGTAATTATGTCACCCATAGGACTTATTGAAACATAAGAAAATAATATGAACTAAATAGAACATAAGTAGATACATTAGGGGTATTTTGGTAATTATGTCACCCATAGGTCTTATTGAAACATAAGAAAATACTATGAACTAAATAGAACATAAGTAGATGAAAAGGGTATTTTGGTCTTCTTATCTCAAATAGGACCTAATGGAATAGTCAAAAAGAATATGGGTTGAATGGAACATAAGTAATTAAAGATGGATTTATGGAAAAAGCTCCCAAAATTTAACCTCAAATCCTTTAATTTAAAATTCACATTTATCCAAATAGACTTTTAATATTTAAGTTTAGTAATATCTCATTGTTATTTATTATGAGAGAAAAAATCAATGTTGTTGTTAATTTGTGCCTTCCCTTCACTGAATTCCTACCTTTGCTAGTGGGCGTCACCCTCATCAACCGTGGTTGTCACCCTTATCAATTGCAGTTATCACTCTTGTCAATCGTGACTGTCAACTTTGTCTACTGGTGTATCTACTGGCATCCGTCCGAATGACCTACCGAATGACCAACATACATAAATTTAAGTAATTCAGACGAGCCAAAATTCGATGGATGTAACAATACTCTATTCTCAAACATTTTATGACACCAATTAAAAAATGTGTAGTTATAGATAGCTAAATGGGTGGTAACTGTCATAATCTTAGGCCACCACGTGACCTTCGACGACATTTAACCATTAACTCTAATGGACACCTCCAGCCACTAGGGATGGCAACGGGCAGGGCGCGGGACCGGGGATTACACTCCCAGTCTCCGATCTCTAATGATGAAAATTTCTCCGTTCCCAGCCCCAATCCCGGACGAATAACCTATCATTGTCTCCGTCCCAGCCCCCTAACAGGGATCGGGTTTCCCCGATCTCGGAAATTCCCCGGCCAAAAAAAATAAAAACAAAACAGATCAACTACCAAAATCATCAACAGATCAACATCATCAACAAAATCATCAAATAGATCTGAGAGAGATAAAAGAGACAATGAGATTTTTGTAATTTGTTCAAACATAGAAAATAGATAAACAAAAACAAAATAAAAAAAAATAATCTGTTCAACACAGATCTGAAGATAGAGGAACATAGAGAGAGGGAAAGAGGAACATCGGTGATGATGGTCAGATTCAAGTTCAAATCTAGGCCAGTCCAACTCATATTCATCTTCATGGCCGCCACTATTGGTCAAAGAACGAGATGGCGCTGACAATGGTGTCACTGCGGAGAGAAAAGAGAGAGTAGATGTGGCGTGGAGGAGAAGGTGAAGGTGGTGACTACGTCGCTCGTTGCGAAGAAAATAGAGAGAGTAGAGGGAAGAGAGAGAGACCGCTGATGTGTTTGTGTTCTATGATTGTGAACCCTAATCGACATACACATATATATAAAGAGGGGTAAAATAGTAATTTTACTTCGGAGACAAACGGGGTTGGGGACTGGTTCAGAGACATGTCGGGTTTGGGACCGAAGCTAGGGCTTGGATATTTATCACTGTCCCCGACCCGAAACTAATCGGAGATTGATTTTCGAATACCATCCCAGCCCTATCGGGAGTATTTTGCGGGGAAAAACCACTCAAATCAGGGTCAGGGGGGTCCTCGTCAAGTCGGTTTCAAATTGCCACCCCTACTAGCTACCTACTATTGCTGATCATTACATCCATTCACCCTCTATGTCCAGCCACTTACTTCAAGTAACTCATCAAATATATTTATCTATTCTTATTTATATTTGTGGGGACATATTTTTTGAGTACCAACACGTGACTGAGGTATCACCGAAATACCAGCCGAGGTGCCACGTGTCCTGATCATGACGCCGAGATAATCTCGGCTAGGCCGAGGTTATCTGCGGAAATACCGGAATCCGGAATAAGCGGATAAGGGACAAGAGCCCTAGAATGAGAGGACTTCAGTTTGGATAAAGATAAGACTCTAAGAGAGTTTATCCCAATCCTACTAGGAGTCCAAGGTTAGCAGTAATCCTAAGTCCATTGAAACTAGGCTTCTATTGGGACTAGGATTATGTTGGCTATAAAAAAGAGGCACCCCCATGAGTCTAAGGTATACTTTTTGTATTCTGAATAAGTAAGTTAAGTACTTTTGCTATCTTTGAGAGATAACTAACTTGATCGTCGGAGTGTCCCCAGGTGGATGAACCACCCCCGGAACCTCATCTTTCTGTTACAGGTCATTCAATCGCCATCTATTCTGCCAGTGCTCTCTAGTTGAATACTAGTTTGGCAGTGTGGTCAGAAATTCACTCACACAATTTGGCGCCGTCTGTGGGAAAGAAAAGAGAATAGATGGCCAACGACGGACAGAAAGAAAAGATTGGAGATGACACTCCTACTGGGAGTGGGAAACATGTTAACCTTGACGTCGAAGAAGACAACTGCAACGAAGAGACTCGTGATAAGAATCATAGAGGAAAGGACGTCAGCCAGGAAGGCGACGTACCAAAGAAAACGGACCGAAGCGGGTATTACAACGAGGACGACCTTCAGGTATGGAAAGATAGATGCTTACGGAGGGACGATGAGGTAAAGGGAATGGCGAACAAATTGGCGGACCTGCAAACGGTTGTCAATTTTATGATGCAGAACAACGTCATGCAACCACCGTTCCCGTTACAAGATACACCGATTCCAGCGGCCAAGAAAGATGCCCGACAAGATGGGCAGAAAATAGTCCCTACAGTCCCCCAGCACACCAGGAGCGAAAAACACTCTCACCAGCCTTCAAATGAGGTCGGGCGAGGAGAGTCAAGAAGGAAAGAATCTCGAAGGACACATCACACCAAGGAAGTAGACCCCAAAGAACATCGGCATGTTCAAGGGCAGGAGTTGTGCTTCGACGCAACTAATTGAGAAATGTTGAAGAGGGCTCACAATGAAGCTGAGAGTAGTGCAGCTAAAAGGCTGAAGTCAGGAGATAGCCAAGCTCCTGGTCAAACCAAGGAGGACCTAAGGGGATTACCTACAGAGGAGGCAACAAGATGCCGAGGTAACCTCCCCAGTCAAGCCGAGAACGCCATTCTCGGTAGAATTGGACAAATTCGAAGCCCCGAAGAGGTTTAGCATGTCGAGATTTCAGATCTATGACGGTAAGTCAGACCCTAACTTTCACGTCGATTTGTACCTGAACTCGATGGCGTTATACACCGGGAACGAGCCGTTGCTTTGTAAGGTGTTCCCCTCATCCTTCGGAGAAATTGCATCAAACTG
Source organism: Camellia granthamiana (assembly GCA_036172215.1). NCBI lineage: Eukaryota > Viridiplantae > Streptophyta > Magnoliopsida > Ericales > Theaceae > Camellia > Camellia granthamiana. The sequence goes on along the minus strand of CM069903.1, from coordinate 29,681,686 downwards.
GTTTCAGAAGTTGCCGAAAGGAACTGTGGAAACCTGGGAAGGCCTGGCCGAGATGTTTGTGGCCAAGTTCGTGACGAACAAACTACAACCATTAAGGGTGGATGCCCTGATGGCTCTGAAAATTGGCGAGGACAAAAGCCTGAGGGCCTATGCTAAAAAGTACTATGAGGTATTCAACCGGATACCAGAATGCAACCAAGAGGTGGCGGTCGTATCATTTAAGAATGGCCTAAAAGATAATTGTCTGCTCCGAAAATCATTGGCAAAAACACTGCCAAAAAGTATAGAGGAATTAATGGCCAGAATAGAGAAGTACGCCAGGGCCGAGGAGGATACGCCGAGAACAAAGGTGCCGAAACCAAAGAAGAAAACGGCTCGCCGAAGTGAGGCCGAGGTGATGGTGGTTACAACAAACCAGAAATCGGATTAAGGGCTGCTCAGGCAGTCATAACCGTATTCCGAATTCCGGTTTACAAAGTTTTGGAAAAAATCCGCAATCAGCCCTTCTACAGAGCACCAGCAAGGGTACTATGCGAGTTTATGGGAAAAAGCCTTAACAAGCACTTGTGCTTACCATAATGAAGCTGGACATCTGACTCAGAGGTGCAGAGCCCTGAAGACACATCTGGAAGACCTGGTAAGACAGGGCCACTTAAGGGACATGGTAGATGAAGCCAGAACAAGGGAAGGGCAGGCAAGACTGCCCCAGGCACCAACAGCACCACCCCCACCAGCACCACAACCACAGGCAGGCGGACCTCGAGTGATCAATATGATCCACTCAAAGGTGAATGAGAATGAGATAAGGAGGGAAACCCAAAAGGTAAAACACCTGCAATATGTATATTAGGTCAAGAAAAAGAGACCTAGCACATGCGAGAGCCAAGGACCAGTGGTGTCATTTACTGAGGAAGACCTGGAGATGGTACAACATCCACACAACGATACCTTGGTAATATCCCTCCAGATTGGAGAGTGCCAAGTGAAGCGCGTCTTAGTTGACCAGGGCAGCTCTTGTGACATCATGTATGTTAGGTGTTACAAGGAGCTTGACCTTCACCAAGATGACTTGGAACAGTCCAATGCCCCAATGGTTGGGTTCAATGGAACGCCGATATGGCCCTTAGGAGCAGCAAGCTTAGAGGTGCAAGCTGGCACCAAGAGGGTGAAGACAGAGTTCACCATAATTGGCACCCTCTCCCCTTACAATGCAATTCTGGGAAGACCATGGCTGCATGCAATGGGGGCTGTTCCCTCAACATTGCGCCAGCTGCTGCGATTCCCAACAGAGCATGGGATAGAGGAGGTTAGAGGGGATCAAGTGCAGGCAAAGAATTGCTCCATGGCAGCAATGAAATCTACATACAACATTCAGGAAGCAAAACCAGCAGAGTCTGAGGATGAAGACATGGAAGTCCTGGAGGACATTGGCAAAGAGCCAGCCGAGAAGAGTGAGGAAGCCCTGAAGAAAGTCCTTATCCAGTAAGGGGACGAAGAACGCTTCTTCCTTCTCGACTAAGGCTTGGCCGAGGAAGAAGAAAAAGAACTGGAGGCGTTCTTGAGAACAAACATTGAGGTGTTTGCCTGGACGCCTTACGAGATGCCTGGCATTGACCCCGAGATCACTTGCCACAGACTGAATGTGGACAGGTCAGTCAAACCTGTAATCCAACGAGCCAGAAGGCCGACGTTGATACACGTTGAGGCAGTAGAAGAAGAAGTGGATAGACTTCTGGAGGCTAGAGCCATTCGAGAGGTAAGTTACCTGACATGGCTATCAAATACGGTTGTTGTAAAGAAAAAGAATGGGAAGTGGAGGGTCTGTGTGGACTTCACTAGCCTGAACAAGGCTTGTCCCAAAGACAGTTTCCCATTACCCAAGATTGACCAACTAGTGGATGCCACTTCAGGGCATGGAATGATAAGCTTTCTGGATACTTGCAGGGGGTACCATCAGATAGCTATGTACCCGCTAGATGAGGAGAAGACTGCGTTTATCACCCCAAACGGGCTGTATTGCTACAAAGTGATGCCTTTTAAGTTGAAAAACGCAGGAGCAACTTACCAGAGATTGGTTGCCAAGATGTTCAGACATCTAATTGGCAGAACAGTGGAAGTTTACATCGATGACATAGTCGTGAAGACCAAGGAACCTGAAGGTCATCTGGCCGACCTAAAAGCAGCTTTTGACATCCTTAAAACATATCGGCTCCGACTCAATGCATCGAAGTGTGCATTTGGAGTTGGGTCTGGTAAGTTCTTAGGATATTTGGTAACCAGAAGGGGCATTAAGGCAAGCCCAGATCAGATCAAGGCTATCCTAGAACTGAAGAGCCCAACATCGGCAAAACAAGTGCAGATGTTGACTGGAAGAGCTGCAGCCCTGAACAGATTCATAAGCAGAAGTTCTGATAAATGTAAGCCTTTCTTCAGCTTAGTAAAGAAAGCCACAGACTTCTTATGGATCGACGAATGCGAAGCCACCTTGACCGACTTAAGGAAGTATTTGACCACAGCTCCAGTTCTCTCAAATCCAGTACTTGGAGAGGAGTTGTTCTTATACTTGGCAGTTTCAGAATATGCAGTAAGTGCAGTGGTAATCCGAGAAAAAAATGGAGAACAAATGGCTGTTTACTATGTAAGTAAAACCCTTGCAGATGTAGAGACCAGATATCTACCCATAGAGAAGTTAACACTGACTTTAGTAATGGCTTCCAAGAAACTGAATCTGTCACGCCCCGAACCCGCCCCTAGAAGTTCGGTAACGAGACCGGCCAGTAATCCTAGATTACCACAGGCCTTACTGTTCAAAACATAAACAAAGCGGGGCTCGCGGAAGCGAAAAAAAGAAACTAATAGTCCAGAGAGCTGTGCATACATATGAACATACATTTACATGCCAAAAATGAGTTAATTACCCACCACATTACATAACATGCATTAAAAGACCATATACTAACATAGGTACATGCCTCTCATACAACTGAAACAAAACTCACAGCGGCCTTCCAGGCCTAGCCCCAGCTCGGAGGCACACAACTCTGGTTAGGCTTCAAACTGGCGGCTTCGTCAAGACTCCGCCTGGGCTTGACTTCCTGAATGCTCACCTATAAATTCATAAAGACAAATAATGAGCTAAAACTCAGCAAGTAACATTAACATATTATTGAACGAAGTCCAACATTTCATATAATCGCAATAACACAGTCATAACATAATCAGTCATCAATCATCATTTCATAACTTTTCATAACCTTTCCATAACCTTTTCATAACCCTTTTTATAACCTTTTCATACACATAGCCACCCGTTCAGAGACCGTCGGTGGTAACCCTTTTCATACACATAGCCACCCGTTCAGAGACCGTCGGTGGTAAACATAACCTTTCCATAACGTCGACTAACGACTAGAGTAACCGGTCCGTACACCGATTAAACACATTTTCATAACGTCGATTAACGACGAGAATAACCGGTCCGTACACCGATTAAACACATTTTCATAACGTCGATTAACGACTAGAATAACCGGTCCGTACACCGATTAAACACATTTTCATTCACAAAAAATATTATCATTTCAAACATATCATAATATATAGCATTCGTATAATATTTCAAGTATATTGCTTATCAACATTATCATATCATATTATAACACCTTTGAAATATAATTCATAATAACATATCTCTTACAGAAATGTTACTTACAGTGGGTTTCCAATACCAATGGCACGGTCTTCACTTCTTGACCTGCAAACATTAACAATATAACATATTTCTCAATACATATCATCATTAACTCACATAATTCATGCCATTTCCTTTCTTCTTTTACATTTTATCATGTGCATTCTTATCTTTCTTTCCTTTAATTCATGCTCATGAGATGCTAAATGATGCAATTAACGTGTTAGGATCACATAATTCAACTTCCCAAGATTTTCCGCAAATAAGCCCTTCCGCTCGAGCTTTACTTTGTCCGCTCGAGCGGACAACACAATTTCCCCAAAACTGCTGAGAGGCCGAAATCTACGCTCGAGCGGGATTCCCTCCGCTCGAGCGGACCATGCAAAAGTCCGAAACTCTGGTTTTCTTCTTTAAATCCATGGCTTCCTTCTTCCTTTACAAAATCCATTCCCAATACATGAAATACAAGTCCCAAAACCCTTGAAAAACAACCTAAATTAACCATCACAACTTTATTCAAACTCAAAACATCATATGGAAACTCAATCTTGATTTAAGATAAAAACCCATAAACATATACATACAAACTCATATCTCTATATCCATGGAGGTTCTTCTCAATCTCATCAATTATAACATTTAAAGCCATAATCTTGAATTCAACATGCCAGATGCCAAGGATTCACACTCAATTTCATGAAATTAGAGATAGATTCTTACCTTGATCATTCTATTAAGCTCGATTTCTCTTTTCTTTCCCTTCTTCTCTTGGTCTCTCACCCTCTCCCACGAATTCCTTCTCTCTCTCTCTCTCTCTCTCTTTCTCTAGATTTTTCTTTTCTTTGTTGAGTCAAATGAGTCAAAGATCATCCATCCTTATCTCTATATTATATAAACACATTTGCCAAAACTTAACAAGCCAAACGAAACTTAACGAATCAGATAAATTTCAGTCTTCATTTTATTTTCTCAAAAGGCTCTAAAAATTCCCAGTATCACATAGATATATTCAATTTCATTTTCTGAACCCATTATAGTCTTCAATTTCTGTCCCGAAGTCGTAATCTCAACAGATATTTTCTAAGTTCAACAGATAATCTTCAATTAAATCATACTAACACATAATGAATTACTGATAATCATGATATACGATTCCGGGTTATTACAGAATCATTACTTTAAAGCCCACAAAATTGTAGTGTTAACTGAACACCCCTTGAAGTCCCTGTTGCAATAAGGAGATCTGACAGGCAGAATAGCCAGATGGGCAGTGGCCTTGGGCTAATATGACTTGGAATTCAGACCCAGAACAGCAATTAAAGGCCAAGTTTTGGCCGACTTTGTGGCCAAGTTCACACCAGGTTCCATCACACATTGGGTTCCGTTGAGCCAAGGTATGCGATGTCCAGGTGAGCAAGAAAAAACCCAGCACGGGACAACAGAGCAAAGGAACAAAGAGAAACTCAGGCCCTGCAGTATTTACATCGGCGACTCCTTCCGGTTGTTTGTGGATGGGAGTTCAAACCGACAAAGAGCGGGGGCAGGAATAGTACTAGTATCGCCAGATGGGCAAATACTGGAACAATCCATTCGTTTAGGGTTTAAGGCCTCAAACAATGAAGCAGAGTATGAAGTGCTGATCGCAGGACTAAAGCTGGCAGCAGCCATGGAAGCCGACGAGGTAATAGTCTTTTGTGACTCCCAGTTTATAGTCAATCAGGCAACAGGGGAATTTGCAACCCGAGATGAACGGATGTCGGCCTACGCAAAGGAAATAGGCAGACTGGTAGCCTTATTTCAAAATTGCCGACTACAGCAGGTAAGCCGAAATGACAGCAGCATGCCGATGCTCTGGCCAACCTGGCTAGTGCAATGAAGCCTGGTGAGGCAAGAACAATAATGGTTGACTACTTGTTAGGTCTAAGCATAGAACCACTAAGCACAAAGCGTGAAGCAATGTTTGTGGAGATGGGACCAAGTTGGATGGATATAATAGTAGCATTCCTTAAAGAAGGAAAATTGCCAGACGACTGTAAAAAGGCGCACAAGATTAGACTGAAGTCGGCAAGATTCAGTTTGATAGCAAAAGGCCATTTCTACAGAAGATCCTTTACTGGACCCCTTTTTAGGTGTGTGCATTCTGCACAGGTTGAAGACTTTCTGTACGAAATACATGAAGGAATATGTGGAAGCCACGATGGGGGCAGGTCACTTGCTCATAAGGCCATTACACAGGGGTATTGGTGGCCCCACATGCAGAAAGATGCTGAAACCTATGTCAAGAAGTGTGAGAAGTGCCAAAGGTTTGCACCCTTGATACACCAACCAGCAGCAGACTTGAACCCAGTGTCCAGCCCTTGGCCATTTACCCAATGTGGCATGGATCTTGTTAGAAAACTGCCCCAAGCAACTGGACAAAGGAAGTACCTGTTGGTAGCAACAGATTATTTCACCAAGTGGGTAGAGGCTGAACCCCTTGCCAAGATTCGGGACGTTGATGTGAAGAACTTCATATGGAAGAACATCATCACCAGGTTTGGAATCCTAAAAGCAATAATAGCTGACAATGGCACACAGTTTGATAGTAAGCTAATCAAGAGCTTCTGTGCAAAGTTCAAAATCAAGAATTATTTTTCTACCCCAAATTTTCCTCAAAGCAATGGACAAGCAGAAGCATCTAACAAAGTCATCTTTGATGGGATTAAGAAGAGGCTGCAAGCAGCAAAGGGAAAGTGGGTGGATGAACTGCCAAGTGTACTCTGGGTATATCGGACTACGCCGAGAAGATCAACTAGGGAATCCCCATTTGCCATGGCTTATGGCACAGAAGCAGTTATTCCTCTGGAGGTCGGCATCCCAGGGATCAGAACCCAGGGAGTAGAGAATAGAACTAATGATGTATTTATAACCCGAGATCTGGATCTGCTAGAAGAGAGAAGGGAGAAAGCAGAAATTCAGCTGGGGGCATATGAGTAGCAGCTTGCCAGGGCTTATAATAAAAAGGTGAACCCACGAAAGTTCCAAGTCGGTGACCTTGTCCTGAGAAAGGTCGTCGGCAACAAGAAGGATCCCAGAGAGGGCAAGCTTAGGCCAAATTGGGAGGGACCCTATAGAATCATCTCGGTCTTGGGTAATGGGACATATCGGCTTGAAGACTGTGAAGGGAAAGAATTGCCAAGACCTTGGAATACTTGCAATCTAAAGTTTTTCTACCACTAGATTTTCTGGTTTTCTAAGATTTCTTTTTATCTTGTTATTAGTAGAAGTAATAAAGTTTTAGCTTGATCTTTAAACTTGTATAATGTGATTGACCGGATACTTGACGATGTTTCTAAGCGAAACATAACAAATAACTTAGACTTATTATATGGCAGAGTAGAACTTTTACTTGCATATAATAGAGTTGAACTAAGTTGGCGATATTTCTAAGCGAAACATGACGAATAACTTAGACTTATTATATGGTAGAGCAGAACTTTTACTTGCATATAATAGAGTTGAACTAAGTTAGGGTAACCTAAACTTGTCATATTGACAGAATCAAACTCAGATTGGAACTAAGTACATATCAGTCAGATTAACAAAGAAGCCGAGGTTGTTTACCTCAGCCAGTCTTTGTTTGAATCTGACCTCTGCAACAAGGTCACAACCCCAGGCTTAAATGAAAACCCAAGTGCAACTTAGGTTCACATTAGGGGGTAGAGGACTGGAAAATGATGCTTGGAAGATTGGTTTAACACTTGTTGAAATTTAAGAAAAATTTATAAGTTGAAGTTAAACCAAGGTCATGTTTAACACTTGTTGAAATTTGAGAAAAAATTACAAGTTGAAGTTAAATCGAGGTCATGTTTAACACTTGATGAAATTTAAGAAAAATTTACAAGTTGAAGTTAAATCGAGGTCATGGTTAAACACTTGTTGAAATTTTTTAGAAAAATTTACAAGTTGAAGTTAAATTAAGGTTATAATGAAGGAAGTACTTATGTACTTGCCGAGATAAAAACATCTATTTTTGACCGAGGGACATCACCTCGAGAAGATTACACAGACTAAGGTGTATGTTGAAGACATCCAAATTATTCTGAGTATAGAGTCATATAAAGAAGACGAACATACAAGCATTCAAAAGAGGAAATTGTATTTACATTCAAAAGAAAGGCACATCGGCCACATGGAGAGCTTACATTGTTTCAAAGAAAGAAGAAAGTACAAAGTACAGAAAAAAGAGAAAAACATCAAACTAAGACTCTTCGGCGTCTCTGGCTGGTTGGGTCTAGAGTTCGGAAGACTGCTGAGAAGACATTTCGGTGGCCTTTTCAGCCGCGAGCTCGGCATCGATTTCTTGAAGGGTTTGGTCGAGACTCTTGTCGGCAATAGGCGCGTTCGATGTTGCCTTCTCAAGAGTAGCGTCTTTGGAGACCTCCTCACCCTCCTCATCCTGAGTCAAGTCCAAAACTTGCTCATTTAGAGTACGGGACTTGGCCCCAGCAGTCTCCTCACCCTTCTTCTTCCTAACCAAAGCTTCCTCCTCGGACTCAGAGTTGTCTTCGGATTCGCTTGGCGGAGGGGGAAATGGCAAAGGGAGGTCACTAGCATTCTGGAGGGGGAAGTCCTCAGGGACATCTAGCTTTTTGAGGGCAGCCATCCAACCAAGGGTGAAACCCTTGTTGCATGCCAGCCTCACTTGCTTCTTATAGTCCTCCTTGATGTCGGCCGCCCCCTCGGCGTACGCTCTTTCGTCAGCAGCCTTGATCTCGGCGTCTTTTGTGGCCAGGGCATGTTGAAGCTCCTTTTGGCCTCAATCATCTTGGCCTCAGCCTCTTTATTTTCGACCGTAAGGACCTTAGCAATGGCCTCAGTAGCATCAGCCTTTTCCTCGGCCTCATCTTTTGTTTTTATGGCTTCCTCGGCCTGGTCTGATAAAGTCTTCATCTTGGCCTCAGTCTTTTTAGTGGCCCTTTACAGACTAGCAACTTTCCTTGTCTTGTCAGCCAACTCCTTCCTTATTTCAAAAGATTGCATTAAGAAGGAGTGAGCGTACTAGATCGCCTGAAAGAAAATGGACAGAACAAAAGTTAGTAGAAATTCTCTAAGTATGGAAAAATAGAAAAAGAAAAATACCAAGTGTGAGGAACTTACTTGAATGGAATGCTGCAGCATCAAAGTAAAATTTTCGTATTCGCTCATCTTGGCGTTACGATTAAGATCTTCGGGTAGAAACAAGGCGGTGGAGAGGGCAACGTCGACCTCAATGTCGTCGGCGCTATCACCAGCCTTAACTGGCTTGTTATCGATTGTGATTGGCAGGGCCCAAGGGGAATCATGTTTTAATGGCCCCAAGGTGGTCGCAGAGGACGACTTAGACCTCTTTGATCTGGTAAATTCGGATGGTTAGGCCTCGGCGAGCCTCTTCTCGGCAGCAGAAGGGGTCTTCTCGCTCTCGGCCAATTTAGAAATTGGCAAAGTGTCATCAGTGTCAATCTGAGTCACCGTTGCCTTGGGCTGAGTCTTCTTCAGACGTTTTGGCTTTGGCTTTGGCTTTGGTTGAGGCTGGGATTGTGCTGGCTAGGCGTTGACTGTGTTAGGGATGTCGGCTGGAAGATCTTCTGCGACTGCTTTCTTGTGACCTATCTCGGCGGCAATTGCAGTTCTACGACAGCGTTGTCGTTGAGGTGGTGGGATCAGATATAGAGCCGAGATTGATGGTTGCTCTGCTGGATCAGAGGTCGATCCTTGATTTGGCCAAGATGATGAGGCTGTTGGTGGAGTTGTGGCGGAAGGAGAAGACTTGCTTTTCTGCTTCCTTGGGACATCGAAAAGTACCGACTTGTAGGTCAGGATGAAGTTGAGCAGTAAAGGAGCTCTCCGCTGTTGGACGGGAAAACCCAACAACTTCTTAAGATCCTTGCTGGGAAAGAAGGATTTACGGAAGTCTTTTGGTGGTTGTGGAAGAGCTGCAAGAAAAACAAACGTTAGAACATATGGAAAGGACAAAGAATTAAAAAACTTGGAAAAAATACAATACTTGGTTCTTACCATCACCCTCTACGAATATTGTTTGGCTGAGAGGGTAGAGGTGAAGATCGTCATCCGGAGCAAACTCCCAATTGCCTGAGACAATGAAGTAATCATCCTCAGCTCCCTTGTTGGAGTCTGGGAGGTCGGCAACAAATTTGTACTTAATGGACCTCAGTTTGAGGTAGTAGATATAGCCTTTTTCTAACTTGAGGCCACACATGGTGTAGCAGTATTGAATGTCGGCCAAGGTTACCCTAGCTTTTTCTTGGTGTGCTAAGGCAATTATACCATTGATAACTCGGTAAGAGTTAATGGCAAACTACATCGGGTTTAATTTGTAATAATGGAGGACTTCTCCGAAAAGGATGTCTAGTGGAAGCCAAAGTCCACACTCAATGAAGGCGACGACTGGGAAGGGCAAAGAGTCGACTGTGGGCATAATGAAGTCATCCTCCCCAGCCAACCTGAGATGGACATCGACTGGGATGGAAAATTCCTACCTAAAGTATTCTAGCTTGGTTGGGGTGTCTACCCTATGCCTCTACATACCCATGATGTCGGCTTGGGGAAGGATGTAGGATTTCAGAAGGAAGTGTTTTTGTGAAGGTTTTTGAAGGACCTCGGCTAAAACCTAAATAGGTGCTGGGGTAAGAATTTATGGAGATCTAAGGGGAATTCGTTTCAGTTTTTCCTAAAATTTGTGGGTTCTACCAACAAGTCCCAAACCTAGATCTATGGAAACAAAGGTTGAAGGCAGGAATCTGGAAAAGACACAGAAAACAGAAAACAAAGAACGTGTTTCAGAATCAAGAATGGTGATGAAACCATTAAGAAATACAAGGCAAAAGTTTGCACAGGTGTGTAAGCCCAAGAACAGTGGCAAAAATCAATAAGTGTGTGAGCAATGTGTATATATTTTAGAGCGGATTGAGCAAAACGGAACCACGGAACAAATATACTTAATACATGGGTCGAAATTACAAACACAAATGAAGACTCAAGAACATGAATACAATTATAGTGGCGATATACAAAACGTAACGGTATAAAGTGAAACAAGAAATTGAATCAAAGAAAGAAATAGTGACTCACCGAAGAAAAATGAAGCCGAAGTAAAGTTCGCCGGGATTAGACGGTGGCCGAAAGTAAGGAAGTGCAGCAGAAACCTCGCCGGAGGAGAGAGTGAGACTGGTTGCAGAGAAAACTTGACGGAAGCAACAATGGGGAAATTGAGAAGGTAAGAGAGAGAGAGTTTGAACAAAGATGATGATGTGAAGTGAAAAGACAAAGAGAGAGCGAACAAGTTTTGTCAAAAATGCGAAAAGGCGGCAAAATGGAATTAATGTGCCTAGAACAATGTATTTGTTAGACGGCGCACACAGGCGTGAGACGACTTAATGGCGCGTATCAGACACGGTCCAATAGGGGACAGACGCGTGGTAGAAACGGTAAAAATGTTGTGCGTAACAGCTCATGAGCGTGATAAAACTCTTGGAGTTCTTGATCTAATGAAGCAATGACCTCGGCTTGGAGGAATATCTCGGCTAAATAACTTGAACAAACTAGGTTATTGGCTCTAAGGCCTTGATGAGACAGAATACAGGTCCTGGTTGTGTGAAGTCGACGAATTATGACCTCGATAATGAAGGATAGAGCCAGCTTAGCCGACGTGCTAGACGGTTTGTAGAGATAGGTTCCATCACCTCAGGATGCCGAGGTAATAGAACCTAGGGGGCAGTTATGGGGACATATTTTTTGAGTACCAACACGTGGCTAAGGTGTCACCGAAGTACCAGCCGATGTGCCATGTGTCCTAATCATGACATCGAGATAATCTCGGCTAGGCCGAGGTTATCTGCGGAAATACCGGAATCCGAGATAAGCGGATAAGGGACAAGAGTACTAGAATGAGAGAGGACTTCAGTTTGGATAAAGATAAGACTCTAAGAGAGTTTATCCCAATCCTACTGAGAGTTCAAGGTTAGCAGTAATCCTAAGTCCATTGAAGCTAGGCTTCTATTGGGACTAGGATTGTGTTGGCTATAAAAGAGAGGCACCCCCATGGATCTAAGGTATACTTTTTGTATTCTGAATAAGTAAGTTAAGTACTTTTGCTATCTTTGAGAGATAATTGACTTGATCGTCGGAGTGCCTCCGGGTGGACGAACCACTGCCGGAATCTCATCTTTCTGTTACAGGTCATTCAGTCGCCATCTATTCTGTCAGTGCTCTCCAGTTGAATACTAGTTTGGCAGTGTGGTCAGAAATTTACTTACACAATATTTATTTTCAATATATTTTTATAGAGTAAAAAAGTTTTATTTTTTGTCTTTTATGAAATGAACTGATTCATTTTTTATGAACTAAAAATAAAAAACGTCCACAAGCAAACCCTCAGGAATTTATGGGCAATTGTCTGAAAACGTTTCAGTGCCCTTCAAAATTTTATTTACTCTGTGATGGTATCAAAAACATTGTGGGTATGAAATTTGGAGAATTAGAAGTGAGAATATAGCAAAAATTTATAAAAAAAAGTGATTAATATTATAAATATTAATAATCAATTTCTCTATTTCTTTGTAAATATTTCTTGAATTTCCCACTGTGTAAAATAAAAAGAAAAAAAAGAAAATCTTTGACAGATCCCACTGTCATTTGTGTGCAACGGTCCACAGTCCAAACAAGGAAAGAGAGCGTCCCCCAATTTACTCCAAGAGAAGAACACAAAAGCGTTGTTATTTTCTTATTTCCTAATTCTTAGCTTTAGTTCATCTCCCAATCTGTAAAATCTAGGGTTTCAATTCAACTCCGGCACCTCCAAATTCCCTCCCTCTCGAATCCTCACAGAAGCTCTCGCTGTCTCGCATTACTCGTTGTATGTGTCTGATCTTCCATCGAACCTCCATTGCAAGCCATTATCACTCTCGCCTCCCACTCACCCTACGGCACCCTCTTTTGAGCTCCATATTTAAATTTCCTTCAAAACATCTTCATCTATATATGTCTCTCTTTATATTTTTATTTTTATACCACAAGTTAGGGTTGGTTCCTTTCTGCGAATAAGATTGTGAAGAGTCTAATTGGATTCAAATTTTGGAATCTGAAACAGTTTTCTAGAGAAATTTTAGTTTTCATATTTGGCCTCAAAATTAATAATCTGTTATATGTGGGACAAAATTGGCAACAAAAGTAACAGAGTTCACACCAACCCTTCAAATTATATGTGCCAGTTTGGTAATTTGGCCTTTTTAGTGGCTTTTTGTTTGTTTGTTTGTTTTTATGAGGTGAGAAAAGTTAGTGGGTTTAATGTTTGCTTTTTTAGTTGATTAACTGGTGTCTATAATGTGATATTTTGATTTTTTTTTTTTTTTTTTTTGTGAAACTACAAACCAAATGGATATATTAGCGGTCGGGCACACGATTAATATTATGAAAAGAAAGATATTTTTGTTGTTTTAACTTTAAAACTTTAATAAAGTTTTAACAGAGTACACAACTAGTTTTTTTAAACATGTAGAATTTTTAATGCACATATGATTCATATTTGTAGTTAGAATAATGCTTGAGACCCCCTTTTGGGGGTTACCCCCTCACCCCCCTTTGCCACGTGGCGGGTGGTGATTGGAGGAACAGGAAAAAAAAGAAAAAAAAGAAAAGAAAATGTAACCAATGAGAGAGAGAGGGGGTCAAAGGGGGTGGGGGAAAAATGAGAGATGAATCATTGCTCTTGTAGTTATGAGTAAACCAGGGGAAGTTATCACTTTTTACTGTTTTGGGTGTTTTTATTTTATTGTTTTTACCTATGTGGTATGGGGCTTTATATTGTGTTTTAATTTTTAATTGTTGTTTCCAATTGTCAATTCAGTTGTTTTTAGCTGATAATTCAATTTCTTATTCTTTCCCTAATGTTTTGGGTGTTTTATTTTATTTATTTATATTTTCCGTATTCTATAATTTAGATTTTTTTCATTTTTTATGGTATATATATATTTTTTGTGTTTAATTTTTAAATTGTTTCAGCCATTTTTAATTGTTCATAGTGTGTTTTTGTTTTTATTCCAAACTGGGCAAATTCACTTTAGTTATTTTTAAGTTTTATTATTTCATTCGTTTAATAGCAAATGCAATTTGTCTCCTATCTAACTCTAATATGCTAAGTAAGTGAAATCTATCATTTTTTTCAAACGTGTTGAGTGTTTTATGATTTTTTATTTTTTGTATTATAATTTTTAAATCGTTTAATTTAGATGGTATTTTATTATTTTTATGGGTGTTTTACTGTTTTTTGTTTATTTATTTATTTGTTTTCTAATTTTTAAATTGTTGTTTCCAACTATTGATTCAACTGTTTTTAGTTGTTAATTTAGTTGTATATATACGGTTTATTTTTATTTTTATTTTTTTTTATAAAAAAATTTTAAAAATTTTAATTATGCTTTTTTCTATTTTATTGTTTTTATCTATGTGGTATGGGGGTTTTATTTTGTGTTTTAATTTTTAAATTGTTATTTCCAACTGTCAATTTAATTTTAGCTGATGATTTCAATTTATTTCCAATTTGTGTTTTAATTTTAGCTGATGATTCAGTTTTTTCTTTTTTTTCACTAATGTTTTGGGTGTTTTATTTTATTTATTTATATTTTTCATATTTTATAATTTAGCTTGTTTTTCATTGTTTTATGGTATATATATACATTTTTTTTTTTTGTTCTAATTTTTAACTTGTAGTTTCAGCCATTTTTAATTCTTCATTTTGGTATTTTTTGTTTGTATTCCAAACTGGGCAAATTCACTTTAGTTATTTTTAAGTTTTATTATTTTCATTCGTTTAATAGCAAATGCCATTGGTCTCCTCTCTAACTCTAATAGGCTAAGTGAGTGGAATTTATCATTTTTTTCAATCGTTTTGAGTGTTTTATGATTTTTTATTTTTTGTATTCTAGTTTTTAAATTGTTTCATTTAGCTGGTATTTTGTTATTTTTATGGATGTTTTACTGTTTTATTTTTTATTTTTTTGTGTTCTAATTTTTTAAATTGTTGTTTCCAACTATTGGTTCAATTGTTTTAGCTATTAATTCAGTTGTTTATATATATATGGGTCTTGTTTTTCGTTTTTAAAATTTGAAATTGTTTAATTATGTTTTTATTTTATTGTTTTTATCTATGCGGTATGGGGGCTTTATTTTGTGTTTCTAATTTTTGAATTATTGTTTCCAATTGTCAATTCAATTGTTTTCAGCTGATAATTCAGCTTCTTCTTTTTTCCCTAATATTTTGGGTGTTTTATTTTATTTATTTATATTTCCATATTCTATAATTTAGATTGTTTCTCATTGTTTTATGGTATATATATATATGTATATTTGTGTTTAATTTTTAGATTGAAGTTTTAGCCGTTTTTATTTATTCATTTTGGTGTGTTTTTGTTTTACCCCAAGCTAGGCAAATTCACTTTAGTTACTTTTAAATTTTATTATTTCATTCATTTAATATCAAATGCAATTTGTCTCCACTATAACTCTAAGAGCATCTTTATCAAAGTAGCTAAATGTCTAGTCAAATTGTAGCTAAAAACCTACTTTTCTATTTTAGCTAACCTTATTTTTCTTGTCATGCTCCAACAAACTCTCCATTTCTTTCTCTATTCAATTTAAATATTCCTTATTTATTATTTATTTAGTTTTTCAAAAAAAATCATATTTTTCAAATGGACACCACGTAATTGCGGCAATTCAACGAATACCATGCAAGCAATTAAGAAAATTCATAACTCCTCTACATTCAAAGCAATATTGCAGAAAGTTTGAAACTTAGTCCTGAATAGCTAGGAATGGCAACGAGTCGGGGCGGGGCCGGGGATTACACTCCCCGTCCCCAATCCTCGAATGTAAAAAACTCCCCGTCCCCGCCCTCGATCTTGGCGGGAAACCCATTACCTGCCCCCGCCCCCGCCCCCGCCCCCTAACGAGGATCGGGTTTCCCGAACCCCGAAAAATCTCTGACCTATTTATTTATCTATTTTTTGAGGCAGAGGGAAGACAAAGAAAAGTAAAAAGGATGGAAGCTAAATATCTTCTCTCATTTACACAAATATACAATCCAATCTTGAATGCAAGAACAGGTATACAAAGATACATAAATTCACATACACACACAGAAGTTGTACTCATCCTTCAGTCATATGATCTAACACTAAACAAACAGTGATAAAAAAAACAAAAAATAGAGAAGAAACACAGAGAGAGAGAGAGAGAGAGAGAGATGTATATACTACTACTACAACAACAGTAAATGTCTTCAAAAAATGTTTGTAAAATGTACAAAAATTGATCTCACTCCATAGATCATTACTCAGATAGACTGAACTCAAATCCGAACTCAGATAAAATGTTTGTTAAAAAACACAAATCCTCAAATCCGAACTCAGTATCCTTAGATCTGTTAAAAAAAACACAAATCTGACTAGAGAAAGAAGAGCACTGTGGGATCTAGGGTCACTATTGCTGAGTCATATCGTTCACTTCTATACGCTAAAGTGATGGCAATGGCGATGCTTACTTTGGATTCTTCATCGACATATCTAAGCCTAAGATCTTGATGTTGTGGAGAGAATGGAAGGACGAGTGGCCGAAGATGAACCAGACGGTGGCGGAGATGAACCAGGCAGCGGCGGCGAAGAGATCGACAAAGGCGAGTTTGGTGTCGGTGGAGTCTTCTTCACAACGTCTGATCACTCTGAGATCGGAGGTGATAGGAGGAGGGAGAGGAGGACAACAAAGGTAGGGAGATCGGCGGTGATGGTAGGGTTTTAGAGAGAGAGAGAGAGAGAGAGAGACTAAGAGAGAGATGAGAGGTGGTCTAACTGTGTTTTAAGGTTTGGTTTATATATATATATATAGAAGAGTATAATAGTAAGAATAAAGATTAGGACCCCCTTTCCCCCCACCCCCTTTGACCCCCTTTCTTTTTTGATTGGTCACTTTTTCTTTTTCTTTTTTTTTTTTCTTCTCCTCCAATCACCACCCGCCACGTGTGTGTGGGGGTGGTGGGGGTTGAAGTTTGAGGGGGTCTAAATCACTGCTGTAATAATAATTTCACATCGAGGGAAACGGGGACTAGGCCGGGGCTGGAGAACGTGTCCCCGGCTCGAAATTTGTTGGGGATTCATTTTTGAATACCATCCCTGGCCCGTCAGGGGTATTTTTTGAAAAAAAACCTGTTCTAATCGGGGTCAGGGGGCCAGGTCCCGTCGGGTCAGGTTCAAATTGCCATCCCTATGCATAGTAACATATTTATTGTGGCAATTCAACAAGCACCATGCAAGCAATTAAGAAAAATTCATAACTCTTGAAACTCTTCATTCAATATTCAGTTTAAACCCTTCAAATGTATCATCACTCAACATTCAAAATCTAGTTCAAACTCTTGATCCAACAATCAAATCATTGAAACATTGATTCAATATTAAGTTAAGAGATCAAAAAAAAAAAGAGGGGAGAGAAACTGTACCGTTGCTCAATAGTTTCTGATTTAAGTCCAATAGACGAGTCTCTGTCACTGGTTATTTGTAGCGAGGTATTTGGGTTTGATAGAAACTGCCGATTATGTTGCCGAGTTTGATGGAGCAAGGATTTTGTGCTTTTTCTAATTTTTCAGTATAAAATAACTAAGATACAGTTTTGACGAGTTTGATACGGATCCTCTAATAGGCTATTGAGTTAGTGGAATTTATCATTTTTTTCAAATGTTTTGAGTGTTTTATAGTTTTTATTTTTTCTATTCTAATTTTTAAATTGTTTAATTTGGCTGAAATTTTATTATTTTCATGGGTGTTTTACGTTTGTGTGTGTGTGTGTGTGTGTGTTCTATTTTGTACATTGTTGTTTCCTACTGTTGATTCAATCGATTTTAGCTGTTAATTTAGTTGTGTAGATATATGGTTGTTTTTTCATTTTTATTTTACTCCACCTATATTTTAATTGTAGGTTTCAGCAGTTACTGAAGCTGATCACACTTTGGCGTTTTCTAATTTTTAAATTGTTGTTCCAACAATTAATTCAGTTGTTTAACTTCCTCCCCCTCTCCTAATGTTTTGGGTGTTATATACATATAAATTTATATTTATATTTATATTTATATTCTACAGTTCAGCTGGTTTTTTTTTTTTTTTTTTTCTGTGTGTGTGTTCTCTAATTTTTAAATTGTAGTTCCAACCCTTTTTAATTTTTCATTTTGTTATGCTTTTGTTTGTATTCCAAACTGGGCAAATTCACTTTAGGTATTTTTAAGTTCTATTATTTTCATTCGTTTAATAGCAAATGCCATCTGTCTCCTCTCTAACTCTAATAGGCTAAGGAAGTGGAATTTGTCATTTTTTTTTCAATAGTTTTTAGTGTTTTATGATTTTTTTATTTTATTTTTTTGTATTCTAATTTTTAAATTGTTTAATTTAGCTGATTTTTTTTATTATTTATTTTTAAGGGTGTTTTACATTTTTTTTTTGTTTTATGTTCTAATTTTCGAATTGTTGTTTCCAACTATTGATTCAATTGTTTTTAGTTATTAATGGGTTTCGTTTTTTGTTTTTAAAATTTTAAATTGTTTAATTATGCTTTTTTATTTTATTGTTTTTGTCTATGTGGTATGGGGGCTATATTTGTTTTTAAATTGTATTTTTCCAATTGTCAATTCAATTGTTTTCAGTTGATAATTCAGTTTCTTCTTCTTTCCCTAATGTTTTGGGTTTTTAATTTATTTATTTATATTTTCCATATTCTATAATTTATTTATTTTTCATTGTTTTATGGTATATATATATATATATTTTATGTTTTTAATTTTTAAATTGTAGTTTCAAACGTTTTTAATTATTCATTTTGGTGTGTTTTTGTTTTTACCCCAAGGTGGGCCCATTCACTTTAGTTTGTCATTTTTTAAAAATGTTTAGAGTGTTTCATGGTTTTTATTTTTGGAAAATGAGTGATACACCCAGCTGGGGGTGACTTCCAGTGAGCTGTCGGCCCGTGATTGGGCGAGAAAACTGTTTTTTTTTTTTTTTTTTTTTCAACCAATCCCCCACTGACACGTCACTGGGGGTTGTTTTACTGGGTGTAGGAAGCACGGTTCTTTATTTTTTCTGTTCCATTTTTTTAATTGTTTAATTTAGCTCGAATTTTATTATTTTTATGGGTGCTTTATTTTATTTTATTTTTTTTGTTCTAATTTTTAAATTGTTGTTTCCAACTATTGATTCAATTGTTTTTGGTTGTTAATTCAGTTATATATATGGGTGTTCTTTTTGTGTTCTTTTTGTTTTTGTTTTTAAAATTTTAAAGTGTTTTAATTATGCTTTTTTATGTTCTTGTTTTTACCTATGTGGTATAGGGGCCTTATTTTGTGTTTTAATTTTTAAATTGTTGTTTCCAATTGTCAATTCAATTGTTTTTAATTGATAATTCAGTTCCTTCTTTTTTTAAATAATGATTTGGGTGTTTTATTTTATTTATTTATATTCTATAATTGAGCTTGTTTTTCATTGTTTTATGGTATATACATACTTTTTTTCGTGTGTGTGTGTGTTAATTTTTAAATTTTAGTTTTAGCCATTTTTAATTGTTCATTTGGGTGTGATTTTGTTTGTATTCCAAATTGGGCAAATTCACTTTAGTTATTTTTAAGGCAAAAACAAAAAAAGTACTTTAAAAAGTGACAGAATGATAGAATTGAGAAAACCTTAAGAGCTATAGATTGGCTAACAAGGAGGTCAAAAAAGTAATGAGAGAGGCTAGGTTGAAAGCTTGTGATGACCTATACAATAGACTAGATAGTAAGGAAAATATACAAACCTGCCAAGATACGGGAGCGGAAAATAAGGAATTTTAATCAAGTTAAGTGCATCAAGAGTGAGGATTCTAAGGTATTGGTGAAGGATGAAGAGATTAAGGAAAGATGGAAGAACTATTTTGAAAAACTATTAAATGAGGAATATGGAGATACGGCTACAATAAACCAAGACTATATGTTCTATCGCAGGATTTGGAATTTTGAAGTGGAGATTGCATTTAAGAAGATGAAATCAAATAAGGTTTTAGGACCCGATGATATCCCTATTGAAATTTGGAAGTGTTTGGGTAAAAAGGGGGTTGCTTGATTGACTAGGTTGTTTAGCAAAATTTTGTTGACTAGGAACATGCCAGATGAGTGGAGAAAGAGTATTTTAGTACCAATTTATAAAAATAAAGGAGATATCCAGAATTGCAACAACTATAGAGGAATCAAGCTAATGTGTCATATAATGAAAGTGTGGGAGAGGGTGATGGAACGCCGATTGCGAGATATAACAGAGGTGTCAGAAAATCAATTTGGATTTATGCCTGGCAGGTCAACAATGGAAGCGATTTATCTTTTAAGAAGAGTAATAGAAAAGTATAGAAAAAATAAAATAGATATTCATATGGTGTTTGTCGACCTTGAGAAAGCATATGATAGAGTGTTCCGAGATATAATATGGTGGGTGTTAGAGAAGAAAGGGATGA
The DNA here is from genome assembly GCA_036172215.1 of Camellia granthamiana. NCBI lineage: Eukaryota > Viridiplantae > Streptophyta > Magnoliopsida > Ericales > Theaceae > Camellia > Camellia granthamiana. The sequence continues at coordinate 29,661,441 of CM069903.1, read as the reverse complement.
CAAAAGGTTACATTGATGTGATTAGGGACATGTATGAAGAGGTGGTGACTACTATTAAATCGCCTACTGGAGAGACAAATGAATTTCCTATCACTATAGGGTTACACCAAGGATCTACCTTAAGTCCTTATCTTTTTACTTTAGTTATAGATTAGTTGACGAGAAATATTCAGGATTACGTGCCATGGTGTATGCTTTTTGCAGACGATATCGTGCTAGTGGATAAGACTAGAGAAAGAGTTAACACAAAGTTGGAGATTTGGAGAAAAGCTATTGAATCTAAAGGATTTCGAATAAGCAAAACTAAGATAAAGTACATAGAGTGTAAATTTAGTAATAAACAATGAAAGTAGAGGAGAAGCGAATATTAAGAACCAAAAACTGTCTAAAAGTGAACATTTTCGTTATTTAGGGTCGATTATCATAGCAACGGGGAGATTAATGCGGATGTGGCCCATAGGATTAAGGCAGAATGGTGTAAGTGGAGAAGTGCGTCTAGGGTACTATGCGATAAATGAATACCCACTAGATTAAAAGGTACGTTCTATAGAACGGCTATTAGACCAGCGATGTTGTATGGGATGGAGTGTTAGGCAACCAAGAAATAACATGTAGATAAGATGAGTGTGGCTAAGATGAGGATGCTAAGGTGGACGTGTGGCAAGACTAGACAAGACAGAATTAGGAATAAGTGTATTCGGAAATTGGTAGGAGTAGCACGGATAGAAGATAAGTTGAGAGAGAATCAATTGAGATGGTTTGGTCACATTCAACGGAGGCTAACAGAGGCAGTAGTGAAGAGATGCGATACTATAACGGTAAATGAGAGTGTTAGGGGACGGGGTAGACCTAGATTAACGTTGGCTAGCGTTGTAAATAGAGATATGGATTAACTTAATTTGACTAACAAAATGGCCTTTGATAGGCCGCGTGGAGAAGAAGATTCATGTAGCCGATCTTCTTTAATGGGACTTAAGGCTTGGTTTGGCTTGGTTTGGTATTATTTTCATTCATTTAATAGCGAATGCCATTGGTCTCCTCTCTAACTCTAATAGGCTAAGTAAGTTGAATTTATCAATTTTTTCAATCGTTTTGCCTATTTTATGATTTTTTATTTTTTGTATTCTAATTTTAATTTTTTTAATTTAGCTGGTATTTTATTATATTTATTGGTGTTTTATTGTTTTTTTTTTTTTTTTTTTTTGTATTTATTTTTATGTTCTAATTTTTAAATTGTTGTTTCCAACTATTGATTTAATTGTTTTTAGATGTTACTTTAGTCATATATATATGTATGTTTTGTTTTGTTTTTTTTTTGTTTTTAAGATTTTAAATTGTTAAATTATCCTTTTTATTTTATTTTTTTATCTATGTGGTATGGGGGCTTTATTTTGTGCTTTTAATTTTTAAATTGTTGTTTCCAACTGCCAATTCAATTGTTTTCAGCTGATAATTCAGTTTCTTCTTTTTTCCCTAATCTTTTGGGTGTTTTATTTTATTTATTTATATTTTTTGTATTCTATAATTTAGATTGTTTTTCATTGTTTTATGGTATATATATTTTTTTGTGTTTAATTTTTAAATTGTAGTTTCAGCCCTTTTTAGTTATTCATTTTGGTGTGTTTTTGTTTTTACTCCAAGTTGGGCAAATTCACTTTAGTTATTTTAAGTTTTATTGCTCTGCAATAGGCTAAGTAAGTGGAATGTTTTCTGTTTTGTAATGTTTTGGATGTTTTCCAAGGTATTTTTTTCCCCTTCTAATTTTTAAATTGTTTAATTCAGCTGTGCTTTATATAATAAAATAAATAGATAATGGCCAGGGTAATTTTTTTGTTTTTGTTGATAAAATGCTATGTCAGATAGAGGGAAAGTGGGTGCTACATTTTGCTGAAAGAGGTGATTTTGGGTGCTGGATGCATGCTTTATGGGTTATTCAGGAAAACAATAGTAAATCTGTTCCAACTTGGAAATCATTATATATGCAGGTTGTCTGTAATGAAGACAAGGCAGCTTGTGTTGTTTAACAAGAATTATGTCTTTCATGTAGCAGAATGCAAAATTGGATTCATGTAGCTCAAACCAAATGGTTTCCACAGCGCTTTGTTGAGTAGAGTTATTTATTTTTGCTGAACTACGTTATCATTGAGTTGTTGTTTCTTGTTCCTAATTATTTTTCATTTCTGTACACAATGCTGCTTCATGAGGGAGAAAACTGGTATGCTACACCGCTGTACATTTAAAAGAGCTGATTTGTCATTGGAGTATTGGATTTACTTCAAGTGGATGTGGAGAATCATTATGATTTTAGTGAAATTCAGATAACATGTACCTGCATTGAACAATCCAAAGCTCAATTAGGAAATTGTGTAAAGGCTTGGAGAACAATTTTCATAATGGGTTACTACATGGTGGATTAAGACATGGGATGGGACCATTATATGGCTACATTTGAATATGGAAAGACCAATTGAAAAGCCCAGCCCACACTTCTCCTTAAAATCCAGGTATTAAGGAGAGAGAAACTGAAACCTTATAACTAGAAAATCCAGGTATTAAGGAGAGAGAAACCTTCTCCTTAAAATCCAGGTATTAAGGAGAGAGAAACTGAAACCTTAACTGAAACCTTATAACTAGAAAATCCAGGTATAAAATCCAGGTAGTATAAAATTCAGGTATTAAGGAGAGAGAAACCTTCTCCTTAAAATCCAGGTATTAAGGAGAGAGAAACTGAAACCTTCTCCTTAAAATCCAGGTATTAAGGAGAGAGAAAGAAACTGAAACCTTAAGAAACTGAAACCTTATAACTAGCACATGTACTGAAACCTTATAAACCTTATAACTAGCACATGTACTGAAACCTTATAACTAGAAAATCCAGGTATTAAGGAGAGAGAAACCTTCTCCTTAAAATCCAGGTCTGAAACCTTAAGAAACTGAAACCTTATAACTAGCACACGTACTGAAACCTTATAACTAGAAAATCCAGGTATTAAGGAGAGAGAAACCTTCTCCTTAAAATCCAGGTATTAAGGAGAGAGAAACTAAAACCTTATCACTAGCACATGTATTAAAGAGAGAGAAATTGAAACCTTATAACTAGCACATATATTAAAGAGAGAGAAACCCAACCCACACTTCTCCTTAAAATCCAGGTATTAAGGAGATGAAAATTGAAACCTTATAAGTAGCACAAATAGGGCAACTCTAGACGATGTGGGACACACTCCAATAAGACCTAGGTATGGAACTTGTCAATTCAACAGAAATGAGGGGGGAAATTATATGATATAAAATAAATGAAAAAGTTTCACTTCATGTGCAGTACCTGGCCTCTAGAGTTGGCCTGTAGTGGAATACACATGCTTATGGTTTCTTGCTGAAATATGCAGATTCAACTTCATCACATGGATTTGAATTTTTTGTTTTATACTTATGTTTGTCAACTTCTTCACAAAATATTTCCTTCTTCTAACGTTTTTTTGTTGTTTCAGTGCTGGTTTGGAATGCAAGCATGTGTTCATGCATTGACTGTAAAACTGTTAATACTTCTTCAATCCCATCTATCTGGTTTAAAGTTTTCCCTTTTTACTATTTACTGCATTATGTGTCATTCATTTTCTTTAAGATGATAACTCATGTTGATTTTGCATAGATGGTGGGAATGCAAGAAATGAGTCCAGGTCCTAAAGAAATTTTATCAGTTATTGATTCTTTAAAGAAACAAGTTGCTGTTGATCAGTGTCTATATATAAAGGTGCATCCTTGCCTGCAACTTTTAGTAGTTTAGCTACTTATGCTTGTGAATACTGCCTTCATAATATCTCTATAAATGATTTATTTTTACTAGTTTTCCATTCAGAAAAGAATGGAAGAAAGCAGGTTAAAATTGATTGACATCAACAATCATCTTTACAAGTTATCATTGGAAAGAAGAAACAATAATGTAATCGGTGCTGATAAAAGCATAGACCTACTGACAAAGAGGCATAAAGTTGCAATTAATATGCAAAATGGTATTGATGAAAGTAATGGAGACCTGCCGTGAAAAATACTGCGGGTTAGCCTTTGCCATTCCCTAGCAGGAATAAGCATTATTATTATTATTATCATTATCATTATCATAATGATGATGATGATGATTATGATTATGATTATTATTATTATATGGTTGTTTTATATTCCCCTCTTTCGTTCATCAGATAAAAAACATTTATCACTTATTTTATTTCTATATATTTTTATCCTATCTCAGTTGACATGCCTCAATGCTTTTAAAATGCCATATTTTCTTTCTTGTTAAGATGCCCGAAGATCTGCAAGAATCAGTTTAGAGGCTGTCATTGCCCAAAAAGTCAGTGTCAGAGTCACCAATGTCCATCCTTCGCTGCAGACCTAGAATGTGATCCGGATGTTTGCAGGAATTGCTCTGTCAGGTGAGTATATTGTTTTTGATCCAGATCTTTCCGTTCTATAACTTTGTAGATGCTGGTGAAAACTAGCTTTGGAGGCTTGCATTGCAGCATGTGCAATTTGGGAAATAATTTCATCAAGTTCAACCTATTGAGTAAAATGTGGAGGTTGAACTTTTTGGAGAACTGAATGTCTGAAACTGAAAATTTTGTTAATTAGCAAAGGTCCTGTTGAAATTGAAATTAAGTTTAGAGTGGCAAAATGGGTAATAACAGAAATTCATCCAATCTAAGGATGAGATATGGAAATAAGGATGCCCAATGTAGACTCTGGCTTTGATGCATGGGTAATTAATAAAAAAACCCTGTACGACATGTTATATAGTGAGGAATTTGGCTTTGCACTTGAGCTAGAGCAAGGTTCTGAGCATGGTCAATGTTTGTCTTACATTCTCCTCAATTTTGGCTTTAAAAACTAGCAGTCTAGCAAGTGGAGTAGGAATTTAATTGAGTTTCGGGTATGATATCATTTAGCACGGTATTTTAACTTGATCTTCAATGATAAAAATTAGTCCAAGCTGAGCTTGCAGTGTCTTTGGATTCTGGATCAAATAGTCAAACTTAGGCTCTTTTTGTTTAAAAAATTTAATGAAAATAAAAAATTCTGACTTGTCATACTATGATAAATTGATAATACTCGTATGCACGGACACATTTTCAAAATTTTAAGTTATGGATCTGTATATTCTATGGTTTATGATTGTTAACTCTGCTTTTGTCTTTACGTTTCTATAGCTACTCTCTCTCTCTCTCTCTCTCTCTCTCTCTCATTGTATGACTTTCTACAGTATTTTTGCCTTTTGAAAACGGTCTTGCAGTTGCGGTGATGGCACTCTTGGGGTTCCTTCCCAAACAGGTGATAATTATGAATGTAGGAACATGAAGCTTCTTCTCAAACAACAGCAAAAGGTAATCATGATTTTACTCTGTTTTCCTTCTATTTCATTGTTGTATTATAGTTGGAGAAGCAACTTGTTATTTCTGTGTTGCCTGTCTTTGAAAATTAACTTGTTGAAGAGAGAAATACCTTGTTGAGTTGAGGCTTTCCAGATCTGAAAACAAGCTACAACCATCTAATTGGTACTAATCAAGCACCTCAGTTGCAATTTTCTTTCTAGAACCACCCTTCAATTATCTCCCGTGGAGGCTGTTCAACCATAAATGCCACGGAGAATTTTATTATTTCAAAGAGGCTTTCACTAGTCATTTTTACTTGTCTTTCTTGTTGTGGGCCTTTTTCTAATTTGGAATAGTGAGGATGATCCCAAAAAAGAAGGTAATTCCTTAAATGCTACCAATTGGAGTTGTTCATTTTTTTATTTTTTATTTTAAATTTTGAAGTGTTTTATTACCAGAAAAGTGAAAGATACACAACAAGGCTTAAGATACAAGACTGGAAAGGACACACTCAGATATGGCCAAATAAAGATAATGGCCTCTTGCGTCTCAACCAAATAAAAATACTGAAACATCCTCTTACAGCAAGAGGAGAAGGCACAAAACGAGAACAAAAACCGAAGACACCACCACAACTCAAACAAAACTAGAGAACAAACACCCTCTTTCAACTTCAGGATGTATACGCTTTATCACCTCATTCTAGCAAGTTTGAGGTTGGGAATCTTTTGCTTGAGCTTCCTTTAGGTTTCCTTTCTAGGGAAAGGTGTGTGTGCTCCCCAAATTCCCCATTCGCCCCATTCTTATTTGAAGGAGCGTGTCCCTCATTTGCCTCCTTTCTTCAGTATTATTCGAGGGTTTGTGATTTTTCTGTAAACTGATGAGCATAGCTTTAGTAATAGTATCATCTTCTGATGAGAAATATTGTATGATGATTCATTGCTGAACTGGATTTCTTATGTGGTTATAATGATGAAAATTGGGTTTTGTGTTAGTTCAAAGAGATTGTGAAGTTTTGTTGTCAATAATGTTAATAATATCTTGTGGATCCAGGGTATTGAATCAAAACTTTTGAAGAATTTCTGCAGCCACTGGCTGCTTCCACAACCCAACAGTAACATCGATTGGACACTAATGTAAGAATGTGGGACTGTGGAAGCAACCATTATGGCTGTTGAAATGGTGGTCCCTTTTTCATTAATCAAATTCTAAATTACATGGTGTGACCATCAACGCTGAAGGGGAAGATTATTCTTGGCTGCTATGTTGTGGCTTTCTTACAATCTTGTGCAGCAATGTAGCGAAATTGGCAGTTGCAGCAGTGAGTTGTTGCGACTTATTTTGATTGTACTTAATGCGGGAGAGCTCTTCATTATGGATGACCCATTTTTTGTCCCACTGCATCTTTCATTTCTCAAGGCATAAATGTTGATGATCTCGTTGACTTTTTATTTATTTATTTCTGCATTAACATGTTCTGATGGATACTGATTTTGTGAAAATAAGGTTGCACTGGGCTCACCAATACTTTGGTAGGACTTAACCACCAAAACTTACAGGATGTATATATATATATGTTAGCTTAAACTTTGCAATAGTTTGGTTGAATTCCATACTTGTACAGGTTTTGCTTGGAAGATCTGATGTATCTGGCTGGGGTGCTTTCTTGAAGGTAACAAAATGTGTTTCTGTGATTGCTCTGGCTTGGTGTTTCTCTTGTTTGGGTTTCATCTTTTGCTACTCTTCAGGATAGTGTTGGCAAACATGAATACAGTTCACCGGAAGGTGATAAATTGAAGTTTGCCAACCATTCTCTGGATCCAAATTGCTATGCAAAGGTAACCTCTTGATTGAACCGCGATAATAATGGGGTTTTATCATAGCATTTTAGTTTTTACTTGTACTTGTTTGTTTGGAAAACGTTTTTTGTATTTCCAGGTATTTGGTACAATGAAAAACAAAAGTCAACATAAAAAAAACTTATCTAGCCTTAAAAATGTTTTTCACTTATAAAAGGTCCGCCACCACCACCTCAAGCCCACCCCACCCCACCCCCTTCACTTTGTCATCACCACCACTGACACCCCTACTAGCACGTAAGTTTCAAAGTCGGCAACCAAACATAGGAAAAAAGTTTTCCATTAGAAAAAAAATCTCTTGAAACAATTGGAGTGTTATTTTTATTATTATTATTTTTAATGAACCATAAAATTATAATATTGTAGATTTTGCCAATTTGTCTTCAGATGCAATCAACAATTCTTTTGCAAGTCATTATGGTGGCCGGGGATCATAGGTTGGGGATATTTGTTAAAGAAGGAATTAGTGCAGGGGAGGAACTTTTTTATGGAACTGTTATGAGCCAGATAGAGCTCCTGCTTGGGCAAAGGAAACCTGAAGCATCTGCCCTTAAGAAAGAGGACAGTGCTCCTTCAAGTGGAAAGCTTGCTTATTGAGATTCATTTCAATCCTAAATTCATATTTGTTTTTTTTTCTCATTCTTTTTCAGATACAAGCCTTAATTGTTATTGATCTCCAAGGAAAGGTGGATTCAATTCCAAGTCATTTCATTGCTGGAGAAGCGCCATTGCTGTCTCTACTGGTTACTTGGATTTTTCTTTTCTCATTTATGCTTGACATAATTCTCTGTCTCTCTCTCTCATGTGCCTGATTTCTCACTCTATCAATGGGGTTGTGGGGGGAGTGAGGAGAGGTTGGGGGTGTCAGGAGGAGGGTGTAGGTTAGGATTTGGAAGGTTGGAGATGGGTGATAGAATTAGAATTTGGATAAATTACATTTACATCCCTTGAGGTTTAAGTTTAATACAAGCCTTTCTCTGACATTTTAGAAATTACACTGACCTTTCCTGTCTGTCAGCATTTGTCTACTAACGGGAGTAATGGAAAATAGGAAAAGACTTTAATACCCTTAACTAAAAATATAAAATTATCATTTTACTCTTACCCTCTTCTTCTACCATTCTCCTTTGCCATTCTTTACCATCTCTATCAAAATCAATCACTATCACCCACCATTATCACCTCCATCGCCACTATCACCCACTCAACTCACCACCATTTTCAATTCTATTAAGATGATGTTTGGTGCAGCTTATTGTGAGTTAAAAGCTGATAATTAAAAAGTAGAAATCAAAAGTATCCATTCCCCAACTTTTAAATAACCAGATTTTCTTAGTTTATTTAAGCTATTTCTACTTAAAAAGCTGTAAGCAGAAGCTATACCAAATCAAACCTAAAACACTATAACAACACAAATTCAAACTACATCCAGATCAAAGCTAAATCGCCAACCAAATCAAATCCACACCCAAACCTCCAAATCAAACCCAAATTCGCAAAATCAAACCCAGCAATATGAACTTATCCAAAATATGAGACAGGAAGAAAGCACCGACACAGCGATTCTTCAAATGTAGAAGTAATACTTTGTCACCGACAAGCAAGCCCGGCCCTGAGGGCAGGCAAGAGAGGCCTGCGCCTTGGGCCCCAAATTTGGGCTGAAAATAGGGGCCTTCAAATATAATTTTGTATTTTAGATATAAATAAAAAAAAGGCTCAAATACTATAGGTCCAATTGAATATGGGGTCCCAAAAAAAAATAAAAATGAAACACAGTTCACAGATTGAATAGGTTAGCTTTGTTATCCATTGAAAAGGATATGGTGGATAAATTCGATTATGCAAGCTTCATTAGTGATTTTGCAGCTGAAAATGTAAGAAGAGTAATGTTTATGTGATAGTTGGTTCAATTGTAAATTGGATATTGCTAAACTATAAAGCAATAAGACCAGATTTTTATTTTTTTTGAGTATTTGTAATGATTGCTTCATATATTAATATATGAAAGTAAATTTTTATTTATAATTTTAATGATTATATGTGCAAGTAAATTTTTTTTTATGATTACAAGCAAATAAAAAAGTTATAACTTATCGTTTTATCCATAATTTTTTTTTTTTTTTTCAATGTAAGAGGGGTTCCATTTTTGAAATTCGCCTTGGGCCCTTAAATCTCAGGGCCGGCCTTGCCAACAAGAATGGGAGAGAGAGTGAGAGCAATAAAAAGAGAGATCGGGGTAGTAGTTGGCGGCTGCTGTGGAAAGTGGTGAGATGGTCAGTGGTGGCGCCGTAGTTTGGTGTCTGGTTTGATGGTTAATTACTTGATTTAAATTTGTTTGTTTTGTTCCCTGGTAATGGAAGATTGCTGCAGTAATCAATTTGTCGGCAATAAATAGTTGTTGCCTTGAATATCTTAGATCCTTTTCATTTATTATATATATACATATGCATATGTATATACGCTTTCTTAGTATATATGTAGATATATGCATATGTATATACGCTTTTTTAGTATATATGTAGATATTTGTGATTACAAACAAATAAACGTCTATTAGGTTAGATGTATTGGCTTTGTTATTCTTTGTAAGTTTGCAAGTTCTGTTACCTTGTGAATTTTTGTGGGACATTTTATTTGTGTGATTTTGGTCAAAATTATAGAATGAGTTTTTGTTGCAGATTTATGATGATCTTAATTGGAAGGGAATAATAATTGTTACCCAAAAGACAACTTAAGAGGGGGTGAATTAGGTTTTTACAATTAAAATTAATAATACACCCTAATAAAAATTATGACTAGCACAATAGATAAATATAATTAATGAAATAAAAATAATTAAAATAAGTGTCTTAACAACTATGTCAGTTAATAATTTTAGCACAGTAAAATGTGAAATATAGTTATGGCAATTTAAAATAAAATAAAGAGATAAGGGAGAGAGAAACAAACAAATTTATAGTGGTTCGGCTTCAATTCGGCCTACGTCTACTCCTCAAGCTTCACTTGAAATTTTTCACTATCTTCTAGCTTCACAGGGGTGCTAGCAATCTCTTTACAAATGGAGCAATCCTCCATGGATTTTACATAGACTTCACACGTCCAAACCCTTGCAAATTTTAGGTGATTCACAATCACTCTCAAGATTTCAAGAACACAGCATTTGCAATACTTTTACAAGATGAAACAGTATTTTTACTTTCAAAGAAAGCTTACAATAAATATCTCTCAAAGATGGATATATAAAATGAAGTTTTGATTTTTCTGCAAATCTCATACAAGAAATATGGGCTTAAAACTATAAGGCTCAGTGTATAATTTCTGAGAATAGATGTGAGTAATTATAGATCAAAGAATATTTTTAGGTTTTTTATAACTTGTTTACATTAGAGGCTTTGGTATATATAATGAAAATTATAACCGTTTATAGCCGTTGTATTCATTTGAATTTATAGCCGTTTATAGCCGTTGTACTTCCATTATTACCAATTTGAATATCTTCTACTCCATCATTACAAATTTGAATATCTTCCACTTGAACCTTTTGAACCTTTTGGCCTTTTAAACCTTTATAGCCGTTTATAGCCGTTGTACTTCCATCATTACTAATTTGAATATCTTCCACTTAAACCTTTTGGCCTGTTGCTGTGTTAGGCTGTTTGAACCTTTGTTTTAAGCTGTTTGAACTTCTGATTCAATCAAATATTAAATACATTCTAACAACATTTAGGATAAAGGTTTAGGTGAGAAATAATGGGACAAAATAAATTTTGATTCTATTTTTCTCTTTCAAATAAATCATCAAAATAAATTTTGAATTCTATTTTTCTCTTTCAAATAAATTAAAACATAATTAAATAAATCATCAAAATAAATACATATAACAATCTCCCATTTTTTGATGATGGCACACAATGATATTTTGATTTAATTTGGGAATAAGAAAAGCTCCCCCTCAAGTCATGCTCCCTGAATTCATTTATAAATACATAGGTTAGCACATGTGTAATAAATAAGCTTTAATTGGAGACATGATATGAGATTAAGATATCAAATTATAAATACATAATCATCAGATTAGTTTTCAAATAATATCATAATTTGAAAATAATACCATAATACATAACATCATATAATTTCTCCCCCTGTGACATTATCAAAAAGAAATCATGGGTCACAATGTGGAGGAGGAGGAGGATGAAAATGATAGTGATAAATGGCATCAAAAAATAGATAATCAAAACATAGATATACATGTATGCATACACAACTCTCCCACGTCTCTCTCGTTTTTTGCAAAACGCAGTTACCACGCGACCTGGCTTTTGCACAGCTCTCCTCAATTAGCATTCACCTCGACTTCTCTTCTTCTTTGTCTTCTTCTCTTCAGCCTTCTTCTTAATCACACTCATCTGCGTCTTCTGCTTCACCTCACTCTCTTCTATCTCTGCTTCATCACTCTTTGCAATCTTCTTCTTCCTCGAGAGACAGAACAGAGAGACTGAGCAGAGCAGAAAGGCTGCCAAAAACTACCCTCCGATCGATTACATCGCTCTTGTCTACTACATGGCCTCGTCCCATCCTCTTACTCTCTTTCTGGACTTGAATGATCCCGTAAGTGCTGCTGGGCCGAGTGCCCCGGCTCCTACTCTTCCCAACCTTCCTATGATGTCGATTGAGCAAATAATGACAGCTCAATCAGACATTGAAGCCAATCATTTCACACTGACGTCCTGTATGGAGAGGGTGACTGCAGTCACAAAATTGGCGTATCGACTGCAGAACAGAACGAGTGAGCTCCACCAGGTCAACGCCCAACTCTCTTTGCTCCAGCGCATGTACAAGGATGCGCGAGCAGAAATAGGCGTACTGAAGGCCGAAAATAAAGAGCTTAAACGGAAGACCGCCTCCATGGCCCGATTTGGAGGAACGTCGTTCTTGGCCTTTGATAGTCAACGGGGAGTCATCGCTCTCAACGAAAGCACGGGGGCAGGGGCATCAAGGGTCGCCCAAGGTGATAAAAAGAATAAGAAAATGATGGAAGAGGCGAGTAAGTAAGATCGGCGTATGGCCGGAAAAAAAATGAAGGGTGTTGTTTTTTTTTATGTTTATTTTGATCGGCGTGTGACCGTAAAAAAATGAAGGGTGTTTTTTTTTTATGTAAATATTTGTATTTGTATTTTGATTTGTTTTTGTTTTTATGTTTAAGTACTGAAAAATGAAATTAAAAAGCAAAAAAAAAAAAAAAAAAATTAAGCCCAAACAAAAAACAATAATGAAAAAAAAATAAAACTAAAAGAAATTAAGCCTAATAGCAAAATAATAAAAAAAAATAAAATAATACCAGTAGAAATTAAACTTAATGAAACGTTGGTGTTGCTGGAATGAAAAAAAATACCATGAGGGTTTTAAAAAAAAATCAATGTATGCAAAGTTAATTTTACCTCAAGATGCAGAACCAAAAAAAAATTACACAGTTGAGAATAGCAAACTGTTAAGGAGAATAAATATATGAAAGACTTGAGAACATTCAACTGATATAAATGTTTCCATATTAATGTAGCAATACACATATATCATTTTCACAAAAATTCAAGTTTCACAGTCATAGCAAAACTTTTTAAGTAGAAATCGACATTCCAAATTCACCACGAATAAAATTGAAGCGATCCTCGCTTAGGGGGTTTGTGAAAATATCCGTCAATTGCTTGTCGGCGTCTACAAATTCAAGTACAATATTCCCTTTTTGAACATGATCTCTTAAAAAATGATGTCGAATTTCAATATGTTTTGTTCTTGAGTGTTGAACTGGATTTTTGCTTAAATTGATGGCACTAGTATTATCACATTTAATAGGAATATGATCATAATGCAAATCAAAATCCTCCGATTGTTGTTTCTTCCAAAGTATTTGGGCACAACAACTTCCGAAAGCTATATATTCAGCTTCGGTCGTTGATAAAGCAACAAAATTTTACTTTTTGCTAAACCAAGATACTAATGAATTACCAAGAAAGTGACAAGTATCACTGATACTTTTTCTATCAAGTTTGCACCCGGGAAAGTCGGCATCCGAGTAACTAATTAAATCAAATGCAACATCTCTAGGATAAAACAGTCCCAAATTTTGAGTGCCAACAAGATATCTAAAAATTCTTTTAACAGCATTGAGATGTGATTCTTTAGAATTTGATTGATATCTAGCACACATACAAACACTAAACATAATATCGGGTCTACTTGCAGTTAAATAAAGAAGTAAGCCGATCATATCTCGATATTTTGTTTGATCAATGGACTTACATTTTTTATCATTGTCTAACTTAATGGATGTGCTCATAGGTGTTCCAGCTATTTTTGAGTCACACATACCAAACTTTTTGAGTAGTTCTTTTGTGTACTTAGCTTGGTTGATAAAAATTCATTCCTTACATTGTTTGATTTGATGCCCAAGGAAATAATTTAGCTCCCCCATCATGCTCATCTCAAACTCACCTTGCATACACTCAGCAAATTCCTTACACAAGGTTTCATTACAAAAGGTTGCATTAGTAGCACCAAATATAATGTCATCAGCATATATTTGCACAATAAGTAAATCATCATTTTTAGTTTTAACAAAAAGTGTTGTGTCAATTGTTCCTCTAGAAAAATTATTTTTAATCAAAAATTTGCTTAATCGTTCATACTGTAACAAGCCCGCGAGGGACCTCGCTACAGTTCGGACTCGATTTGTGCCACGGTTCTAAATCTTGAACCAAAGAGTCCAAATCCGGCAAATCGTTTTGAGAAAAAACAGATTTTTTGAAAGAAGTGCCAAACATGGACTGCTTTGCCAGATAACAGAGTCGCCACCTAAATATTTTTTAAATGGGGAATTTAGGAAACCCTAACTCGGTGCCAAAGGCCACGTGTCCGTCATCACCAAAGTTGGCTCGGGAACTTGGGTACGATTGGGGAAGGTCACATCGTGAGCACCCCCGCTCGCCCGGTCAAAGACCGGCCTCTACTAACCATGATATCTGCTTTTGAAAACATTGTATGCTCTTATTCCGGTTATTAGCCTAGGTTACTATGTGATGCGCACAGCATACAAGTATAGACTGAGTCGCCTGAATTGGAACAAAACATTTCATGTTTGTTTGTTTGTTTGAAAATGGTTTGATGGTGCTACCCGCAAGTAGGCTAAGACGTGGATTTGCCACCCTCGGGTGGGCTTAAGAAAACATGATTTTGCCACTATCTAGTGGGCTTAAAACAAACAGTCAATGCATTGTTCCAATCCAAATAACACAACCTTCACCCACAGGCATTCAAGGCAGTTATATCACATAAGCACATAGCCTCATGGCAAGCATGCTATTCATGGCAACACTCACACGCATGCAAGGATGCTAAAGCATAAAACTTACCAAGTACTCCAAGCCAAAACAGAAACCGATTAGAAATCTATGCATGATCCTAAATACACAGAATTGCCTAATGCAACACATGCAAAATGCAACAATAGCAGGCTCGGCTATTCTAAATATGGCATATGGAATGCTACAACTAACACATATTCAACTTGGAATTGAAATACAAATGCAGTTTGTATGATGCGCCGAGCCCGGTGCGTGCAAAACAGATGAATGATGCAAACATGCTGTCATACTGTATGCTAATTGAAATATGTCCTATATCTAACCATCATAAGCAGATAAATAAAAGGGAAGAAAGACGTGGGGTTGGAAGACATACATCACACTCACCCACACTTATTACAATTATGCCCTCGCGCAGAGGGTCCGAATAAATAATAATACAGTCCGAAATAAAAGAATAAAAGAATAGTACAGTCCGAAATAATACAGATTCCTAATTAATTAACGAATTAAATAAGAAAGCTGTAAACTGGCATGCAAGCCAGGGGCTGCCTTGATTCTGATGAATGATGCATGCCGGGCTGCTTTGGCGCTGAAATCCACTGGGATGCCCCGATTAGCCTCTGTTTGCAATATTCCTCGAAATGCGTGCCGAGCTTCGAAAAGTTGCTGATTCTTCATTTTGCTACAACAGAGAGCAGGAAAGGGGCATAGCAATGTATTTCACAAATATATGCATGCCTCGATCCTCGTGCCACCAATCATGCATATCGATGCATGATGGCCGAGGAGCCGAATTGCACAGCTCAATATAGGATGAATGCACATGAATGCTACAACAAAACCTAACTCCATCATGGGTAATCCGGAGTGTTGGTGACTTGGGAATTGAGACCCGTTCCGTCACTCAGAGTACGAAACGTGCCTCGTTTCCCGTGCCCGAGCTAACTCCTATGCCGAACACGATGCAATATGCATGATATGCATGAATACAACCTAAGATACAACCTAGTATGCACAATGCAGATGAAAATGAGATGCCTCGAAATGCGTGCACGCGGGCACGCGAACCGAGGAAATGCATGAATGCAATCTAAGATACAACTTAGTATGCACTATGCTGGTGAAAACGAGATGCCTCGAAATGCGTGCACACAGGCACGCAAATCGAGGTAATGACACACGCGATATAATGAGACTAAAAATGGCATGACAATGTAATATGGGCTTATACCAACATGAGTGAGCCTCAGCCACACTCACACAGGAGGCCAAATAGATGAAAAGTGAAGTGCCTCGAAATGCGTACACACGGGCACGCAAACTGAGGTAATGACATAAAGGCATGAAATGACCTGAAATATGATATACAATGAGACTAAAATGAGATGTCTCGAAATGCGTGCCCACGGGCACGCATACCGAGAAAATGGCATACGGAATGCCATGATGCTAAGATGACATACAGGATGCAAAATGGACTTATACTAACATGAGTAAGCCTCAGCCACACTTACATAAGAGGCCAATGGATGAAAGTGAAGTGCCTCGAAATGCGTGCACCCGGGCACGCAAACTGAGGCGAAGGCATACAGGCATGAAATGACCTATGAAGTGAAATGAGGGCTTACACCAACATGAGAGGGCCTCAGCCGCACTCACATAAGAGGCCGTGAGATGAAAAAGATGCGCCTCGAAATGCGTACGCACGGGCACGCAAAACGAGGAGATGGCATACGCAATGCCGTATGGGCTTACACCAACACGAGTGAACCTCAGTCACACTCACATGGGAGGCCATCGGATAAAAAAAAAAGTTACCTCGAAATGCGTGCACACGGGCACACAAACCGAGGCATGGCCCGAAGGCATGAAATGGCATACGGAATGCGAATTGGGCTTACGCTAACATGAGAGGGCCTCAGCCACACTCACATAAGCCGCCGAGAGATGAGAATGAGCTGCCTCGAAATGCGTGCACACGGGCACGCAAACCAAGGCAGTGACATACAGGCATGAAATGGCATGCAAATGAAACGTGGCATATGGCATATGAAAAATGCAAATTTCAGTAGCTAAAATGATGCACAAATAGCCCCCGAATTATGACAAAATTACACCCGATGCCCGAAATGCAATGTTATGCACCCGAAACGACCTACAGCCCTACTAAACATGCACAATATGGACATAACATGTAAAACAGTAGCAAGGCAGCCCCTAAAATAGCATTTTTTTAGTACAAAGTATGGCCAAACAATGATCACAAGTAAGGTAAAAAAAGCTTGCAAAAATGGGGGAAAAGAGGAGAATTACAAAGCAAGTGGTATATACAATGCTCAAACTAAAAAACACAGTTCTAAAAAATTAAATAGGGGCCAAAAATATGCACATTTACAAGAGATGACATCCCACAATTCAGTATGTAGATAGGCTAAACATAGCATGCAAAATAATGAGCCAACAAAGGCTATAACATGAGGTACCAAAAGCATGCATCAAACAACCCTGGACCCTTAACAAAACATGAATAATGGGTCATTTTAAGACACTTTCTAAGCCTGATGAAGGCTCAAAATAGAAGCCAAGCAAGCCCAACAAAGCATGCAATTTTACGGTAAATTGAGGGAATTGTGAAACAAGTACATGATGGAGTTACCAAACATAGTTGAGCTCTTCTTCAATGTTGAAGAGGGACTCAAAATAGGCCCACTCACAGTATATTTCATGCTCGAAAACAGAACACTCATGAGCTAAAAATAGCATGCAAAAGTAAGAGTATAACATGAATTCAAAGCAAGTGGCATGCAGAGCATGAAAACAAGGTTGAGCCCTTCTTCAATGTTGAAGAGGGGCTCAAAATAAGCACAATATTAGTTCATGAGATGCTCCAAATCAGATCACAAATAGGCCAAATAAATCATGCAATTTTACGGGAAATATGGAGGATTACAAATAAAGTGCATGATAGAGAGGCCAAACATGGTTGAGCCCTTCTTCAATGTTGAAGAGGGGCTCAAAATAGGCCCACTCACAGTTTATATCAAGCTCGAAAATGGATCAATCATAAGCCAAACAAAGCATGCAAAATATTGGCATAAATAGTGATATTGAAGGAAGTGCATCATAGAGGTGCCAAATGGGGTTGAGCCCTTCTACAATGTTGTAGAGGGGCTCAAAATAAGCCTAATCTCAGTAGGGGTCGGAGCCCAAAACAGAGAGAAAATAGGGTAAATAATTGATGCAAAAAAGTGCTAGAAAAAGGGAATTAGTGACTTACCCTTGAAGATCAAACTTTTGTGGCTTCTTGGCTTGAATTTGTTGATCCTTAGCCTTTGAAAATCACTCCTTTGCTGCTGAAATGGAGGTGGTGATGGTGAGGTTTAGGGTTGATGAAGGAATGGCCTAGAACCTTGAAGGATTTTGGAGCTTTTGGCTATGAAAATGGAGGTTTTGGGAGATGAAGCCTTGAGGAAAAATTTGCTAACCCTAGCAAAGGAGCTCCTCAGCCCCTTAAATAGACCAAAAAGGGGTGTAAAAGGGGAGGGAAATGCACCCAAGCTTTCCCTCCCAAAATATCCCCCGGAGGGCTGAGATATTTTGAAAAACAGCTGGACAGCTGTAAAGGGTCCAAAAGCAGAAAGCTGGCCGGCCAGCCACCCCAACTGGTCGGCCAGCCACTCCCCCTGGCCGGCCGGCCATGGCCAAAAAATGAACTGAAGAATTGCTGGCCGACCACCATGTTTTGGTGTCCTCCCAGGTGTGTAGAACAAGGTTCCAAGGTTGGAATTTGGCAACTCTGAAACAGGAGTCACAACATTGAACTTGAAGGAGAGGCTCAAAAATGAAAGTAACAATTACTGGCCGACCACCACTTTTTAGGGTCCTCCCATGTGTGTAGAATAAGACCCCATGGTTGGAATTTGGCAACTCTGGAACAGGAGTCACAACATTGAACTTGAAGGAGAGGCTCAAAAATGAAAATCACAATTACTGGCCGACTAGTACTTTTTAGGGTCCTCCCATGTCCCCTCATCACAAATATGTAGTCCCGGCTCGAAGAAAATATCATTAGGGTGTTCAACATTAGCCCGGAAGTGAGCAAAACGGGCGCCGGAGGAGCGAAACTGGTTTTCTGGAACAATTGCTGGCCTCCCACCCTCCAGTGATCTTCCTGGTGCTAAAACAGAGGTACCTGCCAAATTTGAACAAAAACCGATGCGAAATGAATGCTCGGGGCCCAAATCACGCAGTTCGGGGTCCCGAAAATAGGCTGCAGGCACCGAAAGTGGTGTTCGGCCACGAAGTGGGTATCAGAGGCCCCAGTGTTCCTCAATATGATAAAACAGAGGTACTTGCCAAAAACCGGAGAAATCGGAGATGGTTGGGCGGTCCCGAACCGAGGCGCACGGCCTGACGGCTCCGAAAACCGGGAACCGGGCTCCGAAATGGGCAAAATGGCCTACGGCCACGAAAAGTAGCTCACGGCCACTGAGAGATAGCCTATAGGACCACTCCCTCCCCTCAGGAAAGAAAACAGAGAAAACCGAGTCTGGTTCGCAAACCGAGGCAAGGCACAGGAGAAAGTTCGGGAGTCCGGAGGCGGGGCACACGGCCGCGACTCTGAGACTTCTGAACGAGCGCAGTATGCAACATCACCGAGCGCTCAATCGGTGACATCTGAGCCTTAAGGTCGGTCAAAAATGGGGTGTCTACAGTTGCCCCTCTTTGACAGAACTCGGAAGTCAAGAAGTGACAGGAGTGAATGTCAAAGCCCAGAGACGACCCATTTTTGACAAGGCCGAAGACTTAGACAATCATACAAGATGGACAGAGATGTGCCCGCAGGCGTGCCCGCAGGCAAAAGGGGGGGCAAAATGCAAAGCGACATGCGAAGAGCCAGATGATCATGCAAATGCAGCAAGCTGTAATGAAGCAAGTATTGACAAATAGATGCAACAGTTTTAAGCAAGAATGCAAAGCAACAACTACATTTCATGCAGTTAGGAATGCGGAGAATCATTCAATTCTCATCGCGTCTCACACGGAGAAGATACGATACCTGCGCGATTCGTCTGGTCGCACCAGCCTCAAATGAACCGTACATACAATATCGTGTCTGCAAAATAGAGAAATTCAACAAGAACAATACGCCAACAACATATATTCAATGTGATTCCTGTGATTCTGAAAGTTTGACACACGCAGTGTCGGCGAGTGGATGCATCACAATGCGAGAAAAGATAATGCGTGACAACGTATGCTCAAGCATAGAAGTATTGTACACCAAGAAATCACGTATGACAATGCAAAACATTCATGAGAATGCAAATTATGAGCCAAATAATGCAAAACGAGCACAAATCAGGGTGCCTGTTTGTTGCGCAACAACGAGCTGGGAAACGCGCATTTCGGCGACGGCAACTCGATCGCGGCCTGTGATTCACCTCCCGGAGAGGTCACAACATGTTTAAAAAGGATACACTCTGATTTTGATGAATAATGATGAGACACATGTCAGAAATTGCAATTAAAGTTCCGGTGGAGCAATTCGGCGCCAGAAAGTGCACTTTTCTTGAACTTTTTCAGGTCCCGGGAACTCCGATTTTCCTCAAAATTTGCAAAGAGGTAGGGGAGGGGGTGGGGACCATGGTCGGCCAGCTCATTGCCCTAGGAGAGGCCATCGGCCAGGGGCAAAAAAGTAAATGGCCGGCCAGCCAGAAAAGGTGGCCGGCCGGCCACTGCCCAAAAGTAGGGGCATTTTGGTCATTTCGGCTATTTCTATATATATCCACCTCCATTCAATCCGAAATCACTCCCCCAAGTGTGAAATTCTCTCCTTTTGCTTCCTAAGCCATTTTCTTCTTCAGATCTGCATTTTATACGCGCCCTCCGGCCTTCCACACAAGTTGTTTTCGCGAAATCTTCCAGTTTTAAACACTTTGAGCCGACTAAATTTTGATTTCGGGGCTTCTCTTCTCATTTTCACCACTTGAGGTAATTTTGTCTCAATATTTGGAAGATTTTCCCGGGAGTTGACTTTTGTTGACTTTTTCATTTCCCGAGAGTTGACTTTTGTTGACTTTTTCCAATTTTGGCTCATTTTGCTCATTTTTGCTTCTCTTTGCAGATTTCTTGACATGGCGGGTCATTTCCCTCACGGTGGAGGTTTTCCCGGCGCCGGAGATGATTTTGATATTATGACATTGCCCCCGAGGGTTCGCCCTTTTGTTCCCGATCGATACGCCCCAGCGGTACATAGGCTTCCGCGAGCTGTTTTCCGTCATTTCACCGAGTTCAACGATCGGGTATCAGGGGATCTTCTTCTGCGAGAGCCAGAGCAGCACCTCTCCCACGATGCAGAGGTATTTTACTTTATTTTCTGTATCTTTCGTGCATTTTGTATCTTTGCCATGCTTAGACACACAGTTTAGCTTATGACATAGTACTTGCATTCTGAGCATGTGACTTAGCCACTTGAATTTCATGAACACAGCTCATTGACTGATCGTGAACGCACAGTACACATTAGTTAGAAATTGAACACACGGCTCAAACATTGATTCACCGAACACACAGCCCGAAGTTGAAAATGAGCACACAGCACATACTGACTAAGAGTAGAACACACAGTCCCAAACTCATATTTTCTGAACACGCAGCCCAGATTTGAAGCGAACACACAGCCCACTGATTAAGAGTTGAACGCACAGCCCTAAACTCTGATTTACTGAACACACAGCCCAGATTTGAATTGAACACACAACCCACTGATTAAGAGTAGAACACACAGTCCCAAACTCTGATTTACTGAACACGCAGCCCAGATTTGAAGTGAACACACAGCCCACTGATTAAGAGTAGAACACACAGTTCCAAACTCTGATTTACGGAACACGCAGCCCAGGTTTGAAGTGAACACACAGCCCACTGATTTAAGAATAGAACACACAGCTCTAAACTCTGATTTACTGAACACGCAGCCCAGATTTGAAGTGAACACACAGCCCACTGATTAAGAGTAGAACACACAGTCCCAAACTCTGATTTACTGAACACACAGCCCAGATTTGAAGTGAACACACAGCCCACTGATTAAGAGTTGAACACGCAGCCCAAAACACGGATTTACTGAACACGCAGCCCAGATTTGAAGTGAACACACAGCCCACTGATTAAGAGTAGAACACACAGCCCTAAACTCTGATTTACTGAACACGCAGCCCAGATTTGAAGTGAACACACAGCCCACTGATTAAGAGTTGAACACGCAGCCCAAAACACGGATTTACTGAACACGCAGCCCAGATTTGAAAGTGAACACACAGCCCACTGATTTGTACATAGCTCATTCATTTCATTTGCACACAGCTTGTTCATTTCAGTTTGCACACAGCTTGTATTTTCTTGCGTACTGAACACATGTATTCATTCTGAACGCAGGTTGGTTCTCGCACCGTGCGAGGGTATGGCTCCACCGCCGCAAGGGAGTGGTATGCTGAGCTTCCGGAAGCTGTCCGGGATTTGGTTGACTTTGTAGGATTCGGACCATTCTGCAGGGGGTTATCTCATTGTCTTATCAGTAGGACATTGTTTGCTGCTCTGGCAGAGAGATGGTGGGACACCACCAATTCTTTCCATTTTTCTGCGACCGGGGATATGACCATGACCCCACTAGACTTCGCTGTACTCACCGGCCTAGACCTAGGCGGTGGACCCATTCCCTATGACGAGGATATGGGTGAGTGGGAGGCTGCTTGGATGCATCTATTGGGGGCACTCCCGCCTGTAGACAGAGCTTCCGGGAGGGTTCGGTATACTTGGTTCTCTTCCCATTTCCGGCGGCCACAGATGGAGCCTGAGTCTCCCGAGGAGGTCGAGCAGTATACCCGTGGTTTCCTCATGTTCCTCTTTGGCACTACTCTGTTTGCTGATAGAGGAAACATGGTTGGGCTGTATCTCTTGAGTGCCCTAGTAGACCTATCACAGGTCAATCAGTATGATTGGGGCGGCGCTGGCCTGGCTACCCTTTATTGTTACATGAGCGCAGTCTCTCGCGGGCGGGGGGACTTACTCGGCGGCTACTGGAGAGCTTGGGAGGCACATTCTGTCCTCTTGATTTACATTTTTGCTCCTCATTACTTGTTCACTGCACACACGGCGCACTTTGCATTCTGTATTCTGCCTTTAGCACTTTGTATTCACATTCCGCACTGCTTTTCTCAGCTATGGGTATATGCATATTTCCCCACATTAGCCCCGGAGATGGAGGTGGCAGGACCTCCTATGACTCCGTTTTCATTGATGTTTGAGGGCGAGCACCTGTCGAGGCCTCGAGAGACTCTCTTCTCTCTGCGACAGTACTTCGACACCGTGCGCGCGACAGAGGTATTTCAGAACTCTCAGTTCCTTTCATTTTCATCTTTGATATGCTTTGTATTTCTTGATTTCTGATTGATTTGTACACTGGTTATCCGCAGATCACCTGGCAACCCTGGGCAGTCTTTGGCGACGATCTCGAGAATCAGTACCCCGGAGGGTCAACTAGTTCCCAGTATAGGTTCCTGCTCGAGGGACCAGTCGGCAGGGCTTGGTTCTTGGGGGAACGCTTTCAGCGTCAGGTGTGGGGGTATGATTCTCAAGACCCTCCTGCTGTGCCTCCACCCACTATGCGGACTGCCGACAGGCTATCTACTGAGGAGGTCACTAGGGACATGCAGGGCACCGATGCTTTATTACATCTCATTGAGGGGAACTACGCCACCTATCGCCGCATATATCTGATGCCCCCCTTGACGGGAGTACGGGCTCCACCACTGAGGCCCACCGGCGCACCATCTTCGAGTCGTGCCCGTGCTGCAGACATCCCCTCTTCTAGCAGGGCTGGTGCATCTAGAGGTAGAGGCAGGTCGATTCCTCCGATCCCTCCGACTCTCGATCATCCTGGATGGCCAGATATGCCGACTGAGTTGACGAGTTAGCAGTATGGGACTACTTCTCCGATTCCGATCCCTATAGAGCCTCCGATGCCTGGTCACAGATATGTCAGAGACCCTGATTCACCACCGGTATGTTTTACAGCTTTGATTTATCAGTTGGACATTTGGACATCCATTCATTTACTGATAGTTTTGCATTTGTGTTTGTAGCCTCCAGTCGAGTACATGGACGAGATGCTTGGGATGTTAGCCTCACTCGAGGGGATGGTCCTGCGTAGAGAGGCACAGATGTCCATCATGGGCTTCCTGGTTCCCTTCATCTCTCTTGCATTTATCATATTTGTGATGACATGCTGGTCTTGAGCATTCTGCTGCACTGATAGGCTGCGTAGAACACATCTGGCACACACCCCACTCACATACTGTGCTTGCACCTGCTTTTTATGTTTGAACTGATGTATTGCACTTTTCATTTTCAGATGCCTCCCGTATATGCTTCGACACGAGGTGGGCCACCCGGGCCTTCTCAGAGAGGTCGAGGTGCTAGACCTGCTCGAGGTACTGGGCCTCGAGGAGTCGGGCCATCCAGGCCTTACCGAGGAGCTCGAGGAGCAGGGTCGTCTCGCAGACACAGGGCACCCATTGTCGAGGATGAGGAGGAGGAGGTCGCAGATCGTGTGTCAGAGACATCTCCTGGGGAGGGAGGCTCCGGTCTTGGTTCTGGGAGCGGGGGTGAGGCTGAGGGAGATCCGGAGGATGACAGCTCTGATCCGGATGGTGATGATGGTGCAGAAGTTATCCCGCAGAAGAGGATGAGAGGGCCTCCTCATTCCCGTTCCCGAGGATACTGATGTTATTTCCTGCTTTATTTTACTTTTTGGCTAGTAGTTTGTAGCACTTTGCACATTATTAGGCAGTTTTATTTCCTGTAAAACTTGTACCTTTATTTTGTTGTAAAACATGATGGAATGAAACAGTTTTTTGAAAAGATGTTTGTATTTGAAATTCTTAGCATCGCATCGCATCATTTTGCACAAAAATGGAATCGAATGAAAATGTGCCTCATGTATTTACCGGGTCAGGTAATGAACCGACGCAACAAATCAAAACAACTCGACTCACTAAGAAATAACAGAATCTTAGCAAGTTTACAACTCGATAAACAAAGTACAACAATGTTAACGACTCAATAGACAAGACTTAACAAAATCGTATAACCAAAAAGTAACAATTCAAAGCACAAAATGCGACCGCTCGACAAAACTTACAACTCGATAAACAAAACAACAACTCGATAAGCAAAAATACGACAGAACAAACTTTGGACGGACAATCCGGATGATGGAACGCGCCCGTAACTGAGAGAAATGGAGGCCTTCGACATTCCCGATGCATGAAAGTGCCTCAGACTTCCTTCCGGCGGGCAAAACAGGACCAACGCGCGGCCGAAAACATTTTGCATTTGGAGACTAGAGAGTGGCCGGCCTACTAGAATAGATGGCCGGCCGGCCACCTCCCCCGTAACCTCCAGAAATTTGACACGTGTCCTTTAAATAGTGTTTTGCCCCTCTATAAAAGCCCCACCCTTGGACCTTATTCATTTCATCACCATTCCTCACAAAAATGGAGGCATTTCTCGCAGAAAATCTCACATCTTGGATTTCTTCTTTAGATGGCTCGGAGAAGTTGAACTTCCGGGGTTTTGGCTTGAATGCACTGTTCACGCTGGGCCGGACTCCACTGCATCTTCCTTTCCTCTATGCCGCGGCAAGGTTTTGGAACCCGGTGACGCACGTCTTCAGCTTCAGAGGGCAAGAGGTATGCCCTACTTTTGAAGATTTTCAAGCCTTGATGGAATCTGAGCGAGGCGAGGAGATCTTGCCCCAGCTCAATTTTGGCTATGCCCAGACCTTAGGGCGGATGTGCGGTCTTAATGCGCATGATGCTAGATCTCTGATTGGTGATGGCATGTTGGATATCCCGAGCCTGATTTACCAATTTTCTGATGCCGGTGACCGCAGCAACCACTATTGGCAAGGTTTCCGGCAGCATGCCCTCTGCTTGTGCCTACTATCTCATTTTCTGTTTGTCTCGGGCTCCGGAGGAGCTAGCATTCGTTTGATTGAAGTCGCTCAAGGCTTGACAGAAGGAAAGAGTTGCATCGCCATGACTCTGGCCGAGACACTGATGGGCTTGGATGCTTTCCACTGCCGAGAGACAACCAGGTTTGCAGGGAGTCCACTACTGCTACAGGTAATGTTTCCCACCCAAGCTCACATGTATATTTGCTCACATCACTCGGCCCTCGGGCTCGGTTTTTCTCACAAAACCCTCATCTTACTTTTCTCTCATCGCACATCTCTCTATTCTTTATTCTCTCATTTTTCATCCCTCCCCAGATATGGTTGATGGATAAATTGCAAGTTGTGGATTCTTGCCCTGCTTATTCAGCCCGCGGCTACTTCTTTCGGCAACGCCTAGTCAATGCTCCGGATGAGGGATGGTGGTTTGAATGGATGTGCAACTTGTCGGCGGATCGCATTGCGTGGCGTTGTCCTTGGTTCAATCTCCCGGCAATGAGCTATAGCATGTCCCGGCAGGTCGGGATTCGACTGATCGGCTTGACTCATTGTGTGTTCTATTTCCCATTCCGTATTCTGCGCCAGTTTGGCCGTGATTAGACTTGCCCTCCGGAGGGGATTGAGTATCCGGCTACATTTCCAGTTCGAGGCGCACAGTTGGCTCGACAGGCCGCAGCATGGAGAGTTAGAGAGCTTCTGGCCCCTGCTCCTATTTTCAGTTGCACTTTATCTAACGAGTGCTGGGATTGGCTCAACGAAGAAGCACAGGTTGGGCCTAGGTTGGCATCAGAGGCTTCAACTAGCTCTGGAAGGGGGCGCAGGGACACCTGACTGGACTATGCCCCAGATTTATTGCTTTATTAGTACTTTCAAGTTTTCTTTATGAGTGTAATAAAAAAGCAACTTCAATTGTATGCGAGAGCAGGAGAACTCTGTTTTGAAATCAATGAAATTGAAGGTTGTGGTACTTAAAATTTTCCGCTTTGGTCCAAAAATGGTCTTAGTTGTGAAAAGATTAATTTGAACAAAGTCAACTTTTATTAAAACTTTTCAAAACTATTTTCGATATGGATCAGAACTGGACACGCCTGAGATCTGTCACTGAGATGCACAACCCCAGATCCTAGCAACTGGAAAGTTGCCCCTAGTCTGAATGGTACCACAGCACCTCCTGGCAACGGAAAGTTGCCCCTAGTTTGAATAGCACTATACCGGAGATCACGATAAATGCTGATGGATAAGGATGACTGAGATGATCAAAATGGACAAAGTTGATCGGGGAAAATGTTTATGGCTGAACTTCAGGATGAAGCTGCCTACGTATCCCAAAGATGGGAATCAAGCCTTACGTAGTTCAGGCTCAGGTTCGCTCGGGTATTTTTACTCTCCTTTTGCGCTCTAACTTTTGCCAAGGCCGCCCTTTGCGGGTTTTCAACCTTGCGAGCTCAGTTTTTATATTTTCAAATTTTTTGTGCTCTGAGTTTTGCCTAGGTCGCCCTTTCGGGTTTTCGGCCTAGCGAGCCTCTCAAGGGTAGTATTTCTTCAACTTGTCCATGTTGATCGGTTGTGAAAACTCTAAGCCATCCAGATCCATCAGAACCACAGCTCCACCTGACCAGATTGACTTAATGATGTAGGGACCAGTCCAATTGGGTCTGAACTTGCCCCTTGGGTCGTGGATGGGAGCTCGGTTGTCCTTGAGTACTAAATCTCCTTCCTTTAAGTTCCTGGACTTAACCTTCTTGTTAAAAGCCCGGGCGATTCTGCGTTGATAACCCTGAACATGGTACAGTGCCTTCAACCTTCTTTCATCAAAAAGCATGAGTTCCTCGAATCTATTCTGCTGCCAATCTGCCTCGGCTATTTGGCACTCGGCCAATACTCTCAACGACGGAACCTCAATCTCAATTGGTAGAATGGCCTCCATCCCATAGACTAATGAATACGGAGTCGCCCCTGTAGAAGTTCTGATTGAAGTCCGGTAGCCCCACAGAGCGAACGGAAGCTTATCTGGCCAATCCCGATAGGTTTCCACCATCTTCTGCAGTATGCGCTTGATGTTCTTGTTGGCGGCCTCAACTGCTCCGTTGGTTTGCGGCCGGTAAGTAGACGACTTATGAAAAGCCACATTGTATTTTTCCAACAAGTCTATCACTTCCTTCTTGAAGTGGGAACCATTGTCTGAAACGATTTCATTTGGGACTCCGTAGCGACAGATGATGTTGTTCCTGATAAATTTTGCTACATGCGAAGCCTTCAACACCGCATAAGATTGGGCCTCGACCCACTTTGTAAAGTAATCTATCGCTACGAGGATGAACTCATGCCCATTCGACCCCTTTGGCGTGACAGCTCCGATCACATCAATTTCTCAGACTGAAAAAGGCCATGGCGAAGTCATGTTGTACAGCTTCGACGGCGGGATGTTCATGCGGTTTGCATGGATCTGACATTTGTGGCATCGCCGAACAAAACCAATACAATCCTCCTCCATGGTGGACCAGTAATAACCCTGTCTGAGGATCTTCCTTGCCAGCATGACCCCATTCATGTGTGCACCACATTCTCCCCCGTGGATGGCTTGCATTAGACGCTTTGATTCCTCTGCATCGACACACAGTTTATGCATTCCCAGATGACCTCGTTTATACAGTTTACCCCCGCAGATGATGAACTGAACGGCCAATCTTCTTATTGCCTTTTTGTCTTTGGCATTTACCCCTGGCGGGTACGCTTCTTTCTCCAAGAAATTCCAGATATCGTGATACCAAGGGTGTTCGTCCTGAACTTCATCTATGGCTGCAATCGACTCATAGGCAGGTGCAAATTTCTGATCAATGATGACTGGACGCATCCGGATTCCAGTCGGGATGTCTATCATAGATGATAGAGTTGCTAAAGAATCTGCGAACCTGTTGTTCTCTCTCAGTAGATGAGTAAAGCTTAACTTTTCAAACCGAGGAATCAGCAAGTCCAAGGTCTGGTGATACATCATCATATTTTCCTCTTTTACTTTCCAGTCTCCTTTAGCTTGAGACACAACAAGGTTCGAATCCCCAATGACATCCAGCCGTTTTGCCCCTAGTTCCAGGGCTGCTTCCAAACCAGCAATGCACGCTTCGTATTCTGCTTCATTGTTTGAGACTTTGAATCGGAGTTTGAAGGCTAGAGGGATACGGGAATCATCGGGTGCTATCAACAACACTCCTATCCCATACCCATGTTGATTTCATGCTCCGTCAAAGTACATCGTCCAGGCTTCTTCGTCGATATACAGAATTGCTTCATCTGGGAATAGATACTTAACTGCTTCATCCCCCTCAACCGGATGGTCGGCAAGGAACTCTGCTACCGCTCTTCCTTTGACTGACTTGCGGGTGACATATGTGAGATCAAATTCGGAGAGCAACAGCAACCAACGGGCTAGCCTACCTGTAAGTGCTGGTTTCTCAAAGAGATATTTGATGGGATCAAGTCGTGAAACCAACATTACAGAGTGAGCTAACAGGTAGTGCCGCAGCTTCCTGGTAGCCCATACCAGAGCTAAGCAAGCCTTTTCTAGCAGCGTATACCGGGTCTCATACTCCAGCATTTTCTTGCTCAAATAATAGATGGCTCTTTCCACCTTATCTTCTGATTCTTATGCAAGCATGCAGCCCATTGTAGTTTCAGTCACTGACAGATACAAAATCAACGGTTTCCCCAGTTCTGGTGGTGATAAAACGGGTGGGTTCTGTAGATATTCTTTAATCTGTTCAAATGCAGCTTGACATCGGCCGTCCCATTGGAACTTCTTTCCTTTCTTGAGGAGGCCAAAAAGTGGTTCACAAGTCAAGGTTAGTTTTGAAATAAACCGTCTTATGAATTGCACTTTACCCAGAAAGTCTCGCACCTCCTTTTCAGTCCTTGGTGGTGGCATTTCTAAGATGGCCTTGATTTTGGAAGGGTCGACCTCGATGCCCCTTTGCGTAATCAGGAACCCCAGCATTTTTCCCGCTGTAACACCAAATGTACATTTCTGAGGGTTTAGCCGCAACCGGAATTCCCTGATCCTTTGGAAAAACTTATGCAAGACGGTGTAGTGGCCCTCTCTTTCTTTGGACTTGACAATCATGTCGTCCACATACACCTCAACCTCTTTGTGGATCATATCATGTAATATTGTGGTCGCGGCCCGTTGATAAGTAGCTCCAGCGTTCTTCAACCCAAACGGCATTACCCGGTAGCAGTATGTCCCCCACGGGGTGGTGAATGCAGTCTTTTCCCGGTCTTCGGGTGCCATCACTATCTGATTGTACCCTGAGAAGCCATCCATAAATGAGAGCAAAGCATGCCCTGCCGTGAAATCTACCAACTCATCGATGTGCGGCAAGGGGAAGTCGTCCTTCAGACTAACTCTGTTCAAATCCCTGAAGTCTACACACACCCGGATCCTGCCATCTTTCTTCGGCACCGGCACAATGTTGGCCAACCAAGTCGGATATTCAGATACCAGCAGGAAGCCTGCGTCAATTTGCTTGGTGACCTCTTCTTTGATCTTGAGAGCCCAATCCGGGCGGATCCTTCTGAGTTTCTGCTTGACAGGTCGGGCCTCGGGGTCAAGAGGGATCCGATGCTGTACAATCTCAGGATCGATTCCAGGCATGTCTTCGTAGGACCACGCGAAAACATCTTTGAAATCTTTTAATAAAGCGACTAAGCGCTCGCGTTCCTCCGAAGACAACGTGGACCCGATCTGGACCAGCCGCGGGTCCTCCTCAGTACCAATGTTCACGGTAGTGATCTCGTCCACTAGGGGTTTAACAAACCTCTCCTGCTCCTGTTCAATTAAACGTTGTAAAACCGGAGGAACTTCGTCCTCTTCGTTTTCATCAAAGTTTTGAAAGTCTGAATTGATGCAATAAATTAGGGGCACAGAAAAGTACTCGGAAACCACAGGCAATTCATTCTCATTAGGCACATCCAAATCATCCAATTCTTCGATTACAACAAACTCAAATGAAAAGGAAAAAGACGACCTGGACAGGACTGTGGCATCCGGGTTAACACCCCCAGGAGTACCAGACTCAGACTCAGTCGAGCTGGAACCTGATTCCGACTCACAAGACTCGGTGGAATCAGATTCCGGCTCACTACCTGACCCGGTGCTGCTGGACAGAAATCCCTCCTCGTATTGCCAGGTGAGGGAAGGTGCGATTAATGCATCCAAGATAGCTGCTGGTCGGCTCGCAGCCGTTTCATTCCCGATCATGGAAACCAGAAAGTTATCCCCCAAGCACTCTTGGTCGATCGGAGGATCAGAGAGGAGACATGCCAGTGCTACCCCCATTTCAAATTCAATGCCCTTAGGATCCACTGCTTTATACTGCTCAACCTCAGTTGTTGGGTCTGTCTGCTCTGTGGCAACGTCATCCCCGGATAGTTGCAGGTCGAAAAAGATCTCGAAGCCTAACACGCGCTTCTTCTCCGCGTTCAGCCACGGCTCTGGGAAGCCGCAAAATGGAAAGTCCTCCCCCTCCCGGACAAAGCGTCCGTTCAGGGTACCCTGGATGGGCCTATGCATTAAATCAAAAGGCTTCCCAGCCTATTTTGCTCTGGCTCTGCCGGCCATTTCCTTACCTTTTCTCACCCAGTCCTCTTTGGTGGGCAGATAACCCAGTCCAAAGGTATGCGGGTTATGTGGCACTTCGGCCAACGCTGCGACTCCTTTCCTGCTGCTTCTTCCCAATCCCATCCCGGGGATATGTTGTAGCTTGTTCATGAGGTAGACGGCTTGAGCGCTGACATACACACCCTCATTCACAGCCATAATGTTTTGCACCACCCGGGCCTCAGCCAAAGTAAATCCCGATATAAACACGTCCTCTATGCCGTGTTCAATCTCTAAGACTGGCGTAGATATCTCCGGAGGGGGATGGATTGATGAGTTCCCAAACACAATGGCTACTCCCTTTCCACAGGGGTATTTCACCATTTGATGTAGAGTGGATGAGACGGCCTTTACCTGATGCAACCAGGGTCGCCCCAAAAGCATGTTAAAGGATGCAGGGACCTCCAAGACATGAAAATCTACCTCATGTTGTCCAGGCCCAATCTTGGTTTGGATTTTTACTGTCCCCAGGACATCCCTACTTGTATTGTCGTAGGCTCTGATTACTTGAGTGGTCGGTGTGAAGTCTGCGGGCTTCAACCCGATTGCATACGCCGTTCTGGCTGGGCAGACATTGATAGCGGACCCGGTATCAACAAGTACCACCGGAATCCATTTGTCCCTGCATTCTACAGAGATGTAGAGGGGTCTGTTATGATCCACGCCCTCAGGCGGCAGCTTCTTGTCTGAAAAGGTCAATGCCGGGGAACCTCCTCCCGGAAAAACCAGCCCAACCAGCTACTCTGGTGTAGTTTCGATGGAGAGTTTGGCCTTGTCCATAGCAGATAGGACGGCCTGTCTATGCACCCTTGAAGCCATAAGCAGTCCCCAGATGGAGATGTCTGCTTGTATTCTCTTTAACTGCTTCAGTACAGCCTCTTCTTCAACTTGCTTCTCTCTCTGTTTTTCAGCTTCTCTGTCTTTACCAGATGCTTCTGGTTGGTCTAAGTGCGGGGGCTTGAAGTACCGCCCACTTCTAGTCATATGGTCTACCTCTTCGAGGTACCAGGTGCTGTCTGGTTGGCCACCCGCCCAATCTTCGTCTGTGTGGGCGAGATACAAGTCATCATCTTCCCACCACATCCCATTAGCATCTAACAGGCACCTGTCTGGTTCGGGCATGTTTGCACTCTCAGCATTTTCATTCCACATGCTCACAGCATGTCCTGCCCTCGTGCTTGCAGCACTTTCAACCTCTTCATGGTTCTTTGCTTTTCGGATCCTCTCAGAATCCCACTTCTTTTCTTGTTCCTCCAGCGTTAATTGTTCGGTTTTCAAAGTGTCTTGCTCCTGAGCGAAATTCTTTGTACCGGCGCTCTCCGGCAATTCAATCTGACTCTCGGCCCTTCCGGCCACAGTTGATACCCTCGCCCCTGCCGGGCCTTGCTCTGATTGAAATTCCACGATGTCTGGCTGATCATCTAACCACCCGACGACTTCTGCTGACTCCTCGTATTCGAACCAGTTGATTGATGCATCTCCTGATTCTTGGTCGTTGAAAAACTGGAGGTTGGCGAAGTCCTCTTCCATCGTTGTCAGCTCATCCCCCACTGATTCAAGTTTGTCCCCCCGGATCATACACAATTCAGCCTCTTCCGGCTACCCCACACTCAGCTTAGGCTGGCTCATCGACAAGATATATCCACTCGGATCATAAGCTCTGCCAGCTAAATTCTCAGACTGCTCCACCCCAGACTCAACAGTTTTGCTCTCCTCGGAAGCCTGCCCCGTTCCATTTTCGGTGGTCACCACCTTTGGCTCAGGTTGGGTTGTGGAGGTGTCCATCATGCACAAGTCAGTGCCATCATGAAGGATCACCTTTGGCTTGGGTAGGTGGGAGGGGGTAATGTAGATACTAGGGTTGTAAGACACGTCCCCAGTTTGGATGAGATTGATTCTTTTGGGTGGATCTTGGTTGTGTGCTGGGAGTGGGTTAGTTGTGACGTTGGGTCTCTCGGGAGGTAGAATGATGTTTTTGTCAATGAGGTCTTGAATCTCATGACGCAACCTGTAACATTGGTCGGTATCATGACCATGCTGCTGGTGGTATTTGCAATATTTGGCTGGGCTGTGGGAAGGGGGGAGTGGATTTGGAGGGGGCCTCGGTTCCAAGGGTTTCAGATGCCCCTTTCTGACTAGAACCCCGAGGACTTTGGACAAAGGCATATGTAGTGGGGAGAAGGTTCGTTGACCCCTGGATTGGTATCTTGAAGCTTGGTTACTGCTCCCAGATGCATCAGAAAAAGGTGTGGCCGCTGCGGGCCTTGGTTGGGGAGGGGGAGTGGTGGTGACCATACCGACCTCTGAAGCTCTTGTATTTGCAGCGCCACTCGGGCCTGCGTTGTTATTGCGGTTGAATGTTCTTCGGGGCTGCTCCCGATCCTGATCGATCAATCCTTGCTTCATCGCATCTTCGATCTGTACCCCCATCTCGTGTAAATCTGAGAAGGTGGGGAAAGGGAGTACGATCATTTTCTGCATTAACTTCGGTTGGAGATTGCGCACAATCATCCTAATTTGATCTTTGTCTGTAGGCCTCAAGGTCATCATCGATGCCTTTGCTCTCCACCGAGTTACAAAATCAGAGAAAGTCTCTTTTTGTTCCTGCCTCGTCGTTTCGAGATCACGTGTTGTAATCTCGATCTGAGTATTATATGAATATTGTGCAACGAAGGCCTCGGCCAATTCATCCCAATTTCTCTTCACATCATCTTCCAATTTTGCGTACCAGATGGCCGCAACCCCTGACAAAGTTCTGCTAAATAAAGAAAGCTTTTGCGGTCGGGTTAGGCCCATCGGCCTCAAGACATCTGAAAATAGCCGGAGATGGACCATAGGATCCCCTAATCCGTCAAAACGATCAATCTGCGGCATCTTAAATCTGTCCGGCAGTGTCACGGCCACGTCAGTATAGCCGTCTTCAATATCTGGGATGGCCTTCACCCCCTGTGATTTCTTGAAGAGCTTTTCCAATTTGCTCAATTTCAGAGTTATTTGGTCTACCTCGAACTCAAATGGAGAGTCCGGGTGATTAGGTGTCAGATTCTTGGACAGTTGCAGCGGAAGCAGGGGCGGAGCCAGCCCCGTTGGAAGACTCGTGTCCTCTTGAGTGTTTTGGAAGTTTGGCGGAGCGTTCTGTGGATTTGGGAGGGTATTCTGGGTGTTCTGGGTATTCTGAGGATTCGGAGGGGCATTCTGAGGATTTAGCAGGGTATTCTGGCCAGTGGGTGCCTGCTCAGGCAGTGGAGCCGCTGGCGGAGGGGGAATCTGATGCGCCCCTAGTGGAGGAGGGACCTGGTGTGAAGCAGATGCTGCATTCTGCTGTTGTAATCTGGTGATCAGCTCGGACTGCTGGGCCATGACAGCGGCCTGCTGTTTAGAAAATTCCGCCTGGCGGATAGCATCATCTTGCATCTGTTTCATGCTCTCATTCATCTGGCGCATCATCGCCTCCATCCCTGATGTATCCTGATGTTCCATCTGAATAACTGGCAAGTGTATCTCTATAGCGGAAATAGCAACCTCAGTCGAATTGTTCACTGCTAGGGTAGGCCTCTGCCCTGATGATCTCTGCTCAGACGGACTGCGCCTTCTCGGCCTTCTCCTGATAACCGGGGGTAGTGAATGGAACACCGGATGTCCGTCAACTAGATCCTCGGATCGAATAAGTCGGCGACCTCGTGTCCAAAGTGCTTGGGGAATATCTGATGGTTCGGAAGCAATTGTGCCATAAACTGCCCTAGCAAAAGATAAATAAAGCGAAAAGGAAATAAATAACCAGAAAAACGGGCAGCACAATAGCTTAATTTAAATACACACAACACACAGTCGGGCATACAACACGCAGTTTGATAAGCTGGAAATACACTGTCCTCAACCACTGGTCACTATTCCTGTATCACTGTTCCCCGAAACTGAATCGGATATCCGCAGACAACTGATTCTCAGATAACTGACTGATGCCCGCAGGCCTGATATCCAAACTCATAAACTGATGCCCGCAGGCCTGATGCCGAAACTCATAACCTGATACATGCATTCCCTGTAGAGACGCACTCTAGCAAGCACATAACAGATAAGTGAGAGCCAAAACACCCCTATGTTGGGGTAGGGTTTCCCTGTCCTATTTTGTCAGGAACTAGGGTTTCACTACGCACGCAGCGGCTTCAAACAACCTATAAACGGGTAAGCAACCTGTCCTAGTTTGGAATGGTCACTATGGATCCGAATATGCACTAGGTCGAATGGTCAAAAAGGGTGCCCCGGTAAAACCG
Organism: Camellia granthamiana; assembly: GCA_036172215.1. NCBI lineage: Eukaryota > Viridiplantae > Streptophyta > Magnoliopsida > Ericales > Theaceae > Camellia > Camellia granthamiana. The sequence goes on along the minus strand of CM069903.1, from coordinate 29,625,911 downwards.
GGGTTTGTGTTCCCATGCTGTCAGAGCCCAGAGCCGATCAGCCTTACGGACATGACTTGACAAGACAAGCCTCCGGCAAATCGTTCGGGAATGGCATATGGCAAACACGGTGTCCTAGGCGCACCAATGCACATGCAATGCAAAGAAACACACAGGTGTAGTCAAAAACAGATATCACGAGTTCGAGTCAAGTTCTCTAAGTCCCCAGTGGAGTCGCCAGAAACTGTAACAAGCCCGCGAGGGACCTCGCTACAGTTTGGACTCGATTTGTGCCACGGTTCTAAATCTTGAACCAAAGAGTCCAAATCCGGCAAATCGTTTTGAGAAAAAACAGATTTTTTGAAAGAAGTGCCAAACATGGACTGCTTTGCCAGATAACAGAGTCGCCACCTAAATATTTTTTAAATGGGGAATTTAGGAAACCCTAACTCGGTGCCAAAGGCCACGTGTCCGTCATCACCAAAGTTGGCTCGGGAACTTGGGTACGATTGGGGAAGGTCACATCGTGAGCACCCCCGCTCGCCCGGTCAAAGACCGGCCTCTACTAACCATGATATCTGCTTTTGAAAACATTGTATGCTCTTATTCCGGTTATTAGCCTAGGTTACTATGTGATGCGCACAGCATACAAGTATAGACTGAGTCGCCTGAATTGGAACAAAACATTTCATGTTTGTTTGTTTGTTTGAAAATGGTTTGATGGTGCTACCCGCAAGTAGGCTAAGACGTGGATTTGCCACCCTCGGGTGGGCTTAAGAAAACATGATTTTGCCACTATCTAGTGGGCTTAAAACAAACAGTCAATGCATTGTTCCAATCCAAATAACACAACCTTCACCCACAGGCATTCAAGGCAGTTATATCACATAAGCACATAGCCTCATGGCAAGCATGCTATTCATGGCAACACTCACACGCATGCAAGGATGCTAAAGCATAAAACTTACCAAGTACTCCAAGCCAAAACAGAAACCGATTAGAAATCTATGCATGATCCTAAATACACAGAATTGCCTAATGCAACACATGCAAAATGCAATAATAGCAGGCTCGGCTATTCTAAATATGGCATATGGAATGCTACAACTAACACATATTCAACTTGGAATTGAAATACAAATGCAGTTTGTATGATGCGCCGAGCCCGGTGCGTGCAAAACAGATGAATGATGCAAACATGCTGTCATAGTGTATGCTAATTGAAATATGTCCTATATCTAACCATCATACGCAGATAAATAAAAGGGAAGAAAGACGTGGGGTTGGAAGACATACATCACACTCACCCACACTTATTACAATTATGCCCTCGCGCAGAGGGTCCGAATAAATAATAATACAGTCCGAAATAAAAGAATAAAAGAATAGTACAGTCCGAAATAATACAGATTCCTAATTAATTAACGAATTAAATAAGAAAGCTGTAAACTGGCATGCAAGCCAGGGGCTGCCTTGATTCTGATGAATGATGCATGCCGGGCTGCTTTGGCGCTGAAATCCACTGGGATGCCCCGATTAGCCTCTGTTTGCAATATTCCTCGAAATGCGTGCCGAGCTTCGGAAAGTTGCTGATTCTTCATTTTGCTACAACAGAGAGCAGGAAAGGGGCATAGCAATGTATTTCACAAATATATGCATGCCTCGATCCTCGTGCCACCAATCATGCATATCGATGCATGATGGCCGAGGAGCCGAATTGCACAGCTCAATATAGGATGAATGCACATGAATGCTACAACAAAACCTAACACCATCATGGGTAATCCGGAGTGTTGGTGACTTGGGAATTGAGACCCATTCCGTCACTCGGAGTACGAAACGTGCCTCGTTTCCCGTGCCCGAGCTAACTCCTATCCCGAACACGATGCAATATGCATGATATGCATGAATGCAACCTAAGATACAACCTAGTATGCACAATGCAGATGAAAATGAGATGCCTCGAAATGCGTGCACACGGGCACGCGAACCGAGGTAATGCATGAATGCAATCTAAGATACAACTTAGTATGCACTATGCTGGTGAAAACGAGATGCCTCGAAATGCGTGCACACAGGCACGCAAACCGAGGTAATGACACACGCGATATAATGAGACTAAAAATGGCATGACAATGTAATATGGGCTTATACCAACATGAGTGAGCCTCAGCCACACTCACACAGGAGGCCAAATAGATGAAAAGTGAAGTGCCTCGAAATGCGTACACACGGGCACGCAAACTGAGGTAATGACATAAAGGCATGAAATGACCTGAAATATGATATACAATGAGACTAAAATGAGATGTCTCGAAATGCGTGCCCACGGGCACGCATACCGAGAAAATGGCATACGGAATGCCATGATGCTAAGATGACATACAGGATGCAAAATGGACTTATACTAACATGAGTAAGCCTCAGCCACACTTACATAAGAGGCCAATGGATGAAAGTGAAGTGCCTCGAAATGCGTGCACCCGGGCACGCAAACTGAGGCGAAGGCATACAGGCATGAAATGACCTATGAAGTGAAATGAGGGCTTACACCAACATGAGAGGGCCTCAGCCGCACTCACATAAGAGGCCGTGAGATGAAAAAGATGCGCCTCGAAATGCGTACGCACGGGCACGCAAAACGAGGAGATGGCATACGCAATGCCGTATGGGCTTACACCAACACGAGTGAACCTCAGTCACACTCACATGGGAGGCCATCGGATAAAAAAAAAAGTTACCTCGAAATACGTGCACACGGGCACACAAACCGAGGCATGGCCCGAAGGCATGAAATGGCATACGGAATGCGAATTGGGCTTACGCTAACATGAGAGGGCCTCAGCCACACTCACATAAGCCGCCGAGAGATGAGAATGAGCTGCCTCGAAATGCGTGCACACGGGCACGCAAACAAAGGCAGTGACATACAGGCATGAAATGGCTTGCAAATGAAACGTGGCATATGGCATATGAAAAATGCAAATTTCAGTAGCTAAAATGATGCACAAATAGCCCCCGAATTATGACAAAATTACACCCGATGCCCGAAATGCAATGTTATGCACCCGAAACGACCTACAGCCCTACTAAACATGCACAATATGGACATAACATGTAAAACAGTAGCAAGGCAGCCCCTAAAATAGCATTTTTTTAGTACAAAGTATGGCCAAACAATGATCACAAGTAAGGTAAAAAAAGCTTGCAAAAATGGGGGAAAAGAGGAGAATTACAAAGCAAGTGGTATATACAATGCTCAAACTGAAAAACACAGTTCTAAAAAATTAAATAGGGGCCAAAAATATGCACATTTACAAGAGATGACATCCCACAATTCAGTATGTAGATAGGCTAAACATAGCATGCAAAATAATGAGCCAACAAAGGCTATAACATGAGGTACCAAAAGCATGCATCAAACAACCCTGGACCCTTAACAAAACATGAATAATGGGTCATTTTAAGACACTTTCTAAGCCTGATGAAGGCTCAAAATAGAAGCCAAGCAAGCCCAACAAAGCATGCAATTTTACGGTAAATTGAGGGAATTGTGAAACAAGTACATGATGGAGTTACCAAACATAGTTGAGCCCTTCTTCAATGTTGAAGAGGGACTCAAAATAGGCCCACTCACAGTATATTTCATGCTCGAAAACAGAACACTCATGAGCTAAAAATAGCATGCAAAAGTAAGAGTATAACATGAATTCAAAGCAAGTGGCATGCAGAGCATGAAAACAAGGTTGAGCCCTTCTTCAATGTTGAAGAGGGGCTCAAAATAAGCACAATATTAGTTCATGAGATGCTCCAAATCAGATCACAAATAGGCCAAATAAATCATGCAATTTTACGGGAAATATGGAGGATTACAAATAAAGTGCATGATAGAGAGGCCAAACATGGTTGAGCCCTTCTTCAATGTTGAAGAGGGGCTCAAAATAGGCCCACTCACAGTTTATATCAAGCTCGAAAATGGATCACTCATAAGCCAAACAAAGCATGCAAAATATTGGCATAAATAGTGATATTGAAGGAAGTGCATCATAGAGGTGCCAAATGGGGTTGAGCCCTTCTACAATGTTGTAGAGGGGCTCAAAATAAGCCTAATCTCAGTAGGGGTAGGAGCCCAAAACAGAGAGAAAATAGGGTAAATAATTGATGCAAAAAAGTGCTAGAAAAAGGGAATTAGTGACTTACCCTTGAAGATCAAACTTTTGTGGCTTCTTGGCTTGAATTTGTTGATCCTTAGCCTTTGAAAATCACTCCTTTGCTGCTGAAATGGAGGTGGTGATGGTGAGGTTTAGGGTTGATGAAGGAATGGCCTAGAACCTTGAAGGATTTTGGAGCTTTTGGCTATGAAAATGGAGGTTTTGGGAGATGAAGCCTTGAGGAAAAATTTGCTAACCCTAGCAAAGGAGCTCCTCAGCCCCTTAAATAGACCAAAAAGGGGTGTAAAAGGGGAGGGAAATGCACCCAAGCTTTCCCTCCCAAAATATCCCCCGGAGGGCTGAGATATTTTGAAAAACAGCTGGACAGCTGTAAAGGGTCCAAAAGCAGAAAGCTGGCCGGCCAGCCACCCCAACTGGTCGGCCAGCCACTCCCCCTGGCCGGCCGGCCATGGCCAAAAAATGAACTGAAGAATTGCTGGCCGACCACCATGTTTTGGTGTCCTCCCAGGTGTGTAGAACAAGGTTCCAAGGTTGGAATTTGGCAACTCTGAAACAGGAGTCACAACATTGAACTTGAAGGAGAGGCTCAAAAATGAAAGTAACAATTACTGGCCGACCACCACTTTTTAGGGTCCTCCCATGTGTGTAGAATAAGACCCCATGGTTGGAATTTGGCAACTCTGGAACAGGAGTCACAACATTGAACTTGAAGGAGAGGCTCAAAAATGAAAATCACAATTACTGGCCGACTAGTACTTTTTAGGGTCCTCCCATGTCCCCTCATCACAAATATGTAGTCCCGGCTCGAAGAAAATATCATTAGGGTGTTCAACATTAGCCCGGAAGTGAGCAAAACGGGCGCCGGAGGAGCGAAACTGGTTTTCTGGAACAATTGCTGGCCTCCCACCCTCCAGTGATCTTCCTGGTGCTAAAACAGAGGTACCTGCCAAATTTGAACAAAAACCGATGCGAAATGAATGCTCGGGGCCCAAATCACGCAGTTCGGGGTCCCGAAAATAGGCTGCAGGCACCGAAAGTGGTGTTCGGCCACGAAGTGGGTATCAGAGGCCCCAGTGTTCCTCAATATGATAAAACAGAGGTACTTGCCAAAAACCGGAGAAATCGGAGATGGTTGGGCGGTCCCGAACCGAGGCGCACGGCCTGACGGCTCCGAAAACCGGGAACCGGGCTCCGAAATGGGCAAAATGGCCTACGGCCACGAAAAGTAGCTCACGGCCACTGAGAGATAGCCTATAGGACCACTCCCTCCCCTCAGGAAAGAAAACAGAGAAAACCGAGTCTGGTTCGCAAACCGAGGCAAGGCACAGGAGAAAGTTCGGGAGTCCGGAGGCGGGGCACACGGCCGCGACTCTGAGACTTCTGAACGAGCGCAGTATGCAACATCACCGAGCGCTCAATCGGTGACATCTGAGCCTTAAGGTCGGTCAAAAATGGGGTGTCTACAGTTGCCCCTCTTTGACAGAACTCGGAAGTCAAGAAGTGACGGGAGTGAATGTCAAAGCCCAGAGACGACCCATTTTTGACAAGGCCGAAGACTTAGACAATCATACAAGATGGACAGAGATGTGCCCGCAGGCAAAAGGGGGGGCAAAATGCAAAGCGACATGCGAAGAGCCAGATGATCATGCAAATGCAGCAAGCTGTAATGAAGCAAGTATTGACAAATAGATGCAACAGTTTTAAGCAAGAATGCAAAGCAACAACTACATTTCATGCAGTTAGGAATGCGGAGAATCATTCAATTCTCATCGCGTCTCACACGGAGAAGATACGATACCTGCGCGATTCGTCTGGTCGCACCAGCCTCAAATGAACCGTACATACAATATCGTGTCTGCAAAATAGAGAAATTCAACAAGAACAATACGCCAACAACATATATTCAATGTGATTCCTGTGATTCTGAAAGTTTGACACACGCAGTGTCGGCGAGTGGATGCATCACAATGCGAGAAAAGATAATGCGTGACAACGTATGCTCAAGCATAGAAGTATTGTACACCAAGAAATCACGTATGACAATGCAAAACATTCATGAGAATGCAAATTATGAGCCAAATAATGCAAAACGAGCACAAATCAGGGTGCCTGTTTGTTGCGCAACAACGAGCTGGGAAACGCGCATTTCGGCGACGGCAACTCGATCGCGGCCTGTGATTCACCTCCCGGAGAGGTCACAACATGTTTAAAAAGGATACACTCTGATTTTGATGAATAATGATGAGACACATGTCAGAAATTGCAATTAAAGTTCCGGTGGAGCAATTCGGCGCCAGAAAATGCACTTTTCTTGAACTTTTTCAGGTCCCGGGAACTCCGATTTTCCTCAAAATTTGCAGAGAGGTAGGGGAGGGGGTGGGGACCATGGTCGGCCAGCTCATTGCCCTAGGAGAGGCCATCGGCCAGGGGCAAAAAAGTAAATGGCCGGCCAGCCAGAAAAGGTGGCCGGCCGGCCACTGCCCAAAAGTAGGGGCATTTTGGTCATTTCGGCTATTTCTATATATATCCACCTCCATTCAATCCGAAATCACTCCCCCAAGTGTGAAATTCTCTCCTCTTGCTTCCTAAGCCATTTTCTTCTTCAGATCTGCATTTTATACGCGCCCTCCGGCCTTCCACACAAGTTGTTTTCGCGAAATCTTCCAGTTTTAAACACTTTGAGCCGACTAAATTTTGATTTCGGGGCTTCTCTTCTCATTTTCACCACTTGAGGTAATTTTGTCTCAATATTTGGAAGATTTTCCCGGGAGTTGACTTTTGTTGACTTTTTCATTTCCCGAGAGTTGACTTTTGTTGACTTTTTCCAATTTTGGCTCATTTTGCTCATTTTTGCTTCTCTTTGCAGATTTCTTGACATGGCGGGTCATTTCCCTCACGGTGGAGGTTTTCCCGGCGCCGGAGATGATTTTGATATTATGACACTGCCCCCGAGGGTTCGCCCTTTTGTTCCCGATCGATACGCCCCAGCGGTACATAGGCTTCCGCGAGCTGTTTTCCGTCATTTCACCGAGTTCAACGATCGGGTACCAGGGGATCTTCTTCTGCGAGAGCCAGAGCAGCACCTCTCCCACGATGCAGAGGTATTTTACTTTATTTTCTGTATCTTTCGTGCATTTTGTATCTTTGCCATGCTTAGACACACAGTTTAGCTTATGACATAGTACTTGCATTCTGAGCATGTGACTTAGCCACTTGAATTTCATGAACACAGCTCATTGACTGATCGTGAACGCACAGTACACATTAGTTAGAAATTGAACACACGGCTCAAACATTGATTCACCGAACACACAGCCCGAAGTTGAAAATGAGCACACAGCACATACTGACTAAGAGTAGAACACACAGTCCCAAACTCAGATTTTCTGAACACGCAGCCCAGATTTGAAGCGAACACACAGCCCACTGATTAAGAGTTGAACGCACAGCCCTAAACTCTGATTTACTGAACACACAGCCCAGATTTGAATTGAACACACAACCCACTGATTAAGAGTAGAACACACAGTCCCAAACTCTGATTTACTGAACACGCAGCCCAGATTTGAAGTGAACACACAGCCCACTGATTAAGAGTAGAACACACAGTTCCAAACTCTGATTTACGGAACACGCAGCCCAGGTTTGAAGTGAACACACAGCCCACTGATTTAAGAATAGAACACACAGCTCTAAACTCTGATTTACTGAACACGCAGCCCAGATTTGAAGTGAACACACAGCCCACTGATTAAGAGTAGAACACACAGTCCCAAACTCTGATTTACTGAACACACAGCCCAGATTTGAAGTGAACACACAGCCCACTGATTAAGAGTTGAACACGCAGCCCAAAACACGGATTTACTGAACACGCAGCCCAGATTTGAAGTGAACACACAGCCCACTGATTAAGAGTAGAACACACAGCCCTAAACTCTGATTTACTGAACACGCAGCCCAGATTTGAAGTGAACACACAGCCCACTGATTAAGAGTTGAACACGCAGCCCAAAACACGGATTTACTGAACACGCAGCCCAGATTTGAAAGTGAACACACAGCCCACTGATTTGTACATAGCTCATTCATTTCATTTGCACACAGCTTGTTCATTTCAGTTTGCACACAGCTTGTATTTTCTTGCGTACTGAACACATGTATTCATTCTGAACGCAGGTTGGTTCTCGCACCGTGCGAGGGTATGGCTCCACCGCCGCAAGGGAGTGGTATGCTGAGCTTCCGGAAGCTGTCCGGGATTTGGTTGACTTTGTAGGATTCGGACCATTCTGCAGGGGGTTATCTCATTGTCTTATCAGTAGGACATTGTTTGCTGCTCTGGCAGAGAGATGGTGGGACACCACCAATTCTTTCCATTTTTCTGCGACCGGGGATATGACCATGACCCCACTAGACTTCGCTGTACTCACCGGCCTAGACCTAGGCGGTGGACCCATTCCCTATGACGAGGATATGGGTGAGTGGGAGGCTGCTTGGATGCATCTATTGGGGGCACTCCCGCCTGTAGACAGAGCTTCCGGGAGGGTTCGGTATACTTGGTTCTCTTCCCATTTCCGGCGGCCACAGATGGAGCCTGAGTCTCCCGAGGAGGTCGAGCAGTATACCCGTGGTTTCCTCATGTTCCTCTTTGGCACTACTCTGTTTGCTGATAGAGGAAACATGGTTGGGCTGTATCTCTTGAGTGCCCTAGTAGACCTATCACAGGTCAATCAGTATGATTGGGGCGGCGCTGGCCTGGCTACCCTTTATTGTTACATGAGCGCAGTCTCTCGCGGGCGGGGGGACTTACTCGGCGGCTACTGGAGAGCTTGGGAGGCACATTCTGTCCTCTTGATTTACATTTTTGCTCCTCATTACTTGTTCACTGCACACACGGCGCACTTTGCATTCTGTATTCTGCCTTTAGCACTTTGTATTCACATTCCGCACTGCTTTTCTCAGCTATGGGTATATGCATATTTCCCCACATTAGCCCCGGAGATGGAGGTGGCAGGACCTCCTATGACTCCGTTTTCATTGATGTTTGAGGGCGAGCACCTGTCGAGGCCTCGAGAGACTCTCTTCTCTCTGCGACAGTACTTCGACACCGTGCGCGCGACAGAGGTATTTCAGAACTCTCAGTTCCTTTCATTTTCATCTTTGATATGCTTTGTATTTCTTGATTTCTGATTGATTTGTACACTGGTTATCCGCAGATCACCTGGCAACCCTGGGCAGTCTTTGGCGACGATCTCGAGAATCAGTACCCCGGAGGGTCAACTAGTTCCCAGTATAGGTTCCTGCTCGAGGGACCAGTCGGCAGGGCTTGGTTCTTGGGGGAACGCTTTCAGCGTCAGGTGTGGGGGTATGATTCTCAAGACCCTCCTGCTGTGCCTCCACCCACTATGCGGACTGCCGACAGGCTATCTACTGAGGAGGTCACTAGGGACATGCAGGGCACCGATGCTTTATTACATCTCATTGAGGGGAACTACGCCACCTATCGCCGCATATATCTGATGCCCCCCTTGACGGGAGTACGGGCTCCACCACTGAGGCCCACCGGCGCACCATCTTCGAGTCGTGCCCGTGCTGCAGACATCCCCTCTTCTAGCAGGGCTGGTGCATCTAGAGGTAGAGGCAGGTCGATTCCTCCGATCCCTCCGACTCTCGATCATCCTGGATGGCCAGATATGCCGACTGAGTTGACGAGTTAGCAGTATGGGACTACTTCTCCGATTCCGATCCCTATAGAGCCTCCGATGCCTGGTCACAGATATGTCAGAGACCCTGATTCACCACCGGTATGTTTTACAGCTTTGATTTATCAGTTGGACATTTGGACATCCATTCATTTACTGATAGTTTTGCATTTGTGTTTGTAGCCTCCAGTCGAGTACATGGACGAGATGCTTGGGATGTTAGCCTCACTCGAGGGGATGGTCCTGCGTAGAGAGGCACAGATGTCCATCATGGGCTTCCTGGTTCCCTTCATCTCTCTTGCATTTATCATATTTGTGATGACATGCTGGTCTTGAGCATTCTGCTGCACTGATAGGCTGCGTAGAACACATCTGGCACACACCCCACTCACATACTGTGCTTGCACCTGCTTTTTATGTTTGAACTGATGTATTGCACTTTTCATTTTCAGATGCCTCCCGTATATGCTTCGACACGAGGTGGGCCACCCGGGCCTTCTCAGAGAGGTCGAGGTGCTAGACCTGCTCGAGGTACTGGGCCTCGAGGAGTCGGGCCATCCAGGCCTTACCGAGGAGCTCGAGGAGCAGGGTCGTCTCGCAGACACAGGGCACCCATTGTCGAGGATGAGGAGGAGGAGGTCGCAGATCGTGTGTCAGAGACATCTCCTGGGGAGGGAGGCTCCGGTCTTGGTTCTGGGAGCGGGGGTGAGGCTGAGGGAGATCCGGAGGATGACAGCTCTGATCCGGATGGTGATGATGGTGCAGAAGTTATCCCGCAGAAGAGGATGAGAGGGCCTCCTCATTCCCGTTCCCGAGGATACTGATGTTATTTCCTGCTTTATTTTACTTTTTGGCTAGTAGTTTGTAGCACTTTGCACATTATTAGGCAGTTTTATTTCCTGTAAAACTTGTACCTTTATTTTGTTGTAAAACATGATGGAATGAAACAGTTTTTTGAAAAGATGTTTGTATTTGAAATTCTTAGCATCGCATCGCATCATTTTGCACAAAAATGGAATCGAATGAAAATGTGCCTCATGTATTTACCGGGTCAGGTAATGAACCGACGCAACAAATCAAAACAACTCGACTCACTAAGAAATAACAGAATCTTAGCAAGTTTACAACTCGATAAACAAAGTACAACAATGTTAACGACTCAATAGACAAGACTTAACAAAATCGTATAACCAAAAAGTAACAATTCAAAGCACAAAATGCGACCGCTCGACAAAACTTACAACTCGATAAACAAAACAACAACTCGATAAGCAAAAATACGACAGAACAAACTTTGGACGGACAATCCGGATGATGGAACGCGCCCGTAACTGAGAGAAATGGAGGCCTTCGACATTCCTGATGCATGAAAGTGCCTCAGACTTCCTTCCGGCGGGCAAAACAGGACCAACGCGCGGCCGAAAACATTTTGCATTTGGAGACTAGAGAGTGGCCGGCCTACTAGAATAGATGGCCGGCCGGCCACCTCCCCCGTAACCTCCAGAAATTTGACACGTGTCCTTTAAATAGTGTTTTGCCCCTCTATAAAAGCCCCACCCTTGGACCTTATTCATTTCATCACCATTCCTCACAAAAATGGAGGCATTTCTCGCAGAAAATCTCACATCTTGGATTTCTTCTTTAGATGGCTCGGAGAAGTTGAACTTCCGGGGTTTTGGCTTGAATGCACTGTTCACGCTGGGCCGGACTCCACTGCATCTTCCTTTCCTCTATGCCGCGGCAAGGTTTTGGAACCCGGTGACGCACGTCTTCAGCTTCAGAGGGCAAGAGGTATGCCCTACTTTTGAAGATTTTCAAGCCTTGATGGAATCTGAGCGAGGCGAGGAGATCTTGCCCCAGCTCAATTTTGGCTATGCCCAGACCTTAGGGCGGATGTGCGGTCTTAATGCGCATGATGCTAGATCTCTGATTGGTGATGGCATGTTGGATATCCCGAGCCTGATTTACCAATTTTCTGATGCCGGTGACCGCAGCAACCACTATTGGCAAGGTTTCCGGCAGCATGCCCTCTGCTTGTGCCTACTATCTCATTTTCTGTTTGTCTCGGGCTCCGGAGGAGCTAGCATTCGTTTGATTGAAGTCGCTCAAGGCTTGACAGAAGGAAAGAGTTGCATCGCCATGACTCTGGCCGAGACACTGATGGGCTTGGATGCTTTCCACTGCCGAGAGACAACCAGGTTTGCAGGGAGTCCACTACTGCTACAGGTAATGTTTCCCACCCAAGCTCACATGTATATTTGCTCACATCACTCGGCCCTCGGGCTCGGTTTTTCTCACAAAACCCTCATCTTACTTTTCTCTCATCGCACATCTCTCTATTCTTTATTCTCTCATTTTTCATCCCTCCCCAGATATGGTTGATGGATAAATTGCAAGTTGTGGATTCTTGCCCTGCTTATTCAGCCCGCGGCTACTTCTTTCGGCAACGCCTAGTCAATGCTCCGGATGAGGGATGGTGGTTTGAATGGATGTGCAACTTGTCGGCGGATCGCATTGCGTGGCGTTGTCCTTGGTTCAATCTCCCGGCAATGAGCTATAGCATGTCCCGGCAGGTCGGGATTCGACTGATCGGCTTGACTCATTGTGTGTTCTATTTCCCATTCCGTATTCTGCGCCAGTTTGGCCGTGATCAGACTTGCCCTCCGGAGGGGATTGAGTATCCGGCTACATTTCCAGTTCGAGGCGCACAGTTGGCTCGACAGGCCGCAGCATGGAGAGTTAGAGAGCTTCTGGCCCCTGCTCCTATTTTCAGTTGCACTTTATCTAACGAGTGCTGGGATTGGCTCAACGAAGAAGCACAGGTTGGGCCTAGGTTGGCATCAGAGGCTTCAACTAGCTCTGGAAGGGGGCGCAGGGACACCTGACTGGACTATGCCCCAGATTTATTGCTTTATTAGTACTTTCAAGTTTTCTTTATGAGTGTAATAAAAAAGCAACTTCAATTGTATGCGAGAGCAGGAGAACTCTGTTTTGAAATCAATGAAATTGAAGGTTGTGGTACTTAAAATTTTCCGCTTTGGTCCAAAAATGGTCTTAGTTGTGAAAAGATTAATTTGAACAAAGTCAACTTTTATTAAAACTTTTCAAAACTATTTTCGATATGGATCAGAACTGGACACGCCTGAGATCTGTCACTGAGATGCACAACCCCAGATCCTAGCAAACTGGAAAGTTGCCCCTAGTCTGAATGGTACCACAGCACCTCCTGGCAACGGAAAGTTGGCCCCTAGTTTGAATAGCACTATACCGGAGATCACGATAAATGCTGATGGATAAGGATGGCTGAGATGATCAAAATGGACAAAGTTGATCGGGGAAAATGTTTATGGCTGAACTTTCAGGATGAAGCTGCCTACGTATCCCAAAGATGGGAATCAAGCCCTTACGTAGTTCAGGCTCAGGTTCGCTCGGGTATTTTTACTCTCCTTTTGCGCTCTAACTTTTGCCAAGGCCGCCCTTTGCGGGTTTTCAACCTTGCGAGCTCAGTTTTTATATTTTCAAATTTTTTGTGCTCTGAGTTTTTGCCTTAGGTCGCCCTTTCGGGTTTTCGGCCTAGCGAGCCTCTCAAGGGTAGTACAACTTGTCCATGTTGATCGGTTGTGAAAACTCTAAGCCATCCAGATCCATCAGAACCACAGCTCCACCTGACCAGATTGACTTAATGATGTAGGGACCAGTCCAATTGGGTCTGAACTTGCCCCTTGGGTCGTGGATGGGAGCTCGGTTGTCCTTGAGTACTAAATCTCCTTCCTTTAAGTTCCTGGACTTAACCTTCTTGTTAAAAGCCCGGGCGATTCTGCGTTGATAACCCTGAACATGGTACAGTGCCTTCAACCTTCTTTCATCAAAAAGCATGAGTTCCTCGAATCTATTCTGCTGCCAATCTGCCTCGGCTATTTGGCACTCGGCCAATACTCTCAACGACGGAACCTCAATCTCAATTGGTAGAACGGCCTCCATCCCATAGACTAATGAATACGGAGTCGCCCCTGTAGAAGTTCTGATTGAAGTCCGGTAGCCCCACAGAGCGAACGGCAGCTTATCTGGCCAATCCCGATAGGTTTCCACCATCTTCTGCAGTATGCGCTTGATGTTCTTGTTGGCGGCCTCAACTGCTCCGTTGGTTTGCGGCCGGTAAGTAGACGACTTATGAAAAGCCACATTGTATTTTTCCAACAAGTCTATCACTTCCTTCTTGAAGTGGGAACCATTGTCTGAAACGATTTCATTTGGGACTCCGTAGCGACAGATGATGTTGTTCCTGATAAATTTTGCTACATGCGAAGCCTTCAACACCGCATAAGATTGGGCCTCGACCCACTTTGTAAAGTAATCTATCGCTACGAGGATGAACTCATGCCCATTCGACCCCTTTGGCGTGACAGCTCCGATCACATCAATTTCTCAGACTGAAAAAGGCCATGGCGAAGTCATGTTGTACAGCTTCGACGGCGGGATGTTCATGCGGTTTGCATGGATCTGACATTTGTGGCATCGCCGAACAAAACCAATACAATCCTCCTCCATGGTGGACCAGTAATAACCCTGTCTGAGGATCTTCCTTGCCAGCATGACCCCATTCATGTGTGCACCACATTCTCCCCCGTGGATGGCTTGCATTAGACGCTTTGATTCCTCTGCATCGACACACAGTTTATGCATTCCCAGATGACCTCGTTTATACAGTTTACCCCCGCAGATGATGAACTGAACGGCCAATCTTCTTATTGCCTTTTTGTCTTTGGCATTTACCCCTGGCGGGTACGCTTCTTTCTCCAAGAAATTCCAGATATCGTGATACCAAGGGTGTTCGTCCTGAACTTCATCTATGGCTGCAATCGACTCATAGGCAGGTGCAAATTTCTGATCAATGATGACTGGACGCATCCGGATTCCAGTCGGGATGTCTATCATAGATGATAGAGTTGCTAAAGAATCTGCGAACCTGTTGTTCTCTCTCAGTAGATGAGTAAAGCTTAACTTTTCAAACCGAGGAATCAGCAAGTCCAAGGTCTGGTGATACATCATCATATTTTCCTCTTTTACTTTCCAGTCTCCTTTAGCTTGAGACACAACAAGGTTCGAATCCCCAATGACATCCAGCCGTTTTGCCCCTAGTTCCAGGGCTGCTTCCAAACCAGCAATGCACGCTTCGTATTCTGCTTCATTGTTTGAGACTTTGAATCGGAGTTTGAAGGCTAGAGGGATACGGGAATCATCGGGTGCTATCAACAACACTCCTATCCCATACCCATGTTGATTTCATGCTCCGTCAAAGTACATCGTCCAGGCTTCTTCGTCGATATACAGAATTGCTTCATCTGGGAATAGATACTTAACTGCTTCATCCCCCTCAACCGGATGGTCGGCAAGGAACTCTGCTACCGCTCTTCCTTTGACTGACTTGCGGGTGACATATGTGAGATCAAATTCGGAGAGCAACAGCAACCAACGGGCTAGCCTACCTGTAAGTGCTGGTTTCTCAAAGAGATATTTGATGGGATCAAGTCGTGAAACCAACATTACAGAGTGAGCTAACAGGTAGTGCCGCAGCTTCCTGGTAGCCCATACCAGAGCTAAGCAAGCCTTTTCTAGCAGCGTATACCGGGTCTCATACTCCAGCATTTTCTTGCTCAAATAATAGATGGCTCTTTCCACCTTATCTTCTGATTCTTATGCAAGCATGCAGCCCATTGTAGTTTCAGTCACTGACAGATACAAAATCAACGGTTTCCCCAGTTCTGGTGGTGATAAAACGGGTGGGTTCTGTAGATATTCTTTAATCTGTTCAAATGCAGCTTGACATCGGCCGTCCCATTGGAACTTCTTTCCTTTCTTGAGGAGGCCAAAAAGTGGTTCACAAGTCAAGGTTAGTTTTGAAATAAACCGTCTTATGAATTGCACTTTACCCAGAAAGTCTCGCACCTCCTTTTCAGTCCTTGGTGGTGGCATTTCTAAGATGGCCTTGATTTTGGAAGGGTCGACCTCGATGCCCCTTTGCGTAATCAGGAACCCCAGCATTTTTCCCGCTGTAACACCAAATGTACATTTCTGAGGGTTTAGCCGCAACCGGAATTCCCTGATCCTTTGGAAAAACTTATGCAAGACGGTGTAGTGGCCCTCTCTTTCTTTGGACTTGACAATCATGTCGTCCACATACACCTCAACCTCTTTGTGGATCATATCATGTAATATTGTGGTCGCGGCCCGTTGATAAGTAGCTCCAGCGTTCTTCAACCCAAACGGCATTACCCGGTAGCAGTATGTCCCCCACGGGGTGGTGAATGCAGTCTTTTCCCGGTCTTCGGGTGCCATCACTATCTGATTGTACCCTGAGAAGCCATCCATAAATGAGAGCAAAGCATGCCCTGCCGTGAAATCTACCAACTCATCGATGTGCGGCAAGGGGAAGTCGTCCTTCAGACTAACTCTGTTCAAATCCCTGAAGTCTACACACACCCGGATCCTGCCATCTTTCTTCGGCACCGGCACAATGTTGGCCAACCAAGTCGGATATTCAGATACCAGCAGGAAGCCTGCGTCAATTTGCTTGGTGACCTCTTCTTTGATCTTGAGAGCCCAATCCGGGCGGATCCTTCTGAGTTTCTGCTTGACAGGTCGGGCCTCGGGGTCAAGAGGGATCCGATGCTGTACAATCTCAGGATCGATTCCAGGCATGTCTTCGTAGGACCACGCGAAAACATCTTTGAAATCTTTTAATAAAGCGACTAAGCGCTCGCGTTCCTCCGAAGACAACGTGGACCCGATCTGGACCAGCCGCGGGTCCTCCTCAGTACCAATGTTCACGGTAGTGATCTCGTCCACTAGGGGTTTAACAAACCTCTCCTGCTCCTGTTCAATTAAACGTTGTAAAACCGGAGGAACTTCGTCCTCTTCGTTTTCATCAAAGTTTTGAAAGTCTGAATTGATGCAATAAATTAGGGGCACAGAAAAGTACTCGGAAACCACAGGCAATTCATTCTCATTAGGCACATCCAAATCATCCAATTCTTCGATTACAACAAACTCAAATGAAAAGGAAAAAGACGACCTGGACAGGACTGTGGCATCCGGGTTAACACCCCCAGGAGTACCAGACTCAGACTCAGTCGAGCTGGAACCTGATTCCGACTCACAAGACTCGGTGGAATCAGATTCCGGCTCACTACCTGACCCGGTGCTGCTGGACAGAAATCCCTCCTCGTATTGCCAGGTGAGGGAAGGTGCGATTAATGCATCCAAGATAGCTGCTGGTCGGCTCGCAGCCGTTTCATTCCCGATCATGGAAACCAGAAAGTTATCCCCCAAGCACTCTTGGTCGATCGGAGGATCAGAGAGGAGACATGCCAGTGCTACCCCCATTTCAAATTCAATGCCCTTAGGATCCACTGCTTTATACTGCTCAACCTCAGTTGTTGGGTCTGTCTGCTCTGTGGCAACGTCATCCCCGGATAGTTGCAGGTCGAAAAAGATCTCGAAGCCTAACACGCGCTTCTTCTCCGCGTTCAGCCACGGCTCTGGGAAGCCGCAAAATGGAAAGTCCTCCCCCTCCCGGACAAAGCGTCCGTTCAGGGTACCCTGGATGGGCCTATGCATTAAATCAAAAGGCTTCCCAGCCTATTTTGCTCTGGCTCTGCCGGCCATTTCCTTACCTTTTCTCACCCAGTCCTCTTTGGTGGGCAGATAACCCAGTCCAAAGGTATGCGGGTTATGTGGCACTTCGGCCAACGCTGCGACTCCTTTCCTGCTGCTTCTTCCCAATCCCATCCCGGGGATATGTTGTAGCTTGTTCATGAGGTAGACGGCTTGAGCGCTGACATACACACCCTCATTCACAGCCATAATGTTTTGCACCACCCGGGCCTCAGCCAAAGTAAATCCCGATATAAACACGTCCTCTATGCCGTGTTCAATCTCTAAGACTGGCGTAGATATCTCCGGAGGGGGATGGATTGATGAGTTCCCAAACACAATGGCTACTCCCTTTCCACAGGGGTATTTCACCATTTGATGTAGAGTGGATGAGACGGCCTTTACCTGATGCAACCAGGGTCGCCCCAAAAGCATGTTAAAGGATGCAGGGACCTCCAAGACATGAAAATCTACCTCATGTTGTCCAGGCCCAATCTTGGTTTGGATTTTTACTGTCCCCAGGACATCCCTACTTGTATTGTCGTAGGCTCTGATTACTTGAGTGGTCGGTGTGAAGTCTGCGGGCTTCAACCCGATTGCATACGCCGTTCTGGCTGGGCAGACATTGATAGCGGACCCGGTATCAACAAGTACCACCGGAATCCATTTGTCCCTGCATTCTACAGAGATGTAGAGGGGTCTGTTATGATCCACGCCCTCAGGCGGCAGCTTCTTGTCTGAAAAGGTCAATGCCGGGGAACCTCCTCCCGGAAAAACCAGCCCAACCAGCTACTCTGGTGTAGTTTCGATGGAGAGTTTGGCCTTGTCCATAGCAGATAGGACGGCCTGTCTATGCACCCTTGAAGCCATAAGCAGTCCCCAGATGGAGATGTCTGCTTGTATTCTCTTTAACTGCTTCAGTACAGCCTCTTCTTCAACTTGCTTCTCTCTCTGTTTTTCAGCTTCTCTGTCTTTACCAGATGCTTCTGGTTGGTCTAAGTGCGGGGGCTTGAAGTACCGCCCACTTCTAGTCATATGGTCTACCTCTTCGAGGTACCAGGTGCTGTCTGGTTGGCCACCCGCCCAATCTTCGTCTGTGTGGGCGAGATACAAGTCATCATCTTCCCACCACATCCCATTAGCATCTAACAGGCACCTGTCTGGTTCGGGCATGTTTGCACTTTCAGCATTTTCATTCCACATGCTCACAGCATGTCCTGCCCTCGTGCTTGCAGCACTTTCAACCTCTTCATGGTTCTTTGCTTTTCGGATCCTCTCAGAATCCCACTTCTTTTCTTGTTCCTCCAGCGTTAATTGTTCGGTTTTCAAAGTGTCTTGCTCCTGAGCGAAATTCTTTGTACCGGCGCTCTCCGGCAATTCAATCTGACTCTCGGCCCTTCCGGCCACAGTTGATACCCTCGCCCCTGCCGGGCCTTGCTCTGATTGAAATTCCACGATGTCTGGCTGATCATCTAACCACCCGACGACTTCTGCTGACTCCTCGTATTCGAACCAGTTGATTGATGCATCTCCTGATTCTTGGTCGTTGAAAAACTGGAGGTTGGCGAAGTCCTCTTCCATCGTTGTCAGCTCATCCCCCACTGATTCAAGTTTGTCCCCCCGGATCATACACAATTCAGCCTCTTCCGGCTACCCCACACTCAGCTTAGGCTGGCTCATCGACAAGATATATCCACTCGGATCATAAGCTCTGCCAGCTAAATTCTCAGACTGCTCCACCCCAGACTCAACAGTTTTGCTCTCCTCGGAAGCCTGCCCCGTTCCATTTTCGGTGGTCACCACCTTTGGCTCAGGTTGGGTTGTGGAGGTGTCCATCATGCACAAGTCAGTGCCATCATGAAGGATCACCTTTGGCTTGGGTAGGTGGGAGGGGGTAATGTAGATACTAGGGTTGTAAGACACGTCCCCAGTTTGGATGAGATTGATTCTTTTGGGTGGATCTTGGTTGTGTGCTGGGAGTGGGTTAGTTGTGACGTTGGGTCTCTCGGGAGGTAGAATGATGTTTTTGTCAATGAGGTCTTGAATCTCATGACGCAACCTGTAACATTGGTCGGTATCATGACCATGCTGCTGGTGGTATTTGCAATATTTGGCTGGGCTGTGGGAAGGGGGGAGTGGATTTGGAGGGGGCCTCGGTTCCAAGGGTTTCAGATGCCCCTTTCTGACTAGAACCCCGAGGACTTTGGACAAAGGCATATGTAGTGGGGAGAAGGTTCGTTGACCCCTGGATTGGTATCTTGAAGCTTGGTTACTGCTCCCAGATGCATCAGAAAAAGGTGTGGCCGCTGCGGGCCTTGGTTGGGGAGGGGGAGTGGTGGTGACCATACCGACCTCTGAAGCTCTTGTATTTGCAGCGCCACTCGGGCCTGCGTTGTTATTGCGGTTGAATGTTCTTCGGGGCTGCTCCCGATCCTGATCGATCAATCCTTGCTTCATCGCATCTTCGATCTGTACCCCCATCTCGTGTAAATCTGAGAAGGTGGGGAAAGGGAGTACGATCATTTTCTGCATTAACTTCGGTTGGAGATTGCGCACAATCATCCTAATTTGATCTTTGTCTGTAGGCCTCAAGGTCATCATCGATGCCTTTGCTCTCCACCGAGTTACAAAATCAGAGAAAGTCTCTTTTTGTTCCTGCCTCGTCGTTTCGAGATCACGTGTTGTAATCTCGATCTGAGTATTATATGAATATTGTGCAACGAAGGCCTCGGCCAATTCATCCCAATTTCTCTTCACATCATCTTCCAATTTTGCGTACCAGATGGCCGCAACCCCTGACAAAGTTCTGCTAAATAAAGAAAGCTTTTGCGGTCGGGTTAGGCCCATCGGCCTCAAGACATCTGAAAATAGCCGGAGATGGACCATAGGATCCCCTAATCCGTCAAAACGATCAATCTGCGGCATCTTAAATCTGTCCGGCAGTGTCACGGCCACGTCAGTATAGCCGTCTTCAATATCTGGGATGGCCTTCACCCCCTGTGATTTCTTGAAGAGCTTTTCCAATTTGCTCAATTTCAGAGTTATTTGGTCTACCTCGAACTCAAATGGAGAGTCCGGGTGATTAGGTGTCAGATTCTTGGACAGTTGCAGCGGAAGCAGGGGCGGAGCCAGCCCCGTTGGAAGACTCGTGTCCTCTTGAGTGTTTTGGAAGTTTGGCGGAGCGTTCTGTGGATTTGGGAGGGTATTCTGGGTGTTCTGGGTATTCTGAGGATTCGGAGGGGCATTCTGAGGATTTAGCAGGGTATTCTGGCCAGTGGGTGCCTGCTCAGGCAGTGGAGCCGCTGGCGGAGGGGGAATCTGATGCGCCCCTAGTGGAGGAGGGACCTGGTGTGAAGCAGATGCTGCATTCTGCTGTTGTAATCTGGTGATCAGCTCGGACTGCTGGGCCATGACAGCGGCCTGCTGTTTAGAAAATTCCGCCTGGCGGATAGCATCATCTTGCATCTGTTTCATGCTCTCATTCATCTGGCGCATCATCGCCTCCATCCCTGATGTATCCTGATGTTCCATCTGAATAACTGGCAAGTGTATCTCTATAGCGGAAATAGCAACCTCAGTCGAATTGTTCACTGCTAGGGTAGGCCTCTGCCCTGATGATCTCTGCTCAGACGGACTGCGCCTTCTCGGCCTTCTCCTGATAACCGGGGGTAGTGAATGGAACACCGGATGTCCGTCAACTAGATCCTCGGATCGAATAAGTCGGCGACCTCGTGTCCAAAGTGCTTGGGGAATATCTGATGGTTCGGAAGCAATTGTGCCATAAACTGCCCTAGCAAAAGATAAATAAAGCGAAAAGGAAATAAATAACCAGAAAAACGGGCAGCACAATAGCTTAATTTAAATACACACAACACACAGTCGGGCATACAACACGCAGTTTGATAAGCTGGAAATACACTGTCCTCAACCACTGGTCACTATTCCTGTATCACTGTTCCCCGAAACTGAATCGGATATCCGCAGACAACTGATTCTCAGATAACTGACTGATGCCCGCAGGCCTGATATCCAAACTCATAAACTGATGCCCGCAGGCCTGATGCCGAAACTCATAACCTGATACATGCATTCCCTGTAGAGACGCACTCTAGCAAGCACATAACAGATAAGTGAGAGCCAAAACACCCCTATGTTGGGGTAGGGTTTCCCTGTCCTATTTTGTCAGGAACTAGGGTTTCACTACGCACGCAGCGGCTTCAAACAACCTATAAACGGGTAAGCAACCTGTCCTAGTTTGGAATGGTCACTATGGATCCGAATATGCACTAGGTCGAATGGTCAAAAAGGGTGCCCCGGTAAAACCGGGGTTTGTGTTCCCATGCTGTCAGAGCCCAGAGCCGATCAGCCTTACGGACATGACTTGACAAGACAAGCCTCCGGCAAATCGTTCGGGAATGGCATATGGCAAACACGGTGTCCTAGGCGCACCAATGCACATGCAATGCAAAGAAACACACAGGTGTAGTCAAAAACAGATATCACGAGTTCGAGTCAAGTTCTCTAAGTCCCCAGTGGAGTCGCCAGAAACTGTAACAAGCCCGCGAGGGACCTCGCTACAGTTTGGACTCGATTTGTGCCACGGTTCTAAATCTTGAACCAAAGAGTCCAAATCCGGCAAATCGTTTTGAGAAAAAACAGATTTTTTGAAAGAAGTGCCAAACATGGACTGCTTTGCCAGATAACAGAGTCGCCACCTAAATATTTTTTAAATGGGGAATTTAGGAAACCCTAACTCGGTGCCAAAGGCCACGTGTCCGTCATCACCAAAGTTGGCTCGGGAACTTGGGTACGATTGGGGAAGGTCACATCGTGAGCACCCCCGCTCGCCCGGTCAAAGACCGGCCTCTACTAACCATGATATCTGCTTTTGAAAACATTGTATGCTCTTATTCCGGTTATTAGCCTAGGTTACTATGTGATGCGCACAGCATACAAGTATAGACTGAGTCGCCTGAATTGGAACAAAACATTTCATGTTTGTTTGTTTGTTTGAAAATGGTTTGATGGTGCTACCCGCAAGTAGGCTAAGACGTGGATTTGCCACCCTCGGGTGGGCTTAAGAAAACATGATTTTGCCACTATCTAGTGGGCTTAAAACAAACAGTCAATGCATTGTTCCAATCCAAATAACACAACCTTCACCCACAGGCATTCAAGGCAGTTATATCACATAAGCACATAGCCTCATGGCAAGCATGCTATTCATGGCAACACTCACACGCATGCAAGGATGCTAAAGCATAAAACTTACCAAGTACTCCAAGCCAAAACAGAAACCGATTAGAAATCTATGCATGATCCTAAATACACAGAATTGCCTAATGCAACACATGCAAAATGCAATAATAGCAGGCTCGGCTATTCTAAATATGGCATATGGAATGCTACAACTAACACATATTCAACTTGGAATTGAAATACAAATGCAGTTTGTATGATGCGCCGAGCCCGGTGCGTGCAAAACAGATGAATGATGCAAACATGCTGTCATAGTGTATGCTAATTGAAATATGTCCTATATCTAACCATCATACGCAGATAAATAAAAGGGAAGAAAGACGTGGGGTTGGAAGACATACATCACACTCACCCACACTTATTACAATTATGCCCTCGCGCAGAGGGTCCGAATAAATAATAATACAGTCCGAAATAAAAGAATAAAAGAATAGTACAGTCCGAAATAATACAGATTCCTAATTAATTAACGAATTAAATAAGAAAGCTGTAAACTGGCATGCAAGCCAGGGGCTGCCTTGATTCTGATGAATGATGCATGCCGGGCTGCTTTGGCGCTGAAATCCACTGGGATGCCCCGATTAGCCTCTGTTTGCAATATTCCTCGAAATGCGTGCCGAGCTTCGAAAAGTTGCTGATTCTTCATTTTGCTACAACAGAGAGCAGGAAAGGGGCATAGCAATGTATTTCACAAATATATGCATGCCTCGATCCTCGTGCCACCAATCATGCATATCGATGCATGATGGCCGAGGAGCCGAATTGCACAGCTCAATATAGGATGAATGCACATGAATGCTACAACAAAACCTAACACCATCATGGGTAATCCGGAGTGTTGGTGACTTGGGAATTGAGACCCGTTCCGTCACTCGGAGTACGAAACGTGCCTCGTTTCCCGTGCCCGAGCTAACTCCTATCCCGAACACGATGCAATATGCATGATATGCATGAATGCAACCTAAGATACAACCTAGTATGCACAATGCAGATGAAAATGAGATGCCTCGAAATGCGTGCACACGGGCACGCGAACCGAGGTAATGCATGAATGCAATCTAAGATACAACTTAGTATGCACTATGCTGGTGAAAACGAGATGCCTCGAAATGCGTGCACACAGGCACGCAAACCGAGGTAATGACAC
This sequence comes from Camellia granthamiana, assembly GCA_036172215.1. Lineage (NCBI taxonomy): Eukaryota > Viridiplantae > Streptophyta > Magnoliopsida > Ericales > Theaceae > Camellia > Camellia granthamiana. The sequence goes on along the minus strand of CM069903.1, from coordinate 29,601,999 downwards.
ACGCGATATAATGAGACTAAAAATGGCATGACAATGTAATATGGGCTTATACCAACATGAGTGAGCCTCAGCCACACTCACACAGGAGGCCAAATAGATGAAAAGTGAAGTGCCTCGAAATGCATACACACGGGCACGCAAACTGAGGTAATGACATAAAGGCATGAAATGACCTGAAATATGATATACAATGAGACTAAAATGAGATGTCTCGAAATGCGTGCCCACGGGCACGCATACCGAGAAAATGGCATACGGAATGCCATGATGCTAAGATGACATACAGGATGCAAAATGGACTTATACTAACATGAGTAAGCCTCAGCCACACTTACATAAGAGGCCAATGGATGAAAGTGAAGTGCCTCGAAATGCGTGCACCCGGGCACGCAAACTGAGGCGAAGGCATACAGGCATGAAATGACCTATGAAGTGAAATGAGGGCTTACACCAACATGAGAGGGCCTCAGCCGCACTCACATAAGAGGCCGTGAGATGAAAAAGATGCGCCTCGAAATGCGTACGCACGGGCACGCAAAACGAGGAGATGGCATACGCAATGCCGTATGGGCTTACACCAACACGAGTGAACCTCAGTCACACTCACATGGGAGGCCATCGGATAAAAAAAAAAGTTACCTCGAAATGCGTGCACACGGGCACACAAACCGAGGCATGGCCCGAAGGCATGAAATGGCATACGGAATGCGAATTGGGCTTACGCTAACATGAGAGGGCCTCAGCCACACTCACATAAGCCGCCGAGAGATGAGAATGAGCTGCCTCGAAATGCGTGCACACGGGCACGCAAACCAAGGCAGTGACATACAGGCATGAAATGGCATGCAAATGAAACGTGGCATATGGCATATGAAAAATGCAAATTTCAGTAGCTAAAATGATGCACAAATAGCCCCCGAATTATGACAAAATTACACCCGATGCCCGAAATGCAATGTTATGCACCCGAAACGACCTACAGCCCTACTAAACATGCACAATATGGACATAACATGTAAAACAGTAGCAAGGCAGCCCCTAAAATAGCATTTTTTTAGTACAAAGTATGGCCAAACAATGATCACAAGTAAGGTAAAAAAAGCTTGCAAAAATGGGGGAAAAGAGGAGAATTACAAAGCAAGTGGTATATACAATGCTCAAACTGAAAAACACAGTTCTAAAAAATTAAATAGGGGCCAAAAATATGCACATTTACAAGAGATGACATCCCACAATTCAGTATGTAGATAGGCTAAACATAGCATGCAAAATAATGAGCCAACAAAGGCTATAACATGAGGTACCAAAAGCATGCATCAAACAACCCTGGACCCTTAACAAAACATGAATAATGGGTCATTTTAAGACACTTTCTAAGCCTGATGAAGGCTCAAAATAGAAGCCAAGCAAGCCCAACAAAGCATGCAATTTTACGGTAAATTGAGGGAATTGTGAAACAAGTACATGATGGAGTTACCAAACATAGTTGAGCCCTTCTTCAATGTTGAAGAGGGACTCAAAATAGGCCCACTCACAGTATATTTCATGCTCGAAAACAGAACACTCATGAGCTAAAAATAGCATGCAAAAGTAAGAGTATAACATGAATTCAAAGCAAGTGGCATGCAGAGCATGAAAACAAGGTTGAGCCCTTCTTCAATGTTGAAGAGGGGCTCAAAATAAGCACAATATTAGTTCATGAGATGCTCCAAATCAGATCACAAATAGGCCAAATAAATCATGCAATTTTACGGGAAATATGGAGGATTACAAATAAAGTGCATGATAGAGAGGCCAAACATGGTTGAGCCCTTCTTCAATGTTGAAGAGGGGCTCAAAATAGGCCCACTCACAGTTTATATCAAGCTCGAAAATGGATCACTCATAAGCCAAACAAAGCATGCAAAATATTGGCATAAATAGTGATATTGAAGGAAGTGCATCATAGAGGTGCCAAATGGGGTTGAGCCCTTCTACAATGTTGTAGAGGGGCTCAAAATAAGCCTAATCTCAGTAGGGGTAGGAGCCCAAAACAGAGAGAAAATAGGGTAAATAATTGATGCAAAAAAGTGCTAGAAAAAGGGAATTAGTGACTTACCCTTGAAGATCAAACTTTTGTGGCTTCTTGGCTTGAATTTGTTGATCCTTAGCCTTTGAAAATCACTCCTTTGCTGCTGAAATGGAGGTGGTGATGGTGAGGTTTAGGGTTGATGAAGGAATGGCCTAGAACCTTGAAGGATTTTGGAGCTTTTGGCTATGAAAATGGAGGTTTTGGGAGATGAAGCCTTGAGGAAAAATTTGCTAACCCTAGCAAAGGAGCTCCTCAGCCCCTTAAATAGACCAAAAAGGGGTGTAAAAGGGGAGGGAAATGCACCCAAGCTTTCCCTCCCAAAATATCCCCCGGAGGGCTGAGATATTTTGAAAAACAGCTGGACAGCTGTAAAGGGTCCAAAAGCAGAAAGCTGGCCGGCCAGCCACCCCAACTGGTCGGCCAGCCACTCCCCCTGGCCGGCCGGCCATGGCCAAAAAATGAACTGAAGAATTGCTGGCCGACCACCATGTTTTGGTGTCCTCCCAGGTGTGTAGAACAAGGTTCCAAGGTTGGAATTTGGCAACTCTGAAACAGGAGTCACAACATTGAACTTGAAGGAGAGGCTCAAAAATGAAAGTAACAATTACTGGCCGACCACCACTTTTTAGGGTCCTCCCATGTGTGTAGAATAAGACCCCATGGTTGGAATTTGGCAACTCTGGAACAGGAGTCACAACATTGAACTTGAAGGAGAGGCTCAAAAATGAAAATCACAATTACTGGCCGACTAGTACTTTTTAGGGTCCTCCCATGTCCCCTCATCACAAATATGTAGTCCCGGCTCGAAGAAAATATCATTAGGGTGTTCAACATTAGCCCGGAAGTGAGCAAAACGGGCGCCGGAGGAGCGAAACTGGTTTTCTGGAACAATTGCTGGCCTCCCACCCTCCAGTGATCTTCCTGGTGCTAAAACAGAGGTACCTGCCAAATTTGAACAAAAACCGATGCGAAATGAATGCTCGGGGCCCAAATCACGCAGTTCGGGGTCCCGAAAATAGGCTGCAGGCACCGAAAGTGGTGTTCGGCCACGAAGTGGGTATCAGAGGCCCCAGTGTTCCTCAATATGATAAAACAGAGGTACTTGCCAAAAACCGGAGAAATCGGAGATGGTTGGGCGGTCCCGAACCGAGGCGCACGGCCTGACGGCTCCGAAAACCGGGAACCGGGCTCCGAAATGGGCAAAATGGCCTACGGCCACGAAAAGTAGCTCACGGCCACTGAGAGATAGCCTATAGGACCACTCCCTCCCCTCAGGAAAGAAAACAGAGAAAACCGAGTCTGGTTCGCAAACCGAGGCAAGGCACAGGAGAAAGTTCGGGAGTCCGGAGGCGGGGCACACGGCCGCGACTCTGAAACTTCTGAACGAGCGCAGTATGCAACATCACCGAGCGCTCAATCGGTGACATCTGAGCCTTAAGGTCGGTCAAAAATGGGGTGTCTACAGTTGCCCCTCTTTGACAGAACTCGGAAGTCAAGAAGTGACGGGAGTGAATGTCAAAGCCCAGAGACGACCCATTTTTGACAAGGCCGAAGACTTAGACAATCATACAAGATGGACAGAGATGTGCCCGCAGGCAAAAGGGGGGGCAAAATGCAAAGCGACATGCGAAGAGCCAGATGATCATGCAAATGCAGCAAGCTGTAATGAAGCAAGTATTGACAAATAGATGCAACAGTTTTAAGCAAGAATGCAAAGCAACAACTACATTTCATGCAGTTAGGAATGCGGAGAATCATTCAATTCTCATCGCGTCTCACACGGAGAAGATACGATACCTGCGCGATTCGTCTGGTCGCACCAGCCTCAAATGAACCGTACATACAATATCGTGTCTGCAAAATAGAGAAATTCAACAAGAACAATACGCCAACAACATATATTCAATGTGATTCCTGTGATTCTGAAAGTTTGACACACGCAGTGTCGGCGAGTGGATGCATCACAATGCGAGAAAAGATAATGCGTGACAACGTATGCTCAAGCATAGAAGTATTGTACACCAAGAAATCACGTATGACAATGCAAAACATTCATGAGAATGCAAATTATGAGCCAAATAATGCAAAACGAGCACAAATCAGGGTGCCTGTTTGTTGCGCAACAACGAGCTGGGAAACGCGCATTTCGGCGACGGCAACTCGATCGCGGCCTGTGATTCACCTCCCGGAGAGGTCACAACATGTTTAAAAAGGATACACTCTGATTTTGATGAATAATGATGAGACACATGTCAGAAATTGCAATTAAAGTTCCGGTGGAGCAATTCGGCGCCAGAAAATGCACTTTTCTTGAACTTTTTCAGGTCCCGGGAACTCCGATTTTCCTCAAAATTTGCAGAGAGGTAGGGGAGGGGGTGGGGACCATGGTCGGCCAGCTCATTGCCCTAGGAGAGGCCATCGGCCAGGGGCAAAAAAGTAAATGGCCGGCCAGCCAGAAAAGGTGGCCGGCCGGCCACTGCCCAAAAGTAGGGGCATTTTGGTCATTTCGGCTATTTCTATATATATCCACCTCCATTCAATCCGAAATCACTCCCCCAAGTGTGAAATTCTCTCCTCTTGCTTCCTAAGCCATTTTCTTCTTCAGATCTGCATTTTATACGCGCCCTCCGGCCTTCCACACAAGTTGTTTTCGCGAAATCTTCCAGTTTTAAACACTTTGAGCCGACTAAATTTTGATTTCGGGGCTTCTCTTCTCATTTTCACCACTTGAGGTAATTTTGTCTCAATATTTGGAAGATTTTCCCGGGAGTTGACTTTTGTTGACTTTTTCATTTCCCGAGAGTTGACTTTTGTTGACTTTTTCTAATTTTGGCTCATTTTGCTCATTTTTGCTTCTCTTTGCAGATTTCTTGACATGGCGGGTCATTTCCCTCACGGTGGAGGTTTTCCCGGCGCCGGAGATGATTTTGATATTATGACACTGCCCCCGAGGGTTCGCCCTTTTGTTCCCGATCGATACGCCCCAGCGGTACATATGCTTCCGCGAGCTGTTTTCCGTCATTTCACCGAGTTCAACGATCGGGTACCAGGGGATCTTCTTCTGCGAGAGCCAGAGCAGCACCTCTCCCACGATGCAGAGGTATTTTACTTTATTTTCTGTATCTTTCGTGCATTTTGTATCTTTGCCATGCTTAGACACACAGTTTAGCTTATGACATAGTACTTGCATTCTGAGCATGTGACTTAGCCACTTGAATTTCATGAACACAGCTCATTGACTGATCGTGAACGCACAGTACACATTAGTTAGAAATTGAACACACGGCTCAAACATTGATTCATCGAACACACAGCCCGAAGTTGAAAATGAGCACACAGCACATACTGACTAAGAGTAGAACACACAGTCCCAAACTCAGATTTTCTGAACACGCAGCCCAGATTTGAAGCGAACACACAGCCCACTGATTAAGAGTTGAACGCACAGCCCTAAACTCTGATTTACTGAACACACAGCCCAGATTTGAATTGAACACACAACCCACTGATTAAGAGTAGAACACACAGTCCCAAACTCTGATTTACTGAACACGCAGCCCAGATTTGAAGTGAACACACAGCCCACTGATTAAGAGTAGAACACACAGTTCCAAACTCTGATTTACGGAACACGCAGCCCAGGTTTGAAGTGAACACACAGCCCACTGATTTAAGAATAGAACACACAGCTCTAAACTCTGATTTACTGAACACGCAGCCCAGATTTGAAGTGAACACACAGCCCACTGATTAAGAGTAGAACACACAGTCCCAAACTCTGATTTACTGAACACACAGCCCAGATTTGAAGTGAACACACAGCCCACTGATTAAGAGTTGAACACGCAGCCCAAAACACGGATTTACTGAACACGCAGCCCAGATTTGAAGTGAACACACAGCCCACTGATTAAGAGTAGAACACACAGCCCTAAACTCTGATTTACTGAACACGCAGCCCAGATTTGAAGTGAACACACAGCCCACTGATTAAGAGTTGAACACGCAGCCCAAAACACGGATTTACTGAACACGCAGCCCAGATTTGAAAGTGAACACACAGCCCACTGATTTGTACATAGCTCATTCATTTCATTTGCACACAGCTTGTTCATTTCAGTTTGCACACAGCTTGTATTTTCTTGCGTACTGAACACATGTATTCATTCTGAACGCAGGTTGGTTCTCGCACCGTGCGAGGGTATGGCTCCACCGCCGCAAGGGAGTGGTATGCTGAGCTTCCGGAAGCTGTCCGGGATTTGGTTGACTTTGTAGGATTCGGACCATTCTGCAGGGGGTTATCTCATTGTCTTATCAGTAGGACATTGTTTGCTGCTCTGGCAGAGAGATGGTGGGACACCACCAATTCTTTCCATTTTTCTGCGACCGGGGATATGACCATGACCCCACTAGACTTCGCTGTACTCACCGGCCTAGACCTAGGCGGTGGACCCATTCCCTATGACGAGGATATGGGTGAGTGGGAGGCTGCTTGGATGCATCTATTGGGGGCACTCCCGCCTGTAGACAGAGCTTCCGGGAGGGTTCGGTATACTTGGTTCTCTTCCCATTTCCGGCGGCCACAGATGGAGCCTGAGTCTCCCGAGGAGGTCGAGCAGTATACCCGTGGTTTCCTCATGTTCCTCTTTGGCACTACTCTGTTTGCTGATAGAGGAAACATGGTTGGGCTGTATCTCTTGAGTGCCCTAGTAGACCTATCACAGGTCAATCAGTATGATTGGGGCGGCGCTGGCCTGGCTACCCTTTATTGTTACATGAGCGCAGTCTCTCGCGGGCGGGGGGACTTACTCGGCGGCTACTGGAGAGCTTGGGAGGCACATTCTGTCCTCTTGATTTACATTTTTGCTCCTCATTACTTGTTCACTGCACACACGGCGCACTTTGCATTCTGTATTCTGCCTTTAGCACTTTGTATTCACATTCCGCACTGCTTTTCTCAGCTATGGGTATATGCATATTTCCCCACATTAGCCCCGGAGATGGAGGTGGCAGGACCTCCTATGACTCCGTTTTCATTGATGTTTGAGGGCGAGCACCTGTCGAGGCCTCGAGAGACTCTCTTCTCTCTGCGACAGTACTTCGACACCGTGCGCGCGACAGAGGTATTTCAGAACTCTCAGTTCCTTTCATTTTCATCTTTGATATGCTTTGTATTTCTTGATTTCTGATTGATTTGTACACTGGTTATCCGCAGATCACCTGGCAACCCTGGGCAGTCTTTGGCGACGATCTCGAGAATCAGTACCCCGGAGGGTCGACTAGTTCCCAGTATAGGTTCCTGCTCGAGGGACCAGTCGGCAGGGCTTGGTTCTTGGGGGAACGCTTTCAGCGTCAGGTGTGGGGGTATGATTCTCAAGACCCTCCTGCTGTGCCTCCACCCACTATGCGGACTGCCGACAGGCTATCTACTGAGGAGGTCACTAGGGACATGCAGGGCACCGATGCTTTATTACATCTCATTGAGGGGAACTACGCCACCTATCGCCGCATATATCTGATGCCCCCCTTGACGGGAGTACGGGCTCCACCACTGAGGCCCACCGGCGCACCATCTTCGAGTCGTGCCCGTGCTGCAGACATCCCCTCTTCTAGCAGGGCTGGTGCATCTAGAGGTAGAGGCAGTTCGATTCCTCTGATCCCTCCGACTCTCGATCATCCTGGATGGCCAGATATGCCGACTGAGTTGACGAGTTAGCAGTATGGGACTACTTCTCCGATTCCGATCCCTATAGAGCCTCCGATGCCTGGTCACAGATATGTCAGAGACCCTGATTCACCACCGGTATGTTTTACAGCTTTGATTTATCAGTTGGACATTTGGACATCCATTCATTTACTGATAGTTTTGCATTTGTGTTTGTAGCCTCCAGTCGAGTACATGGACGAGATGCTTGGGATGTTAGCCTCACTCGAGGGGATGGTCCTGCGTAGAGAGGCACAGATGTCCATCATGGGCTTCCTGGTTCCCTTCATCTCTCTTGCATTTATCATATTTGTGATGACATGCTGGTCTTGAGCATTCTGCTGCACTGATAGGCTGCGTAGAACACATCTGGCACACACCCCACTCACATACTGTGCTTGCACCTGCTTTTTATGTTTGAACTGATGTATTGCACTTTTCATTTTCAGATGCCTCCCGTATATGCTTCGACACGAGGTGGGCCACCCGGGCCTTCTCAGAGAGGTCGAGATGCTAGACCTGCTCGAGGTACTGGGCCTCGAGGAGTCGGGCCATCCAGGCCTTACCGAGGAGCTCGAGGAGCAGGGTCGTCTCGCAGACGCAGGGCACCCATTGTCGAGGATGAGGAGGAGGAGGTCGCAGATCGTGTGTCAGAGACATCTCCTGGGGAGGGAGGCTCCGGTCTTGGTTCTGGGAGCGGGGGTGAGGCTGAGGGAGATCCGGAGGATGACAGCTCTGATCCGGATGGTGATGATGGTGCAGAAGTTATCCCGCAGAAGAGGATGAGAGGGCCTCCTCATTCCCGTTCCCGAGGATACTGATGTTATTTCCTGCTTTATTTTACTTTTTGGCTAGTAGTTTGTAGCACTTTGCACATTATTAGGCAGTTTTATTTCCTGTAAAACTTGTACCTTTATTTTGTTGTAAAACATGATGGAATGAAACAGTTTTTTGAAAAGATGTTTGTATTTGAAATTCTTAGCATCGCATCGCATCATTTTGCACAAAAATGGAATCGAATGAAAATGTGCCTCATGTATTTACCGGGTCAGGTAATGAACCGACGCAACAAATCAAAACAACTCGACTCACTAAGAAATAACAGAATCTTAGCAAGTTTACAACTCGATAAACAAAGTACAACAATGTTAACGACTCAATAGACAAGACTTAACAAAATCGTATAACCAAAAAGTAACAATTCAAAGCACAAAATGCGACCGCTCGACAAAACTTACAACTCGATAAACAAAACAACAACTCGATAAGCAAAAATACGACAGAACAAACTTTGGACGGACAATCCGGATGATGGAACGCGCCCGTAACTGAGAGAAATGGAGGCCTTCGACATTCCCGATGCATGAAAGTGCCTCAGACTTCCTTCCGGCGGGCAAAACAGGACCAACGCGCGGCCGAAAACATTTTGCATTTGGAGACTAGAGAGTGGCCGGCCTACTAGAATAGATGGCCGGCCGGCCACCTCCCCCGTAACCTCCAGAAATTTGACACGTGTCCTTTAAATAGTGTTTTGCCCCTCTATAAAAGCCCCACCCTTGGACCTTATTCATTTCATCACCATTCCTCACAAAAATGGAGGCATTTCTCGCAGAAAATCTCACATCTTGGATTTCTTCTTTGGATGGCTCGGAGAAGTTGAACTTCCGGGGTTTTGGCTTGAATGCACTGTTCACGCTGGGCCGGACTCCACTGCATCTTCCTTTCCTCTATGCCGCGGCAAGGTTTTGGAACCCGGAGGGCAAGAGGTATGCCCTACTTTTGAAGATTTTCAAGCCTTGATGGAATCTGAGCGAGGCGAGGAGATCTTGCCCCAGCTCAATTTTGGCTATGCCCAGACCTTAGGGCGGATGTGCGGTCTTAATGCGCATGATGCTAGATCTCTGATTGGTGATGGCATGTTGGATATCCCGAGCCTGATTTACCAATTTTCTGATGCCGGTGACCGCAGCAACCACTATTGGCAAGGTTTCCGGCAGCATGCCCTCTGCTTGTGCCTACTATCTCATTTTCTGTTTGTCTCGGGCTCCGGAGGAGCTAGCATTCGTTTGATTGAAGTCGCTCAAGGCTTGACAGAAGGAAAGAGTTGCATCGCCATGACTCTGGCCGAGACACTGATGGGCTTGGATGCTTTCCACTGCCGAGAGACAACCAGGTTTGCAGGGAGTCCACTACTGCTACAGGTAATGTTTCCAACCAAGCTCACATGTATATTTGCTCACATCACTCGGCCCTCGGGCTCGGTTTTTCTCACAAAACCCTCATCTTACTTTTCTCTCATCGCACATCTCTCTATTCTTTATTCTCTCATTTTTCATCCCTCCCCAGATATGGTTGATGGATAAATTGCAAGTTGTGGATTCTTGCCCTGCTTATTCAGCCCGCGGCTACTTCTTTCGGCAACGCCTAGTCAATGCTCCGGATGAGGGATGGTGGTTTGAATGGATGTGCAACTTGTCGGCGGATCACATTGCGTGGCGTTGTCCTTGGCTCAATCTCCCGGCAATGAGCTATAGCATGTCCCGGCAGGTCGGGATTCGACTGATCGGCTTGACTCATTGTGTGTTCTATTTCCCATTCCGTATTCTGCGCCAGTTTGGCCGTGATCAGACTTGCCCTCCGGAGGGGATTGAGTATCCGGCTACATTTCCAGTTCGAGGCGCACAGCTGGCTCGACAGGCCGCAGCATGGAGAGTTAGAGAGCTTCTGGCCCCTGTTCCTATTTTCAGTTGCACTTTATCTAACGAGTGCTGGGATTGGCTCAACGAAGAAGCACAGGTTGGGCCTAGGTTGGCATCAGAGGCTTCAACTAGCTCTGGAAGGGGGCGCAGGGACACCTGACTGGACTATGCCCCAGATTTATTGCTTTATTAGTACTTTCAAGTTTTCTTTATGAGTGTAATAAAAAAGCAACTTCAATTGTATGCAAGAGCAGGAGAACTCTGTTTTGAAATCAATGAAATTGAAGGTTGTGGTACTGAAAATTTTCCGCTTTGGTCCAAAAATGGTCTTAGTTGTGAAAAGATTAATTTGAACAAAGTCAACTTTTATTAAAACTTTTCAAAACTATTTTCGATATGGATCAGAACTGGACACGCCTGAGATCTGTCACTGAGATGCACAACCCCAGATCCTAGCAACTGGAAAGTTGCCCCTAGTCTGAATGGTACCACAGCACCTCCTGGCAACGGAAAGTTGCCCCTAGTTTGAATAGCACTATACCGGAGATCACGATAAATGCTGATGGATAAGGATGACTGAGATGATCAAAATGGACAAAGTTGATCGGGGAAAATGTTTATGGCTGAACTTCAGGATGAAGCTGCCTACGTATCCCAAAGATGGGAATCAAGCCTTACGTAGTTCAGGCTCAGGTTCGCTCGGGTATTTTTACTCTCCTTTTGCGCTCTAACTTTTGCCAAGGCCGCCCTTTGCGGGTTTTCAACCTTGCGAGCTCAGTTTTTATATTTTCAAATTTTTTGTGCTCTGAGTTTTGCCTAGGTCGCCCTTTCGGGTTTTCGGCCTAGCGAGCCTCTCAAGGGTAGTATTTCTTCAACTTGTCCATGTTGATCGGTTGTGAAAACTCTAAGCCATCCAGATCCATCAGAACCATAGCTCCACCTGACCAGATTGACTTAATGATGTAGGGACCAGTCCAATTGGGTCTGAACTTGCCCCTTGGGTCGTGGATGGGAGCTCGGTTGTCCTTGAGTACTAAATCTCCTTCCTTTAAGTTCCTGGATTTAACCTTCTTGTTAAAAGCCCGGGCGATTCTGCGTTGATAACCCTGAACATGGTACAGTGCCTTCAACCTTCTTTCATCAAAAAGCATGAGTTCCTCGAATCTATTCTGCTGCCAATCTGCCTCGGCTATTTGGCACTCGGCCAATACTCTCAACGACGGAACCTCAATCTCAATTGGTAGAACGGCCTCCATCCCATAGACTAATGAATACGGAGTTGCCCCTGTAGAAGTTCTGATTGAAGTCCGGTAGCCCCACAGAGCGAACGGCAGCTTATCTGGCCAATCCCGATAGGTTTCCACCATCTTCTGCAGTATGCGCTTGATGTTCTTGTTGGCGGCCTCAACTGCTCCGTTGGTTTGCGGCCGGTAAGTAGACGACTTATGAAAAGCCACATTGTATTTTTCCAACAAGTCTATCACTTCCTTCTTGAAGTGGGAACCATTGTCTGAAACGATTTCATTTGGGACTCCGTAGCGACAGATGATGTTGTTCCTGATAAATTTTGCTACATGCGAAGCCTTCAACACCGCATAAGATTGGGCCTCGACCCACTTTGTAAAGTAATCTATCGCTACGAGGATGAATTCATGCCCATTCGACCCCTTTGGCGTGACAGCTCCGATCACATCAATTTCTCAGACTGAAAAAGGCCATGGCGAAGTCATGTTGTACAGCTTCGACGGCGGGATGTTCATGCGGTTTGCATGGATCTGACATTTGTGGCATCGCCGAACAAAACCAATACAATCCTCCTCCATGGTGGACCAGTAATAACCCTGTCTGAGGATCTTCCTTGCCAGCATGACCCCATTCATGTGTGCACCACATTCTCCCCCGTGGATGGCTTGCATTAGACGCTTTGATTCCTCTGCATCGACACACAGTTTATGCATTCCCAGATGACCTCGTTTATACAGTTTACCCCCGCAGATGATGAACTGAACGGCCAATCTTCTTATTGCCTTTTTGTCTTTGGCATTTACCCCTGGCGGGTACGCTTCTTTCTCCAAGAAATTCCAGATATCGTGATACCAAGGGTGTTCGTCCTGAACTTCATCTATGGCTGCAATCGACTCATAGGCAGGTGCAAATTTCTGATCAATGATGACTGGACGCATCCGGATTCCAGTCAGGATGTCTATCATAGATGATAGAGTTGCTAAAGAATCTGCGAACCTGTTGTTCTCTCTCAGTAGATGAGTAAAACTTAACTTTTCAAACCGAGGAATCAGCAAGTCCAAGGTCTGGTGATACATCATCATATTTTCCTCTTTTACTTTCCAGTCTCCTTTAGCTTGAGACACAACAAGGTTCGAATCCCCAATGACATCCAGCCATTTTGCCCCTAGTTCCAGGGCTGCTTCCAAACCAGCAATGCACGCTTCGTATTCTGCTTCATTGTTTGAGACTTTGAATCGGAGTTTGAAGGCTAGAGGGATACGGGAATCATCGGGTGCTATCAACAACACTCCTATCCCATACCCATGTTGATTTGATGCTCCGTCAAAGTACATCGTCCAGGCTTCTTCGTCGATATACAGAATTGCTTCATCTGGGAATAGATACTCAACTGCTTCATCCCCCTCAACCGGATGGTCGGCAAGGAACTCTGCTACCGCTCTTCCTTTGACTGACTTGCGGGTGACATATGTGAGATCAAATTCGGAGAGCAACAGCAACCAACGGGCTAGCCTACCTGTAAGTGCTGGTTTCTCAAAGAGATATTTGATGGGATCAAGTCGTGAAACCAACATTACAGAGTGAGCTAACAGGTAGTGCCGCAGCTTCCTGGTAGCCCATACCAGAGCTAAGCAAGCCTTTTCTAGCGGCGTATACCGGGTCTCATACTCCAGCATTTTCTTGCTCAAATAATAGATGGCTCTTTCCACCTTATCTTCTGATTCTTATGCAAGCATGCAGCCCATTGTAGTTTCAGTCACTGACAGATACAAAATCAACGGTTTCCCCAGTTCTGGTGGTGATAAAACGGGTGGGTTCTGTAGATATTCTTTAATCTGTTCAAATGCAGCTTGACATCGGCCGTCCCATTGGAACTTCTTTCCTTTCTTGAGGAGGCCAAAAAGTGGTTCACAAGTCAAGGTTAGTTTTGAAATAAACCGTCTTATGAATTGCACTTTACCCAGAAAGCCTCGCACCTCCTTTTCAGTCCTTGGTGGTGGCATTTCTAAGATGGCCTTGATTTTGGAAGGGTCGACCTCGATGCCCCTTTGCGTAATCAGGAACCCCAGCATTTTTCCCGCTGTAACACCAAATGTACATTTCTGAGGGTTTAGCCGCAACCGGAATTCCCTGATCCTTTGGAAAAACTTATGCAAGACGGTGTAGTGGCCCTCTCTTTCTTTGGACTTGACAATCATGTCGTCCACATACACCTCAACCTCTTTGTGGATCATATCATGTAATATTGTGGTCGCGGCCCGTTGATAAGTAGCTCCAGCGTTCTTCAACCCAAACGGCATTACCCGGTAGCAGTATGTCCCCCACGGGGTGGTGAATGCAGTCTTTTCCCGGTCTTCGGGTGCCATCACTATCTGATTGTACCCTGAGAAGCCATCCATAAATGAGAGCAAAGCATGCCCTGCCATGAAATCTACCAACTCATCGATGTGCGGCAAGGGGAAGTCGTCCTTCGGACTAACTCTGTTCAAATCCCTGAAGTCTACACACACCCGGATCCTGCCATCTTTCTTCGGCACCGGCACAATGTTGGCCAACCAAGTCGGATATTCAGATACCAGCAGGAAGCCTGCGTCAATTTGCTTGGTGACCTCTTCTTTGATCTTAAGAGCCCAATCCGGACGGATCCTTCTGAGTTTCTGCTTGACAGGTCGGGCCTCGGGGTCAAGGGGGATCCGATGCTGTACAATCTCAAGATCGATTCCAGGCATGTCTTCGTAGGACCACGCGAAAACATCTTTGAAATCTTTTAATAAAGCGACTAAGCGCTCGCGTTCCTCCGAAGACAACGTGGACCCGATCTAGACCAGCCGCGGGTCCTCCTCAGTACCAATGTTCACGGTAGTGATCTCGTCCACTAGGGGTTTAACAAACCTCTCCTGCTCCTGTTCAATTAAACGTTGTAAAACCGGAGGAACTTCGTCCTCTTCGTTTTCATCAAAGTTTTGAAAGTCTGAATTGATGCAATAAATTAGGGGCACAGAAAAGTACTCGGAAACCACAGGCAATTCATTCTCATTAGGCACATCCAAATCATCCAATTCATCGGTTACAACAAACTCAAATGAAAAGGAAAAAGACGACCTAGACAGGACTGTGGCATCCGGGTTAACACCCCCAGGAGTACCAGACTCAGACTCAGTCGAGCTGGAACCTGATTCCGACTCACAAGACTCGGTGGAATCAGATTCCGGCTCACTACCTGACCCGGTGCTGCAGGACAGAAATCCCTCCTCGTATTGCCAGGTGAGGGAGGGTGCGATTAATGCATCCAAGATAGCTGCTGGTCGGCTCGCAGCCGTTTCATTCCCGATCATGGAAACCAGAAAGTTATCCCCCAAGCACTCTTGGTCGATCGGAGGATCAGAGAGGAGACATGCCAGTGCTACCCCCATTTCAAATTCAATGCCCTTAGGATCCACTGCTTTATACTGCTCAACCTCAGTTGTTGGGTCTGTCTGCTCTGTGGCAACGTCATCCCCGAATAGTTGCAGGTCGAAAAAGATCTCGAAGCCTGGCACGCGCTTCTTCTCCGCGTTCAGCCACGGCTCTGGGAAGCCGCAAAATGGAAAGTCCTCCCCCTCCCGGACAAAGCGTCCGTTCAGGGTACCCTGGATGGGCCTATGCATTAAATCAAAAGGCTTCCCAGCCTGTTTTGCTCTGGCTCTGCCGGCCATTTCCTTACCTTTTCTCACCCAGTCCTCTTTGGTGGGCAGATAACCCAGTCCAAAGGTATGCGGGTTATGTGGCACTTCGGCCAACGCTGCGACTCCTTTCCTGCCGCTTCTTCCCAATCCCATCCCGGGGATATGTTGTAGCTTGTTCATGAGGTAGACGGCTTGAGCGCTGACATACACACCCTCATTCACAGCCATAATGTTTTGCACCACCCGGGCCTCAGCCAAAGTAAATCCCGATATAAACACGTCCTCCATGCCGTGTTCAATCTCTAAGACTGGCGTAGATATCTCCGGAGGGGGATGGACTGATGAGTTCCCAAACACAATGGCTACTCTCTTTCCACAGGGGTATTTCACCATTTGATGTAGAGTGGATGAGACGGCCTTTACCTGATGCAACCAGGGTCGCCCCAAAAGCATGTTAAAGGATGCAGGGACCTCCAAGACATGAAAATCTACCTCATGTTGTCCAGGCCCAATCTTGGTTTGGATTTTTACTGTCCCCAGGACATCCCTACTTGTATTGTCGTAGGCTCTGATTACTTGAGTGGTCGGTGTGAAGTCTGCGGGCTTCAACCCGATTGCATACGCCGTTCTGGCTGGGCAGACATTGATAGCGGACCCGGTATCAACAAGTACCACCGGAATCCATTTGTCCCTGCATTCTACAGAGATGTAGAGGGGTCTGTTATGATCCACGCCCTCAGGCGGCAGCTTCTTGTCTGAAAAGGTCAATGCCGGGGAACCTCCTCCCGGAAAAACCAGCCCAACCAGCTACTCTGGTGTAGTTTCGATGGAGAGTTTGGCCTTGTCCATAGCAGATAGGACGGCCTGTCTATGCACCCTTGAAGCCATAAGCAGTCCCCAGATGGAGATGTCTGCTTGTATTCTCTTTAACTGCTTCAGTACAGCCTCTTCTTCAACTTGCTTCTCTCTCTGTTTTTCAGCTTCTCTGTCTTTACCAGATGCTTCTGGTTGGTCTAAGTGCGGGGGCTTGAAGTACCGCCCACTTCTAGTCATATGGTCTACCTCTTCGAGGTACCAGGTGCTGTCTGGTTGGCCACACGCCCAATCTTCGTCTGTGTGGGCGAGATACAAGTCATCATCTTCCCACCACATCCCATTAGCATCTAACAGGCACCTGTCTGGTTCGGGCATGTTTGCACTCTCAGCATTTTCATTCCACATGCTCACAGCATGTCCTGCCCTCGTGCTTGCAGCACTTTCAACCTCTTCATGGTTCTTTGCTTTTCGGATCCTCTCAGAATCCCACTTCTTTTCTTGTTCCTCCAGCGTTAATTGTTCGGTTTTCAAAGTGTCTTGCTCCTGAGCGAAATTCTTTGTACCGGCGCTCTCCGGCAATTCAATCTGACTCTCGGCCCTTCCGGCCACAGTTGATACCCTCGCCCCTGCCGGGCCTTGCTCTGATTGAAATTCCACGATGTCTGGCTGATCATCTAACCACCCGACGACTTCTGCTGACTCCTCGTATTCGAACCAGTTGATTGATGCATCTCTTGATTCTTGGTCATTGAAAAACTGGAGGTTGGCGAAGTCCTCTTCCATCGTTGTCAGCTCATCCCCCACTGATTCAAGTTTGTCCCCCCGGATCATACACAATTCAGCCTCTTCCGGCTGCCCCACACTCAGCTTAGGCTGGCTCATCGACAAGATATATCCACTCGGATCATAAGCTCTGCCAGCTAAATTCTCAGACTGCTCCACCCCAGACTCAACAGTTTTGCTCTCCTCGGAAGCCTGCCCCGTTCCATTTTCGGTGGTCACCACCTTTGGCTCAGGTTGGGT
The DNA here is from genome assembly GCA_036172215.1 of Camellia granthamiana. NCBI lineage: Eukaryota > Viridiplantae > Streptophyta > Magnoliopsida > Ericales > Theaceae > Camellia > Camellia granthamiana. The sequence goes on along the minus strand of CM069903.1, from coordinate 29,584,776 downwards.
TGTGGAGGTGTCCATCATGCACAAGTCAGTGCCATCATGAAGGATCACCTTTGGCTTGGGTAGGTGGGAGGGGGTAATGTAGATACTAGGGTTGTAAGACACGTCCCCAGTTTGGATGAGATTGATTCTTTTGGGTGGATCTTGGTTGTGTGCTGGGAGTGGGTTAGTTGTGACGTTGGGTCTCTCGGGAGGTAGAATGATGTTTTTTGTCAATGAGGTCTTGAATCTCATGACGCAACCTGTAACATTGGTCGGTATCATGACCATGCTGCTGGTGGTATTTGCAATATTTGGCTGGGCTGTGGGAAGGGGGGAGTGGATTTGGAGGGGGCCTCGGTTCCAAGGGTTTCAGATGCCCCTTTCTGACTAGAACCCCGAGGACTTTGGACAAAGGCATATGTAGTGGGGAGAAGGTTCGTTGACCCCTGGATTGGTATCTTGAAGCTTGGTTACTGCTCCCAGATGCATCAGAAAAAGGTGTGGCCGCTGCGGGCCTTGGTTGGGGGAGGGGGAGTGGTGGTGACCATACCGACCTCTGAAGCTCTTGTATTTGCAGCGCCACTCGGGCCTGCGTTGTTATTGCGGTTGAATGTTCTTCGGGGCTGCTCCCGATCCTGATCGATCAATCCTTGCTTCATCGCATCTTCGATCTGTACCCCCATCTCGTGTAAATCTGAGAAGGTGGGGAAAGGGAGTACGATCATTTTCTGCATTAACTTCGGTTGGAGATTGCGCACAATCATCCTAATTTGATCTTTGTCTGTAGGCCTCAAGGTCATCATCGATGCCTTTGCTCTCCACCGAGTTACAAAATCAGAGAAAGTCTCTTTTTGTTCCTGCCTCGTCGTTTCGAGATCACGTGTTGTAATCTCGATCTGAGTATTATATGAATATTGTGCAACGAAGGCCTCGGCCAATTCATCCCAATTTCTCTTCACATCATCTTCCAATTTTGCGTACCAGATGGCCGCAACCCCTGACAAAGTTCTGCTAAATAAAGAAAGCTTTTGCGGTCGGGTTAGGCCCATCGGCCTCAAGACGTCTGAAAATAGCCGGAGATGGACCATAGGATCCCCTAATCCGTCAAAACGATCAATCTGCAGCATCTTAAATCTGTCCGGCAGTGTCACGGCCACGTCAGTATAGCCGTCTTCAATATCTGGGATGGCCTTCACCCCCTGTGATTTCTTGAAGAGCTTTTCCAATTTGCTCAATTTCAGAGTTGTTTGGTCTACCTCGAACTCAAATGGAGAGTCCGGGTGATTAGGTGTCAGATTCTTGGACAGTTGCAGCGGGAAGCGGGGGCGGAGCCAGCCCCGTTGGAAGACTCGTGTCCTCTTGAGTGTTTTGGAAGTTTGGCGGAGCGTTCTGTGGATTTGGGAGGGTATTCTGGGTGTTCTGGGTATTCTGAGGATTCGGAGGGGCATTCTGAGGATTTAGCAGGGTATTCTGGCCAGTGGGTGCCTGCTCAGGCAGTGGAGCCGCTGGCGGAGGGGGAATCTGATGCGCCCCTAGTGGAGGAGGGACCTGGTGTGAAGCAGATGCTGCATTCTGCTGTTGTAATCTGGTGATCAGCTCGGACTGCTGGGCCATGACAGCGGCCTGCTGTTTAGAAAATTCCGCCTGGCGGATAGCATCATCTTGCATCTGTTTCATGCTCTCATTCATCTGGCGCATCATCGCCTCCATCCCTGATGTATCCTGATGTTCCATCTGAATAACTGGCAAGTGTATCTCTATAGCGGAAATAGCAACCTCAGTCGAATTGTTCACTGCTAGGGTAGGCCTCTGCCCTGATGATCTCTGCTCAGACGGACTGCGCCTTCTCGGCCTTCTCCTGATAACCGGGGGTAGTGAATGGAACACCGGATGTCCGTCAACTAGATCCTCGGATCGAATAAGTCGGCGACCTCGTGTCCAAAGTGCTTGGGGAATATCTGATGGTTCGGAAGCAATTGTGCCATAAACTGCCCTAGCAAAAGATAAATAAAGCGAAAAGGAAATAAATAACCAGAAAAACGGGCAGCACAATAGCTTAATTTAAATACACACAACACACAGTCGGGCATACAACACGCAGTTTGATAAGCTGGAAATACACTGTCCTCAACCACTGGTCACTATTCCTGTATCACTGTTCCCCGAAACTGAATCGGATATCCGCAGACAACTGATTCTCAGATAACTGACTGATGCCCGCAGGCCTGATATCCAAACTCATAAACTGATGCCCGCAGGCCTGATGCCGAAACTCATAACCTGATACATGCATTCCCTGTAGAGACGCACTCTAGCAAGCACATAACAGATAAGTGAGAGCCAAAACACCCCTATGTTGGGGTAGGGTTTCCCTGTCCTATTTTGTCAGGAACTAGGGTTTCACTACGCACGCAGCGGCTTCAAACAACCTATAAACGGGTAAGCAACCTGTCCTAGTTTGGAATGGTCACTATGGATCCGAATATGCACTAGGTCGAATGGTCAAAAAGGGTGCCCCGGTAAAACCGGGGTTTGTGTTCCCATGCTGTCAGAGCCCAGAGCCGATCAGCCTTACGGACATGACTTGACAAGACAAGCCTCCGGCAAATCGTTCGGGAATGGCATATGGCAAACACGGTGTCCTAGGCGCACCAATGCACATGCAATGCAAAGAAACACACAGGTGTAGTCAAAAACAGATATCACGAGTTCGAGTCAAGTTCTCTAAGTCCCCAGTGGAGTCGCCAGAAACTGTAACAAGCCCGCGAGGGACCTCGCTACAGTTTGGACTCGATTTGTGCCACGGTTCTAAATCTTGAACCAAAGAGTCCAAATCCGGCAAATCGTTTTGAGAAAAAACAGATTTTTTGAAAGAAGTGCCAAACATGGACTGCTTTGCCAGATAACAGAGTCGCCACCTAAATATTTTTTAAATGGGGAATTTAGGAAACCCTAACTCGGTGCCAAAGGCCACGTGTCCGTCATCACCAAAGTTGGCTCGGGAACTTGGGTACGATTGGGGAAGGTCACATCGTGAGCACCCCCGCTCGCCCGGTCAAAGACCGGCCTCTACTAACCATGATATCTGCTTTTGAAAACATTGTATGCTCTTATTCCGGTTATTAGCCTAGGTTACTATGTGATGCGCACAGCATACAAGTATAGACTGAGTCGCCTGAATTGGAACAAAACATTTCATGTTTGTTTGTTTGTTTGAAAATGGTTTGATGGTGCTACCCGCAAGTAGGCTAAGACGTGGATTTGCCACCCTCGGGTGGGCTTAAGAAAACATGATTTTGCCACTATCTAGTGGGCTTAAAACAAACAGTCAATGCATTGTTCCAATCCAAATAACACAACCTTCACCCACAGGCATTCAAGGCAGTTATATCACATAAGCACATAGCCTCATGGCAAGCATGCTATTCATGGCAACACTCACACGCATGCAAGGATGCTAAAGCATAAAACTTACCAAGTACTCCAAGCCAAAACAGAAACCGATTAGAAATCTATGCATGATCCTAAATACACAGAATTGCCTAATGCAACACATGCAAAATGCAATAATAGCAGGCTCGGCTATTCTAAATATGGCATATGGAATGCTACAACTAACACATATTCAACTTGGAATTGAAATACAAATGCAGTTTGTATGATGCGCCGAGCCCGGTGCGTGCAAAACAGATGAATGATGCAAACATGCTGTCATAGTGTATGCTAATTGAAATATGTCCTATATCTAACCATCATACGCAGATAAATAAAAGGGAAGAAAGACGTGGGGTTGGAAGACATACATCACACTCACCCACACTTATTACAATTATGCCCTCGCGCAGAGGGTCCGAATAAATAATAATACAGTCCGAAATAAAAGAATAAAAGAATAGTACAGTCCGAAATAATACAGATTCCTAATTAATTAACGAATTAAATAAGAAAGCTGTAAACTGGCATGCAAGCCAGGGGCTGCCTTGATTCTGATGAATGATGCATGCCGGGCTGCTTTGGCGCTGAAATCCACTGGGATGCCCCGATTAGCCTCTGTTTGCAATATTCCTCGAAATGCGTGCCGAGCTTCGAAAAGTTGCTGATTCTTCATTTTGCTACAACAGAGAGCAGGAAAGGGGCATAGCAATGTATTTCACAAATATATGCATGCCTCGATCCTCGTGCCACCAATCATGCATATCGATGCATGATGGCCGAGGAGCCGAATTGCACAGCTCAATATAGGATGAATGCACATGAATGCTACAACAAAACCTAACACCATCATGGGTAATCCGGAGTGTTGGTGACTTGGGAATTGAGACCCGTTCCGTCACTCGGAGTACGAAACGTGCCTCGTTTCCCGTGCCCGAGCTAACTCCTATCCCGAACACGATGCAATATGCATGATATGCATGAATGCAACCTAAGATACAACCTAGTATGCACAATGCAGATGAAAATGAGATGCCTCGAAATGCGTGCACACGGGCACGCGAACCGAGGTAATGCATGAATGCAATCTAAGATACAACTTAGTATGCACTATGCTGGTGAAAACGAGATGCCTCGAAATGCGTGCACACAGGCACGCAAACCGAGGTAATGACACACGCGATATAATGAGACTAAAAATGGCATGACAATGTAATATGGGCTTATACCAACATGAGTGAGCCTCAGCCACACTCACACAGGAGGCCAAATAGATGAAAAGTGAAGTGCCTCGAAATGCGTACACACGGGCACGCAAACTGAGGTAATGACATAAAGGCATGAAATGACCTGAAATATGATATACAATGAGACTAAAATGAGATGTCTCGAAATGCGTGCCCACGGGCACGCATACCGAGAAAATGGCATACGGAATGCCATGATGCTAAGATGACATACAGGATGCAAAATGGACTTATACTAACATGAGTAAGCCTCAGCCACACTTACATAAGAGGCCAATGGATGAAAGTGAAGTGCCTCGAAATGCGTGCACCCGGGCACGCAAACTGAGGCGAAGGCATACAGGCATGAAATGACCTATGAAGTGAAATGAGGGCTTACACCAACATGAGAGGGCCTCAGCCGCACTCACATAAGAGGCCGTGAGATGAAAAAGATGCGCCTCGAAATGCGTACGCACGGGCACGCAAAACGAGGAGATGGCATACGCAATGCCGTATGGGCTTACACCAACACGAGTGAACCTCAGTCACACTCACATGGGAGGCCATCGGATAAAAAAAAAAGTTACCTCGAAATGCGTGCACACGGGCACACAAACCGAGGCATGGCCCGAAGGCATGAAATGGCATACGGAATGCGAATTGGGCTTACGCTAACATGAGAGGGCCTCAGCCACACTCACATAAGCCGCCGAGAGATGAGAATGAGCTGCCTCGAAATGCGTGCACACGGGCACGCAAACAAAGGCAGTGACATACAGGCATGAAATGGCTTGCAAATGAAACGTGGCATATGGCATATGAAAAATGCAAATTTCAGTAGCTAAAATGATGCACAAATAGCCCCCGAATTATGACAAAATTACACCCGATGCCCGAAATGCAATGTTATGCACCCGAAACGACCTACAGCCCTACTAAACATGCACAATATGGACATAACATGTAAAACAGTAGCAAGGCAGCCCCTAAAATAGCATTTTTTTAGTACAAAGTATGGCCAAACAATGATCACAAGTAAGGTAAAAAAAGCTTGCAAAAATGGGGGAAAAGAGGAGAATTACAAAGCAAGTGGTATATACAATGCTCAAACTGAAAAACACAGTTCTAAAAAATTAAATAGGGGCCAAAAATATGCACATTTACAAGAGATGACATCCCACAATTCAGTATGTAGATAGGCTAAACATAGCATGCAAAATAATGAGCCAACAAAGGCTATAACATGAGGTACCAAAAGCATGCATCAAACAACCCTGGACCCTTAACAAAACATGAATAATGGGTCATTTTAAGACACTTTCTAAGCCTGATGAAGGCTCAAAATAGAAGCCAAGCAAGCCCAACAAAGCATGCAATTTTACGGTAAATTGAGGGAATTGTGAAACAAGTACATGATGGAGTTACCAAACATAGTTGAGCCCTTCTTCAATGTTGAAGAGGGACTCAAAATAGGCCCACTCACAGTATATTTCATGCTCGAAAACAGAACACTCATGAGCTAAAAATAGCATGCAAAAGTAAGAGTATAACATGAATTCAAAGCAAGTGGCATGCAGAGCATGAAAACAAGGTTGAGCCCTTCTTCAATGTTGAAGAGGGGCTCAAAATAAGCACAATATTAGTTCATGAGATGCTCCAAATCAGATCACAAATAGGCCAAATAAATCATGCAATTTTACGGGAAATATGGAGGATTACAAATAAAGTGCATGATAGAGAGGCCAAACATGGTTGAGCCCTTCTTCAATGTTGAAGAGGGGCTCAAAATAGGCCCACTCACAGTTTATATCAAGCTCGAAAATGGATCACTCATAAGCCAAACAAAGCATGCAAAATATTGGCATAAATAGTGATATTGAAGGAAGTGCATCATAGAGGTGCCAAATGGGGTTGAGCCCTTCTACAATGTTGTAGAGGGGCTCAAAATAAGCCTAATCTCAGTAGGGGTAGGAGCCCAAAACAGAGAGAAAATAGGGTAAATAATTGATGCAAAAAAGTGCTAGAAAAAGGGAATTAGTGACTTACCCTTGAAGATCAAACTTTTGTGGCTTCTTGGCTTGAATTTGTTGATCCTTAGCCTTTGAAAATCACTCCTTTGCTGCTGAAATGGAGGTGGTGATGGTGAGGTTTAGGGTTGATGAAGGAATGGCCTAGAACCTTGAAGGATTTTGGAGCTTTTGGCTATGAAAATGGAGGTTTTGGGAGATGAAGCCTTGAGGAAAAATTTGCTAACCCTAGCAAAGGAGCTCCTCAGCCCCTTAAATAGACCAAAAAGGGGTGTAAAAGGGGAGGGAAATGCACCCAAGCTTTCCCTCCCAAAATATCCCCCGGAGGGCTGAGATATTTTGAAAAACAGCTGGACAGCTGTAAAGGGTCCAAAAGCAGAAAGCTGGCCGGCCAGCCACCCCAACTGGTCGGCCAGCCACTCCCCCTGGCCGGCCGGCCATGGCCAAAAAATGAACTGAAGAATTGCTGGCCGACCACCATGTTTTGGTGTCCTCCCAGGTGTGTAGAACAAGGTTCCAAGGTTGGAATTTGGCAACTCTGAAACAGGAGTCACAACATTGAACTTGAAGGAGAGGCTCAAAAATGAAAGTAACAATTACTGGCCGACCACCACTTTTTAGGGTCCTCCCATGTGTGTAGAATAAGACCCCATGGTTGGAATTTGGCAACTCTGGAACAGGAGTCACAACATTGAACTTGAAGGAGAGGCTCAAAAATGAAAATCACAATTACTGGCCGACTAGTACTTTTTAGGGTCCTCCCATGTCCCCTCATCACAAATATGTAGTCCCGGCTCGAAGAAAATATCATTAGGGTGTTCAACATTAGCCCGGAAGTGAGCAAAACGGGCGCCGGAGGAGCGAAACTGGTTTTCTGGAACAATTGCTGGCCTCCCACCCTCCAGTGATCTTCCTGGTGCTAAAACAGAGGTACCTGCCAAATTTGAACAAAAACCGATGCGAAATGAATGCTCGGGGCCCAAATCACGCAGTTCGGGGTCCCGAAAATAGGCTGCAGGCACCGAAAGTGGTGTTCGGCCACGAAGTGGGTATCAGAGGCCCCAGTGTTCCTCAATATGATAAAACAGAGGTACTTGCCAAAAACCGGAGAAATCGGAGATGGTTGGGCGGTCCCGAACCGAGGCGCACGGCCTGACGGCTCCGAAAACCGGGAACCGGGCTCCGAAATGGGCAAAATGGCCTACGGCCACGAAAAGTAGCTCACGGCCACTGAGAGATAGCCTATAGGACCACTCCCTCCCCTCAGGAAAGAAAACAGAGAAAACCGAGTCTGGTTCGCAAACCGAGGCAAGGCACAGGAGAAAGTTCGGGAGTCCGGAGGCGGGGCACACGGCCGCGACTCTGAGACTTCTGAACGAGCGCAGTATGCAACATCACCGAGCGCTCAATCGGTGACATCTGAGCCTTAAGGTCGGTCAAAAATGGGGTGTCTACAGTTGCCCCTCTTTGACAGAACTCGGAAGTCAAGAAGTGACGGGAGTGAATGTCAAAGCCCAGAGACGACCCATTTTTGACAAGGCCGAAGACTTAGACAATCATACAAGATGGACAGAGATGTGCCCGCAGGCAAAAGGGGGGGCAAAATGCAAAGCGACATGCGAAGAGCCAGATGATCATGCAAATGCAGCAAGCTGTAATGAAGCAAGTATTGACAAATAGATGCAACAGTTTTAAGCAAGAATGCAAAGCAACAACTACATTTCATGCAGTTAGGAATGCGGAGAATCATTCAATTCTCATCGCGTCTCACACGGAGAAGATACGATACCTGCGCGATTCGTCTGGTCGCACCAGCCTCAAATGAACCGTACATACAATATCGTGTCTGCAAAATAGAGAAATTCAACAAGAACAATACGCCAACAACATATATTCAATGTGATTCCTGTGATTCTGAAAGTTTGACACACGCAGTGTCGGCGAGTGGATGCATCACAATGCGAGAAAAGATAATGCGTGACAATGTATGCTCAAGCATAGAAGTATTGTACACCAAGAAATCACGTATGACAATGCAAAACATTCATGAGAATGCAAATTATGAGCCAAATAATGCAAAACGAGCACAAATCAGGGTGCCTGTTTGTTGCGCAACAACGAGCTGGGAAACGCGCATTTCGGCGACGGCAACTCGATCGCGGCCTGTGATTCACCTCCCGGAGAGGTCACAACATGTTTAAAAAGGATACACTCTGATTTTGATGAATAATGATGAGACACATGTCAGAAATTGCAATTAAAGTTCCGGTGGAGCAATTCGGCGCCAGAAAATGCACTTTTCTTGAACTTTTTCAGGTCCCGGGAACTCCGATTTTCCTCAAAATTTGCAGAGAGGTAGGGGAGGGGGTGGGGACCATGGTCGGCCAGCTCATTGCCCTAGGAGAGGCCATCGGCCAGGGGCAAAAAAGTAAATGGCCGGCCAGCCAGAAAAGGTGGCCGGCCGGCCACTGCCCAAAAGTAGGGGCATTTTGGTCATTTCGGCTATTTCTATATATATCCACCTCCATTCAATCCGAAATCACTCCCCCAAGTGTGAAATTCTCTCCTCTTGCTTCCTAAGCCATTTTCTTCTTCAGATCTGCATTTTATACGCGCCCTCCGGCCTTCCACACAAGTTGTTTTCGCGAAATCTTCCAGTTTTAAACACTTTGAGCCGACTAAATTTTGATTTCGGGGCTTCTCTTCTCATTTTCACCACTTGAGGTAATTTTGTCTCAATATTTGGAAGATTTTCCCGGGAGTTGACTTTTGTTGACTTTTTCATTTCCCGAGAGTTGACTTTTGTTGACTTTTTCCAATTTTGGCTCATTTTGCTCATTTTTGCTTCTCTTTGCAGATTTCTTGACATGGCGGGTCATTTCCCTCACGGTGGAGGTTTTCCCGGCGCCGGAGATGATTTTGATATTATGACACTGCCCCCGAGGGTTCGCCCTTTTGTTCCCGATCGATACGCCCCAGCGGTACATAGGCTTCCGCGAGCTGTTTTCCGTCATTTCACCGAGTTCAACGATCGGGTACCAGGGGATCTTCTTCTGCGAGAGCCAGAGCAGCACCTCTCCCACGATGCAGAGGTATTTTACTTTATTTTCTGTATCTTTCGTGCATTTTGTATCTTTGCCATGCTTAGACACACAGTTTAGCTTATGACATAGTACTTGCATTCTGAGCATGTGACTTAGCCACTTGAATTTCATGAACACAGCTCATTGACTGATCGTGAACGCACAGTACACATTAGTTAGAAATTGAACACACGGCTCAAACATTGATTCACCGAACACACAGCCCGAAGTTGAAAATGAGCACACAGCACATACTGACTAAGAGTAGAACACACAGTCCCAAACTCAGATTTTCTGAACACGCAGCCCAGATTTGAAGCGAACACACATCCCACTGATTAAGAGTTGAACGCACAGCCCTAAACTCTAATTTACTGAACACACAGCCCAGATTTGAATTGAACACACAACCCACTGATTAAGAGTAGAACACACAGTCCCAAACTCTGATTTACTGAACACGCAGCCCAGATTTGAAGTGAACACACAGCCCACTGATTAAGAGTAGAACACACAGTTCCAAACTCTGATTTACGGAACACGCAGCCCAGGTTTGAAGTGAACACACAGCCCACTGATTTAAGAATAGAACACACAGCTCTAAACTCTGATTTACTGAACACGCAGCCCAGATTTGAAGTGAACACACAGCCCACTGATTAAGAGTAGAACACACAGTCCCAAACTCTGATTTACTGAACACACAGCCCAGATTTGAAGTGAACACACAGCCCACTGATTAAGAGTTGAACACGCAGCCCAAAACACGGATTTACTGAACACGCAGCCCAGATTTGAAGTGAACACACAGCCCACTGATTAAGAGTAGAACACACAGCCCTAAACTCTGATTTACTGAACACGCAGCCCAGATTTGAAGTGAACACACAGCCCACTGATTAAGAGTTGAACACGCAGCCCAAAACACGGATTTACTGAACACGCAGCCCAGATTTGAAAGTGAACACACAGCCCACTGATTTGTACATAGCTCATTCATTTCATTTGCACACAGCTTGTTCATTTCAGTTTGCACACAGCTTGTATTTTCTTGCGTACTGAACACATGTATTCATTCTGAACGCAGGTTGGTTCTCGCACCGTGCGAGGGTATGGCTCCACCGCCGCAAGGGAGTGGTATGCTGAGCTTCCGGAAGCTGTCCGGGATTTGGTTGACTTTGTAGGATTCGGACCATTCTGCAGGGGGTTATCTCATTGTCTTATCAGTAGGACATTGTTTGCTGCTCTGGCAGAGAGATGGTGGGACACCACCAATTCTTTCCATTTTTCTGCGACCGGGGATATGACCATGACCCCACTAGACTTCGCTGTACTCACCGGCCTAGACCTAGGCGGTGGACCCATTCCCTATGACGAGGATATGGGTGAGTGGGAGGCTGCTTGGATGCATCTATTGGGGGCACTCCCGCCTGTAGACAGAGCTTCCGGGAGGGTTCGGTATACTTGGTTCTCTTCCCATTTCCGGCGGCCACAGATGGAGCCTGAGTCTCCCGAGGAGGTCGAGCAGTATACCCGTGGTTTCCTCATGTTCCTCTTTGGCACTACTCTGTTTGCTGATAGAGGAAACATGGTTGGGCTGTATCTCTTGAGTGCCCTAGTAGACCTATCACAGGTCAATCAGTATGATTGGGGCGGCGCTGGCCTGGCTACCCTTTATTGTTACATGAGCGCAGTCTCTCGCGGGCGGGGGGACTTACTCGGCGGCTACTGGAGAGCTTGGGAGGCACATTCTGTCCTCTTGATTTACATTTTTGCTCCTCATTACTTGTTCACTGCACACACGGCGCACTTTGCATTCTGTATTCTGCCTTTAGCACTTTGTATTCACATTCCGCACTGCTTTTCTCAGCTATGGGTATATGCATATTTCCCCACATTAGCCCCGGAGATGGAGGTGGCAGGACCTCCTATGACTCCGTTTTCATTGATGTTTGAGGGCGAGCACCTGTCGAGGCCTCGAGAGACTCTCTTCTCTCTGCGACAGTACTTCGACACCGTGCGCGCGACAGAGGTATTTCAGAACTCTCAGTTCCTTTCATTTTCATCTTTGATATGCTTTGTATTTCTTGATTTCTGATTGATTTGTACACTGGTTATCCGCAGATCACCTGGCAACCCTGGGCAGTCTTTGGCGACGATCTCGAGAATCAGTACCCCGGAGGGTCGACTAGTTCCCAGTATAGGTTCCTGCTCGAGGGACCAGTCGGCAGGGCTTGGTTCTTGGGGGAACGCTTTCAGCGTCAGGTGTGGGGGTATGATTCTCAAGACCCTCCTGCTGTGCCTCCACCCACTATGCGGACTACCGACAGGCTATCTACTGAGGAGGTCACTAGGGACATGCAGGGCACCGATGCTTTATTACATCTCATTGAGGGGAACTACGCCACCTATCGCCGCATATATCTGATGCCCCCCTTGACGGGAGTACGGGCTCCACCACTGAGGCCCACCGGCGCACCATCTTCGAGTCGTGCCCGTGCTGCAGACATCCCCTCTTCTAGCAGGGCTGGTGCATCTAGAGGTAGAGGCAGTTCGATTCCTCCGATCCCTCCGACTCTCGATCATCCTGGATGGCCAGATATGCCGACTGAGTTGACGAGTTAGCAGTATGGGACTACTTCTCCGATTCCGATCCCTATAGAGCCTCCGATGCCTGGTCACAGATATGTCAGAGACCCTGATTCACCACCGGTATGTTTTACAGCTTTGATTTATCAGTTGGACATTTGGACATCCATTCATTTACTGATAGTTTTGCATTTGTGTTTGTAGCCTCCAGTCGAGTACATGGACGAGATGCTTGGGATGTTAGCCTCACTCGAGGGGATGGTCCTGCGTAGAGAGGCACAGATGTCCATCATGGGCTTCCTGGTTCCCTTCATCTCTTTTGCATTTATCATATTTGTGATAACATGCTGGTCTTGAGCATTCTGCTGCACTGATAGGCTGCGTAGAACACATCTGGCACACACCCCACTCACATACTGTGCTTGCACCTGCTTTTTATGTTTGAACTGATGTATTGCACTTTTCATTTTCAGATGCCTCCCGTATATGCTTCGACACGAGGTGGGCCACCCGGGCCTTCTCAGAGAGGTCGAGGTGCTAGACCTGCTCGAGGTACTGGGCCTCGAGGAGTCGGGCCATCCAGGCCTTACCGAGGAGCTCGAGGAGCAGGGTCGTCTCGCAGACGCAGGGCACCCATTGTCGAGGATGAGGAGGAGGAGGTCGCAGATCGTGTGTCAGAGACATCTCCTGGGGAGGGAGGCTCCGGTCTTGGTTCTGGGAGCGGGGGTGAGGCTGAGGGAGATCCGGAGGATGACAGCTCTGATCCGGATGGTGATGATGGTGCAGAAGTTATCCCGCAGAAGAGGATGAGAGGGCCTCCTCATTCCCGTTCCCGAGGATACTGATGTTATTTCCTGCTTTATTTTACTTTTTGGCTAGTAGTTTGTAGCACTTTGCACATTATTAGGCAGTTTTATTTCCTGTAAAACTTGTACCTTTATTTTGTTGTAAAACATGATGGAATGAAACAGTTTTTTGAAAAGATGTTTGTATTTGAAATTCTTAGCATCGCATCGCATCATTTTGCACAAAAATGGAATCGAATGAAAATGTGCCTCATGTATTTACCGGGTCAGGTAATGAACCGACGCAACAAATCAAAACAACTCGACTCACTAAGAAATAACAGAATCTTAGCAAGTTTACAACTCGATAAACAAAGTACAACAATGTTAACGACTCAATAGACAAGACTTAACAAAATCGTATAACCAAAAAGTAACAATTCAAAGCACAAAATGCGACAGCTCGACAAAACTTACAACTCGATAAACAAAACAACAACTCGATAAGCAAAAATACGACAGAACAAACTTTGGACGGACAATCCGGATGATGGAACGCGCCCGTAACTGAGAGAAATGGAGGCCTTCGACATTCCCGATGCATGAAAGTGCCTCAGACTTCCTTCCGGCGGGCAAAACAGGACCAACGCGCGGCCGAAAACATTTTGCATTTGGAGACTAGAGAGTGGCCAGCCTACTAGAATAGATGGCCGGCCGGCCACCTCCCCCGTAACCTCCAGAAATTTGACACGTGTCCTTTAAATAGTGTTTTGCCCCTCTATAAAAGCCCCACCCTTGGACCTTATTCATTTCATCACCATTCCTCACAAAAATGGAGGCATTTCTCGCAGAAAATCTCACATCTTGGATTTCTTCTTTAGATGGCTCGGAGAAGTTGAACTTCCGGGGTTTTGGCTTGAATGCACTGTTCACGCTGGGCCGGACTCCACTGCATCTTCCTTTCCTCTATGCCGCGGCAAGGTTTTGGAACCCGGTGACGCACGTCTTCAGCTTCGGAGGGCAAGAGGTATGCCCTACTTTTGAAGATTTTCAAGCCTTGATGGAATCTGAGCGAGGCGAGGAGATCTTGCCCTAGCTCAATTTTGGCTATGCCCAGACCTTAGGGCGGATGTGCGGTCTTAATGCGCATGATGCTAGATCTCTGATTGGTGATGGCATGTTGGATATCCCGAGCCTGATTTACCAATTTTCTGATGCCGGTGACCGCAGCAACCACTATTGGCAAGGTTTCCGGCAGCATGCCCTCTGCTTGTGCCTACTATCTCATTTTCTGTTTGTCTCGGGCTCCGGAGGAGCTAGCATTCGTTTGATTGAAGTCGCTCAAGGCTTGACAGAAGGAAAGAGTTGCATCGCCATGACTCTGGCCGAGACACTGATGGGCTTGGATGCTTTCCACTGCCGAGAGACAACCAGGTTTGCAGGGAGTCCACTACTGCTACAGGTAATGTTTCCCACCCAAGCTCACATGTATATTTGCTCACATCACTCGGCCCTCGGGCTCGGTTTTTCTCACAAAACCCTCATCTTACTTTTCTCTCATCGCACATCTCTCTATTCTTTATTCTCTCATTTTTCATCCCTCCCCAGATATGGTTGATGGATAAATTGCAAGTTGTGGATTCTTGCCCTGCTTATTCAGCCCGCGGCTACTTCTTTCGGCAACGCCTAGTCAATGCTCCGGATGAGGGATGGTGGTTTGAATGGATGTGCAACTTGTCGGCGGATCACATTGCGTGGCGTTGTCCTTGGCTCAATCTCCCGGCAATGAGCTATAGCATGTCCCGGCAGGTCGGGATTCGACTGATCGGCTTGACTCATTGTGTGTTCTATTTCCCATTCCGTATTCTGCGCCAGTTTGGCCGTGATCAGACTTGCCCTCCGGAGGGGATTGAGTATCCGGCTACATTTCCAGTTCGAGGCGCACAGCTGGCTTGACAGGCCGCAGCATGGAGAGTTAGAGAGCTTCTGGCCCCTGCTCCTATTTTCAGTTGCACTTTATCTAACGAGTGCTGGGATTGGCTCAACGAAGAAGCACAGGTTGGGCCTAGGTTGGCATCAGAGGCTTCAACTAGCTCTGGAAGGGGGCGCAGGGACACCTGACTGGACTATGCCCCAGATTTATTGCTTTATTAGTACTTTCAAGTTTTCTTTATGAGTGTAATAAAAAAGCAACTTCAATTGTATGCAAGAGCAGGAGAACTCTGTTTTGAAATCAATGAAATTGAAGGTTGTGGTACTGAAAATTTTCCGCTTTGGTCCAAAAATGGTCTTAGTTGTGAAAAGATTAATTTGAACAAAGTCAACTTTTATTAAAACTTTTCAAAACTATTTTCGATATGGATCAGAACTGGACACGCCTGAGATCTGTCACTGAGATGCACAACCCCAGATCCTAGCAACTGGAAAGTTGCCCCTAGTCTGAATGGTACCACAGCACCTCCTGGCAACGGAAAGTTGCCCCTAGTTTGAATAGCACTATACCGGAGATCACGATAAATGCTGATGGATAAGGATGACTGAGATGATCAAAATGGACAAAGTTGATCGGGGAAAATGTTTATGGCTGAACTTCAGGATGAAGCTGCCTACGTATCCCAAAGATGGGAATCAAGCCTTACGTAGTTCAGGCTCAGGTTCGCTCGGGTATTTTTACTCTCCTTTTGCGCTCTAACTTTTGCCAAGGCCGCCCTTTGCGGGTTTTCAACCTTGCGAGCTCAGTTTTTATATTTTCAAATTTTTTGTGCTCTGAGTTTTGCCTAGGTCGCCCATTCGGGTTTTCGGCCTAGCGAGCCTCTCAAGGGTAGTATTTCTTCAACTTGTCCATGTTGATCGGTTGTGAAAACTCTAAGCCATCCAGATCCATCAGAACCATAGCTCCACCTGACCAGATTGACTTAATGATGTAGGGACCAGTCCAATTGGGTCTGAACTTGCCCCTTGGGTCGTGGATGGGAGCTCGGTTGTCCTTGAGTACTAAATCTCCTTCCTTTAAGTTCCTGGATTTAACCTTCTTGTTAAAAGCCCGGGCGATTCTGCGTTGATAACCCTGAACATGGTACAGTGCCTTCAACCTTCTTTCATCAAAAAGCATGAGTTCCTCGAATCTATTCTGCTGCCAATCTGCCTCGGCTATTTGGCACTCGGCCAATACTCTCAACGACGGAACCTCAATCTCAATTGGTAGAACGGCCTCCATCCCATAGACTAATGAATACGGAGTCGCCCCTGTAGAAGTTCTGATTGAAGTCCGGTAGCCCCACAGAGCGAACGGCAGCTTATCTGGCCAATCCCGATAGGTTTCCACCATCTTCTGCAGTATGCGCTTGATGTTCTTGTTGGCGGCCTCAACTGCTCCGTTGGTTTGCGGCCGGTAAGTAGACGACTTATGAAAAGCCACATTGTATTTTTCCAACAAGTCTATCACTTCCTTCTTGAAGTGGGAACCATTGTCTGAAACGATTTCATTTGGGACTCCGTAGCGACAGATGATGTTGTTCCTGATAAATTTTGCTACATGCGAAGCCTTCAACACCGCATAAGATTGGGCCTCGACCCACTTTGTAAAGTAATCTATCGCTACGAGGATGAATTCATGCCCATTCGACCCCTTTGGCGTGACAGCTCCGATCACATCAATTTCTCAGACTGAAAAAGGCCATGGCGAAGTCATGTTGTACAGCTTCGACGGCGGGATGTTCATGCGGTTTGCATGAATCTGACATTTGTGGCATCGCCGAACAAAACCAATACAATCCTCCTCCATGGTGGACCAGTAATAACCCTGTCTGAGGATCTTCCTTGCCAGCATGACCCCATTCATGTGTGCACCACATTCTCCCCCGTGGATGGCTTGCATTAGACGCTTTGATTCCTCTGCATCGACACACAGTTTATGCATTCCCAGATGACCTCGTTTATACAGTTTACCCCCGCAGATGATGAACTGAACGGCCAATCTTCTTATTGCCTTTTTGTCTTTGGCATTTACCCCTGGCGGGTACGCTTCTTTCTCCAAGAAATTCCAGATATCGTGATACCAAGGGTGTTCGTCCTGAACTTCATCTATGGCTGCAATCGACTCATAGGCAGGTGCAAATTTCTGATCAATGATGACTGGACGCATCCGGATTCCAGTCAGGATGTCTATCATAGATGATAGAGTTGCTAAAGAATCTGCGAACCTGTTGTTCTCTCTCAGTAGATGAGTAAAACTTAACTTTTCAAACCGAGGAATCAGCAAGTCCAAGGTCTGGTGATACATCATCATATTTTCCTCTTTTACTTTCCAGTCTCCTTTAGCTTGAGACACAACAAGGTTCGAATCCCCAATGACATCCAGCCATTTTGCCCCTAGTTCCAGGGCTGCTTCCAAACCAGCAATGCACGCTTCGTATTCTGCTTCATTGTTTGAGACTTTGAATCGGAGTTTGAAGGCTAGAGGGATACGGGAATCATCGGGTGCTATCAACAACACTCCTATCCCATACCCATGTTGATTTGATGCTCCGTCAAAGTACATCGTCCAGGCTTCTTCGTCGATATACAGAATTGCTTCATCTGGGAATAGATACTCAACTGCTTCATCCCCCTCAACCGGATGGTCGGCAAGGAACTCTGCTACCGCTCTTCCTTTGACTGACTTGCGGGTGACATATGTGAGATCAAATTCGGAGAGCAACAGCAACCAACGGGCTAGCCTACCTGTAAGTGCTGGTTTCTCAAAGAGATATTTGATGGGATCAAGTCGTGAAACCAACATTACAGAGTGAGCTAACAGGTAGTGCCGCAGCTTCCTGGTAGCCCATACCAGAGCTAAGCAAGCCTTTTCTAGCGGCGTATACCGGGTCTCATACTCCAGCATTTTCTTGCTCAAATAATAGATGGCTCTTTCCACCTTATCTTCTGATTCTTATGCAAGCATGCAGCCCATTGTAGTTTCAGTCACTGACAGATACAAAATCAACGGTTTCCCCAGTTCTGGTGGTGATAAAACGGGTGGGTTCTGTAGATATTCTTTAATCTGTTCAAATGCAGCTTGACATCGGCCGTCCCATTGGAACTTCTTTCCTTTCTTGAGGAGGCCAAAAAGTGGTTCACAAGTCAAGGTTAGTTTTGAAATAAACCGTCTTATGAATTGCACTTTACCCAGAAAGCCTCGCACCTCCTTTTCAGTCCTTGGTGGTGGCATTTCTAAGATGGCCTTGATTTTGGAAGGGTCGACCTCGATGCCCCTTTGCGTAATCAGGAACCCCAGCATTTTTCCCGCTGTAACACCAAATGTACATTTCTGAGGGTTTAGCCGCAACCGGAATTCCCTGATCCTTTGGAAAAACTTATGCAAGACGGTGTAGTGGCCCTCTCTTTCTTTGGACTTGACAATCATGTCGTCCACATACACCTCAACCTCTTTGTGGATCATATCATGTAATATTGTGGTCGCGGCCCGTTGATAAGTAGCTCCAGCGTTCTTCAACCCAAACGGCATTACCCGGTAGCAGTATGTCCCCCACGGGGTGGTGAATGCAGTCTTTTCCCGGTCTTCGGGTGCCATCACTATCTGATTGTACCCTGAGAAGCCATCCATAAATGAGAGCAAAGCATGCCCTGCCGTGAAATCTACCAACTCATCGATGTGCGGCAAGGGGAAGTCGTCCTTCGGACTAACTCTGTTCAAATCCCTGAAGTCTACACACACCCGGATCCTGCCATCTTTCTTCGGCACCGGCACAATGTTGGCCAACCAAGTCGGATATTCAGATACCAGCAGGAAGCCTGCGTCAATTTGCTTGGTGACCTCTTCTTTGATCTTAAGAGCCCAATCCGGGCGGATCCTTCTGAGTTTCTGCTTGACAGGTCGGGCCTCGGGGTCAAGGGGGATCCGATGCTGTACAATCTCAAGATCGATTCCAGGCATGTCTTCGTAGGACCACGCGAAAACATCTTTGAAATCTTTTAATAAAGCGACTAAGCGCTCGCGTTCCTCCGAAGACAACGTGGACCCGATCTAGACCAGCCGCGGGTCCTCCTCAGTACCAATGTTCACGGTAGTGATCTCGTCCACTAGGGGTTTAACAAACCTCTCCTGCTCCTGTTCAATTAAACGTTGTAAAACCGGAGGAACTTCGTCCTCTTCGTTTTCATCAAAGTTTTGAAAGTCTGAATTGATGCAATAAATTAGGGGCACAGAAAAGTACTCGGAAACCACAGGCAATTCATTCTCATTAGGCACATCCAAATCATCCAATTCATCGGTTACAACAAACTCAAATGAAAAGGAAAAAGACGACCTAGACAGGACTGTGGCATCCGGGTTAACACCCCCAGGAGTACCAGACTCAGACTCAGTCGAGCTGGAACCTGATTCCGACTCACAAGACTCGGTGGAATCAGATTCCGGCTCACTACCTGACCCGGTGCTGCAGGACAGAAATCCCTCCTCGTATTGCCAGGTGAGGGAGGGTGCGATTAATGCATCCAAAATAGCTGCTGGTCGGCTCGCAGCCGTTTCATTCCCGATCATGGAAACCAGAAAGTTATCCCCCAAGCACTCTTGGTCGATCGGAGGATCAGAGAGGAGACATGCCAGTGCTACCCCCATTTCAAATTCAATGCCCTTAGGATCCACTGCTTTATACTGCTCAACCTCAGTTGTTGGGTCTGTCTGCTCTGTGGCAACGTCATCCCCGAATAGTTGCAGGTCGAAAAAGATCTCGAAGCCTGGCACGCGCTTCTTCTCCGCGTTCAGCCACGGCTCTGGGAAGCCGCAAAATGGAAAGTCCTCCCCCTCCCGGACAAAGCGTCCGTTCAGGGTACCCTGGATGGGCCTATGCATTAAATCAAAAGGCTTCCCAGCCTGTTTTGCTCTGGCTCTGCCGGCCATTTCCTTACCTTTTCTCACCCAGTCCTCTTTGGTGGGCAGATAACCCAGTCCAAAGGTATGCGGGTTATGTGGCACTTCGGCCAACGCTGCGACTCCTTTCCTGCCGCTTCTTCCCAATCCCATCCCGGGGATATGTTGTAGCTTGTTCATGAGGTAGACGGCTTGAGCGCTGACATACACACCCTCATTCACAGCCATAATGTTTTGCACCACCCGGGCCTCAGCCAAAGTAAATCCCGATATAAACACGTCATCCATGCCGTGTTCAATCTCTAAGACTGGCGTAGATATCTCCGGAGGGGGATGGACTGATGAGTTCCCAAACACAATGGCTACTCCCTTTCCACAGGGGTATTTCACCATTTGATGTAGAGTGGATGAGACGGCCTTTACCTGATGCAACCAGGGTCGCCCCAAAAGCATGTTAAAGGATGCAGGGACCTCCAAGACATGAAAATCTACCTCATGTTGTCCAGGCCCAATCTTGGTTTGGATTTTTACTGTCCCCAGGACATCCCTACTTGTATTGTCGTAGGCTCTGATTACTTGAGTGGTCGGTGTGAAGTCTGCGGGCTTCAACCCGATTGCATACGCCGTTCTGGCTGGGCAGACATTGATAGCGGACCCGGTATCAACAAGTACCACCGGAATCCATTTGTCCCTGCATTCTACAGAGATGTAGAGGGGTCTGTTATGATCCACGCCCTCAGGCGGCAGCTTCTTGTCTGAAAAGGTCAATGCCGGGGAACCTCCTCCCGGAAAAACCAGCCCAACCAGCTACTCTGGTGTAGTTTCAATGGAGAGTTTGGCCTTGTCCATAGCAGATAGGACGGCCTGTCTATGCACCCTTGAAGCCATAAGCAGTCCCCAGATGGAGATGTCTGCTTGTATTCTCTTTAACTGCTTCAGTACAGCCTCTTCTTCAACTTGCTTCTCTCTCTGTTTTTCAGCTTCTCTGTCTTTACCAGATGCTTCTGGTTGGTCTAAGTGCGGGGGCTTGAAGTACCGCCCACTTCTAGTCATATGGTCTACCTCTTCGAGGTACCAGGTGCTGTCTGGTTGGCCACCCGCCCAATCTTCGTCTGTGTGGGCGAGATACAAGTCATCATCTTCCCACCACATCCCATTAGCATCTAACAGGCACCTGTCTGGTTCGGGCATGTTTGCACTCTCAACATTTTCATTCCACATGCTCACAGCATGTCCTGCCCTCGTGCTTGCAGCACTTTCAACCTCTTCATGGTTCTTTGCTTTTCGGATCCTCTCAGAATCCCACTTCTTTTCTTGTTCCTCCAGCGTTAATTGTTCGGTTTTCAAAGTGTCTTGCTCCTGAGCGAAATTCTTTGTACCGGCGCTCTCCGGCAATTCAATCTGACTCTCGGCCCTTCCGGCCACAGTTGATACCCTCGCCCCTGCCGGGCCTTGCTCTGATTGAAATTCCACGATGTCTGGCTGATCATCTAACCACCCGACGACTTCTGCTGACTCCTCGTATTCGAACCAGTTGATTGATGCATCTCTTGATTCTTGGTCATTGAAAAACTGGAGGTTGGCGAAGTCCTCTTCCATCGTTGTCAGCTCATCCCCCACTGATTCAAGTTTGTCCCCCCGGATCATACACAATTCAGCCTCTTCCGGCTGCCCCACACTCAGCTTAGGCTGGCTCATCGACAAGATATATCCACTCGGATCATAAGCTCTGCCAGCTAAATTCTCAGACTGCTCCACCCCAGACTCAACAGTTTTGCTCTCCTCGGAAGCCTGCCCCGTTCCATTTTCGGTGGTCACCACCTTTGGCTCAGGTTGGGTTGTGGAGGTGTCCATCATGCACAAGTCAGTGCCATCATGAAGGATCACCTTTGGCTTGGGTAGGTGGGAGGGGGTAATGTAGATACTAGGGTTGTAAGACACGTCCCCAGTTTGGATGAGATTGATTCTTTTGGGTGGATCTTGGTTGTGTGCTGGGAGTGGGTTAGTTGTGACGTTGGGTCTCTCGGGAGGTAGAATGATGTTTTTGTCAATGAGGTCTTGAATCTCATGACGCAACCTGTAACATTGGTCGGTATCATGACCATGCTGCTGGTGGTATTTGCAATATTTGGCTGGGCTGTGGGAAGGGGGGAGTGGATTTGGAGGGGGCCTCGGTTCCAAGGGTTTCAGATGCCCCTTTCTGACTAGAACCCCGAGGACTTTGGACAAAGGCATATGTAGTGGGGAGAAGGTTCGTTGACCCCTGGATTGGTATCTTGAAGCTTGGTTACTGCTCCCAGATGCATCAGAAAAAGGTGTGGCCGCTGCGGGCCTTGGTTGGGGAGGGGGAGTGGTGGTGACCATACCGACCTCTGAAGCTCTTGTATTTGCAGCGCCACTCGGGCCTGCGTTGTTATTGCGGTTGAATGTTCTTCGGGGCTGCTCCCGATCCTGATCGATCAATCCTTGCTTCATCGCATCTTCGATCTGTACCCCCATCTCGTGTAAATCTGAGAAGGTGGGGAAAGGGAGTACGATCATTTTCTGCATTAACTTCGGTTGGAGATTGCGCACAATCATCCTAATTTGATCTTTGTCTGTAGGCCTCAAGGTCATCATCGATGCCTTTGCTCTCCACCGAGTTACAAAATCAGAGAAAGTCTCTTTTTGTTCCTGCCTCGTCGTTTCGAGATCACGTGTTGTAATCTCGATCTGAGTATTATATGAATATTGTGCAACGAAGGCCTCGGCCAATTCATCCCAATTTCTCTTCACATCATCTTCCAATTTTGCGTACCAGATGGCCGCAACCCCTGACAAAGTTCTGCTAAATAAAGAAAGCTTTTGCGGTCGGGTTAGGCCCATCGGCCTCAAGACGTCTGAAAATAGCCGGAGATGGACCATAGGATCCCCTAATCCGTCAAAACGATCAATCTGCAGCATCTTAAATCTGTCCGGCAGTGTCACGGCCACGTCAGTATAGCCGTCTTCAATATCTGGGATGGCCTTCACCCCCTGTGATTTCTTGAAGAGCTTTTCCAATTTGCTCAATTTCAGAGTTGTTTGGTCTACCTCGAACTCAAATGGAGAGTCCGGGTGATTAGGTGTCAGATTCTTGGACAGTTGCAGCGGAAGCGGGGGCGGAGCCAGCCCCGTTGGAAGACTCGTGTCCTCTTGAGTGTTTTGGAAGTTTGGCGGAGCGTTCTGTGGATTTGGGAGGGTATTCTGGGTGTTCTGGGTATTCTGAGGATTCGGAGGGGCATTCTGAGGATTTAGCAGGGTATTCTGGCCAGTGGGTGCCTGCTCAGGCAGTGGAGCCGCTGGCGGAGGGGGAATCTGATGCGCCCCTAGTGGAGGAGGGACCTGGTGTGAAGCAGATGCTGCATTCTGCTGTTGTAATCTGGTGATCAGCTCGGACTGCTGGGCCATGACAGCGGCCTGCTGTTTAGAAAATTCCGCCTGGCGGATAGCATCATCTTGCATCTGTTTCATGCTCTCATTCATCTGGCGCATCATCGCCTCCATCCCTGATGTATCCTGATGTTCCATCTGAATAACTGGCAAGTGTATCTCTATAGCGGAAATAGCAACCTCAGTCGAATTGTTCACTGCTAGGGTAGGCCTCTGCCCTGATGATCTCTGCTCAGACGGACTGCGCCTTCTCGGCCTTCTCCTGATAACCGGGGGTAGTGAATGGAACACCGGATGTCCGTCAACTAGATCCTCGGATCGAATAAGTCGGCGACCTCGTGTCCAAAGTGCTTGGGGAATATCTGATGGTTCGGAAGCAATTGTGCCATAAACTGCCCTAGCAAAAGATAAATAAAGCGAAAAGGAAATAAATAACCAGAAAAACGGGCAGCACAATAGCTTAATTTAAATACACACAACACACAGTCGGGCATACAACACGCAGTTTGATAAGCTGGAAATACACTGTCCTCAACCACTGGTCACTATTCCTGTATCACTGTTCCCCGAAACTGAATCGGATATCCGCAGACAACTGATTCTCAGATAACTGACTGATGCCCGCAGGCCTGATATCCAAACTCATAAACTGATGCCCGCAGGCCTGATGCCGAAACTCATAACCTGATACATGCATTCCCTGTAGAGACGCACTCTAGCAAGCACATAACAGATAAGTGACAGCCAAAACACCCCTATGTTGGGGTAGGGTTTCCCTGTCCTATTTTGTCAGGAACTAGGGTTTCACTACGCACGCAGCGGCTTCAAACAACCTATAAACGGGTAAGCAACCTGTCCTAGTTTGGAATGGTCACTATGGATCCGAATATGCACTAGGTCGAATGGTCAAAAAGGGTGCCCCGGTAAAACCGGGGTTTGTGTTCCCATGCTGTCAGAGCCCAGAGCCGATCAGCCTTACGGACATGACTTGACAAGACAAGCCTCCGGCAAATCGTTCGGGAATGGCATATGGCAAACACGGTGTCCTAGGCGCACCAATGCACATGCAATGCAAAGAAACACACAGGTGTAGTCAAAAACAGATATCACGAGTTCGAGTCAAGTTCTCTAAGTCCCCAGTGGAGTCGCCAGAAACTGTAACAAGCCCGCGAGGGACCTCGCTACAGTTTGGACTCGATTTGTGCCACGGTTCTAAATCTTGAACCAAAGAGTCCAAATCCGGCAAATCGTTTTGAGAAAAAACAGATTTTTTGAAAGAAGTGCCAAACATGGACTGCTTTGCCAGATAACAGAGTCGCCACCTAAATATTTTTTAAATGGGGAATTTAGGAAACCCTAACTCGGTGCCAAAGGCCACGTGTCCGTCATCACCAAAGTTGGCTCGGGAACTTGGGTACGATTGGGGAAGGTCACATCGTGAGCACCCCCGCTCGCCCGGTCAAAGACCGGCCTCTACTAACCATGATATCTGCTTTTGAAAACATTGTATGCTCTTATTCCGGTTATTAGCCTAGGTTACTATGTGATGCGCACAGCATACAAGTATAGACTGAGTCGCCTGAATTGGAACAAAACATTTCATGTTTGTTTGTTTGTTTGAAAATGGTTTGATGGTGCTACCCGCAAGTAGGCTAAGACGTGGATTTGCCACCCTCGGGTGGGCTTAAGAAAACATGATTTTGCCACTATCTAGTGGGCTTAAAACAAACAGTCAATGCATTGTTCCAATCCAAATAACACAACCTTCACCCACAGGCATTCAAGGCAGTTATATCACATAAGCACATAGCCTCATGGCAAGCATGCTATTCATGGCAACACTCACACGCATGCAAGGATGCTAAAGCATAAAACTTACCAAGTACTCCAAGCCAAAACAGAAACCGATTAGAAATCTATGCATGATCCTAAATACACAGAATTGCCTAATGCAACACATGCAAAATGCAACAATAGCAGGCTCGGCTATTCTAAATATGGCATATGGAATGCTACAACTAACACATATTCAACTTGGAATTGAAATACAAATGCAGTTTGTATGATGCGCCGAGCCCGGTGCGTGCAAAACAGATGAATGATGCAAACATGCTGTCATACTGTATGCTAATTGAAATATGTCCTATATCTAACCATCATACGCAGATAAATAAAAGGGAAGAAAGACGTGAGGTTGGAAGACATACATCACACTCACCCACACTTATTACAATTATGCCCTCGCGCAGAGGGTCCGAATAAATAATAATACAGTCCGAAATAAAAGAATAAAAGAATAGTACAGTCCGAAATAATACAGATTCCTAATTAATTAACGAATTAAATAAGAAAGCTGTAAACTGGCATGCAAGCCAGGGGCTGCCTTGATTCTGATGAATGATGCATGCCGGGCTGCTTTGGCGCTGAAATCCACTGGGATGCCCCGATTAGCCTCTGTTTGTAATATTCCTCGAAATGCGTGCCGAGCTCCGAAAAGTTGCTGATTCTTCATTTTGCTACAACAGAGAGCAGGAAAGGGGCATAGCAATGTATTTCACAAATATATGCATACCTCGATCCTCGTGCCACCAATCACGCATATCGATGCATGATGGCCGAGGAGCCGAATTGCACAGCTCAATATAGGATGAATGCACATGAATGCTACAACAAAACCTAACTCCATCATGGGTAATCCGGAGTGTTGGTGACTTGGGAATTGAGACCCGTTCCGTCACTCGGAGTACGAAACGTGCCTCGTTTCCCGTGCCCGAGCTAACTCCTATCTCGAACACGATGCAATATGCATGATATGCATGAATGCAACCTAAGATACAACCTAGTATGCACAATGCAGATGAAAATGAGATGCCTCGAAATGCGTGCACACGGGCACGAGAACCGAGGTAATGCATGAATGCAATCTAAGATACAACTTAGTATACACTATGCTGGTGAAAACGAGATGCCTCGAAATGCGTGCACACAGGCACGCAAACCGAGGTAATGACACACGCGGTATAATGAGACTAAAAATGGCATGACAATGTAATATGGGCTTATACCAACATGAGTGAGCCTCAGCCACACTCACACAGGAGGCCAAATAGATGAAAAGTGAAGTGCCTCGAAATGCGTGCACACGGGCACGCAAACTGAGGTAATGACATAAAGGCATGAAATGACCTGAAATATGATATACAATAAGACTAAAATGAGATGTCTTGAAATGCGTGCCCACGGGCACGCATACCGAGAAAATGACATACGGAATGCAATGATGCTAAGATGACATACAGGATGCAAAATGGACTTATACTAACATGAGTAAGCCTCAGCCACACTCACATAAGAGGCCAATGGATGAAAGTGAAGTGCCTCGAAATGCGTGCACCCGGGCACGCAAACCGAGGCGAAGGCATACAGGCATGAAATGACCTATGAAGTGAAATGAGGGCTTACACCAACATGAGAGGGCCTCAGCCGCACTCACATAAGAGGCCGTGAGATGAAAAAGATGCGCCTCGAAATGCGTGCGCACAGGCACGCAAAACGAGGAGATGGCATACGCAATGCCGTATGGGCTTACACCAACACGAGTGAACCTCAGTCACACTCACATGGGAGGCCATCGGATAAAAAAAAAAGTTACCTCGAAATGCGTGCACACGGGCACACAAACCGAGGCTTGGCCCGAAGGCATGAAATGGCATACGGAATGCGAATTGGGTTTACGCTAACATGAGAGGGCCTCAGCCACACTCACATAAGCCGCCGAGAGATGAGAATGAGCTGCCTCGAAATGCGTGCACACGGGCACGCAAACCAAGGCAGTGACATACAGGCATGAAATGGCATGCAAATGAAACGTGGCATATGGCATATGAAAAATGCAAATTTCAGTAGCTAAAATGATGCACAAATAGCCCCCGAATTATGACAAAATTACACCCGATACCCGAAATTCAATGTTATGCACCCGAAACGGCCTACAGCCCTACTAAACATGCACAATATGGACATAACATGTAAAACAGTAGCAAGGAAGCCCCTAAACTAGCATTTTTTTAGTACAAAGTATGGCCAAACAATGATCACAAGTAAGGTAAAAAAAGCTTGCAAAAATGGGGGAAAAGAGGAGAATTACAAAGCAAGTGGTATATACAATGCTCAAACTGAAAAACACAGTTCTAAAAAATTAAATAGGGGCCAAAAATATGCACATTTACAAGAGATGACATCCCACAATTCAGTATGTAGATAGGCTAAACATAGCATGCAAAATAATGAGCCAACAAAGGCTATAACATGAGGTACCAAAAGCATGCATCAACCCTGGACCCTTAACAAAACATGAATAATGGGTCATTTTAAGACACTTTCTAAGCCTGATGAAGGCTCAAAATAGAAGCCAAGCAAGCCCAACAAAGCATGCAATTTTACGGTAAATTGAGGGAATTGTGAAACAAGTACATGATGGAGTTACCAAACATAGTTGAGCCCTTCTTCAATGTTGAAGAGGGACTCAAAATAGGCCCACTCACAGTATATTTCATGCTCGAAAACAGAACACTCATGAGCTAAAAATAGCATGCAAAAGTAAGAGTATAACATGAATTCAAAGCAAGTGGCATGCAGAGCATGAAAACAAGGTTGAGCCCTTCTTCAATGTTGAAGAGGGGCTCAAAATAAGCACAATATTAGTTCATGAGATGCTCCAAATCAGATCACAAATAGGCCAAATAAATCATGCAATTTTACGGGAAATATGGAGGATTACAAATAAAGGGCATGATAGAGAGGCCAAACATGGTTGAGCCCTTCTTCAATATTGAAGAAGGGCTCAAAATAGTCCCACTCACAGTTTATATCAAGCTCGAAAATGGATCACTCATAAGCCAAACAAAGCATGCAAAATATTGGCATAAATAGTGATATTGAAGGAAGTGCATCATAGAGGTGCCAAATGGGGTTGAGCCCTTCTACAATGTTGTAGAGGGGCTCAAAATAAGCCTAATCTCAGTAGGGGTTGGAGCCCAAAACAGAGAGAAAATAGGGTAAAGAATTGATGCAAAAAAGTGCTAGAAAAAGGGAATTAGTGACTTACCCTTGAAGATCAAACTTTTGTGGCTTCTTGGCTTGAATTTGTTGATCCTTAGCCTTTGAAAATCACTCCTTTGCTGCTGAAATGGAGGTGGTGATGGTGAGGTTTAGGGTTGATGAAGGAATGGCCTAGAACCTTGAAGGATTTTGGAGCTTTTGGCTATGAAAATAGAGGTTTTGGGAGATGAAGCCTTGAGGAAAAATTTGCTAACCCTAGCAAAGGAGCTCCTCAGCCCCTTAAATAGACCAAAAAGGGGTGTAAAAGGGGAGGGAAATGCACCCAAGCTTTCCCTCCCAAAATATCCACCGAAGGGCTGAGATATTTTGAAAAACAGCTGGACAGCTGTAAAGGGTCCAAAAGCAGAAAGCTGGCCGGCCAGGTATATTTCTTGAAGGTGGCCGGCCAGCCACCCCAACTGGTCGGCCAGCCACTCCCCCTGGCCGGCCGGCCATGGCCAAAAAATGAACTGAAGAATTGCTGGCCGACCACCATGTTTTGGTGTCCTCCCAGGTGTGTAGAACAAGGTTCCAAGGTTGGAATTTGGCAACTCTGAAACAGGAATCACAACATTGAACTTGAAGGAGAGGCTCAAAAATGAAAGTAACAATTACTGGCCGACCACCACTTTTTAGGGTCCTCCCATGTGTGTAGAATAAGACCCCATGGTTGGAATTTGGCAACTCTGGAACAGGAGTCACAACATTGAACTTGAAGGAGAGGCTCAAAAATGAAAATCACAATTACTGGCCGACCAGTACTTTTTAGGGTCCTCCCATGTCCCCTCATCACAAATATGTAGTCCCGGCTCGAAGAAAATATCATTAGGGTGTTCAACATTAGCCCGGAAGTGAGCAAAACGGGCGCCGGAGGAGCGAAACTGGTTTTCTGGAACAATTGCTGGCCTCCCACCCTCCAGTGATCTTCCTGGTGCTAAAACAGAGGTACCTGCCAAATTTGAACAAAAATCGATGCGAAATGAATGCTCGGGGCCCAAATCACGCAGTTCGGGGTCCCGAAAATAGGCTGCAGGCACCGAAAGTGGTGTTCGGCCACGAAGTGGGTATCAGAGGCCCCAGTGTTCCTCAATATGATAAAACAGAGGTACTTGCCAAAAACCGGAGAAATCGGAGATGGTTGGGCGGTCCCGAACCGAGGCGCACGGCCTGACGGCTCCGAAAACCGGGAACCGGGCTCCGAAATGGGCAAAATGGCCTACGGCCACGAAAAGTAACTCACAGCCACTGAGAGATAGCCTATAGGACCACTCCCTCCCCTCAGGAAAGAAAACAGAGAAAACCGAGTCTGGTTCGCAAACCGAGGCAAGGCACAGGAGAAAGTTCGGGAGTCCGGAGGCGGGGCACACGGCCGCGACTCTGAGACTTCTGAACGAGCGCAGTATGCAACATCACCGAGCGCTCAATCGGTGACATCTGAGCCTTAAGGTCGGTCAAAAATGGGGTGTCTACAGTTGCCCCTCTTTGACAGAACTCGGAAGTCAAGAAGTGACGGGAGTGAATGTCAAAGCCCAGAGACGACCCATTTTTGACAAGGCCGAAGACTTAGACAATCATACAAGATGGACAGAGATGTGCCCGCAGGCAAAAGGGGGGGCAAAATGCAAAGTGACATGCGAAGAGCCAGATGATCATGCAAATGCAGCAAGCTGTAATGAAGCAAGTATTGACAAATAGATGCAACAGTTTTAAGCAAGAATGCAAAGTAACAACTACATTTCATGCAGTTAGGAATGCGGAGAATCATTCAATTCTCATCGCGTCTCACACGGAGAAGATACGATACCTGCGCGATTCGTCTGGTCGCACCAGCCTCAAATGAACCGTACATACAATATCGTGTCTGCAAAATAGAGAAATTCAACAAGAACAATACGCCAACAACATATATTCAATGTGATTCCTGTGATTCTGAAAGTTTGACACACGCAGTGTCGGCGAGTGGATGCATCACAATGCGAGAAAAGATAATGCGTGACAACGTATGCTCAAGCATAGAAGTATTGTACACCAAGAAATCACGTATGACAATGCAAAACATTCATGAGAATGCAAATTATGAGCCAAATAATGCAAAACGAGCACAAATCAGGGTGCCTGTTTGTTGCGCAACAACGAGCTGGGAAACGCGCATTTCGGCGACGGCAACTCGATCGCGGCCTGTGATTCACCTCCCGGAGAGGTCACAACATGTTTAAAAAGGATACACTCTGATTTTGATGAATAATGATGAGACACATGTCAGAAATTGCAATTAAAGTTCCGGTGGAGCAATTCGGCGCCAGAAAGTGCACTTTTCTTGAACTTTTTCAGGTCCCGGGAACTCCGATTTTCCTCAAAATTTGCAGAGAGGTAGGGGAGGGGGTAGGGACCATGGTCGGCCAGCTCATTGCCCTAGGAGAGGCCATTGGCCAGGGGCAAAAAAGTAAATGGCCGGCCAGCCAGAAAAGGTGGCCGGCCGGCCACTGCCCAAAAGTAGGGGCATTTTGGTCATTTCAGCTATTTCTATATATATCCACCTCCATTCAATCCGAAATCACTCCCCCAAGTGTGAAATTCTCTCCTCTTGCTTCCTAAGCCATTTTCTTCTTCAGATCTGCATTTTATACGCGCCCTCCAGCCTTCCACACAAGTTGTTTTCGCGAAATCTTCCAGTTTTAAACACTTTGAGCCGACTAAATTTTGATTTCGGGGCTTCTCTTCTCATTTTCACCACTTGAGGTAATTTTGTCTCAATATTTGGAAGATTTTCCCGGGAGTTGACTTTTGTTGACTTTTTCATTTCCCGAGAGTTGACTTTTGTTGACTTTTTCCAATTTTGGCTCATTTTGCTCATTTTTGCTTCTCTTTGCAGATTTCTTGACATGGCGGGTCATTTCCCTCACGGTGGAGGTTTTCCCGGCGCCGGAGATGATTTTGATATTATGACATTGCCCCCGAGGGTTCGCCCTTTTGTTCCCGATCGATACGCCCCAGCGGTACATAGGCTTCCGCGAGCTGTTTTCCGTCATTTCACCGAGTTCAACGATCGGGTACCAGGGGATCTTCTTCTGCGAGAGCCAGAGCAGCACCTCTCCCACGATGCAGAGGTATTTTACTTTATTTTCTGTATCTTTCGTGCATTTTGTACCTTTGCCATGCTTAGACACACAGTTTAGCTTATGACATAGTACTTGCATTCTGAGCATGTGACTTAGCCACTTGAATTTCATGAACACAGCTCATTGACTGATCGTGAACGCACAGTACACATTAGTTAGAAATTGAACACACGGCTCAAACATTGATTCACCGAACACACAGCCCGAAGTTGAAAATGAGCACACAGCACATACTGACTAAGAGTAGAACACACAGTCCCAAACTCAGATTTTCTGAACACGCAGCCCAGATTTGAAGCGAACACACAGCCCACTGATTAAGAGTTGAACGCACAGCCCTAAACTCTGATTTACTGAACACACAGCCCAGATTTGAATTGAACACACAACCCACTGATTAAGAGTAGAACACACAGTCCCAAACTCTGATTTACTGAACACGCAGCCCAGATTTGAAGTGAACACACAGCCCACTGATTAAGAGTAGAACACACAGTTCCAAACTCTGATTTACGGAACACGCAGCCCAGGTTTGAAGTGAACACACAGCCCACTGATTTAAGAATAGAACACACAGCTCTAAACTCTGATTTACTGAACACGCAGCCCATATTTGAAGTGAACACACAGCCCACTGATTAAGAGTAGAACACACAGTCCCAAACTCTGATTTACTGAACACACAGCCCAGATTTGAAGTGAACACACAGCCCACTGATTAAGAGTTGAACACGCAGCCCAAAACACGGATTTACTGAACACGCAGCCCAGATTTGAAGTGAACACACAGCCCACTGATTAAGAGTAGAACACACAGCCCTAAACTCTGATTTACTGAACACGCAGCCCAGATTTGAAGTGAACACACAGCCCACTGATTAAGAGTTGAACACGCAGCCCAAAACACGGATTTACTGAACACGCAGCCCAAAACACGCAAATGCAAGTAACATGCGAATGGCTTCTAATCTAGCAACCGGAGCAAAGGTTTCATCGAAATCAATACCTTCTTCTTGATTGTATCCTTGTGCAACAAGTCTAGCCTTGTTTCTTATAATTATGCCGGATTCATCAAGCTTGTTTCGAAAGATCCATTTGGTACCAATAATGGTATGATCTTTAGGTTTTGGCACAAGTTCCCACACTTTGTTTCTCTCAAATTGGTTAAGCTTCTCATACATAGATATCATCCAATGTTCATCGAATTCGGCTTCTTGAAAGTTTTTAGGCTCAATCTGTGAGAGAAAAGCCAAGTTACTACAAATATTTCTAAGTGAAGAGCGAGTTTCAATACCTTTTGTAGGGTCACCTAGGATTAAATCCTTAGGATGATTGTGAACAAACTTCCATTCTCTTGGCAAATCATCATTGTTTCCTCCTTCTTCTTGAGGTGGGAGAATAGGTTATTCAATCTTTTTGTTCAACTTACATGGTTGGTTCTCTTCTTTGTAGATACTTGAATCTTCCATATTTGGTTTCAAATCTATATTATCACTAACAATTTGCTTTTGAGCAGAGATGTTAGTTTCATCAAATGCCACATGTATAGATTCTTCCACAACAAGAGTTCTTTTATTAAAAACAAGATAAGCTTTGCTAGTTAAGGAATAGTCAAGAAAAATTGTTTCATCAGATTTTAAATCAAATTTACCTAAGTTATCCTTACCATTATTATGCACAAAACATTTACAACTAAAAATATGCAAGTGACTAATGTTGAGCTTTCTATGATGCCAAAGTTCATAAAGAGTTTTTTTGAAAATAGGTCTAATTAATGCACGATTTAAAATATAGCATGCGGTGTGAACGGCTTCGGCCCAAAAATATTTAAGAAGATTATTTTCACAAAGTATTGTTCTACTCATCTCTTCTAAAGTTCTATTCTTCCTTTTTACTATACCATTTTGTTGAGGGGTTCTAGGTGCTGAAAAATTATGTCCAATACCATACTCATCACAAAACAATTCAAATTTCTCATTTTCAAGTTTTCTACTATGGTCGGTTTGAATATTAGTAATAAGAAAACTTTTTTCATTTTGAATTCTACGACAGAGTTTTGTGAAAAAAGAAAAAATTTCATCTTTGTGTGCTTAAAACATAACCCATGTAAATCTTGAATAATCATCAACAATAACAAAACAATAACGTTTACCACCTAGACTAGATGTCCTTGGGGGACCAAATAAATCCATATACAATAGTTGTTAAGGTTTAGTTGTGGAAATATGAGATTTTTATTTAAATGATATTTTAGTTTGTTTTCCTTGTTGACAAGCATTACAAAGATGATCTTTTTCAAATTTAATTTTTAAAAGTCTAATGACCAAATCATTTCTCAAAAGTTTAGCAATTAAATCCATATGAGCATGACCAAGTCTTCTATGCCATAACCAACTATTTTCATTATTAACATATAAACATTTAACATCACTATCATAGAGATCATTAAGATGAAAAACATAAATATTATCATGGCGATTACCAACGAATAAAGCTTTATGATCATTTGTGCTTTTAATTATGCAATGTGATTTATCAAAAATAACTCGATTACCTTTATCACATAATTAACTAATACTAAGTAGATTATGCTTAAGTCCATCAACAAGTATAACATTTTCAATAGAAGGGTTAGGAGAAATATCGATGCTACCAATACCAATGATTTTTCCTTTCTTGTTGTCTCCAAAAGTAACAAATCATCCATCTTTCGATGATAGTTTAGTAAAGAATGATTTATCTCCGGTCATGTGTCTGGAACATCCACTATCAATGTATTACTTCCCTTCTTTAGCTTTGAATTTAAAGCAAACCTACAAGATGACAATCAAGTGTTGGTTTTTGATACTCATAGTTTTTTGGGTCCTTCTTGGTTAATTTTGTTAGATCCCTTAATAATCCAAATCTTTTTAATTCCCATGTTCATATTCTTTTTGAATGGACAATAAGATATATAATGGTCTTTTTTTCTACAATAATGACAAGTAATATGAGGGTATGTCATGAGAGGTGCCTTTTCAAAAATTGTATTGAGATTCTTTTGTTTCTTAATAGGGTCATATCCAATACCCGTTTTATCAAAAACACATCTTTGATTTTCAAGAAGCATGTTGAGATTATCTCTACCTTTTACAAAATTTTCAAGTGTTTTTGTTAAATCATCAACATTGTTTTTTAAAGTAGTTTTCTCATTAGAGATAGTATCAAAATCATTTTTCAAAATAATTTTTTCTTTCTTTAATTCTTCTACATTAATAGATAAAGATGCAACAGATTTCTTCAACACATTATTTTTGACACAAACTTTTCTAAATTCATTTGATAGTTCATGGAATGCACTTTCAAGTTCTTCACAAAGAATAGTTACCTTATCTTGAGTAGAGTCTTCATCTTCAAGAGCCATGAGACATAAGTTGGCTACTTCATTTTCAATTTCATCACTTGAGCTTTCATCTTCACTTTTTCCCTAAACTGCTACCGTGGCCTTTTTGTTTCATTTGTAGTCTTTTCCATGATTCTTCAATTTTGGACAATCTATCATCATATGTCCAGGATTTGTGCACTCATAGCAAATAATAGGCTCTTTCTTGTTATCTTTGTTGTACTCTTTCTTGAAATGTCTTCTTCTTCCATAATTGTTTTTCTTAAAGTGCTTTTTGAGATTTCTACTAAACATGGCATAACTTTCATCCTCACTGAAGTTTTCATGTTCTTCTTCATTTGATGAGGCTTTGAATGCAATTCCACTTTTCTTTTTGTTTTCAATATCCTCATGTCCTTTCATGGTGATCTCATGAGTCATAAGGGAACCCATAAGCTCATCCAATCTAAGTGTGAAGAGATCTTTGGCTTCTATAATGGTGGTGACCTCTGTTTCCCAATTCTTTGGTAAACACCTAAGAATTTTTCTTACCAACTCACTGTTAGTATAAATTTTGCCATGAGATTTCAAAGAATTTATAATTTCAGTAAATCTAGTAAACATACTTGAAATAGATTCATCAGAGTTCATTTTTAACAATTCATAACTATGAACAAGCATATCAATACGAGATTCCTTTACTTTGGTTGTACCTTCATAAGTTACTTCAAGTTTGTCCCAAATTTCTTTTGCCGAATCACAACTTGAAATTCTATTATACTCCTTAGAGTCCAATCCACAAACAATGGTGAGTTTGGCTTTAGTATTGGCTTGTAATAATTTGTGATCCCTCTTATCACATTCATCTTCAATTTTAGGTGCACTAATATTATCTACTAATTTGGTAGGAATTTTTGGACCTTTGGTGACAATAATCCACATAGTATAATCAGTGACTCGTAGGTATAGGGTCATCTTATCTTTCCAATGACTATAGTTGTTTCCGTCAAATAATGGTGGCCTATTAGTGGCTTGTCCTTCAGTAGTGCTAGTGCTAGCTAAGGTTGCCATGGATCGAAACTCTCAGATAGTTAAATCTAAAGCAAGAGTCTAGGCTTTGATACCAATTGTTACCCAAAAGACAACCTAAGAGGGGGAGTGAATTAGGTTTTTACAATTAAAATTAATAATATCCTAATAAAAATTATGACTAGCACAATAGATAAATATAATTAATGAAATAAAAATAATTAAAATAAGTGTCTTAACAACTATATCAGTTAATAATTTTAGCACAGTAAAAATGTGAAATATAGTTATGGCAATTTAAAATAAAATAAAGAGATGAGGGAGAGAGAGACAAACAAATTTACAGTGGTTCAGCTTCAATTCGGCCTACATCCACTCCTCAAGCTTCACTTGAGATTTGCCACTATCTTCTAACTTCACAAGAGTGCTAGCAACCTCTTTACAAATGGAGCAATCCTTCACGGATTTTACATAGACTTCACAAGCCCAAACCCTTGCAAATCTTAAGTGATTCACAATCACTCTCAAAATTTCAAGAACACAATGTTTGCAACACTTTTATAAGATGAAATGGTATTTTTGCTTTCAAAGAAAGCTTACAATAAATATCTCTCAAAGATAGATATATAAAATGAAGTTTTGATTTTTCTGTAAATCTCACATAAGAAAGATGGGCTTAAAACTATAAGACTCAGTATATAATTTCTAAGAATAGATGTGAGTAATTATAGATCAAAGAATATTTTCAGGTTTTTTATAACTTGTTTACATTAGAGGCTTTGGTATATATAATGAAAATTATAGCCGTTTATAGCCGTTGTATTCATTTGAATTTATAGTCGTTTACAGCCATTGTAGTCATTTGAATTTGTAGCCGTTTATAGCCGCTGTACTTCCATCATTACCAATTTGAATATCTTCTACTCCATCATTACAAATTTGAATATCTTCCACTTGAACCTGTTGAACCTTTTGGCCTTTTGAACCTTTATAGCCGTTTATAGCCGTTGTACTTCCATCATTACTAATTTGAATATCTCCCACTTGAACCTTTCAACCAGCTGCTGTGCTAGGCTGTTTGAACCTTTGTTTTGGGCTGTTTGAACTCCTGATTTAATCAAATATTAAATACATTCTAACAACATTTAGGATAAAGGTTTATGTGAGAAATAGTAGGACAAAATAAATTTTGATTCTATTTTTCTCTTCAAATAAATTATCAAAATAAATTTTAATTAAAATATAATTAAATAAATTATCAAAATAAATTTTAGATTCTATTTTTTTTTTTTAAATAAATTAAAACATAATTAAATAAATTATCGAAATAAATACGTCTAACAATAATTGTGGTCACTTGGGTGACCCAAAGGTAAGGGCGTGATAGTGACAAAATTGGGTTGTCTGGTTTATTTTTGCTGAGAGATTGACTAGAGAGAAGATAGAGGATAAATAAGAGTAATATAGGAATTTTAAAAAAAAAATGATTGCTTACTAGGGATGAGATTGTAATGCAATTTTAAATTTCAGGAAAGAAAATGTAATTTTTAAACTTTCAAGAGTACTAATGTTATCTAGACAAATCTCATAATGTGTTAGTGTAATTTATCTTTAGAATTTTATGATAAAGATAAAATTTTAATAAGAAAAGAAAATTATGAAAAGGTTGGTCTAACGATGGTGCTATAAGCTAACACTTTTTAGGTGTCAGCCATTTGTTAGTGGGAAAACTGCATTCAGTTAGACAATAAGCAAATAATTACAACCGTGCTATGGACCCCAGTGGGGGTCGCGCCCCCAGTGACGTGGCGCGCCCCCACTGGCCGAAAATCAAAAAAAAAAAAAAAAAAAAATTGTTTTTTTTCACCCAATCAGCCTCCGCCACCTCACTGGGGGTCGACCCCCAGTGGGGGTCTCGCGCATTTCTCAAATAATTATACCCTTATGTGGTTTAAGTCTTTTGTGTATGTAGTATGATTTTTTTTTTTTTAATAGTTTGTTCAAGTTTTTTCTGTGTGTCATATTTACATATAAAAAGAGTAGAATTATTAGCATTTGTCTACATTTTTTTGTACTTCTCAATTTCTAATTTTTCTTTTATTATAATTATATTTTAAAGTAAAATTACATTAAAAGACATTATTTAATAGAATACCTACCTATAAAATAAGAATTAACACTATATAATATTGTACACTCACCTCAACCCCCACCTCCACCTTCACCTTCAGCTATACATATTTTACTTTTCTAAACCCTGAACCTGTTACGCTTTATAACCAATCAACATAAATCCTAAACCTGTTATTCTTCATAGCTATCTTAAATCCTGAATGTATTCTCTTCATCACAATCATAAACCTTCTTGAACCAGAAAGTTCTTTTCAAGTTTAACGTATTACTCTTCATCAGTTATTTCATTTTGTAGAGCAATGGAGGACAATGACAATAATTTTGATGAGGCTGGCATTCCATTAGTAAGTCTATCTGTCTTGCATTTACATTCTCAGTCATTTTCAATCGTTTTTGTTTTGTTAAAGCTATTCCGTACTGGTTTCCCAACTGTTAAAATTATATTCAGTAACATAGTACTGAACACGAATATTTAGTTCAATATATGGGTTCTGAACAGTAATGCAGATAGTCAGTACTGGTGTGCTGAACGGTTCGATTTTTGTATCTTTAACATCAGATTGTGTTTTTCGTGAGGGTTTTTCCTTCTAAAACCCTAACCAAGAAACAAAAATATGATAAGAAGAAGAGAGGTAATGTTGTTAATAATATGAAGAATCGGTATTTACCTAAGTGAAATTTTCGGCTAGTTTTCTACAATAGTGGATATGAATTTTCGACGAGTTTTCAGACGATATTCTTTGGACATCGTCAAGTTGATTCCTTTCGTGGAGAGTCGACAGGAATTTCAATGATGGAATGCCGATGCAATGCTTTTCACTGAGGCAATAGTATTTATTGATATATAATAACCGTCGGCATTATTTTCAACAAGAAATGAATGGTCATCAAAAGGATGAGGAGTGGGGGTATGCAAAATTAGGTAGGTGTGCCTTGGGTGTGATAATATTATGAATAGGGATAAATTTAGTATTAAGTAGAATGTTTAAAGAAATCTTATCAAAATTTAGGATTTAGCTTGGGGCTCAAATAAATGGGAGTTCGAAAAATTTAGACAAATACTAATAGCATCTCTCTAAACAAAAAAATCAGCTATAATACAATTATTTTAGAACTTTCTCACTTTATTTACAATTTTCCCTTCGTTACTTGGATACTATTGCTTGTTGGTGTAAGAGTACAATTTTTTTGGTTCAAAAACTCTAAAAGCAATTTCTTACCAACCAAATTGTTCTTCCTTCTGCCCTGAATAGTGACTTGATTGCCAATTTGGGTGGCCAGGCAACCAAGATTTGGTCTCCTTCGAAAGTTCATCTTCAGGCATTGGTCCCATCCTCCTAGCGTATTGGGCGGGAGTCCTGTTTTGTAGGCCACCATAACAGTCTTCTTTTGTTTCTTGTTTTTTTTGTTCCTTTCACTTCCTTTAGTAACCAAGAAAGGAAAGTAGACTTAACTATGACAAGCCTTTCCCATTTTAATGTGATGCTAAGTTGGGAACACTACTTACCCAAAAAGTTGGGAACACTGCATTAGGTAAAATCTACAGTTGTATTTCTGCAAATGCTGATCCAATTGGTTGGTTAGTTAAGGCATTGGTGGTGGGTACATTTTTTTGGGGTAAATTATACCTTACTTCTTTTGTGTTTAGCTACTTTTTTTACTTTCATCTTTAATATCTTAAATTTTTATTATTTTATTTTTAAAATTAACTTTTTATTTAAAATTATACAGAAAAATATCACTGTAAATGTCATATAATATAAAACATATATTGACCTCATTTGGAAAATAACTATTTTTTAGACTTTTTGACTACTTAAATATTTTAATAGACTATTTTAATTTTTGTATTTAAAAATATGGGTTAAATTTTTTATTTAATTGTTGTATATAAAAATGTGTTTGAAATAAAAAATAATTAAATTACACCCAAAAGGTTGTTCTTGACGTGCTGATGTGATGTGTTGTGATACAAAATGACCAAATTGCCCCTATGTATTGGAATGCAAAGTTGGTGTGTTACTCAAAAATTAAAAGGCAAAATCGTAATTTCACCCACTATCCTGCACAGCCATGAACCTTGTGCCAAACCTCAGCTACAGTAAAACTTTTTAGTTATTTTGTTTGAATGGGGCTACAGTGCCATTTTGGGAACATGCTAAAAAGTCACGTTTTTTGACAAAATATCTAAAAACGTGGCTGTCAAAAACGCCAGAAAAATCATTTGGCAAGTGCCAAAAACGCAGCCGTAAAATTACAAATTAGGGCCTATGAAAAAAATAAAATAAAATAAATCTCTTATGTTGGATAAGGGTATTTTGGTTATTTTAATTTGATTTGACACCATAAATAAATATTAAACTAAAAAGCAAAAAGCCAGCTTTTTACCAACTTCCCAAATCACTTCCAAAAAAACCAAAAAACTTGATAAAAAGTCAAAAACTAACTTTTTACCAATTTTCAAAAACAATCCACAATAGCCTCATACCTCACTTTTCAAATATTATTATATTAAAATTTAAATTTATATTAGAGGTGTGAGTTATATATAATAAAATATTTTTATATTAAGTGACTGGTAGTGTATTGTTTTTTGTCTAATTTGAATAAAAATTAACTTTATGCGTAAAGTCAAAAAACTTAAAATATGAAAAGTCAAAGTTAAAAAAAAAACTTTAAGGAGTCAAAGTGAGAGAGTGAAAACAAAAAAAAGGGTAAAGTGTAATTTATTTATTTATTTATTATTTTTTTTTCTCAATAAAAGTATAGAAGGAGTGAGAATTTTTCTTGGTGTAACTAGAAA
Organism: Camellia granthamiana; assembly: GCA_036172215.1. Taxonomy (NCBI): domain Eukaryota; kingdom Viridiplantae; phylum Streptophyta; class Magnoliopsida; order Ericales; family Theaceae; genus Camellia; species Camellia granthamiana. The sequence continues at coordinate 29,543,825 of CM069903.1, read as the reverse complement.
AGTTCTTATTTATTGAGAAGTTAATAGAAAATGTTTTTTATTATTTTTTTATTTTTTTATGATTGGTTACGCGCATCTTAATTAATCCTAAGACTAATGCAAAATGTCGCTCCATGTTGCCGTCAACTCTTCGGGTCACTAACGTTGTGAAATCTTGTATTTTTTAGGTATTAATATTTTAGTGAGAGATATTGGTGGTAGTTTGGTAGTGAGATTTTTAGATGAAAACCTAACTTATTTTCTCTATTTATTTTTATATCTTTTTACCTCAATTTCATCTCTTTTGTTTATTTATTTTTTTTAGATTGCTTGGGCTCCAACCAAAGATTCTTTTCTTTCCCTTCAAGCAACCTTTCTTTGTCTATAAGTTAATTATCTTTCTTTCTTTCCAAGTTTATTTGGAGGCTACTCTTTATTTTGCCTACAAATTAAAACTCATTCTCTCAACTTCTTTCCATTCTTCTTCTCGTCCATCCATATATCTCTCTCTCTCTCTCTCTCTCTCTCTCTCTCTTATATTGTTCTCTCTTAATTATAGAAATACTGAGTTTGGATTGGGAGTATTTAGAGTGAGAGTTAGCATTTTATTTAAGAGGAGAGTTGTAAATTTTGTTAAACTTTACATACCTTTTGGATCTACAACTTTAGAGATTTATGGTGATATAGCAGATGATTAAAGTATTGGTGTTGGAGGGACTTTGCATCAAGTGGTCACAGAATTGTTTTGAGGTAATTCGAGTGGTATACAATATGCTTCCTCTAAATCTCTTTGTAAAAAGTTTTTATCTTAATTACTTCACGTTTGTACTCCTTTTAATTATCCTAGTCATATGTTAAGTTCTCTGAAATCATTCTCGTTGATACGTTTGATTATTCTAGTCATTTCATAAATTCTGTGAAGTTGTTCTGTGTAATTAGTGTTGATTTATTTGACTAAATGACGTAGAAATCTCCGTACATGGATCGAGTAGACCTTGTCAATAGTTTGGACCAATAACCCGGATAAGCAGTTGTGCTTGGGTGAGGTGGGTGAGGCCGATCACTGGTTATGTACTGAGTAGAACCAGGTATTTGGTTCTGGATAAATAATCATATGTCGAGTTGTCTTGTTTGTGCAATTTGGTAAATTGCTTAGTATCTCAAATCGAATCATTTGTGCCATGTCATAAATTGTTGGATCCCTGTTGATTTATTCTCTATTCGAGCATTGTTATTTCTATCGTATTATATACTTCCCGAATTAATTTATTTTTCAGGTATGGAGCAAATCTAGTGGCGATTGGAGTTGAAGCATTTAAAGGATTATTGAGTAAGAGATTTTTGGGCTCACCGCTATATATTGTTTTTGGAGATTTGTGTAAATTATAAATTATAGACGTTTATGTAATTATTTTTGATCCAATTTGTATTTTTGAGGTCATTAATTAGTTAGAATTTTAAATTTGAGGTTGATTTGATTTATTAACGGTCTGAAAGTTGTGGCGTTACAAACGCCATTCTTAGGATTGATGAATTTCAATCTATTTTATCGCTATGACAAAGAGCCGATGACTTAAAATTAATAATAATATAAAATGAACTATCAAAATTTTTACTACAAACTCACATGGGTGTGAGATTTATACTCATGTGAAATTTACATCCATATAAATATTCGATAAAAAATTTAGGATTAATTACCTAAAAGTCCTATCTACATATTTTGTAGTAGCTTAGGTCCTGTCAAAAAGTTTTTGAACCAATAAGTCTCATTTACAAGTAAAAAGACGTTTTTCCCTTTAATCCCAAAACTGATAATGTTCTCAATTTTAAAACTGAGAATGTTCTCAATTTATAATTATCAAAACAAAAAAATTTCTCAATTTTTTTTCTAGTATGAACTGAAAATATTATCAAAACTATCAAAACTAAGAAATTTATAATTATCAATTTTGAGAAATTTCTCAATTTTTTCATGATTAAAATTGAGAATATTATAAACTGAGAATGTTCTCAATTTCAAAAAACTCTCTCTATCTCTGTGTCTCTAATGGCAGTGGCATCTGTGTTGGTTCCATCTATGATCCACATGAGCAATGTTCCAGCCAAAAACCAACAAAATCCCATTGAACAAAATTGAACGTCAATCCAATCCGACTTTGTACAGCCCCCAAATTGAACAACACAAAGGCCTTCTCGAGGTGGATGTTCTGCTACGAAGCCTTCAATTTGGTCTTGAAAGCATCATACCATGTGAAATTCACAGCGTTGACGTGGTCCTTATCGACGGAGATAGGGAATCGAGATTCGATGGCGCAGAGAGCCTTGAAGTAGTTTTGTAAGAGGTCGCGGCGGGAATAGAGGGAATCGGCGGTGGGGCGTTCGAGATCGAAGTGCATTTGCTTTAGGGTTTGGAGATCGTCTTCAAGGTTTTGGGCTTCGCGTTTGGAGTAGTTGAAGACTATGTAGTTGCGAAGAGGACGGTATAGATCGACTGAGACTGTCTTCTTCTCGTAGATGGCGAGCATTATGTTCACGGCCACCATTGACGAACCCGTCGATGCAAGTCTGCTGGTAAGTGATGGCACCGGAGAGCCATGTCTTGAGATCGGACATGTACTCGTCCATTTTCGTCACGTCGAAGGACCCCAAATTGCAACTGTGAAGAGAGAGAGAATGAAGACAGCAATGATGTTTGATAGCTATGAGGAGGTCTTGGAAGGATAAATTGGGCTATTAAAAATTAATGGGACTTGAAGGAGCAAATAATTTTATTTAGGATATAATGAACTATAAGTTCACAAAATAGGACTAGTATGTAAATACCCCAAAAATGTAAAATTCCCAACATTTTTGATAAATAAAAGTCACCTAAAAATTTCAACTCATCTCCACTTGATCACCAAATAAGAGCATCTCCAACGGTGAATCAGATTTTTCATCAAATTTGAGTCAAAAATGACTGATTTCACCAAATCTGGTGTCACATGCTCCAACGGTTCACCTTTCACCAAATCTGTCCCGGGACAACCGGGTGGTCGACCGGCTGGTTGACCGGTTAGGCAAATTTTTTTTTTTTTTTTTTTGAATTGTCTGAACTTTTTTTTGAACTTTTTGAACTTTTTTCGGGACGACCGGGTGGTCGATCGGCCGGTTGACCGGTTAGGCAAAAAAAAAAAATTTTTTTTTTTTTTTTTAATGGTTTGAACTTTTTTCCTGAACTATTTGAATCTTTTATTGGTTGACCGGTTGGTCAACCGGCTGGTCGACCGGTTGTTATAACCCAACGGTCAGTAACAGTGATTTGGTGAAATGCTTCGCCTGTTCTCAGTTTGATGAAATGTTTGGTGAAATCTCATTTTGATATCAATTTGGTGCAACCATTGGAACAGTGAACAGTAACTTTTTCATCAACTTTTAAATTTGATACTGAGTTTGATGAACCGTTGGAGATGGTCTAATGTGGGACTAAGGCCCACCACCAGGCTAAACTCTCATGCTAGTGTGGCTGTGCATACATTGCGTTCTACAGATGAGTTCACACAAGGTTAGTAGACAGCACAGGGCACAACACCACTGCACAATTAGTGTTGCAGCCTGCTATAAGCAGAATCACCATGCCCCACCACGTGAACACCACATAAAAAAGTGATGTACAATGAAAAAAAGCAAAAAAATATTTAAAAATAAAAAATGAAAAAAATTAAGGCAAAATATTATTGGGCAAATAATGTACTAGCATAGATGATGAAGAAAAATGTTGCTTGTTTGGTTTGAGTTTCGGAGATAAATTTTAGAAAAAAAATTTTTAAAAATTGTTTGGTTTGAGTTTTTTTTAAAAAAAATTTCAAAATCACTTTCTCTCTCCTACACATCAATCAATCACTTTTTCTCTCCCCTCTCTCCTTCTCAATCACTTTTTCTCTCATACACATCTACTCAATTCTTCTAAAATATCAAATTATCCCAAACTCCCACAAAAAATTTCTCTCTCAAAATATACAACCAAACAAACCAAAAATTTTTTTAAAACAACTCTCCCAAATTTTTTTCAAAAACAACTCTCCCAAAAATAAACCAAACAAGCCCATATGTCTTAAATTTTTTATAAAATAAATAATCAAATATTTTACATGAGTGTGGGTCTATTATGCTAAGTTTAGTTGGGGGATTTGGAGAGGGATTTGGAAAAGGAAAGGGAAAGGGAAAGGGAAAAGGTGTGTGAAACTAGGTGAAATATAGGCATGTTTTATTCATATTTCACCTACTTTTTCCATTTCTCTTTTCAAATTCCTTCCCAAATTCTCTAACCAAACACAACATTAGGAATTTTATAAAATTATAAATCTCACATTCATATGAAATATTTAATTATTTAATTGACACCCTTCTTAATATTACCCAAAGATGAAAGCAATTTACAAATTTGCATCTTGTATACTTACCAGTGGTGCTAGAGACCACTAATTTAATGACTCTAAACCCACCACTAATAAGGTGGCAAAAATAAAAAAATACAAACTGTGACGATAGGTAAAATCTACTATCACATCACTAATAATAACTTTAATTAGAGTTCCCAATCATTCTTCGTACACTAACACAGAACACTGCCGTGCTTGGAAGAACCAAATACAACAATGCTATAGAGCTCTAAAAGTAGAGCTCTAAAAGAGCTCTAATGAGTTGGCATGTCCCAAAAAAAAAAAATTTCAAGCTAAAACATCACATCAGGTTGGACCCCACACACTTCCATGTCATTAATGCATGGTTTAGAGCTTTTATCCTAGAGCTCTCAAACACACCAATCCACCAATACGTCGTTTCCAGCTTCCCATCAAATGTCACGATAATAAAAGATTAATTTAAGCTCTATTGCGTAGTTAGAATTTCGAATTTTATTTTGGCAATCATTTGATAAAAAGATTGATAGTTGCGGTAGATAAATATTTCATTCGGTCGTTCAGTTAGTCAGTATGTGACCAATGATTTAAGCCATTTAGGACAATTCAATTCGAACTATCAAAAACTTTCGAGATAAATTATATGAGAAATTACAACACAATGAATGTCAAAAAAAAAAATAGTGAATATTAATTGTTAAAATCATAAAATTTTCAATTAATGTATAATAATTTTTAAAAAAACCATTATGAAACGTAATTTTTTCTAAATTATATTGACTATTCTTAATTATATTGAGTTTTTTTTTTAAAATTTAATTCATATAATATAACACTTAATCTCCTTTTTTCAATAATTTATTAGTTGTATGAATAAAAAATGATATTATTATATTTTTTATACGGAAATATATAATTTACATTATTTATTTTTATGTTTTCATACAATTTTAATTAATTTTGATCAATTTAACATTATTAAAAGAGATATCAATATAATTATGTCAAAATTATTAAAATTACTGTATTTTTTAAAAAAAAAATTAAGGAAATATTAGTATAATTTATTCTTAATTTAATGACATAAAAAAAGAAAAGAAAATGAAAAAAAGAAATTAAAGTTGATAAAGCCCGCCGTTGAAACACGAAAACTGGCACCTCCTTCTGGACCCCCGTGTGTGTGTGTGTGTGAAGCTGCCTTTCTCTCTCTCTCTCTACCTGAGGAGGAGGTGAGATTTTTTTAGTACTCTCTCTCTCTCTCTCTCTCTCTCTCTGCATATGCAGTAACCATGTTGGTGTTTTTCGCGAAGAAACGTATAAGCAGATGCAGAGATCCTGCAAATTGGTGCCTCTTTCACTCACTCCTTTTTTCGGTTTTCTCCATCACTTCTACTGCTTGTTCCAATAGAAATTGCCAGGTTTCTCTCTCTGTCTCTCTCTTTCTCTCTCTCAACATGTATATATATATTGATCTGTAAATTTCACTTTCTTCTGGGTAATTGAACTTATTTCCAATAACTACACAGCTTCTAGACTCGTGTTCTTCTCCTACCGACTGTGCTCCTTCTCTCTACTGTGGCAATTGCCCCTCAATGAATAAGAATCAACCTGTCTGCACCAGAGGCCAAGCTATAATTCCCACCTCTATTGTAAGCTCCTTCAATGTCTATTTCTCTTTCCTTCCAATTCTGTGAGTTTCTCTTATTTTTCTCTGTTTCAATCGAACTCTGGTGGTGATGGGCAGATCAATGGTTTGCCCTTCAACAAGTACTCATGGCTGGTCACCCATAATTCGTTTTCCATTGTTGATGCCCCTTCATTGACCGGTGCTCAGAGAATTACATTCTACAATCAAGAAGACACTGTTACTAATCAATTGACTGTATGTGATTCCTGTTCTTTTTCTTCCCTAACTCCCATTTTCCACTGAATCAAACACACATCTTTCTCTTCTGTTCATTCATTCATTCATGTCTTTTTTCTTTTTTGGGTTTTGTTTAGAATGGAGTGAGAGGGCTGATGTTGGATATGTATGACTTCGAGAACGATATCTGGCTCTGCCATTCATTTCGTGGACAGTGTTACAACTTCACCGCCTTTGTAATCAACCATCCATCCCATCTCATTAATTTCATGTTCTTACCATCATTTCTTTTGTGAATCATTGCGTGCCATTAAAATGTTTGCAGCAACCTGCAATTAACACCTTGAAGGAAGTAGAATCGTTCTTAAGCGCAAATCCAACAGAAATTGTAACCATTATAATTGAAGATTATGTGCATACTCCAAAAGGGTTAACAAAGCTGTTCACTGATGCGGGGTTAGACAAGTATTGGTTTCCGGTATCTAAAATGCCAAAGAAGGGTCATGATTGGCCCACTGTGACTGATATGGTCCGAAAGAATCACCGGTTACTGGTTTTCACTTCTGATTTTTCAAAGGAAGCAAGCGAAGGAATTGCTTATCAGTGGAGGTACATGGTGGAAAATGAACGTGAGTATCACATAAATCAGACTACTATTTTGAGAATTTGTTTTTGTGCTTTGATCAGTATCAACCTTGTAATGGGTTTCAGCTGGGGATGGTGGTGTGGTACAAGGCTCTTGCCCGAACAGAAAGGAATCACAGACGCTCAATTCGAGGAGTGCATCTCTTTTCCTACAGAATTACTTCCCGACAATCCCAGTTCAAGCTGATACTTGCAAAGAGCATTCAGGTCCACTTGCTGATATGGTTGGTACCTGTTACAAAGCAGCAAAGAATGCGATGCCTAACTTTTTGGCAGTGAACTTTTACATGGTATCGAAAATTTTAGTCTTTGAAAATGGAATGTATATATGTATTCCAATTAATCATTCTGACTTGTAATTATGCAGAGGAGTGATGGAGGAGGTGTTTTTGATGCTCTGGATCGAATGAATGGCCAGACATTGTGTGGATGCAGTTCTGTTACTGCTTGCCAGGTTTATCCACAACTCCATATTTCTTGGTTGAAACACCACTGCTTTCATTAAACTTATCAGTTTAGTTTGTAAACTCTTTCGCATTCTGACTTTTTCTCATGGTTTGTGTTCCCAAGTTAATTCTATAAATGTCTTTTTCTAGGTTCTGTTTTTTTGTACAATATATTCAACTCTGTTTGAATTACACAGTTTATTGCTAACTTTGGACATCATGAAGTTTTCAACTGTTTTATTTCTTTATTTAGATTTACCAATTTTCCAAATTATTCATCCAATTCTTCAGCAATGTTTGGTTAATTGAAGAAAAAGAAGAAAGGTAACTCAATCAACTCCCCCCCTGGTTCTTTTTCAAGCTTTCTAAAAACTGGCCTAAATGTTCCCCTGGTGTATTACATTGATTTGATTTGGAGTGCCTATCCAAATGCAGGTTGAGGGGTAACAAATATTTGCCAAACTTTAAATTCATGCTTTTTCCCCTTTTTACTTACATGCAAAGGAAACTTTGGTGCTAAGATGGGATGAAGCAGGAGTTCTTCCTCAAAATGGTTTTTACAAAGTTTCACAACTTTGTTCTCCAAATTTTTTTCTTAGTTAAAATGTTAAAATAATACGAAACTTACAATTTGAAGAAATGCATGAAACTTTTGGGTTTGATGCCTTTTAATGTTAGATTTTGATACTGATATTTTGGGGCATTTCTTTTTCTTTTTTTTCTTCTTTTCAACATAAACCTAGAAACAGGTCTCAATAATTTCAAAAAATCTCGAGAGTCAACTTGATATTCTCAAATTTTGTGCGGACTCTAAAAACCCTCATATGAAAACCCATGGAACACAAACATAAATTTGATTTGATGATCCTGTAGATTTCTAGATATTCTATGAAGCTCTGCTGGTTTAGATAAGTTGAGGGGGTTGTTTTGATTCCTTAGGGGAAAGATATCCTTGCTTCCATAAAATGACAGAATTTTTTAATATGATATTGGTACTAACTTATATCACACCTTTGATGGGATTTCACAGGCAGGAGCACCTTTTGGAGTGTGCAAAAGCATTCCAGTATCTAATGGAACTTCACCAACCTCTGCCGCTGGAAGTTTTTCCGGATCTGTGGAGTTATCAGGATCTGCTTCTACAGTTAGGCCAAGTTTGGGTACTCCCAAATAAGTCAAAAAGTCAAAAAGTTACTCAAAAAGTTAAAAAGTTAACACTATTCACCAAAAGTCAACAATTACGGCTGCACAACTTCTAATTCAAATTTTCTTCTAAAAACCAATTTTCACAATTTTTTATTACACATTTTTCCATAAAAAGTCAAAAAGTTAACCCAAACATCCATATTTTCAACCTCAATTTTTTTGTCTAAAAAGACAAAAAGTGCACTTATTTAGTCTTCCCAAACAAGGCCTTAATGTTACAAGTCCCTCGGTTTTCTGCGTGTTTTATTTCATGTTAATGCTGTTTCTATTATAACTATAAATGGAAATCTCTGAGGTAGATGGTTAATGAGCTGCACCCTTGGGGGTGGGCCTCTGGTGTCTTAGTACATAAATTTTGGACTATTAGCATCAGAATAGGTATACTGCTTGTTTGCTTTAGAGAGTGAAGGTCAGGAAATGCTATCTAGATTTATGAAATACGATTAAGAGAAGGGAAGTGCTGCATAGGAATTTGAGGTCAAGAGTGGCCAAAAGAGACCAAGAAGATGCCATCACCTGCTTCAGGTATTTTTACGAGACTTTCTGCTAATCTTTGGACACTGCAGTGTGCTTAATAATTAAATAATTTCTCTTTTTTTTATTTTTTTACTCAGTAATTAAATAATTATCTTCTTGTTATGTGATGCATGTCTAACTGAATTTGCTTTAGATCCATCTTGTTTCTTTCATTTGTTTGCTGTGATGGGGGTTTGTCCCTCAGGTTGTTTGTTTATGAACACTAAGCATCTTCGAAATCCATTTTGGTATTCACAGTGTCTTGTTATTTACATGAAATGTATATGGGTAAATGATAAAGCATCTTGAAAGTATTGTTACTGCAAGTATGTGTTGGAATATGGAATATTGTATATTTAATTTAGGAATTTAATTTTAGGGTTTGATTGTGTAATTATTTAATTCCTTTTTCCATGTATCTTATATTGATTATATATAGACATGGTCTCACCCCAATTAGGGTAAGCCAATATTTTACAACTCTCTTCTTGGTATCAGAGCCAAACCCTAGCTAACCGCCACCCTTGTCTTCTATTGCCGGCAACCCTAAACCACCTACCCAGCCACCCGACAGCCCTTCTTTTTCCCTCCACCCAGCCGAAAGTTTTCCTCTTCCTTCTCAGCTCCTCGGCAGTCCCTTTTTCTCACTGCCACAGCTTTCTTAGGTGCCGACTAGACCCTCCCTGCCTTGGGTCTAGTGCGGCTTCCCCTCCTGGGTGTTGTTCTTCTCTCTTTACCCTTCTAGGGTTTATGTGCTGATGTGGCAAGCACTTTCTAGTTTGATTTTTTGTTGTGTTGGGCTACCGGTGTGTTCGGTAGCATCTCTTTTGTGTGATGTCGCTACTTCAGCTTCATGGTGTTTCAGCATGTCTAACTTTGTTACACAAACTCAGAGCATTATGCCTCGTTCAGATGATTCCTTGGCCTCCCATGTTCTGGTTCATCGGATTACCAGTGTGTTGCTCACTGGTCGCAACTTTGCGGCTTGGAGTCGGTCTACACGTCTCTGCCTTGGAGGTAGAGGCAAATCTAGATGGCTTTTGGAAACTGAGATACAACCTTCCGCTAATGATCCTAAGCGGGTTTAATGAGATATTGACAATTGCACCTTACTTGGTTGGATGTTCAACTCTATGAAAGATTTCATCTATAACATGTTTATGCACTGTGATACAGTTCCTCGGTTGTGAAGTGCTCTTACTCAGATGTACACACATGCCCATAATGATGCTAGGATTTTCGTGCTCTATCAGGATATTTCTCATACCTCTCAGGAAGCTTTGGGTTTTAACATTACTGAATTTTTTGGGTATGTTCAGTCTCGCTAGGAGGAGTTAGCACAATATGAGCCATTGAGTGATTTTCCAGCAGTTGCCGCTTCTATTGTGTCTGCTTGTCTTGCTCGCCAGCTAAGGTTCTAAAAAGCGGTTGCGGTCGCCGTAACGGTGGCGGTCGCCGTAACGGTGGCGGTGGCGCGGTTGCGGTTGCGGGGTGTAAAGGCTGTAGTGTAACGGTTGCGGTAACCGGAACCGTGAATTTTTTTATTTTTCGCACAATTTGAAACAAACTTACCGCATATTTTTTTTCCATGATCATATTTATTAGGTTAAAAATAAATATGGATCAATTTTTGTAAATTTTTAAGTATGATTCAATATATTTCATATTTTTAAATCACTATAAACTGAGTTTTTTTCATTTTATTTTAGTAATTAATGACTTTATATTATATAAAAAATCAATCACTAACTATTATATATAAGATAAACAATGACAAAAGTAAGAGAATAAATAAGAGCCTAAATATATATATATACATATTTTAACCAACCCAAATAGATAATGATCACACTCATTATTATTATTATTTTCAAACAATATATAGATAGACACACATAAACAAAATGGTTGAGTGATAGCAGCTGAATAGAATAACATAGGTCTTACAGCTTCAACAAATCAATAACATGTTCTTCATCTTCCCTCTTCTCTCTCTCTATCTCTTGCTCCTCCATTTTCTCTCTTTATCTTCCCTCTTCTCTTTATCCCTCTTCCCCCATTTTCAGCTTTTTTTTGTGTGTTTTTTCGAAAGAAAGAGTTTGGAACTGTTACGTAACAGTGCGTAACAGGCCATTACGGCTGTTACGGCACCGTTACGACTGCTACGGTAGCCGCTATGGCCGACACACCTGTGAATCTCAATCACACTGCAAAAGCGGCCGTAACGGGTGGCGGTAACCGCCAAAACCGTTATGTAACGGCGTTACGTAACGGTTGCGGCCGCTTTTTAAAACCTTGTCGCCAGCACACTTATCAATTCTTGATGGGTTTAAAACCTGAATTTGAGTCTCTTCGTATTTAGATTTTGAACACATCACTTATGCCATCCTTATATGAGGTTTTGCTACTATTGATAGTAAGGAGCGTCGTCGTCGTCGTCGTTGTCGATTGATTCAACCTGTGGCTCCGTTTCCTTCCTCTGTTTCTACCTCATCTTCCATTTCAGATCAGATGGCTCTTGCTGCCAAGTTTAGTTCTCGTGCTTCTAATAGCAAGGTTATTTGTCACCATTGTAGTGCAGTTGGTCATGTCCAAGCACGGTGCTTCAAGCTTCATCTTGAGTTGAAGCAACGCTTTGCAAGGGCACACCCTTCAGGCTCTCCCCATAGCTGTTATTGCAGACACCTCTAGTACTCCTCAGCCGACTCATCCTATTGATCTTCATCAGCTTCAATCTCAGATTGGTCGCCTTTAAGAGCAACTTGGTTCATTCACTACCATGTCTCCAAGTTTTCCTTCCACTGCTACACTCGCTACAGGTATTCTTACAGCCTTTCATGTTCGTACTGAAGCTACTTGGGTATTAGATTCTGGGGCCAATGATCATATGACTAGTGAGTTCTCTTGTTTATCCCCTCCTGTCTCTACTACTGGTCAGACTGTATGTCTTGCTGATGGATCTATTTCACATGTCCAACATAAGGGTAATGTGTCCTTGTCGTTTGATATTACACTACTTCTGTCTTACATATGTCCCGTTTTGCTTATAATCTTCTCTCTGTGAGTCGCCTTGCTAAAAACCTTCATTATGTTGTTATTTTCTTACCTACTCATTGCTTATTACAAGACTTGACTTCGAAGAAGATTTTTGGCAGGGGGTTTAAGCGCGACGGGCTATACTACTTCGGGGACCCATCACCTTCTCATCTTACCACTTCTGGCCTGCAAGCAGCTGTGTTACCTAAGTCGTCTTCCTATGTGTTTTCTTTTCAAACTTTAACCTTGTGGCATGCTCGTTTAGGATATGCAAACTTTAATTATTTATGTTTACTTTTTCCGTCACTTAATAAAGCTTGCAAGGATCATCAGTTTCATTGTGTTGTTTGTGAACTGTCTAAACATACTCGTACTTCTTATATTTCTAGCATGTATCGTGCCTCCTGTATGTTTGACCTTATTCACTCTGATATCTGGGGTCCTTTTTTTCTTCTGGCTTTTTTTGGGCATCTCTATTATGTAACTTTCATAGATGACCATTCTAGGTGTACTTGGGTTTATTTGCTTAAAAAGAAGTCTCGTGTGCTTCTACTTTTTATTCAATTTCTCCAAATGGTCAAAACCCAATTCCACACCGTTGTACGCGATGTTCGTTCTGGTAATGGGGGGGAGTACATCTCTGATGCATTTCGCTCCCAACTTAATCAGCAGGGAATTTTGCAGCAACTCACTTGTACTTACACCCCTAAACAAAATGGGATTGCTGAACGTAAAAACCGTCATATTATGTCTGTTGTCCGGTGTTTTCTTTGTGGGATGAATGTCCCTAAGTACTACTGGCATATGACTGTGCTTACTGCTGTTTACCTCATTAATCGAACACCTAGTCGGATTTTTCTCGAGTTGGCCCCTTTTCAATTACTTTGACCAGATACCGTGTTATTTCCTCTTGTGCCTCGTGTGTTTGGTTGCACTTGTTTTGTTCAGGATCGTAGTCCAACTCGGACCAAGTTAGATAACAAGTCTCTTAAATGCATCTTCTTGGGGTAATCTGCTCTCTCTAAAGGCTATAGGTGCTATGATCCGTTGTCTCGTCGTTTTTATCATTCTATGGATGTTACATTTTGCGAAGATATGCCATTTTTTGGTTCTAACCCCGTGTTTTAGGATTCTGCCTCGCGTGCATTGCCTCCTGCTGTGTCACTGAGTGCTCGCCCTGTTCCTATCATTGATTCCTTTGCTCCTTCCTCATCGCCTGTATCTGCACCTGCTAGTCCTCTGCCATTACAAACATACTCTCATCGCCCTCGTGCTCCACCCCCTCCAGCATCTTCTTCGTCCTCAGGACAAGGTACACTCTCTACTATTCCCTCCCCAGCTCTTTCTCGGTATCCAACTTGTGAACACCGTCCCTCTAATCGGTTTGGCTGGTTTAGTAGTACTAATCACCTTATTTCCTAGTTTTTATGTTATAATGCCCTTTCAACTTCTCATCGGTCTTTTCTTGGCCAATTTGAATCGGTCTCTATCTTGCGGTCTGTGTCAAAGGCTCTCTAGAATCCCTAATGGGTTGCCACTCTACAAACTGAAATGGCTGCTTTGGAGCATAATCACACTTGGGATCTTGTCTCTTTAGCTTCTGGTGAGACGACTGTTGGGTGCAAGTGGGTTTTTACTGTCAAATACTTGGCTGATGGTATAGTGGACCGCTATAAGGCTCGTCTTGTTGCTAAGGGCTTTACACAGGTTCCTGGCAAGGACTTTGGGGCTGCATTTGCACTAGTTGCTAAATTAACCACTGTTCGTTTACTTATTTCCTTGGCTGCCTCTTCTTCTTGGCACCTTCATCAACTTGATGTCAAGAATGCTTTTCTCCATGGGGACTTACTTGAGACGATCTACATGGATCCTCCACCCGGGTTTCGAGCTGAGGGGGAGCATGCTGGCAAGGTCTGTCGTCTGCGCAAGTCTCTCTATGGCTTAAAGCAATCTCCTCGTGCATGGTTCCATCGTTTCAACTCTGTTATCCTATCCATGGATTTTATTCAGTGTCACTCTGACCATACATGCTTCATTCGTCATCAATCCACTGGTCGATGTATTATTTTGTTGGTCTATGTGGATGATATCATCCTTACAGGAGATGACACCATTGGTATTGCTGAGGTAAAATAGGAGATTAGTCGAGTTTTTGACATCAAGGACTTGGGTCCTCTCAAATATTTCTTGGGGATTGAAATAGTTCGTTCTCGCAGTGGAATTTCATTGTCCCAACGGAAGCATACTTTGGATCTTCTTCGGGACACCGGTATGATGGGGTGCAAGCCTGCATCTACTCCTATGGATCCGAATTTGAAACTTTCGGCTGAGTCTGGTGAGTTGCTTTCTGATCCAACTCGGTACCAGAGATTGGTAGGACGTTTGATCTATTTGACTAATACACGACCAAATTTGACATTTGTTGTAAGTGTGGTTAGTCAATTTATGCATTCACCTCGTACTGCTCACCTTGATGCTGTTCACCACATCTTGAGATATCTGAAGTCATGTCCAAGTTGGGGTTTATTCTTCAATGATGGGATTCAGACAGGATTGTCCTGTTTTACTGATGCAGACTATGCAGGTTCATTGACTGATTGACGTTCCACTTCTAGGGTATGTACCTTTCTTGGTACCCATCTTCTATCATGGTAAAGCAAAAAACAAGCAGTTGTTTCTCGATCATCTGCTAAAGCTGAATACTGCGCTATGGTTCATGGGACATGTGAGTTACTATGGCTTCGGTCCATTCTTACTGAGTTAGGCTTTGAGGAGAATAATTCTTCCAAGTTATTTTCTGACAATAAGTCTGCCATTTTACTTGCCTCTGACTCTGTGCTTCATGAGCGTACTAAGCATATTGAGGTTGATATTCATTTTATTCAGGAAAACGTCCGAGCTGGCATTGTATGTCCTTCATTTGTTCCATCTTCTGATCAGACTACCGACATCTTTACCAAATCTGTAGGACAATCCCTACTTCGATCTTCTGTTGGCAAGCTGGAGTTGGTTGACATCTTTGATCCAGTTTAAGGGGGAGTGTTGGAATATGGAATATTGTATATTTAATTTAGGAATTTAATTTTAGGGTTTGATTGTGTAATTATTTAATTCCTTTTTCTATGTATCTTATATTGATTATATATAGCCATGATCTCACCCAAATTAGGGTAAGTCAATATTTTACAACTCTCTTCTGTATGCTTAGTTGGTGTTGTTTAAGACTCGGTATGCCTCAGAACAAAGATGTTAAGCAAAACGTTGGAGCTCTTATTTGGCATATATTAATCCAAATTAAACTTCAAGTTTTGAAAGCATTCATATGCCCTCTTTCTCAAATATTAGGAATTCTCAGCAAGTGCTTCTGCTGTACTGCCATAGTATCCTATAGAGGGTTAAATCTTTCACGTGCATTAGGTTTTTAAGGATTTCAGCCTCATCAATTCCATCATTTCCCTTTCAGTCATCGTATTGACTTTTTGTGATCAACTTGCACCAATCAATTGTTCATTGAGATCACCATCACGGCTCAAATTATGTCTCCTTTCATCATCATTCCAGGCAATTCCGGATAGTCGTCATCATGTGTGGTTGCTATTTGTTACTGATGAGTTGATTTCCAAGTTTTGCTCATGTGTGGCATGATGACAATTCGTGTGCAAACAGACTTTCTGTGCAAACAATTGGTCGCCCCCTGGGATTTTGGATCATTGATGAGGCTCTGGCATTCTTACAAACTGTTATGATGTCAGACTTAGAGAGTCAAGGAAGTTAGCGTAGCAGTAGTTTGTATTTGGGGCTTTAGCACTCTTATGTACCCAAAAAAAGTGTGCTCAATTCCTAGGCTGCATTTGGATCTTGGGGTTTTTGAGGGAAAAGAAAACGGAAAGGAAATAGAATTACTTGTACATACTCATTTGTTATAGGTAACTAAACAAAAAGAAGAGACTTTTTTTTTTCTTTTTCTTTTTCTTTTTTTTTACAAATATATATAAACTTTCTTCTCATTTTCCTAATCCAACAAATAATAGGGAAAAAAAATAGCTCGGACTTCATTTTTTTTTTCCATTTCCTTTTCTCTTCTCATTTATGTTGCATTTGTTTGTATACATGCTCAACTCTTATGATCTCTGTTGGTCTGTTGCCAGGTTTTCTGATGGGGCATTTGAGACTGCAGCAGTAGCAGCAAATGGTAGGAGAATATACGGCTTTGCTTCAGTAGAGGTGCTCCCCTATCATGACGTAGTTTTTTTTTTTTTTTAAATAAATAAATTACAAATGTATTTATGGTTTGTATTTTAAAATTTTAGACAAATTGGGTAATTGTTTTATGCTTTCACCAGATTGTTGGTATTCTCGAAGGTATTAGGCTTATTTTGCTTTATAGGAATCACTGAATTATTTTGAAAGCATAGTGTGTTTTGGACCTTCACATTGCGTTGTCTATTTCCTTGCGAGAATCCAGCATTTGAGATATGTTTATAAGGGGGAATAAGTTTTTTGGACCGACTATAAGCGGGGGAAGGTTAAATGCCCAATAACCGGGCCATTCCTGACGCTCGAGGAAGGTAGGTGCTTAGAGCAAGTCCCAATTAAGAAGAGTAAAGTTGGAATTGATTATGTTGTGAATAAATAATAATTACAAAAAAAAATCTGAAATTTTGCGTGTTTTTCAATTTAAATATTAGGATTTTATTAAAACCCTAATGTTACTCACGTATCAAAATTAACTTCTTAGTCCTATGTCACGTTGATGTCATCCACACGTTGGCCTTTTTCCCAAAAATATAATCTCAAATTGTCACTTTGAATATTTGAACTTTGGAATTTAACAGACACCTTAACCGTTTTGCCATAGCAATTCTTGTGGTAAATGATTTTCAAACAAATTATTTAAACCATTTTACCTTCGTCTTCAACCTTTTCTTCTTTGCCGGACTGAAATTTCTGGCCACTTTTCAGCAAAACTTCAAGCTGCACGGGGATTCTTTTGGGTTGATTTTTCTGGATCTAGACTTCCTTCATCAAGATGCACCTCTTGGTATGTTCAAATTTTTTGACAATATTATAGTTTATTTTATTTTATTTTTATTTTTTATCATTATATATTTTTATTTTGTTTACTTTTTTTATATATGTAATCGAAATGTACTTTTTAAATAGATCTAATCTAATCTATGGCAAAGTTTCGTATGTATATATTAGTTCGTAAGAACGTTTTTAAAATTTTAAAATTGCTTTTCGGATTTATATCCATTCAATTTACATACATTTAAAATGTTTTATATTTAACTAATTGAGTTTTTCATTTCTTTACATTTTGTTTTTGGTTTACGGATATTTTTTGGATCGTCCATATATATCTAAAACATAACAAATTATTTGGCTAATACTTAAAATAACATAAAATTTCATATCGGTCTATCAAATTTAAATTTAGCTAATTTTGCCCACTAAATAGAAAATTAAATTTTAATTTATTCGCCGGAAAGTTGTCAGAAAGTTAAGTCCGACAGACGGATAAACGGTTGAAGAAGACCAAGTTAAAATGAATAATTTGTTTGAGAATTATTTACCACAAGAATTATTGTGGCAGAGTGGTTAAGGTGGTTGTTAAGCACTTGGTCTAAAGTTTAAATCTCCAAAGCGGCAATTTCAAATATCTTTTTGGGGCGGAGATTAGATGGGGCGTTAATTGTTTTGGGGTGGAGATTAGACGGGGTGTTAATTGTGATACGGAAGTAATATTTAAATTAAGTTTAAATCTCCAAAGCAGTAATTTCAAATATTTTTTTGGGGCGGAGATTAGACGTGGGTTGGTTTGGGGTGTCCTAAAAAAGTGTACTTTTTGTCTTTTTACGAAAAGATGTGCAGAAAAGTAGAGAGGTGATGTGATGGAAAAAAGATAAAAAGATAAAAAGATGGATTATATAGGTTATGCCAAACAAGGCCGTATTATGGCAGAGTGATTAAGGTGCTTGTTAAGCACTTGGTCCTAAAGTTTAAATCACCAAAGCTGCAATTTCAAATATTATTTTGGGGCGGAGATTAGATGGGGCATCAATTGTGATACGGAAGTAATATTGATGTTTAAATTGAAAAACACGTTAAACTCAGGGATTTTTTTTGTAATTTGGAATCTTCAGCATCCAGAACTACTGAACAATGAGAACAATGAAAACAAATATAAGTAAACAACAACAATGCCCTGGCCCTGGTTCAGGTTGATGATCAGCTGATGCGGCGGCACAGAGTGATCCCATCACCAACAGGAAGCTGGCAAATCTCAATCCTTGGATCAACAGCCAAGGCCTTGTTCAGCTCCAACACGAAATCCTTGTAGTACCTGACATACTTCCTGAGCGGGGCATCAGGTGGTGCCACCACAGCTCCATTCCAGAGGGTGTTGTCATAGCCAATCAATCCCCCAACCTTCACAAGATCAATCAGCCTCTTATGGTAGTTAAGGTAGTTGTCCTTGTCAGCATCCACAAAAATGAAATCAAACGACCCATGATATTCAGTCTGCACAACAATTCATGCATGTTACATTAGTATATGAATCATTTAGGATAATCAGAAGAATTATAGGCACTACGGAAAATATTTGGTACTCACATCCTCAATCATTTGGTCGAGAACAGGGAGGGCAGGGCCTTCTCTGAAATCAATCTTGTGAGCAACACCTGCTTTTTGAATTATAGGGAGACCCAATTCGTAGTTTTCGCGATTGATGTCCATAGCCAATATCTGATACATTCATAATCAATTTTATCTTATATTTTGCCGCCTATGTTGTTGATCCAAATTTGACCCAATAAATCTGATTTACGCATTTTATTTTCTGGATTTACCTTTCCGTCATGGGGGAGAGCAAGGGCGGTGGCGAGGAGAGAGTAACCGGTGTAAACACCGATTTCCATTGTGTTCTTGGCGTTGATGAGCTTGAGGAGCATGTTCAAGAACTGGCCTTCATCAGCAGAGGTTGTCATGATGTTCCTGTTTCATCATTGCAAAATGAATTTTCAGAGCACAAACCACAAACACCTCATGTGGACATGTGTATATATATATACAGAGAGAGAGAGAGAGAGAGAGAGAGAGAGAGAGAGAGACCAAGGGTGGTTTGCAGTCAACTGTCGGAGTTGTTTCATGGGTTCAGGCTCTCTTGGATAAACGCTTGTTTCAAGTATGTACTGAAACAGAACAGAGCATATATGCATTCAATGAAATATGCAGAGAGATTGAAGAGAAAGAGACTAAAATTGGGAGAAAATTGAAGGGTTTTGAGTAAAATGTTAGACCTGGTAAAGGGCATCAGATTGCAAGAGACTCTTGTGGCCAACTTCTTGGTGCCTTCCAGCTTGGTTCTCCTTATTTTGCCCATTGATTTCCCCATTGGTCGCCATTACCAAAATCTCTTCTCTCTGTTTTTTTTTTTTTTTTTTTTTCTTTTCTTCTGATCTCTGAGTTTTGAATAATAGATATGTGGAAGTGAACCTGAATTGGAATTGTTCTTATAGTGTGGGGGGGATGAGTGGAGGGCCTGTCATGAGATGGGGAGGTAGGAGGGGAGTTGGTGAGAGAGAGCTCTCTCCTTCTCTTGAAATGGCAATTGGGTTTGGGGAGCATCTATTGGGGTCCCCGCTGACCTACTTCTCTTTTGGCTGCGTCGTCTCCCTCCTTCCTCCTCATTCCTCAACCACCTCCCTCCCTCCCTTCCTCTCTTTTTCTTTTCTTTATTTTTTTAATTATTATTTATTTAAAAAAACCACCAACGGTTGGTACATGTATAAAAAAGAATAAGTAATGTTTTATGCTAAGTTACCTCATTTATAATTTTGATTATCATAAATAACATAACTTTTAGAGTCATATTTATAAATAATAAAAAAATTGAGTTATAACCAAATATCACATGAATTATAATCAAATAACTTTGGAATCATAATAAAAATAATATTATAATTAACATTATAATGTGTCATAACTAGCAACACAATACCAAATACACAAAAATAAAATTTTCAAAAATAATATATTAAAATATGTAAAGGTATATATATATATGTGTGTGTGTGTGTGTGTGTGTGATGTGTATTAAAAATTTTCCTTTTCTTTTTTTTTTTTATAATTTTTTTAAGATTTTAAAATTTTTACCCAAATTAAAACTTTTAATTGCTAGTTGGCCGTAGGACCTAATCGAAATGAATTAAGTAAATTAAAATGTATAGAGTCCAAGGTGGAGCATTTGAATTTGCATGAACCAAAAACAAAATTTATGTAAAGAGAAAAGATAATAACAACGCTTCTAAATATACACTCATAAAAAGAGTGAGAGTGTATTTTATGAGTGTATTTTAATTTCTGATTTGCAAATTCGGGTGACTTTAATCTCAATATTTTAATATATCTAAATTGCAATTGTAGGTGGGGTTTTTTTTTTCCTTCCACTTTCTTTGTTTATTTATTAGTATTACTGTTGTTGTTTTTTATAGGAAATTTTACATTGCTTAGTTTTTTCACAATATTACAGGTGGGTGGCGAAAGAAAATTGGAGAAAGTAGGTGAAGAAGAAGAAGGGGCTTCACCAAACGAATTGACCTGCCCTGGATATATATGCTTACAACAAGCTTTACAATATAGTTTAATGTCACCAACTGAACCACTAAGTCAATATGAGTTGAGATTTTGTAATAGAATATTTTTATCATTACATCATTTACTAATTATAAAATAATTATATGAACTTATCACTATTTTAAATTTTTTTTAAAAAATATTGCAACTATTAACATGATTTTTTTCACAATTATTAGATGATGTAATGAAAAATTTTCATTATAAATACGAATTGGATAGAAACTCAGTTATGGTCTTGCTTAGCGCTTGCAGTTTACGAGCACTTTCTTTCAACCTTCTCGTATGGGATACGATGGGATTCAAATCTTGCCAGGCAAAGTAAGGTTGAAGTATGTCTAAAGAGATTTTTTTGCTAAAATATTAGCGTGTCTTTATATCCAAGACCTATAAAATTTATAAATCATATCAACAAAATGGGACTTGAGCTACACAAGTCTAGTCCACAAACTTGTACCGGAGACAGGAGCCAAACTAGAGGTGGGCATAAAAAGAGGTGGGCATAAAGTGGGCTGGGGTTCCATTATGAATATTTCTGTCATCTCAAGTTCATTTGAACATTTCAAATTCACTCTTAAAAGAATTTTTAAATATCTTTTCTGCCCAATTAACTCAATATATATAGGCTGATATAATAAATGAAAAAAAAAAAAGGGTAGAAGCACTCCCTCTCCATATAATCAAATGCGAATTATACTAAAGGTCCCTATAGTTTAGGACTTGTGTCATTTTGATCTCTGATTTTTTAATTATGACACATTTGACTTGAATTTTGAATCTTGTTCCAAATAAGGCCAATTGAATATACTATTAATCAATTTCAAGGGTAAAGTTGTCAATTTGATAAAATATAAATTAATTTGACAAAAATAAATGCCAAAAAGTATTTTTAAATTTTTAAAAATTGTTTCTACCCACCAATGATAAAATTATGTAAAATTGATCAATCTTTTACACATTTATTTTTTTTAACAAATTAATTTTTATTATATGTTTGGATGATGATCATGTAATGGATGGTTGTTTTTATTTTCATTAAATTAGTTTCTATTTTTTCAAAAGTCAAATATGGCTACAACTTTGATATCATTATTAAACCAATTCATTAAATCAAAAAATTTAAAACTAAAAACATTTCATATATTAAATATATCAATTACACACTAAAAGCCTAGCAATTACCCATTACATGATCATCATCCAAACACATAATGAAAATTAATTTGGTAAAAAAAATAAATAAATGTGTAAAAGATTTATCAATTTTATATAATTTTATCTTTGGTGAGTAGAAATAATTTTTAAAAAATCAAAAATATTTTTTTGACATTTATTTTTGTCAAATTAGTTTATATTTTATTAAATTGGCGACTTTGCCCTTGAAATTGAGTAATGATATCTTCAATTATCCTTATTTGGAATAATATTCAAAATTCAGGGTCAAATGTATCATCATTAAAAAGTCAAGGATCAAAATAACACAAGCTCCAAATTATAGGAACTGTTAGTGTAATTCGCCTATAATCAATTTTTTCAGCTTAAATTTTTGCTCTGATAGCTATAAGTAGGAACTGCATTAAATTTTTTTTTAAAAGGAGAGAAAAAAAGCCTATGCGCAACTCTATAAACCATACCAAACAACACCAACCTCTTCTGCTTCGATTTTGTTTGGAACCCTTTCTTTTTTCTTTTCTTCATATGCTGGAAATTTGAAATAAGATCAATAGTATTCAGCTTGTTTGGCTTGAGTTTTTTAAATTTACTTTTCAGAAAATTGAAACTTTTTATTTTTAGTATTTTTTTTTTGTTTTTACTGATTTTTTTTAACATTTTAAGAAATTTTTTTTTAAAATGTTTAGATACACATAACATAAATACACTTAAAAAGTATAATATTTGTAAAAAAAATCTTTAAAAAATTCACTAAATATCAAAAATATAAAAAAATACAAAAGTTTAATACATTTTTCGTATTTTTATGTATTTATTGATTTTTTTAAAATGTTTTACTTTTTAGATACAGCTAAATAAGGTGCACCTAAAAAAGTAAAAAAATTGTTTAAAATTTTAAAAATATTCATTAAAAAAAAATATGAACAACCAAAAAACTCAATTTTCAGAAAATTGAATCCAAAAAATTGAAACTAAATACAGTAATTATATTTGCAAATTATGCAACCCTTTGGTTTTATGTAATGCATATTATTCATAATACAATTACAAATAATGAATGGATTGTATATTGATATAAGTTGCAAACAAGCAATGAGTATGTGAATAATATATAAAATATAATTAATTTAAATATGTAGAATTTATATTAAAAATTATAATAACCCCACCAAAGATAGTAGGCTTTACTATTCTACGCTAATCAAAATTTGTAAATTTGTCTCTAGGCGGAGGCTGCGGCCGGTTGGGGGTATTAGGAATGGTAATGGGATTAGAGGAGTTTGTAGTAATTTTCCCTCACTACCATGGGGCGGGACAAATTACGTACGTGGTGGGAGTGAGGTGAGCCGAGTTAATTTTATAACTTTAACAATGACAATATTAATAAAACTGAGAGATAAAATGAACATTTTTGAATAATATTTATAAGTGATGAAAATTAAAAGATGTAAAATGATAAATAAATATGTGAAAATGAATATTAAATGTGATATTTTAGTATTTTAATTTTATCATATTTAAATAATTTAATTATATGTTATATTTAATAAATATAATTGGAGCAGAAGTAGGGTAGAACGGGACTAAAAAGAAAAATGTCTCCCACCCTTCTTTTTCTTCAGTAGCAACAAAAATCCATGCAAGACAGAGCGAGAAATGCAAGACAGAGTACATAAAAAATTACCATCTCATACAGTTAATGCTTCCAATTATACTATCTATCGCTTTAATGAGGTCTAATTGACTCTGCAATTAAGGAGTTGTTTAAACAAACAAAACTCAATTTTCACTCGCCACCTTCATTGTTTGTATTTTAGTGGAGCAATATTATACAAATAAAAAATTTATACATAATGATGTATTTATTATGGGCTTTTCATTTCAAAATAAAATACCAATTGTAATATATTAGTAATTTTAATTAAATGCAATAAAATTAAACAAATTTTCTTCTTTTTATGAGTTCATACCTAATTCGATACACCGGTAAGCTATGGAATTGGAGACACTGCTGCACAGCCCGCGTAGCAACAACTGTTGTGCAGTGAAATGGGCTGATAATCCGAATCGTTCATATTTTAGAATACATCAAGTAGAACATACTTATAAAAAATCCAGTTAATCGGATATCATTTATCCATTCATCCACTCATATTTGTATCTACAAAAATAAATAATAATTGTGATTTAAAATATTAAAATGAATATAAATGTGAGTGGATGAAAAGGTAAACGAAACCTATGCGATACACAGAAATTTATTTTTAAAATGAAAAATTGACTTTGAGTCTTAATACTTTGTGTATAAAATTTTAACAATTGAAAGTCAAATACAAATAAATTTGCTAATAGCTGATGAAATTTTTTATCACTGTGTATAATCTATGTAAAAGACTCATAAAAATAATTTCTTTCAAAATTAAAAAAAAAAAAAAAGAGTGTATTCTCAACCTATAATCAAATCCTCATTTGTGTTAATCAAATTTGTCAAAAATCATGAATTCTATTTGTATCAAAATATTATTTCAAAAAAAAAAAAAAACAGAAAATTCTATAATATACAAATTATGACTTAATTATAATTCATGGTGTACTATTTTGGTTATTAATCGAAAAAATCTTTACTAATTTATTATTTTCTGGTTATGTCTAAAGTGATGCATTTGATCTTTACTTATACTTCAAGTTTGTTTGATTA
This sequence comes from Camellia granthamiana, assembly GCA_036172215.1. Taxonomy (NCBI): domain Eukaryota; kingdom Viridiplantae; phylum Streptophyta; class Magnoliopsida; order Ericales; family Theaceae; genus Camellia; species Camellia granthamiana. The sequence continues at coordinate 29,519,219 of CM069903.1, read as the reverse complement.
TGATCTATTATAGTATTTTTGTATGACCATATTTCAGTATTGGGTAAATTACAAACACACCCCCTGAGGTTTGATTAAAATATAAATCACCCTCTGTGGTTCTGAAAATTACATTTCACCCTTGAGATTTTTGATTTCATAACAAATTGCCCATTTTATTAATAAATCATGAAATCAATTAATAGTTTTTAATCATATTAGAAATATGTTTAAATTAATAATTTAGGTAATTTTATTATTGTATAGGAGAGCAATTATGAATTTTATTTTTTAATTAATTCTGTTAAATAAAAAATTCTAACAATGAGATATTTGTAATTTTCCAAATCACAGGAGGCAATATGTACTTTAAGCAAACCTCAAGTGGTATATTTGTAATTTATCCTATAAAATTTAAATTAAATATCAATGTTTTGTAAAAAATAATTTCATGCTAAATAAAAAATTAAATATAATTTAATATTAAGACATCTATAAGATAGACAAAAAATAAAAAAATATAAAAGAAAATTAATTTGATCTATGCGATGAAAATTAAAATGCGTAACATGATAAATAAATAAGTGAAAATGAATGTAATATTTTAGTATTTTAATTTTATCATATTTAAATAATTTAATTATATATTATAGGGTAAATTACATTGACACCCCCTGAGGTTTATATCTGTTACAGTTCCCCCCTCACCTTTTGGAAATTACATCGCCCTCCCTGAGGTTTAAAATTTCATTACAGATTGTTCCCTCCAGTAATTTAATTTTTTTAAATACCAATTTTCCCCCCACTGGGTAAATTACATTGACATTCCTCACATTTTAGAAATTACAATCCCTCCCCAAGGTTTAAAGTAGCATTACCAATTACCCCCTTGGTTAGTATTAATTGAAAAAAAAATTCATTGAAAAAAAAAATAATTGGAAAAACATTATTTGAAAAAAAAAATTATTTGAAAAAAAAATTTGTTAGTAAAAATTTTAAATTTCTGTTTAAAAATCAATGTAAGATAAAAATTACACTGACACCCTTTGAGGTTTATGTTTGTTAGACTTATTTATTTTGATAATTTATTTAATTATGTTTTAATTTATTTGAAAGAGAAAAATAGAATCCAAAATTTATTTTGATGGTTTATTTAATTATATTTTAATTTATTTGAAAAAGAAAAATAGAATCCAAAATTTATTTTGATGATTTATTTAATTATGTTTTAATTTATTTGAAAGAGAAAAATAGAAGCAAAATTTATTTTGTCGCATTATTTCTCACATAAACCTTTATCCTAAATGTTGTTAGAATGTATTTAATATTTAATTAAATCAGGAGTTCAAATAACTCAAAATAAAGATTCAAACAGCCCAACACAGCAGCATGCCAAAAGGTTCAAACAGCCAAGTACAGCAGCAGGCCAAAAGATTCAAACAATCCAGCAGAGCGACAGGCCAAAAGGTTCAAGTGGAAGATATTCAAATTAGTAATGATGGAGTACAACGGCTATAAACGGTTATAAATTCAAATGAATACAACGGCTATAAACGACTATAAGTTTAATTATATATACCAAAGCCTCTAATGTAAACAAGTGACAAAAAAACTAGAAAATATTTTTTGATCTAAAATCACCCTCATTTATTCTTTGAAAAATTTTCTGAGAAGTGTTCTTCAATTTTTGTTTACATTCTCTCTCAGAAATTATACACTGAGCCTTATAGCATTAAGCTCATCTTTCCTGTGTGAGATTTACAGAAAAATCAAAGTTTCATTTTATATATCTATCTTTGAGAGATAATTCTTGTAACTTTCTGTGAAAACAAAAACACATACTTTTCAATCTTGTAAGAGTGTAGTACACTCAGTGTTCTTGACTTACAAAGTCTGTGTAAAATCCGTGGATGATTACTCCATTTGTAAAGAGGTTGCTAGCAACCCCGTGAAGCTAGAGCATAGTGGAAAATTTCAAGTGAAGCTTGAGGAGTGGACGTAGGCCGAGTTGAAACCAAACCACTATAAATTTGTTTGTCTCTCTCTCCCTTATCTCTTTATTTTATTTAAATTACTGTAACTATATTTCAAATTTTCACTGTGTTAAAATCATTAACTGACATAGTTGTTAGAACACTTGTTTTAATTATTTTTATTTCATTTACTATATTTATCTATTGTGCTAGTCATAATTTTTATTAGAGTATTATTAATTTTTAATTGTAAAAACCTATTCACTCCCCCTCTTAAGTTGTCTTTTGAGTAACAATTGGTATCAGAGCCTGGGGCTCTTGTTTAAATTTAACAATTTTGAGTTTTTGATCCATAGCAATCATGTATTCTACTTAATCTGCTGTAGGACAAACTAGTAATAGGCTACCTCTCTTTGATGGTAGTAATTACATTCATTGGAAAGAAAAAATGACTTTGTATCTTCAAGTTACCAACTATGCTTTGTGGCTCATTATCACTAAAGGTCCTAAAATCCCTACCAAGGTAGTAAACCATATCAGTGTACCTAAACTTGAGGATGAATTTGATGAGCGTGATTATAAACTCCTTCAAGCTAATGCTAAAAACCAAGCTTATTCTTGTGTGTAGACTAAATGCAAATGAGTACAATAGAATTTCTGGGTGTATTACTGCTAAAGAGATTTGGGATAAACTTGAAATCACCTATGAAGGAACTAGCCAAATAAAAGAGTCTTAGATTGACATGCTTATTCATGATTATGAACTCTTTACCATAGAATCATTTGAATCTATTTCTGAGATGTTTTATAAATTTACCAATATTATTAATGTTCTAAAATCTCTTGGTAAATCTTATACTAATGGTGAGCTTGTAAGAAAAATACTTAGGTCTTTGCCAAATGAATTGGAAGCTAAGGTTACAGCTATCTATGAAGCAATAAACCTAACAAAATTAGGCATTGAAGAACTTCTAGGCTCACTCATGGCTCATGAACTTTCAATGATGGATGACAGCAAAAATGAAGCCATTTGGGGAGAAAATGATGGAGTAGCCAATCTGTGTCTCATGGCTCTTAGAGAAGAAGAATTCACTTAAGATGAGATAATATCTGATTATGTAGGACTTGAAAGTGCTTTTAATGAATTACATGACATATTTAGAAATGTTTGTGTTAAGAATTCTAAATTAAAGAAATTAGTTAATTCTCTTTCAAATGATGTGGGTGTTTTAAAAATGGAAAATGCTACTTTGAAAAATGACTTTACGTCTATTGCCAATGAGAAAAACATTTTGAAAACCAATGTTGAGGATTTAAACAAAACTCTTGAAAATTTTGTAAAAGGAAAACAAAATCTCAACAAGTTTCTTGGAAATAAAAAATGTATTTTTGACAAAGTAGGCATTGGTTTTGATCCTACTAAACCTTTTATGAGATTAAATGTTCTTGAGACTAATCCCCATGGACCCAATAAAAATGGGTACCAAGAAAGAAATTAAGATATTTTGTAGGTGGAATCTCAAAGAGTACCAAGGACTTAGAGAGGAAATGTACAACAAGAGTGTTCAATCTAAAGAGCAAAATCAGCCCCTACAAGAAGAAGAAGAATGATAAAATGAAAATCACCAAGATAAACAATAGAGGTAATGTATGGATAAAGATTCCAAAGAGGTAAATGAAGGTATAACTCCTAACACACCTTTAAGCTTAAAGTTCTATATTCTTTAAGGTGTGATTTGTGTACAATAGGTTGTGTCTAATCATTACTTCCATGTAACTTAATTGTACTAAGTTTGCTAAGTCATGTTCTGTTAGTTTTCTTTCAAACATTCATTGAACTAAAAAATGAGAATTATATTATTTTGATGAATGCCTATTAAAATATAAATGATTTATGTATTCATTAACATTTTATATCATGTTATCCATTACTATGAAAAAGAGATAAGAAGTGATAAATTTTTTTGTGAGCATACTTTTTATATCTTATTTATGACTTCATACTAATATGTTAATTCTTTTTTGAGTCATATCTTTGTAGAATCAATTTTGACGTCATAGTATATTTTTGAGATGTATACTATCTATATTTTCAATTCTACATTTGTGATCTCAATAATATGCTCAATATGAAAATTTCATACTTATATGCTTTACATTGGAATATTTGAATGAGTTGTGAAATTCCTTGATTATGATCCATCAACAATGTCTAAATGAAAAGAAGTATCATACATTTGTAGAGACATTGCATCTATTCTATTGAATATTTTTTGAATATGGATTATATTAGCATACATCTCATGAAATGATTTTGATTGATAAATTTTTTAATTAATTGTTTATGACATTCATGTTGTGTTCCATATTAAGGTAAAATGTTTTATCACACTTGAGTATGTGGATTGAATTGATGAAAATGCCTCTTGATAATGTTATGTGATTAAATGAGATTGTTGCATTATTTTTTAATAAAACAAAGAGCATAACACTATTTTTTTATGCATATTATGCTATGTGTTACAACTTGAAAATTCTAAAAAATAGCATTCCAAATTCTTGTTTGATCATTGAATTATTTTTCACCTTTTGAGTTTGTGATAAGAAGTGATTTGTGCTGTATTTTTATTGAGTAATAGTGATTGTTTTATGAATGCTATATTTACACAAATCACATTAGAAAAGGGTAGCTCCAACTTAAGGGGAGAAATCATTTTGTTAACATACTTGTTAAACCCTTTTAAGATGAACTCCTTATGAAAGAAAATTGAAGATTGAAAAGGTTCCATCTCTTGAACCTAACGTATGCCTCATATACTATCTTAAGTTTTTGAGGTAAAAATTTTATCTTATATCCTTTGAACTAATACTGTTATTACTTTGATATGAAAAAAGATTGATTATGCTTCATATGATTTGCAATGTATACTCTTTCATAATGCTCTTGCCTAAAAATCATGCCTATGCTTAAAATGTGTGCTATATATTGAAATTCATGATTTTTCTTGGCATATAGATTGCTATACCTTGAACATGTTTCATTTTTTTATTTACATTAGCTCCATGAGATTATATTGAGGTTAACCTATTATGAGCAATATTTAGTATTCTACATAATGCTTGAACTATAATTGTTAAATCTTCTAGATTGCATATTAGTATCTTTAGTAGATTGCATGTTAGTATCATTTTTGCATCCTTATTGGTAACATTTGTCATTCTATTTGATATTATTGAGGAGAACATTTCAGTTATGAGCTTTCATTGTTCATATCTCCTATTGATTTTGCTAAATGAAACAATGGGAAGAATTTAAACTTGATTAGTTTAAAAAATAAAAAAATAAAAATCCCCTCAGATTCTATTCTATTTTTGATATCACACTTATGAGCTTACACCTCACATATTCTTTTTTGTTTTAATTATCTTGTATAAAATCTGTATGTTCTTGTCAGAAATTGATTGTTAAATCATACTCAAATCGATTGTTAGATCATGCTCAACTGCTTCACATATACTTTAAGTTTAATTTCTGCTGGTATTATTTTATTTTAATTTAATTTATTTTTTTATTTTACTATTAGGCTTAATTTATTTTATTTTTATTTTTTTTCTCCTTATTATTTTTTGTTTGGACTTAATTTTCTTATTTTTTTTCTGTTTTTTAATTTCATTTTTTAGTACTTAAATATAAAAACAAAAACAAATCAAAATACAAATATTTACATAAAAACAAAAAAAAAAACACCCTTCATTTTTTTTTCCGGCAATACGCCGATCAACATACACATATTTACATAAAAAAATAAAAAAAATAAACTTCATTTTTTTTACGGTCATACGCCAATCTTACTTACTCGCCTCTTCCACCACTCTCTTCTTCTTTTTATCACCTTAGGCGACCCTTGACGCCCCTACCTCCGTGCTTTCGTCAAGAGTGACGACTCCCCGCTGACTATCAAAGGCCAAGAACGACGTTGCTCCAAATCGGGCCATGGAGGTGGTCTTCCGTTTAAACTCTTTATTTTTGGCCTTCAGTGCGCCTATTTCTGCTCGCGTATCCTTGTATATGCACTGAAGTAGAGAGAGTTGGGTGTTGACCTGACGGAGTTGACTCGTCTTGTTCTGCAATCAGTGAGCCAATTTTGTGACTGCAGTCACCGTCTCCATACAGGACGTCAGTGTGAAATAATTGGCTTCAATATCTAATTGAGTTGCCATGATTTGCTCAATCGACATCATAGGAAGGTTAGGCAGAGGATTGACAGGAAGAGTAGGAGTAGGGGCACTCGGTCCAGCAGAGCTTATGGGATCGTTCAAGTCCAGAAACAGAGTGAGGGGACGGGATGATGAAGCCATGGATTAGAGGTGAGATGTGTCAAATAAATGCGTTGCAGAGAAATAGAAGCGAACAGACTGAGGTTTGGCCTCCTCCGTTCAGTTTCTTTGTCTCTCGATGAGGAAGAAGAAACAGATGATAATGGTGAAGAAGAGATAGAAGAGAATGGTGAAGAAGAAAATGGAAGAGTGTGTGATTAAGAAGAAGGTAAAAGAGAAGAAGACAAGAAGGGAGACGGAGCCGAGGTGAGTATAAATCGAGGCCTGCTTTTGTCGGCCAATGACATAAAAGTGAGGCCGTGTATCAAACGCGTTTATCGAAGGAAAAAGAGAGACACGGGAGAGTTGTATGTGTATGCATATATGTATATATATGTTTTGAATTGTATAGATACCATTTATCCCTATCATTTTCCTTCTCCTCCTCTAGATTCTGACCCATGATTTCCTTTTGATAATGTCACAGAGAGAGAAATTATATGATGTTATGTATTATGGTATTATTTTCAAACTAATATGATATTATGTATTTATAGTTTGATATCTTAGTCTCATATCATATCTCTAATTAAAGCTTATTTATTACACATGTGCTAACCTATATATTTAGAAATGAATTCAGGGAGCATGACTTGAGGGGGAGCTTTTCTTACTCCTAAATCAAATCAAAATATCATTGTGTGCCATCATCAAAAAGGGAGAGATTGTTAGACTTATTTATTTTGATGATATATTTAATTATGTTTTAATTTATTTGAAAGAGCAAAATAGAATCCAAAATTTATTTTGATGATTTATTTAATTATGTTTTAATTTATTTGAAAGAGAAAAATAGAACCAAAATTTATTTTGTCCCATTATTTCTCACTTAAACCTTTATCCTAAACGTTGTTAGAATGTATTTAATATTTAATTAAATCAGGAGTTCAAATAGCCAAAAACAGAGGTTCAAACAGCCTAGCACAACAACAGTTCAAAAGGTTCAAGTAGAAGATATTCAAATTTGTAATGATGGAATGGAAGGTATTCAAATTAGTAATGATGGAGTGGAAGGTATTCAAATTAGTAATGATGAAGTACAACGACTATAAACGGCTATAAATTCAAATGAATACAACGGCTATAAAACGGCTATAAGTTTCATTATATATACTAAAGCCTCTAATGTAAACTAGTTACAAAAAATCAGAAAATATTCTTTGATCTATAATCATTCACATCAATTCTCTGAAAATTTCTCTGAGAAGTGTTCTTTAATTTTTGTTTACATTCTCTCTCAGAAATTATACACTGAGTCTTATAGCATTAAGCTCATCTTTCTTGTGTGAGATTTACAGAAAAATCAAAACTTCATTTTATATATCTATCTTTGAGAGATAATTATTGTAAGCTTTTTTTGAAAGCAAAAATACTATTTCATCTTGTAAAAGTGTTGCAAACACTGTATTCTTGAAATCTTGAGAGTGATATTGAATCATCTAAGATTTGCAAGGGTTTGGGCTTGTGAAGTCTGTGTAAAATCTATGGAGGATTGCTCCATGTTTATGAGATTGCTAGCACCCCTATGAAGCTAGAAGATAGCGGAAAATTTCAAGTAAAGCTTGAGGAGTGGATGTATCCTTGGTTGAAGCCGAACCACTATAAATCTGGTTGTCTCATCTTCCCTAATCTCTTTACTTTTCTACTACTGCTATAGCTATCTAATATTCATGTGTTAATAATTTGATTTACCCAATATGTTAGTTATACTTCATTATTATTTTGTTTGATTATTTACTGCTAAGTTCATCATTGTCCTTATTAATAATTTGTTGTATTAGTAGTTAATTTTATTGGGGTATTATTAATTTTAATTTGTAGAAACTTAATTCACCCCCCTCTTAGGTTATTTTTTGGGTAATAGATTTTGTTTTTCAACTAATACTAACACTTTAAACCTTGGGAAGGGGATTGTAATTTCTAAAATATGAGGCGTGTCAATGTAATTTACCCAGTGAGGGCAAAATTGGTATTGAAAAAAATTAAATTGCTGGAGAGAGCAATCTGTAATGAAACTTTAAACCTCAGGGAGGGAGATGTAATTTCCAAAAAGTGAGGGGAGGAACTGTAATAAACATAAACCTCAGGGGGTGTCAATGTAATTTACCCTATATTATATTTAATAAATATAATTGGAGCAAACGTAGGGTAGAACGGGACTAAAAAGAAAAATGTCTCCTACCCTACTTTTTCATCGGTAGCAACAAAAATCCGTACAAGACAGAGCGTGAAATGCAAGACAGAGTACATGAAAAATGAAAAATGTTATGGACCTCAAATAATTTATCAATTTTTTTCCCAAACCCTGACATGTGTATGGGACTCACACAAACTCTCATGTGTGTGGTTCCACACCCATGTGAGCGGTTTGATAAAAAAATTGGTAAATTATTTGAAATCTCTAATATAACTCATGAAAAATTGACACCCTATATAGTTAAGAGTAATGCTAGATATTTTATAAAATTTATCAAAAATTTTACCAAATGTCTCGTATGGGAGTGAGACCCACATGGGACCCACATGGTGTAGGTCCTACGCCCATGTAAAATATTTAGTAGAAATTTTAGTAAATCTTTTGAGATCTCTAGCATTTTGGTATAGTTAATGCTTCCAATTATACTATTATCTCTTTGAGTGATGCTATAGAGCCCAAAAGTTCTACGAATTGTCTCATATGGTGTGACACCATGTGAATTCTACACTCATGCAAGATATTTAGTAAAAATTTTGATAAAATTTTTAAAATTTTTAACATTTTTGTATCTCTTTAATGAGGTCTAATTGACCGTGCAATTAAGGAGTTGTTTGAACAAACAAAACTCAATTTTCAATTGCCATCTTCATTGTTTGTATTTTAGTGAAGTAATGTTATATAAATAAAAAATTTATATATAATTTTTATATATAATGATGGGTTTATCGTAGACTTTGTTGGAACAATCTTCTGTGTAAATAAAATAAACTGAAATAATTCAAACAAAATAAATAAATAACATACCGAATTTATTTCGTTGAACCGAATAAATAATTTAAGACCAAGTCGAGTGTGTGACACTCTGTCCTTAAGACAGATTCGCCCCGCTACGGTACTTACGGTTGAATGGCGTCTATCTCCTAGGATACAATGATCTTCACAAATTTATTGAAGCACTTCAAATAAATTTGTTCGGCGAACCAAACCTGTGTTCTAACTCTCTGAAATATTTATTCCTAAAACTAAATATGAGGAATAATGCACTAAAAGAAATGGACAGCAAAGTAGACAATCTGCAGATTGATATTTCGGAACCCCAAGACTGCTGGAATAAGGCTCAATTTATAGGCAAAATATACCCAGCCCGAATAGGTGCAACAAAAGAATGAACAGATGTTGACCGTTAGCTAATGAACACATTTATTCAAACTTTTTGGAAAAAGTAACCGATGGGTCAAACATAAGTTTTCAACTAATTTGAAGGCCGTTGGTGGAACAAATAATAGACACTACGTAACTTTATTGCATTGAAATATACTATGACTATGCTATAGATCTCCCTTGTTCAGTGGATTATCTTGGAGCAAGGGGTAAGATTTGTTCTATTTTGTTGATAATAATGGAACAATTCTGTTCGTAGAACAAAGAGAAGCAAATTTATTCTATACTTGATAAGTATTAATACGCAATGGGTTGATACTATTTTATATGAGGGAATATCCATTACCAAACCCTGATCCGACAAGTTAACCGCCGTATTACCCGTCTTAAATCAGCCAGACCTACTACTAAACGAGCCCAATACATCAATCATCAACAGTTACAAGCTCGACGTATTTTACGTCATAATTACTACAATGATTTGTTCTATTACCAGAATTATTTAGATCTTCTTTCTGGTTGCTAATCTTTGTTCCCTATTTCACAGATGTCTCGCCCAAGGCCTCCTTCAAAGGCTTTGGTTCCCTCTTCTGGTTCCAGTAAACCTAATCAACTCATAGTTCCTCCTCCTTTGGAGTCAGTTCATCCATCCAAATCAATTGACCTAATTAACCGATACCATACTCTTGGTACCATTCACCGTCCTGATTACTCATCAGCATTGGCTAATGATCCTTTTGCCTCTAGCCAATCTGTTTCAGTTACTCCACTACCAATCAACCAAGTTCGCCCTCCTCGAACTGAGTACACCAGATCACATGTTACAAACCTGTTCTACAAAGAACCTAGTCACCCTAGAAATCAAACTATTCATGAAATTGCTCAATTCCATTTTGGCTCTGGATGTCATTTTATTTCTTCACCTCCAGAGAAAAACCTCTCCTATTACAAAGATATTCTGCTCAACCATCATTCCATCTTGATCAAACCCATTCAGGATCGAACTTATGCTTACAAGATCCTATACCATTCACTCTACATTCATAATATTGTTTCTCTTGCAGAATGGGGCAATCCTAATCTGCTTCGAGATCTACCTGGTCACTCCATTCCATATAATTATCATGATTATATTGATGCTTGGTTCAAATTGTTCTTGTACCAAAATGAGTCTTTTAGTCACTCCTGGTTTATTTCCTTTGATCAAAAATTCAAATCCGAGTTACCAACCTGGTTTGTGAGATGGTGGACACATTATGGCGCCATTTCAGAAATCCTCCCCAGTTCCCTCAATGAAACAATTGCCTATTTTGCTACTGTTTACCCATTTACAGCTCATCAGAGGCAATTTCCTATCTTGCTCACTTTTATATCCAAATATAAAATCCCTTGGATATTTAAATGGCATTATGGGATTGATGACAACATAATTATCCGCCAACATTCAGTCAAATGGTGGGCCAAGTTCAATGTGCCCCGCATTATTGAAATTGTTCATGAGGAATTTCCTCCGGATCAATGTGCTCCAACTCCTGCCACAGTTAAAGCCTAGCAGAACCCAATTGCTGCAATCAGTCAAGGAAGTCAGCCCAGTCTTCCTCCAGTCAATCTTGGAAGCCCCTCTTCTAGTGGTTCCAAGCCCCGATCCTCCAAATCCAAATCCAAGGGAAAGTCCAAAGTTCCTATTATTCCGGACCAGCCCAAGGATCATTCAAGACCCAAGTCAAAATCCAAATCAAAGGCTAAGCCCATTTCACCTCTTGCTCAGCCCAAAGCTAAATCCAAAGACAAGTCCAGGCCCTCCCGTGATGAAATGTTCCAGATGGCTCGGCAACTTGTGGATCGTGCTCAGGCTAAATCAACTAGTTCAGATGGTTCAAAAGAAGGTTCAGAAAGTTCAGCTCCATCTTCTGAAGGATCAACTACTCAATCCATTCCATATGGACGACCCGAGTTTCAAGATGCTCAGGATCCATATGCCTAATCAACTTAGGATTCTTTATAAATACAAAATTGGCTTCAATCAATACTCTTTTGAGAAAAGCTGCCAATTTGTATTTATTCTGATTCCTTTATTCACATGCTCCACCGAAAGTGATGAATAGTAAAAGCTACTTTACTGTTCACATCACTATTTGGTCAATCAACTTTTGTTAAAGCTGCTCAACTGATCAATCAATCAGCCGAAAGATGCCAGCTGCCTTCAGCCAGTTCACATGCTGCATAGTTAATTTTGTTCTACAACTTTTGTTAAAGCTGCTCAACTGATCAATCAATCAGCCGAAAGATGCCAGCTGCCTTCAGCCAGTTCACATGCTGCATAGTTAATTTTGTTCTATATATTTCATTGTAATCACTCAGAAACTTCAACTTTCAATTTTCTTCAACTTTTCAGTTTTGCAAGAAAACTAGATTGCTCTGAGTGAGGCTTACATTTCTCCTTTCTGTTCAACCTAATTAAAAGATCCTTGCAGATTACAACAATTGTAAGTGCAAGTTATTTTCTATAAGTTATTTTCTAATGTATTTAATGTTTTGAAAATATTGTGGTTTGTGCATTCCAATACTGTCTTTGTTTAATTTGGTTCATCTTTGATTTCGTAATCCATCTCTTTCATTTATGTTGCTGCTTCCGCGTTCATGGTATCAGAGCCAGGCGTATGTTGTATCCTGTTTCTAACTGTTTAGTTTCTTCCTATTAATCGTTCCTATTGTTTATTTGATTAATCTAGTTTTCAATTCATCTTAATCACCCAAGAGCTCAGTCTGTTATCCACCTGGTTTATATCACCCACTTCCATTTCCTGTTCGGAGTAAGTCCTTAGAGTTAGGCAGTGTGGACATTTAGGATAGGGTCTGTATTAAACCACTTTGGTCTGTGATAACTTGACCAGAATAGGGTCTGTATTAAGGTAATTGTAAAACTGATTAATAAAACAGAACAATGAGTCGATTATTTCGAAGTAACTCATCAGTCAGTTCTAGGTCAACTACTTTGCCTACCATACCTAATCACGGTTTAGTAATTAATGAAGAAGATGTTGAAATACAAAATGATCAAATTAATGTAGACTGGAATATACCAAAATTACCAATCAAAGAAATTTATAAAACTTCTTTTGTACAGAATACTTTTAAATTCACTTTACATGTTAAAACTATGGAACAAGTTTATGCTTTGGAAAAATCCAGGGAAACCTGTCAATTATTTGATTCTCAACTTATTAAAAGATATTTAAAAAATGATTACAATTTTATTCATATAGGATTAATTCAAGTTGGTATTAAACCACTAACTCCACAAGGGCAAAATACTTCTGTATTATTATGTTTAAGAGATGCTCGATTCCTTAATTACAATGATAGTTTAATGGGTATGATGGAAACCGGTCTCCATAAAGGACCAGTACATTTCAATTGTTTTCCTGATTTTACACTTAGTTTAAAAGATCCGAATATTTTACATGCTTTAACATTAAATATTCAATTACATGGCTCATTTACTAACATGATGACTAAAACTCATAATATTGCTTTAATTTATCGTGTTCATTATAAATGTATGAAAACTAATTTAAATGTTCATGCTTTGCATAAATCACCTAAAGATAAAACTTTATTAATTCAAAGTAGTAGTACAGATTCACATATTAATGTTCCTCAAATGATTGAATGGAAAAATGTCGATTTACCAAATGAATGGATCACTGTTAATGAACATTATAAACATAATCAACAACAATCATCTATAACTGATATCCAAGATATCCAACAATTTAATGATGGTTCTGTTCATATTAAATTTAATCGTAGTCAATCCTCTAGACATAGTACATCTAGTGTCCCTACTGAAATTGAAACTGAAGATGAAATATTTAATACTCCCTTATTCAGAAAAAACAGTCAAATCCATTTTGGCCCTACTACTCAAAATAAATTAAAAGGAATTGATAATTCTACCACTTCCCAGATTAGTAAGCCTGTTTATTCAACCCATACTCATTTCCCTGAAGAAGAAGTTAATTCAACTAATTCTCCAACTCAAACTGATATGGAAGAATTCACGCCACCTGTTAATCCTCAATTATTAGCCATCAAAAAAGACTTTACTCCCAATCTTGAAAAATTACTTATTGATTTCAAATCAAAAGCTAATCGTATTCAGCGACATGCTTATTATACTAAATATACTTCTGCCCAAATGTCTCAAATATCCCAAGAATGGTATGATTTTATGATTCAATATGGTTTTGAATTACCCTTACTTGACTATGTTGATAAATATTACAAAAAACTAAATACCATTACCAAACGTAAATGGAAAACTTCTGCTACCACGACTATTACCTCTAGTCATCCTCCGTTAGAAAACATTATTCTTAATCAACAAGGAACTGAAATTCCTGCTTCCCCTTTTAAATTACCTGGAAATGATAATGAAATCAAAAAAGTCATTGAACAAAACAATTATACAAATCAATGTTTAAACACTATTGGTAAACAATTAGATAAAATAGAAACCAATTTAGAATCCATTCCTAGTTCATCTAATAAACAAACTTTAGATGCACCTTTATTAAACCTACCTACTAATCGTTCCAAACGCCCTAGTTTAGTTCCAAATGACCAATCATCTACTGTCCAAGCTATTGAAAAATTATTGAATAAATTATCTACCGTTGATACTCCTTCACCTTCTAAGGATAAAGGAATTACTGTTCTAAATCAACAATTTGATATTGATAATTCTACTCCATCCGACACCGATAATGAAATAAATCAATTAGCTTCACAATTCCAAGTTACAAAAATCCATTATCCAAAAGTCAATCCCCAAACTACTAAGAATTGGTACAATAAACCTACTCCTGTCGATTTACAATTTGAAGAAAATAATATTAATAATCAATTTTCTGTTTCTGCTAAAAGATTATACGAATGGAATATTGATGGTTTAAGTGAAGATCAAATCCTTCAAAAACTAAATCATTTATCCATGGTCTCCAATAGTTATCTCTCTAACTATCCCCAATATACTCAACCTGAAATTGTTACTTTAATTACTACTAGTTTTACTGGTATGCTCAAATCCTGGTGGGAAAAATATTTAACTGAAGAACAAAGAGAATCCATAATTTATGCTAACCAAACTGATGATCAAGGATTACCTATTTTTGATGAAACTTTAGGCTGTTGTCATCCTGATAGTATTAATCAATTAATCTATACTATTGTTCGCCATTTTATTGGAACCCCAACTAATATTTATTCTCGCATACATGATCAACTTAGTAATCTTACCTGTCCAACATTAAGTGACTTTAGATGGTATAAAGATGTTTTTACCTCTAGAGTTATGCTACGAGAAGATTGTACTAAATCATTTTGGAAAGAAAAATTCATTAATGGATTACCCAGTTTATTTGTTCACAAAATTAGGGATGTTCTTAGTCAACCTACTGGCATTATTGAATATGATAATTTGACCTATGGTGATATCATAAGCACTATTCAAAAAGAAGGTTTAAAAATGTGTATTGATTTAAAACTCAGTCAAAAAGTTTCTAAAGATAAACATAAAGCTAAATATGAATTAGGCAATTTTTGTGAACAATATGGATTACCTCCAGTTGCACCCTCTCGTAGGAAATCACATAAATATTCAAAACATAAAAATTATAAATCCAAGTATTATAATAAATATAAGAAGCCTTATTCACCTTCTAGATCTAATGACAAATTTTATACTAAACCTAAAAAGAAATATCATAAATCTAAATCACATCCAAAAACTACTAAGGATATTACCTGTTATAATTGTGGTCAAAAAGGTCATTATGCTAATAAATGCAAAGAAAAACAAAAACTCAAAGATAGAGTTAACCAACTCCAAATTAATGAAGAATCCAAGATTCAATTATTTGAAATCTTACAATTAAATCAATCTGATAATGATTCCTCTTCTGTTCCTCCATCTACATCTAGTTCCCCTTCTGATAATGATCAATCTGATTCTGATAACCAACATAATCAAATTACTTTAGGATGTACAGATGTTTGCTGTAAACCTGTTAAACAAATCTCTGTTCTAACCAAACATACTCAGGAAGAATCTGCTCTAATCGATTTAATTAGTAAATTAGATGATCCTCAATTAAAACAACAATATATTGATAAATTAAGAAATTTATTACTTCAAAAAGATACTAAACCAACATATACTAAACCCATAATTAGTTTATCTAAAACTTTAGAAAAATTTAAAAATAAAACTAAAGAAGTAACACTTCACGATTTACAATCTGAAATAAATCAAATTAAACAAACTATTCGAGATCTCCAAAATAAAGATAATAAATTAGAAAATGAAATCATTAATATTAAACTTAAACAAAACTTAAATGATTTTCAACCTAATCCAAAATCACCCCAGAAATCTGATACCCAGTCTGATTCTGAATCTGATCACACCAATCCCGAGAAACTTATTTTTGATAATAGATCCCAAGCTACTAACCTTGAAGATAAAAGACTAAACTTACTTAATAAAATTTTTATGCAAAAATGGTATTCACGAATTAAAATCATCGTTGAAGATTTTGAATTAGATTTAGTTGCATTAATTGATACTGGTGCAGATTTAAATTGTATTCAAGAAGGATTACTTCCTACTAAGTATTATCACAAATGTCAAGAGAAATTAACTTCTGCTAATGGTAGTAAAATGCATATTAAATATAAATTACCTAAAGTACATGTTTGCCAAAATAATGTTTGTTTTAAAACTACATTTGTTTTAGTTAAAAACATGACTGATAGAATAATTTTAGGTACACCCTTTATTTCATTATTATATCCATTCACCACTTCCACTGAAGGAATTACTACTCATGTTTTAGGACATCCTGTTACATTTAAATTCTTGTTTCCACCAGAACCATTAGAATTGAATCAATTACAAGATTGTTCTATTACTCATACTATTAATCGATTAACTCGACATATTAATTTTCTTAAAGAAGAAATTAGTTACAAAAGAATTGATCAACAATTAACTGATCCCGTTCTCATTTCTCAAATTACTGATTTTAAATTAAAACTCGAATCAACTGTTTGCTCATCTTTACCTACTGCATTTTGGCATAGGAAAAAGCATGTAGTTACATTACCATATATTAAAGGTTTTAATGAGAAACAAATTCCTACTAAATCCCGACCTATTCAAATGAATCATGATTTATTAGAAATGTGTAAAAAAGAAATTAATGAATTATTAAAGAATCGAATAATTAGTCCAAGTAAATCACCATGGTCTTGTCCTGCTTTTTATGTTAATAAAAATGCTGAATTAGAACGAGGTGTTCCTCGCCTAGTTATTAATTACAAACCATTAAATACTGTTCTTGAATGGATTCGATATCCTATTCCTAATAAAAAAGATTTAATTAAAAGACTTAATCAAGCTGTTATTTTTAGTAAATTTGATTTAAAAAGTGGTTGAATATATATATTAAATTATTGAAATAGTTTAATTAATAAAGGAAGAGGTACAAACTTTAGGAAACTACTTAGGAACCCAAAATTTGAATTTAGAATTAAATTAAATTCCCACAATAATTTTTATTGAAAAATTCAAATGAATTTTATCAAAAAATTAATGTTAGACTCGAAACACGACGTCAACTTCCCATTCATTCATAAATGGTTTTGACGTTCTGTCTTCATCTCTTCGGACCCACTCCAAACAACGTTTGGGACCCACTCAAAATTGGGCTAAAAAATATGCCTATATTAAACCATTTTCTAACAATCCCCCACATGAATGGAATTTGATGGAGAGAAAATGCAACAATATGATCTATTACAGAGAGTACAGAAATTGGTAATATTCTGCAAAGGATAGGTAGCTTTTGGCTTTGAACCTTCCATTGTGAGACACTATCGGATTTACTAGCTAAGCAGTGAACATGATGTCTTGAACTATTCAGTCGTTTGTGTAAACCAAGACAATAGAACTCACACAGTATATTCCCAGACACAGTTTAGTTCTCACTATTGTGTTCATTTTGGCCCTGAACAACCTGGTCTTCATGAGTGCTTTAGAGAATTGTAGCCCTTCACAAATCTCATAGAACCGGCCCAATTCACACTCATATAGGTGCCTGCCATACTCCATTAGGTTTACCTAGATATAAGAATCATTAAAATTTTATTTAACCTTTAACGCTGCAGTCATCACTTATTTCATCATAGAAATGGGTAGGAGTTGGACTCCACAGTGATCCTTCTGAGTCAATCACAACTCGGTTGTCCCTTTGAACCTAGATCTTGGGATCTCCAGTCAACTAGGTTGGGTTGCCGTTGTGGTAACTCTTATTTAATAGGCTTAAGTCCCATTCCCCTCGATGAATTCTCAACTAACTCTCTTGCTAACCCTTTGGTTAGTGGATCCGCTATGTTGTCTTTAAACTTAACATATTCCATGGAAATAATTCCATTAGAGAGTAGTTGTCTTACGGTATTATGTCGACGACGAATGTGTCATGACTTACCGTTATACATATGACTCTGTGCTCTACCTATAGCTGATTGACTATCGCAATGTATGCATATAGCAGGCACCGGTTTTGGCCAAATTGGAATATCTTCAAGGAAGTGGCGAAGCCATTCTGCCTCTTCCCCTACTTTGTCTAAAGTTATGAATTCAGATTCCATAGTAGACCTAGCAATACAAGTCTGTTTGGAAGATTTCCAAGATACAGCCGCCCCACCAAGAGTAAAGACATACCCACTGGTGGACTTCGAGTCTCTAGTATCCGATATCCAATTTGCATCACAGTATCCTTCAAGTACTGCTGGATATCTAGTATAATGAAGCCCAATGTTACGAGTAAATCGGAGATATCTTAGAACCCTTATCATTGCTTTCCAGTGTTCTACTCCCAGATTACTCGTATATCTACTTAATTTACTTACTGCATAAGCTATATCTGGGCGAGTGCAGTTCATCAAGTACATTAAGCTTCCAATAATTTGGGCATACTCTAATTGAGAAATACTTTCCTGTATATTCTTAGAAAGATACAAATTAACATCTACAGGAGTTCTAGCAAGATGATCATCATCTTTGCTGAATTTGTCAAGTATTTTCTCAATGTAATGAGATTGTGACACAGCATAACCTTCTGATGTTTTGGTAATTTTCATACCAAGTATTACATCAGCAATGCCCATGTCCTTCATGTCAAAATGTTTATTCAACATTTTCTTGATAGTTTTAATCATCTCATTATTACTACCTATGATGAGCATATCATCTGCATAAAGACATACAATGACATAACCTTTGTCTGTATTTTTAATATAAACACATTTGTCACACTCATTAATTTTAAATCCATTTGATATCATTGCCTTGTCAAATTTCTCATGCCATTGCTTTGGCGCTTGTTTTAAACCATATAATGATTTAACCAATTTACACACTTTCTTTTCTTTTCCTAGAACAGAAAACCCTTCTGGTTGTTCCATGTAAATTTCTTCATTTAACTTACCATTTAAGAAAGCGGTTTTCACATTCATTTGATGAATTTCTAGATTGTATAGAGATGCAATGGCAATTAGCATTCTAATGGATGTTATTCTAGTAACCGGTGAGTATGTGTCAAAGTAATCAAGACCTTCTTTCTGTCTAAAACCTTTGACCACAAGTCTTGCCTTGTATTTGTCGATTGATCCATCCGCTTTCAATTTTCTTTTGAAAATCCACTTGTACCCAAGAGGTTTACAACCTGGTGGCAAGTCCACTAATTCCCAAGTGTGATTTTGCAAGATGGATTCAACTTCACTGTTGACAGCTTCTTTCCATAAAGGAGCTTCAGGATTGGACATAGCCTCTTTAAAAGTTAAAGGCTCATTTTCTAGCAAATATGTTAGAAAATCTGGACCAAAAGATTTTGAGGTTCTAGCACGTTTACTACGCCTAAGTTCCTCTTCCTCATTTTGACCTAACTTTTGTTCTTGATTATGTTCTTGATCCTGACTAGTAATAGCATCATGAGATCTTTTATTGTTACTAGTCTCTTGTCCAGTCTTCTTTGGAAATACATGTTCAAAGAATGATGCATTCCTTGACTCAATAATAGTATTTACATGCATTTCGGTATGTTCTGATTTATGAATCAAAAACCGATATGCACTACTATTCTTAGCATAACCAATGAAAATGCAATCAATGGTCTTAGGATCTATCTTAGTCTTTTTAGGATTAGGAATAGCCACTTTAGCCAAACACCCCCACATTTTTAAGTATTTATAGGATGGTACTCTTCCATGCCACAATTCATAAGGTGTTTGATTTACTTTCTTTCGGGATATTTTATTTAAAATATAATTAGCAGAAAGTATTGCTTCCCCCCACAAGTTCTGAGGTAATCCAGAACTTATTAACATGGCATTCATCATTTCTTTTAAAGTCCTATTTTTCCTTTCAGCAATGCCATTTTGCTGAGGTGAGTAAGGAGCGGTGGTTTGATGAATTATTCCATGTTCTTTACAAAATTCACCAAAAGGTGATTCATATTCACCACCTCTATCACTTCTAAGTTTCTTGATTTTCTTACCAAGTTGATTTTCAATTTCATTCTTATATTGAATGAAAGTTTCCAAAGCTTCATCCTTGGTTCGAATTAAATAAATATAACTATATCTAGTATAGTCATCTATAAAAGTGATTACATACTTTTTTCCACCTCTGGTTTGAATTGATTTAAAATCACAAATGTCACTATGAATTAATTCAAGTGGTTCCGTACTTCTTTTAATTGAATGAAAAGGAGTTTTAGATAATTTTGCCTCAACACAAATTTCACATTTATGATTTGAATCAATGTCAAATTTAGGTAAACATTCCATATTAATTATTCTACGTAAAGATCCATAATTAACATGTCCTAGTCTACCATGCCATAAATTTGAAGACTCAAGCAAGTAAGAAGAAGATGTAGTATTATTAATAACTGAGGATACAACGGTCATTACATTTAACTTGAAAAGGCCATCAGACATGTAACCTTTTCCTACATACATCCCATTCTTAGTAAGTACAAATTTATCACTCTCAAATACTAGCCTAAACCCATTCTTACTCAACAAAGATCCGGAAACAAGATTCTTGCGAATGTCCGGTACATGCAGCACATTGTTGAGAGTGAGTTCCTTTCCAGATGTCATCTTGAGTACAATCTTTCCTTGTCCTTCAACTTTGGAAGTTGAGGAGTTGCCCATAAAGAGTTGTTCACCATTGTCCACTATAGAATAAGATGTGAACATCTTTTTGTCGGCACAAATATGGCGAGTAGCACTAGTGTCCACCCACCATTCTTTAGGATTTCCGACAAGATTTGCCTCGGAAACAACTGCAGAAAGATTGATGTCATCTACACCATTGGAAATCTTGTCCACTTCAGTTATGTGGGCTTGAGCAGGCTTCTTGCTTGTTCTTCTTTTGCTTTTGCTTTTGCCTTTGCTACGGCAATCTTTGGCCCGATGTCCCTCTTTGTCACAGATGTAACATTTGCCATTAAACTTGTACCTTTTATTATCCCCCCCCCTTTAGAGCCTTGTGATGAACTTTCTCCAGAAGACTTTCGTTTCTTGGTTTTTGAAGCATGTTCTACCACATTTGCCTTAGACTCCATAGGATTCTTATCAGCCCGCTTTTCAGAATTACGATTGTCCTCCTCAATCCTTAAACGCATAATTAACTCGTCCATAGAAATTGCTTTGCGCTTGTGTTTAAGGTAGTTCTTGAATTCCTTCCAGCCTTTTGGTAATTTTTTCAATTAAAGCTGCAACTTGGAAGGATTCACTGAGAGACATACCTTCTGCATGAATGTCATGCAGAATGAGTTGGAAATCTTGAGCTTGGCTAATCACAGTTTTTGAATCAACCATTACAAAATCCAGGAATCTGCCAACCACAAATTTCTTTGAGCCGGCATATTCCGTTTTGTACTTTTTCTCCAACGATTCCCAAAATTCCTTTGCTGTCTTGATTGGACTGTAGATGTTGTACAATGTGTTGTCAAGTCCGTTTAAGACGTAATTCCGGCAAAGGAAATCGGCATGTTTCCAGGCATCAACCGCAGCAACCACTTGCCGGTCGGTTTCATCCTCTTTCTGGATAGGAGCATCTTCACGGAGGAAACGAGCCAGGTTCAGAGTTGTAAGATAGAACAACATTTTCTGTTGCCATCTTTTGAAGTCAGTTCCTAAGAACTTCTCTGGCTTTTCTCCATGATTTATTGGCACTGTCACCACAGGAGAGGGGGTTGGCGTCATTGCAGCCATCACAGTAGTACTTGTTTGGGCATTTGTTTCTGTAGCCATCAATTCTAATTTATAAAACAAAATTATAATTAGAATTTACACTACACAGAAAATTAAACCAAATGCACAGAATTAAATTCTGTAAAAATAAAAGAAATAAGAATGTAACTTTTATTTTCTAATTAATTTGAAAATAAAATAAAATTTTATTTAAACAAATTAATTCCACACAGGAAATTAAATTCTGTAAAATAAAAGAAATAAAAATATAACTTTTATTTTTCAATTAATTTGGAAATAAAATAAAACTTTATTTAACCAAATTAATTCCACACAAGAAATTAAATTCTGTAAAATAAAAGAAATAAAAACTATAACTTTTATTTTTCCAATTAATTTGAAAATAAAATAAAATTTTATTTAACCAAATTAATTTCACACAAAAATTTAAATCTCTTGTTATACTCCAAAAATTAAAATACTGAAAACAGAATTTTAATTAATGAAAACTCAGAAAATAATTTCTAAAACCCAAAATTAATTTCTGAAAAAATTCCACAAAAATATATTCTGAATTGTTAATGACACCAGTATCGTACTACTAGTTGTTGTCAAAGAAAAGAGACAATATATTATTACTATCTGTCAAATAGCATATAATCACTATTTGTTTTTCCAACCAGAATATTATTTTGTAAATTCACAGAAAATAATTTTATTTCAAAATTAATTACGAAGAAAGAAAAAGGAAAACAAACGAAAAATTCTGTAAACAGAATAATTCGAATCTGTCTTAAGATTGTTGGAACAATCTTCTGTGTAAATAAAATAAACTGAAATAATTCAAACAAAATAAATAAATAACATACCGAATTTATTTCGTTGAACCGAATAAATAATTTAAGACCAGGTCGAGTGTGTGACACTCTGTCCTTAAGACAGATTCGCCCCGCTCGATACTTACGGTTGAATGGCGTTTATCTCCCAGGATACAATGATCTTCACAAATTTATTGAAGCACTTCAAATAAATTTGTTCGGCGAACCAAACCTGTGTTCTAACTCTCTGAAATATTTATTCCTAAAACTAAATATGAGGAATAATGCACTAAAAGAAATGGACAGCAAAGTAGACAATTTGTAGATTGATATTTCGGAACCCCAAGACTGCTGGAATAAAGCTCAATTTATAGGCAAAATATACCCAGCCCGAACAGGTGCAACAAAAGAATGAACAGATGCTGACCGTTAGCTAATGAACACATTTATTCAAACTTTTTGGAAAAAGTAACCGTTGGGTCAAACATAAGTTTTCAACTAATTTGAAGGCCGTTGGTGGAACAAATATCAAACTGTTGAAACTTTGTTTATTAATTAAACTATTTAATATATATATATATTAAACTATTTGAATATATATATTAAATTATTGAAATAGTTTAATTAATAAAGAAAGAGGTATAAACTTTAGGAAACTACTTAGGAACCTAAAATTTGAATTTAGAATTAAATTAAATTCCCACAATAATTTTTATTGAAAAATTCAAATGAATTTTATCAAAAAATTAATGTTAGACTCGAAACACGACGTCAACTTCCCATTCACTCATAAATGGTTTTGACGTTCTGTCTTCACCTCTTCGGACCCACTCCAAACAACGTTTGGGACCCACTCAAAATTGGGCTAAAAAATATGCCTATATTAAACCATTTTCCAACAGACTTTTCATTTCAAAACAAAATACCAAATTATAATATATTTAGTAATTTTAATTAAATGCAATAAAATGAAACAATTTTTTTTTCTTTTTATGAGTTCATACCTAATTCGATACACAGGTAAGCTATATTACGTAAATCTATAAAGTTATAATAAGGATTTAGGATCATGGTTTCTATTTTTAAGTAAAGTCATAATAAGGATTTAAAATTAAGGCAGGTTCTTTTTTCTTTTTTTTTTGGAATCATTAATGTTAAAAGATTTATTTTTACCTACCCAAAATTTCAAGGCATCTTTGATGAGGGGCCATTGGAAAAAACAATTAAAAAACTTTGAAGCAACAAATAACTTTTAAGAATAATGTCCTATTGTTTTTCCTCTTTGACACTTCCTTTATTTTGAACCCAAATTATGTTTTATTTATTTATTTCTCAAATAAAAGAGTCCCAATTTTATTTGAATCTGTTCAACTTATGTTGATAATTTGGTATAACATAATGTTAATACCCTAGTTTGCGCATTATACTGCTGTATAATAAAGATTTTGACTACAAATTCATTTATAATCAAACTTTTGTTAACATGTGACGTTAAGACACATATTAAGAATGTTTTAAAAAATTGTACAGTCTTTTGCACTTACTTTCATACTAAATGTACAATTTTTCTAAATCTTATAACATATATCTAAAGACACATGTTAACAAAAATTCTTATAACTATATGAAAATAATTTGTTGATTTTTAATTTCTCGTATTCCATGGTTTTGCCAGACTACTTATTTCATTTTTTTTTCATTAAGTTAATTTGATGTTATGTGTTACATTTATTAATCGCAAAACATGGTATTAAAACCTTTTAAGTTATTTATTTATTTATTTTTATAAAATAATTAATTACTTTAACTAAAATGATGGAAAGTGTCATGTATGAATGTATGACCAACTTAAATAACGGTATGAAATGACTCATTAATGATAATATCAACAAACCTAATAACGGTAGGATCACAAACCGACAACATTAAACACCGTATCTATAAAACTAAAATAACAATTAACAGTCATTTTATCTATCTTACATTATTACACAATACGCAAACTAAAAATATAATAATTATCGGTTAAAATCTAAAATAACCATTTCAATAATCATATTATTAGCATGAAAATTGATATAAAAAGAAAGAAATAAATAAAAACCATGCATTACTATAAAAAGATATAAACATTAACTAAAAATAATGTTAAAATAATTATGTTCGCAATATTCCACCTTAAAGTAATAGAAACAACTACAATAACAACCTTAACTCACTTAAAAAAGGATTAAAAAAACAAAATATGAGTAAAGTGTTAATAATAAAACAATAGACTTATTTTAGGAAAATATAAAAATTGTCTTAAAAAAAATTCACGCAAAAAAGTAAGAAATGATTGTTTTTGAATTTTTTATTATCATTATTTTCAAAACAATGAAATAAATTAAAATTTTGTATCAATTAGACCCTTATTCTTGTCAATAATCACGGAACTAAAATAAAATCATGGGGAATCATAAGGTGCATTAAACCTTTTTTTTTTTTTTTAATACATGTATTAACATGTTGCAAGAAAATTGTAGATTCCATCATAAATATTATTTCCCTTAAAAAAAAACAAAATTATACTATAGAAAAATCCAAATTATTTATATTTTTATATAAATCTTCAACTAAATTAATCATTTTTTTAATAGTAGTAGTAATAGATTAATAAAAACATTAGTAGTAATTGGAGCGAAGGTAGGGTAGAATGGAAAAATTATTGGGTATCAATAGGGTACCAAGTGGCATGTCATTTGGTACCTTCTAACCAATCATGAATTATGTAGTCCCCCTCATGTTCTCGAAGTACCTAACATAAATATAACAGGTCCTACAATCAAAACTAATGAAAATAAAAGAAGGCGCCAAGTAGTATTGCCACATGATATTCTATCCGTACCCAATACTTTCTTGGTAGAATGGGACTAAAAAGAAAAATATTTCCCATCCTACTTTTTCATCGGCAGCAACAAAATCCGTGCAAGACAGAGCGAGAAATGCAAGACAGAGTATATACAAAATAAGAAATACTATGGACCTCAAATAATTTACAAATTTTTTTACCAAACTCTCATATAGGTGTGGGATCCACACAAAGTCTCATATATGTGGGTTCTACACCCATGCGAGAGGTTTGATAAAAAATTGAGTATATTATTTGAGATCTCTAACATAACTCATGAAAAATTGCCACCCTATATAGTTAAGAGTAATGCTAGAGATCTCATAAGATTTATCAAAATTTTTATTGATATCCGATTAATAAGATTTTTAACAGACATGAAGTACTCAACAAATCCTATAAAATGCAAGATTTAGATCATAAAAATAAGTCCATAATACACCTCAAATTGAGGCATAACAGTCACTGCTATGCCTTTAGCACAACGGTGACCCCATCTCCCTTCAATGAGGTCTAATTAACCCTGCAATTAAGGAGTTGTTTGAACAAACAATACTCAATTTTCAATTGCCATCTTCATTGTTTGTATTTTAGTAGAGTAATGTTATACAAATAAAAAATTTATATATAATTTTTATATATAATGATGAGTTTATTATAAACTTTTCATTTTAAAACAAAATACCAAATTATAATATATTTAGTAATTTTAATTAAATGCAATAAAATTAAACAATTTTTTTTCTTTTTATAAGTCCATACCTAATTTGACACATCGTTTAGGAAGTGGGTTGACTTGTTGATTTTTTTGACTATTTTAGCCTGGGCTATAAAGCTTGGTTTGGGAAGGGTATTTTGCTTTTTTGGCTTTTTTTTTTTTTTTGTGAGAGAAGAGTGTAATGATTATGGGTTGGATGTGATGTTTTGTTTTTTTGGCTAAAATAGCCTATTTTGTCTTTTGTGACTAAAATAGCCAAAAAAATCCTAAATCCATATTCCCAAACGGAGCATTATAAAGTTATAATAAGGATTAGGATCATGGTTTCTGTTTTTTAGAAAAGTCATAATAAGGATTTAAAATTAAGGCAAGTTTTTTTTTTACCCTTTTTTTTTTTTTGGAATCATTAATGTTAAAAGATTTATTTTTACCTACCCAAAATTTCAAGGCATCTTTGATGAGGGGCCATGGAAAAAAACAATTAAAAAACTTTGAAGCAACAACATAACTTTTAAGAATAATGTCCTATTGTTTTTCCTCTTTAACCCTTCCTTCATTTTGAACCTAAATTATGATTTATTTATTTATTTCTCAAATAAAAGAGTCCCAATTTTATTTGAATCTATTCAACTTATGTTAATAATTTGGTATAACATAATGTTAATGCCCTAGTTTGTGCATTATACTGTTGTATAATAAAAATTTTGACTACAATTTTCTTTACAATCAGACTTTTGTTAACATGTGACGTTAAGACCCATATTAAAAATGTTTTAAAAAATTGTACAATCTTTTGCACTTACTTTCATACTGAATGTACAATTTTTCTAAATTTCATAACATATATCTAAAGACACATATTAACAGAAAATTTTTATAATTATATGAAAACAATTTGTTGATTTTTAATTTCTCTTATTCCATGGTATTGCCAAACTACTTATTGCATTTTTTTTTTTTCATCAAGTTAATTTGATGTTATGTGTTACATTTATCAATCACAAAACATGATATTAAAACCTTTTAAGTTATTTATTTATTTATTTTTATAAAATAATTAATTACTTTAACTAAAATAATGGAAAGTGTCATGAATGAATGTATAACCAACCAAAAATGAAGAAAGAGGTTTGAAAATTACATAACGACCAACATAAATAACATAAGTAACTTAAGCATGAAGTTCAAGAGTAATGTTAGAAATCTCAAAATTTCTACCAAATATCTCATATGGGTGTGAGACCTACACAATGTGAGTCTCATGTGGATTCCACATTCATGTAAGACATTTGATAGGAGTAGAACTTTTAGTAAAATTTTTGGCATCTCTAACATTTTTGTGAAGTTCAATAATGATAACGTCAAAGTAACTTAAATAACGGTATGAAAGGACTTATTAATGACAATATCAACAAATCTAATAATGGTATGATCACAAACCGATAATATTAAACGCCGTATCTATAAAATTAACTATCATTTTATTCATCTTACATTATTACACAATACGCAAACCAAAAATATAATAATTATCGGTTAAAATCTAAAATAACCATTTCAACAAACATATTATTAGCATGAAAATTGATATAAAAAGAAATAAAAAAAAGAAAACGATGCATTACTATAAAAATATATAAACAATAACTAAAAATAATGTTAAAATAATTATGTTCGCAATATTCCACCTTAAAGTAATAGAAACAACTACAATGACAACCTTAACTCACTAAATAAAACAATAGAAACAACTACAATGACAACCTTAACTCACTAAATAAAACAATAGACTTATTTTAGGAAAATATAAAAATTGTCTTAAAAAAAATTCAGAAACAACTACAATGACAACCTTAACTCACTAAATAAAACAATAGACTTATTTTAGGAAAATATAAAAATTGTCTTAAAAAAAATTCACGCAAAAAAAGTAAGAAATGAGTGTTTTTGAATTTTTTATTATCATAATTTTCAAAGCAATGATATAAATTAAAATTTTGTACCAATTAGACCCTTATTCTTGTCAATAATCATGGAACTAGAATAAAATCATGGGAATTCATAAGCTGCATTGAACTTTTTTTTTTTTTTTAATACATGTATTACATGTTGCAAGAAAATTGTAGATTCCATCATAAATATTATTTCCCTTAAAAAAGATACAAGATCATACGCTATAGAAAAATCCAAATTATTTATATTTTTTAACAAATCTTCAACTAAATTAATCATTTTTTTAATAGTAGTAGTAATGGATTAATAAAAAAAATTAGGGTTAATGGATAAGGATGGTAGGTGAATTAAGTGTATACACTTGGGTTATGCTAGATTCCATGAAAATTTTTCATGAAAATCATCTGCACCGTTAGATCAGTTATGTGTGTTATAGTAATTTTGAAACAGTGCCAGAGATAGGCACAAAGGGGGGAAGACGAAAGTCGGAGAAAGAAAGAAAATAACTACAAAAGCTGGAAGAGAGAGAGAGAGAGAGAGAGAGAATTGAAGTAGCCACGAGGATGCTCTCTCTGGATTACATGACAATTGGCTGGGATTGTCTGTTTTGGAAGAGTAATTATGGTTTCTATCCCCTCTTTGGATTGTTCTCCACCTTCAGATTACAACACCACCCCAAACCCAACCCCCCACTATATCAACCCCCCCTTCCTCACTTTCCCTTCTCAAAAACCCATTCTCTCTCTCTCTTCTTTTCTTTACTCCGCCCCTTCGAAGCCTAGAGAGAGAAACAGCGGTTACATGTGTTGTTCTTTGACTTCCGCTCTCGTCTTTCATCGATCGTGTTGATCCGATTGCTTGCTTCTGGTATAATCTTTGCTACCCATCTCTTTATATCTGGAATTCCTGTGTATTTTTTTTTGGTTAATAATCGAGGGTTTATGTGTATTTTTTTAGTGATCCCTTGTTTTCAATCCATTTGTTTGAATCTGTATACGTTATTACGTGAGATTGTTGGTTGATAATCAAGGGTTTGTGCTTGATCTGTATTGATTGTTCCTAATTTTTCTGGGATTCGATGTTTCGTTTTAACCCGTTTGTATTAATCTGCCTCTTTTTTTGCTTGGTGGGTTTGTGTGTTGTGTTGGTATCTATCTAACAGCAGTGGTCTTGGACAAGCAATTTTACTATCTGATTTTTTTTTTTTTGGGTACCATTTTTTTACCAACCATCATTTTATCTGTGGGACTATCTATATTTATATTCTGTAAAATTTTCTTCCTCACCTTCTTCCTCTACTGAATTCACAATACTAATACTTTTTTTTTTTTCTTTCTGCCCCCTCCCCCCTTCTACAAATTTGAGTAAAAAGCTTGATTGGATATGAACTATTCCAATCCTTTCATCAAAATATTTTTAAAAATTCCCCTGTTATCCCAAATTTCTATTTTCATCAAATTTGATGAAAAAAAATGGCTTTC
The DNA here is from genome assembly GCA_036172215.1 of Camellia granthamiana. Taxonomy (NCBI): domain Eukaryota; kingdom Viridiplantae; phylum Streptophyta; class Magnoliopsida; order Ericales; family Theaceae; genus Camellia; species Camellia granthamiana. The sequence goes on along the minus strand of CM069903.1, from coordinate 29,489,342 downwards.
CCCAGATTTGTTGAACATTGGATGAAAGGATTGCGGATGATTTTTGAGCACTTTTTCATCAAATTTAAATTTGATGAAACAAAAGGTGGGATTGGAGATGCTCACTCAATCTTTATCATGGATGTGTATTTGAAAATCATATGTATATAATTGGTTTGATGATTCAGCATCCATTCATGTATCCATACAGTTGTGTCATTCATGTGCAGTGTTTAGGGGTTCTGCATGTTTCGAACTGCTGAGGGGATTGCGATGATCTTGTTGATCTATTGCTCTCATATTCCAATGGCCCTTGGCCGCAGGGATGGCTTTCCACCCACCCCACTTCGCCTCCGCATCCCCTGCCCTGCTCTGCTCAGGTTTCCCCCGCCCTGATGACGAAGTGGGGCAGGGGAGTTGGCTGGGGGAATGTGTAAGTGTCACATTCATTTAATTTCCAACACAAATTAGATAGACACACAGCTATTTTTGGGACTGTTTTGCTTGTGCATGTAATCTTGCAGTTGGTACTTCTTTTGCTGCTTCTTTCCAAACCTTTTTAAATTGAACTTATGGTGATTTTTGTTGTTGTTGTTGATTTACACTCTATTGCTATGAGTTGATTGACAAAACTCACAAGTAGATTTCTAGACTGCATTGCCTGTATTGAGTGAAAGCATGCACTTCTGTCAGTATTTTTCTTCTTCTGTTTCTACCCTTTTTTTCTTTCCTCTAATCTTTTTCTTATTTAATTTGGAGAAGTCCTCCCTACCACTACAAGCTTATTGAGAAAATTCACGAGTAGATTTTTAGATTGCATTGTCTATTTCAGATTACATTGCTATTTTAGATTGTGTGGGCCATGGAGTACAAATGTATGGGTTTGGGTGAAAGGAGCGGAGTAAATTTTTTTGACCATGCTGTCACGTAAATTTTTGATTCATAGTCCTTATGCCTTTTTCATAAAATTACAAATTTTTAATAAATCTCTCACATGGTGTTCCTTCATTCTTCATTATGCCTTCCATTTGTATGAATTTGACATTCAGTTTATAATCTCCATTAACTGAGAGAGATCTTAACTCCAATCCGTTAAAGGTTTTTTCCCTTTGATCCTAATAGTATTTAAGTATAATATTTTTCACATTTGTGATAGAACTCTCTCTCTTCTTTATTTTTGTTTCATGTATGTAGATCTTGTTTGTTGCATGAAGTTTTTTAATATTAAATGATCTGAACTCATAATTCACTTGTATGATTTCAGGTCTACAGGGAAGTTTCGAACGTGAAAACCTAGTTCTATAAACTTAGGAAAATATAGTAGCCCTGATGCAACGTCGAAGGAGCACTTCCAGTTTCTCTCCTGGGATCTCTTCCTTCAGCCATGGGTCCAATGTTAACAATCTTGGGTTGATTCCACAAAATGTGGATTCAATGAATGCTTCTAGTCATGATAATCATACTTCTATTAGTTGGACAGGTCCATCTAGTTCTAGTGTGATTTCCCATAATCAGGTTGCTCTATCAAATGGTGAACATGAACAATTGCCTTCTCCAGATGCTAGGACTGGAACCCGGAAGAGGTTGTTGGGAGAAAGCCATTCAGAGCCAAATGGGCCATCAATTTTGCAAAGTGCCATTTCTGATGCTATCCCTCAGAAGCTAGACTTAAATGTAGCATTCGAGGACAGCAATGGGAACATTCATCGGGAAGTAGGGGCAAATTCAAGTTTGGCAGGAAATGCAGAAATATTTGAGAGAAATACACGTAGGAGAGTAACTCCTGCAAATGAACAAGGTTTTCCATCCTCAAGTATGTCTTCCCTTGCACATGTTAATAATACCTTTCAAACCTTGCAACCTGCTTATTATAATGGTATCACTAGTCCAAGCTCCAGCAGTGCTTCTGCTAGTTCTCCTGTAATTCTGGCAAGGGGAAGTGACGCATTGAGGGTAGAAGAAAACTCACGATACATTCCTAGAAGCACTTCTGTGCAGAGTATGCTAGCTCCTGGAACTTTGAGAAACTCCCCCAGAAATCTTAGCTCTCAGAATGGCTTTTCTGGCGCCCAGCTATCTGCTCCTCCACACTTTCGTCAGCATAATGTTACTAGAGGTTTTCAGAATGGCTTTACTGCTGGCATCCATCCATCTTCCACTCCTTCCGGTTTTCCTCGTCGGAATTTGGCTGAAGAATATGTGGAGAGGCTGTCAAGTATTGTTAATCATTCTACAGTGAGATTGGCTAGCTCTGTGTCTGAAGGGCAAACTACCAACCATCCAATCCCTTCAGTAGGAGGCAGGCTTGAATCTGGACTTGGTAATGTAAGGGCTTTTCAAGCCCAACCAAGGCCTGGAGTTTTGACCATAAGAGATGAAGGACATAATGCTGTCATGCCTTCAATTCTGCCTCACGTACAGCCTTTAGGTGTTGCTCAATTGAGAGCTACACTGGTACCTGAAAATTTACTTGTACCTTTTTTTATTTTATTTATTGAAGTTTTCTATGGATATTGATATTAGACATTAATTAATCTTCATCTTCTTTCTTAATGTTTTGCTTTTCCCTTCTAACATTTTTTCTCTTTACCCAATCAAATCTCTAAATATCTTTGTTTTTGCCATAAGCAGATTCGGCGTGCCTTGCAAGTCCTACATTGGGTTGAGGTTAGATCTTTTGCTTGGTTTATTTTATGCTTTGAATATCAAGTTTGTGTTTGCTTTGGGAAATGGACAGAAACTTGGAGTTTTCGTGTCCATGTTCTCCATATAGTTATTAGTTAGCAGTAATTTTTTTACGACTTGCACTCATGGTGGTGTGCCAGGATGGGATTATTGTTCATGAACCTTTGTTTTATGAGGAGCCTGATGTGCATGAAAATATGCGTCTTGATGTAGACGATATGTCTTATGAGGTAACGCTAATAAATTGAAATAATCATTTACATGGCTTTTTTTTTTTTTTTGCCCTTCCCATTATTGAAGTTTGGCTCATAAATGAATGACTTTGGATTAGGAGTTGTTGGCCCTGGAGGATCAAATTGGAAATGTGAGCACTGGATTGAGTGAGGAAGCTATTTTGGCAGCTGTGAGGCGGCATTGTTATCTGTCAATGAAATTAGGACCTCCAGTGGAAGAGGAACCGTGCTGTATTTGTCAGGTAAGGGACACCTAAATTCTCTGTCTTGCAACTTATCTATTTGGGATCGGCTAAAAAAGTCACATTTTATTCCAATTTTTTTGTCTTTAGTAATTTTTTTTAGATTCGTGTAAAAAAAATTTATTTTTATGTCGGACTAGTCTAGAGGGATCTAAAAAGAAGAAAAATTGAAAAAATTAATCACCTTGTTTGGTTCTCACTGATTTTCTAAGAATTGAGTTTTTTTTTTTTTTAAAGTGAATTTTTAAAATATTTTAAGCAAATTTTTTACTTTTTAGATGCACCTAAAAAGTAAAATACTTGTGAAAAAGTATTTTAAAAAATCAATAAATACACAATAATATGAAAATGTATTGAATTTTTATAGTTTTGTGTTTTAGTATTTAGTGAAATTTTTGAAGATTTTTTTTTTCTCTCACAAATATTATACTTTTGGGCAAATTACACTAACAATCCCTATAATTTGGGGTTTGTGTCACTTTGATTCCTGACTTTTTAATTGTGACACATTTAACTCTGAATTTTGAATCTTGTTCCAAATAAGGATATTTGAAGATACCATTGCTCAATTTCAAGGGCAAAGTTGTCAATTTGATAAAATATAAACTAATTTGATAAAAATAAATGTCAAAAAAATATTTTTGAATTTTTAAAAATAATTTTTAACCACCAAAGATAAAATTATGTAAAATTGATAAATCTTTTAGGCATTTATTTATTTATTTATTTTACCAAATTAATTTTTATTGTGTGTTTTGATATGATCATGTAATGGGGGGTTGTTAGGCTTTTAATATGTAATCAATATATTTCATATATGAAATGTTTTTAGTTTGGATTATTTAGTTTAATGGATTAGTTTAATAATGATATCAAAATTGTCGCCATATTTGACTTTTGAAAAAATAGAAACTAATTTAATGAAAATAAAAATAATCACCAATTACATGATCATCATCTAAACACATAATAAAAAATAATTTGATAAAAAAAATGTCTAAAAGATTTTCAATTTTACATAATTTTATCTTTAGTGGGTAAAAATAATTTTTAAAAATTCAAAAATATTTTTTTGACATTTATTTTTGTCAAATTAGTTTATATTTTTATCAAATTGACGACTTTGCCCTTGAAATTGAACAATGGTATCTTCAACTGTCCTTATTTGAAACAAAATTTAAAATTCAAGATCAAATATGTCATAATTGAAAAGTTAGGGACCAAAGTGACACAAGACCCAAACTATAGGGATCGTTAGTGTAATTCGCCCTATAATTTTTTAGTGTATTTATTACCAAACTCCATGCAACTCACCATCTCTCCCCACACCCAGTTCTGGCAGTTGGGAGGACGGGAGTTACCGATTCATGGGTTCTATTTTTTCTCAAGTTAAAAGCTCCCTATTAAACTATATGCTTCCATTTATTGAATCAAATTGCAGGAGGATTATGTTGATGGAAAGGTGCTTGGTAAGCTGAATTGTGGGCATGAGTTTCACTTCGATTGCATCAAACAATGGCTCGGGCAGAAGAATAACTGTCCCATTTGCAAAAAGACTGCAGTGGTTGTTTGAGAGATCATCAGTTTCAGGGAACTCTTATCCCAAATCAGAGATCATTGCCAATCAGTTGTCCCTGTAAACTTCTCTCTGGTCCCTTTGCCATCTGAACTTATACCATAGGCTTGCCGTTTCCTTTTCCTTTTGTTTGTTTCTTCTTTCTTTTCCTTTTCTTACCTGAGAAAGTTTTCATTTCACTCATGTGCAAGTTCATGAGAAGCCTGAGTGCTTCATGTTATCCTTCTCATTCACAGGGCTCTGACCCTGATTGGGTCTCCTCTTACTTTAGGAGTATGCATAGAGGACCCAAGTTGTAGGAGAAGTTTCTGTAGTTCATGAATTAGTAGGTTTTGGATTCTCATTGGTTGAGATGTTTCTTAAACTGTGTTTGTATCATGAATTTGTGGAAGAGTTTATGCAGGGGAAGGAAAAGGTAAATGAGAAAAAAAAAAAAGAAAAAAAAGAAGAAGATAAATGTAGTGAAGATGCTAAAATTATCTATCAGCTTCCCTGTTGTTTTCCTGTTCTTTGGTAAATTCCTCCACAAATCATGATCAAAATGTAGTCGGGAAAAGTTTGTTGCATTAGGTTTTGGACCACAGTTATTTTTTATTTTTTTCATCTTGCCTGTTAGATTTGGTGGTGACTTTTATGTAAGGGCTACTCTGTCTGTGGCAAACTAAATTCTGAATTCTTTTTGCTGAAGAAACTTTTGTTTTAGACCTATTCTCTGTTGCTAAATACCTTTTGTTTGACAGCTTTTCAAAGTGTGTTAATTTGATGCTATTGCCAATGGCTACTAGTCAGGGTTAATAGTTTAGACCCCTACATTGATGCTATATGCTGAATTTATTTATTTATTTTTATTTTTTTATAATTCAACTGAAATAGGAAAACAAACAGCAGTTAAAGTAGCATTACAACACAAGAAGATTAGTCCCTCACAATACTCACTCCAGTCGTATCATCAATGACCAGAGTTCTCACTTCTTCTCGTGGATCCTCTAAGGCTGCCACATGTTCATCCTAGGCCGCTCCCATGTTTGCTAGCTTATCTGCAACGCTGTTTCCCTCTCTAAAGGAGTGACTGAGAGAGCAATTGCATCTTTTCAATAGAAACTGTGCATCTTCAATAAGGGTCTTATGAGGAGAGTAATGGCTTGGGCCAACTTGAAGTTGGTTGATGGCCTGTTCAGAATCTGTTTTAATTTTCACATCCATTTTGCCTTTCTGGGAGAGGATGGTGAGGCCCTTGTAAATGCCCCATAGTTCAGCTTCCAAGCTTGAGCAATGTCCTAGCTTGTCATAGTATCCCCATAACGAAGTGCCTACTTCATCGCGCAGAGTCCTCCATATACACCCTGACCTGGGTCACCTTTAGAACATCCATCTGTAGTAAGCTTGAGTTTACCTGTAGATGGGAAACACCAGTTAATTAGTCTAGGTTGGGATGGGTTGGGGTGGAGAGGGGATTGAAAAGCCTGGTCAATCTCTTGAACATAATTCCATATGTTCTTGTGACTAGTTTGAATGGGGTTCAATAAGTTTTCAAAAATCTAATTATTGCGATCCTTTTGCCAAAGAGTTACAACAAATATGAGGTACCATTTAAATCCACAAAATAACATTTTGTTTTGCATATTAAAGGAAACCCATTCAAACAAAGGTTGTCCACATCCTTGCTCCCGCTAGTTGTGGTTCATCATTTCAGCCCAGATTTCCTTGAATTTAGCACAATCCCTGAGGAGATGACTCATATCCTCACTGAACAGCCCACATCTAGGACATAGATCAGAAGATGTCATGTTCCTCACAAGTCCCAGACTTCCTTGGATTTAGCACAATCCCTGAGGAGATGACTCATATCCTCACTGAACAACACACATCCAGGACATAGATCAGAAGATGTCATGTTCCTCCCAAGTCGCAGTTGGTTGGTAAGCAATCTTCCTCTCAGAATAAGCTAGAGGAAACATTTTAATTTCTGGGGAATTTTAACTTTCCAGATCCATTTCCATTCTCTGCCATCCCCCTCTTGATTAGTGATGATTTTATATGCAGATGCTGTGGAGAAATTACCACTAGCGGACCCAATCCAAGAGGGGGCATCAGTGTAAGTCACAAATCTGGGCCTATAAATCTTTAGAATCTCTTGGAGGTCTTGTTGGTTCACAAGGTTGGCAAGAATAGCAGTGTCCCAGTTCCTCTCATTATCAAGAACAGAACTAACCTTGTCTAAATCATTAACATGTGTGGTGTTATAAGCTTTGGCCAGTGGCTGCTTCTCACACCACCAATCATTCCAAAAAGAAATAGAATCACCATTACCTATTCTCCATTTGACACATTTCTTAAGAATATCTCTATTTTTACAAATACTCTTCCGGATATGGGAGGAAGGCTTCTTTTGGGGCCAGTTGAAAAAGGAACCGTTTTTCAAATACTTGGATTGAAGAATTTGTCAATCAGGATGTTCCACCCAAGCTTGGTGAGGAGGGTTGAATTTTGGTCCCTAGCTTTTCTAATGCCAAGACCATCATCCTCTTTGCTCTTGCAGACACTGTCCCAGTTGATTAAATGGACTTTCCTTCTATTCTCAGTATCACCCCATAGGAAATTTCTATTAATTTTGTCTATTTCATCACAAACTTTCTTAGGCAGTTCCATGTTTGCATGTTATAGCTGGGGATAGCAGATATAACTGATTGAATGAGTGTAATTCTACTCGCCAGGAAGAGATTTTTAGCTTTCCAACCAAAGAGTCTAGATTTCAATTTCTCAAGAATCTCATTGAAATAGTTTTTGCTTACCCTTTATCAATATATATTATTTTATTTCTAAAAGGTATGTTTAAGATTTGTGACAAATTTTAACATAGAATAAACTAAAACTAAAAAATTTATAAAATGAAATTTATTTTTATTTCATCATAAATATATATTTTTTAATTTATTCTATTTTTTTCATCTTTACCAATTAAATTATGACAACTGTAATATATATTCTAATAAAATGGTTAAAATTTAATTCTTTATAAATTATTTTTCTATACTTTTTAAATAAATTTTATGTTATTATTTAATTTTAAATTTTTTTTTAGTTATTTATTTGTTTCGTGCATCGCATGGGTTCATATACTAGTATATTATATAAGGAAAATGGTCTTTTTAGTGAGAAGCCTTCTAAGAGTTTCAAACTCTCATTCTAAAATTATTGATTTTTCAATTTACAGAATTATTGACTAATTTATTTAATTTATTATTAATTAATTTAAAAATAATAATTATTTCTTAATTTATGGATTTCAAATGGAAAGATAACAAAATATTCTATAATCTCCCCAATCATAATCTCTCTCTCTCACCAATTTTCAAAAAATTAAAACATTTCTTCTTACTCGTTCTCTTCTTTCCCCAAACCATCTCCCTGTTAAAAAACCCTACATACCTTACATAGTTCTAATATTTTTTAAAGTGTCATATGTAACTTGCTTATCCCTAAAGAGATTATATCATGCAAGATAACATCACACCATTTTTATTATTTTTTTTCTAAGGTTGTTAAAGGTTAGTTAATATTTAATTTTTTTTCTTACTCATTACATTTTTATTTTTCAACAATACTATTTCTCAATTCTTTTACACCACATTACTTTCAATCTTTTTCTTTTTTTTTTGGCTTGAAGATCTATACTACATATATAAGCAAATGTAGTGGGTGTACTCTTAGGCCTCCAAATATCTATTCTTAAATTCTTATAAAATCTATTAAAATTTTAAAAAATTATGAGGCACTTAAGTTTCAAACTCACTTCTCTCCCAACACTTCCATTTAAAATAAAAATTATATTTTAATAATTTAATAATATATGCTCTTAGGATAGTAGTTATCCGAATATAAACTCATCAAGAAGAAGAAGAAGAAGAATAGAGAAAGAAAACTATCACAAAATTCAAAAATATTTGAATTGAAAATTTATATAAAGATAATTTATATCTATCAACAAGATTCAAAATAAAGATAATTTATATTTATCTATCCAATTTCACATCTCTCTTCCTATATAACCAATTATGTTTCAATTGATTATAAACACATAAAATTATTATGTTGCTCTTTCTCTTTCTCCCTTTCTCTTTCTCTCTATATATAATTTTATATTGTTATAGGTATAGCTAAAAAGTTTCACACAGTTGCATTCCCCCCCTCTCTATATATAATTTTATATTATTATAGATATGGCTAAAATGCTTCACACATATATATTTTTTGTCTAAATTTTAATTTTACCAAACTTGACTACTAGAGAGTTTTTTGAATTTCTTTTATTGTATCAATATTGAATATTATGTACCAAAATTACAACAACAAAAAAAATGTGTACGAAAATTATTTGTGTATCATTTTCATAATGAATTTCCCACCAAACTAAAAAACTCTTTCCTATTTGAGAATTTCAGAGTAATTTAACTTGGTCATTGAGTATCCATTATATTCTTTTGTTTAAAATTTTATCTTTCGATGATATTTTGGTGATGAGTTTACATAGTTTTTATGTTTCATGTAATATTTAATTTTACTTCTTTATGTTTGATATCAATTTTTTTTTTTAATAAGAAACTTGAATAATTAAATTTTTTATTTTGTTTTGTTTGTGGGTTGGCAATAGAATATTATTTTTATCATAGCAAAACATAGTTCTCAATTATATTATTCTTATTGATATTTCACTACAATTGTTTTTGACTTATTTATTTGTTTAATTGAATTACTTTTTATATTTTTTGTTATCAAAATCTCATCAAAAATAAATAATAAAAGACAATCAGTGTGGCATAACACATCATACATTTTCAATCCTATTTTTTAAGTTATTAATTTTAAATCATATACACCAGTGCATCGCACAGGTTACTTCTAGTATTAAATTATGCGAAACATGTGTAAAATTATTTAAAATGTAGGAGAATATATAAAAGGGGTGTTTGGCAATTTACTTTTTTTACTAAAATAGTCAATAAAGATAAAATAGATTAAAATAGTTAACAAGACAAAATGTCATATCTAAATCATAATTATTTCAATTTTTCTTTCACAATCATCAAATCAACTATAAAAATAAAAAATAAAAACTAACCAACTTTCTAAGGGTTTGTTTGGAATGTGGATTGATTTTTTGACTTTTTGACTTTTTGGCTAGGGCTAAAAAGCCTCTTTTTGGATGAACTTTTTGACTTTTTTTACTTTTGTGAGAGAAAAAATGAAATGATTATAGTTTAGATGTGACATTTTGTCTTATTGATTTTTTAGTCCATTTTATTTTTTTGTGACTATTTTAACCAAAAAGTTCCAAACTTTTTCTCTCCAAATGGGGGCTAAACAAATTTTTTTAATCAAGTTAAAATTGACAAAAATTAAAAAACTAATTAAAATAGTGAACTTCTCATTCTAGCCCAAAATCTGTATTGAAGTTTTAATTTTGTTGACATTATTTGCTTGTTTACAAACACTTAGTGGGCGATGATTTGAATGACCTAAATCAATATTATGGCTTATTTTAAAGTTTTATAAAAATACTTTTAAAAAAAATTTATTTTCTTATTTTTTGTGTTTTTTTATTGTTATTGATTTTTTTTAATATTTTAAGTAAATTTTTTATAAAATTTTTAGACATACTTAACATAAATATACTTAAAAAGTAAAAAATTTGTGAATTTTTTTTAAAAAAATTTACTAAATACCAAAAATATAAAAAAAATACGAGAATTCAGTACATTTCTTTATATTATTATGTATTTATTAATTTTTTATAAATTTTTTACTTTTTAAATATATCTACGTAAGGTGCATCTAAAAAAGTAAAAAAAATGTTTAAAATGTTAAAAATATTATCTAAAACTAAAAAAATACGAAAAAAAAAAAACTTAATTTTTAAAAAAATTAATCCAAAAAACTCAAACCAAATATATTGATTATTTTTTAGATTTTTTTGACTATTTTAATTATTTTAATAGGTTATTTTAGTTTTTATATTTAAAAAAATTGATTGAATTTTTTATATTGAAAAATATGTTTAAAATGATGGTGAGATATGACTAAAGTGCGCGGTCCTTTTTTCAAGTGAAAAAAAAAAAAAAAAATCTTTCGCTGACGTGGCAATTCACATCGTCGGGACAATGCCAAACAGCTAGATTTTGAATTTTTTGTTATAAAAATATTTGTTTTTAAGAAATTAAAATACTAAATATTGCGAATTAAAAATAAATTTATAAATTTGTAAGAAATTTTATTTTTAATTCTAAATTAAGAATTTAAAAAAATGACAATTTTCTTACAAATTTGACTCTTAATTCTAAAAATTACTAATTAAAGTAAATTACAAATTTGGGCAACATTTGACTTTTAATTATAAAAATTAGGAATTTTAAAAAATTGAAAAATTGTAAAAAATTTGACTTGCCATTACAAAAATTACAAATTAAAATAAAATTAATACTCAAATAGCCTAGAAGTTTGACTTTTAATTATAGAAATTCCGAATTAAAAATAATAGCAAATTTGTAAGAAAATTGACTTAAAATTTTAAAAATTCCGAATTAAAAAAATTGGCAACTTGGTAAGAAATTTGGCTATTGACGTTTAAAATTACGAATAAAAGTAAGTTAGAACTTGTTGGAAATGGTTGGGAAAATTTTAGGTAAAATATAATTTTTTTCTAACTTTGATCTATTATTTAGGTGGAACCCGTGCGTCAAATTTGGCGAGTTTAAGTGGTAACGCGTTCTATGCCGCGTTGTGATTCATGTAGTATATTTGGTTGCTCAAAACCATTATCGGGTAAATGGGAAATTGAAGCCAAAGTGAGTTCCATGGAAATGGAGTTTTGGTGGAAATTCCTTAAGGTTGGAAAATGGCTTGTCTCACATTGATTTGGTGGGAAATTTTGAATGGGTTTATAAGGCATGTGATTGGAACTTGGTGTGTGCCCCAAGGGGTACCCAAGTTTTGTAGAGAGGGAGGTTATGGACAAAATGGGCTAGACCCATTGGATTCAAAAATCACCACATGCGCGCTGCCGCTGTCCGATCGAGCAAGCTGGGCTGGGCCTGGGCTTGGGCACGGGTGTGAGATTGGGCTGGGCTTGTTCGGCCAAATACTAATATTTTTGGGCCAAAAATATTTGAATTTAAATTTTATTTTTTGAAATAAAATTTGTCCAAAAATTCATTCCGAATTTCTATCCAGATTTAAATTTCAATTTTTTAATTCAAAATTGTTGCACCTTTTCACAGACAGATCCGAATCTGTCCAAACCGAATTTGTTCTGTCCAAATTCAAATCCACCAAAAACAGGTTTTTGAATTGTTTGAAATTCAAACCAAACAGTGCCTATCTGTTTAATTTAAATTGAACAGGTATTGTACCTGTTTAATACAAAATTAGCAGCCACCAAGCCACCACTTCATCTCTATAAATAGACTAGTCCCTCATTTGGATTTTGATTCCAATTTTCGTCAATCCTTGCTGCAATATCATCTCTGCATTTTTGCTGTATTAATTCCATTATTTTCTTGTCTGAAAGAGTGTATACACTAAGTGCGTTCGTTGAACAAATAAATTGTAGTACTGTATTTATTTGTTATTGATCATTTCATCCTGGGAGATAAACGTCCATATTCTGAAAGCACCGAGGAGAGGACGAATCTGTCTTAAGGACACAGTGTCGAACATTGGACTTGATCAGAATAATATTCAAGATATTAACCAAGTAAGTTATTTATTTATTTTCTGTTTTTATTATTTATTTAAATCAGATTTTAATTTTGTTTTTGTAACAAAATAAAATCTGTTTTTATTTATTTAATTCTATTTCTAGTTTGATTTTTGTAATCAAACATTCTCTCTCATTTTCTATTTTTCTTTTATATTCTGTTTGTCGTTTAGTATTCAAACAGAATTAATTAATTTAATTACAGTGAAGATTGTCCAACAATCTTAAGACATAATATTTTTTAGTGTCTTTATTGTATTTAATTTTCTGTGTTTTCAAAGTGATATTCTGGTTGGAAAATACAAATAGTAATTATAAACTATTTGACAGATAGTAGTAATATACTGTCTATTTTCTTTGACAACTAGTAGTAATATACTGGTGTCATTAACAATTGCAGAATATTTTTTGGTGTTACAGAAAATTATTGTGGTATTTTATTTTTCTAATTTTAGTAACAAGGAAAATAAAATTATTTTGTGTTTATTTTCTGGTTTTGGTAACTAGAAAATTAATTTGTGATTTGTTTATCTGATTTTTGTAATCAGATATTATGGCTACTACAACTGAATCTGCAACTGGAAGTGGTTCTCCAATTGTTACACCAACTCCGGTCCCTATCCAGAACCATGTTCAAGTACCAATAAATCATGGAGAAAAAGGGGAAAAATTTAATGGTACTGAGTTTAACAGATGGCAGCAGAAGATGCTGTTCTAACTTACAACTCTTAATTTGGCCCGGTTTCTCCATGAAGAGGCTCCAGCACTTAAAGAGGGTGAAAGTGATCGGCAAGTTGTTGTCGCTGTAAATGCTTGGAAACATTCAGATTTCCTATGCAGAAACTATATCCTCAATAGCCTTGACAACATGCTGTATAATGTTTACAGTCCTCTGAAATCAGCAAAAGAATTGTGGGATTCTTTGGAGAAGAAATACAAAACAGAGGATGTCGGTACGAAGAAATTTGTTATTGGTAAATTTCTAGACTTCGTTATAGTAGACTCCTAAACGGTAATTTATCAAGTTCAAAATTTTCAATTAATTTTACATGATATTCATTCTGAGGATATGTTTCTGAGTGAGTCTTTCCAAGTCGCTGCTTTAGTGGAAAAGTTACCACCGGCTTGGAAAGATTTCAAAAATTATTTAAAACATAAACGCAAAGAGATGACCATGGATGAACTTATTGTAAGACTAAGAATTGAGGAAGATTACCGTAAGGCTGAAAAGAGGAATGAGAAAAATCTCATTGAGTCCAAGGCTAATGTGGTTGAACAAGTTCACAAACCACATAACAAAAAGAGAAAATTTACTGGAGATGGTCCTAAACAAGGCGACAACAATGGCAATAAGAAATTTAAAGGAAAATGCTATAACTGTGGCAAGACTGGACATTGAGCTTCTGACTGCCGCCGCCCTAAGAAGGATCATGGAAGTACAAGCAAGAAGACCACCAATCAAGCCAATGTAATTGAATTAGATTACATCTCTGACGTAGTGAATGACATCAACCTCTCTGCTGTGGTGTCTGAGGCTAATTTGGTTAGAAATCCCAAGGAATTGTGGGTTGACACCGGGGCAACTCGTCATATTTGTGTGGACAAGAAGATATTCACTACCTACAATGAGGCTGCAAATGGTGAACAACTTTTCATGGGAAATTCGTCTACTTCTACTGTGGTTAGACAAGGTAAAGTGATCTTGAAGATGACATCAGGGAAAGAACTGGCCCTCAACAACGTACTACATGTACCTGACATCCGGAAGAATTTGGTTTCGGGCTCTTTGTTAAGTAAAAATGGTTTTAGGCTTGTATTTGATTCTGATAAATTTGTATTATCAAAGAGTGGTATGTATGTTGGTAAGGGATATATGAGTGATGGTCTCTTCAAATTAAATGTAATGACAGTTGTACCGAAAGTTGCTATGAATAAGAATAACACATCTTTTCTTTATATTCTTAAGTCGAATTTATGGCATGGTAAATTAGGACATGTGAATTTTGATGCTTTGCGTAGATTAATTGGTTTGGATTATATACCAAAGTTTGAAATTAATCCTAATCATAAATGTGAAATTTGTGTAGAAGCGAAACTAACTAAGGTTTCATTTAAATCGGTTGAAAGGAAAATCGAACCTCTAGAATTAATTCATACAGACGTGTGTGATCTTAAATTTGTTCAAACTAGAGGAGGCAAAAAGTATTTCATAACATTTATCGATGATTGCACAAGATATTGTTATGTTTATTTACTTAGAAGTAAAGATGAAGCCTTAGAAATGTTTAAACTCTACAAAACAGAAATTGAAAATCAACTTGGTAAAAGTATTAAAATGGTTAGAAGTGATAGGGGTGGTGAATATGATGCACCATTAAATGAATTTTGTGCACAACATGACATTATTCACCAAACTACAGCACCTTATTCTCCACAGTAAAATAGAATTGCTGAAAAGAAGAATAGAACCCTAAAAGAAATGATGAATGCCATGTTACTAAGTTCAGGCTTACCACAGAACTTGTGAGGGGAAGCAATATTGTCTGCTAATTATGTTCTTAACAGAACACCCCACAAGAAAACCAACAGCACTCCTTATGAATTGTGGAAAGGTCGACCGCCTTCCTACAAATACTTAAAAGTGTGGGGGTGTTTGGCAAAAGTTGAAGTTCCTGTTCCTAAAAAGACTAAGATTGGACAAAAAACAGTAGATTGTGTGTTTATTGATTATGCTCAGAATAGTAGTGCATATCGGTTTCTAACTTATAAATAAGAAATACCTGATATAAATGTGAACACTATTATAGAATCAAGGAATGCTGTGTTTTTTGAATATGTCTTTCCTTACAAGAAATGACAGGAATTAAGTTTATAGAAAAGAACTTATGATTGTACACAAAGTCAAGAGACTAATGACAATCAAACACAAGAGACTAGTAATGGTCTCGACCAATAGGATTTAATTGATGATGAACCAAGACGAAGTAAGAGAGCGAGAACTTCAAAATCCTTTGGTCCAGATTTCCTAACATACCTGTTAGAAAATGAACCTCAAAGCTTTACGACATGAATGACAGGTCCTGAAACACCTTTGTGGAAAGAGGCTGTTAATAATGAAATTGAATCCATTATGCAAAATCATACTTGGAAATTGGTGGATCTACCACCAGGTTCTAAACCTGTTGGATATAAATAGATATTCAAGAGAAAAATGAAGGCAAATGGTTCAATATACAAGTATAAAGTAAGACTTGTAGTAAAAGATTACAGACAAAAGGAAGGTCTGGACTATTTTGACACATATTCTCCTGTGACAAGAATAACATCCATTCGTATGCTTATTGCTATAGCAGCGTTGTTTAAATTAGAAATACATCAAATGGATGTTAAGACAGCTTTCTTAAACGGTGATCTAAATGAAGAGATCTATATGGAGCAACCCGAAGGGTTTGTAATGCCAGGGCAAGAAAAGAAAGTTTGTCGGCTTGTAAAATCTCTTTATGGATTAAAACAAGCACCTAAGCAATAGCATGAAAAATTTGATCATGCAATGCTTACTAATGGGTTTAAAATAAATGAATGTAACAAGTGCGCCTATGTTAAAAATACTGACCAAGGATATATCATAGTTTGTCTTTATGTGGATGACATGCTTATCTTTGGAAGCAGTCAAAACATGATCAAATCAATTAAGCAAATGCTTAACAGAAGATTTGATATGAAAGATATGGGGGGTCGTAGATGTTATATTAGGAATGAAAATTACTAAAACATCTGATGGATATGCATTATCTCAATCACATTATATTGAGAAAATTCTTGGTAAATTTATTAAGGATGATATGAATGTAGCAAGAACACCTGTAGACATTAGTCTTTATTTATTGAAAAATAAAGGTGATACAGTGTCTCAGTTAAAATACTCCCAAATCATTGGAAGCTTAATGTACCTAATGAATTGTACTTGTCTTGACATAGCTTATGCAGTGAGTAAATTGAGTAGGTACACTAGTAACCCTGGAGAAGACCATTGGAAAGCGATCATTCGGGTTCTTAGATATCTAAGATTTACTCGTGATCATGGTTTGAACTTTACTCAATATCTAGCAGTACTCGAAGGTTTTTGTGATACCAATTGAATATCGGATACTATAGATTCAAAATCCACTAGTGGATATGTCTTTACTCTGGGAGGCGCTGCTGTTTCTTGGAAGTCCACAAAACAAACATGCATCGCACGATCCACAATGGAATCCAAGTTTATTGCTTTAGACAAGGCAGGAGAAGAAGTAGAATGGCTTCGTCACTTCTTAGAAGACATTCCAATGTGGCCAAAACCTGTGCCAGCTATTTGCATTCATTGTGATAGTCAATCTGTAATAGGCAGGGCACAGAATCATATGTATAACGGTAAGCCATGACATATTCGTCGTCGACATAATACCGTAAAACAATTGTTGTCAAATGGAATAATCTCAATAGATTATATAAAATCTAAAGAGAATATTGCAGATCCGTTAACAAAAGGTTTGACAAAAGAGCAAGTGTATAGTTCATCGAAGGGGATGAGATTAAAGTCTATTACATAAGAGTCATCATAATGGTAACCCTACTTATATGACTGGAGATCCCAAGAACTAAGTTCAAAGAGACAACTAAGTTATGTGTGGCTCGCCAGAAATCACCAAGGGATTACAATTCCTTATCCATTCCTATGGTGAGAGTGATATCTGCAACATGTGTTGTCTGCAGGGGTATAAGGATAAGCTTTGCTTTCAATGATTACTTATATCTTGATTAAGGCATAAAATCAAGACGAGTATAAGGAGATACTCACAATAAGAATTACCTATATGAGTGTCGAACTGGGACCGGTTCTATGATAATGAAGAGGCTAAATTCTCTAGAAACATTTATGAAAATCAGGAGCGTTCAAGACCAAAATGAACACAACAGTGAGAACCATGATGTGTTAGAAGATATTTTGTGTGAAATCTATTGTCTTGGCTTACACAAACGGCTGAACAATTCAAGGCATCGCGTCTATTGGTTAGCTAGTAAGTCTGATAGGTTATCACTAGGAAAGGTTCAAGGCCGAAAGCTACCTATCCTGATACAAGATATTTTCGACTTATACTCTTTCGATAAAATCTGCATATTGTTGCATTTCCGTTGTCATCAAATTCCGTTCATATGGGGAATTGTTGGAAATGGTTGGGAAAATTCTAGGTAAAACAGAATCTTTTCCTAACTTTGGTCTATTATTTAGGTGGGACCCGTGCGTCAAATTTGGCGGGTCTAAGTGGTAACGCGTTCTATGCCATATTGTGATTGACGTGGTATATTTGGTTGCTCAAAACAATTATCGGGTGAATGGGAAATTGAAACCAAAGTGAGCTCCATGGAAATGGGGTTTTGGTGGAAATTCCTTAAGGTTGGAAAATGGCTTGTCCCACATTGATTTGGTGGGAAGTTTTGAATGGGTTTATAAGGTATGGGATTGGAACTTGGGGTGTGTCCTAAGGGGTACCCAAGTTTTGTAGAGAGAGAGGTTATGGGCAAAATAGGCTAGACCCATTGGATCCAAAAATCACCATACGCGCGTGCGCCGCCACCGTCCGTCCGGTTGGGCCTAGGCTTGGGCGCGGGTGCGTGGTGTGAGGTTGGGTTGGGTTTGTTCGGCCCAATATTGATCTTTTTGGGCCAAAAACATTTGAATTTAAATTTTATTTTTTGAAATAAAATTTGTCCAAAAATTCATTCTGAATTTCTATCCAAATTTAAATTTCAATTTTTGAATTCAAAATTGTTGCACCTCTTCACAGACAGATCCGAATCTGTCCAAACCGAATTTGTTCTGTCCAAATTCAAATCCACCCAAAATAGGTTTTTGAATTGTTTGAAATTCAAACCAAACAATGCCTATCTGTTTAATTTAAATTGAACAGGTATTGTACCTGTTTAATTCAAAATTAGCAGCCACCAAGCCACCACTTCATCTCTATAAATAGACTAGTCCTTCATTTGGATTTCGATTCCAATTTTCGTCCATCCTTGCTGCAATATCATCTCTGCATTTTTGCTGCATTAATTCCATTATTTTCCTGTCTGAAAGAGTGTAGACACTAAGTGTGTTCGTTGAACAAATAAATTGTAGTACTGCATTTATTTGTTGTCGATCATTTCATCATGGGAGATAGACGTCAATATTCTGAAAGCACCGAGGAGAGGACGAATCTGTCTTAAAGATACAGTGTCAAACATTGGACTTAATCAGAATAATATTCAAGATATTAATCAAGTAAGTTATTTATTTATTTTCTGTTTTTATTATTTATTTAAATCAGATTTTAATTTTGTTTTTTTAACAAAATAAAATCTGTTTTTATTTATTTAATTCTATTTCTAGTTTGATTTTTGTAATCAAACATTTTCTCTCATTTCCTATTTTTCTTTTATATTATATTTGTCGTTTAGTATTCAAACAGAATTAATTAATTTAATTACAGTGAAAATTGTCCAACAGAACTAACCTCCAAAAACCAACTTTTCATTATAAAATTATGAATTATAAAAAATAAAAAATAAAAAAAATTAGAACTAGCCTACAAAACCAATTGATAAGTATATTTAATCTATTTTAAAAATATTAACGAATTTATTAGTGTATATGGATATAATATTTACATAAAAATGTATATTAATTTTAATATTGAACAACAAATTAATTTATAAAAAAATATATATTAATTTTAATATTTTTACAAACTGTTAATTTAATTTTTGTACTTATCAAAAAATTAAATATTTATTTACTTGGTGAAAATGTAAACATAATTTTTTAATATTTATAAATGAAGAACAAATTTTAAAAAAACAAAAATGGAAGAAGCGTTCATGTTTGAGGGTTAACAAATGTGGATTGTTTTCTATGACAACTGAAACAACAAATTTCGAACTAGAAAAAAAAAAAGAAAAAAAAAATGTTAATATGTCTAGATTGGCAATTCTACAACGAAATACCATCAATAGGACCCAAAATACAATGCGATTTGAAGCAGCGGACGGGAAAAAAAAAATAGCAAAAGAGAGTCAGAAAAAACAAGAAGAAGAACATAAATAAGATCAGTTACAAGTCTTTGACGGTTGACGATTTGAAATGAAGAAAGTCAGCAGTGTGGTCTGCTAAGAGAGATCCGCCGGTGCTGATGTGTTTCACTTCTTCACCGACTTTCAGCGGCTACGCCTGAAGGAGACGAGAAAGATGAGAGAGTTGTTTTTCAAAGCTGCTTTGAAAAGTTTATGGGTTGGTCAAATATTCAAAGGGTAAAATGGTCTTTTACCTTTTGTGGCTTAGCAGCGATCAACAACAAATTGGGAAGCTTCTATTTACACACACAACATACACTTTCTACGCATCTCCCCTCACTACACTTTCTACACACCTCATTCATTAAGTGTGTGTATAGAGGGGGTTTAATGTGTGTAAATAGAAGCTCCCAACAAATTGGGGAGCCTCTATTTGCACGTCCCCATTCCCCTCTTTGCACACACTTAATAAAAATTATTTTTATTATAATTTTATTTTCAAGTGAAATTACTATTATAGACATCAAATAAATACATTCGAAAGTTGAATGTCGAAAAAATGATTAAAATTCAGAATTATACTTCCGAACCAATTGTTTATTGAAAAAGATGTGTATAGAGTGTAATGAGTGTGTGCAAATAGAAGCTCCCAACAAATTGAGCCTTAGGAACAGTAAGGCCTTTTTTTTTTTTTTTTTTTTTTTTTTTTTTTTTTTTTTTTTTTTTTTTTGAAGAGGCTAAAATAGCCTCTAACTGCCTATATAAGTATATTTTTTGCTTGCAATATTTTTTTTTTTGGGGGGGGGGGGGGGGAAGCAAATTCTGGCCTATTTTGAGATGTTGGTTAAAAGTTAATTTTTTTATTTTTTAAAAAAATATTTAAGTCATATCACCTCTTTATTTTTTTTTATATATATTTTTAAAAATAAAAAATAAAAATCAACTTTCAACTTACATTCCAAAATAAACCTCCGCCAAGGACAAGTCTATGTTCTCGTTTCCGAATTCTATTGATTTTCTCCAAGGTTATTGGATAACACATTTTTCTCTTGTTTTTCTCTTTATTACCAATGGATGTAATATGCAATAAAAAATGTCATAATTTGAAATATAATTTACTGGCAACTCATCTGGAACTTAACTATTTTAGTTAATTTTTAAAACTATTTTAAGAGATCGTTTGAGAAGTTAGCTATTTTAGTTGGCCTTTTTATTATTTTGCTTGGCTGAAAAAGTTGTGCGTGGAAAATTAGTTGATTTTTATTTTTATTTTTGTAGTTGATTTGATAATTGTGAGAAAAAAATAAAATGATTATAATTTTGATGTAATATTTTATTTTATTGGCCATCTTAGCCTATTTTATCTTTATTAACTATTTTAACTAAAAAAAGCTACCAAACTCACTTTCCAAACAACCTTGTCTAGTTAAAAAAGTTATGTTTGGAATGATATTGGACTTTTTTTTATAGTTGGTTTGGTAATTATAAAAGAAAAAGTGAAATGATTATAATTTAAATATGATATTTTATCTTATTAATTATTTTAATATATTTTATATTTTATTGCTATTTTAATCCAATCCATGTTCCCAAACATAAAAATATGATACGAACAACTTATATAACTAAGAACAAATGGTAAAATTTATTATTTATTAATTTTAAATTTTCTTTTTTAATTGATTGTAATTTGTGATTTTTTATTTAAAAAAAAAAACTCTGCCTATTCAACCCTCTTTTTAAAAAGGATTGGGCGAGCCATACATCCAGATTAGAGGATATTATTTGGGTTTATGAGGCCTACATAGATTCGGTGTCCATAATTCAAATAGTTAATTTTATAAAAGTTTTTGTGTATATCATTTACAAACAAAATTAGATCGATCTGATAATTACAAGATCAGTCACAAGTCTTTGACGGTCGACGGTTTGAAGCAGCGGACAGGAAAAAAAAATAGCAAAAGAGAGTCAGAAAAAGTAAGAAGAAGAACAGAAATAAGATCAGTCACAAGTCTTTGACGGTCGACGGTTTGAAATGAAGAGAGTTAGCAGCGTGATCTACCTGAGAAAGATCCGCCAGTACTAGTTTACTTCTTCACCGACTTTTAGCGGCTGCGCCTGAAGGAGGTTAGAAAGATGAGAGAGTTGTTTTTCAAAGCTGCTCTGGAAAGTTTATGGGTTGGTCAAATATTCAAAGGGTAAAATGATCTTTTTACCTTCTGTGGCTTAGCAGCTATCAACAACGAATTGAGCCTTTTTTCGGGTTTTTTTTTTTCTTTTCAAGAGGCTAAAAAGAGCCTCTAACCGCCTATATAAGTATATTTTTTGCTTGCAATATGGGAGGGGAGGGGAGGGGAGGGGAGGGGAGGGGAGGACAGGACACGCAAATTTTGGCCTATTTTTGATATGTTGTTTAAAAATTAATTTTTTAATTTTTTAATTTTTTTTAAGTGGTATTACCTCTCTATTTTTATATATTTTTTTTTAAAAAAAAAATTAGAAAGTGAACTTTTAGCTTAGTTTCCAAAATAAGCCTTTGTCAAGGACAAGTCTCTGTTATCTTTTCCGAATTCTGTTGATTTTCTCCGAGGTTATTGCATAACACATTTTTCTCTGTTTTTCTCTTTATTACTAATGGATGTAATATGCATTAAAAAATGTCATAATTTGAAATATAATTCACTTGGAACTCATTTGAGAAATTAACTATTTTAGTTAATTTTTTAAACTATTTTAAGAGATCGTTGAAAAGTTATCTATTTTAGTTGGCTTTCTTATTATTTTGCCTGGCTAAAAGAGTTGTGTGTGGAAAGTTAGTTGATTTTTATTTTATTTTTGTAGTTGATTTGATCGTTGTGAAAAAAAAAATGAAATAATTATAGTTTTGATGTATCATTTTATTTTATTGGTTATCTTAACCTATTTTATCTTTATTAACTATTTTAACTAAAAAAAGCTACCAAACTCACTTTCCAAACAACCTTGTCTGGTTAAAAAAAAATTGTGTTTGAAATGATATTGGACTTTTTTTTTTTAGTTGCTTTGATGATTGTAAAAGAAAAAGTGAAATAATTATAATTTAAATATGACATTTTATCTTATTAATTATTTTAAAATATTTTATATTTTATTGCTATTTTAATCCAATCCATGTTCCCAAACATAAAAATATGATAGGAACTACTTATGTAACTAAGAACAAATGGTAAAATTTATTAATTATTAAGGAAAGTGCCTCGTAGCCCGACTTTTAGAGGCTCGAAATGGAGAAAGAGGGAGAGAAGAGAGGAAACAGAGGAGAAAGAGGGAGAGAAGAGAGGAGGAAGGGAAGAAGCAAAGGAGAAGCAGAGCCTCGCCACCGCCACCGCCGCCGCCGATCGTCGCAGCAGACCATCGCCTCGCCCAGCCCCGGTCGTCTGCCCAGCCTCGCCGACGTCGCAGCACCACCACCGTCGCCTCGCCGTCGCAGCCGCCGTCGGTCGTCTGCCAGCCCCGGTCGTCTGCCCAGCCTCCCCTCATCCTCCAACCGATTTTTATGGCCTCCTCCCCTCCCTCCTCCTCTTCTTCCTCCTCCTTTCTCTTCTTCTCCCTTCTTCTTCTTCTTCTTCGTTCTGCAACAAAACCAGGGAAGAAAGAAAACAAAAAAAAAAAAAAAAAAAAAAAAAAAAACCTCGACACCAAAACGACGTCGTTTTGGTGTCGAGCCAGATTTCAAGCCGTGTTATTCGGGCTACGTAGCACTGCCGAATTATTAATTATCTTTTTTAATTGATTGTAATTTGTGATTTTTTATTTTTAAAAAAACTCTTGCGCATTCAACCCTCTTTTTAAAAAGGATTGGCCAGCATGCATCTAGATTGGAGGGTATTATTTGGGTTTATGAGACCTACATAGATTCGGTTTCAATAATTTAAACAGTTAATTTTATAAAAGTTTTTGTGTATATCATTTACAAATAAAATTAAATTGATCTAATAATTATAACTTATTTAATTTATTATATTATTATTAAAAAAATAAATTATTTATTTTCAAAAATACAAGTATCGTTACTTTTTTTATAACAAATAAAATAAATTATGATTATTAAATTAACATAATTTCTTTATAAAAAAAATATACATAATATATGTAACAAAATAAATAATTTAAATTATGATTAACGTGAGTGAATAAATTTTAGAAAAATATTTCCTACCACTAATTCAACACCACTAATGCACCACTAATGACATGGCATTATGAGGACCCTAATATTGATGTGATAGTTTGGTTTTTTTATTTTTTTTCCTTAGACTTTGCCAACTCATTAGTGGTACTTTTAAAGCTTCCAATTTAAGTAATGATACATAGTTCTAATTTGAGAGCTTTAAATGGAGCTCTAGTGAGGTAAAAGAGAGAGTAGAGAGAGAGAAGTGTAGATCCCACCTTTACATGGATACTTTTCACATTATTAAAATTGTATTAGAGATCTTAAATTAAACTTTCAAACATTATTATTCTAATTTAGGCCAAGTTTGGCATGTCCCCAAAAAGCTAAAAAGCCAAAAAGTTACACAAAAAGTTAAAAAGTTATCACCATTCACCAAAAAAAATATTAAAAAATTAATTTTCCACACAAAATTACAACTTATCAATCTGACATGTTGAGATCTGTGCTGCGTTTGTTAAGAAAAGTTGCACAGTTTGGGTGCAATTTTCACACACTGTTGTTCGGCCCGTGGGGGCCCATCACGGGTCCCGTTTTGATTATCTGAACCGTACAATGTGTAGAACTCGTCGAGTATTATATATTTGTAAAAAATCACATTGATCGGATATCAATAAGTACATGATCAAATCAGTTTTGTATAAAAAAATGGATGGTGTTATAATTAGGCCTAGTTTGGCATAATACAAAAAAGTCAAAAAGTCACTATCTTATTTAAGTCATATCATCTCATTTAAATCACATCATCTCTTTACCATATCACTTCAAACCCAACCCATATTTCACATTTTTTCGTAAAAAGTCAAAAAGTGCACTTATTTAGATCATCCCAAATAACCCCCTAACGATTGAAAAAAAAACAAATCTGATCAGATAGCTATCGATATCCGATTAACGTGATTTTTTTATAGGCATATAGTACTTGACGAGTTCTACACATTGAACGGTTCAGATTATCAAAATGGGACCCGTGATGGGCCCCCATAGGCCGAACAAAACCGTCCAGTGCAATGCCCAAAAAGTAGCCAATAATTTCTTACCATCTATTCGGATGTGCAGATTGTACGACTGTACAATACACATCTCTAATATTCTCCTACACACTTCTTTATACAATTTTTTAATACATATTTTTCATAAAAAGTCAAAAAGTTAACCCAAATATCCTGTGTGTGTCAATTTCCGACCACACTGCCAAACAGGTACTCAGCTGGAGAACACTGGCAGAATAGATTAAGCCCGAACGACCTGTCAACAAAAAGAAGAGGTTCCGGCAGTGGTTCGTCCACCCGGGGGCACTCCGACGATCAAGTCAGTTATCTCTCAAAGATAGCAAAAGTGCTTAACTCACTATTCAGAATACAAAAAACATACCTTAGACCCACGAAGGTACCTCTCTTTTATAGCCAACACTGACCTAATTCCAATAGAAGCCTAGCTCCAATGGATTCTGTCTTAATGTTAATCTTGGACTCCCAGTTAGATTGGGATAAACTCTCTAAGAGTCTTATCTTTATTCAGACTGAAGTTCTCCCCAATTCTAGGGCTCTTGTCCTTTATCCGCTTATCTCAGATTCCGGTATTCTCACAGATAACCTCGGCTTTGTCGAGATTACCTCGGCATCATGACCAGCACACGTGGCACCTCGGCTGACACTTCAATGCCACCTCGGCTGACACTTCGGTGCCACCTCGGCCACATGTTGTCATCCAAAAATTATGTCCCCACAACTGCTCCTTAGGTTCTATTACCTCGGCATCCTGAGGTGATGGAACCTATATCATTCATTCCATTTAGCATATCAGCTAAACTCGCTTTATCCTTCATTACTGAGGTCATCATTCATCGACTCAATACGACCAAGACTTAGTCTGTTTTCATCAATGCTTCAGAACCAATACTGAAGTTTGTTCAAGTTTCTCAGCCGAAATCATCCCCCTAGCTGAGGTCCTGCTCCATTAAATCAAGAACTCCAAGAGTTTCAACACGCGTATGAGTTGTCATGCATGGTATTTCAACCGTCTCAGCTATGCGTCCTTCCCCCACTGAGCTGTGTTTGACACGCGCCATCAAGTCGCATCTCACTCGCGTGCGCCGTCTGACAAGCGCGTCGTTCTAGGCACCATAATTGCCATTTTGCCGCCATTTCATGTGTTTGATCAAAATCACTTCTCTCTCTCCGTCTTTTCACTTCTTTACCATTGTTTTCGTGCAAGTTCTCTCTCTCTACTCTCCCAAATCCGCCATTGTTTCAAGCTCTCAAGCTCTGCAACCATTTCCATTCTTCCTCTCCGGCGAAGCTTTTGCTGATCTTCTCCAATTGTTGCTATCATTTGACTCCGGCGTACCTCACACCGGCTTCATTCTCTTTGGTGAGTTATTTCTGTCCCCTTCGTTTTAATTTCTTGTTGTTCTTTAAACTGTTGCGCTTGTATGCTGCTACTGTGATTACATCTATGTTCTTGAATCTTCATTTGTGTGTTGAATTCAATCATGTATGAGGGCATGTTCTTGTTTATTTTGCCGCTGTTTTTGGCCTCGCACCCTTGTACACACTCTATCACTATGTTCTTGATGGTTCATCTTTTTTCTTGATTCTGAATCATATTCTTGTTTCTGTTTTCTGTGTTTTCTCCAGATTCCTGACTTCAATTCTTGTCTCCATAGTCTTAGGTTTGGGATTTGTTGTAGAACCCACGAATTTTAGGAAAAATTGAAACAAACTTCGCTTAGATCCTCAAAATTTCTTGCCCCATCATTCTTCTAGGTTTTGCCGAGGTCCCTCCAACCTCTATAAAACACACTCTTCTGAAATCCAACACCTTCCCCCAAGCCGACATCATGGGTATGTGGAGGCATAGGGTAGACACCCCAACTAAGTTAGAATACTTTAGGCAGGAGTTTTCCATCCCAGCCGACGTTCACCTTAGGTTGGCTGGGGAGGACGATTCCATCATGCCCACAGTTGGCTCCATGCCCTTCCCAATTATAGCTTTCATAGAGTGTGGACTTAGGCTCCCTTTTGACATCCTTTTTTGAGAAGTCCTTCACTACTATAAACTCAACCCAATGCAATTAGCCATTAACTCCTACAGAGTCTTCAATGGTATCATAGCTCTAGCTAGCCGAGAAAAAGCTAGGGTAACTTTAGCCGACATACAATACTATTACACCATGTGTGGCCTTAAGTTAGAAAAAGGCTACATTTACTACCTTAAGCCGAGGTCCACAGAATACAAACTCGTTGTTGACCTTCCAGACTCCAACAAAGGAGCTGGGGACGATTACTTCATTGTTTCGGGCAACTGGGAGTTCGCTCTAGACGAGGACTTTCACCTCTGCCCTTTTAGCCGTACATTATTCAAAGAGGAAGATAGTAAGAACCAAGTGTTATATTTACTTGCTTTCAAGTCTTTAATACTTTGCTCCTTCTATATGTTCTGAAATCTGTTTTTTTCTTGCAGTTCTTCCACAGCCACCCAAGGACTTTCGCAAGTCCTTCTTTCCCAGTAAGGACCTCAAAAAGTTGTTGGATCTGCTAGTTGAGCGGCGGAGAGCTCCTTTGCTGCTCAACTTCATCCCGACTTACAAGTCGGTGTTTCCCAACGTCTCGAAGAAGAAGAAAAGCAAATCTCCCCCTTCTGCCACAACTCCTCTAACAGCTTCATCTCCTCGGCCAGATTAGGGATCAACCTCTGATCTAGCAGAACAACCGTCGACCTTGGCTGCACAACTGATCCCTCCATCCCAACACAAACGTCGACGTCGAACTGCAATTGCCGTCGAGATGGGTTGCAAGAAAGCTGTTGCAAAAGACCTCCTTGCCGACATCTCCAACACTGTCACCACACAACCTTCTCCATCCCAGTCTCAACCAAAACCAAAACCCAAAAGACTGAAGAAGGCCCAACCTAAGGCAATGGTGACTCAGATCGACTCTGAGGATACCTTGTCGATCTCCAAAATTGCCGAGGCAGAAAAGAGTGCCACCGCCGCCGAGAAGAGGCCCGCCGAGGCTACTCCCTTTAAGTCAACACAGTCAAAAAGGCCGGGGTCTGAATCCGCTACAGCCTCGGGGTCTATGAAATTCGATGCCCCTTGGGCTCATCCAATCACCATCGAGGACAAGCCGGTCAGGACTGGCGACAGTGCCGACGACATTAAAGTTAGCGTTGCCTTCTCTACCGCATTGCTCCTTCCCGAAGATCTCAATCATAACACCAAGATGAATGAGTATGAAAATTTTGCCCTAATGTTGCAGCATTCCATACAAGTAAGCCCCTTACACTTGGTATTTTCACATTTTTCTATTTCTCATACTTAAAAAATTTTACTAACTTCTGTTCTGTTCATATCTTCTAGGCGATCCAGCACGCCCACTCCTTTGTAATGCAAGCCTTCAGCATTGAGAAGGAGTTGGCTAACAAGACCAGGGAGGCTGCCAACTTGTCTAAGTCCCTTAGCAAAGGCGAGGGAAAAATGAAGGCCTTGACAGATCAGGCCAAGGCAGCAAAGAAAGCTCAGGACGAGGCCGAGGAAAAAGCTGATGCTACAGAGGCCATTGCCAAGGTCCTTGAGGCTGAAAAGAAATAAGCCGAAGCAAAGATGGTAGAGGCCCAAAAAGAGCTTCAAGATGCCCTGGCCACAAAAGAGGTCGAGATCAAGGCGGCTGATGAGAAGGCGTACGCCGAGGGGGCAGTCGACGTCAAGGAAGATTACAAGAAACAACTGAAGTAGGCATGCAACAAGGGTTTCACCCTTGGTTGGATGGCCGCTCTGAAGAAGTTGGTTGTCCCTGAGGATTCTCCCCTAAAAAATGCCAGTAACCTCATCTTGCCATTCTCCCATACTCTAAGGCAATCCGAGGACGAGGCTGAGTCCGAGGAGGAAGCTGAGGCCGAAAAGTAAAAAGAAGCTGTTAGAGCCAAGTCCCCTACTCTGAATGAGCAAGTCATGGACTTGTCTCAGGATGAGGTCTCCAAAAATGCTTCCCCTGAGAAAACGACGTCTGACGCGCCTATCGCCGAGAAGAGCATCGACCAGACTCTTCAAGAGATCGATGCAGAGCTCGCGGCTGAGAAAGCTGCCGAGAAGTCTTCCCAACTGTCTTTTGGGGCTGAGACATAACCCGCCGCCGATGCCGAGTAGTTTAATTTGACGCTTTTCTCTATTTCTTGTATCTTGTTCTTTTTCTCTTACTTTTGAAACATTGTAAGCTTTAATTTGGCCGACGTGCACTTTTGTAATCTGAACAATTACTCTTCAATGTCAGGCCGAAGTACCTTCTTTCCTTATCTGAATGCACTCTCTAATTTCTTCTTTCAGTGTGTTTGAATGTTTGTCGTCTTTTTATTCTTGTATGATTCTATACTTAAAATAATTTGCATGTCTTTGAAGTACACCTTAACTGTGCAATCTCCTCAAGGTAACTTACCTCGGATATACCCACCGACTATTTATCTCGGCCTTGGCTTAACACTTGAAAACATTATAGAAAATATTTTCACAAGTACTAAATAAAACCTGCCACTTTATTTTTACTTAGCAAGACTTCTATCTTCAAATATCTTCTAGGTCTTGGTAATATGGTAATCTCGGCAAATGCGCAGATAATTCTTTAGAATTAATTTCGACTTAACTTCAACTTGTAAATTGTTCTTAAAATTTAACAAGTGTTAAACCAATTTTCTATCAACATGACCCCGGCTTAACTTCAACTTGTAAATTCTTCTCAAAATTTCAACAAGTGTTAAACCAGTTTTAGCATGTAAACTCCAATTTCCAAGTATTATTCTCCAACGCTCTGCCCCCTAATGTGAACTCAAGTTCTACTTGGGTTCTCATTAAGCATGTGGCATTGATCTTGTTGTCGAGATCAGATTTAAACAGAGGCTGGCCGAGGTCATCAACCTCGGTCTCCCTGTTAATCTAACTGATATAGGTTAATTCAACTTAATTCAACTCTATTATATGCAAGTAGAAACTCTGCCATATAATAAGTCTAAGTTATTTGTCATGTTTCAATCAGAAACATCGCTAACTTAGTTCAACTCTATTATATGCAAGTAGAAACTCTGCCATATAATAAGTCTAAATTATTTGTCATGTTTCAATCAGAAATATCGCTAACTTAGTTCAACTCTATTATATGCAAGTAGAAACTCTACCATATAATAAGTCTAAGTTATTCGTCATGTTTCAATCAGAAACATCGCTAAGTGACTGGCCAATCATTTTGCACAAGTTTGAAAAAATCGAGCTTAAAGTTTTATTAATTACTTCGGCTAAAATCATAAAAACTTAAAAACAAAAGGAAAATTTTTAATAATAGAAAAATTTCAAGTTGCAAGAGTTCCAAGGCCTTGGCAACTCTTTGCCTTCACTGTCTTCAAGTCGATATGCCTCATTGCCCAGGACCGAGATGATTCTATAAGGTCCCTCCCAATTTGGGCCAAGCTTGCCCTCTCTAGGATCCTTCTTGTTGCCGACGACCTTTCTTAGGACGAGGTCCCCAACTTGGAATTCTCGTGGGTTAACCTTTATGTTGTAAGCCTTGGCAAGCTGCTGCTGGTATGCCCCCAGCTGAATTGCTGCTTTCTCCCTTCTTTCTTCTAGTAGGTCCAGATCTCGGGCTAAGAATGCATCATTAGTCCCATTCTCCACTCCCTGGGTTCTGATCCATGGGATGTCGACCTCTAATGGGATTACTGCCTCTGTGCCAAAAGCCATGGCAAATGGGGATTCCCCAGTTGATCTTCTCGACGTAGTCCGATATGCCTAGAGTACACTAGGCAACTCATCTACCCACTTTCCCTTTACTACTTCCAGCCTCTTCTTGATCCCATCCAAGATGACCTTATTGGATGCTTCTACTTGACCATTACTTTAAGGAAAGCTTAGAGTAGAGTAATAATTCTTGATCTTGTACTTTGTACAGAAACTCTTGATTAGCTTATTATCAAATTGTGTACCATTGTCTGCAATTATTGCTCTTGGGATCCCAAATCTGGTGATGATGTTTTTCCATATGAAGTTTTTGGCATCAATGTCCCGAATCTTTGCAAAGGGTTCAGCTTCAACCCACTTGGTGAAGTAATCTGTTGCCACTAGCAAGTACTTCCTTTGTCCAGTTGCTTGAGGCAGTTGTCCAACAAGATCAATGCCCCACTGGGCAAATGACCAAGGGCTGGACACTGGGTTTAAGTCTGCTGCTGGTTGATGTATCAAAGGTGCAAATCTCTTACACTTCTCACATTTTTTGACATAGGCTTTAGCATCTTTTTGCATATAGGGCCACCAGTACCTCTGAGTAATGGCCCTGTGAGCAAGTGACCTGCTCCTAGTGTGGCTTCCACATACTCCTTCATGTATCTCATATAAGAAGTCTTCAACAAGTGAAGGATGCACACACCTCAAAAGGGGGACCAGTAAAAAACCTTCTGTAGAGATGCCCCTCTGTTGTCAAACTGAATCTTGCCGATTTCAGTCTGATCTTGTGTGCTTCTTTATGATCATCTGGTAGTTTTCCCTCTTTAAAGAATGCTATTATGGCATCCATCCAGTTTGGTCCCATCTCCACACACATTGCTCCATGCTCTGTGTTCAGTGGTTCTATGTTTGGACCTGACAAGTAGTCCATTATTATCATCCTTGCCTCTCCAAGTTTCATTGCACTAGCCAGGTTGGCCAGAGCATCAGCATGGCTGTTGTCATCTCAGCTAACCTGCTGTAGTCGGCAATTCTGGAATAAGGCCACTAATCTGCCCATCTCCTTTACATAGGCCGACATCCTTTTATCTCAGGCTACGTATTCGCCTGTTGCCTGGTTGACAATAAGCTGGGAGTCATAGAAGACTATTATCTCATCAGCTTCCATTGCTACTGCCAGTTTTAACCCTACGATCAGTGCTTCATACTCTGCTTCATTGTTTGAGGCTCTAAACCCCAAATGAGTGGATTGTTCCAGTACCTGCCCATCTGGCGATACTAGCACTACTTCTACTACCGCTCCTTATCGGTTTGAACTCCCATCAACAAACAGCTGGGAGGAGTCATCGATGCAAATGCTACATGGCCTGAGTTTCTCTTCTTTTCTCTGTTTGGTTATCCCCAACTGGGTTTCTCATTTTTCACCTCGGCTCAACAGATCCTGATGTGTGATGGCGCCTGGTGTGAACTCGGCCACGGAGTCAGCCAAGACTTGGCCTTTGATTGCTGTTCTGGGTCTGAATTCTGTCTGTCAAATCTCCCTGCTGCAACAGGGATTTCAAGGGATGCTCAGTTAACACCACAATTTTGTGGGCTTGAAAGTAATGATTCAGCTTCTTGGAGGCCATTACTAAAGCCAGTGTTAACTTCTCCAAGGGTAGATATCTGGTCTTTGCATCCGCTAGGGTCTTACTCTCGTAGTAAACTGTCCTTTGCTCTCCCTTTTCTTCTCTGATTACTACTGCACTCACTGCATGTTTTGAAACTGTCAAGTACAAGAACAGCTTCTCTCTTGGTATTGGATTTGAGAGAACTGGAGCTGTGGTTAAATACTTCTTCAAGTCGTCCAAGGCGACTTCGCACTCTTCTGTCCATAAGAAGTCTGTGGCTTTCTTCCCTAAATTGAAGAAAGGTTTACATTTGTCAGAACTTCTGCTGATGAATCTATTCAGAGCTGCAGCCCTTCCAGTCAACATCTGCACTTGCTTTGCCGATGTTGGGCTCTCCAATTTCAAAATGGCCTTGATTTGATTGGGGCTAGCCTCAATGCCCCTTCTGGTAACCAAATATCCTAGGAACTTACTGGACCCGACTCCAAATGCGCACTTTGATGCATTTAGTTGGAGCCGATATATTCTAAGGATGTCAAAAATTGCCTTTAGGTCGGCCAAATGATCTTCAGGTTCCTTGGTCTTCATGATTATGTCATCTATGTATACCTCCACTATTCTGCCTATTAGATGCCTGAACATCTTAGTCACCAATCTCTGATAAGTTGCTCCTGCATTTTTCAACCCAAACGACACCACTCTGTAGCAATACAGTCCTTTTGGGGTGATAAATGCAGTCTTCTCTTCATCTGGGGGGTACATAGCTATCTGATGGTACCCCCTGTATGCATCTAGGAAGCTCATTCTTCTATGCCCTGAAGTGGCATCCACCAACTAGTCAATCTTAGGTAGTGGGAAACTGTCTTTGGGACAAGCCTTGTTCAGGCTGGTGAAGTCCACACAGACCCTTCACTTCCCATTCTTTTTCTTCACAACCACCGTGTTTGATAACCATGTCGAGTAATTTACATCTCGAATGGCCCTGGCCTCTAGAAGTTTATCCACTTCCTCTTTTACTGCCTCGACATGCATCAACGTTGGCCTTCTTGCTCGCTGGATGACAAGTTTAGCCGACCTGTCCACATTCAATCTATAGCAAGTGACCTGGGGGTCAACACCAGGCATCTCATACGGTGTCCAGGCAAACACCTTAAGGTTTGCTCTCAAGAATGCCTTTAGCTCTTTTTCCTCTTCCTCGGCCAAGCTCGAGCCAAGAAGGAAGAAGCGCTCTTCATCCCTTTGCTGGACAAGGATTTTCTTCAGGGCTTCCTCACTCTTCTCGGCTGGCTCTTTGCCGATGTCATCTAGGATTTCCATGTCCTCATCTTCAATCTCTGCGGCTTCTGCTTCTCATATGTTGCAGGTGGATTTCATTGCTGCCATGGAGCAATTCTTTGCCTGCACTTGGTCCCCTCTAACCTCCTCAATTCCATGCTCTGTTGGGAATCGCAATAGCTGATGCAATGTGGAGGGAACAGCCCCCATTGCATGCAGTCATGGCCTTCCCAAGATAGCATTATAAAGGGAGGGAGTGTCAATTACTGTGAACTTAGTTTTTATCTTCTTGATGCCAGCCTGCACCTCCAAACTAACTGCTCCCAGGGGCCATGTTAGCGTTCCATTGAACCTGACCATTAGACCATTGGATTGTTCCAGATCATCTTGGTGAAGGCCAAGCTCCTTATAACATTTGACATACATGATGTCACAAAAGCTGCCCTGATCAATCAGAATTCGCTTTACTTGACATTCTCCAATCTGGAGGGATATTACCAGGGCATCGTTGTGTGGATGTTACACCATCTCCAGGTCTTCCTCAGTAAAGGACACCACTAGTCCCTAGCACTCGTCTGCCCTAGGTCTTTTCTGTCTGACCTGGTACACATGTTGCAAGTGTTTTACTTTCTGAGTCTCCTTACGTATTTCGTTCTCATTGACCTTCGAATGAATCACATTAATCACTCGAGGTCCGCCTGTCTGCGATTGGGGTGCTGGAGGAGGTAGTCCTGCTGGTGCCGGAGACAGTCTTACTTGCTCTTCCCTTATCCTGGCTTCGTCTACAAGGTCCCTTAAATGACCTTGCCTTACCAGGTCTTTTAGATGTGCCTTCAGGGCTCTACACCCCTCAGTCAGATGTCCATCTTCGTTGTGGTAAGAACAGTGCTTGTCAAGGCTTCTTCCCATGAATTCACTAAGGGCCCTTACTAGTGCTCTGTAATAAGGCTGATTTCAGATTTTCTCCAAAACTTTGTAAATTGGGATTCAGAATATGGTTGTGACTGCCTGCGCAGCCCTTAACCATGTCTCTTGCTTGTTGTACCCGCTATTACCTCGGCCTCGCTTCGGTGAGCCATTTTCCTTCTCTTGTTTCGACACCTTTGTCCCCGGCGTGTCTTCCTCGGCCCTCGCATACTTCTTAATTCTGGCCATCAGTTCCTTCATACTCTTTGGCAGTGTCTTTGCCAATGATTTTCGAAGCAAACAATCATCTTTCAGGCCGTTCTTAAAAGATACGACCACCACCTCTTTGTTGCATCCTGGTATTCGGTTGAATACCTCATAGTACCTCTTAGCATAGGCCCTAAGGCTTTCATCCTCGCTGATTCTCAGAGCCATCAGGGAGTTCACCTTTAATGGCTGTAGCTTGTTTGTCACAAACCTAGCCATGAACATTTCGGCTAGGCCTTCCTAGGTTTTCATAGTTCCTTTCCGCAACTTGTGAAACCAGTCCGATGCTATTTCCCCGAAGGACGAGGGGAACAGCTTGCAAAGCAATGGCTCATTCCCGGTGTATAATGCTATCGAGTTTAGGTACAGGCCGACGTGAAAGTTGGGGTCTGATTTACAGTCGTATATCTAAAACCTCGGCATACTGAACCTTTTCGGGGCCTCAAATTTGTCCAACTCTATCGAGAACGGCGTTCTTGGCTTAACCGGAAAGGTTACCTCGGCATTTTGTTGCTTCCTCTAGAGGTAATCCCTCAGATCTCCCTTGGTCCATCCTGAAACTCGGCTATCTCCGGATTTCAGCCTTTTCGGCGCGCTGCTTCCGGTGTCATTATGAGTCATCTTGGACCTCTCTTTGTTAGTTGCGTCAAAACAGAGTTCTTTTCCTTGAACATGCCGATGTTTTTTGGGGTCAGCTTCTTTGGTACAATGCGTCCTCCGTGAATCTCCCTTCATTGACTCTCCTCGCCGGACCTCCCTTGAAGGCCGGTGAAAGTGTTCATTGGTCCTGGTGTGTTGGGGGGTTACTGGGACTATTTTCTGCCCTCCCTTCTGGGTTTTGTTCTTGGCCGCTGGAATCGTCGTATCTTGTAATGGGAATGGTGGCTGCATGACGTTATTCTGCATCATGAAATTGACGACCGTTTGCAGGTCCGCCAATTTGTTTGCCATTCCCTTCATCTCTTCGTCCTTCCGCAGGCATCTATCTTTCCATACTTGAAGGTCATCCTTATTATAATACCCGCTGCGGTCTGATTTCTTTGGTACGTCGCCTTCCTTGTCGACGTCTTTCTCTCTAGGATTCAGGTCCCGAGTTTCTTCGTTGCAACTATCTTAAGGTCAATATGTTTACCGCTCGCAGTAGGGATGTCATCCTAACCTTTTCTTTCCATCCGTCGTTGGCCATTTATTCTTCTATCATTCCCACAGACGGCGCCAAATTGTGTGTGTCAATTTCCAACCACACTGCCAAACAAGTACTCAGCTGGAGAACACTGACAGAATAGATTAAGCCCGAACGACCTGTCAACAAAAAGAAGAGATTCCGGTGGTGATTCGTCCACCCGGGGGCACTCCGACGATCAAGTTAGTTATCTCTCAAAGATAGCAAAAGTCCTTAACTCATTATTCAAAATACAAAAAGCGTACCTTAGACCTACGAGGGTGCCTCTCTTTTATAGCCAACACTGACCTAATCCCAATAGAAGCTTAGCTTCAATGGATTCTGTCTTAATGTTAATCTTGGACTCCCAGTTAGATTAGGATAAACTCTCTAAGAGTCTTATCTTTATCTAAACTGAAGTCCTCCCCAATTCTAGGGCTCTTGTCTCTTATTCGCTTGTCTCGAATTCCGGTATTCTCGCAAATAATCTCGGCCTTGCCGAGATTACCTCGACAATATGACCAGTACACGTGGCACCTCGGCTGACATTTCGGTGCTATCTCGACTACGTGTTGTCATCTAAAAATTATGTTCCCATATATCTATATTTTTTTTCTTTAACTTTTTAATTTAAAAAGATAAAAAGTACACTTATTTAGAACACTCCAAATAATTTTCTAATATTCTAAATCGAGATGGTGAATTTTATGAATCCGAACAGCACCCTGACGGGAGGGGAGCCCTTCTTTCAAAAATGTTGAAAGAGTAGTAGTCGGGGCCGCGCGTGATGTGTCACTATCAATTGTGACGAGAGAGTCAGGGATTAGCTAAATTGTACCAGAGAAGACCCCAAAGTCTTCCTCCACTGAAGATACAATATCGACCGTTCGATCACCTCGTGATGTACAAATTTATTCCCCATTATCCCTCCTCCCAAATCTCCAAAAACTTTCCACAACGAGCCACACAACAAACTTTTCTAATTGCCACTCGACACGTCACCTACTCCCCGTTGGGAACAAACGATTCCCCAAAAGTTTCACCACCATCCAATCAAATCAGAGGATCCGTTGACTCCTCCTCTCTCCATGACCGTCCGATCAGATTATAAGGTGGTCCAAATCCAAGGGTCAAGATCCCCAAAAACTAATCATCATCCTATCTAACCGACACGTCACTACGGTTGCTTGCCGTGTGCGTGGATTTTAGCTCCGACGAGTGACGTTAGTCGTGCATGATAATAGTTTCCTCTGGGTGGGGTAGATTGGGGGAGATCTTCAGAGCCAATGGGAAAGTGACACGAAGGAAGCCCTGATGAGAAAAAGATTTTACTGATTGTGATAAAATGCGTGCGGGACTTGCAACAAACATAAGAGTTGGTTTGGCTGAGTTGATTTTTTAATTATTTTAGTTGAGGTTTATGATAAATTTTTTTGATTTTTTATGAGAGGAATAATATAATAATTATGAATTGAGTATGATATTTTATTTTATTAAAATAAAAAATTTATTTTATTTTTTAGTATGACTAAAATAATTTAAAATTTAATCCAACCAAGTTATCAAATGAATATATATATATATATATATTACTTTTGTGGATGTTTGAGAAGTGAATTTTTTTGTAAGTTTTTTTAGTGGTAGAATATTATTGGAGAATTTTTTTTTTGTGTTTGAGAAGATAGTTAAGTTTTTTTGTGATTAGATGTGATATTTATGAGAAAAAAATAAAATGATTATGAGATTTGATGTGATATTTTGTTTGAATTTATTTTTTTAATTTTGTAAAATATTTATCTTGTAATAAAAAAAAAAAAAAAAAAAAAAACAAACTCAAAAACTAAATTCCCAAACACCCTTTTGTGTGTTTGTTAAGGGTGACGTTGGGTTGGGCATTCGCACGAGACGACGAGACAATTGATGAATTTTGAAAGGGCGTATCATAAAAGATAGTTGGCGAAAGCGCTCATCATCTGGCCAAAATTATCATCACCATTTATCATCCCCACTCTCTCTCCCTCTAACTATTTTTATGGTCAAAATTGTACCATTCGGCAACAGAAAAAGACTTGAACCCCCCCCCCCAGGGATGGCCTCCACCACCTCTATTATTTTTTAATTGGTCTATGTATATATATATATCTATATTTTTTGTTGTCTTTCACTAGTTGTCCGCACGTGGAGGTGGGGGTTCTGAGGGTCACCCCCACTACTGTTTGGTAACATTCTCACTTACTGTAATCTGTTTGGTTTTAATTTTGATTTTGTTTTTAGGATTTGTTTGGGATGTAAATTGACTTTTTAATTTTTTAACTTTTTGACTATTTTAACCAGGGGTTAAAAAATTTCATTTGGGATAATTTTTTTGATTTTTTTTTTTATTTTGTGAGAAAAAAAATGAAATGATTATAATTTGGATGTAACATTTCGTCTTATTGACTATTTAGCCTATTTTGTCTTTTTAACTAAAATAGCCAAATCTAGACTTTTTGACCTGTCGAACTAAGGCTTAGTTTAAATTTAAGGAAGAATTAAACAAATTACATATTACATTTAAATTTTTTAATTTAGTTTAAATAAAAAATATATGAGATATTTTGATTGTATTGAATCATTTGAGTGGAGCTTTAAAAAGAAAAATAAAAAAGTGATTAAAATGTAACTATATTTTATTCACATTATCGTTTTTCATTGTCAAATCTGTATCTAAATTTATATTTCAAACACAATCATAAAAGATTTTAATCTCAATTAATCATTAAATCATATAAAAAACCAAAACAAAAAAAAAATTTATTCAAGCATAATGTTTGTAAGTGCTGTTGAGATACTTGTTAACAAGTAATTAGTAAAGTAATTTATTGATGTGTAGGATGTGATATTTTTTATCTTATCAATTATTTTAGCATTTTTTTTGGTTTTTATTAGTTGTTTTAACCAAAATCCTAGTTGCATGACTTATTTAGGAATTGATTATTTTAGTTAATTTTTTATTATTTTTTTACCAAAAGAATTGTAAAAAAGTTTTTTAAAAAATAATATGATTAAGGGTTGGTTTGGAAAATAAGTGTACTTTTTGACTTTTTACGAAAAAAACGTGAAATATAGGTTGAGTTTGAAGTGATGTTATAGAGATGTGATATGACTTAAATAAGATGATATGATTTAAATAGGACAATGACTTTTTAATTTTTTTAAATTATGCCAAACTAGCGCAAAGTATTTTGACTTTTTAGCCAAAAAGAAATTCTCCCAAACGGGTCTAATTATAAATTTTTTAACATTAACACTACTTCAAATAATATAATTAACAATAAAAACAAATTAAGACAGAGACAAAGATCCGTGAGCATGTTATATTCCACCTGCGCGTGGTGTGACACCAAATCCAAATCACGATTTTGATTTGAAAAAATTTCATTGTTATTCCTATTTTTTGCCCGAACTTTTAATGATATCTACAGATTTCAATTAATTTCAATTTATCTCTAAATTTTTTAAAATCGCATCAATTTACTCTTTACCATTACATTGAAAACGATTTTTTTTAAAAAAAAAAATATTTTTGCCTCAAATTTCAAAAGAAATATGCAAACCCATCAGCTCCTACTCAAACTCACCCTTCTCTTCCTCCAATTCTTCCATCTCTCCTTCGTCCTTGCAAGTTCTGCCACTGCCACCAACTACCACCGCAATCACTCAATTCTCCAACCCAACTTCTCTCAAACCCAAATTCACTTACTCACTCCAAATTCTCAACAGTCTGCTCTCTCTCTCTCTCTCATTTCTCCTCCGTCTTTGCAAGCTCTGCCACTGCCACCAACCACCACCACAATCACTCAATTCTCTAACCCAACTTCTCTCAAACCCAAATTCACTCACTCACTCCAAATTCTCAACAGTCTGCTCTCTCTCTCTCTCTCTCTCTCTCTCTCAATTTATATAAAGAACCAAACTTGACCCAACAAAGAATCGTCCATTCCATTCTACAGTCTCTTCACACTCATTTCACAAATTAAAGAAATACCCAAAAATGGCCTATATCTCTATATCAAAGCCACATCTTTTGAAACCTACTTCTTTTGATTTGAAATTCCATTTCCCTCAAATCCCTCTACTTCTTTTGTTCATCTGCTCCAGACCTACCAATCGATTCCTCACTCCTTTCCAGCGATCCAATCCAAAACCCAGAACCAAACTCCCTTGTTTCAGTTGCATAGATCTTGCTCGAAAAAGCCCAAATATCAAAGTGATTATGAATCAGAGAACCCTAACGTTGTGTTTGGTTTGGGAATTTAGGAAGAGATTTGAAAAGGAAAATGGAAAAGGTGTGTGAAACTAAGTGAAATATAAGCATATTTTATTCACATTTCACTTGGCTTTTCCTTTTCTCTTTTCAAATTCTTTCTCAAATTTCCCAACCAAACATAGCGTAAGAGGTAAGCATCGAAACCCAGAAAGATTGGAGGATATTTTATGTAGAATGATGGCCAATCAGCCTAGGACAACTCGTTTATAGAACTCAATTAGGAATTTAGTGCCTGAATTTAATCACTCACTTGTTTATAATGTATTGCATGATGCTTGAAAATTCGAAGCATGCTTTCTAATTTTTTCGATGGATTGAGTGAGTTCGGTTGTTCTAGCATGATAAATAGACCCATTACCAGATAATTGAGATTTTGGGTTGAGTTTTGAAGCTCAACTATGCCCGGTGTATATTATTGGATATGCCAAATAAGGGTGTGGAATGGGATGAGGACATGTTTGTTATGTTGATTAATAGCTATGTTAAGGCAAGTATTATTCAAGAGAGTGTGAAGATTTTTTAGAAAATAGAGGAATTAGGTGTTGAAAGGACGATAAAGTCATATGATACTTTGTTCAAACCCAACTTGTGGTAAGGGATGTTGCAGGGTAGTGGAAACCCAAGAACCCTTCTTGTTTGTCGCTAACTTTGACAAGTTGGTTAGGGTAATAGTCCTCCATCATTGAACCTTTCTTGTTTGCTGCAAACGTTGCTTTTTTCATAGTCTACTGTAGGGTTTGAAAATTTAGAGTAAGTGAGTGAGTGAATTTGGATTTGAAAGAAATTGAGTGATTGTGGTGGTGGTTGGTGGTAGTGGCAGTGCTTGTAAGGGTGGAGAAGAGAGGGAAGAATTGAAGAAAGAAGAGAAAAGATGAGTTTAGATAGAAGATGATGAGTTTGCATATTTGTTTTGAAATTTGGAGTTAAAATATAATTTTTTTTAACAATTTTTCATTTTAAATGTGATGATAAGAAATAAATTGATACAATTTGAAAAACTTTAAAAGTAAAATTTAAATCATTCAAAATTTAAGAATATCATTGAAAATCAAGGGAAAGTAAGGGATAAAAATAAAGGTAGCTTTTGGTTTGTGTTTATAATTATGATTTGAGTGAGGAGTCATATTTTGAGTTTGTGAATTTTGGAATTATGATTTGAAAAAGAGAAAATTTGTTTAGTTATGAGTTTTGAAAAGAGTTTTGAAATGAGTGTTAAATTTTTGAAATGAGTGTTGAGTTTGTGAAAAGTTATTTGATTATGAGTTTTAAAAAGAGTTTTCAAAACTTTATTCAAAGGGCAATGCTGGGGACCCCCAGCACCCCCAGTGACAGTTGGCGCACTGCCAATGGCTCAAAAAAAAAAAAAAAAAAAAAATTTTTGGGCCAATCAGAGATGACCCCAGCACCCCCACTGGGGGTCCAACTCATTTTCCTAATTCAAAAACTTATATCTCATAATTAAATACACAACTTAAAACTGTTGAAAATTTTGTTCGAAACTTGTAATCAAACTTTTTTTAAAATTCAATTCAAAAAGATAATTATTGACAAAAATAATTTTTATTTAAAAAATTTAAAAATTTTAGAAATTTTTTTTAAAAATTATTGTGACAAATTAATTATTATTATTATTATTTTTGTTAATTTTAAATAAATATCCAAATAATTTGTCATTTTGGTCTCAAAAAAATATTTTATATATTTAAAAAATATTAAAACAAATATAATTTTTTTTTCTAGATAACAGGTCCAGTTGCTAAAATAAATATAAAAAAAAACTGTTCCGGTTAACCGGCTAAACGTCTGGAACGATCAAGTAGACCCAAAAATTCAAAAACTGACTAGATAAATGTCTGAATAGACTAAAAATTTTAAAACTCTTTAGTTTACCAAAATGTTTTTAAAATAAATATATTTTCAAAATATATTTTGAAATTGTTTTGAAATTATAATTTAAAAATTGTAAACAAACAAAAAAAAATCAGCAATACTAGGTATCATGAAAAGTCTTTCATGATCATTTTCATGAAAGATTTGTGACCTTTGGATTACACTTAGAATAAAGTACCACATACTAATCAAAGTAATTTAAAGGTCACAAATCTTTTATGATCATTTTCATGATAAATTTTTCATCATCTCTAACATTTCCTAAAAAAAATTAATAAAACCAAACACAGCCAAAGTTTTCTCATCTGATTTTAAACCCGCCAGCAATTTCACTCTCTCTGCTTTCTCAGCTCAATATTTTTAATGGAGAGAGAGAGAGAGAGAGAGTAAGCCTCCGTTTGGCAAGGGCTCATTGGGCTCATGAGCCACAAAAGACAAAATAGGCTCATGAGCCACAACAGACAAAACATCACATCCAACCCCATAATCATTACACTCTTCTCTCACAAAAAAAGTCAAAAAAGTCAAAAAGCCAAAAGCTCTTCCCAAACTAAGCTTTTGAGCCCAGGCTCATATAGCTAAAAAAGTCAAAAAACTAAAGAGCCAGCCCACTTCCCAAACGGACGTTAAATGGGGTTCATAAAGAGAGACATCCAAGACAAACCCGAAAAACCACACATTCCAACATATACGCATGGAGTTTTGATAGATAGATAGAGAGAGACAGTATTGAAATGGTTTTTGCAGAGATAGAGGAAACAAACCCGAGGTTTTGAATCTGTTCTCTCTGGTTTTTTCACTGTTAATCTCTGATCTTTCTCAAACATATATGATAGTAATGGCGGATATGTATAATATCGCCTGTTCTTCGTCTTCCTCTCCTCCTGAACCCGACGATATCTCCCTCTTTCTTCACCAATTCCTCCTCCGCTCATCATCATCTTCTTCACCACCATCTTCCTACTCTCTCATGCCCCACAAGCCCAATCCAATGCACTCGTCTTCACCTTTTCACACTCTCCCAGAAAACCCAAACCGTTCGATCCCGCCTTCTCTGCTTTCCAGGTCCGAACGCCGGGTCTCCGCCGTCGACTCCTCTTCCGGCGTCTTTTTCCCGGTGAATGCCACGAATGTGTCTTGTTCTTCAGCCGGAACACTTGACAATGACCCCCCCGACGAGTACGATTTCGAAAGCGAGGTGTGTTCTTGCGTTTTCTTCAAATTTTTGAATTCTGCTTCGATTGAAGTGTTGAATCTTGTAATTGTGTTTTGAGTGTAGGAGGGTTTTGAAGCTCTGGTTGGAGATGTGCCGGCAAAGCCGGTTCCGCCTCGGACTCCGTCGAAGAGAAGCAGAGCAGCGGAAGCTCATAACTTGTCTGAAAAGGTTGGCTTTATGTATGCTTATGAGATTAAGCTATGCTCCATTTGAATCATGAATTTGTTTTTTTAAATCTCTGATTTTGGGATTTGATTTTGTGGGTTTGACAGAGGAGGAGGAGTCGTATTAATGAGAAATTGAAAGCGTTGCAGAAACTAATTCCAAACTCCAACAAGGTTTATCATGATTTTGATGGTTATTAAGCTTGATTAGTTCTGTTTTGTGGACAAATTAAACTTGGGTATGGAGGGGTTGATTTATGTTTTTTTTTGTTTGTGATAGACCGATAAGGCATCAATGCTCGATGAAGCCATTGATTACCTCAAACAACTTCAGCTTCAGGTGCAGGTATGCTAGTTTCCTTCAAGAACTTTTCTGGACGATTTGTGACATATTTAGCCCTCATTTGGAACAGGGCT
The DNA here is from genome assembly GCA_036172215.1 of Camellia granthamiana. Lineage (NCBI taxonomy): Eukaryota > Viridiplantae > Streptophyta > Magnoliopsida > Ericales > Theaceae > Camellia > Camellia granthamiana. The sequence goes on along the minus strand of CM069903.1, from coordinate 29,445,650 downwards.
TTTTAGTAATTTTCTAATTTTTTGGGTAAAATATAATATAAAAAAATTAGTATATTTGTGATGATTTTTTAATATTTTACGAATATACGTACAAAAAAGTGAATAGGAAATAGAATCTTAACTCTTTTGTATAAATTGTCTTATTTTTTATTTATTTTTAACTTTTAAGTTAAAAAGTAAAAACAAGGCCTTCGTTATTACTGACAGCATCTCTACTCCTAGGGTGTAAGTATTCACGCCAAGTGATTTGTATACGAAATTAACGAGTTAGGATTGATTATTTTTGGACATGATCTTGATTATGACATGATACAACCTGCATAAAATACAAGTTAACACGGATAATCCTTTTATTGGAGGATTCTTTACACTTTTAGGTGGTGTCGAGACCCTATTTAGTTGAATAAAAAAATATGAAATATAATTTTTTGTGAATAAGTTATTTTAGTAATTTTTTAGTTTTTTTTTTTACTAAAATGTGAGGTAGGAAAATTAATTTGTTTAGAATGATTTTTTGATTTTTTTCAAACATGTGTAAAAAGTAAGAAAAAAGAGAAGAATCTTTTACTTTTTTGTATAGTTTGTTGACTTTTTGATTTTTTTAATTACTTTTTGATTTTTTGGCCAAATAAAGAATTGCCAAATGAGGCCTGTTTTGTAATTTTTCATTTTAGATAATATGATATTTTGAAGTGAAACTAGTAAATAAATAAATAAAAAATTGAATTGTTTACATGATACGGTATTACAAAAAAATGATTGAGCTAGATTTGTATGGAGGGAATTCTAACATGAATTCAAGAAGATAATCACAAACATGACACAATTCCCATTCCGATCTAACACTACTAGCTATTTTTTTTGTTTTGGGTGAATACTACTAGCTATTTTAATTATCACAAATACAGTAAAAAGTGTGTGCTCTATTTTTACTAATCACTGTTTCACAATACATCTTTCAATAATACTCTTTATTTTAGTTAGTTACTTTCAACATATATATATATAGTTTTCAATTAAGAAGCATGGAGCCAGACATGGACATGTGACATGATACGGATATGACACGGATGCAGGACACTACACATGAGGGACACGCATGAAATATATAATTTTATATATTTATTATATGTTATATATATATATATCAATATATCATTTAAAGATAACAAAAAATGTAATATGACACTAATTCTTGTAAATTTATATGAGTTTTATTTTATTATTATATCTTAAGTTGTTTTGTTCAAATTTATTAGTTTCACATTTGTCTAATCAATAAATACATGTGTTTAAGTGATTGACACGTGTCTTTCAAGTGTTCAAAGAATGTCTGAGTCTTTAAAAAAATTTAAAAAATAGGACACTTTTTGAAGAGTGTCGGATACATGTCCATAGAGTGTCGGTGTCCGACATGGACACGACACGAATACGTCACCTTCTTAGAAGTGTCCGTGTTTCTTAAGTTTTCAGAAAGGGAAATCAAATCTATTAGCCTACCTTTTCTTAACAAATCCCAAGCAAGTTGCTTTGGTGCTCCAAAAGTTCTCAGGGCTTTGGCAAAGTAAACTTGATCAAATCATTCAATTATGCTATTTGACTATGCTTTCCATCAAGCTGCCTAAGAAATTTGAGAAAGTTATTGTTGTGATTGTCCTGCTAAATACTGAAATGGATGGTTTCTCCTCACTTAGGGATGGATGCCATGTTGTGTATATTCTGTCTTGTTGGAACTTTGGCGGAACACTTTCGAAGCCTTTTTTAATTTTAATTTTAATTTTTTTTTTTAAACAACTTTAGAAACTCAAGAAGTGCAACCAATTGACATACTTCTGTTCAACTGCCTAAAAGTTTCTTCCAATTTTTTTAACTGTTTATGGCCTCAATAAGGATCGTTCATAGCATGACTAGTGTAGCCGACCAATTTTGGATCTTTGTTAACAAGAAAGTGAAGAATGTGTTGCGTAATGCACCTGATACTGTTTCTTGTATGGTGCCAACTATTACCTCTTCTGAAAGTGCTGATTTGCAGTAGGAACATTCTGGCTCTGCTTCTAATGAATTCTGTGTCATTTTGAAAGCTCTTATGGTATTTATGATAATCAATTCATGCATCATTGTCTCTTTTTGGGAACGGGAACTTTAGTTGGTTAGATTCTTTTTGATGAATGCATATACCACAACTTGGTCTATTGAGCTCAGGGCTGATCATAGATGATGACATCAAGAAACTCTTCGCCCATGGTTGTCGCGTGCAAAATACAATTTCTACTTGAAAAGTTATAATTCAAGGTTTCTTAGGGTGTGTTTGAATCAATAATTTGAGGAGGGAATTTGAAAGAAATAGTGAACCAATTTAGCTTCTATTTCATTCACTCTTCCCTTCCTTTGTCTCCAAAAATCTCTCATGAAACCCTTGATCAAAACACAACCTTAATGTTTTTTTTCCCCAGATTGATCTGAGTTTAATTTCCTGCATTCTTCTCTTAAGAAAATAGTGCTCGCAGATGCTGAATTCTGCCTTTCCTCTTCTAAAAGCCTTCTTTCAAAGAAAAAAATGGGGAAAAAAAATTCGTTGTTGTCTTTCCTCTCGGATGTTTAATTAAGCTTCCTGATTGCCCCCTTTTTTTTTTTTTTTTAATTTTAAAATTTTAATTAATTTTTTTTTTTGTAGGAAGGACACCATGATTGCATTTGTATACAGGGAGGGGGGTGGGGTTGGCAAGGGATTGAAACCCTGCTGAGACTCAGCTTTTTGATTGCTTAATATCTTTGTATTTGTAATACCTATTTTCATTATTCCGATTCTTTTTAATGATTTTAGATTGATCAAATTTCAGATGTTAACAATGAGAAATGGGTTAAGTCTATATCCAATGTGCCAACCTGGAGTATTGGAGCCAGCTCAACTCTCCCAGATGAAAATGGGCATTTACGAAGGAAATGAACTCCTGCATATGAATGAGGCAGGCATGCTCCCTGAAAACCAAGACGCCCCAACAAATAGTCTCTTCAATATATCCAACCAAAGCACTAACTCTGCCCAGCCATCTGTAGCTGCTTTTTCAAGTATAATCAATTCTGAAACTTCATTTGGAATGGACTCATCAATCCAAGGTCATCTTAGACCCTTTCAGCTCCACACATCATCTGAAGTAAGTTTAACCTAACTCGTGTGTAATTTAGTGATTCAAGTAATGATCCCAAATGCTTACGTTTCGACATTGTGAAGGAAAATTGCAGGGAGGACATAATACATCATCAACAAGAAAATGTGGATCATTCTGATACAAAGTCTTTAGGTGGGTTTTTAAGCCTACTCTAGATTTTTTTAAAACTTTTTCATGGTAACGCTGCTATATAACATTACAGCATGCTTATGGGATCCAATTATCTGTGTTTAACATTTATTGCCTGAAGCAATAATTATTTTTTAAATTTTTTTAATGAAGGGCAAGAATTGCTGAAAGAATTTCAAGCCGGAGCCAAAGGAACAGTATCAATTCACTATGATACACGAGCATCTGAGGCCAAAACAGAGCCCTGGAAGCATGCACCATAGGAACAGAGAGACGACAAAGTATGCACTTATCAAATCTGGATTGTGACTCAATTCTTGTGCCCCGTTTGGATGAGTAAATATACTTTCTGCAAAAGGGTGTTATTCGGTTCATGCTTTTCACTAGCATCGGCATGCACAGATGAAGAAGTCCACCTAAGGGTGACAAATCAAGACTGAGACTGAACTTGTGAGATTTGCTGGCCTTCAATTTATACTATCAACCTTTTAAAGGCACTTGTACATTTTTGTTGTATTCTTGCCTGGGAGAGTCTCAAACATTGAGCTAATGTGTATTCAAATGCCTTCAAATGCACCCAAAAAAAAATGCCTTCAAATTGAGATGTGCCTCGACAAATGGCACTTGGCCAAGGCCTGTAATGTATGTTGAAGAAATTCTAAATTCTAACTCAAATTCAAAGAAAATAGAAATATTATTTCAGATGAAACCAGTTTCTTCTTTATTGTTGGTTGTACGACTAATATTTTTTGTTAGGTACTAGTATTTCTCTACCTTTGTTCTACTCCCCACCAGACAACTCTGATGATATCAACTCTCTCTCACACTCCCAGTCAAACAATTTTTGTTTAAAATTTAATTTGAAATTTAGATCAAATTTCTACTTAACAAATCTGTCTGCTTGGTTTGGAGTTTGGATCATTCAATGTAACATTGTTGGGCATCGATCAATTTTATTTTATTTGGGTACGGGTTATGTCTTTGTTGTCGGAGTCGTTGTCAGTACGCAATATATTAGAGCACCGATTGGTAGCTCGAAATGGTTTCGAGCCACGCGGCTCGATTTTCAGCAGGGGAGGGGAGGGGAGGGGAGGGGAGGGGGAGGGGGAGGGGGAGGGGAGGGGAGGGGAGGGGGCCCTAATACAGGGGAGGGGGAGGGGGAGGGGGAGGGGGAGGATCGGAGCTGGTCATCGGCGACTGGGCGACGAGACGATCGGCGGGAGCTGGTCATCGGCATCGGCGAGACGATCGGAGCTGGGCGACGAGACGATCGGCGGCGACTTCTCTCTCCTCTGTTGAATCGAAGAAGACGATCGGCGTCTTCTCCCTCTCCCTCTCTTTCTCTCCCTCTCGTTCTCTCTCTCTCTCCTCTGTTGAATCAACGAAGAAGACGAAAGAAAAGGAAGAAAAAAGAAAAAAAAAAAAAAAAGGCGGTCCAAAACGACGTCGTTTTGGGCTGTCGAGCCAAAACGACGTCGTTTTAGGACATTCGAGCCAAAATCGAGCCGTAGTTTTTCGAGCTACCACGCATTATTCAATATATTAACACCAAAAGAGAACGTACTACTTGCAAAGGGTCACTGTAACTAATTAAGCACAAGAGAAATATATTTTGTAGAGGAAAAAATCCTCCATGGAACAAAGAGCTTGATGAACGCATGCGGTGTTTGCATCTACAAGATGAGCGAATTGTTAGTGCCTACTAGGTGGCTGTTGGATAGTTGAAGGGTACTCTGGTCATTAAGTTAGTGCAAGTATTTAGTGGAGAGAATTTACGATAGTGTACTAAGACTCTGGTTGATTCACAAGATTAATAGTGAAAGTATTAATAATTTTATTAAATTAGTGTGATATTCACTATCTAATTGGATTATTATGATAAATTATTTCTTTCTCTATTGTTTGATTTGCATTGGATAAGAAAACACATGAATATAGGATTACAATTATATTTATCTTTTTTTCTAATCTTACCATTCATTAATATTTCTTCACAATCTTTACTTTATCAAAATTTTTTCATAAACGAGGTTTTGAAAACAATTATAAATAAATAAATAAAAGCAAAATAAAAATATAAAATTCAAAGCCATGTTTGGCTTGTTTTTTAATTTTTTTAAAAAAATATAAACTAATTTTGATAAAATAAACATCAAAAAATATTTTTAAATTTTTTAAAATTATTTTTAGCCTTCTAAAATATAAAATTATATAAAAATAATAAGTGTTGTAATTTTTAGTCAAGGGTAAAAGAGTCTTTTTATTTTATTTTTCAACTCAGGATATATAATCCCACCTCTACCCCATTACTAATAATCTTACAAATTTATTGGATTAATTATCCATTGGATTAATAATCCTGAAATAAGATTTCAAGACAAACACAGAATTATTGGGCTCACAGATTAATAATCTCAATCCCATACTCTGATCTTGCCAATCAAATATGTCCTAAGTGTAGTAGATACAATATATTTTTCGCGATTAGGATCATGCTGTATACATAATAGAGTTTAGCTTACTCTCAAGCTATGTTTGGGCAGACTGGATTAGATTGGATTAGTATCCCCATGACTAGTAGTCATAAGATTACGAATCCCTTTGGATTGTGTATCATATTCTATGTTTGGATTGAGTTAGAATTATAAAGAGTGATTAATAAAATATTATTCAATCTGATATTTGTTTAAGGAGATTGGAATAGATAGGACATGACAGAACATGGGACGTTCAATATATTGATCATAATACCCCTATTATAATTAATGTAAAATTTTGCACTAGCATGTGTTATTATTTTTAGAAAGCAAATTTCCCTACTGTTGCTCCATATCCATTTTGATTCATTTGAACAAAATTTTACCCTTGCTTTTTTTTAATAGAAAAACGTCAAAAATTATTCAATTACAAAATTTATATATACACAGACAACCATTAAAAAATATGCATTGCTATTTTGATCATCCAACCATTCATTGCCTAAATTCAAAAAAATATTCATTCGAAAAAATTTAACCCTTTTTTTTTAATAGAAAACTTCAAAAATCATTCAACTATAAAATTTATATATACACAAGCAACCATTAAAAAATATACACTACTATTTTAATCATCCAACCATTCATTGCCCAAATTCAAAAAAGTATTCATTTGAACCAAATTTAACCCTTTTTTTTAATAGAAAACATCAAAAATCATTCCACTATAAAAGTTATATGTACACAAGAAAAATATGCACTACTATTTTAATCATCCAACCATTCACTGTCCAAATTAAAAAAGGTATTCATTTAAACAAAATTTAACTTTTTTTATCCGAATAGAAAAACATCAAAAATCATTCTACTATAAAATTGTAGAATTATAAATCTACCATTCATCATTTCAAAATAAGCATTCCAAGTAGCATATTGCAACATGAAGTAGCAAAATATGAGTAGTTCAACAAAAAAAGCAGCAGAAAGTCAGTCTTTATTACATGCATTAGAGTAGTCAAAAAACTAAGTACGTAGAAGGATATAAAAAAGCCACGAGTCTATTGTGGAGCACTCCTACGTAGCAACCTCATCACCACCTTAGTTTGTCATTATGTGTCAAGCTGAAGAACATGTCGAGTTTTTGAACACTTCGTGATATGATCTCACAAGCTTCTAGCCTTTTATCAAGAGTAATTGGCAACTAAATAAGTTCATCATTTAAACTTACTCATTTAGATGCGAGATCATGTTCATAACCTATCATTTGACCAATGAAATCCAACTTTTCATTGGTGGCAGAAGATATCTCACCCAACTTGTTAGCAATCATAGACAATCTGTTCCCTACATCATCATTACCTCTAGGCCTCTTCTTATTGTCATTTTTTTTTTTGTAGAACTTTCAGGTGGTCGTTGACTTTATGAGCTGGAGCAATTTATTCCTTCGCTGATATGATTATTCATACCCATATGTTTAAGAAATGTGCCATCATCTGCAAGACCGTTGAACAACAATTCTTCCTCAATATTTATAGCATCAACTGCATTAGTAGGCCCTTCAACAAACTCCCCCGTAGCTCGATCCTTACCAAATATGTGCATTCATTAGTCGAAATACGAAAAAAATTTGTCTCATAGGTTTTTCGCATCGCTCTCCCTCTACAATAACCAATTTCAATTAATATCTCCAACTTAAGATTAAAGAAAATGAATTAAAAAATTAATAACTTATAAAGTAGAGAAAATTTCATTTTTACCCTTATACTTTGCCTCGATTTTCAATTACACCACAAACTTCAAATAATTTCAATTTTACCTCTAAAGTTTTTGAAATCGTATCATTTTTACCCCTACCATCACATTTGAAACGGAAAACGTTAAAAAAAAAAAAAAATTTTAACCCCAAATTTCAAAAGAAATATGCAAACTTACTATCTCCTACCCAAACTCATCTTCTTTCCTCACCATCACTTCAAGCCCTTTTATCTTCTTTGTCATAACTCCGTTTCGCCTCATTTTTCCGTCATTAGATTCACCTCACGACGTTTCGTTCTTCCTCTTTTTGCATGCCTTTGGAGCTCCAAAAAAATTGATAAAAAAAAAAAAATTCTTCCCGTTTTTGACTTTTCTTTAAGTTATCTTTTGAACTTCACATATTTCTCTATTCTTGACAGTTTTACTTCAGTGTTTCACCATTCTCTTCGCCTCACTTACTACTTCATCCTACACTACCTCGTTTTCTCACTTTTTCGTGTAATAGGTGGTTTCAGTGTATCGAAAGTTATCCGAAAACTAACTTCAAAAATTCTAAAACATTCATCTTTTGTTTCTTTCTTCTCCATCTTCCTTTTCACTTATAACATGATGTAAAGCATGGTTCTAGGTGGTAACGGAGCTGGTGATGGTGGTGGTAGCGATCTGGCAATGATGATAGAGCTCGCAATGATGGTGGTTGTGGAGCTTAATGGTAGTGGTAATGAAACTTGTTTGTAAAGGAGGTGGATTTGGTGTTGAAAGGTGGTGGTGATGGTGATGCTCATGGTGGCGGTAATGGAGTTCAATGGCGGTGAAGTTGGTGGTTGGGGTGGTTATGTTGGTGAAGTTGATGAAGGTGATGAATGAAAAGATGATATGTATATATACAGATATATAATTGATATGGGTTCAAGAGAATATTGAGTGAGTGAATTTGGCTTTGAGAGAAGTTGATAAAGAGATGATATGTATACATATATATTGAGTAAGTGAATTTAGGTTTGAGAGAAGTTCGGTTGGAGAATTGAGTGATTGTGGTGGTGGTTGGTAGTGGTGGCAGCGCTTGCAAGGGTGGATGAGAGGGAAAAATTTGAGGAAGATGAGAGATGGTGAGTTTGGGCAGGAGAGAGTGGGTTTGCATTTTTTTTTTTTAAAAATTTGGGGCCAAAATATAATTTCTTTTAATATTTTTCATTTCAAATGTGACGGTAAGGGTAAGAATGATATGATTTCAAAATTTTTGAAGGCAATATTAAAATTATTTGAAGTCTGAGGGTGTAATTGAAAATCGAGGCAAAGTATTTAGGTAAAAATGAAATTTTCTTTACAGAGTAACTTAAAGAACTCATTTTGTCTAAATGTATGCTTTCCAGACACTATCACTCTCAACATCAACTCTTTTTCCAGTATCATTCCATCCAAAACCACTGGTACCAAGCATTCCTGCTACACAGTTATAGTCCTTCTTCCATATCTTTATATTTGATTCGATGTGGGGAGTGCCACATCTCAGGTAGCATCTCCAACAATTTCTCCTCTAATTTCATAAGGTAACCGCCCTTGAAGGTATTATCATGTTTCATTCCATTGTTGACAATGTGCATCAAGGCATTAATGAGACATTCCTCTTCTTGTGGACTCCACAATCGCCTTGGTTTTGACGGATCGACTTTTTCCTTTACTTTTTTACAAGAACTAGACACTTCACTATCCATGCCTAGAAAAGAAGAAGATTGAAAACTGTGCATGTTAGTCTCCACTATGTAGTTATCAACCTGTTAACATGACAAAACGAGTCAATACATTAATGGATTTCAATAATAAAAAAATCTCATACCCATCCATCCATGTAACACATCCATAAGACAGAAAAATCTCATCGCTTAAAAAATATGCAATCATCAACAAAAACCATACATTTTTTGCAAAAAATGGTTCAACATCAACAATCTAATACAAGTTCCAAGTACAAATCAAACGAAACTACATCATATTAGTAACAAGTACTTTTACAAAATATTGAAACTATCCTTGTCCTGTCCCTTACTAGCCAACCAATTGTTGTATAGTTGCATTGCAAGTGTATCCTGTTACCTAATCCACTCATTAGATGTCTCAACGGTGTCAACAAAATCATCTCCCAATTGAGGTTGATCTTCTATGTCATTATTTAGCATCTCCTCTATGGGGTCAACAGGTATCTCCCAACGAATGAGGTTGTCTAACAAACAACATGCTGTGATGATACGGGTTTGAGTTCTAATGGGGTAGTACGACGCACAACGAAGTATTGCCCATTTTATTTTCAACAATCCAAAACTCCTTTCTATGACATTTCGAGCAGATACATGTTTCATATTAAAAAATTCTAGATAATTAGTTGGAGTGGCCCCTTCTCTCCAAATAGACAAATGGTATCGTTGGCCCTAATAAGGTGCTAGGAGTCCTTGTCTATTTGTATGCCCCGTATCTACTAGGTAGTAGTAACGTGTATGAGATGCTATACATTAGAATCCATTATTAAATAAAACTTAGTAATTCCATCAAGCAAAGTTAATTATTTATTAATTACCAATTGAAATTCTTAAGCCATTGGATTGATTAATCGCATCCCTCAAAACCCTAGAGTCTGCAGCTAAACCCTTCCCACCTTTGTAACACATATATGAAGTTCATGTCCTGGGAGCAAACTCCTAGAACATTGGTAGCAATCTTCCGCTTTCATGTTCTATACCGTGCTTGATAAACCACTGGTACATGAACTTTAATATAGGTTCCATCAAGTGCTCCAAGACAATTCTAATCAATAGAAGACATTGTAATAGTTATGAGTTGTAAGAAAAAAATGTGTAATGTATTTTATTAAATGTTTTACGAACTAAATTTACCTAGAAACAATTCCATCTTGGATCAATGCTTTCTTGTGTTATAGGATTTGGTGTCCTAAACAAGTAGCCTTGAAGGCAACATAGCCTTTAGGACATCTTTGAAATGTCGACTTACAGTTTCTCTGGACCTAAAGAAATTGAACTTAAGTTTTTGTATTTTTAGGTTGTGTGCCAAAATGTAGAGGAACAAGGCCCATCTTCTCTTCTAAGGTAACATTTTGCATGCCCCAACCCGCCTATTGTACGAACCATATGGCATAATGTCATAAAACAATGCCTATCCATACGAAGTTGTTCAATGCATGTAATGTTGCTTTTTCTCACTAGTCGGTTAATGTGGTCCATCTGTTCTTGTAATCGATTGGGCCCTCTAATAACGGTACGAGGATACTTGTGAATATACCTTATCAAGACAATTTCAATGGCAATATAAGCTACAACGCATAAGGCGTACAATTCTTGCATTATAACTTGCAACACTACGTATAGTTTAAGCTCCTTATTACTCTCATCTCTAAAACCATCGAAATTGTAATCCATCTATGCAAATAGTGATGCACATCAATATATTAGAGTACAATAAAACTTCATAATTCCAAAAAAATTAACAAAACAAAAAAAAATAAAATAATGAAGAAGACCAACAATTCTGGTAAAATGCATATATAGAACATATGAGCATAACATTATAAAAAATAAGAGATTATCACTATTGAATGTCTAGAAAGAAGCAAAAAGATTAAGGCTATGTTTGTTTGAGTGGACATGTGCTTGGGATTGAACTAATAGTTCAACAAAATTGTTAATCCGATGTTTGTTTAAAAAATTAAGGTACGAATTAACAATTTATCTGGATATAGTATCCCACATATGATGGATTATTCAATCCCACGGAGGAAGATGAGATATAAATTGGGAGATTAAGCCAAAGTCTGGACTATCTCATTGAAGTACCAAATTTGTCACGACCTAACCCCAGGATTTAGGGCTGGAATCACAACTTGCAAAATAATTCTAATCGTAACAAGTTAAATGGCTCTGGCGAAGGCAAAATGGAAAGAAGAAAAGAATTAAACAAAAAATTTATTGCATTATACTATTTTAATAAAAGAAGGTACATCTATGGGGATTTTATTATTTTATTATCCGATGACTAGCCCTCAAAAGGAAGAAAATGAAAGAAAAAAAACAAAATAACGGATCAACATCAAATTCTTATACGGGTTCCACTACACGAGGTTACGGGTCTTTCTTACATCTCGTCACCTGAAAGGGTAACAACTATAAGTACACAGCAGAGTGACAAATATTATGCCAAAAGTATAGAAAATACAAAATAACCATGGATAGTTAGTTTAGCTAAAACATTTACATAACTTAATTTGAATAAACAAATTATTTAGGTGGCAAAAACTAAAATACATAAATTATGTAAATAAATAACCATAACCACGGTATATAACAGAAAAGAACAGAGGTCAAAGGAGTGACAATCATAATAGAGGTCAATGGATCCATGACAAATAGAGGACCACAAAGTGGCCAAACGGAGACCAATGATTATTTAAGTATGGGACTCCCGTGGTGGTACTTACAAAACATAATTGTTTATAAGGTCATAGTCAAATATATACTAAAATTTAAACAAACTTATCCATGGGTTTCATTTTAAATAAATAGAGTTTAGAAATTAATCCACGTAATTAAAATATTAATATAATTTATAAAACATAACTTGTATAAAATAAATTATGGTAAGTCACAGCATACGTAAAATATATTATGGTGACTCAAGGTATAATATAACTCACCTTAAGATTGAGTCTTACTAATTCTTTTCTATTTCCGTTGGTTTTCGGCCCCTCCCTTACTCTCTATTTTTTTCGTTGATTCTTTCTCTCTCTCTTTTTTTTTTCTTCTTTGTTTTTTCGTTTGTACTCACTTCACAGCACCTCCTCCCCCTAGTTATACGCATAACTTAGGTGATGACTCATCCTTATCTAATGGCCTTAAGGTGATGAATCACCTCCCCTCCCTAATCCTAGATGTCCAGATGGCCCCCCACTCCTTCATCTCAGCAGATTTGTAATCTTTATAATTAATGGTACTTAATTTGCTTAATTATATCTATACATGCTAATCTTCTCACATTAATTAGTGATTAACTTAGCCCCCAAATAAATCGCCTCATCATATATTTGATAACCATAATGACAAATTAATTTACATAACACGTATAGCTTATTTATTTTATTACTTCCATTATTATTATTATTATTATTATTAATCGTGGTTGGTTGTAGTATTAATTAAATATTTAGGGTGTCACATTTCTCCTCTCCTAAATAGAAGTTTGTCCCCAAACTTGACATACCTTAATTTTCGAAGAGGTGCGGGTATTTGGTTCGCATTTGACTTTCCATTTCCCACGTAGCTTCTTCGACTCGATGATTTCTCCACAAGACTTTTACCAGAGGTATAGTCTTGTTTCGAAGAACTTGATTGCGATGATTGACAATCTGCATTGGTTGTTCTTCATAAGAGAGGTCCTCTTGAACTTCCAAGTTCTCATAGTCGACGACATGTTTTGGATCTCGGAGGTACCATCGGAGCATCGAAACGTGGAACACATTGTGGACATTGGACAGTTCAGGTGGCAGTGTAAGGCGATATGCAACAGGACCAATCCTTTCCAGTATCTCAAATGGTTCGATGTAACGTGGGTTTAACTTTCCTCGCTTTCCAAATTGGATAACCCCTATTGTTGGTGAGATCTTTAGGAACACATGGTCTCCTATTTGAAATTCCAAGTCCCGTCTCCGTGTATCTGCATAGCTTTTCTGGCGGCTCTGAGCAGTACGAATTCGCTGTTGGATAAGTTGGATTTTCTCACTTGTGATTTGCACGATCTCAGGGCCTAATAGTTTCTTGTCTCCGACTTCCGCCCAACACAGAGGTGATCAACATCTTCTTCCATACAGAGCTTCATACGGTGCCATTCCAATGCTTGCTTGGTAGCTGTTATTATAGGCGAATTCCACTAAAGGTAGGTGCTCATCCCAGTTACCTTTGAGGTCCAACACGCATACACGTAACATGTCTTCCAACGTCAGGATTGTTCTTTTGGACTGTCCATCAGTTTGTGGGTGATAAGCCTTACTAAACTTCAGTGTGGTTCCCAAAGTTTCTTGCAATTTGTTCCAGAAGTGAGACACGAAGCGGGGGTCTCGGTCAGACACGATTGAAACTGGCGTGCCATGTAAACGAATAACTTCCTTGATGTACAAAGTGGCAAACTTATTAAGGGAGTACATGATTTTGATTGACAGAAAATGAGCTGACTTCGTTAATTGGTCTACTATAACCCATATTGCATCATTCTTCGAAAATGACTGTGGTAGCCCGACCACGAAGTCCATATCAATGCGCTCCAATTTCCATTCAGGAATAGGGAGTGGTTGCTGCAGTCCTGCAGGTCTCTGATGTTCTGCTTTAATACGCTGACAATGCAGACATTTGGAGACATGGCTTGCTATGTCTCTTTTCATTCATATCCACCAGTAGTGTTCCTTCAGATCCTATTACATCTTTGTGTTGCCAGGGTGGACTGCAAATCTTGAGCTATGAGCTTCCATCAATATCTTCTTCTTGAGTTTCGGAACGTCGGGTACGCAAATTCGATTTCGAAATTTTAGTATTCTATTGCTTATAGTAAAATCAGGATCAAGCGTACTCCTTTGTTCCTCGTACTTTTTCTTCAAAAGTTTATCTTCACATTGGCGCGCTTTAATTTCTTCCATCAAGGTAGGTTCCACGGTTATGTTGGTGAGCAGTCCATTGATCTTGCAGGAAACGAGAGTACATGCCAAACCTCTGGTCGTCTTTTGGCTCAGTGCGTCTGCCACCACGTTAGCTTTGCCTGGATGGTGATGGATTTTTACATCATAGTCTTTCATAAATTCTAGCCACCGCCGTTGTCTCATATTCAGTTCCTTCTGTGTGAACATATATTTAAGACTCTTGTGATCAGTGTAAATCTCGCAGGTCGTGCCGTAGAGATAACAATGCCAGATTTTGAGGGCAAAAATCACCGCTGCCAATTCCAGATCATGTGTTGGGTAGTTCTTCTCATGGGTTTTTAGTTGGTATGAGGCATAAGCAATGACTTTTCCATTTTGCATAAGAACACAACCCAAACCATTATATGAGGCATCACTATAAATTACGAACCCATCTGCTCCTGTAGGGAGTGCTAGTATAGGAGTTGACACAAGTCGACTTTTCAATTCTTGGAAACAACGCTCCTGTTTGTCAGTCTATTCAAATGGTGTGTTCTTTTGAGTTAGCTGGGTCAAAGGTGATGCTATTTTTTGAGAAATCTTGCACAAAGCGTCACTAATAACTAGCTAGACCCAAGAAACTTTGAATTTCTGACATATTAGTAGGTCGTGGCCAGTCCACAATTGTTGCAACTTTTTGGGGGTCAACCAAGATGCCATCTTTGTTAATGACGTAGCCGATGAAGTGTACACCAGTGATCCAGAATTCGCATTTCTTCAACTTGGCATAAAATTTGTGATCACGTAGTGTTTGGAGAACCGTTTGCAAGTGTTGCTCATGGGCCTCTAGTGACTTGGAGTATATGAGGATATTGTCAATGAAGACGATGACGAACTCATCAAGATAGGGTTTGAACACTTGGTTCATGAGATCCATGAAAGCTGCTGGAGCATTTGTAACGCCAAAAGGCATGACAAGAAACTCGTAGTGATCGTAACGGGTTCTGAAGGCAGTCTTTTCGATGCTTTCCATTTTGACTTTTAGTTGATGGTAGCTAGATCACAAGTCAATTTTGGAGAATACTTGGGCGCCTTGAAGTTGATCAAACAAGTCATCGATTCGTGGCAGAGGGTACTGATTCTTGATGGTGACCTTGTTTAGCTCCCAGTAATCGATGCATAATCTCATCGTGCCATCCTTTTTCTTTAGGAACAACACTGTGGCTTCCCAGGGTGAGGTACTAGGTCGAATGAAACCCTTGTCCAGGAATTTCTGGAGTTGAGTCTTCAGTTCTTTCAATTCCAGCATTAACATGCGGTAAGGGGCTTTTGATACTGGTTGGGTACCGGGTTGAGTTTTAATAGTGAATTCGATTTCCCGATCGACCGGGATGCTAGGTAGATCTTCAGGAAAGACATCTGGGAATTCTCAAACCACGAGGATTGCATCAACGATGGGGGCCTCTTTTTGTGCATCGATCACATAATAGATATAACTACAACAACCCTTTCTTAGAAGTTGTTGGGCTGTCTTGGAAGATATAATATAGGGAGGGTTGGAAACTTCAGTCCCATCAAAGACAAGCTCGGGTTGGTTTGGTAACCTGAGGTAGACCTTTTTGGCATTACAATCAATAGAGGCGTGGTTGGCAGCCATCCAATCCATCCTTAAGATTACATCAAAGTTCCCAATGCGGAGGGGAATTAAGTCTACGTATAAGGTTTTTCCTATTAAGGATATAGTACATGATTTGTACACCTCAATACTACAGGCAGGCTTACCAGAAGAAAAAGACAGAGACAATATATATCCTAAGGGTTCGGGTGTTGATGCCAACTTAGCAGCAAAGTGTGATGCAACAAAAGAATGAGTTGAGTCAATGAGAACATGAGCTAAATGACCATAGATAGAAAGTATACCCGACACAGCATTTTCGGTAACTTCTGGTTTTCTAGGTACCAAGGCAAAAGCCCTTCCATGGTGTTTTTGGTCCTTCTTCTCTCCTCTAGGTCTTGCGGGTTTTTTGACTAGGCCAAAAGGGCTAGTTGTAGGATTGGTCAGCTTTGGATAGTCCCTCAGCAAGTGGCCAACTTGACTGCATTTAAAGCATGCTCTTGTGTCTCCATGGCATTGTCCCCAATGAGCCCTTCCACACGTAGGACAAGTTGGGATGGTGCCACCTCGGGGGTTAGTGGGACCTTGATTGCCTGAATTGGTTGCACCCGTGTTTACCCTCTTGGGAGGCGCAACACCGGATCTTCTGTTGTCTCTTTCCCAAAATTGCTTCTTTTGGCTTGGTTCCCCAGAATGCGAGGCTTTAATCCCTTTTTCTGCAATATACGCTCGGTCTACCACTTCTACATAGGTTGGCAATTTCAAAACCTCAAGCCTATCTTTGATTTCAGTATCCAATCCTACTTCGAATTTTGTTGCTTTTTGAGCTTCGGTGGGGATGACATAGGTCGCAAATTGAGCGAGTTTTGTGAACTTGCTCTCGTATTCGGCCATTGTCATGGTTCCTTACTTTAGATGTATGAATTCCAACGTCTTCTGTTCCCACAACGAATCTGGGAAGTATTTTTCATAAAATACTTCCAAGAATCTTGCCCAAGTCGCAATTTCTTCTTTTTCCAGAGTGAGAAGCCACAATTCTTGTGCATTATCTTTGAAAGTGAAAGTGGCGAGCGTTACCTTCTGTCTTTTGGTGCAAGGTAAAGCGCGAAAAATCTTTTCCATGTCTTTAACCCAAGCGTCCGCTACCATTGTGTTTGGACCGCCGGTAAATGTGGTGAGTTTTAGATCCTGGAACTGTTTGCTCCTCTCGCCGTTCCGACATCCAATTGTTAATGTTAGTTTGCAAGGCTTGCAAAAAGCTAGTAACCGCTCTTTCCATGATTCTTTCCATCGACTTAGTGTCACTGACTGATGACTCGCTTTCGTTACCATTATTGGCCATTCTATAAAGTAATAAATGAGACATTACATCCATAACGCATCATATATGTGTATAGCGCAATATATATATATATAAAATACCAAATTTACTATTTTTACAATTACTATTACATCCTTATTCAAAAGTCAAAATATGTTAGTATCTCGTCCCTATGGTACAACAAAAACAAAAAAAAAAAACAAAAAAAATAGGGATTAGAACACATCATTATTAGCGTACAAAAAAGGTTTTATTCTACAAAATCTAGAGTGGTAGGTCAAACGGGCCAAACAACCACAGGAAGTAGTGTTGCATAAAAAGCTCAAATTCTCATCCTAACTAGACCACACCAAAACACATCCGCACTATCTGGACTGTGAAAATGGGAACAGACTGTATGTATCCCAAAAACACTCGATCAACAATCCAACCAGGTGTCTCGATATATGACAAGTCATTACTAAAGTCAACATTTTGAATATTAATAATCACTAGCGGGTTAGGGACAGTGGTAAAAATGTAGTCCTTGGAGTACATGTTTCCCTTCTTGCCACAAAATCTGGGGGTAAAAGGCCTATGATGTAGTGCGGGCGGTCATATCCCGGAGCAATGCCGAGGACACACGTGGGTCCAAGAAAACATCCGTGCGTATGGGCACGTCTCTGCCTCCATAGTAAGTATGGGACATCAGTAGGATCAGTCTGTATATAAATTGGCCGACCCATCAATTAGGCAAGGCCTGGATGCGGTCTCCTAATGATATCCTCTGAGTCTTCCCATCCTTTAGGTGAGGCGGGGGCGAGATGCTCTGCTAAAATATCATCCAAATTAATGGCTCCAAGCTCATCCCAAAATGCCTCATCAAGGTTAATCTCGAACATTCCTACATCACCAGAAGAAACGTGAGATTTTACATAAAAGGACTAACGTCGCAGGTAAAGATTTATTTTTTTTTAATTTATTATGTTTATCTAGCTATATAGTTTTATTTATAACTTTTCGAACTTTCTGATCAAAATAAAATAGCTTTTTTTTTTTTCTTTTTTTTTTGAAGAAACCATTGCTCTGATACCACCTTTGTCACGACCCAACCCTAGGGCTTAGGGCTGGAATCGCAACTTACTAAATAATTCTAATCGTAACAAGTTAAATGGCTCTGGCGGAGGCAAAATGGAAAGAAGAAAAGAATTAAACAGAAAATTTACTGCATTTTACTATTTTAATAAAAGAAGGTACATCTATGGGGATTTTATTATTTTATTATCCAATGACTGGCCCTCAAAAGGAAGAAAAGGAAAGGAAAAAAAACAAAATAACGGATCAACATCAAATTCTTGTACGGGTTCGACTACATGAGGTTACGGGTCTTCCTTACATCTCGTTACTTGAAAGGGTAATAGCTATAAGCACACAACAGAGTGACAAATATTATGCCAAGAGTATAGGGAATACAAAATAACCATGGATATAGTTAGTTAAGCTAAAATATTTACATAACTTAATTTGAATAAACAAATTATTTAGGTGGCATAAACTAAAATACAGAAATTATGTAAATAAATAATCATTACCACAGTACAGAACAGAACAGAACAGAGGTCACAGGAGTGACAATCAGAACAGAGGTCAATGGATCCATGACAAATAGAGGACCACAAAGTGGCCAAACAGAGACCAATGGTTATTTAAGTCCCCCAAGGCATGGGACTCCCGTGGTGGTACTTACAAAACATAATTGTTTATAAGGTTATAGTCAAATATATACTAAAATTTAAACAAACTTATCCATAGGTTTCATTTTAAATAAATAGAGTTCAGAAATTAATTCACGTAATTAAAATATTAATATAATTTATAAAACATAACTTGTATAAAATAAATTATGGTAAGTCAAAACATCCGTAAAATATATTATGGTGACTCAAGATATAATATGACTCACCTTAAGATTGAGTCTTACTAATTCCCTTTTATTTCCGTTGGTTTTCGGGCCCTCCCTTACACTCTATTTTTTTTCGTTGAATCCTTCTCTCTCTCTCTCTCTCTCTCTCTCTCTCTCTCTCTCTCTCTCTCTCTCTCTTTTCTTCTTCTTTGTTTTTCCGTTTGTACTCACTTCACAGCACCTCCTCCCCCTATTTATACACATAACTTAGGTGATGACTCATCCTTATCTAATGGCCCTAAGGTGATGAATCACCTCCCCTCCCTAATCCTAGCTGTCTAGATGGCCCCCCACTCCTTCATCTCAGCAGATTTGTAATCTTTGTAATTAATGGTACTTAATTTGCTTAATTATATTTATACATGCTAATCTTTTCACATCAATTAGTGATTAACTTAGCCCCCAAATAAATCTCCTCATCATATATTTGATAACCATAATGACAAATTAATTTACATAGCACGTATAACTTATTTATTTTATTACTTCCATTATTATTGTTCTTATTATTATTATTATTATTAATCGTGATTGGTTGTGGTATTAATTAAATATTTAGGGTGTCACAAAATTAACCCTGACTATATATCAATATTTGTCGATTATTTTATTCCATAACCCTCACTCTTCTTCGATATTGTTGTGATGAGATGAGAGTCTCTAAAGTTCGTCGCCAATCTTGAGCCATCGATCACCAATTTGGAGCCACCATTCACAGATCTGGAGCAACTGTTTATCGATTTGGATCTACCATTTGCTGATCTGAAGCAATCATTCATCATTTTTGTGCCACGATTCGTTGATCTCAACAAATTTCAATGAGTAAATTTCTTTTTCCATTGATGTTCGGTTGATTTACAGTGTTATTACATGGTTTGATTTGCTATATAAATATTTGTTTTACATTGGTGTTGTTATAGTTATTGCTTTTTCTCTTTTCGTCTTCATAGATCCATATCTAGGGTTATGAGGTGTGGGTGCTAATTTCTGACCTCACTGCCAAATAGGTACCCAGCTGGACAGCACCGGGAGAATAGATCTCTCCCAAACAACCTGTCACAGAAAGATAAGACTCCAGCGGTGGTTCGTTCACCCGAGTGCACTCCGATGATCAAGTCAGTACTCAGTTATCTCCCAAAGATAATAAATAGTGCTTAACTCACTAGCCAGAATACAAAAGATAACGTACCTTAGACCCATGAGGGTGCCTTACTTTTATAGCCAGCACTAACCCGATCCCTGTAGAAGCCTAGCTTCAATGGACTCTGGTTTAATGCTCATCCTGGACTCTCAAATAGATTAAGATAAACCCCTTAAGAGCTTTATCCTAACCCAGATTGAGATCCTCTCTTATTCTAGGACTCTTGACCCTTATCCGTTCATCTCGGATTTCGGTATCTCCGCAGAGAACCTCGGCCTAGCCGAGATCACCTCAGCGCCATGACCAGGACACGTGGCACCTCGGCTGGCACTTTGGTGCACCTTGGCCACGTGTTGCCATTCGCAAAATATGCCCCCACAACTGCCCTCTAGGTTCCATTACCTCGGCATCCTGAGATGATGGAACTTATATCGTTTGTCCACATAACACGTTGGCTAAGACTTACTCTATCATTCATTACCGAGGTCATCAAACATCAGCTCCATATGACCAAGACTGTAGTTTGCTTCACCAATGCCTAAGAACCAAGAACTAAGTTTTTCAAGTTCTTTAACCGAGATCGTCCCTCTAGCCGAGTTTCTTGCTCTATAAAACCAAGAACTCTAAGAGTTCTATCTGCGTATGAGCTGTCACACATGGTTTCTTAACTGTTTTTGCCACGCGTCTTTTCCTCATTGATCCGTACCTGACACGCGTCGCTTCTGCGCGCGCTGCCTGACAAACATGTCGTCCAAGGCACATTCATTATGATTTTGCTGCCTTTTCATGTTTTAACAAAAACACTTCCCTCTTTCTGTCTTTTCACTTCACGTTTTTTGATTTCTCTCAAGATTTCTCTCTCTAAAGAAAAACCGCCATTGTCGTTCTTCCAAAGCTTTCTGTAACTGTTTTCGTTCTTCCCCTCTGGCGAGGCATTCACCATTTTGATCCACGCACCACCATCGTTTGACTCCGGCGTACCTCACATCGGCGTTATTCTCTTTGGTAAGTCACTGTTTCCCCTCTTTTTAGTTTTTGATTTATTTCAAACTTTGTTACGCTTGTATGCTGCCATTATGAATCCATTCATGTTCTTGAATCTTCGTCTGTGTTTTAAATTTCATCATGTTTGTTTGCGATTTTGCTTCTGTCCAATCTGTTTCTAGGTATATGTATACACATACTTCTGTCACAATGGTTATTTTGCCACTGTACTTGGCTTTGCACATCTGCACACATTTTGTACAATGTTCTGGAATTTCTATTGGTTTTCTTGAGTCTGAATCATCCTTTTTTTCTGTTTTTCTTTATGTATTTTCCAGATTCTTGCTTTCAATTCTTGTTTCCATAGACCTAGGCTTGGGATTTGTTCTAGAACCTTGCTTTTTAGGAAAACTGAACCAAAAACCCTTTAGATTTTCAGAAAAATTTACCTCAATGCTCTCTAGGGTTTAGCCAAGGTCCTCAAACCCATACCAAACACTCTTTTCTGAAATTTTGCCTTAATCCTCATAAGCCGACACCATGGGTATGTTTAGGTGGATGGTAGACACCCCGGCCAAACTAGAGTACTTTAGGACAGAGTTCTCCATCCCAGCCGATGTTCACCTTAGGCTGGCAGGGGAGGAGGACTCCATCATGCCTGATGGGGACTCTATGCCTTTCCCCGTAGTGGCCTTCATAGAGTGTGGACTTAGGTTCCCTCTCAACATCATTTTCTGCCAAGTCCTTCATTATTACAAACTTAACCCAATGCAGCTGGCCATTAACTCTTACAGAGTCATTAACGATATAATTTCCCTAAAGAATGCTAGGATAACACTAGCCGACATCCAGTACTGTTACACTATGTGTGGCCTGAAATCCGAAAAAGGCTACATCTATTACCTCAAGCCGAGATCCACCGAGTACAAACTCATAGCCGACCTCCCAGACTCCAACAAAGGTGCTGGAGATGATTATTTCATCGTCTCGGGCAACTAGGAGTTCCCACCTAATGACGACCTCCACCTCTATCCTTTAAGCCGAACAGTGTTCAAAGAGGGTAATGGTAAGAATCAAGTGTCACTTTACATGTTCTTAAGTCTTTATTACTTTATTCCTCTATATGGTCTAATGTTTGTTTTTTACTTGCAGTTCTTCCTCAACCACCAAAAGACTTCCGCAAAACCTTCTACCCCAGCAAGGACTTCAAGAAGCTGCTGGGCTTGTCGATTAACCAACGGAAAGCCCCTCTACTGCTCAACTACATTCTAATCTAAAAATCGGCGCTACCTGACGTCCCCAAGAAAAGCAAGTCTCCACCTTTAGCAATAACTCCTCCTAACACTTCATCACCTTAGCTTGACCAAGCCTCAACCTCCGATCCAGGGAGCAGCCATCAACATCTGCTCCCCAACTGATCCCTTCTGCCCAGCGTCGACGTCGTCGCCGAGTTCCTACGAACACTTCTGTTGGCAGAACTCGTAGCCGAAAACGCCAAAGTACTAAGGCGCCGGCTTACGATCCAACTAACCCATTTACAACATTACCAGCAATTCACTTCGGTACCAAAGTCACTGTCGTCGCCACTGCCGACAAGATAGGGCGCAAACCAGTAGTTGTTGAAGACCTGTTCGCCAACATCCCCGGGGTGGTGGCAGTTCAATCTTCATCCTCTCATTTCCAACCAACCTCGAAGCCAAAACGCATGAAGAAGGCCAAGGCAAAGGCCACAGTGACTCAGATCGATTTTGAGGACACTGTGCCCATCTCAAAGCTAGCTGAGGCCAAGAAGAGCACCTCTTCCGCCGAAAAACGTCCAGTTGAGGACCCAGCATCGAAGGCCCCACCTGCCAAAAAGCCGAGGTCCGACCACCAAGAAGGCAACAACTACTCCCAAGGCATGGTCTGGGTGCCCGAGATCAAGCTTGACGACAGACCTCTTACCGCCGGTGACAGTGCTGCGAACCTTGAGGTCGGCGTGGCCCTGTCCACGGCAGTTCTTCTGCCCGAAGACATGAACCATATGGCCGAGTTACACGAGTATGAAGATTTCATTTTTATGATGTAGCACTCGGTCTTGGTAAACCTTTTTCCTACTCTTTTGGTAGTATTTCCATACTTAGTTAGATTCCATTAATCTATGTTACCTCTTGCAGGCCATCCAGCATGCTCACTCCTATGCTATGAAGACCGAGATGATGTGGAAGGATTTGGCGAAAAAGACCAAAGAAGCAGCCAAACTCCTATCCTCGCTCAACAAAGCCGAGGCTAGCAATCACGCTCTCATGGACCAGGCCAAGGCGCCAAAACTGCTCAAAGTCTGATCGAGGAAAAGGCCAAGACGGCAAAAGATGAAGTTGAGGCAGCAAGAGCCGACCTCGAAGCTGCCAATGCCAAAGTGGCTGACATGGAGGCGAAGCTTCAGGAGGCTCTTTCCAGTAAAGAGGCCGAGGTAAAGGCGGTTGACAAAAAAGCCTTTGAAAAGGGGCAGGTCGCCGTCCGTGACCAATACAAACAGCAAGTCAACTTGGCTTATAACCGAGGTTACTACCTCGGTTGGACGGCGGCCCTTAACAAGTTGGCCGTTCCTATGGACTCTGATCTTCGGGATATCAGTCAGCTTGAATTGCCTTTCCTACCAAACCCCAAAGACTTCGGCAATGAAGCTGAAGATGATGCCGACGATGGTGAGACCAACGAAGATAAGGGGGAGGCTGCCACTGATCCCAAGTCTCTTACCCTCAACGAGCAAGTAGACTTAACTCAAGATGAGGAGGATGACTTGGTTTCCAAGGGCGTTTCTCTCAATCCAATTACTTCTGAGGCCGAGATCCAGTGCGCCGAAAAAAGTTTGGATCAGACTCTGTTGGAGATTAACGCCTAGATGGCGGCTGACAAGAGTGCAACATTACCAGCTGATCAAGCCAATCCTAACACTTAGGATATTTTTTCTTTTTCTTGTATTCTTTCTCTTTTGTTTGTATTTTGTTTTGCCTGAACAATGTTTTAGTTTCATATTTGGCTGACGTGCTGCTTTTGTAATCTGAACAAGTAATTTTTTGTGAATGCAAGTTTCCTCCTTTCTTCTAAGTGTTTGAATGAGTTCTTTTCTCTTATGTGTGCTCTACCTCTTTCATACTTAGAATAACTTGGCATGTCTTCAACTTATACCTTTAACTGTATAATCTTCTCAGGGTAAAATATCTCGGACATAACTTGTAATCGTTTACCTCGGCCTTGGCTTAACACTTGGAAACGTTGTAAAAATATTTTCACAAGTGTTGTTTTAAACTTGCTACTCCACTCTCACTTATCAAGACTTCTGTCTTTTATACTCCCAAGTTTGGCAACCCGGTCATCTCGGTAAGTACGTATGTACTTCTTGCAATATTACCTCGACTTAACTTCAACTTGTAAATTTTTCTGAAAATTTCAACACGAGTGTTAAGCCAACTCTAGCTTGTAATGCCTAAGCACTTTAAACTTTATTGACCATTCTCCAGCTCTCTGCCCCCTAATGTGAACTTAAGTTTAACTTATGTTCATATTATGCATGTGCCTATGATCTTGTTGCCGAAGTTAGATTCAAACAGAGACTAGCCGAGGTTCTCACCTTAGTTTCTCTGATAATCTTACTGAAATGCACTTACTTCCAATTTGAGTTTGATTCTGCCGACATGGCAAGTCTAGGTTAGTTCAACTCCATTATATCAAGTATAATTTCAACTCTGCCATATAATGAGTCTAAGTTATTCATCATGCTTCACTTAGAAACATCGCTAACTTAGCTTAACTTCATTATATGCAAGTATAATTCAACCTTGCCATATAATAAGTCTAAGTTATTCGTCATGTTTCACTTAGAAACATCGCCAACTTAGTTCAACTCTATTATATGCAAGTATAATTCAACTCTGCCATATAATAAGTCTAAGTTATTCGTCACGTTTCACTTAGAAACATCGCCAACTTAGTTCAACTCTATTATATGCAAGTATAATTCAACTCTGCCATATAATAAGTCTAAGTTATTCGTCCTGTTTCACTTAGAAACATCGCCAACTTAGTTCAACTTTATTATATGCAAGTATAATTCAACTTTGCCATATAATAAGTCTAAGTTATTCATCATGTTTCACTTAGAAACATCGCCAAAGGATTGATAACACAAATTTTCAAATTCTTTAAAAAATCAAGTTAAATTTTTTTATTACTACCTCAGCTAAGAAAGTTATGACATAAATTTCAAAAAAACAAAAAAGTCTAATGATAAAAAAACTTTAAGTTGCAAGTGTTCCAGGGTCTTGGCAACTCTTTGCCTTCGTGTCTGCAAGCCGATATGCCCCATTGCCAGTGACCGAGATAATTCTATAAGGTCCTTCCCAATTTGGGCCTAGTTTGCCCTCTCTGGGATCTTTTTGTTGTCGACCACTTTCCTCAACACAAGGTCCCCAACTTTGAATTCTCTTAGGTTAACCTTCTTGTTGTAAACCCTAGCAAGTTGTTGCTGTTATGCCCCTAGCCGAATTGCTGCTCTCTTCTTTCTTTCTTCCAATAAGTCCCTATCTCGGGCCAGGAATGCCTCATTAGTCTCATTCTCTACTTCCTGGGTTCTTATCCCTAGGATGCCCACTTCTAGTGAGATGACTGCTTTTGTGCCATAAGCCATGGCAAATGGGGATTCCCCAGTTGATCTTTTCGGCGTAGTCCGATATGCCCAGAGCACATTGGGCAACTCATCTACCTACTTTCCCTTTGCTGCTACCAGCCTCTTCTTGATCCCATCTAGGATTGTTTTATTGGACGCTTTTGCTTGACCATTACTCTGAGGAAAGCTTGGAGTAGAGTAATAATTCTTGATTTTATACTTTGCATAGAAGCTCTTGATTAGCTTGCTGTCAAACTGCGTGCCATTGTCTGTTATTATTGCCCTTGGGATCCCAAACCTGGTGATGATGTTCTTCCATATGAAGTTCTTCACATCAACATCTCGAATCTTTGCCAAGGGTTTTGCTTCTACCCATTTGGTGAAGTAATCTGTTGCTACCAGCAGGAATTTTCTCTGTCCAGTTGCTTGGGGTAATTGCCCAACTAGATCCATGCCCCACTGGGCAAATGGCCAAGGGCTGGATACTAGGTTCAAATTTGCTGCTGGTTGATGTATCAATGGTGCGAACCTTTGACACTTCTCGCACTTTCTAACATAGGCTTCAGCATCTTTCTGCATATAGGGCCACCAGTACCCTTGAGTAATGGCCCTATGAGCAAGTGATCTGCCCCCAGCGTGGCTTCCACATACCCCTTCGTGTATTTCATACAAGAAGTCTTTAACTTGTGACGGATGCACATATCTCAAAAGGGGACTAGTAAAAGACCTTCTGTAGAGATGTCCTTCTGCTGTCAGACTGAACCTCGCCGACTTCAGTCTGATCTTGTGTGCCTCTTTTCTGTCCTCTGGTAGCTTCCCATCTCTAAGGAATACTATTATTGCATGCATTCAACTTGGTCCCATCTCCACACACATTGCTTCATACTCTGTGATTAGTGGTTCCACACTTCGGCCTGACAAATAGTCAACCATTATTGTCCTTACCTCCCTTGATTTCATTGCACTAGCCAAGTTAGCCAAGGCATCGGCATGGCTGTTGTCATCTCGGCTAACCTGCTGTAGTCGGCAGTCTTGAAATAGGGACAGTAGTCTAACAACCTCTTTGACATAGGCTATCATTCTTTCATCTTGGGTGCATATTCGCCTGTTGCTTGGTTCACAGTAAGCTGGGAGTCACAGAAGACTACCACCTCGTTAGTTTCCATTGCTGCTGTCAATTTCAATCCTGCAATCAGTGCTTCGTATTCCGCTTCATTGTTTGAAGCCTTAAACCCCAATCGAATAGATTGTTCTAACATCCGCCTATCTGGCGACACTAGTACTTCTCCTGCCCCCGCTTCCTGACGGTTTGAACTCCTATCAACGAACAGGTGGAAGGAGTCGCCAATGTAAATGTCGTAAGGTTTCCTCTTTCTTCTGTTCTGTTGATGTGGGGTTTTTCATTCCCTACTAGGTTTCTTCTTGTTCACCTGGACATCCTAAGCCGCGGCTCATCGGAGCCCGACGTGGGATGGCACCAGGTGTGAACTCGGCCACGAAGTCGGCCAGAACCTGGCCTTTGATTGCTATTCTGGGTCTGAACTCCAAATCGTATTGGCCCAATACCACTACCCATCTGTTAGGCTATCTACACTTGCAAACAAGACATAAAGAGGGGAGGCCACCCCTTCCTATTTTGGACCTCAAAACCAAGTTTTTACCACTGAAATTCCCCTGGAATTCAGTGGTTAAAAGAGCCCAAAAAGTTGTTTCAAAAAGCTTTAAAAGATGACATAAAAGGCTTCACAAGCCAAAGAGCAAAAAGAGGATACAACCCCCTAACTCAACAAGACTTAAACCACTATTTTGAAACCTTAAAAAGAGTTTTTTATGGTTGAAAAACCAGGTCAAAACAGTGTAAAAAGATGGTCAAGCAATTGATTAAAACAAGGCTTAAATGAGGTAAGCCTTATACCTTTGAAGCACAGCAACAAACAACCACAATTTTGAGCCAAAACTAGCCTTAAGAACTTAAACTAAGCCTCAAAGAACCTCAGCTCCAAGATGAAGATGTTTGGTCAAGGGTCTTACTGCAAATATGTAGAGAATTCTTACTTTCAAGCACAAAATAAGGAGAGAGAAAGGATTCTAGAGAGAGATGGAGGAAATTTGCTCACAAAATTTTCTAACCTCTCAAATGGGGGAGAGACCCCCCATTATATAGAAAAGCAAGCCAAAGGCTTGTATTCATCCCTCCATACACGTGTATGGAGATGAGCATCAGTGAACAACAGCTGGCAAATAAATATTTGAAAAAAGAGAAAAATGGCTGTCGGCCATCAATGTAGCCGACCAGCCATCAACATAGCCGACCGGCCAACACTGGTGGCCGGCAGGCACAAGTCATGGCCGGCAGGCTAAGGGGATGGCCGACAGGTCACCCTCTTCTCCAGAAGTGAAGCAACAAGCTCTTGGCCCACAACCAAGCACAAAACAGACAAGATTAGAGCCTCCAAGGCAAAACGCTCAATCAAGA
Organism: Camellia granthamiana; assembly: GCA_036172215.1. Lineage (NCBI taxonomy): Eukaryota > Viridiplantae > Streptophyta > Magnoliopsida > Ericales > Theaceae > Camellia > Camellia granthamiana. Next base: position 29,417,325 of record CM069903.1, on the reverse strand, counting down.
CCTTTAGGGACTCAAAACGAACACGAGCGAGCACAATCATCGGGTGTTCAAACGATGATATCCAAGTCTTGAGGACGGTCAAAAATGGGGTGTCTACAGTTGCCCCTCTTTGATAGAACTCGGAAGTCATGAAATGACGCGAGTGAATGTCAAAGCCCAGAGACGACCCATTTTTGACAAGGTCGAAGACTTAGACAAACAAGCAATCAAAACAAAGAACGGTTTCGTCCACAGGCTGCCTACGTATCCCTTTGCAAGGAATCAAACCAACGTAGTTCTGGAGCAAGATGCAAATGATATGCAGGACGCAGAACATAACTTATGATCACGCAATGAGACTGTAACGAAACATCTAGATGCAAATGCCATGCAAAGAAACGCTACAGCAAACTCGTACATAAGCAAGTTAACACGAACCAAACCACATTTCATGCAGAAAGGATGGAAGAAAATTATGCAATCTTAACTGCGCCTCACGCAGGAAAGGTAAAGAACCGTAACTGTCGGGCACACTCGAGGTGGCAAACAAGATCCCAACACGTGGCACACGCGAGGAGCGAGATGGTGATAACAAGTGAAACACATCCAACTATTATGCAACCAAAACAAAGAGCGGTATAAGCATCGGAATCCGTCCAGATGTGTTTAACCAAAGCGTCCTAACGCGCCGCGCGCGAGAGGGAAAAAGGAGCGGTGCAAACATCGGAGGGTGGTATAAACATTGGAGCACGTTCCAATGTTTCTAACCAAAACAGGGAGGTATAAGTGTCGAAACACAGTCCAAACGCTTCTAACCGGAGAGGTGATATAAACATCGGGCACACGTCCCCAGTGTTCCTAACCAACAAGGTAGGTATAAGCGTCAGGCACACGGTCCAAACGCTTTTAATCGAGAGGGGTGGTATAAACATCGGGCACACGACCCAATGTTTCCAACCAACAAGGGGTGGTATAAGCGTCGGATACACATCCCAAATGCTTCTAACCGGGAGGGTGGTATAAACATCGGGCACGCAACCAAAGGGGTGGTATAAGCGTCGGACACACATCCCAAACGGTTCTAACCGGGAGGGTGGTATAAACAATGGGCACGCAACCTAATGCTTCTAACCAAAGGGGTGGTATAAACACCGGGCATACCCGAATGTTTCTAACCAACAAGGAGTGGTGTAAACACCGGGCATACCCGAATGTTTCTAACCAAAACAAGGTGTTCAAAGGACAGAAATGATCTTACCCGGAATTCCTCTGAATGAACCGTACATACAATATCGTCTAGTTGCATCAGCTTTGAATGAACCGTATATACAATATCATGCCTGCATAAGAAAGAAACTTAACAGATACAGCAAGATAGGAATGCATGTTCCATGCAAAATTGACAACATGTTCTATGCAAATGTGAGAAGCGCATATTCTATGCAAGCGTGGTAAGTGCATATTCTATGCAAAGGTGACAAATGCATGCTCCATGCAAGATTAACAAATGTAAGCTGTATGCAAATGAGAAATGCATATTCTATGCAACGAAAATTATGGCATGCTCCGTGCAACATTAAGATGCATGTTTTATGCCATACTAACAAACTTATGCTCTATACAACAGACACAAGCATTCTCATGCGAATGTGAGAGCATATACAACGTAGTGCCATGTGAGCATGTTCTATGCGAGATGAAAAGCATATACAATGCAAGACATGAGCATCAAAGTTCCAAAACAAGTGTTTAATGCCCAAGTAGAAGCACGCCTCATGTTAAAGTATAAGATGCATGCTCTATGCGAACAAGAAACAATGCAAAACCTCATGTGAAAGAACGCATTCCATGAAATGACAAGGAGGTGCGCATCCCATGCAATAACAAAAGCGAGGCATGGTAAAAACAACTCGATCGCAACCTTTAACTTACCTCCCGAAGGAGTTGAAACAAGTTAAAAGGATACACCTCGTACGTGCTGATTACCACACACTGAAAACACAGTTTGGAGCTTCCACAGAGGCCACTTGAGCTCAAAAAATGTACTTCCTTTGCACTTTCTTGAGGGATCAAGGCACAAAACAACAAAACAACATCCAAGGAGAGCATCAGGGGCCTTCCGGCCACTCTGGGAATCCATCGGCCACCTATCGGCCACAAAATAATGTCATCAGCCACAAATGTGGCCGGTCGGCCAACAGTGGTGGCCGGTCAGCCACCGATGACAGATTCGGGGCAATTTTGGCATTTCACCACAGGTCTTTAAATATAGGTTTCCAAACCCTATTTCTTCACTTCTTCCTTGCTAAAAAACACTTCCCCTTTTGCTCTAGACCATTTTCCCCTTCCGATCCTCACTTCATACGCATTTTCAAACATCTCACGAACATTCGATTCGCTAAAACCTCTTTGCACACTCCATTTTGAACCGATTAAAACGTGATTTCGGTGCCTCCCTCTTGACTTCCATTACTCGGGGTTTGTTTCCCTCGAGTTACCCTTGATTTCAGTGCCCTCTTCTGAACCCTGACCTTTTCTTCCATTTTTCCTCTCTTAGAGTTGACTTTTTGTTGACTTTTGGCATTCCCACCCATTTTCCACATTTTCGACCATTCTCTCATCTTTCTTCGAGATGGCAGACGATATCCTACACGACGGAGCTCCTCTGGGGATGGAGATGGATCCAGAGTTCGAGCCATTGCCGCTCAGTATCTGACCGTTCGACCCAGCGACGTACCCGAGGTACACGTGCTACCTCCCGATAGCATCCGCCAGTTTAGGGGGTTTGCGCGAGGTGCACCGGAGGACCTCTTACTATGCGAGCTAGAGTCACATTTATCCTATGGCGCCTCCGAGGTATACACTTTCTCTTTATTTTCCGCAATGTAGATTACATTTCTTGTATAGCTCACACTGCCTTGCATCTGCTTAGCCCAAACACATTCTTGCACTGTATTTCTTACACTGCCTTGCATCTGTTTGTCCTGAACATACCCTTGCACTGTATTTCTTACACTGCCTTGCATCTGTTTATCTTGAACATAGCTTTGCACTGTATTTCTTGCATTGCCTTGCATCTGTTTATCCTGCTTACAGGGGGATTCAAATGCCATTCATGGATATGGGACCACCTCTGCGAGGGAGTGGTATATGGAGCTTCCCGACACTGTCTATCACATCATCGACGAGGACGGCTTCGCCGCATTTTGCATGGGGCTCTCTCGTCTCATTGCGAGCCGGCCTCTACTAGGAGCTTTAGTAGAGAGGTGGTGGGATACCACCAATTCCCTCCACTTTTCTACTGTAGGGGAGATGACGATGACTCCCTTTGACTTCTCTATGCTCACCGGTATAGCAGTAGGGGGTCATCCGATTCCTTAAGACACAGACATGGGTGAGTGGGAGACTGCTCAGATCTACCTACTGGGGATTTGCCCACCCATTTCCCGATCAGGGATGGTGCGATATACATGGTTCGCTGATCATTTCAGAGGGACAACGCCGACAACCCACGAGAAGACCGAGTACTACGCCCGAGGCTTCCTCATGTTTCTATTTGGCACTACTCTGTTCGTCGACTGGGTGAACACCGTCGGGCTCTACCTCATGAGCGCCTTGGTGGACCTGTCTCGCGTCCGATTCTACGACTGAGGCGGCACATGCTTGGCCACACTGTACGGGTACATGAGCTCCACCTCTCGCTGAAACGAGCATCTGCTAGGAGGCTACTAGAGTACGCCCCACCCTTTTGCTTTACATTTCTGCTTCGCATTTCCTGTATACTAGACACATCGTCTGCTTTCTGCTTTACATTATCTGTACACCGCACACTGTACGCTTTCTGCTTTATCTGTACACTGCACACATTGTCTACTTTCTGTTTTACATTCCCTGTGTTCATCTAATATATACTCACTGTTATCCTTCCACTTTCCGCAGCTATGGGTGTACGCTTATTTTTCGAGGCTCGCCCTAGAGCCAGAGGTGGAGATACCACCTATGGTATCATACTCACACAGGTATGACGGGAGACGCCAGCGGAGGCCCGGAGAGTCATTCTCATTTTTTCGTCGATTCTTCAACACCGTGACCGCAGCAGAGGTAACCCAAACCTTTCAGTTATTTCAGTTTTGTTTCATATTGCATATACAATGGCAGCTAACAGTCTGTATATTTGCTATTTGCAGATCACCTGGCAGTCGTGGGCAGTGATGCCTGACGGGGTCAGAGATCAGTTTACCGGCGCTCGGGAGGCTTCTCGATTCCCGATCTTGCTCAAGGGCCCGGTCTGTCGAGCATGGTTCTTAGAAGAGCGATTCCTGTGCCAGAGCCTCGGCTTACCTGAGCCGGTAGTCCTGATTCCGCCTTCCACATATATGAGGATCACAGAGAGGTACACCCTACAGGAGATGATTGATTTCACTAGAGGCTGGGATGCTGACTTCTTCAGGCTTGAGGGTGATTACACTGCCTTTATCCAGACATACCTCATGTCGCCCCTGACTAGTGCCCGCGAAGGTGAGAGAGCTAGGGCTCCAGCTATAGAAGGGAGAGCGGGAGGATCCAAGGTGCCCCAAGCTTATGACAGGAAAGGTCCTCAGACGAGGCAGATGATAGGATGTCAAGAGCTGCCTACTACGCTGACTTGCTGGCGACCCACAAGGGAGGCTTGCTAGATTCACGAGCTTGTCGGAGTTCGAGGCCCAACTCCGGTATGTACTATACTTTACATTTTGCACATTCCATTCATTTCGGCTATGCTTTGTAGACTGCTGATCATCTCAACACATTCACAGGCATCCATAGAGTACACTGGGCAGGCTCTTGAGCTAGCGACTTCTCTGATGGGAATGGTTCAGACGAGCCTGAACCTACTTAGTCTCTACAGGATTCCAGTAAGTCTCTTCAATTTGCACTTCATGCCATGAAATTTTATGTTGATACATTAGCATTTCAACTGCAATTTGCCCCATACTGATATGAATTCATTACATTAACAACACTGCATTGATACACTGCTCCCACACACTGCATTCAACACTATACTCATTTTTGCATACTAATAACTGATGCATTTGACTAGGGATGGCAATCTGAAACCGACCCGACGATGACCTGACCCCCTGACCTCGAATTCAGTGGTTATTCATCGAAAAATATCCTTTACGGGCCGGAGATGGTATTCAAAAATTCATCCCCGATGATATCCAGGTCGGGGACGGGGATAGGTGTTTCAGACTCGGACCCGGCCTGGCCCCCCGGTCCCGTCTCGCTTAGTCTCCGAGGTGAAATTACCGTTTTGTCCCTGGATATATATATACTTGTATTTGTTTAGGGTTTGACACAGACACAAACACACACTCAGCCTCTGCCCCTTACTCACACACGGCGCTCCTCTCTCTCTCTCGCTCGCCACTGGTCTCTCTCTCTCTCTCTTTCATCTGTCACCGTCGCGCCTCCCTCCTCACTGGCGATCCTCCATCACCACCGAGCCTCTTACTCACATACGGCGCTCCTTTCTCCCTCTCGCTCACCACTAGTCTCTCCCTCTTGCTCGCCACTGGTCTCTCCCTCTCTCTTTCATTTGTCACCACTGCGCCTCCCTCCTCACCGGCGATCCTCCGATCCTCCCTCACCGCCGCTCCTCTGTCGTTGCTCTCTCTGTTTAGGTATCTCTCTCTCTCTCTAGGGATTTCGATCTAGGGTTTACATATATGTATATTATACATATATATATATATATATATATGAGTGTATAGATCTATTTATTTTAGATCTGTATATCTGAGTGTATAGATTTGTTTCTTCAATCTCTTTTTTTTTTCTCTAAATTTATTTATTTTATATATATATATATAAATATATATCTGTCTATATATTTCTTCAACCTATGTTTATCTGTTTAGATCTGTTTATTTTTTATGTTATTGAAGATGATGATGTTATTCTGTGTGTAGGAATTATTGTTCATTGTTCATTATTGAAGATGATGATGTTGAAGATATCTGTTTGTAGTTGAATTGTTAATTTGTTAATTTGTTGAAAGTTGAAAGTTAAAAGTTAAAAGTTAACATAATTAATTTGTTAATTATGTGAAGATTAATTTGTTGAAAGTTGAAATTTGTTAATTTGTTGAAAGTTGAAAGTTAATTTGTTAATCTGGTGTGTTCTGAAGTTAAAATTATCTGTTATGAACTTTTTCTCTTTGATTCCTATCTTCGGGAAGGCAAAATTGGGAGTTGGTGATAGAAAGATGAAGGAAAAGAAAGAAAAAGAAAGAAAGAAAGATTGGAACTATGAATTGATCTCAATACAAAATGTTATGCATTGCGCTATTCCAGCAATATTGTTTGTGGTAGACTTTTTTTTAATTTTTTTTTTATAATTATTTATTATTTATTTATTTATTTTTTAATAGTTAGATTGGTTATTTTCTTCAAATGCATGCATACATATATATATATATATTTGCTTTTCCTTATCAATACTGTTGTTGGCTATTTCTTTTTTCCCTTAGTTGAAGTTGAAATAAAAAGTAGAAGATATCTTTTTTCCCTTAGTTTGCTGGACATAGCTTTGTTAAATTTTTATTTAAAATAAATGTTGTAACTTTTTAAAAAAAATGTCAGGTAGTTTAATTTTTGTTACCACCTTTTTTTTTATTATTATTTTTTATATTAAGTCTCTAGACTAAATTTTCATTCAAATAATTCTCTAACTTCTCAAATTGATTCAGTTTTACCCTTATGTGACATTCTATCCTCTTTTGGCAATTAAGTTGATCAAATAGGACTAATTTAAAGGATAAATCAATAAATTTAATTCTAAAACCTTTTTCCGAGTATAAAAAAAAATCCATTGATAACATGAGAAATGGTGAAAGATAGTGTTAGTTCTATGATTTTTTTGGGGGGTCATTTTAATATTAGAAAAAAAATTTTATGCTGAGTTTTCTCAGTTTATCCTTTAGTTAGGGCCTATATAATGTATTTAATGGCTAACTTAAGGGTTATATTGAATTAATTTAGAAAGTTAGAAGGTTTAATTAAAAAACAAAAAAAAAAAATTAACTCAAGGACTTAATCAAAAAAATAAAAAGTAGCCCTTATTTTAACATCATTTACTCTTTTAAATAATAGTTTGGCAAGCATGTTCACCATGACATATTTATAGGAGTTAGAGTGACGGTTACTTGGTTTGGTAATTATTGATGTAAGAAAAAACTATTATTAATGGAATCATAGCGTAGTTTTGTTAATAAAGAAAAAAGAAAATTGATGTTTAGTTAATTTGTTTCTCAGTTCCATTAATTCAATCCATGTTATTAGTCATTATTAATTTGTTTCTTAGTTCCAGTAATCTACTTTTATGTTACCTCTGTTAATATTAATTCAATCCATATTATTTTTATAAAGGTTAAAAATGTCAGATGTTAACTCTCAAGCACCAGTTAACTCTGAAGTACCCGTTAATTCTCAAGTACCTGTTAACTCTCAAGTACCATTTGAGAGTGACGCGTCACAACATTCATCGCTAGCTACAAACTCACCTACGAACTCACCGTCTCCCCTCTCTAATCAAAATGTTATTGATTTAGAAAAAGAGTCTAATACTACTTGTGGAGGAACTAAAAGAAAACCTAGTGTTTTGTGGGAACATTTTAAAAAACAACAAGTCAATGGGGTGTGGAAGGCAATATGTAATTATTGTAATAAGCATCTTGGAGGTGATTCAAAAAATGGAACTAGGCATTTGCATGATCACCATAAGAGTTGTACTAGGAAAAAAGTGATGGACATGAGGCAAAAAGTGTTAACCAACAATTTTAGTAGAGAGATTCCAAAAATGAATTCTTATATTTTTGATCAAGATTTTGCTAGGAAAGAGTTGTCACATGCCATAATCTTGCATGAATATCCCCTCTCTATCGTAGACCATGTTGGTTTTAAACGATATTCAGCAGCACTTCAACCATTGTTTAAAGTGCCTTCTCGAAATACGATAAAGAGTGATATTTTAAAGATTTATGATTATGAGAGGGTGAAGACATTGAGTTTGGTGGAGCATAATAAAAGTAGGGTGGCAATCACAACTGATATGTGGACTGCTAGCAATCAAAAGAAAGGATTCATGGCTGTCACCGCACACTTTATTGATGATTCATAGACATTGCAAAGTTGAATTTTGAGGTATATTTTTGTAAATTTGCAAATCATTTAAAAATTCTATCTTATTCAGTTCAATTTGCATGTTATTAATACTTGTTTATGAATATCACATTTTAGGTTTATTTATGTTCCATGTCCACACACAAAAGAAGTTCTTTGTGATACTTTGCTTGAGTATATGATGGACTAGAATATTGATAGAAAAATCTCGACTGTTACTATTGATAATTGCTCCACAAATGATGCCATGATTACCATGTTGATGGATAAGTTAAGTAATTCATCGCTTTTGTTGGGTGGTACTTTGTTTCATATGCGTTGCTGTGTGTATATTTTGAATTTGATAGTGAAAGATGGATTGGATGTCATACGAGTTGGTGTAGAGAAAATTCGAGAGAGTGTAGCTTATTGGACAACAACACCAAAAAGACTAGAAAAATTTGAAGAAACCGTCAACCAATTGCGTATTCTACATACTAAGAAATTAGGACTTGATTGTGCAACTAGGTGGAATTCAACCTACTTGATGCTTCAGAAAACCTTATTGTATAAGGATGTCTTTTCTAGGTTGAAAATTAGAGAGCCCCAATATAAGACTGTGCCAACTGAGCAAGAATGGGAGTTTGCTAGAGAGATTAGTGGGAGGTTTAAGATTTTTTTGTTCTATCACAGTGTTGTTTTATGGTACAAAGTATCCCACAGCCAATGTTTGTTTCCTAGCTTTATGTGAGATTAGGATGACACTGTCTCAATGGCTCTCTTGTGAAATTGAAGTGATCAGAACAATGGCATCAAAAATGGTGGAAAAATTTGATAAATATTAGTTAGTGATACATGGTGTTATTAGAGTTACAGTTGTACTTGATCCTAGGTATAAGATGAGTGTATTGGAGTTTTATTTTGAAAAACTTTATGGAGACAAAGCTGAAGATGAAGTTGATAGGGTTCGTCATATTTGTTATGATTTGTTGCAAGAGTATCAGCACCGAGTTGGTATGGAGACCGATGTTGTTGGTGACTCTTCTACTCATCCAGAAATTGTTACAGAGACCCTTTCAGAATTTGATTTGTTTATTAGTAGAAAGAGAAGTAAAAAAATGAAGAATGTAAGATCAGAGTTGGACCATTATCTAGAAGATGATGTTTTGCCAAGAACTTCAGGTTTTGATGTTTTGAATTGGTGGAAAGCTAATGGACCAAAGTATCCGACCTTACAGGCAATAGCTAGGGACATTTTAGCTATTCCTGTATCCACTGTTGCTTCTGAGTCAGCATTTAATACTAGTGGAAGGTTGGTGAGTCCACATCGCAGTAGACTTCATCCAAACACATTAGAAGCATTAATGTGTGCACAAAGTTGGTTGTGGGGTGCAGAGATGAAAGGTATTATTTCATCCAATCTATATATTATTTCACTTTTATTATTTATATTACCATGGAATAATTTCAATACTGAATTTATATTCTTTACTTTTTAGGAAATTCAACATTGGAATCATTGGGCTATGCAACTATATATGATGATGATGAGATTGAGTCGGATGAGTCATGTGATATTTTTGTGTTAGTTGTCATCTTTTTTGTTTTAATTGTTAACATTTTTTACGTTTTATTATTAGTATTAATTATTTGTTTTTTTCCTTTTGTTATTTAACAAGGAATTCAAGTTGAAGGAGATGATGGAAGTTGTTGTGTGGTTTGTATGGATATTGGAGAAACAATGGATTTGATTTTTTATGTTGTAATGGATATATTTTTTTTATTTTTAATTTCAATTTTTGGGTAACCTATCCCTTGCGGGTTGTGCTTGGGATTAATTAGTCTCTTTGCTACTTGTTGAATTTTCTTGTGTGTGTGGGTTGTGTATGGGCTACTGAATTTTCTTGGAGAAACATGATGCTATTTTACGAGTTTTGTATGGCACTGTCTCAATGATGACATTGTCTCAATGTTTTGTATGCTACAGGATGTTTTGTGTGTGGGTTTTGTATGGTACTATCTTAATGTTTTGTGTGTGGGTTGTGTATGACACTGTTACAATTTTTTTAATTGGCAATTTCACAGGATGTAATATGCAGGATGTAATATGCAATTTCACATGCTACAGGTTGTGTATGACAATGCTACAAGATGTGCTATAGGTTGTGTATGACAATGCTACAGGATGTAATATGCAATTTCACTGTCTCAATGCTACAGGATGGCACTGTCTCAATGCTACAGGATGTAATATGCAATTTCACTGTTAGAATTTTTTTAATTGGCAAATATGTTGACAAATATATTTTAATCCATGTCTACAGATTTTTATAGATTAAAAAAAAAAAAAAAACTCCGGGGATTTTTTGGGGTCGGGGATCCTCGATCCCCGATCGAGGGCGGGGATGGGGCTGGGCTATGAGTCCCCGTCGAGGATCAGGGACGGGGACGGGGCATGTATAACTTTCGGGGATCGGGGATGGGGAGTGTAGTCCCCTGCCCCGCCCCGTTGCCATTCCTACATTTGACAAACTGTCCTTTTCAGGTCCTTTTTCAGATGTCAGCCTTACCGGACGCCCCAGCAGGACCTTCAGTGCCTCCCCCGATAGTAAGGAGAGAAAGACAAGGGACCTCGACGCACAGCCGAGGCAGAGCTAGACGTGCTCACGACGAGAGTGGTCCACCAGAGCCTATCTCGGATGATGATGAGACAGACAAGGACGAGGAGCCAGCAAGCCCGCTGTTAGAGTCATCTGAGGGTGGAGGCGACGGTACCGGCTCGAGTTCTGAGGGCGGTGGCGATGCTGAGGAGGGCTCCGGCTCAGATTCAGACAATGGCGTCGATGGCGATAGCTCTAAGTCCGCCCTGCCGAGGAAGAGGACGAAGAGGGCCTCTCGATCCTGAGGTGGCTGGCGCCAATTCAGATGTTTTTTGCTTAGTTTTCTTTTTGCTAGTTGTTTTAGCATATTGTACAGCCTTAGGCAGTTTTATCTTCTTAAAAACTTGTACTCTTTTATAAAAAGAAACCATGATTGGAATGAAAATAACTTTTTGTTAAAAAAGTGTTACATTTTGCATTTTGAACATTCATCACATTGCACCATTTTACAAAAAAACGGGTTTGATGGAAATTGAATATTGTATTGGCAACTGCTTAATCAGGTAATGAACCAACCAACACATAACAAACAGAATAAAACAACTCAATGAACAAAATGACAACTCGACAAACAAAACAAATACAACACGATAAGCAAAACAAATACAACTCGATAAGCAAAACAAATACAACTCGATAAGCAATTCGACAAAATTCTTAAAGAGAGACGCAAGAAATGCATCGAGAGTGGAATAAAAGACAGGTTCGTAGCACTTTTAACACAGGCAAGGACTAGAAGGCAAAATAGAAGGCCACCGGCCATAAAAAGATGTTGCTGGCCATCAAAAATGGTTGTCGGCCACTAGTACTGGCCGGTCGGCCACCAACATTGGCCGGTCGGCCACTAGTGCATGGAACCTCCAGATTGTTGCCACCTATTTTCCACTCAATACCTTATCTTCTACAAAAGCTCCAGCTTCGTGGTTTCTTCATTTCAGCTCTGTTTTTGCTTCAAATTGAGCCATTCTTTGCCGAAAAACTCTCCAATTTGATTGCAAATTTAGATGGCTCGGAAAAGCTGAATTTCTAGGGTTTCGGGATAAATGCACTATTCCTGCTAAGTCGTACTCCGCTGTGTTTTCCATTCCTCCACGCCGTGGCTAGACGTTGGAACCCGGTTATACATGTTTTTAGCTTCGGGGGACAAGAGATATGTTCCACAGTCGAAGAATTCCAAGCTTTGATGGAATCTCGGCGTGACGAGGAAATCTTGCCCCAGTCGCATTTTGGCCACATCCAAGCTTTAGGACGAATGTGTGGGCTCACTTTTCATGATGCTCGATCTTTGGTTCGCGATGGAGAACTTGACATTCCCAATCTCATTCACCGATTTTTTGACGTCGGCAACCGTGGCGACCGTCTTTGGCAAAGTTTTCGGCAGCATGCCCTTTGCTTGTGTATGTTGACTCATTTTCTTCTTGCCCCTGGCTTCGGAGGGTCTAGCATTCGCTTGATAGAAGTTTCCCAAGGCTTGAAGGAGGGCAAGAGCTGTATTAGCTTGACACTAGTCGAGACTTTAATGGGTTTGGATACTTTCCATTGTCAGGAGACGACCAGGTTTGCAGGAAGTCCACTACTCTTGCAGGTAATCTTTCCCACCCTTCTCATATGTGTTTCTCACATCACTCGGCCCTCAGGCTATGTTTTTCTCTCAAAACCCTTTTCTCACTTTTTCTCTCCACGTACACCTCTCTATTCTTGAATCTCTCTTATTTTTCATCCCTCCCCAGGTATGGCTCATGGCCAGGTTGAAGGTAGTGGACACTTGCCCTGCATATTCAGCGCGCGGCTATTTCTTTCGCCCATGGCTAGTTGATTTCCCGAACGAGGGATGGTGGTGCCACTGGATGTACAACAGGTCTGCTATTGACATTGCTTGGCGTTGCCCCTGGTTTGATCTGCCTGAGATGACTTACAGCACGTCTCGCCAACTTGGCATTCAGCTGATTGGTTTAACGCACTGCGTTTTCTACTTTCCATTCCGATTTAGGCGTCAGTTCGGACACGACCAGACTTGCCCAGAAGAAGGGATAGAGTACCCATCTTCATTTCCGATCCGAGGCTCACAGCTAGCTCAGTATTCCACTGCATGGAGGACGAGAGAACTTCTGGCCCCCGCTCCCAATTTCAGTTGCGCCATTTCTGGCGAATGCATAGCTTGGCTTGAAGATGAGGCACAAACTGGGCCTACTTTAGCATCTGAAACTTCCACAAGCTCTGGGAGGGCAGGAACACCTGACTCATCGATGCCCCAAGTTTATTTCTTTAATCTGTACTTTCAAGTTTTCCTTTTGAATGTAATAAAAAGCAACTTTGATTTGTATCAAGAGTTGGAGAACTTTGTATTAAAATCAATGAAATTGAAGGTTGTGGGTACTGAAAATTTTCCTTTTGGTCCAAAAATGGTCTAAGTTGTAAAAAGATCAATTTGAACAAAATCAACTTTTATTAAAACTTTTCAAAACCATTTTCGATAAGGATCACAACTGGACACACCCAGAATCTATCCTTGAGATGTACAACCCCAAATCCAATGACTGGAAAGTTTCCCCTTGTCTGAATAACACTGCACTGCACTGGGACCAGCTCTGATAGCAAAGATCACAACCGAACTCTTGGATGCAGAAAAGACAAAGATGACCAAAACAATCACATGGACACAGTTGATTTGGAAGTGTTTATGGCTGGACTTCAGAATGAAGTTGCCTACGTATCCCGAAGATGGGAATCAAGCCTTATGTAGTTCGGTTCGGGTATTAACACTCTCCTTTTACGCTCTAACTTTTGCCAAGGCCGCCCTTTCTAGGTTTTTAACCTTGCGAGCTCAGTTTTTCTTTTTTCTAATTTTTTTGTGCTCTAACTTTTGCCTAGGTCGCCCTTTTGAGTTTTCGGCCTAGCGAGCCTCTCAAGGGTAATATTTCTTCAACTTGTCCATGTTGATTGGTTGGGAGAATTCAAGGCCATCTAAGTCTATAAGAACAACAGCTCCACCCAACCAAATAGATTTGATGATGTAAGGACCAGTCCAATTGGGTCTGAACTTGCCCCTAGGGTCATAGATGGGAGCTCGATTGTCTTTGAGCACCAAATCCCCTTCTTTCAGATTCCTGGACTTAACTTTCTTGTTGAAAGCCCTGGCAATTCTGCGTTGATAACCTTGGACATGGTACAGTGTTTTCAACCTCCTCTCGTCGAACAACATAAGTTCCTCGAACCTGTTCTGCTACCAATTTGCTCCTACTATCTGGCACTCAGCCATAACCCGTAGCGACGGAACCTCAACTTCAATCGGCAGAACAGTCTCCATTCCATAAGCCAGAGAATACGGAGTTGCCCCAGTAGAAGTTCGAATTGATGTTCTATAGCCCCAAAGAGCAAATGGCAGCTTATCTGACCAGTTCTTATAGGTTTTCACCATCTTCTGTAGAATGTGCTTGATGTTCTTGTTGGCGGCCTCAACAGCTCTGTTGGTTTGTGGCCGATATGTGGATGACTTGTGAAAAGCCATATTGTATTTCTCCAACAAGTCGATCACTTTTTTCTTGAAGTGGGAACCATTATCCGAAATGATCTTATTCGGGACCCCATAACGACAGATAATATTGTTCCTGATGAACTTGGCTACATGCGAAGCTTTAAGCACTGCGTAGGATTGGGCCTCGACCCACTTTGTAAAGTAGTCTATCACCACCAGGATATACTCATGCCCCGTTTGACCTCTTCGGAGTAACTACCCCAATAACATCAATTCCCGAGACTGAAAATGACCATGGTGAAGTCATGTTGTACATCTTCGACGGCGGGATATTCATGCAATTTACATGGATCTGGCATTTGTGGCATCGCCGAACAAAACCAATACAATCCTCCTCCATGGTTGACCAGTAGTAACCTTGTTTGAGAATCTTCGGAGTTAGCATCACTCCACTCATGTGCGCTCCGCACTCTCCTCCGTGGATGGCCTCCATTAGGCATTTCGACTTTTCTGCATCAACACACAGTTTATGTATTCTCAGATGGCCTCGTTCATATAATTTACCCCCACAGATGATAAACTGAGTAGCCATTCGCCATATCACCCTTTTATCTTTGGCATTTGCCCCTAGTAGATAAGCCACATTTTCCAAGAATTTCCAAATATCATGGTACTAGGGGTTTTGATCTTGTATTTCGTCTATTGCGGCGATTAACTCATAAGCCGGCACATACCTTTGTTCAATAATGATTGGACGCATTTAGACTCCTAAAGGGACGTCTATCATGGAAGATAGAGTTAATAAAGCGTCAGCGAACCTGTTGCTCTTTTTTAACAGATGCATGAAGGTTAACTTCTCAAACATAGGAATCAGAACATCCAAGGTTTGGTGATAGATTTTCATCCTTTCCTCTTTAACCTTCCAGTCTCCTTTCGCTTGAGATACAATCAGGTTCGAGTCCCCAATGACATCCAACCGTTTTGCCCCTAGTTCTTGGGCGGCTTCCAAGCCAGTGATACATGCCTCGTATTCTGCTTCGTTGTTTGATACTTTAAACCAAAGTTTGAAAGCTAAAGGTATATGGGAATTGTCGGGCGCTATCAGCAACACCCCTATCTTATACCCGTACTGGTTAGACGCTCCGTCAAAGTACATAGTCCAAATCTCTTCTTCGACCTGCAGAATGGCCTAATCTGGGAACAAATACTCTACTGTTTCGTTACCCTCCACTGGGTGATCAGCTAGGAACTCCGCTACCGCTCTCCCTTTCACAGACTTGCGAGTCATGTACTTCAAATCAAATTCAGAGAGAAGAAACAACCAACGGGCTAGCCTACCCGTAAGTGCTGGTTTCTCGAAGAGATATTTGATGGGATCCAATCTCAAAACCAGAATTACGGAGTGAGCTAACAGGTTATGCCTTAACTTTCTGGTAGCCCATACCAAAGCTAAACAAGCCTTTTCCAGCGGAGTGTAACGGGTCTCATATTCCAGCATCTTCTTGCTCAGGTAATAGATGGCCTTTTCCATTCTATCTTCAGATTCCTGTGCAAGCATGCAGCCCATTGTCATATCGGTTATTAACAGATACAAAATCAACGGCTTCCTCGGCTCTGGTGGTGACAACACGAGTGGGTTCTGTAGATACTACTTGATCTGCTCAAAAGCAACCTGGCATCGGTCATCCCATTGGAATTTCTTTCCTTTCTTCAGAAGACCAAATAGTGGTTCACAAGTCAAGGTTAATTTTGCAATAAACCGTCTTATGAATTGCACTTTACCCAGAAAGCCTCGCATCTCCTTTTCAGTCCTTGGTGGTGGCATTTCTAAGATGGCTTTGATTTTGGAAGGATCGACCTCAATGCCCCTTTGTGTAATCAAGAACCCCAACATTTTCCCTGCTGTGACACCAAAAGTGCATTTCTGAGGATTCAGTCGCAACCGATATTCTCTAATCTGTTGGAAAAATTTCTTCAAGGCAGTGTAGTGGCCCTCTTTTTGCTTGGACTTGACAATCATGTTGTCCACATACACCTCAACCTCTTTGTGGATCATATCATGCAAGATCGTAGTTGCAGTCCGTTGATAAGTGGCCCCAGCATTCTTCAAACCGAATGGCATCACCCTATAGAAGTAGGTTCCCCACGGCGTGGTGAAGGCAGTCTTCTCCCTATCCTCAGGTGCCATCAAGATCTGGTTGTACCCGGAAAATCCATCCATAAGGGAGAGCAACGCATGCCCTGCGGTGAAATCCACCAATTTGTCGATGTGCGGTAGAGGAAAGTCGTCCTTCGGACTAGCTTTGTTCAAATTTCTGAAATCCACACACACCCGAATTTTGCCATCTTTCTTCGGCATCGGAACAATGTTGGCCAACCAAGTAGGATACTCAGATACTAGCAGGAACCCTGCATCTATCTGCTTGGTGACCACTTCCTTGATTTTCAGAGCCCAATCCGGGCGTATTCTCCGAAGCTTCTGCTTGACGGGTCGGGCCTCAGGGTCAAGAGGGATCCGGTGCTGTACAATCTCAGGATAGATTCCAGTCATGTCTTCGTAGGACCACGCGAAAACATCTTTGAAATCTTTTAATAAAGCGACTAAGCGCTCGCGTTCCTCCGAAGACAATGTGGACCCGATCTAGACCAGACGCAGATCCTTTTCAGTACCAACATTAATTGAAGTGATTTCATCAACAAGGGGTTTTACAAACCTCTCCTCCTCTCGATCAATCAAATATTTCAAAACCGGAGGAATTTCTTCCTCGTCGTTTTTATCAAAGTTTTGAAAGTCCTGATTAATGCAGTAAACAAGTGGCACAGAAAAGTATTCAGAAATAGCAATGGTACCATTCTCATTCACAACTTCCAGTTCGTCCAATTCCTCGGTTACAACTGACTCAAAAGAAAAGGAAAAAGATAACCTGGACAAAACAATGGCATCTGGGTTATCGACCCCAGTAATACCGAACTCTAACTCAGAAGAACTAGAATTTGATTCGAACTCCACAGACTCTGTGAAATCAGATTCTGGTTCACTACTTGATTCAGAACTGCTGGACAAAAAGCCCTCATCGAACTGCCAAACGAGGGGGGGTGCGATAGATGCATCCAGAATGCCAGAAGAAGGGCCCACAGCCAATTGATCTCCAATCATGGAAACAGAGAAGTCATCCCCCGAGCTCTCTGGTGTGATCTGAGGATCTGAGAGGAGACAAGCCAGCGCTGTTCCTATCTCGAGTTCTATGCCATCGGACTTATCCTCTATGCACTGTTCAGCCTCAGCTGGTAGATCAGTCTGCTCTTCTGCAACTTCATCCCCTTGCAACTGTAGGTCGAAAAAGATCTTAAAGCTGGGCAAGTGCCGCTTTTCTAAATTCAGCCATGGCTCAAGAAAGCCACAAAATGGGAAATCCTCCCATTCCCGGACAAAGCGACCGTTCAAGGTTCCTTGAATAGGTCTATGCACTAACTTATAGTGCTTTCTAGTTTGTTTAGCCTTGGCCCTTCCTGCCATTTCCTTTCCTTTTTTTACCCAATCCTCTTTGGTAGGCGTGTAACCTAGACCAAAGGTATAAGGGTTGTGTGGCACTTCGGCCAATGCAGTGACACCTTTCTGGCCGCTTTTTCCCAATCCCATTCCGGGTACATGTTGCAGCTTATTCATGAGGTAGACGGATTGCGCACTAACATATAATCCCTCATCAACAACCAAAATATCTTGCATTACCTGGGCCTCGGCCAAGGTGAACCCAGACAGAAAGACATCCTCCTTGCCGTGTACAATTTCCAAGACCGGTGTAGTAACTTCCGGCGGCGGATGTATGGAAGAGTTCCCAAAAACAATAGCTACCCCCTTCCCATGGGGGTACTTCAACATCTGATGCAAAGTGGAAGAGACAACTCTTACTTAGTGCAACCACGGCCGTCCAAGGAGTAAATTAAAGGTGGCTGGAACATCCAGGATATGGAATTCAATGTCCTATTGTGCCGGGCCAACCTAAGTTTTGATCCGAACTGTCCCCATCACTTCCCGACTTGTATTGTCATAAGCCCGAATCACCTGGGCCGTTGGTGCGAAGTCTGCGGGTTTCAAACCGATAGCATAGGCCGTATGCGACGGACACACATTAATTGCAGATCCTGTATCAACCAAGACAACTGGTATCCACTTCTCTTTACATTCCACAGAGATGTATAATGGCTTATTGTGCTCAGAGCCCTTAGGCGGCAATTCCTTATCTGTGAATGTCAAAGTCGGTGAGGCCCCTCCCGGGAACACCAGCCCCACTAACTACTCAGGGGTTGTGTCAATAGAGAGCTTAGCCTTATCCATTACTGATAGGACGGCTTGTCTATGCACCCGTGAGGCCATGAGCAAACCCCAGATGGAGATGTTTGCTTGAATCTTTTTCAACTGTTTTAGTACAGCTTCCTCTTCCAATAGTTGGTCTTTCTGCTTCTCTGCTTCCTTATCTTTCCCTGATGCTTCTGGTTAGTCTAGGTGTGGGGGCTTAAAGTACTGCCCACTCTGAGTCATGTGATTAACTTCCTCGGTATACCACGTATCATCCGGCAGATTCTGTCCCCAGTCCTCATCAGTATGGGCAAGACACAAATCATCGTCTTCCCACCACATTCCTTCGGCAATCAACAAGTAGCTGTCCGGTTCCGCTGTAATTGTTCCTGTGTTCACAACACATTCTGTCCCCACGGGGCCTTTGGCATTTCTAGCCTTCAGGTCAGTCTCAGTTCTTTCTTGCTCGAACTGCTTCAGCGCGGCCTCCTGTTCTGTATCAGCTGTATACAAGCTACCCAATTCTTGAGCAAAATTCTCAGTACCGGTGCTCTCTGGCAATTTCCCTTTGTTGTCGACCGTTTCGGCCGTTACAGATGTTCCTCTTTCCAACTGTCCCTACTTTGGTTAAGACCCTTCATCAACATCCGGCTGTAGACTCGACTTTCTTCGCGCGCCCCCTTTCGGAAAGACGCGAATTGGTCTCCTGCAGTTCGCACTCCTGTCACGGTTCTGAATCTAATCTCACAAAGTGCAATGTGAGACTGATAAATACCAAAGAGTCCAATCCGACAAATCATTTTGGAAAATTGATTTTAGATCAAATAATGCCAAAACTGGGTTGCTTTGCTAGATTATAGGGTCGCCACCTAAATATTTTGTTTTTGGGAAATTTAGGAAACCTTGACTCGTGCCAAAGGCCACATGTCCGTCATCACCAAAGTTGCCTCGGCTCGGGAACTTGGGTACGAGAGGGGAATGTCCTGAAATGAGCACCCCTGCTTGCCCGATCAAAGGATCGGCCTCTACTAAGCATGATATGTTTTTATAAACCTCATGTGTTCTTATTCTGATTATTAGCTAACTTTACTATGTGACGTACATAAGCAAGTATAGACTAAATCGCAAGACTTGGAACAAAACAACCCATGTTTATTCTCGAAAATGGTTTGAAAGTGCCACTCTCAAGTGGGCTAAAATGCGGATTTGCCACCCTCGGGTGGGCTTAAAACATGATTTTGCCACTTCGCAAAGTGAGCTTAAAACTCACATTCGTTGAACTATTCCAGTTCAAGCAACAAAGCCTTCATCCACAGGCATTCATGTAGTTAATCAAGTAAGCACGTAGCCTCATGGCAAGCATGCTATCATGACAACACTCACACTCATGCAAGTATGCTAAAGCGTAAAGCTTACAGGATACTCCGTGCCAAAACAAAAGCTAATTAGAAATATGCATGATCCTAACTATACAGAATGCCTAATGCAACACATGCAATATGCAACTAAATAGGCTCGGCTATCTAAGATGACATATGAATGCAACGATTTGATACACTTATTTAAATAGGTATTGAAATACAATGCAATTTGAATGATGCGCCGAGCCCAGTGCATGCAAGACAAATGAATGGATGCAAACATGCAAAGCATAAGGTATGCTAATTGAAACGTGCCCTAATCTAACCATCAAAAGCGGTTAAATAAAAGGGAGAAAGAAGTGGGGTTGGAAGACATGCACACACACACGCACACTTATTACAACATTGCGCCCTCTCGAAGGAGGGTCTGAATAAATAAGCTAAGCTACACTAAGCTAAGCTAATCTAACTAATCTAATTAAACTAATTAGACTAATTATTACACAACAAATGAATAAAGAAATAGCTAAGCTAAGCTAAGCTACTTAATTATTACAACACTCAACTAATTAGCAAACTAATTAATTAAATTACAATACAAATGCTAACTAAACATGTAAAGCATTAAACCACACTACCTCAGCTCTGGTTTGGAAAGTAGATATGCATGCACTCGATTTTTCGCCTCGAAAAGCCCACCGGTTTGCTCTTGAGAGGCTTTGTTTGCAGGGCTGCTCCAAGAACTTTCTGCTCCACGAACTTTCTGCTCCACCTTACCAATTCACTGCTGAGGAATGCACTAGTGGCCTGCCGGTCATGAGGACTTGCCGCCGGCGATCTGCCAGCCAAAAATGTGCCATGTTAGCCAAGGATGAAGCCACTGCCAGCCATCAGTGAGCCACTGCATGTCACTGGTGTGCTGAGTTACCACACTGCAACAGAGCACAAACAGAGGAAAAATGAGGGTTTTCCAAGGACATGTTTGTACTATGCCCCTTCTTATCATCTCAAAACATCAAATGAGTGGCACTCTTGGATCCAAAACCACCAATCAAGCATTTTCAATGCATGATGGCCAAAGATCCAAGTTGTACACTTTCAATAAATGCACAAATGTGACACAAAGGACAACCACCCTATCATGCATGATCAAGGGTGATGGAGACAAAGGAGATTGGCTCATTTCATCACTTTGAGTATGAAATGGACCAATCTACTTTGTGTTCAATATAATGTCCGATTGAACACAATGCAATGCAAAGACAACATGCTTATCTTGGTCATGTTTTACTTGTCCAATTCTTGTTTACTCATTTTAGGATTAAAAATCCATTCTTTAACCGATTAAGTCCAAAATGATTGTCCTCTAATTGGAAAGATGGCCTAAACCACAAGTGTCTTGAGCATGAAAAGAGGCCTCATGCTGTTGGTTAGGAGGAACCCTCAAGAGAGGGTTAAAACCATTAGGCATGAGAGCCTCAAGTTCACACTCAAGCCAACAAGGGGCTCAAGACCACTTTCAAAGAAAATTTAAAACCGAAGAATAGAGGGAGGTTGTAGACTTTTCAGTGCTGAAATGGCATGAAAAATGGCACTAAATCTTGCAAGCAACGCATGCACAACATGTTAAAAGCCAAAAACATCAAAACTAGTGAAGAACACTACACTAGAGGCATGCAATATCAAGCTCAACAGACCAAACCATCTCAAAACAGAGCTACAACATGCCAAAACAATGGCTAAAACATGCTGAGATAGAAGCATAAAAGGCAAGAAAAACGTGCTCACATGTTAGGCTACAAACAAGGCTCAAGGCACAACTCTCAAAAGCAATGAAAGAGTGAAATATGTGAGAGTGTGACAGAGCTATATGCACTGAAATCACACACTAAATGATGCCATAACATGCAAGCAACACATGCACAACATGTTAGAGGCCTTAAAACATTAAGCTAGTAAAGACATTTGCACTATAGCTATGCAATACAAAGCTCACATGGGACAAACACTTTAAAACAGTCCTAAAATAGTTTAAAATGAGTCCTAAAACATGCTTGAAGTAGGCGAAAAAGAGCTAGAATGAGAGGTTAATACATAGCGTAAACTAGACTATTAAGCACCATTGCACTACAAGCATACAAAGCAAGCCTCAAGTGACTTAACTAGCCCCAAATAGAGGTAAAACAAGTCAAAAAAGTAGCAAAAACATGCTGAGATCAAGTCATAAAATGGTAGAAAAACATGCTCACATGTTAAGCTATCTACTCATGCAAACAAGACACAAGGAGGGGAGGCCAACCTCTCCTATTTTGGACCTCAAAACATGGTTTTTGTCACTGAAAAACTTCTGAGTTTCAGTGGTAAAAGGGCCCAAAAATTTTGATTTGAAGGTGATGAGAAATGGTGCAAAAAGCTTAATAAGCTAAAGAGCAAAAAGGGGGGGGGGGGGGGGACAACCCGCTAACTCAAAAAGGCTCAAACCACCACTTTTAGGACTAAAAAATAGAAAATTTTACATGCTAAAACCAGCCTTGAAATGGTGGAGAAAGATGGCAAAGCTAGTATGAAAAACAAGCTTAAAGGGAGAGAGTTATATCTCTTGAAGCACAACCCAATTTTAGGCAACAAAACCAAGCAAAATCAGCTTCAAGAGCTCCAAGGAGGCTCCAAGAAAGCTTTAAGCAACCTCATCCCAAAGATGAACCACTCTTGTTAAGGGTTGATAGGTTAAAAATTGATGTATGCAAGCTTCTAAGCACAAAAGCTTTAGAGAGAGAGAAATTTAGAGAGAGGATTGTAGAGAGAGAGGCTCCCAAAATATATCACTCCTAAATTGTTCTAACCTCTCAATATGAGAGATATGGCCTCTATATATAGCAAAATACAAGCCTTGGTCGAAAATATCATCAAATGGACAAGTGGGGCAATCTGGAAACAGCTGGAGGAAAATATCTGCAAAAAATCTGAGTTTTGGACATCAGTGGCCGGCCGGCCATCATTGATGGCTGGCACATATCCATTTGTGGCCGGCACTGATCATCAATGGCCGGCACTCTTCAGCAGTGGCCGGCAGAAAAAATCTGCTCTACTCTCTAGGTCCAACTTCAAATGGTCATATCTCCTTTGTCTGGACTTCTTTTCAGGTCATTCTTGTCCCTAAATTGAAGCCCCGGAAGTCTTCTTTTCAATGGTGGCAGCCTCACATCAAAATTCCAAGTGTGCTAAGAGATATCCCTCTTTTAGTGAAGACTACTCAGTTTCGGTCCAATCGGATTGATGCCTAACTTTAACCAGCCATATGTCCCTCATCTAGCCTCGGCTTGAGGAGATTCTTGAATGTAAAATGAAGCCCCGGAAATCCACTTTCCAACGATGGTGGCCTCATAGCTAAAATTCAAGTGTACAAATGGATAGGCCTAATTTAGCGAGGGCTGCTCGATTCTCTCTTAACTATTGACGCCCAACTTCTCCCCCAACTGATTTTCTTCCCTCTCCTCCAATTTTCTTCAACTCCAAACCCCTAAAGAAGGTGTTTTAAAGATTTCTTCCAAAGAGTTCACCTCTCCTTCATTTATTCCACTTTGTCCTTGTTCGGTTTACCGAAAAGCGCAACATTTAACGAAATGCGAGCCTCGAAACATCGTGGGAACTTTTTCAAAAACTATTTTGAAAGAGGGGGTTTTAAGATCTAAAATCTTTTGAACAAAAGGCTTTGGTCCAAAAAGGGGTGTGAGGTTAGGATTTGAAGCTCCTCTTTCTGAAGAAATCGAACCTTTGCACTGCACAACTTTCACTACCAAGTAAACAATCAGTGGTGCCCAAGTCTTTAGGGCGGTCAAAAATGGGGTGTCTACAGTTTCCCCTCTTTGATCGAGCTCGAAGTCATGAAATGACGTGAGTGAATGTCAAAGCCCAGAGACGACCTGTTTTTGACAAGGCCGTAAGACTTGGGCAAATAAATAAAATACAAATGCAGTTGGTTGAACCCGAGGGTTGCCTACGTATCCCTTTGTGAGGAATCAAACCAGCGTAGTTCAGGGGCATGATGCAAAATGATATGCAATATAACAAAACAGTGCAATGATATATAATGTAACGAAACAATGCAAATGACATGCAATGTAATTGAAAAAATCAAGCCACAAGCAGTGCAAACCACACAAATATCATAAAGGGATGAAGATACAAAATCAAACTACGTTTAACACAGAAAAGGTGCCGGAATCCTCAAACCACAATTCTCTTAGTGGAATGGGCGTGTGCACATGCAGAACTGTGTGTTTCGCAGAAAGAATACAAGTAATTGGGTGGGATAATATAAGTGAGGAATGATCTGCTGAGGAAAGATCGTGATCCTACATGCTGAATGCAACAAAACAAAATACGATGCATTGGATGCAATGGATGTAGCGAATAAGGCGCGCGACCAAACCACATTTTACCTAAAAAAGGTATGGACACAAAACAGACCACGTCTAACATAGAAAAGGTGCCGAAACCCTCATACCACAATTCTCTTAGTGAAATAGGCACGTACACATACAGAGCTATGCTTTAACGAATGAAATGTATGGGCACATGCCAAACTAAGCTTAACATGGAAAGGATGCATACGATAAAATGGATAATGCAGTAGATGCATACGATAAATGCTATATGCAATGCAATAGATACGATCATGCAGCTACGAAGTGATGCTCTCGAAAGTACCTTACAGGGGCAATTGGTGATGACTCACCTTATGCTGCTGGGGATCTTCTCCTTTTCCTCGGTTGAACCACAGGTACTACTTTTCTCCCTGACTATGGTCGCGGCTTTCCCTATTCTCCAACAAGGTGACAGACTAGGTTGGTTCAGTATCCAGAATCGAGCCGCATACATGCTACCTCAACCTATGGGGCTGCCATACAGATTTCAAGCCGAGGATACACCCCTGGGTATTTAAACTAGACTTTAGTCTCGAAAATCCCGAACCTTTGCGTTCTAGGCATCGCCATTCGAACTCTAGTTTCCACCGTCTTAGTTGATCTCCTAGGAACTCACCGCAAACACAGGCAGGTGGCTGTACCAGACCATTGGAAGTCGTTCGGGCACGACAAACACCAAAGAAATTGCACCTTTAGAGGATTTAAGGTCTCCTAGACTAGATGAATGCACAAGACAGTGCGATGGAAGAGTAAATGCACAAAACAGTGCCAGTAAGGTGTGCAAAACAGCTCGAGCAATGCACTAACAAGTGCAGGTAAGGTGTGCAAAACAGCGCGAGCAATGCACTAACAAGTGCAGGTAAGGTGCGCAAAACAGAGCGAGCAATGCATTAACAAGTGCAGGTAGGGTGCGCAAAACAGCGCGAGCAATGCACTAACAAGTGCAGTTAGGGTGTGCAAAACAGCGCGAAGCAATGCTCAATGCAAAAGATACGAGCATTTTCTATGCAAGAGATACAAGCATGTAATGAAATGCACAAGAAAGCGCTAGTGTGAACTACACAAAAAAGTGCGATGCGCAAGAAAATGCGAGTGTGAACTACACAAAAAAGTGAGATGCGCAAGAAAGTGCGAGTGTAAAACTGCACAAGAAAGTGCGATGCGCAAGAAAGCGTGAGTGTAAACTAAAATGCACAAGAAAGTGCGATGTGCAAGAAAGCGCAAGTGTAAATACAGGATTTAAGGTCTCCTAGACCAAAGAATGCACAAGATAGTGCGAGTGGCATTCAACCGCAAGGTGCACAAGACAGTGCGAGTGATATACAACCACAAAAGTGCACAAGACAGTGTGAGTGATACACAACCACAAAGTGCACAAGATAGTGCGAGTGGCACACAACCATAAGGTGCACAAGACAGTGCGAGTGGCACCCAACCACAAGGTGCACAAGATAGTGCGAGTGATACACAACCACAAGGTGCACAAAACAGTGCGAGTGGCACACAACCACAAAGTGCACAAGACAGTGCGAGTGGCGCACAACCACAAAGGTGCACAAGACAGTGCGAGTGATATGAAATTATGAAATAGATGCACCGAGTGAGATTATTGTGCGATAGATGCATGATGTTAATTGAAAGCATGTTCGATGCATGAAACAAGCATATTCTATGCAAGAATCATAAATGATGCACGGCACGCATGCAATAGAAGTGTATATGAAAGTGCACATTCTATGCAAGAAGGGAGGCAAATATGTACTTTGGTGCCTCCAATTTACCTCTCAGAGGACTTTGCAACATGCTTAACTCAAAAAGGACACGCCCTGTTCATATCGACAAGGGTAACATTTGCATGTGAAAACCACGGGTGTGTGGACGCGCCCCGCGTGAGGGCCTCACCCTACAGTTCGGACTCCATTTTGTTACGGTTCTTAATCTGAACCAAAGAGTCCAAATCCGGCAAATCGTTTTTGAAAACAGATTTTTTGTAAAGAAGTGCCAAACATGGACTGCTTTGCCAGATACAGAGTCGCCACCTAAATATTTTTTTAATGGGGGAATTTAGGAAACCCTGACTCGTTTGTCTAAGGCCACGTGTCCGTCATTACCAAAGTTGCCTCGGCTCGGGAACTTGGGTACGATTGGGGAAGGTCAGCTACGAGCACCCCCTCTCGCCCGATCCGAAGATCGGCCTCTACTAACCATGATATCTGATTTTGAAAACGTTATGTGTTCTTATTCCGGTTAATTAGCTAGAATTACTATGTGATGTGCACAGCAAGACAAGTATAGACTAGATCGCCTAATTTGGAACGAAGCATTGCATATCCGTTTGTTTGGAAAATGATTTGAAATTTGCTACCCACAAGTAGGCTAAAACACGGATTTCAATGAGTCATCCCAACTCAAACAATCCAACCTTCACCTACAGGTATTCAGGCAGTTTATATCACATAAGCATTTAGCCACATGGTAAGCATGTTAACATTCACACTCATGCGAGATGCTAAAGCATAAATACTTACATCGTACTCCGAGCCAAAACAAAGAATACGTTAGCAATCATGCATGATCCAAGTCCATGTTAAGTGGCTAATGCAACACATACAAAATGTCACTAGAGTAGGCTCGGCTAATCCTAGGATGGCATGTGGAATGCAACAAGTAGTACGTATTCAAGTTAGATTTGAAATACTATGCAGTTAGTATGATGCGCCGAGCCCGGTGCACGCAATAATGATGAATGATGCACGCATGCATAGCATAAGGTATGCTAAAGTAAGTATGCCCTAATACTAACCATCAAAAACAGGTAAGTAAAAGGGAGGAAAAAGTGGGGGGTTGGAAGACATGCACACACGCACCCACACTTATTACAATTTTGCCCTCGCTCGGAGGGACCGAAAGAATAATACAATTAATTAACCTACAAGCTAATTAAAATGTTACAGACCAATTAAACTAATTAAATTAGTTAAGCAAATTAACTAATCTAAGAAAGCAGTAAACAGCCTCGGGAAGAGCGCCCAATGCAATGCGTGTTCGGCTCCGCTCGGAAAGCCACTGCCATGCACAAGTTGCCTCTGCTTTGACTGTTATCCTCCTTTGAAGACTGCACAAGTCCCAAGGTTGCTTCTCTGAGTGCTGTGGAACACCACCGGCTGAGAGGAATGGCCACCGGCCAAGGGGAATGGTCACCGGCCACTGATTAAGCTATCGGCCATTGATGGATGGCCGGTCGGCACTGGAGATGGCCGGCCGGCCAAAGCTTCCTACAGAATCTGTTTTTGACAGCAGCAGAGGGTAAACCATAGCATGGCAATGCATTTCAAGCAATGTATGCACCAACCACACTCCTTATCATATTCATGACTCAAAAGGGGATGGGTCTCGATTTTCGGACCACTAATTGCGCATTTCAATGCATGATGGCCCAAGAAACCAAGCATGCATTTTGATATGGAATGCAATGCACATAATCAAACAAAGGGGCTCAACCTCTATCATACTCAACTCAAGAGGTGAAGCATGCATGCAAATGGAATGCGACCTAGACATGGAGGCTAAGTATGCAAAATGAACATGCAAAGCATGTGACAACTATGCTAGTGGCAAACATGCAACAACATGTAAAGTGGACTAAGCATAGGAATAATGCAAAGCAACTTAACCAATGAAATACATGCCAAATGCATCATGATTTCAAGCAAGCAATAACATGTAATAGGCCAAGTATGCAACAATGCACAAGGCAAGCATGCTATAACACATGAAGGACGGACTTAAACTAATTTAGGCAGCCCTCAAACAAGCCTAAAACAGTGGCCATAAACTATGGAAATGGGGCCAAATGCACATACAAGCATGCATGCATACATGATCCAATTCCTAAGCACCAAAAGGCAACTTTTAAGCACACTTAAAAGAGATGATCGTGGACATATGGCAAGCATACCAAACTCTGAAATTGCATAAAATAGAGGTGCCAAACCAACTAATTAAAGCAAGTAAAGCATGCTCATGACATCACACATTCAAGGCCTACAAGCTAGAATGCAAAGAGACATTACAAAACATGTTGAGCATGACGAAAGCAACTGAAAACAGAGCTAAAGCACACTAAAACATGCACAAAAGCTTCACAAAGCTTGGCCAAAATCATGCTAAAACAAGGGTCAACACTTAAAGCATGTTAAGGCCAAAACATGGCATTACAAGACAAGTATGCTAAGCATGCATGGTATGTCTAAACCAACTCACAACAATGCTATATCATGGCAAGATAAGCATAAAAAATAGTTAAGGCATGGCCAACATACACTTAAACATGGTGCTCATTAATGAGGCAAAAATGGCCATTTTCAAGGACAATAAGGAGAGGGGGTGGCCCTCTCCTTCTTAGGACCTCAAGGCACCATCCTCACCACTGAAATCCCTCAAGATTTCAGTGGTGAGGAGGCCCAAACACAATGGTCCCGGAGCTCACCAAAATGGCACAAAAAAGGGGTCAAATAAGCCCTAAGAGGAGTCAAACAACCTCAAAGCTCAAAACACCCTTAACCAACTATTTAAAGTAATGAAAAACAAGACTTTTATATGTTATATGTAAAGCCTAAAAACAGTTGCAAGGTAGTAAAAAAAACTATGCAAAAATGGGGAATAAAAGGGGAAAGTGGTTACCCTTGTAGATCCTCTTCAAAAATGGTGGACCAGAAGCTTCCTTAGGTCCAAACCAGCTCCAAAACTTCAAGAACAACCTCCAAGGACCTCAGCTCCAAGAGAAGGTGTAATGGTGGGTGTTTGTGTGCAATACTAAGACTAAACACACACAAATATACAAAGAGAGAGAGATATAGAGATAGGATATATGCAAACCCTAACCCTAGAACTCAAAGCTCTGGAAAAATGTTGTCTAACCTAAAAGAGGGAGAAGAGGCTTCCTTTTATAGAAGATTCAATCTTGTAAAGCTTCCAAGGCAAGCTAATAAGATTAAAATCCCTCCATACACGTGTATGGAGGGGAGCAAAGTGTATGCCAGCTAGCACAGCTGGCATAAAAAAATCTGCAAAAGCAGATGAACAGTGGTCGGCCGGCCAAAAATGCAATTTGAACAAAAAAGATGGCCGGTTGACCATCCAAAGTGCCGGCCGGCCAAACATTTGGCCGGTGGCAACAAAATACAGCCGGTGGCCTCAAGCCATGGCCGGTGGAGTGTGGGGATGGTCCACAAGCCATTTCCTGCCCCTCAAAGGCAAAACACAAGTGTTTGGTGCAAAACCAAACACAAAACAGTCGAGTTGAGAGATCCTGAGGCAAGGCGCGTAGCCGAGACCTCCGGGAACTCAAAACGAACACAAACATGGATGATCACCGAGTGTTCAAACGGTGACGTCCAAGTCTTGAGGACGGTCAAAAATGGGGTGTCTACAGGGTGTTGCTTAGACTGTCATTTTGACTTGAAGCAGGCTTAAGCTTGGGGTTGAGATACACTCATACTCTAGAGAAAGGCGAGGCCTGAGAACATGCACCTGAAATGCAGTCTTGGAACTCGTCGAAGTTGAAACACACTAAGATGCTCCAAATTTTCTCTCTTTTCTTTTGCTTTGCAGTCTGGAACCCAGATAGCTTTAGATAGGTCCTGGTTTTATTGTTCTCACATGACCTGGGTTGAACCCTGTAGTTCATGAAAGAAAGGATCCTGTTTTGCACATATATGGAGAACGGCACAGCACTCTGAGCACAAAACAATTTGAAATTAAAATTGAGAAATGAGTTCTCAACCGGGTATTGAGCCTATGACCGACCACAGCCAAAACGACTCAACAAAGGAAAACAAAGGTAAAACAACCTAAACGCATCTATTGACACTCAAAACGACTCAAAACAAGAATCAAGACAAACAAAAACAACAAACACAACACTCAGATGTGTACCACCAGTGGGAGACCTCTCAGTTCACGAGGAGCCTATTTCTTCGAGTATTGTTTCCCACCCTTTCTCATTTGTGATCCTCATATCACTATGGCACTCAATCTCTAGTTTTCTGAAAAAGCCCTTTTCTCACTTTTTCCTCTCAATGCACATCTCTCTATTCTTCAATCTCTCTTATTTTTTTATCCCTCCCCTGGGTGGTTGATGGATAAGTAGGAAATCGTGGGCTTTTGCCCTTAGTATTCTACTAGATTCTCATTCTTCCGCTGACAACTAGTGAACTTTTCCACAAAGAGGTTGTGGTGCAATTGGAACAAATCTGCAACTCACATCGGTTGACGATGCCCCTGGCTTAGCTTGATCAAGGTAAGTTACAGCATGTCCCACCGGCCAGGTATACAATTGATTGGTCTCACACATTGCATTTTCTACGTCCCCATTCTGGGTTAGATGCCAATTTGGGTGTGATCGTCCGAATGAAGGAACTGAACATCCCACTCCAGTTCATGCTTCGCACTTAGCTTGATACCTCACCACTTGGAGAATGAGAGAGCTTTCGGCCCTTTGCTGTTAGCTTCAGTTGTGCCTTTTTCTAGCAAATATGGTGCCCTTTCTGGCAGGTATGTTGACAACAGGGAAAAGACAGAAAACCTGACTCAACCTTGTTCATCATTTTGACCATTTTTTGTTTTGGCTTTCTATTAAAATAATTTTGACCAATATGAGAGTTAGATTAACATACTTATTCGATTTTCTTATTTGAAATCATGCAAATCAGGTTATGAGCATTGAAAATTTTCCTTTTTGGGTCCAAGAAATGGTCTAGTTTTGGAAAAATGGAATAATTTTTGAGAGAATTAGTCAACCTCATTAAAAATCCTCAAAACTGTTTTTGCAAATGGCCACTGCTCGACTAACATAGAATTTACTCTGGAGATGCACAACCTCAGATCTGAACTTGAATTGCCTTGCAGCTGAATCTTTTAACAGAGTAGGATAATCGAGTTTGAACGAAGACAAGCCAATTTGCACATGGATAAGAGAGCCGAGTTTAACAAGGATAGACCAATCAACATGGATGAGCCAAGCAAGCTGAAAATGATCAGGATGAAGTTACCTACGTATCCCAAACATGGGAATCAGGCTGTACGTAGTTCCAGGTTAAGGTTCACTCGCGTGTTGACGCCCTCCTTTTGCGCTCTAACTTTTGCCAAGGCCGCCCTTCCGGGTTTTCAACCTTGCGAGCTCTGTTTTTCTTTTCTTTTCATTTCTTTTTCTTCTTCTCTTTTTCTTTTCATTTTTTCATTTCCTTCGTTTTTTTATTTTTGTTCTTTTTTTTCTTTTTCTCTACTCTAACTTTTGCCTGGGTCACCCTTCCGGGTTTTCAGCCCAGCGAGCCTCTCAAGGATAAAAAAGTGTAATTTGTCCATGTTGATCAGTCATAGGATCTCTAAGCCATTTGAATCCATAAGAATGGCTGTTGTTCGCTGATGATGTAGGAGCCCATCCATTCGGGTCTGAATTTGCCCCTAGTGTTATGGATAGGAACTCGGTTGTCCTTCAACAATACTTTCTTCTTCTAGCTACTGGAATTTGGCTTTCTTGCCAGTCTTCATTGGTTTGCCGAATGATCCATCTTTTGAATCTTTGAGCACATTGACATTTTTGCCCCTAATTCAAGGGCTACTTCTGATCTAGCTTTACAAGCTTCCTTTGATCACATCTGGCCTTCTTGCCCCTAGTTCGAGGGCTGCTTCAAATCTGGCCTAGTGGGCCTCCTTTGATGTCATACGACCTTGTTGCCCCTAGTTCATGGGCTGCTTCAAATCTGGCCATACAAGCCTTACATTATGGTTGACCATTGAATATTCTGAATCCAAGTTCAAGGTTTGAAAGCAAAAGGGGTTCAGTCTTGAGGCTGAGAGCGATCCTATGCTGCATAATCTCAAGATCAATTCTACGCATGTCTTCGTAGGACCACGCAAAACATTTTTTGAAATCCTTTAAGAAAGTGACCAGTCGCTCGTGCTGAAGACAATGTAGAACCAATCTGGATCAAGCCAGGATCCTTCTCAGTACTCACATTTACAAACATGATCTCATTCATTAAGGGCTTAGCATGCCTCTCTTTCTCT
Organism: Camellia granthamiana; assembly: GCA_036172215.1. Taxonomy (NCBI): domain Eukaryota; kingdom Viridiplantae; phylum Streptophyta; class Magnoliopsida; order Ericales; family Theaceae; genus Camellia; species Camellia granthamiana. The sequence continues at coordinate 29,384,909 of CM069903.1, read as the reverse complement.
CAATTGATCAAATTTTTGTAAATCCCGAGGAATTCTTTCCTCTTTGTTTTCATCACAGTGTTTGAAAAGTTTTGAAAAACTTAGGTTGATGCAATGATTTCAAGGCACAGAAAAGTAGGCGAAAAGCACTGCCGTTTCATTCAGACCGTTTGGCACAACTGGCTCCATGGCAGAAATAGACGCAAAAGAAAGAGTGTAAAAGACAAACACAAAACAAGATAGTGATGTCCAAGGTAACACACCCAAAATCACCCGACTCTAACACAACAGGACTGACTCGATACAACAAGACAGACTCAATTGACTCAGTACAAAAAGACTGACTCAATACAACACAACAAGACTGACCCAATACCCAAGTCAGAAAGTAAAATAACCAGCATTTGCACATTGCTCAAAACAGTGCATGCCATCCACCACATTTGGAGTAAACTGAGCACCATCAGCAGGTGGTTCATCCCCCGATCACATAATCATATTATCCCCCAAGTTCATCGATCCAGTGCCGATAGACTTTGCAGGACTTGGTACGACGATGACCTTGTTGTCAATCAGATCTTGTATTTCATGGCGAAGATGGAAACAAACATCAATGCCATGGTCGGTTTATTGATGGAAGGCACAGTACTTGACCGGATCATGCTTAGCTGAAAGGAGATCCATGAGAGGCCAAGGCTCAAGGGGTTTGAGATGGCCTTGTCCAACGAGAATTTGGAGAGCTTTGGACAAAGCCATGTAGAGGGGATTGAAGACCCTCTGGCCTCGGGGTTGGTACTTCGAGGTTTGCGTGGTCGGGTTGAATGTACTAGCAAAGGGATTGGCAGGTGCTAGCTGGGTTTGCTGATCTCTTCCGAAAGTGGGATTGGAGCTGAAAGGGGCATTTCTGGTACGACATCCCGTTTTCTTGCTTGCCCTTGATTCAGAATCCTCTCATCCTGAATGGCAAAAGCGTCATCCACAGTCTTTGCAATAACTGCGAGCACTTGCTATTTGTTCAGTCCTTCAGCCTTCAAAGCCTCAACAGCCCACTGAAGGTGTTCATAGGGACCAATGCCTGCCCCTACCTTGTTCTTTCCAGTTGCCTCCACTTTACCAAGGGATTGGCCTTCTTCCGATGCAACCTGCCCCAAGATTGGAGAGCTTTTTGGCGTGAAATTTCTGGCATGTGATGTTGTCACGACCCAAACCCGTCCCTAAAAGTTTGGTTCATGACCGGCCCGTACATAGGCCTCAAATAGAATTTAGAATAATATTAAACACATACGGGGCCTTAAGCAGAAGCAATATCAATAAAAGACAACATCCATTGAGCTTGTGCATACATGATGGTTTAATTAGATTTTAGCATTTAAATACATTCCCAGAGTTACACATACAATCACAGAATTTATATAGATCTCACACACACTTACATAAGACTTAATAATTTATATGACTCCCAACACAAATTAAGGCCTCAACACGGAGGCATACCCCAGGCGGCTTGGCAGACAGGTAGACCTCAAAACCATTCTAGTGTCAATCTTCGACGGCTCACCTACAAAAATATTCATAAAAACGGAGTGAGCAAGGCTCAGTGAATAATAGCAATGTAAGGAGGTTAATTAATTGAGCATAGACTTAGAGAATGCAAATATGCATATCAAACTGTACACAGATATTATAAATAATCATATTTTAAAACGGCCTCAGACCCACATATAACACGGAACGGCCTCAGGCCCATATATAATACAGAACGGCTGTAAGTCCAGATATGATACAGGACGGTTGTAAGCCCAGATATAATACAGATCGGCTATAAGCCCAGATATAATACAGAACGGCTGTAAGCCCAGATATAATACAGATCGGCTGTAAGCCCACAAATAATATAGAATGGTTATAAGCCCAGATATAATACAGAATGGCTTCAAGCCCATAGATAATATAGAACGGCTATAAGCCCAGATATAATACAGAATGACTTTAAGCTCAGATATAATACAGAATGGCTTTAAACCCAGATATAATACAGAACGGCCTTAGGCCCAACATATTATGCAGAGCGGCCTCAAGCCCAGATATCAACAGATTGGCCTCGGGCCTATTATTAACAAAACAGAATGATTCCAGATACACAAAGATATCATTGTTCCATAATACACTTATGTTCCATTTGTTCATCATGAATTCGGATAGTTAACTTGCAGATAACAGAACGTCAGTATTAACTATTAACAGTAGGCAAATATATCACTGCATTAATAGGGACAGAACAATTCATATCATAACGGCCTCGGGCCCACGTCTATTACTAGGGACAGAACGACGTTAGGTCCATATCAATGCCATTATGCAAGCATATTCATTAATTGAATCAAAGCACAATATTAATGGAACAGGCCATTCACCAATAACAATACATAGATCATAATCACAGGAAGTAAATGAAACATATCGATACACTACTATTACTCACAGTGATCGGCTCCCAATAGTAATGGGACGATGTCCTCGTCTCGACCTACAAGTACAGCGTCTCGACCTACAAGTACAGTGCACAACACATAATGTGAGATTATACTCGATCCTTTACTTATTCTCTTTGATCATTCAATCAATTAGCCATGGTGGTACCAGCTCATTATTCCTTAATAAGTTATAATCCATGTCTCAGAAAATAGGAGAAATCGATGGGAAATGGTTTAGGTGAAGAAATGGTACAAAATTGGTTGACAGAAAGTGAACAGTCGTCACTAATTTAGGCATAACTATTTCTGTATTTAGAATTTCGGAATGAGACACCACCATTGGAAACTAGACTTCCGGGGCTTGATTTTAGGCTTAAGAATCACTCAAAACGGAGTCCCGAGGCAAAAGATATGCTTGTTCAAAGTTAGATAAAGAGAGCTGTCTCCCACACGTGCGGGAAACAGAGCCGCATGTGCGGCTCTGGGCAGTTTGCAGTCCGAAAATGGCTCTTTTTGCTCCAACACTTGGTTTTTCCATTTTTAAGCTTGGTTCTTAACATAAATCACTCAAAAACATGTAAAATTGCCTCATAACATGATAAACTAAAATCAACCAAGTGTAATCTCATCTCAAATAAATCAATCTTTGCCTCAAGTTAGGAATCCAAGTCTCATCTTTTCCATATATTCAAACTTTCATAATATATGCTCAAAATCATGCAAATACATCTTACCCATGGTTGATTCTCACATTAAATCTTGTTATTCTATAAATCATTCTTAAGATTGAACCCACATCAAACAAATAGGAAATCAAGGTTCAATTCTTTGAATTCAACCTAATCCACTCATAACCCAACACACTTATTCATTTACATATCAAACTTCCAAGTTAATCTTTGATCTTATGTAGTAGATGAATTATCTACAAAGATGATAGTTAGAGCCCCATACCTTCAACCTTTACTTTTTCCCTTTGATCTCTTCAATCTTCCAAGCTTTAAGGTTGATCTTCTCTCTTTAATTCCCTTCGACCATCCATGAATGTTGAGCTTTCTTAAAGAATTTGTCTCTCCTTCTCTCCCTCTCTCTTTCACGGTTCTCTCTCTTTCTACCTTAGATATTTTTGGCTCAAATATCTTGAGTTCCCAACTCACATAACATGTCTCCATATATATAAATATACACACACTTAAGCTTTTCACAATAAGGAGGGCCAAACACGCCCTTACGAATCACACAAAATCAAATTTCAATTAAACTTCCTAGATGACTCTAAAAATTATGCTGATCATAAATATGTCCTCGGTTCCGATTTCTGAAACCTCTAAGACCTTCAATTTTGCATTACAAAATTAACCACCCAAACGTGCATTAACGAATCAGACAAATTAGAATTCCAATTAATTTTCCCAAATAATTCTAAAAATTCCCATTAACATACCCAAGTACTCAATTTTGATTTCTGAACCCGTAAAGGTCGGTAATGTCAATTTTAAAGCTGTGACTCAACAGATAATTCCCCAATTTGAATAGATATCGTTAAATTAAAATACTTTTACCCACAAGGACTTAAAAGTAATTTCGGATACAGGTTTTGGGGTCGTTACAGATGTGGTCGACAATGGAACCAAAACCCTAAAGGCTAAATCTGTCACAGTTCTCTGAAGATCTTCAATCATTCTCATCAGCTCAGAAGTAGTGGGTTCACAGGTTTGGGATGATTGGGGTTCGAGTGCATCCATCATGCACAAGTCCATGCTTTCTGGGATAAACACCTCAGGCTTGGGTAAATGGGCTGGGGTGATGTCTATGCTGGGGTTGTAGGTGGATGGCAGTGTATGGATGAGGTTGAGGTAGGCAGGAGATATTTGGTCATTGGGGTCTGGAGGTGGAGCTATCGTCCGGTTGTCGATGAGATTCTGGACCTCATGACGAAGGCGGTAGCAATGATCGGAGCCATGACCGCGTTGCTGATGATACATGCAGTATTTGGTGGGGTTATATCTGGCAGGGAGTGGATCAAGCAGAGGTTAAGGATCAAGAGGTTTGAGATACCCTCTTTCCATCAAGACTTTTACTGCGCTGGTTAGGCTCATATAGAGGAGGGTAAAAGTTCTACCTTGAGCTCGGGTTGGGCTGGCTGTATGTGGGTTTGACTTGACAAAAGGGTCGGCTAGGGTGACTGTATTGATTTCAGTGGGTTTAGGAATAGTGTTACCGCCAACATTGGTACTCCTGGAAATCACCCTTCTTGTCGGTTCACTTGTTCTGGGAATAATCACTCTGTTGAACGCATTCTTGATCTGAACCCCCAATTCATGCAAACTTTTGAAAGTGAACAGTGGAGCCACTATTAACTTCTGTAACATATCATGTTTAAGGTTCTGCACCACTATCCGCACTTGGTCCCTCTCAGAAGGGCGATCTGTCATCTATGCTGCCTTTGCTCTCCACCTTGCAACAAATTCCACAAAGGACTCTGTGGGATTTTGGTGGGTTGCCTCAAGCTCTTGAGTGGTCATTTCAACTTGGGTGTTGTAAGAGTACTGATTGACAAAGGCCTCAGCCAACTCTTCCCAGTTTTGCTTCACTGAATCCTCCAACTTGGCGTACCAAGTGGCTGCTACACCCGGCAGGGTTCTTCCGTACAGAGAGAGTTTCTGCGGCTTAGTCAGACCCATTGGTTTCAGGACGTCCAAAAAAAGCCGGATATGTACCATAGGATCTCCAGACCTGTCAAAACGGTCAATATGTGGCATTTTGAATCTGTCTAGGAGTCGTACGGTAGCCTCGGTGTACCCATCCTCAATGTTGGGAATGGAGTTAAGGCCCTGTGCCCTTTTGAATTGCTTCTCAAGATTAGTAATTTTCACCGAGGTCGGATCAAAATCGTTAGTATCAAGGGGATAAAGCCTCTCATTAGGCTGCACCAGGGGCCTGAAAACTCGAGCCTGAGCCAACCCTTCTCGGGGATCCGGACCATGCGAATTTTCAACTGGCGGAAGTGGGTCGAAGTTCGGCTGGGGACCCGAGACTGGATGCGTAGCAGGTGCCCCAGATGGGCGTTGTATTTCAGCATTGGTCTCATCTTGCATGGCGATTCCCTGGTTTAATGCCGCTATCATGGCCACAACTTCTTCCGGACTCTGTGCCATCATGGTTTGCTGAGTTGAACAAAGGTGATCTAACTGGTGACTGTCGGATCAGTTGAACCAATGAGCCCTATCTGGCCCTTCTTTACCCTACCACCAGCGAAGGAAACACTGGTTGCCCTTGAACTAAATCTCCAACCTGACAAAGTCTATTAACACAAGTCCGATGTACCCAGGGGATATTGGAGCCTTCTGAAGCTATGGTTCCAGGACTACCTAGCAAAAGAGAAAACAGACAGCATCTCGGCCTGATTTCACTAGAACAGATATGAGCATAACTGAATGACTGTACTCTTTACTGATTTCTGTCCCAAATTTCTGCCTCAAAACTGATATCCTCAAACTGATACCCAGACTTGCAACTGATACATACATTCCTGTAAAGACACACCCTAACAGCACATATCAAGGAAGTGACAGCCAAAACACCCCTATGCTGGGATAGGGTTTCCCTATCCTAGTTTCGTCAGGAGCTAGGGGTTCATTACGTACGCATGCGGTTTCACACAATCCAGCATTCGGGTGAGGAACCTGTCCTAGTTTGGAACAGTCTCGAAGGCTTCCGATATGCAATTAGGTCAATTGGTCAAAAAGGGTGTCTCAGCAAGACCACCTAATATGCCTCTCGCTCCAAACACAGAAAAGTGAAAGAAGGATCAAACAGTACAGCGGTAGCCTAGATCCAAGGTTTGTGTTCCCATCGTAGTAGAGCCCGCAACCGGTCAGCCTTATGGCATGCTTTTCCAAGCAAGCCTTCTGCAAACTGTTCAGGAATAGCAGATGGCAAACACTGTGACTTAGGCGCACCTATGCAAATGCAATGCAAAGAAACACATAAATGTAGATAAAACAACATATCATGAGTTCGAGTCAAGTTCTCTAAATCCTCAGCAGAGTCGCCAGAAACTATAGACTCGACTTTCTTCTCGCGCCCCCTTTCGGAGAGGCGCGAATTGGTCTCCTACAGTTCGGACTCCTATCACGGTTCAGAATCTAATCTCACAAAGTGCAATGTGAGACTGATAAACACCAAAGAGTCCAATTCGACAAATCATTTTGGAAAATTGATTTTAGATCAAATAATGCCAAAACTGGACTGCTTTGCCAGATTACAGAGTCGTCACCTAAATATTTTGTTTTTGAAAAATTTAGGAAACCTTGACTCGTGCCAAAGGCCATCTGTCCATCATCACCAAAGTTGCCTCGGCTCGGGAACTTGGGTACAAGAGGGGAAGGTCCTGAAATGAGCACCCCCGCTCGCCCGATCAAAAGATCAGCCTCTACTAAGCATGATATGTTTTTATAAACCTCATGTGTTCTTATTCTAATTATTAGCTAACTTTACTATGTGACGTACACAAGCAAGTATAGAGTAAATCGCAAGACTTGGAACAAAACAACCCGTGTTTGTTTTCGAAAATGGTTTGAAAGTGCCACTCTCAAGTGGGCTAAAACACGGATTTGCCACCCTCGGGTGGGCTTAAAACATGATTTTGCCACTTCGCAAAGTGGGCTTAAAACTCACATTCGTTGAACTATTCCAATTCAAGCAACAAAGCCTTCATCCACAGGCATTCATGTAGTTAATCAAGTAAGCACATAGCCTCATGGCAAGCATGCTATCATGGCAACACTCACACTCATGCAAGTATGCTAAAGCGTAAAGCTTACAAGGTACTCCGAGCCAAAACAAAAGCTAGTTAGAAATATGCATGATCCTAACTATACAGAATGCCTAATGCAACACATGCAATATGCAACTAAATAGGCTCGGCTATCTAAGATGGCATATGAATGCAACGATTTGATACACTTATTCAAATAAGTATTGAAATACAATGCAGTTTGAATGATGCGTCGAGCCCGGTGCATGCAAGACAAATGAATAGATGCAAACATGCAAAGCATAAGGTATGCTAATTGAAACGTGCCGTAATCTAACCATCGAAAGCGGTTAAATAAAAGGGAGAAAGAAGTGGGGTTGGAAGACATGCACACACACACGCTCACTTATTACAACATTGCGCCCTCTCGAAGGAGGGTCCGAATAAATAAGCTAAGCTACACTAAGCTAAACTAATCTAACTAATCTAATTAAACTAATTAGACTAATTATTACACAACAAATGAATAAAGAAATAGCTAAGCTAAGCTAAGCTACTTAATTATTACAACACTCAACTACTTAGCAAACTAATTAATTAAATTACAATACAAATACTAACTAAACATGTAAAGCATTAAACCACACTGCCTCAGCTCTGCTTTGGAAAGTAGATATGCATGCACTCGGTTTTTTGCCTCGAAAAGCCCACCGGTTTGCTCTTGAGAGGCTCTGTTTGCAGGGCTACTCCAAGAACTTTCTGCTCCACCTTACCAATTCACTGCTGAGGAATGCACTAGTGGCTTGCCGGTCATGAGGACTTGCCGCCGGCCATCTGCCGGCCAAAAATGTGCCATGTCAGCCAAGGATGAAGCCACTGCCAGCCATCAGTGAGCCACTGCATGCCACTAGTGTGCTGAATTACCACACTGCAACAGAACACAAACAGAGGAAAAATAAGAGTTTTCCAAGGACATGTTTGTACTGTGCCCCTTCTTATCATCTCAAAACATCAAATGAGTGGCACTCTTGGATCCAAAACCACCAATCAAGCATTTTCAATGCATGATGGCCAAAAATCCAAGTTGTACACTTTCAATAAATGCACAAGTATGACACAAAGGACCACCACCCTATCATGCATGATCAAAGGTGATGGAGACAAAGGAGATTGGCTCATTTCATCACTTTGAGTATGAAATGGACCAATCTACTTTGTGTTCAATATAATGTCCGATTGAACACAATGCAATGCAAAGACAACATGCTTATCTTGGTCATGTTTTACTTGTCCAATTCTTGTTTACTCATTTTAGGATTACCAAACCATTCTTTAACCGGTTAAGTCCAAAATGATTGTCCTCTAATTGGAAAGATGGCCTAAACCACAAGTGTCTTGAGTATGAAAAAGAGGCCTCATGCTGTTGGTTAGGAAGAACCCTCAAGAGAGGGTTAAAACCATTAGGCATGAGAGCCTCAAGTTCACACTCAAGCCAACAAGGGGCTCAAGACCACTTTCAAATCAAATTTAAAACTGAAGAATAGAGGGAGGTTGCGGACTTTTCAGTGCTGAAATGGCATGAAAAATGGCACTAAATTATCCAAGCAACACATGCACAACATGTTAAAAGCCAAAAACATCAAAACTAGTGAAGAACACTACACTAGAGGCATGCAATATCAAGATAAACAGACCAAACCATCTCAAAACAGAGCTACAACATGCCAAAACAATGGCTAAAACATGCTGAGATAGAAGCATAAAAGGCAAGAAAAACGTGCTCACATGTTAGGCTACAAACAAGGCTCAAGGCACAACTCTCAAAAGCAATAAAAGAGTGAAATATGTGAGAGTGTGACAGAACTATATGCACTGAAATCACATACTAAATGATGCCATAACATGCAAGCAACACATGCACAACATGTTAGAGGCCTTAAAACATTAAGCTAGTAAAGACATTTGCACTATAGCTATGCAATACAAAGCTCACAAGGGACAAACACTTTAAAATAGTCCTAAAACAGTTTAAGAGGAGTCCTAAAACATGCTTGAAGTAGGCTAAAAAGAGCTAGAATGAGAGGTTAATACATAGCGCAAATACATAGCGCAAACTAGACTATTAAGCACCATTGCACTACAAGCATATAAAGCAAGCCTCAAGTGACTTAACCAGCCCCAAACAGAGGTAAAACAAGTCAAAAAAGTAGTAAAAACATGCTAAGATCAAGTCATAAAATGGTAGAAAAACATGCTCACATGTTAAGCTATCTACTCATGCAAACAAGACACAAGGAGGGGAGGCCAACCTCTCCTATTTTGGACCTCAAAACATGGTTTTTGTCACTGAAAAGCTTCTGAGTTTCAATGGTAAAAAGGCCCAAAAATTTTGATTTGAAAGTGATGAGAAATGGTGCAAAAAGCTTAACAAGCTAAAGAACAAAATTGGGAGGGGGGGGGATAACCCCCTAACTCACAAAGGCTCAAACCACCACTTTTAGGACTAAAAAACAAAAATTTTTACATGCCAAAACTAGCCTTGAAATGGTGGAGAAAGATGGCAAAGCTAGTATGAAAAACAAGCTTAAAGGGAGAGAGTTATACCTCTTGAAGCACAACCCAATTTTAGGCAACAAAACCAAGCAATATCAGCTTTAAGAGCTCCAAGGAGGCTCCAAGAGAGCTTCAAGCAACCTCATCCCAAAGATTAACCACTCTTGTTAAGGGTTGATAGGTTAATAATTGATGTATGCAAGCTTCTAAGCATAAAAGCTTTAAAGAGAGAGAAATTTAGAGAAAGAGAGGATTGTAGAGAGAGGCTCCCAAAATATATCACTCCTAAATTGTTCTAACCTCTCAATATGAGAGATATGGCCTCTATGTATAGCAAAATACAAGCCTTGGTCAAAAATATCATCAAATGGACAGTTGGAGCAATGTGGAAACAGTTGGAGGAAAATATCTGCAAAAAATCTGAGTTTTGGACATCAGTGGCCGGCCGGCCATCACATGTCCATTTGTGGCCGACACTGCATCATCCATGGTCGGAACTCTTCACCAGTGGCCGGCAGAAAAAATCTACTCTCCATGTCCAATTTCAAATGGGCATATCTCCTTCGTTTGGACTCCTTTTCAAGTCATTGTTATGCCTAAATTGAAGGCCCGGAAGTCTTCTTTTCAATGGTGGAAGCCTCACATCAAAATTCCAAGTGTGCTAAGAGATATCCCTCTTTTAGTGAAGACTGCTCAGTTTCGGTCCAACCGGATTGATGCCTAACTTCAACCAGCCATATCTCCCTCATCTAGCGTCGGCTTGAGGAGATTCTTGAATGTAAAATGAAGCCCCGAAAATCCACTTTCCAACAATGGTGGCCTCGTAGCTGAATCCAAGTGTACAAATGGATAGGCCCGATTTAGCAAGGGCTGCTCGATTCTCTTTTAACGGTTGACGCCCAACTTCTCCCCCAACTAATTTTCTTCCCTCTCCTCTGATTTTCTTCAACTCCAAACCCCTGAATAAGGTGTTTTAAAGATTTCTTCCAAAGAGTTCACCTCTCCTTCATTTATTCCACTTTGTCCTCGCTCGATTTACCGAAAAGCGCAACATTTAACGAAATGCGAGCCTCGGAACATTGTAGGAACTTTTTCAAAAACTATTTTGAAAGAGGGGGTTTTAAGTTCTAAAATCTTTTGGTCAAAAGGCTTTGGTCCAAAAAGGGGTGTGAGGTTAGGATTTGAAGCTCCTCTTACTGAAGAAATCGAACCTTTGCACTGCACAACTTTCACCACCAAGTAAACAATCAGTAGTGCCCAAGTCTTAAGGGCGGTCAAAAATAGGGTGTCTACACCAGCTCATCACTAAGCCAACATGTATTATCCATTGATCCATTGACATCAAACCAGCCGATCTGTACATTACCCAGATCCTGTTCATCAAAGAACTGTAGATTACTGATGTCCTCTTCAAGCTCAGCTAAGTCATCCAGCCCCTGGCTTGGCCCGTCCTCCCGGACTACATTAACCTCCATTCCCTTCGGCAATTCCACCCTCGGTCTGGCCTGACCAGTTGGTATAATGTAACAGCAAGGGTTGTATTCTTCTTTAGTTAAGCTCATGGAGCCCTCAGGCATACCTTCTTCCATCATAGCCACCACTACGGGCTTGGGTTGGGATATGGACGCGCTCATCATGCACAAGTCTGTGCTTTCTGGGATGAACAGCGCCGGCTTAGGCAGGTGGGAGGGAGTGATGTATATGTTGGGGTCGTATGGGACGGCCATTGTTTGGATAAGGTTTACTTTCCTCGGTGGAGGAGGGGGTTGGTTATGTGGTGGGAGTGGGTTTGTAGTGACGTTTGGCTTCTTAGGAGGCACTATCACTTTGTTGTCAATAAGATCCGGAATCTCATGACGGAGTCTAAAGCATAGGTCGGTATCATGACCATGCTGTTGATGGAAGGCGCAATACTTGGTCGGGTTGTGTGTAGGAGGGAGGGGATTAGGCAATGGGCACGGTTCTAGGGGCTTCAGATGCCCTTTTCTGATTAGAACCCTCAAGGCCACAGATAGAAACATGTAGAGTGGGGTAAAAACCCTCTGGCCTCGGGGTGGGTACTTTGCAGGTTGTGAGGTGGTTCCGAATGTGCCGGTAAAAGGGGTGGCTGTTTTCGGTGTGGTGGTGACCATACCAACATCAGAGGTCCTCGCAACTACGTTGCTACTCGTAACCGCATTTGAACTGCGTGTAAACGCCCTCTTGGGCTGCTCTTTTTCATGGTCAATCAGACCCTATTTCATCGCATCCTCTATCTGCACCCCTATCTCATGAAGATCAGCAAATGTTGGTAGGGGTAAGACAATCATCTTCTACAGCAGCTTCGCTTGCAGATTACGAACGACCATTCTTATCTGGTCCTTCTCAGCTGGCCTGGTGGTCATCATGGAGGCCTTGGCCCTCCACCGAGTGACGAAGTTAGAGCAGCCCTCCTTCGGCTCTTACTGAGTTGCCTCGAGATCACGAGTTGTGTCCTCGATTTGAGTGTTATAAGAATATTGGGCAATGAAGGCCTCGGCCATCTCTTCCCAGCTCCTCTTCACAGAATCTTCCAGTTTAGCATACCAGATGGCCGCGATACTTGACAAGGTCCAACCCAAGAGGGGTAACTTTTGCAGTCTAGTCAGGTCCATCAGCCGCAGAATATCTGAAAATAGCCTCAAGTGGACCATGGGATCACCCGAACCATCGAAACGGTCTATATGAGGCATTTTAAATATATCCAGCAATGTCACCGTCGAATCTGTGTAACCGTCCTCTATATTTGGGATCGAGTTGACTCCCTGAGCTCATTTGAAAAGCTTCTTAAGCTTGCTCACTTTCAAGGCGGTAGGATCGACCTCAAACTCGAACGGTGCGTCTATTGGGTAGGCCGGTGCTTTGGAAGTCTGAGGTGGAACTGGCCCTGCTGGAATGTCCGCATTCTCCTGGACATTAGTTATATCCCCGGGTATTGGAACCCTAGCTGGGGGTGGATGCGAAGTGGAAGCTCCTGCTTGTTGTGGTTGTTGTTGCTGTTGCTGTTGAAGCCTAGCAATCAGTTCAACCTGCTGGGCTACAACTTCTGTTTGGCAAGCAGTAACTTCCACTTGGCGAGCAGCGTCCCGCTGCATGGCCTCGATAGTTTGTTGAAGTTGATGCATCATATCCTCCATACTGTCTGAGGGGTGCTGATCTATCAGAACCGACGTATACTCTCTTTCTGAGGTGGAAGCAGAAAACTGGGCCCAACTGCGCAAAGGTGACGTAGATAGTGACCGCTGAATTGGCGATTGTTGAATCGGTGATCTATGCCTGACTGTCCTCCATTTCGTAACCCGGGGTAGTGAAACAAACACTAGTTGTCCTCCAATAAGATCCTCAGATCGGTAAATCCTCCTGACTCTGGTCCAGAGTGCTCGGGGGGTATCTGCCTCGTTGGAAGCAATTGTGAAATACTACCTTGCAAAAAGAAAAATAAAGCAAAAAGGAAACAACAACCAGCAAACGCACAGCACCTCGGCTTAGATAAAGACAACACACAGTTGAAATCATAAGCTGGACAATCTGTACTCAAATACTGATTTCTACCCCCAAATTTTCTGCCTCAGAACTGATATCCTCAAACTGATACCCAGACTTGCAACTGATACATACATTCTTGTAGAGACACACCCTAACAGCACATATCAAGCAAATGAGAGCCAAAACACCCCTATGGTGGGGTAGGGTTTCCCTGTCCTAGTTTCGTCAGGAACTAGGGGTTCACTACGCACGTATGCGGTTTCAAACAATCTTGCATTCGGGTGAGCAACCTGTCCTAGTTTGGAACAATCTCTAGAGCTTCCAATATGCAACTAGGTCAATTGGTCAAAAAGGGGTGCCTCAGCAAGACCACCTAATATACCTCTCGCTCTTAACACTGAGAAGTGAAAGGAGGATCAAACGGTACAACAGTAGTCCAGATCCAAGGTTTGTGTTTCCATCGTGGCAGAGCCCGCAACCGGTCAGCCTTATGGCACGCTTTTCCAAGCAAGCCTCCGACAAACAGTTCAGGAATAGCAGATGGCAAACACTGTGACTTAGGCGCACCTATGCAAATGCAATGCAAAGAAACACACAAATATAGATAAAACAACATATCATGAGTTTGAGTTAAGTTCTCTAAATTCCCAGTAGAGTTGCCAGAAACTGTAGACTCGATTTTCTTCGCGCCCCCTTTCGGAGAGCTCGAATTGGTCCTACAGTTCAAACTCCTGTCGCGGTTCTAAATCTAATCTCACAAAGTGTAATGTGAGACTGAAAAAACACCAAAGAGTCCAATCCAGCAAATCATTTTGGAAAATCAAATTTTGAATCAAATAATGGCAAAACTGGACTGTTTTTCCAGGTTACAGAGTCGCCACTTAAATATTTTATTTTTAGAAAATTTAGGAAACCCTGACTCGTGCCAAAGGCCACGTGTCCATCATCACCAAAGTTGCCTCGGCTCAAGACCTTGGGTACGAGAGGGGAAGGTCCTAAAATGAGCACCCCCACTCGCCCGATCAAAGATCGGCCTCTACTAACCATGATATGTTGTTTTATAAACCTCATGTGTTCTTATTCCGGTTATTAGCTAACTTTATTATGTGACGCACACATACAAGTATAGACTAAAATCGCAAGAATTTGAATGAATTCAACCCATGTTTGTTTTTGAAAATGGTTTGAAATTTCCACCCTCAAATGGGCTAAAACGCGGATTTGCCATCAAACATGATGGGCTTAAAACATGATTTGTCACTTCGCAAAGTGGGCTTAAAACTCATATTCGTTGAATTGTTCCAATTCAAGCAATAAAGCCTTCATCCACAGGCATTCAAGAAGTTAATCATTTAAGCACATAGCCTCATGGCAAGCATGCGAAACATGGCATTATGGCAAACACACTCATGCAAGTATGCTAAAGCATAAAACTCACCGAGTACTCCAAGCCAAAACAAAAGCTAGTTAAAAAGAATGCATGATCCTAACTATACAAGATGCCTAATGTAACACATGCAATATAAAATTAATAGGCTCGGCTACTAAGATGGCATATGAATGCAACAATTTGATAACATGCTTTGAAACACGTGTTCAAAGAAATATTGAAATATGATGCAGTTTGAATGATGCGTCGAGCCTCGGTACATGCAAGACAAACGAATGAATGCAAACATGCAAGCATAAGGTATGCTAATCAAAATGTGTCCCTAATTTAACCATCGAAAGTGGATAAATAAAAGGGAGAAAGACGTGGGGTTGGAAGACATGCACACACGCACGCACACTTATTACAACATTGCGCCCTTGCGAAGGAGGGTCCAAATGAATAAGTTAAGCTACACTAAGCTAAGCTAATTATTACAAAATGAACTAATTAACTATTCTAATTAATTAATTATTATAACACAATTGAATAACTAGCTATGCTAAGCTAATTAAAGCAATTAAATTAATTAACTATCTAAGCTAATTAAATAATTACAACACTTGAATTGAACAATTAGCTATGCTAACTACCTAGACTAATTCAAATAAAGCAAGTAAATGGCCTCGGAGGTGAGGGAGACATGCATGCTCGGTCGGTTTCTTCCTGAAAATCCATCGCCTTGCCATCGGTTGCCTCTGTTTGCACTCGTTGCAATCTGTGAAAAATTACACCAACTTCCAAACTGCTTCTGATCCAACACAGGAACACTTTTGCACAAAAATTCACTGGTGGCCGGTCGGCCACAAAAAGTGGTTGTCAGCCACCTTAACTGGCCGGTCAGCTAGTTTAAGTGGCCAGTCGGCCATCCTTTTTTCCAGACTTCTGTTTTTGCTGCAACAGAGAGCAACAGAGGCGAAGCAATGCATTTTTCAAGGAATGTGTGTACTGCCACCCTCCTTATCATTTCTCAAGCTCAAAGGAGTATGGCACTTAGCTCTCAAGCCACCAACCAAGCATTTTCAATGCATGATGGCCAAAGAGTCAAGCTTGCACAAGCTTAATGAATGCACAAATACGACTCGAAGGACCACCGCCCTATCACGCATGATCAAGGGTGGCGGTGACCAAGAAAAGTGGCACGCTTCATCACTTTGAGTATGAAACGTCCTATTTTTCTTGTGTTTGGATTAACGTCCGATCCAAACACATGCAATGCAACACGAAGATGCTTATCTTGCTTAAGTTTTACTTAATTCATTTTGTTTACACATTTTACATTACCGATTAGTCCTTTAACCGGTTAAGTCCAAAGTGAAAGTCCTCTAATTGGAAAAAGGGCCTAAGCCACAATTGCCTTGAGCATAAAAGAGGTCTCATGCTTTTGGTTAGGAGGAATCCTCAAGAGAGGATTAAAACCATTAGGC
Organism: Camellia granthamiana; assembly: GCA_036172215.1. Lineage (NCBI taxonomy): Eukaryota > Viridiplantae > Streptophyta > Magnoliopsida > Ericales > Theaceae > Camellia > Camellia granthamiana. The sequence continues at coordinate 29,368,784 of CM069903.1, read as the reverse complement.
ATGAGAGCCTCAATTTCACACTCAAGCCAACAAGGGGCTTAAGGCCACTTTCAAAGCAAAGTAAAAAGTGAAGAATAGAGGGAGTTTGCAGACATTTCAGTGTTGATATGGCATGCAAAGCGACACTAAATCTGCAAACAACACATGCAAAACATGTTAAGAGCCCAAAAGCATCAAACTAGTGAAAATCACAACACTATGAACATGCAACACAAAGCTCAACTGACTAAACCAACTCTAGACAGAGCTAAAACATGCCAAAATAGTGGCTAAAACATGTTGAGATTGAAGCATAAAAGGCTAGAAAAACATGTTCACATGCTAGCTTGCAAACAAGGCTCAAAGCACAACTCTCAAAAGCAATGAAAGAGTAGAATAAGTGAGAGTGTGACAGAGCTATATACACTGAAATCACATGTAAAATGATGCTACAACATGCAATCATCTCAAGCAAAACATGTTAGAGGCCTTAAAACACTAAGCTAGTGAAGGCATTTGCACTACAACTATGCAAGACAAGGCTCATATGACCAAGACAACTCAAAACAGAGTTAAATCACGCCAAAACAAAGCCTAAAACATGCTGAGATCAAGTCACAAAAAGGTAGAAAAACATGCTCACATGTTAGGCTATCTACACTTACAAATAAGACACAGGAGGGGAGGCCACCCCCTCCTATTTTGGACCTCAAAACCAAGTTTTTACCATTGAAATTTCCCTGGAATTCAGTGGTTAAAAGAGCCCAAAAAGTTGTTTAAAAAAGCTTTTAATGATGGCATAAAAGGCTTCACAAGCCAAAGAGCAAAAAGAGGAGACAACCCCCTAACTCAACAAGACTTAAACCACTATTTTGAAACCTTAAAAATAGAGTTTTTTATGGTTGAAAAACCAGGTCAAAACAGTGTAAAAAGATGGCCAAGCAATTGATTAAAACGAGGCTTAAATGAGGTAAGCCTTATACCTTTGAAGCACAGCAACAAACAGCCACAATTCTGAGCCAAAACCAGCCTTAAGAACTCAAACTAAGCCTCAAAAAACCTCAGCTCCAAGATGAAGATGTTTGGTCAAGGGTCTTAGTGCAAATGTGTAGAGAATTCTCACTTTCAAGCACAAAATAGGGAGAGAGAGAGAGAGAGAGAGGAAATTTGCTCACAAAATTTTATAACCTCTCAAATGGGGGAGAGACCCCCCATTATATAGAAAAACAAGCCAAAGGCTTGTATTCATCCCTCCATACATGTGTATGGAGATGAGCATTAGTGAACAATAGCTGGCACAGCTGGCAAATAAATATCTGAAAAGGGAGAAAAATGGTTGTCGGCCATCATTAGTGGCCGACCGGCCATCAATGTAGTCGACCGGTCATCAACATAGCCGACCGGCCACCACTGGTGGCCGGCAGGCACAAGTGATGGCCAGCAGGCTAAGGGATGGCCGACAGGTCACCCTCTTCTCCAGAAGTGAAGCAACAAGCTCTTGGCCCACAACCAAGCACAAAACAAACAAGATTAGAGCTTCCAAGGCAAGGCGCTCAGCTGAGACCTTCAGGGACTCAAAACGAACACGAGCGAGCACAATCATCGTGTGTTCAAACGATGATGTCCAAGTCTTGAGGACGATCAAAAATAGGGTATCTACACAAGGCCAATGTCAATTTCTCCAGGGGTAAATACCTGGTCTCTACGCCTGTTGGGGTTTTACTCACATAGTAAACCGCCCTCTGTTCTTCCTTATCTTCTTTGATTACCACTGCACTCACTGCATGCTCCGAAACTGCCAAGTATAAAAACAGCTCATCTCCAGGTACTGGATTTGAGAGAACTGGAGTTGTGGTCAGGTATTTTTTTAAGTCGGTCAAGGCGGCTTCACACTCCTCCGTCCATAAGAAATCTGTAGCCTTCTTCACTAAATTAAAAAATGGTTTGCATTTGTCAGAACTTCTGCTTATGAACCTATTCAAGGCTGCGGCCCTTCCGGTCAACATCTGCACCTGTTTTGCCAATGTTGAGCTCTTTAAGTCCAGGATGGCCTTGATTTGATCTGGGCTTGCCTCAATGCCCCTTCTAGTAACCAAGTATCCTAAGAACTTACCAGACCCAACTCCAAATGCGCATTTCGAAGCATTGAGTCGGAGCCGATATGTTCTAAGGATGTCGAAAACTGTCTTTAAGTTGACCAGATGATCCTTAAGTTTTTTGGTATTCACGGCCATGTCATCAATGTATACTTCTACTGTTTTGCCAATTAGATGTCTGAGCATCTTGATTACCAATCTTTGGTAGGTTGCTCCTGCATTTTTCAACTCGAAAGACATCACTTTGTAGCAATACAACCCTTTTGGGGTGATAAATGCAATCTTCTCCTCATCAATGGGGTACATTGCTATCTGATGGCACCCCCTGTATGCATCTAGGAAACTCATCCTTCCATGCCCTAAAGTGGCATCCACCAATTGATTGATTTTGGGGAGTGTGAAACTGTCTTTAGGATAAGCCTTATTTAGGCTAGTGAAGTCCACGCAAACCCTCCACTTCCCATTTTTCTTCTTCACAACAACTGTGTTTGACAACCAAGTTAGGTAGTTTACTTCTCGAATGGCTTTGGCTTCCAACAATTTATCCACTTCCTCCTCTACTGCCTTAACATGCATCAAGGTCGGCCTTCTTGCTGGTTGGATGACAGGTTTAGCCGACCTATCTTCATTCAGACTATGGCAACTGACCTCGAGGTCAATGTCAGGCATCTCGTATGGCGTCCAGGCAAACATCTCAATGTTTGCTCGTAAGAATGCTTCTAACTCCCTTTCCTCCTCCTCGGCCAAACCTGAGCATAAAAGGAAGAAGCGTTCTTCATCCTCTTGTTGGACCAGGATCGTCTTCAAAGCTTCCTTGCTTTTGTCGGCCGGTTCTTTGCCGATGTCATCCAGGACCTCTATGTCTTCGTCCTCAATCTCTACTGTTTCTGCTTTTCGTATATTGCACGTGGATTTCATTGCTGCCATGGAGAAATTATTTGCTTGCACCTGATCTTCTCTGATCTCCTCAATTCCATGCTTTGTTGGGAACCGCAACAGCTGGTGCAGTGTAAAGGGAACAACCCTCATTGCGTGCAACCATGGCATTCCCAAGATAACATTATAAGAGGAGAGGGTGTCAATTACTATGAACTCTGTGCTTACCCTCTTGGTGTCTGCCTGTACCTCCAAACTTATTGCTCCCAGGGGCCATGTTGGCATTCCATTGAACCCGACCATTGGACTATTGGACTGCTCCAGATCATCTTGGTGAAGGCCGAGCTCCTTGTAACATCTGACATACATGATGTCACAAGAGCTGCCTTGGTAAACCAGAATGCGCCTTACCTGGCACTCTCCAATCTTGAGGGATATTACCAGAGCATCGTTGTGTGGATGCTGCACCATGTCTAGGTCGGCTTCAGTAAAGGACACCATTGGTCCCTGGTACTCGTTTGTCCTAGGCCTCTTTTGTTAGACTTGATATACATGCTGTAAATGCTTTACCCTCTGGGTCTCCCCACGCACCTCATTCTCATTGACCTTCGAGTGAATCACATTGATCACTTGAGGTCCATTTGCTTGCGGTTGTGGTGCTAGTGGAGGTGGTGTTGCTGGTGCCTAAGGTAGCCTTTCTTGTTCTTTCCTTGTTTTGGCCTCATCTATCAGGTCCCTTAAGTGACCTTGTCTTACAAGGTCTTCCAAATGTGTCTTTAGGGCTCTGCACCCCTGAGTCAGGTGCCCATCCTCATTGTGGTAGGCACAATGCTTCCCCAAGCTTCTTCCCATAAATTCGCCAGGGATCTTCTCTAGTGCTCTATAGTAAGGCTGGTTCCTGATTCTCTCTAGGACTTTGTAAACCGGGACTCGGAACACTGTGGTGACTGCCTGTGCAGCCCTTAGTCCTGTTTCTTGTCTATTAAAATTTGTATTACCTCGGCCTCGCTTCGGCGAGTCATTCCTCTTCTTTTTCTTTGACGCCTTTGTCCCTAGTGTGTCTTCCTCTTCTCTTGCATATTTCTCGATCTTGGCCATAAGTTCCTCCATACTTTTTGGCAATGTCTTTGCTAATGACTTTCAAAGCAGACAGTCATCGTTCAGGCTGTTCTTAAAAGATACGACTGCTACCTCTTGGTTGCACCCTTGTATTCAGTTAAACACCTCATAATACCTCTTGGCATAAGCCCTAAGGCTTTCATCCTCGCCAATTCTCAAAGTCATCAAGGAGTCTACCCTCAACGGCTGTAGTTTGTTTATAACAAACCTAGCCACAAACATCTCGGCTAGGCCTTTCCAACTTTTCACAGTTCCTTTTGGCAACTTGTGAAACCAGTCTGATGCCATTTCCTCAAAGGATGAGGGGAACACCTTGCAGAGCAACGGCTCGTTCCCGGTGTACAGTGCCATTGGGTTCAAGTATAAACCAACATGGAAGTTAGGATCAGACTTATCGTCGTATATCTAGAATCTCGGCATGTGTAACTTTTTCGAGGCCTCAAACTTGTCCAATTCTACCGAAAACAGTGTTCTTGGCTTGACCGGAGATGTTACCCCGGCATCTTGTCGCTTCCTTTGGAGGTAATCCGTCAAATCCTCCTTGGTCTGTCCAGGAGCTCGGCTGTCAACAGATTTCAGCCTTTTTGGTGCGCTACTTCCAGTGTCGTTATGAGTCCTCTTGGACCTCCCTCCATTCGTCGTGTCAAAGCAAAGCTCTTTTCCTTGAACATGCCGATGTTTTTTGGCATGGGTTTCTTTGGCACGATGTGTCCTCTGAGACTCTCGTGCTTGGAGGTCACTTGACAACCGATTGTAGGTCTGCCAATTTGTTTGCCATCCCCTTCATCTTGTTGTCCCTCTTCAGATATCTATCATTCCATACTTGGAAGTCGCTTTCGTTGTAATACCCGCCCTGACATGCTTTCTTCGGTACGTCTCCCTCTTGGGCGACATCTTTTTCTCCGGAATTATTATCTCGAGATTCTTCGTTGTAGTTGTCCTTCTCTACATTAGGATCGGCGTTTTTACCACTCTCACTAAGGATGTCACCTCCAACTCTTTCTTTCTGCCCGTCGTTGGCCATCTATTCTCCTTACGATTTCCACAGACAGCGTCAAATTGTGGGTGCTGATTTCTGACCTCACTGCCAAACAAGTACTCAGCTGGAGAGCACCGGCAGAACAGATCTTGCCCAAACAACCTGTCACAGAAAGATAAGACTCCCGTGGTGGTTTGTCCACCCGGGGGCACTCCGACGATCAAGTCAGTACTCAGTTATCTCCCAAAGATAATAAACAGTGCTTAATTCACTAGCCAGAATACAAAAAATAGCGTACCTTAGAACCACAAGGGTGCCTTACTTTTATAGCCAGCACTAACCTGATCCTTGTAGAAGCCTAACTTCAATAGACTCTGGTTTAATACTAATCTTGGACTCTCAAATAGATAAAGATAAACCCCCTAAGAGCTTTTTCCTTACCCAGACTGAGATCCTCCCCTATTCTAGGACTCTTGACCCTTATCCGTTCATCTTGGATTCTGGTATCTCCGCAAATAACCTCGGTCTAGCCGAGATCACCTCGGTGCCATGGCCAGGACACGTGGCACCTCAGCTAGCACTTTGGTATCACCTTGGCCACGTGTTGCCATTCGCAAAATATGCCCCCACATGAGGTTTTCACTGCCATATTGAAATCTCAGATTTGTTGATTATGGGGTCATATTGTTAGATTTGTATGTGTTGAAGCATTATTCGATGTTTAGCAAAAGTTTTGTTTTGATTTTTAATTGATTAACTTAGATTTTTAATTTTGTTTTGATGGACTTGTACGTGTGAATCTCATATTTGGTTTCTAAATTATTTTGTGAATTATATGTTCTTGCCTTCTTAGTAAGATTGAAGTTAGAAGCTTGTTTTGTGGTGATTTTGATTTAGGAATTTGTCACAATGCACAGAATTTTTATTTTAGTCTTATGGTTTAAATACTTCATGGGAAAATTGTAATGAATGTAACTATATAAGAAGTGAATTTTGTGGGATTTTGGGTTAGATAATGTTTCTGGATTATAATTCTCAAAATGGGGTTGAGCTTATATGGTGGTGATTAAATATGTCATATATATATATGACGTATATTGTTTTGCCAAGTAGATAAGCTTGCTAGGTGAAATATTAGCTCATACAACAATGTTGGGTTTTGCTCCCCTGTTTGTTTTGTCATGCTATTTAGTGAATACTTAATTTATTACTTCTGCAAGGTTGCAGTTCGTTGCAAAATTGAAGAATAAATAATATGATAAAATAATTTTAATTATGTCAATGGATGTCTGCTTACATAAAGATGAAATGATATGTTATGCACTTTTCAGTTTTGTTAGGAGAGACCATGAAGGCATTAAGGACAAGGGATTTAAGCGTTTAAATTCACACTTTCTAAGTAATGGAAAATAAGGTTCAGTAATATTTTATTGATTATATCCTTCTCTTCTAATGCTACTTGGGGGTGGGGTAGTTTGCTATAATAAGAATTAGTTAGTTTATTTGTGGAATAAATAGTGTTTTTGAGAAAATTTGGCTGGTTTAATAGATTTGTGGAAAAGACTTGATGTTGTGGAGTAATTTGGTTAAAAGAATGGGTGCATTTGTTATTGAGCGTGTCCAATTACTTAGTACATGCACTCATCTCATATTTATACTAGTTAAAGAACTTTCTAGAATACACGCATACTTTCCCTACACTCTAGAACAATTTAGATTATTCTAGTACATATTAGAGCTTTCTATTCTTCTCTAAAATATTTTAGAACCTTCCGGAACTTTCTAAATTTCTCTAGTTTCTCCAAATTTCTTTAATGTTTCGGAACCCTTTAGGATATTCTAGAATCTTCCGGATTTCTCTAGGTCTTTCCAGAATCTTCTAGATCTTTTTGGAGTATTCTAGATTCATGTGGAAACTTCTAGAATATTCTAGAGAGAAGATTCTAGAGAGTGAGGAGAGTTAGTGATGACTCTCAACACTCCCCCTCAGCACTAACTTTCTTTTCTAGATTATGTAACCATGCAACGTTGTTTCAAAAACTCTTCGTGAGTATATCTGCACCTTGGTCCTCTACCACGATAAAGTTTGTCTTCATCTCTTCCAATATTGACTTCTTTCTTTTGAAATGATTTATTCTTCCACGAAACACCACGTCCTTGCCCAGCTGTAGGATTCTCATCCTCCAATTTAGATAGCGAGTGCCACGTTTGAATATGTATCGATGCATCAATATCTTCTTTTGTTGTCTTCCTCCAATTGTTAAATTTTGTTGTTTCCTGAAATGTTATTGGCTCCTTTATATCATCTATCTTAACAAGGGTTGCATCAACATACCTTGGATTGTATTGACTTTACTGTCACGACCCAAACCCGCCCCTAAGGGTTTAGCATCGTAACCGACTAATAATCCGCGATTACCGAAGGTCTGCTTAACAGTAATAACAATAGTACAGAGTAAGGGGCTGGCGGAAGCCAAACAGTAAATAAAAGATGTCCAATGAGCTGTGAAAATCTGAATGGAAAAAGACTTTTATGAACAGAGCCACATTCATGACCAAAACATATATACATACATCATATTCACATAACATCCAGGTTAGGGACCAAATCCCTTCACCATAACTGTATAGTCAAGTCTAAAACAGTCGATGCAAAACAGAGACAAAAGGGTGAATCTGAAGCACCCTAGAAACAGCCTTGGCTCGAACGAACTCGGAACCTCGAAGTGAGGCACAATGGTTGGCTTGACAAAACATGAGCTTAACTTGACGCTCCTAGCTTCGGTCCGGTGCCCGGCCACCTACATACATATATAAATAGTGAGCTAAAGCCCAGTGAATAACAATTGTATAAAGGGGTTAAGAATGAATGTCCTTTCAGTAATTAAAAATAGTCATTTGCATCAGTAGATTGGTCATTCAATCAGTGGCTCATATTTCCTGCCATACCAGTCAATTAGGAATCATAACAATCATATGTGGTACATCCAATAGCAAAACAGTACAGTAGGTCTTAATAGACCGAACAGTCAGTTGATGGCCATCAATACAGAAGCAGTAGTAGTTCCAAACCTTGGAACTGACAGAGATCTCTGTAACAGTAGCAGTAACAGTAACAGTACAGTAGCAGTAACAATAACAGTAACAGTAACAGTAAGTTGCTATGGATGCCACGAGTACAGTTCGTAAAATAGGACAAACATTCATTCAGTAAACAATGTCACTTCAGAAAGCGGTACAATCAATTGCTTAGAAAATAATTATAATTGAACATATCTTTACAACATTGTTACTCACAGATTGCTGGGCTATAGACAGGCTAGTCAGCGTCCCCGGGTGTCGAGCCTACACAGTTGTAGAACGAACGCACACTAAGTTACACACTTGGGATTAATAACTTAGTCCCTTAACTTGACTTGGTGTGGTTCTATAACATTATCCTCATTAAGATGCCTTAAACGTAGCCTAGGAATGCCTAGGATGAAATGAGGATGCAAAAATGTACTTTAAAACACTTTTCAAAATTTGCTGAAAACAGGGGTCTCGCTCGAGCGTGGCTTTCTCCGCTCGAGCGAGCTTACCAAAACAGAGGGGTCGCTAGAGCATGAACTCCTTCACTCGAGCGGTCTGTAAAAATGCAAAAAGTACTGGTTGTTGAAATTCTCCGCTCGATGCTCGCTCGAGCGTGAGACACAGTTCTTCGATCGAGCGTAGGTCTTGTCACTCGAGCGTGCATCTGCACATGCAAAAACCTGAGAGCTTGCAATCTACGCTTGAGCCAACATTCCGTCGCTCGAGCGGAGCTCTAAACACAAAGGTGGTCGCTCGAGCGTGGAATCCTTCACTCGAGCGTGGACGCCAAAATCTGGGTTTTCCAGATTTGCTTCCAAAGCTCAAACCAAGAATCAAACATGCCAAAACTTAATCTTTTGGGCCAATTTTTTGGAAAACACTTAGAAACTCATAATACAACATGTTTTGAAGATCATTTTGTAGAATCAAAGCTCAAAAGTATGCCAATTGAATACCAATTTCAATGAAACTTGAAAAACAATGCAAAAACATAACATGCATGAGTTCTCATGAACTCTAATACTCCAAAACATGATCAAATGCAAGATTGAACTCTAAAACATGGGGAATTCTTGGACCACAACAAAAATATGAACATGCATGTAAGAATTTCATGAAAACAACCTCAAAATCTTATGATATGGATATGCATGCATGAATTCACTCTCAAAAACAACACTTTGAGTTAATTATTGACTCTAATCACCAATTTTCCATGAACTATGCATGTAACAACTTAAATTCACAATTGAGAGGATGGATTTCCTACCTTAGGTCTTGAATTTCAAGTGTGTTAGCTCAAAAATGCAATTCTCCTTCAATTTCTTCTAAATTTCAAGCCAATTTCTTGTTGAATCCAAATTCCTCTTACTCTCTCTCTCACTCACAGTTTTGGTCTTTGTAAGGAAGGGAAGATGATGCATCAAATATATGAATTAGTCCCAAACAATGTTTGTAAAGGTGGCCCACTCAATTGCACACTCGTAAATAACTAGGTTCAATTAATTAAACATTAACAATTCTAACTTAATCATTCCAAATCAAATTTTAATTAAACCTACCATAAAATCATATAAATCCTACTTAGCATATAACACTAATTAATTTCTGAATCGGTCGCCGATAAGGCTTTCAATTCGTAATCCAAATTTAAAACATGAACAGATCATTCAGTAACAAACAGATAGAAATGTAATTAAAGCATCACACTTATGCAATCAATTCAGGATTTTATCTTAATCAAGTACTTATCATGCTTAATCACAATTTAAGCCTAATCAGGGATGAGGGTTGTCACAGTCTTCCCTCCTTAAAAGGAGTTTGGTCCTCCAAACTCGGATTACCTTCATTTTGAAAGAACACTAGATCCAGGGGGAACAATTCAGGATATCTTTTCATCATATCGTCTTCCCTTTCCCAAGTGGCATAAACGCCACCATGGTTTTGCCAATCCACTTTCACTAACGGGATTTCCTTATTTCTCAACTTCTTGATTCGTCGGTTTACAATCTGAATAGGCCATTCTTCATAAGTGTAATCGTCACTTAACACCACACGGGTAGGCTCAATGACATGGAAAGGATCCCGAAGATAATCCCTCAACATTGAAATATAGAAGACATTATGCATATGCTCCATTTCAGGAGGAAGCGCTACTTGGTACGCCACTGGATTAATCTTTTCAATGATCTCAAACGGTCCAAAATATCTCGGTGCTAGCTTGCCCTTAGCCCCAAAACGAGTCTGTCCTTTCATCGGTGTCACTTTAACAAAAACATAATCACCTACTTCATATTCCCTGTCTCGCCTTCGGACATCCGCATAACTTTTCTGTCGGCTTTGTGCGGTTTTCAATTTTTGTTGAATCAGTTTCACCTTTTCTGTTGTCTCGTGTACAATCTCGGGCCCAAGTAAAGGCCCATCTCTAACTTCTGCCCAGCAAATAGGAGATCTACATTTTCTACCATATAAAGCCTCAAAAGGCGCCATACCAATGCTCGAGTGAAAACTGTTGTTGTAGGCGAATTCGGCTAAAGGTAAACGACTTTCCCAATTTCCTTGGAAATCAAGAACACACATACGCAGTAAGTCTTCCAGAGTCTAGATGGTTCTTTCTGATTGGCCATTTGTCTGAGGATGGTATGCACTGCTCAGCCTCAATTCGGTACCCAATGTTGTTTGCAGACTTTGCCAAATCTCGAGGTAAACTTCGAGTCCTTATCAGAAACAATAGACACAGGCACCCCATGCAATCTGACAATCTCATCAATATAAATTGTAGCCAATTTGTCCGCATTATAAATTGTTTTGACAGGTAAAAAGTGAGCAGATTTAGTCAGTCGATCAACAATAACCCAAATTGAATCCATACCTTTACTGGAGCGAGGTAATCCAACAATGAAATCCATAGTGATATGTTTCCACTTCCACTCCGGTATTGGTAAGGGCTGAAGTAAGCCTGCGGGTCGTTGATGTTCAGCTTTGACTTGTTGGCACTGTAAGCATTTCGACACAAACTCGGCAATTTCTTTCTTCATTTTTGCCACCAGAAGTTAAGTTTCAAGCCTTGGTACATCTTTGTATTTCCTGGATGGATGGAAAGTTTTGAATGGTGGCCTTCCTGCAAAACTCGCTTTTTCAGTTCAGGATCATTTGGTACACATAACCTTCCCTGGAATTTCAATACATTGTTTTCAAATTTAAAATCTGGCCTTGGTTTGGATTCCCGTTCATCAATGATCTTTTTCAAAAAGTCATCTTGATATTGTTTCTCTTTAATCTCCTCAATAAGTGCCGGTAGAGTAGAAATAGCAGCAAATGTTCCACCTTGTTCTTGTAGAACAATCTCAACTTCAAATCTCTCAAGATCATAGAGCAGTTCTTTCTGTCCGGTGAGTAAACAGGCCAAATTCCCAATTGATTTTCGGCTAAGTGCATCGGCAACAGTGTTAGCTTTCCCCGGATGATATAAAATTTGCAAGTCATAGTCTTTTATCAGTTCTAACCATCTCCGCTGTCTCATGTTCAACTCTTTCTGTGTAAAGAAATACTTCAAACTTTTGTGATCTATGTACACCTCACATGTTGCCCCATATAGGTAGTGGTGCCAAATTTTCAATGCAAACACTACTGCAGCAAGTTCTAAGTCATGAGTTGGGTAATTCTTTTCATGTGGCCTCAATTGTCGGGAAGCATACGCTATAACCTTACCATTCTGCATTAACACACATCCCAAACCCTTATAAGAAGTATCACTAAAAATAGTAAATACATCCATACCTGAGGATAGGGTAAGAATCGGTGCAGTCACAAGTTAAGTCTTTAATTCTTGGAAAGCTGATTCTCTCTGATCAGTCCAGTCAAATGATATCCCCTTTTGAGTCAATTGAGTCAATGGTAGAGCAATTTTAGAAAAATCTTTCACAAACCTCCTGTAGTACCCGGCTAAACCCAAGAAACTCCGAACTTCAGTAACATTAGTCGGTCTAGGCCAATTCACCACCGTTTCAATCTTCTGTGGGTCAACTGAAATGTCATCCTTACTAATCACATGCCCCAAAAACATAACATTATCAAGCCAAAATTCACACTTTGTTAGTTTTGCATACAGTTTTTGTTCTCTTAAGGTCTGTAAAGCAATTCTCAAATGAGGTTCATGTTCTTCCTTACTCTTGGAATAAATCAAAATGTCATCTATAAAAACAACCACAAATTCGTCAAGGAACGGTTTGAAAATTCTGTTCATAAGGTCCATAAATGCAGCAGGTGCATTAGTAACTCCGAAAGGCATAACAAGAAATTCATAATGTCCGTACCTCGTTCGAAAGGCGGTCTTTTCAATGTCCTCTATTTTGACTTTCAACTGGTGATATTCGGATCTAAGGTTAATTTTGGAGAAGACTTGAGCACCTTGCAATTGATCAAATAAATCGTCAATACGAGGCAATGGGTATTTGTTTTTCATTGTTACCTTGTTCAATTCGTGGTAGTCAATGCAGAGTCTTAGTGAGCCGTCTTTCTTTTTCACAAATAAAATTGGTGCGCCCCACGGTGAAGTACTGGGCCTGATGAACTTCTTATCCAACAATTCTTGCAGCTGAATTTTCAATTCTTTCAATTCAGTAGGTGCCATTCTGTACGGAGCTTTAGAAATTGGCTGTGTACCCGGTAATACTTCAATGGTGAACTCAATCTCCTTATTAATCAAATCCCCTGGCAGATCATCTGGAAAAACATCTGGGAATTCTCTAACTATAGGAATACTGTCCACATTAGTTTTAATATCAGCAGGTACAGTCAATATACAACATAAATACCCCCTACACCCCTTTTTAATCAATTTGAATGCTTTCATGGACGAAATCAGATATGGGGGAGGTACTACACCAACTCCGTTAAATACAAATTCAGGCAATCCAGGTGGACGAAAAATAACTTGTTTCGTTACACAGTCTATGGAAGCATGATATTTTGTTAACTAATCCATTCCCAAAATTACATCGAAATGGTCAATGTTCAAAGGCAGTAAATCAACATACAAAAGTACATCCCCAATAACAATCTCACATGCAGGATACACATAAGCACAAGTCATAGATCCCCCAGCAGGTGAAAATACAGCTAACAAATAGTTCATGGATTCTAGTGGTCTATTTAATTTTCGTAAAAAAGCATGTGAGACAAACGAATGTATAGACCCTGAATCGATCAGAATATAAGCATTTTGAGCACAAATTGAGAGTATACCTAACACAACTGTCTCGGCGTTCTACACATCTCCCGGTACAAGTACAAACACCCGGCCTTGCCTTAAAGGCTCCTTTCCAGTAGCTTTGGGATTGGGTTTCAGTGTAACAATTGATGCTGCGGCACTAGCTGCAGCCTTACTATTGCCTTGAGACGTGGAAGGGCAATCTTTGACCATGTGGCCCACCTTGCCACAGCTGTAACATGCCCCATAAATTTTGTAGCAAACCCCCTTATGTCTTTGGTCACATTCGGAGCAGGGTGGTATGGAACTATTTCCCTGACTATAGCTGCTTGTTGACCCTGTATTTTGTTTTTTACTCAATGAGTTATTTCGGCCCTTTTTGAAATTGAAGCCTCGCCTCTTACCCCGCCATTCGGTCACCGATGTCTTAGTCTGTTGCAATGCAGTGACATTTGCCTCGGCCATAATTGCTCGGTCAAGGACATCCACATATTTGAGTAGTTTCAAAACATTGATTCAATCAAGTATCTCTACATTAAGCCCGCCCTCAAACTTTCTGGCCTTCTTATAATCAGTATCAACCATGTGTGGTGCATATCGGGCGAGTTCAATGAACTTAGTCTCATATTCTGCTACTGACATGGTGCCCTGCTTCAGTTGCTCAAATTCAGTTACTTTGCGGTCCCTGACACATCGAGGGAAGTATTTTTCATAAAAGGCCTCTTTAAACTGAGCCCAAGTCATAGTATTGTTGGCATCACGAATGAGCATCCACCACCGTCTAGCCTCTTCTTGTAAGGTGAAGGTGGCCAGTAGCACTTTGTGTGCCTCAGAACACGGAAACACTTCAAACAACTTTTCAGTTTCTAAAACCCATGCTTCGGCCTTTAGTGGCTCAAGGCCTCCTTGGAATGTTGGTGGCTTCATTTTGTTGAACTTCTGTGTCAAAGCAATTACATCATCATTGATATTCGGTTCTGGCTATACTGGAGGAGATGGGGGCTATTGGTTCTGTTGTTGCCTTAGGGCCTCGATCAACAGTTCAACCATTCTATCCAACCTTGCCATTCTTGCCTCAGATGATTCAGATTCATCGGCATTTCTTGCATTCTCCATTTCACTATATACAATATAGTAATAATAAACATAGGCAATTGCTTACTTAAGCACATTAGCACATTAGCACATATATTCATATCATGGCCACACACACTTTCTCATGCTCATACAATGCCCTAATTACTTTTCTAGGACATCCTATCGCTCATTTGGATACATGTGTGCGGTATAACTCGTGCTCTGATACCACTCTGTCACGACCCAAACCCGCCCCTAAGGGTTTAGCATCGTAACCGGCCAGTAATCCGCGACTACTGAAGGCTTGCTTAACAGTAATAACAATAGTACAGAGTAAGGGGCTGGCGGAAGCCAAACAGTAAATAAAAGATATCTAATGAGCTATGAAAATCTGAATGGAAAAAGACTTTTATGAACAGAGCCACATTCATGACCAAAACATATATACATACATCATATTCACATAACATCTAGGTTAGGGACCAAATCCCCTTACCATAACTATACAGTCAAGTCTAAAACAGTCGATGCAAAACAGAGACAAAAGGGTGAATCTGAAGCACCCCAGAAACAGCCTTGGCTCGAACGAACTCGGAACCTCGAAGTGAGGCACAATGGTTGGCTTGACAAAACATGAGCTTAAATTGACGCTCCTAGCTTCAGTCTAGTGCCTGGCCACCTACATACATATATAAACAGTGAGCTAAAGCCCAGTAAATAACAACTATGTAAAGGGGTTAAGAATGAATGTCCTTTCAGTAATTAAAAATAATCATTTGCATAAGTAGATCTGTCATTCAATCAGTGGCTCAAATTTCCTGCCATACCAGTCAATTAGGAATCGTAACAATCATATGTGGTACATCCAATAGCAAAACAGTACAGTAGGTCTTAATAGACCGAACAGTCAGTTGATGGCCATCAATACAGTAAATAGTAGTAGTTCCAAACCTTGGAACTGACAGAGATCTCTGTAACAGTAGCAGTAACAGTAACAGTAACAGTAATAGTAAGTTGCTATGGATGCCACGAGTACAGTTCGTAAAATAGGACAAACATTCATTCAGTAAACAATGTCACTTCAGAAAGCGGTACAGTCAATTGCTCAGAAAATAATTATAATTGAACATATCTTTACAACATTGTTACTCACAGATTGTTGGGCTATAGACAGGCTAGTCAGCGTCCCCGGGTGTCGAGCCTACACAGTTGTAGAACGAACGCACACTAAGTTACACACTTGGGATTAATAACTTAGTCCCTTAACTTGACTTGGTGTGGTTCTATAACATTATCCTCATTAAGATACCTTAAACGTGGCCTAGGAATGCCTAGGATGAAATGAGGATGCAAAAATATACTTTAAAACACTTTTCAAAATTTGCTTAAAACAGGGGTCTCGTTCGAGCGTGGCTTTCTCCGCTCGAGTGACCTTACCAAAACAGAGGGGTCGCTCGAGCGTGAACTCCTTCACTCGAGCGGTCTGTAAAAATGCAAAAAGTACTGGTTGTTAAAATTCTCCGCTCGATGCTCGCTCGAGCGTAAGACATAGTTCTTCGCTCGAGCGTAGGTCTCGTCGCTCGAGCATGCGTCTGGACACGCAAAAACCTGAGAGCTTGCAATCTACGCTCGAGCCAGCATTCCGTCGCTCGAGCGGAGCTCTGAACACAAAGGTGGTCGCTCGAGCGTGGAAGCCAAAATCTGGGTTTTCCAGATTTGCTTCCAAAGCTCAAACTAAGAATCAAACATGCCAAAACTCAATCTTTTAGGCCAATTTTCTGGAAAACACTTAGAAACTCATAATACAACATGTTTTGAAGATTATTTTGTAAAATCAAAGCTCAAAAGTATGCCAATTGAATACCAATTTCAATAAAACTTGAAGAACAATGCAAAAACATAACATGCATGAGTTCTCATGAACTCTAATACTCCAAAACATGATCAAATGCAAGATTGAACTCTAAAACATGGGGAATTCTTGGACCACAACAAAAATATGAACATGCATGTAAGAATTTCATGAAAACAACCTCAAAATCCTATGATATGGACATGCATGCATGAATTCATTCTCAAAACAACACTTTGAGTTAATTATTGACTCTAATCACCAATTTTCCATGAACCATGCATGTAACAACTTAAATTCACAATTGAGAGGATGGATTTCCTACCTTAAGTCTTGAATTCCGAGTGTGTTAGCTCAAAAATGCAATTCTCCTTCAATTTCTTCTAAATTTCAAGCCAATTTCTTGTTGAATCCAAATTCCTCTTACTCTCTCTCTCACTCACAGTTTTGGTCTTTGTAAGGAAGGGAAGATGATGCATCAAATATATGAATTAGTCTCAAACAATGTTTGTAAAGGTGGCCCACTGAATGGCACACTCGTAAATAACTAGGTTCAATTAATTAAACATTAACAATTCTCACTTAATCATTCTAAATCAAATTTTAATTAAACCAACCATAAATCATATAAATCCTAATTAGCATATAACACTAATCAATTTCTGAATCGGTCGCCGATAAGGCTTTCAATTCGCAATCCAAATTTAAAACATAAACAGATCATTCAGTAACAAATAGATAGAAATGTAATTAAAGCATCACACTCATGCAATCAATTCAGGATTTTATCTTAATCAATTACTTATCATGCTTAATCACAATTTAAGCCTAATCAGGGATGAGGGTTGTCACAATTGCCTTGCAGATATTGATTGTTGTAGCTTTATCACTTCTTCAACTTCTTCTTCTTCTGTTTGCTCCCCCAACTTCTCTGGTAGGTGAGCTTCTGGATCTTTTACTTTTGAAGATTGAGACTTAGCTGTAAGAGTCGACTCATCTGTAATAGAGTATATATCCATTTCCTTGGTAACTGCATTGCACTGCTCATGTATGCCTTCATCGAAGTCTATCTCCTCTTTTGAATCTGCTTCAGTAACCACGAACATTGTAAGAGATGCTTCGAAATCCCATTCTTCTTCAAATTCTGGCTCTTCTTCTAACTAACCTGGTTCCATGGTCTCGAACATTGCACATGAAGCTTGAAAATCCCATTCTTCTTCACTCTCATCTTGGTAACCATTAGATGTTACCATATTACCTTCAATTGGTCTTCTTCTTGACTGACAATCTTTTGCGTAGTGACCAATCTTGCCACATTTGAAGCACTCTATGTTGTGTCGTCCAAATCTAGTAACTCTTCGATCATTTTCATCATGTCGAACTCCCCCTCGTTGATAACTTCGATCATCTTGTGATTGTTCATCTTTTTCTTTCTTCGATTTTCCATATTCTTGCCATTTTGGTCTATCTCTTTTCTTACTACTGAATAACGCCTCTTCTATACTTTCATTCTTCAGTGTGACTCCAGCCATTTGCTTTGCTAGAGTTTCTTGATTCACCAATAGACTTTCGAGCTCGTCTAGTGATGGTTGAGTGGACTATTCTCTAACAGCGGCCATAAGCCCACTATACTCGGGTCTTAAACCTCGAGTAATAATGTGCCTCATTCTTGACTCGCTAATTTTTTACTTAGGATCAAGTTATGAAATTTCATTGCAAAAAGTCTTTACCTTGTGAAAATATTGGCTGATAGTCATTGATCCTTGTGTCATCGTTGCAAGCTTGTTCCGTAGATACTGAAGTCATGCATCATTTGTCTTCAAAAATAAATGTGTCCCAGACTGCTTTTGGAGTAGTAGCCTCCCGAACATACTCTAATAACTATTTCTGAACAGTTGTCCTTAACACGAACATCGCTTTTCCAACCTTAATCTGCCACTTTCGCAAGGCCTCTACATTTTCTTCTCCAAGTGACGCAGTTTTCTTGCCGTCAACAATCTCCCATAAATCCTGTCCTTGAAGATATGCCTCGATGCATATTTGCCAATAATCATAATTATAATAATTTAATTTCTCCATACCACCAATGAAGTTTCCGAAATCCGCCATAACAACTGTGCTCATTGACTTCAACAATCTCTTGTATTAATCTCAATCACTCTTTGTGTCGGTCCCCGAACAACTAAGCTCTGATACCAAATTGTTGAGTTTGACACACTAGTGGACCCAGAAACACAACCTTTATTGATAACACTCTAGTATACAAAACACTTGTACACAATCATACACTAATACACTTCACTTATCTACTCACACATACATTCATGCACTCACACTTTGTGTCTTCCTCACATAAAACCTTGAGACACCTCACACTAAATAGTGCTTGACCACTCACTTTGGACTCACTCTTCTTTCACTCAATTATCCAATTGTCCAATTGCTTAGTACATGCACTCATCTCATATTTATACTAGTTACAGAACTTTCTAGAATACACTCATACTTTCCCTACACTCTATAACAATTTAGATTACTCTAGTACATATTAGAGTTTTCTATTCTTCTCTAAAATATTCTATAATCTTCTGGAACTTTCTAGATTTCTCTAGTTTCTCCAAACTTCTTTAATGTTTCAGAACCTTCTAGGATATTCTAGAATCTTCCGGATTTCTCTAGGTCTTTCTAGAATCTTCTAAATCTTTCCAGAGTATTCTAGATTCATGTGGAAACTTCTAGAATATTCTGGAGAGAAGATTCTAGAGAGTGAGGAGAGTTAGTAATGACTCTCAACAGTTTATACTTCTGTTCAATAATTTAGATGCGATAATTTTGGTTTTGTTCGGCAGCATTCCTTCACTTGGTGTGTTTAATTTGATGGTTTTTTTTTTTTTTTTTTTTTTTTTTTTTTTTGTGCGTGTCTTTTCACTTTGTTGATATTTATGCTTTCTAGTTAACAATTTATTTTTCCTAGCTCCTTTTCCGTTGTCAACTAAAATGATAGTATTATTTTTCCAAGGTTTGTTACCTAGAACATTTCTTGTCAAAAAAATTTCCCAGAAAAATTCCTTGAAGCTGCAAACTAAATATTTGTTTCATGAAGTTATGAGCAGATACATTATTGATATCCCCCAAGCATCATGAGAAAGCATTCTTCTAGATAATTAGATGTTTGAAGAAAAAAGGCTAAGAAAATTTATTGGGAGCTATTTACTAAAGATGAACAAAAGGGAAAAAATGAATTTAAGGTGTGCAGTGATAATTTTTCCTGTAATTAACTGAAGAGGAGAGATACGAATACTATTTGCTAAGCTGTCATGGAATGGTCATAGAGCTAAATGGAGTAGAAACAAGAAAATAGGTTGCAATTTGATATAAATAGTGTTCTTTTTTAATGTAGAAACTGGGCAAACCCTTTTTATATTGGATTGATAATAGTTTACTACTTGAGTCTTTCACCTCACAATTAATTGGAATAAGTTCTCTTTTCTTTTCTTTTTTTTTTTTGGTCTATTTTTTTATAGAAAAGAAAAACTAATTTCATGACTCAGAAATTTTACCAAGCTTTTCTGCTATACTACCAACTAAATTAAGTCTTAGAAAATGTAGGATACACACACACACATATATATATTATATAAGGAAAATGAAATTTTTAAGAACATTGATTGTGGGAGCTCCAAACTCCCAAACTAATTTTGTTAATTTGTTAATTTAAAAAAAAAAAAAAAAAAAAAAAAAAAAAAAAACTCTATTGGTTAGTTCCTTAAGTAAAAAAAAAATAAAAATAAAAAAAGGCTCTAATTATCCATGATTTTGAATTTTGAAATTCAAAACAATATGATAAGTCATCCTCACTCTTTTCAAAAATCATATTAATCAAAACGATTCAAATAAAAAAACAATAAAGGCACTAATTATCTATGATTTTAAATTTCAAAATTCAAAATAATTTAGTAAACCACCCTCATCCTTTTTGAAAATAATATAAATACTAAAATTTTAAAAACTCAATCAAATTAAAAATTCAATGCAATTCTCTCTTTATAATAGCCAATATTTGATCTTTTTTTCAGCCCGACCAACTCCTTTTCAAATGTAATGATACAAAAATTAGTCTCTTTCTTTGTCAATAATCCATACCTATTTCAAGTTAGTTTGTTTGTAATTTTTTGTGTGTGTGTGTGTGTGTGTGTGTGTGTGTAAATTTCTATTTTCGTGTGAGCATTTTTTTCTCTATATGACTTTTTTTTTCCAACTAAATAGATAATAAATATATATATCTGTTTAACTATCTTTATTTTGGGAGTTAATTTCAAGTTTTATTTTTATTTTTTTGGTGGATGTTTGTGTATTTTTTATATTATTGTTAGTGTTATTTTTTATATATGTAAATTGATAATATAGTTATGACTTTTATAATAGAATAGGGAATCTTATATTGTTCTTTATGATTTGGCCATTTTTTTAAAATTTCTTACACAAAATTTTCAAATTTTTTATTTGTAAAAAATCAAAAACATTTAATTGACTTGCACATCAATAAATAAAATTTTAAATAATGTACATTGTTCCATAATTAATGGATTTAAAAAAAAAAATTATCACCCATCTATGGAATAAGAAAAACTAAAACCACACCTTTTTTTCATTTTTTATTTTTAACTCTTTTAAACTCTAATGGTACATTTTTATTTCTCCAACATTGTCTTTTTAAATTTGTAAAGATAAAAAACTATACCGGAGTTGTATAGTAGTTAGTGGAGGTGGCGAGCATAGCAATAACAAAGATGATGATGAGCTTGGTTAAAGTATTGTTTAGGTGAGTCTTGAAAAGGTGAATATTACTTAAAAGAATAGTATAACTATAAAAAATTATTGTGATCACATGTTATTTATCATCTGATATATTATTACTATATTATTGTAATGAGTTTTATTATTAATGACTATTATCAATATAGTCGTGAGATGTCATATGATAAATAAAAATATGTTTTGTTATTATTATTATTGATAATATATTTCTTTATTTATTTTTTGCAACGTTCAAAAAACAATTTATGTTCATTGTTAGGCCTATTTTGGGAAGATAGTTATAATCAGTTTTTTAGTGAAAAACTGCTTATAAGCAGCTTATAAGCAGCTTTTTTGTGAGATAGGAAGTGGGTTATAATCTGGGAAGTAGATTATAACCCACTTCCCAAAATAGGCCTTAGTTTTTGTAGATGAGAAATCAAAAATAAATTATATGTAATTCAAGTTATAACTAATTTGATATTGAAAAGGAAAGTTCAAAAGAAATTATAATTATATATAATTTTAAAATATTTTTTAAAAAAATACAAAGAAAAATTAGAACTATAAATTATAATTATCAAACAACCTAATTTTATTATGAAAAAAATTAAATGAAAAATTGATCAAATTTAAATTTATAATTATTAAATATTTTTAAAATGCCATCAAATTTTTATTCAAGTTCTAGCCTGATCTGGTCTTAAATAGTTTTTCAAATATAAATATATATTAATATTGATAGACATATTTTAAGAAGAGTTGATTATATTGATAGTCCCCGCATTTTGTCTCTTGTGTCAATTTGGTCTCTGTAATTTTAATTAGCTTGATTTTGACCATTAATTTTAGATTTTGTATCAATTTGATCAAATTGGTAATGTCGGTTAAAATTTTTAAAAGAAAATAGTCATTGAGTTGGTTGACATTAATTTACTGAGTTGAACAAATTTATAATTTTGTCTATTAAATTATAACAGATGCTACTCATGTGTATATTTTCAATAAATAAATATAAAAAAAAACTAGCAATTATAACAATTGGACCAAATTGAGACAAAATTATAAATTCAGGATCAAAATCAAACAAATTAAAATTACAAGGACAAAAATAACACAAGAGTTAAACTATAAAGACTACCAATGTAATTTATTCTTTTAAAAAAAACTACATAATTTCTTAATTAATTTTAAAATTGTTAATAAATATACCAAACAAATGTGTACATATTTCCTATTTTTGTTATAAATTTTTTTAAAAATATATTTACTAATTAAAAATTAAATAAATAGGTGGATCTACAAACTCATAGATTAGACATGAATTAGACGATTTTCTAAGGATTAGGCTTAAATCAAGAATTATTGGCCAAAAAATCGACTTAAACTAAAATTTTTTTAGCTACGTTTTTGTATTTAATCCAATATTAAAACCCCCCAAATTAGCTTAGATCAGTCACGAATTGATAAATTATGATAAAATTTAAATTTATTAGAACTAGAATATGACCTACAATTTAGGGTGGCTCTATCTTAGATAATTTTTCATTCATAAATATATACATAACTATTCATTTAATTATTTTAAACATAAATATATAAAAAATACTTACAAATACTTTTTTTAAACTAAGTTCAAAATTTTTAATTATTATAAAAAATACTTACAAATATCTATTTACTAATTTAATAAATAGATAGGTCAAATGATTCATATAAGTTGGAAATAGACCAAGATAATTTTTAATGATTAGATTAAGGACAAATTGACGTAAATCTAATGTTAAGCCTATATTTAATATCACAAGTGAATTCTAATCCATTTTTACTTAAATCTTATAACATAAGACAAATTATAATTTTGATACTAGACAAATATTTAGACTTTATAAAATATGAAAAATTAATATATTGACAAATGTAATTTACCATTATCATATAATAAATTAAATTTACGAAACTCATAAGACGAAATGTATTTATATTTTATCATAAATATAATTTTTACAATTTATTTTTTTAATTTTTACCAATTAAATTATAATATGTATTTGTTATTAAGAACTTAGAGCATACAATTAATGACATAAGAAAAAAAATTCTCTTATATGTAACTGTAATAAAAGTAAATAACATTTAATTGATTCTAAATCATTTTTACTAAATATTCTAAATAAAATTTTTAAATTATTATTTAATTTTAAAAATTAATTTTTGATTATTTATTTATATCCATGCATAACACGGATAATTATGTTAGTATATATATACATAAGATTTGACTTGTACCTTGTTGGTTGAAAATAAATTTATCTTAAGAAAATGTTTAGGACCTCCTTTGGGGATGATTCCCACATCCTTAAAGCGATTCTGACCCTCCATATATGTGTGGAACCTATTCATATATGTATAGGATTCACATCATGAGTGATCTAAATTTATAAGAATCTTGTGAAGATGAGGATCTCAATCATTATTCTTTACCTTAACTTGATAATTAAAAATAAAAAATACTTTCCAAACCAAATTATCACTAATCTAATCAATCAAACCAAATCAAATCAAATCAAATTATTCACACAGAGGATGTGTAATATTATCTGATTTGACAACTATAGTTTTTGATTATGTCTATCAAAATCAGATTAGCTCTTTGACAAATCAGGATTTGCATTGGTGATGGTTGATTAGAGCTTGCATTGATGGTTTGGGCAGTGGCTGCCTAGGTTCTCTTCTTTAATTGTTGCTTTTTCTTGTGGACTCTGGATCTTCTGCCATACATTCCTGCGGTGGTTCCTGCCGTGCTATACAAAACGACGTCGTTTTGTGTTAAATGTTTTTTTTTTTAATTCAAAAAATAGATTTCCCTTGTTTCCCCCATTTTCTCTTTCTCTGAGTCGTCCTTCCCCCCTTTTCTCTTTCTCTGTATCGTCTTCTTCGCCTTTGCACCATCTATCTGAGTCAGTGAACCCTAGCAGAGAGATAGAGGCATCGTGAGAGGCGACTGAAAAGGCGAAGTGAGGCACTGACGCGAAAGAGATGGAGGAGCAGCGCGATGGTGAGTCCGGCGGTGATGCGATGGCGGGAAGGCCACATTACGGCGACAGCGAGGTGTATTTCATCATCTTGCTGTTATATATATATATATATAGATTTGTTTCAGATTTACCCATTTCAGTTTGATTCATAGAAAAATGTTATCTTCAGATTTACCCATTTCAGTTTGATTCATAGAAAAATGTTATCTTGCTGTTATATATATATGTATATATGTATAGATTTGTTTCAGATTTTAACCCATTTCAGATTGATTCATAGATGGTTGTTATTGATTCACAAATTAAAATCTTAATCTGTTGGGCATTCATAGATATATATGTATATATGTATATATGCATATATGGTTGTTATTGTTTGTTTCAGATTTGTTATGATATATATGTATATATGTATAGATGGTTTATTAACCCATTTCAGATTTTAATATGTTGCCTAGGTTTAATCTGTTAATTCAAATTCAGATTTTAATATTTTTTATTCAGATTAATTCAAATTTGATTCAGATTAATTCAAATTCGATTCAGATTTTAATTCAAATTGATTCAAATTTGATTCAGATTAACCCATGTTAATTCAAATTTGATTTGAATATATTTGATTCAGATTTTAATCTGTTAATTCAAATTCAGATTTTTGAAATCAATTAATTCAAATTTTTTCATATGAAATGGGTTCAGTAACTGAAATGGGTTCAGTCAATGAAGTAAGTCAGATTTTTTCATATGAAATTTTATGTTCTATATATATAGTTAATCACATTGATCTATTTTCAGATTCATAAATTTAGTTGTGGATTCATATAATTTGCCTCCATTATATGGTTTATATATATGAATTGTAGGTAAATGTGATTTATATATATGAATGTGGTTTATATATATGAACCTGCAATTAAGTATAAATGTGGTTTATATATATGAATTGTAGGTAATGGAAGAAAATAATATTGTTAATGATTGTGGTTGGAAGCCAAAAGTGGGAATGCCATTTGACTCTGAATAAGCCGCATATGACTTTTACAATACGTATGGGGGAAAGGTGGGCTTTAGTATTAGGAAGGCCTATGCAAACAAGAACAGACAGACGAAGGAGATAACATCACGTACGTTTGTATGTTACAAAGAGGGAAGTCGGGGTATTGACAAACAAGATCCACTTGTTAAAAATCCAAGACAAGAGGTAAGATGTGGTTGTGGTGCCCGATTTAGTATCAAGTTAGATAGAATATCAGGAAAATATATTGCTTGTGATTTTGTTGAACATCATAATCATGATCTTGTGCCTCAAGATTGCATTCATATGTTGTCATCCCAAAGAAAAATATCTACCACCCAAGCAATTGAAGTAGAATTAGCTTCACAATCTGGAATTCCTCTTAGGTCTGCTTATGAACTATTTGGTAGGGAATCTGGTGGAAGAGCATCACTTGGTTTCACCAAATTGGACCAAACAAATTACCTAAGATCGAAGAGACAAAAAGATTTGGAATATGGGGAAGCGGGTAGTGTGTTGCATTACTTTCGTAAGAAAACTGTGGAAAATTGTCACAGCCCAAACCCGGCCCTATGGGTTTAGCACCGTAACTGGCCAGTAATCCGAGATTACCGAAGGCCTGCAGAACAGTAACACAGTAAAACAGAGTACAGGGCCTGGCGGAAGCCAATACAGTAAATAACTAGTGTCCATTGAGCTGTGAAAATCTGTATGCCCAAAAACATTTTTCATGCATTCATTCAGTTCGAATAGTACAGTCTATATACAATCATATACATCATTCAGTACGCGAATCAAATCCCTCGATAGCAGTACAGTAAACAGTAAACAGTTTATACAATTATACAAAACAGTCAAGAGACAGGTGGGGGACACAAAAACACCCCAAGCCATAGCATGGCGTCTCGGAACCTCGCAGTGAGGCACATAGGCTGGCTTGACAAAACTGGGGGACTAACCCACGCTCCTAGCTCCGGTCTGGCTGCTGAGAACCTACATATATATATAAACAGTGAGCTAAAGCCCAGTGAATAACAATAAGTGTAAAGAGGTTATGAATGAATGTCCTTACAGTAATGAAATCAATTCATTATACAGTATTTCGATCTTTCGGTATTTTAGTCGATCAGTATTTCAATCAATCAATCATATGTGGTACATCCATTAGCCTATAAACAGTAAGTCCAGAAGGACCGGGTCTTAACAGACCCAACAGTAGTGATGGCCATCAATCAATAAACAGTATGGTTCCACAAGGAAACCGACAGAGCTCTGTAACAGTCAATAACAGTAGGTGCTAAGGATGCCACAGTACAGTTCAGAAATAAAGGACATACATTCATTCAATAAACAATATCAGTTCATTAAACAGTTCAGTTCAGTATTCAAAAGATAACCATTTTGAACATATCTTTACACAATCTGTTACTCACAGAGATTGGGCTAATAGCAGCTAGAGCGCGTCCCCGAGAGCCAACCCTAAACAGTCAATAAATAGAACACACACTAAGTTTCACAATCGGAAAGGACGATAATTAAATCCCTAAATTTCCTCGGTGTGGTTCTATGTCTAAATCCTCATTAAGATGCCTTAAACTAGGCCTAAGGATGCCTAGGATGAGATGAGGATGCAAAAACACACTTGGAAGGCATTTTTCAAAAGTTGCTGAAAATAGGAGCCTCGCTCGAGCGAGCCTTCCTTCGCTCGAGCGAGCTTCCAAAATCAAAGGATTCGCTCGAGCGAGAAATCCTTCGCTCGAGCGACCTGCATGAACAGTAAAAGTACTGGATGCTCGATTTTTACGCGCGATACCACGCTCGATGCTCGCTCGAGCGGAGCCCTGGATAGAGGTGCTCGCTCGAGCGAGGAATCCTTCGCTCGAGCGAGGAAGCAAAATCTGGAATTTCCAGATTTGTCTTCCAAGTTCGAACCAAGCATTCTACCATCCAAAACTCAACCTCTTGGGCCCAAATTCTGGGAAAACATTTCAAACTCATAGTACAACAAGTTTTAAAGCTCAATTTATGAATTCAAGCCCCAAAGGTTGGTCAATTAAAGCCATTTTTCAAACCCATTTCATGAACAATCTTTAAACATGTAATGCATGAACTTTAAACCAAAACCAAGCTTCAAATCTTGCTCAATTGAGCTCCAATCTTTGAAAACCAAACGAAAACATGGTCTATGGTAAAAATATGGACATGCATGTATAATGCTCCAAGAATTCAACTTCAAACTCACTAAATTCAACATGCATGCAACAATGGAACTTCAATTCACCATTTAAGAGCAAATTCATGACTTACTTCCCTATAATTATGATACATGCAAGATGGGACTTAAAAGCAACAAGAAGATGATGATTTTCTTACCTAAGTCTTGTATTGAGAGCCTAAGAGATCAATAATAGAGTCAACACTTCAATCCTCTTAAGTTCAAGCACAATCAAGCAAAAATGTGATGAAAACCAATCCTCTCTCTCTCTCACTCTCTTCTAATTTCGGTGGGGACAAGAAGGGAGCTGATGAAATGTTGTTTTTAATCAAGTGTATAAGGCTCATTAATAAGATTAAGCAAAGGTCTCTCAATGGCATAATTGTAATTAAGCCTAACTTGACAATTAATTCATTTAAATCTAATTTAATCATTCCTAATCAATTTTTCAGATAAATATACCATTAAATCACAAATATTCTCCTGATTACAAAACACTAAACGATTCCTAAATCGGCCGCCGATAAGGCCTTCAATTAGCAGTTTAAACATATAAATTCTAACAGATAAGCAATCAATCAAACAGATGCAACATGCACTGCAACATATAAACTCATTCAAATTCAGTTTCGATTTCAATCAGTCTATTCAGTACCTCAGTTAATTCAATTATCAGTCATTATCAATTCAGTTTAGCGGTAATCAGTAGATAATTCAGTGGTTTAACGGTAATTAAACGAGGGTTGTTACAAAAATCCATCTGTTTTTTATGCAGTCCAATTAGATTGTGATGAGTAGATAAGTAATATATTTTGGGCTGATGCTCAAATGATCATGGACTATGCTCAGTTTGGTGATGTAGTGACATTTGACACTACTTACAAACTAAATAACGAGCATAGACCTTTTGGATCATTTGTTGGATTTAATCATCATCGAGAAACAGTTATATTCGGTGCAGCGTTGATGTATGATGAGACTGCTGAATCTTTTACATGGTTGTTTCAAATTTTTTTGGAGGCAATGTCAAACAAAGCTCCGAAAACTATTTTCACAGATCAAGATGCTGCGATGGCTAAGGCCATTCCAATTGTCATGCCCGATACAAACCATCGTCTTTGTACGTGGCATTTGATGCAAAATGCTGTCAAGCATGTAAGTTCTGTTTTCGATAATGTAGGGGTGAAGGCTGTGTTTTCAAAATTTATGCATGACATTGATGATGAAGAAGAATTTCGAATACAGTGGGACCAAATGCTTGATAAGTATGATGCATTCGACAATCATTGGTTGCAGCAGACTTTTCGAGTGAAGGAGAAATGGGGATGGCCATATATTATGAATTCTTGGGCAGCCGGAATGAGTACTACTCAACTTGGTGAATCCTTTAATGCATTTCTGAAGGATTATCTGAATTGTGACCATAACTTGATGGAGTTCTTCAAGCATTTTGAGAGGGTGCTTTATGAGAAGAGGTATAAGGAATTGGAAGCCGAGTATAATTTGTCCCAAAAATTGCCGAGGGTTTCAATTCCAACTTTGATGTTAAAGCAAGTGGCAGAGATTTACACGAAAACAATTTTTGAGGAATTCCAAAATGAGTATGTGCAGTCCATTGAAGCATCCATTATAGGCACTACTAATGATGGTGAGAGCACCATATTCACAATAAGAACAATGGTAGATGGGAAAAAAGATAAGATTGTGACAATGGATAGAGGGGGTTGTTTGAGTTGTAGTTGCAAGAAGTTTGAAGTGAAGGGCATACTATGTCGACATTGTGTCAAGGTGCTTAGAGATATATTCAATGCAACGGAACTTCCCCCACAGTATATACTCAAACGATGGACTAAAAAAGCAAGGGCTGAACGAGTGAAAGATAGATGTGGGTATGAAGTGAAGGCTGATGTCAAATTACATCAAAGTGACCGATATCGGTCATTAATGACCATGTTTAGAGCAATAGCGAGTAGAGCCGCTGAAAGTGAAGAAACTTATCAGTTGTTAGTTTCGAAAGGTGAAGAAATGAATGTAATGGTTGAAGACAAATTAAGTCTCCACATTTGTGGTCAACTGGAGGTAACTGATTTGAGAAATTCGTCAAGCAATGCATGCCCACAGAGTGATGAAGTAGATTGTCCAATCCAAGCTAAGGGACTTAAGAAAAGAGAGTCAACTAGTAAGGGAAGAAGGAGGATCAAAGGCGGGATGGAAAAATCTATTGCAAAGAAGAAAATGATGCAATCTATTTAGGTTTGGACATGAAAAATTGCATATGATTAAAATACGGTAGATTAATAAACTAAGACATTGATTTTATTTAGTAATGACCCACTTTCATTAAGGTTTTCTGTTGTACGTAGGGTGCCGCTGATTATACTCCCCAATGTGAATCTCAGCCTCATTTTGGCATGGGTGGTAATTCTATTCAGGTAATATTTAATAGTAATGTGGTCTTTATATGGTTAGTTTTGTGAATTAATTTCATTAAAATTGGTTTGCTTGGCAATGTAGTCGGGTGGTACTGTTTACACTCCCCAATGTGAATCTCAGCCTCATTTTGGCATGGGTGGTAATTCTATTCAGGTAATATTTAATAGTAATGTGGTCTTTATATGGTTAGTTTTGTGAATTAATTTCATTTTAATTGGTTTGCTTGGCAATGTAGTCGGGTGGTACTGTTTACACTTCCCAAGGTGAATCACAACCTCATTTCGTCATGGGTGGTAATTCTATTCAGGTAATATTTAATAGTAATGTGGTCTTTATATGGTTAGTTTTGTGAATTAATTTCATTTTAATTGGTTTGCTTGGCAATGTAGTCGGGTGGTACTGTTTACACTTCCCAAGGTGAATCACAACCTCATTTCGTCATGGGTGGTAATTCTATTCAGGTAATACTTAATAGTTTATATCCTTTCATTGGGTTGCTTGGCATTTAATTTTTGTTATTTCTACATTGCTTTGCCTGGCAATGCAGTCGGGTGCTGCTATTTATACTTGCCAAGGTCAATCACAATCTCATTTCATCATGGGTAGTAATTCTAATCAGGTAATTCTAATATTTATTTGTGTGCAAGCTTTTAAGAAAATGTTAAATAATGACCATGTTTTTTAGTAGAACATTTTGTTTACATACTTTATGTTGGTTGTATTTAGGATCATGGTCTTGGTGTCAATTTTTCTCAATCACAACCTCGTTTCGTCATGGGTATTAATTATAATAAGGTAATATTAATTATAATAAGGTAATATCAATGTTCGATAATGTTTCTTTTGTTTTTAAAAAATTTTGGTTACATGCTTTATATTGGTTGTATTTAGGATCATTGTCATGATATCTACATTTCTCCATCTCAACCTCGACCTCAAGTTGTTATGGGTGGTACAAGTGGTCCTCCTCTTACGTATGGTACATATGATGTGAGTTATAATTAGTGACATAGTTTACATTTAAAATGTAGTATACATTGTAATCAAAGTTTAATAGATGGTTTGGTCTATTGCAGGGAAATAACACGCCTCAGTCAATGCCTTCTGTGTATCCCACTCACAGATCTTTTCAGGAGTTGCTTCGAGGTACAAGTGTTGAAAACTTTGCAGTCCAACTCTCGCAAGCGTCACATAGTCCTGCTGACAGTTATGTAGATGGACATCCCTGAGAAGTTTATTTTATCTTCATTTGTGTTGGACAAATTTATAATGATCTGGACAGATTTGGACAGTTTTCTTTTATTTTGGACAGATTTGGTATCATGTATGTTGGACAGATTTGGGTTGTGTCATTTTTGTGTTGCACAGGTTTATAATGTTATGGACAGATTTGGAATGATATGGACATAATCTGGACAGATTTCTATTATTTTGGACAGATTTGGTGTCATGTATGTTGGCCAGATTTGGGTTGTGTCATTTTGTGTTGCACAGGTTTATAATGTTATGGACAGATTTGGAATGATATGGACATAATCTGGACAGATTTCTTTTATTTTGGACAGATTTGGTCTCATGAATGCTAGACAGATTTGGTTGTGTTATTTGGTGTTGCACAGGTTTATAATGTTGTGGACAGATATGGAATAATCTGGACAGATTTCTTTTATTTTGGACAGATTTGGTCTCATGAATGTTGGACAGATTTGGTTGTGTTATTTTGTGTTGCACAGGTTTATAATGTTGTGGACAGATGTGGAATAATCTGGACAGATTTCTTTTATTTTGTTGACAGATGTGGAATAATGTAGACAGATTTCTTTTAATCTGGACAGATTTCTTTTATTTGGATAGATTTCTTTTATGTTGTGGACAGTTGTGTTATGTTGTGGACAAATTCAAAACATAGGTAATTTCAAACATAGGTAATTTCAGGTAAATTCAAAATAATGAAATCTGTCCATAACATTATAAGGAAATCTGTTAAGTTTTACATAAGTAAATTCAAAATAAGGAAATCTGTCCACAACATTATAAAATAATGAAATCATCAAACATAGGTAATTTCAGGAAATGTCATTCACAGAAACAAGAAAGAAGCGCATCACATTCGTCAAACATAGGTAATTCCATTAAGTTTTACATATCAACATTCATAGTTTAAGGTTTACAACATTCAAAACCCAAATACATCCACCAAAAACAAAAAACAAAAACAAAAAACCAAAAAAAATAACTAAAAAGTTACATTCACTTCAGTAGTGCTATTAGCATGGTAAAACCAATCAACACTATGGTTGTGAACATAAACAGTTTCATAGCTTCTTGGTTTGCCTCAACTCGTTCTAATCTATTTATAATTTCATTGAGTTTGTCAACATCATAATCATAGCCTCTGTCATCTTCATTCTTCATATGATTGGGTTTACTTTTCCTTTGGATATTTGATGCATTCCCAGTCGAAGCCGCTCCCCACCCAAAGTACTCGCACATCCTATCTGCACACTTGAAATACAGCCTCCCTGGATTTTTCTCTGATTCTGATATGAACACTACAGCTTTTTTTTCACAATTGCATCTTCTATTTTGCAAATATCCAGCATCAATGTTTGAACCCATTGACATGATCCTAGTAAGAGCATTTTATGATACAATCAGTCCATTACAACTTAAGACAACATTCAAACAAAGATGCAAAATAAAACACTAATCACTGATATAATAACCATTTGTCTAATAAACATTGTCATTTTCATGTTAATGTTCATTCTTAATGTCATTTTCATTCTTAATGTTCATTTCTAGTCATATACATAGTTCATGTTCATTCCTAGTTCATATACATAATTCATGTTCAAACCAGTATCTATATATAGTTCATGTTCATACACATAGTTCATGTTTTGTTTAGAGGCCACCTTTAAGTTAATTACAGTTGCAAACAAAATTCATAAAAAACTACAGGGCCCAAATCTACCAAAAATACAAAACCATAAAACTAAATTAAGAGAAAATAATTCCAAGGACTCTATTTTAAGCTATCTCATATGATAATTTCAGCTTCAAATTTCTAGGAATGAAAACGAATATATGTTGGTTGAACTTTCCAGCACATCAGTTTTTACTCCACTACCTAATTAAGCCAACATTAACACAATAATGCCTTTTGAAATTATCCAACTGCACATTCCAAATAAAAAAATCAGTCTATAGAGCTGAATGTACAATCATAATGCCATCTATCTCAGGAAATATTGTTACATATGATTCAGCACATCAGTTTTTACTCCACTACCTGATTATTGGTATATATCTATGATTCTTTCTGGACAATGCTTGCAGTTGATTGAAATTGCTTCCAATTCATTTCTCTTTCTCTTTTTGTTTGGTTGAACTACTCATTTTACATTCAAAACTAGTTTAATTGGCATACGCACACATAACTATGAACATCCAAATTAAGGGTTTATTATTATATTTGTTCGTAATGTAAAATCTGATATTTACCTACCTCCAATATGTTTACGACAAGGATTGGACTTTGGGCCTGGAAAATGAATGAATGTACTTACAAATTTACTTCTTTTATTTTCATACACAAATATTTTTGCAGAGCCTTTTAAGCTAATTTCTCATTTTTTTTTTTTTTTTTTGGATCCAAGTACAATAGAAAGAGTAACTACGTTATTAAGCTGAATTTCATGGTTTTGGTCTCTTTTGGATTGAGGCCTCTTGCTTTTTATATGTGGCTATGGTGGTGTGCATTGAGTGGAAAAGTAAGGTTGGTATTTTTTCTGTTGTAATTTGTTAAAATTTGTTTGGGATAAGTTGATGAAAATGGTTTTGTTTTGAGGAAAACTAGAAGCAACTATAAGTTGGTTGAACTGCTATTACTTCAAAATTATGAAACATTAGGATTAACAGTGCCACCCAACTACCTCCAACCCCTTTTCATTATCCA
Organism: Camellia granthamiana; assembly: GCA_036172215.1. NCBI lineage: Eukaryota > Viridiplantae > Streptophyta > Magnoliopsida > Ericales > Theaceae > Camellia > Camellia granthamiana. Next base: position 29,335,063 of record CM069903.1, on the reverse strand, counting down.
TGGTATCCTTCCCCATCCACTGCACCCAACCACCTCCAACCGCTATTCATTATCCATGACTAACAGTGCCATTGCCGACACTTATTGCCACAACACTGCCATCATCCACCAACAAAATCCATGTCAAAACCCCCAACAATGCAATGCCACTATTGTAAGTGAAAATTGTGTTAAACCCATGGCTACCCCAATTCCTATCATTATCAAAGAAATCCCCAAATTAATCGAGGTAGCAGAGGAATTCGAGGACGTGAACATGCTGTATCATGTAAGGGAAAGTGGTGGCCTAATAATTTAACAGATTAATTGGGAATATAGATCAAGAACAAAAATTGAACAGATTAATTGGGAATAAATTCGGAATAACACAAACACAAACATTTATTGGCAACAAAATTGGGAATAAATTCGGAATAACAAACACAAAATCTGTTTCAACAACAAATCAAAATGAGAATGAAGACGAACGGACCTCGTCGCCGTCGTTTCCCCTCGCCTCACCGCTGCCTCTCCTCTCTTCGTCGTTTTGCCTCTTTTCTCTAATCGTCTCACTAGGGTTCTCTTTGAGTTCTGAAGCAACATATAAGAAACGAGAGAAAAAAAGAAAAAAAAAGGTCAAAAACGACGTCGTTTTTTAGCACGACAGGAACCACCGCAGGAATGTATGGCAGAAGATCTGGACTCTTTGTGGGTCTGTTGCTAGGCAAATTAGATTGCTCTGTTTGGTCGTCCACTCTGTCTAGTGGATAAATTAGGCTTTGTAAATGAATTTTTTTTTTTTTTATATATATAATATATTTGTTGCGTTTCCTTTAGTTGGTAATAAGATTTATTTATTTAAAAAAATAAAATTTAGGACCATAGTGTATAATTATTCTTATGATTGAAATTAAGATACCTATAGATAGGTATAGATACTCTTGTAGATGGATACTTTAGTCTCAATCATAAGAGTACCTATTGATAGATCACTTTGCGGAACATAAACTAAAAACCATTAAGGATTCAATTCTATACATGAAAACTATATGAATTTCTACTATACAAAATAAGTGAATACATACCTTGATCCATGATAGTATGAAATCCTCTTGTAAGAAAAAGAAACCTTGAATAGAAGATTTTGATCTTTAAGTTCTTTAATTGTCTAAGATCTTCAAACCACTTCTCTCTCTCTAGGCGATGGGAACCTTCTTGTGGTGACAACTTGAGTTTTTGATGGAGAGTGTGGTTTGGGACCTTACACTATTTATACTAGTATTCTTCCCATCAAAGAATCCATTCATTCAATGAATTTCATTAAATAGATTAATGTATCTTATACATTCATGATACATAATACATCTTCTATATTAATGAATTCATTAGATGGATTAATGTATCTTATATATTCATAATAGATACATAATGCATCTTTAAGATTCATTCATAATGAATCTATCACATTCAATGCATTGACATTATCTCCATTAGTCTTCTATACATTATGTATATATAGGTGCATTCATCAATGATTAGTCACCATCTAATTAATGTACATATATCTTACTTAATGAGATGAATAAACCACTATACCACATTAAGCCATATTTAGGAAAAATTCTTACACCTATATCACTATACGCTTATATTTTATTTTTTAAACAAATAAACCTTATTACTAACAAAAGGAAACACAACAAATATATTATAAAAAATAAAATAAAATAAAATAAAAAATCCATTTATGAAGTCTATTTTGTCCACCAAACAGAGGAATCTAATTTGCCCAGCAACAGACACACAACAAAAGTAATAATTAAATAAGAGAACCAAAGCAACCACTACCCCAAACCACCAATGCAAATCCGGATTTGTGAAAGAGTAAAGATACAATCACAAACTTTAGTAATGAAAATCCTCAGACTTGAGCGAAAGAGCTAATCTGACTTTGATAAGTCATAATCGAGTTCCATAGTTGGCAAATCATATAATATTACACATGATAAGTCATAATTGAATTCTGTACACACGAAATATTGTCCTCATATAATCTTGTTGATCAAGTTTGCGCTCCTCCAAATGTCGTCGCTTTACTCCCTGAAAACACAAACGTGAGCTAGCCGGCAGATGTGTGCCGGATACCTCTCCGATGCCTAAGTCAGCAAAATAGACAAATAAACAAAAGCTCTGTGAATTCGAGAATCAAAGTTGTGTTACCTCTCCATAGGTGATGTTGTGAGCTTTTATAGGTTCCGTGTGGCACAATCCTAGTAGGACTCTTATTTCTCTATGCAGAGTCCTCTTAGGAATTACTCTCCTAAAAGATAATGCTTATCCTTCAACACCCCCCTCACTGCTTAAACCAAGTGAGATGGTCCTAGCGCGGTGGTATGTCCAAACGACCGAGCTAGCATTGCCATGGCACAATGACAATGTAACCGAGCTAACAATACTCATGTTACATTTTTCCGGCGCTTTATGTGTAACATGTACCTCGGCTTCGCCTGTAGACCGTGCTAACCATAGCGCACTTGGACCGAGCTACTCAACAGCAAGGTCCTAAGTAGAAGCCAAAAATACCTCGGCTCAAGATGGTTTGATCGAGCTAACTGTCACCGTACCGACCGAGGTGACCGAGCTAACCACCAAGCTCTTTCGAACCGGGCTATCTGCAAGGCTCCTCTGGACCGGACTAATTACAAGGCCCTTTTACTCAGCCCTTCTTACTGTGGCCCACAGAATGGCCCATTACCCAGCTCGGCCCAATTTACATATAAATTACTCTCTCAATTTAATTCCATCTGCGCAGCATGATAGGGATTATCTGTTACCAGCCGAGCTAAAAAAGCTTTAGCCTTCCAACCGAGCTAAATTCACACCGCGCTACCAATCTATCCGGTCAAAACGTCTTTTCAGTCTCTAAAACTGAATCGATTTCCATTCCAAGGACACGTGGCAGACTCTGATTAGCCCAATGCAGCTGTCACACCGTCTTCGTACTCCGCGTTTTTTGAACAGTCCCGCCTTTTTGTCCTTCCCTCTACACAAAACAGACCCTTCGTTTTGAATCATACACTTCACTATTCATCTCCTTCTTTCTCTCTCTCTGAGCCTCCATCTCTCCCCAACCTTGTATTTGCAGAGCTCGTGTTTGTTGCTGCTACTACCTCCGTCTTCAGTGCTTTCACCTTGAACTGGTAAGTGGTTCGAATCTTCGTCCTTTCTGTTGATTTCGCACCTCTTTTGCAACATAAAGCATGTTTTATTTGTATGTTTTTCAAAACATATTCCACTTTTGCTTCCATATTTCTAGGAAAAACCACGCAATAGAACCACTTGATTTTACGAATAATCTAAAAAATACTGTATTTGATCCAAAATCACACATCAACCGAACTAGGATACTATTTGTATTAGATGCAAGCCTAGCCACACCCAGCAATCGCACTAAAACTTCACGCCATACTTGCGGTTTCCATAGGTTAGGGACCTTTTGTTTTTTTTAACCGAGCTATCGAACCGTACTAGGTTTGCGCAATACCACGCTAGAAAGCCTCAACCACCGACCGAGCAAAAACTTGGGGCTAAACCAGCTCCCTTAGTTCAAACCGAACTAAGAATGCTGCCCCAAAGGCTCAACCAGGTTAAAGCCCCTTGCTTAAACCGAGCTAAGACTGGATAGCATCCCACATAGTCGAGCTAGGACTTCATTTATCTTGCCTTTGTTTCTTTTAGCACAATCCAATAATCTGTACTTAACACCTTTCTTTTTCACCTTGTAAACTCTGACTAGGTTGCCCAGGCACTCCTTTGAGCACTCAACCGAGCTACTCAGCGTCATTTCTCAACTGAGCTAATACTTAAGCTAATTTATTCATAATTTTAATAGCAAATGGGTAAATATAGGTTTTTAGTAAACTCACCAAGGGCCATGGCCGAGTTCCGAAGGGACTACCATATTCCTGATGACGTCCATCTTACCTTGGCCGAACTAGATACCACACCCTGGGGAAACCCTGGCTTTGTTCCCTTTACCCTTCTTTCTATTGTAGAAATCGAACTAAGATTCCCTGTACAGCCTCTTCTTTGCGAGTTCCTCAGACAAACCAACCTTTGCCCTACCCAGCTTTCCACTAACTCTTACCGCATAATAAATGGTATCGCCGAGCTAAACCGCCTGGCTGGCCTTAATCTCGGTTTAGCTGAGCTCTTCCACCAATATTCCATAGGATCAAATGAAGATGGCTGGGTTTACTATCTTAGAATAAAGCGCCGGCGTGAAAAGATAATAAAGAATACCCCGGACAAGGATATAAATGATGATGATTTCTTTTGGGTCTCTGGGAACTTCGAAGACCACGAAGCCCAGATCCCGGGCGACCGAATTAATTGGAATAAAGGAGTCGCCGGTATAACTATCTCGGCCCAATTTCACGTTCTTTCTCTTACTTCAGTACTTACTTTTAACCGTATTAACTGTTGTCTCCTTCCTTCATGCAGGTTTGAACTTTCTCAAGTCCCAATACAGCTACCCCAACTTAAACACACTTCGCGCCGCACTCCGATATCCAAATAAGAGCTGGGCCGAGCTACTGAATTTTGAACCGACCTACCGATATAGTAGCCGTAGGAAGACCAGGGTGACCGATTTCCTCTTAGAGCCATCCCCAGAACCTGATCCTTCCCTTCCACAAGTCAACTTGATCCTATTGACTGCGGAGCAAGAGATGGCTAAGAAAAGAGGAGTCAGGGCCCTTCTAACCGAGACAAACCAGCCCGAGGTACCACCAGCCGATCAAACACAGGAGACCGTGGTAGCCTTACCATCCCACCAGCCTTCATCATCTCGGACAAGCAAACGTGCTCTGACTTCCACAACCGAGCCACGCCTTGTCGACGAGGACGAAACTGCAGTTCCTTAAAGCACCCCACCAAGCCCTCCACCTGAGCGCTCTAACCGAGCTAGCTCTCCAAAGTGGGCACCAAAGATCACGTTTCAGAACCGTGCTATCAAGGATTCTGACTCCGTGGTCGCAGAAAAGGACCATTTCTTGGCGTTCAACTTCGCCAAAAGTGTTTGTCTTCCAACCGACATGGAGCACCACAACCATCTAACCGAGCTGAAGGCCATTCACTCAGCCACAAAATCAATGGTGCTGGTAAGTTACCCCCTTGCTTGTTTTTCTATTTTGAACAACTTTCTGCTCGGTTTCTCTTAAAAGTTTCTTACCATTCTTTTGCAAGCCATGCAGAAAAACCACATCGCTCACAAGCGAATGTTGGAACTGCGCAAAACCACAAGGCAAGCCATGGCAGAAGCCAATGCCAAAACCGCCGAGCTAGAAAAGTCAAAGAAGCAAATGGCCGAGCTACAAACCGAGATGGCACGTCTGACCGGTCTTGTCAGCTCGGCTGAGGCAGATAAGAAAAAGGCCGTGGCCGTGGTAAAAGACAAGTATCTGCGCGAGCTGGCCAAGCTTGAGGGAAAAAAGAATGCCGAGATAACCGAGCTAGAGAAGAAGGTTGAGGACGCGGAAGACCGCGGTTACAAGGAAGGCGAAGCCACATATATCTTGCAGTGTGAAGCCGTTAAGGATCTATTTTTCAAGTATGGGTGGAAGGCGGCTATGGAACATCTCGGTCACGGTCCAGAGACCGAGGTTTTCCTGAACCCTCCACCGTACTTCATACCGAGCTGTATGGCAGAGTATGCGGCCACCATTTAACAAAAATTCCTTCAAGCTGAGGATGATGAAGAAGAAACTGAGCCTAACAATGCCCCGGTCATCAATGATCCCGTTGTTCAGCCAGCTCGGGTGGAGCCACCGGTAGAAGACTTAACGACCGAACTACCAGCTGAAACCGGGCTCCGAGTTGAACTGGATGCGGATCTTGATGACCACTTTGCGTAATCTTGTATTTTCTTCTTTTTGCTTTTGGAAAGAAATTGTAACCGGGCTAAGGCCCCACCTTTTGTACTTGATTTGAATTTCAATGAAATCTTCTTTGTTCCAACTTTTGTTTCGGTTTGATCTATGCTTGCCTTTTCTTTCCAATTGTAATCTAAATGAAGTATAATATTTTCCAGCCGAGATACCTATCTCGGGATTAACCTTGAAATCTCTGATAATACCTGCCAACCTCTTCAGCCTAGGTCTTTACCTCGACTGAAGATCGCAATAAGTTGTATTCCAACCAACCACTCTTCAGCCTTGATCTTTATCTCAGTTGAAGAGTACTAGGTGTTGGTTTTTCCAACCAACCACTCTTCAGCCTTGATCCTTATCTCGGCTGAGGAGCACTAAGTGTTGGTTTTTCCAACCAACCACTCTTCAGCCTTGATCCTTATCTCTGCTGAGGAGCACTAAGTGTTGGTTTTTCCAACCAACCACTCTTCAGCCTTGATCCTTATCTCGGCTGAGGAGCACTAAGTGTTGTTTTTTCCAGCCAACCTCTTTAGCCTAGATCCTTATCTCGGCTGAAGAAAAATAAGTGTTGGTTTTTCTAGCCAACCTCTAAGTTGCTTATTCCTGCCAACCCAGAGTAAAGTGTTTGGTTATTCCGACCAAACGTCCTGCAGCCTGGATCCTTATCCTGGGCTCATAAGGGGTGTTGGTTATTCCAGCCAACCTCTAAGTTGGTTATTCCTGCCAACCCAGAGTAAAGTGTTTGGTTATTCCGACCAAACGTCTTGCAGCCTGGATCCTTATCCTGGGCTTAGGAGAGGTGTTGGTTTTTCTAGCCAACTTCTTCAGCACTAATCCTGATCTTAGCTGAAGAGAGTGCAAAGTTGGTTATTCCGGCCAACTATACTTTCAGTGCGCCTAACTCACTAAAACAATCTTTTACAAATGGAAACAACTATACTGAAAAGAAACTACTTGTTTTATTGAGAAAGAAAAAATTACAAATACTTGAAAGAAAAGCTAAAAATAAAATAGTTTGAGATTGGCAGTGTTTCATGGCCTGGGAATGGCTTTGCTGTCTTCATCTTCCAAGTGGTATGCCCCTTTTCCTGCTAATCCAACCACCTTGTAAGGTCCTTCCCAATTAGGCCCTAACTTGCCATCTCCGGGTACCAAGGTGCTTCCCATCACTTTGCGCAGTACCCAATCTCCGATTTTGAATTGTCTCAGATGTACTGTTTTGTTGTACTTTCTGGACAACTCTTGCTGGTACGAGGCAATGTGAACCAGTGCTTTTTCTCTTCTTTCTTCTGCAAGGTCGAGTTCCAATGCTATGGCTTCTCCATTTAAGTCTGGATCAAAATTTTCACTTCTAATTGTGGGGAGGCCAACTTCCAGTGGGATTACTGCTTCCATGCCATAGGCCAAGGAAAAAGGTGTTTCGCCAGTAGACCGCCGAGGTGTGGTACGGTAAGCCCGTAAAACGTGGGGAAGCTCCTCAGCCCACTTACCCTTTGCTTTCTCTAACCTTTTCTTCAATCCATCCAAGATGACTTTGTTTGATGCTTCTGCTTGGCCATTTTCTTGGGGGTATGCCGGTGTAGAGTTGTAGAATTCTATCTTGTATTCTTCACAAAAGCCTCTAAAAATTTTGCCGTCGAACTGAGTGCCATTATCTGATATTAGAGCTTTTGGTATGCCAAATCGAGTGATGATATTCTGCCAGACGAACTTCTTCACATCTTTCTCCTTTATTGATGCTAGTGCTTCTGCCTCCACGCACTTTGTGAAGTAGTCTGTTGCTGCAAGAAAGAACTTTCTGTTGCCAGGTGCTGTTGGAAGTGGTCCTACTATGTCCAAGCCCCACATTGCGAAGGGCCATGGGCTAGTTAAGGGTAGAAGCTCTCTGGCTGGTTGATGTATTTGGTGTGCGAACTTCTGGCATTTCTCGCACTTCTTGACGTATTTCTCTGAACCTGCTTGCATGTATGGCCACCAATATCCTTGCGAAATGGCTCTGTAAGCTAATGATCTTCCTCCTTGATGACTTCCGCATACGCCTTCGTATATCTCGAACAAGAATGCTTCAACTTTGCTGGGGTGGACACACTTTAGGTAAGGTCCTGTGAAGGATTTCTTGTACAAGGCCATTGATGGGGAGAGCCAAAATCGCTGTGACTTTGCTTTTATTTTGTTGGCCTCTTTCTTTTCTTCCGGTAAGACGCCATCTTTTAAGAACATTATAATGAGATCCATCCATGAAGGGCCTAGTTCAGCACAACATACCTCTTCTACTTCGGGTTCTTCAATGCTTGGTCTTGGTAGGTAGTCAATCAGTAACGGATGAGGGATGGATGTATCTGCCATCGAAGCAAAGCCTGCTAGTTCGTCCGCTCTGCTGTTTTCTTCCCTGCCGATCTGCTCTATTCGCACTACTTCAAATTTCTTGATCTCTTTTCTGACTAACACTTGGTACTTAGCCATCCTGTCATCTTTTGCCTCGTAGTCGCCTGAAATTTGGTTTACCACCAGCTGTGAGTCACTGTAAACCATTAGCTCGGTGGCCTTCATGTAGAATGCTGATTTTAGGCCTGCCAGAAGCGCTTCATACTCCGCCTCGTTGTTTGATGCTGGGAAGCCAAGGTTGACTGCTTGCTCCATTATTAGGCCATCTGGCGAGATGAGGACTATGCCCAGTCCTGCTCCATGCCTATTGGACGCTCCATCCACAAAGAGCTTCCACATCTCTCCAATGAACAGTTTCCAGCGAGTGAAGGGATCGGATGATGTCTTGGGGTCATGAGTGTTGCTGGTGTTTTCTTCAAAGTCCATGCTTGCTGTTTGCCCCTCATTATCTGATTGTACCAAGTCTTTATTTGTTGATGAGTCTTTGCTTGGTGTAGCATTGTTTGCTTCTTCCTCCCTTTGCTCACTCTAGTCTGCCTTAGGATCTGATTGGGTATCCTGTACCAGGGGTTGCGCTATTCAGGCGACAATTTCCATCCCCTTGGTTGTATCAGTCAAGTCCACTGGGCAAATGTGATGACTTCCTAGAGTGAATTCTGCCACAAAGTCTGCCAAAACTTGGGCTTTTATCGCAGTTCTAGGTTGAAACTTGATGTCGAACTGTCCCAACTCGACTGCCCACTTCAAGACTCGTCCAGAAAAGTTCGCCCTCTCAAACAAAGATTTTAATGGAAAAGCTGTGAGGACGATTATTGTGTGGGCGTGGAAGTAATGCGACAACTTCCTTGATGCCATCATCAAGGCTAAGGCCAATTTTTCCAACGGTAAGTACCTGGTTTCCGCGCCCAGCAATGTCTTGCTGACATAAAAGATGGGCAGGTGTTGGATTCCTTCCGCTCTGACCAACACCGTGCTGACTGCGTGCTGTGAAACTGCCAGGTACAAAAGGAGCTCCTCTCCAGGTATTGGGGTTACTAGCAATGAGGGAGAAGACATGTATTCTTTTAAGCTTTCTAGGGTGCGGTCACATTCTTCATCCCACTCAAACTTGGCCTTTAATGCTCAAAAAAATGGTCTACATCTGTCTGACGACCGACTTATAAACCGGTTGAGCGCAGCTGCTATGCCGGTGAGATACTGCACTTCTTTTACTGAGTTAGGCCTCTCTAGATCTTGGATTGCTTTGATCTGAGAGGGGTCTGCTTCTATACCTCGGTTGGTCACCAGGAAGCCTAGGAATTTGCCGGATCCTACGCCGAACGCACACTTGGATGCATTAAGGCGTAGCTTGTGCTTCTTCAGGATCTGAAACATCTTGCCTAGGTCCCTAAGATGGTCATTCTTATCCTTGCTCTTAACCACCATGTCTTCGATGTAGGCTTCCATTGTTCTACCTAACAATGGTTCAAACATCTTGGTGACCATCCGTTGGGATGTTGCCCCTGCGTTCTTAAGGCCAAATGGCATGACCTTGTAACAATACAGTCCTCTTGGCGTCATAAAAGATGTGACCTCCTGGTCTGGCTCATACATAGCAATCTGATGGTAACCTTTGTACGCATCAAGAAAGCTAAGACGGTTGTGTCCTGCCGTCAGATCTACCAGTTGGTCTATCCGTGGTAGAGGAAAGCTGTCCTTTGGGCATGTCTTGTTGACTGTTTTGTAGTCCACGTAGACACACCATTTTCCATTCTTCTTTGGCACCACTACTGTATTGGAGATCCATCTGGGGTAGTGCACCTCTCTGATAGCTCCTGCTTCTAGCAGGTTTTCTACTTTTTCTGCCACTATCTCGGCATGGTGGAGTGTCGATCTGCGAGTGCGCTATATAATTGGTCTGGCAGTTGGGTGGACATTTAATTGGTGACAGATGAAGTTTGGGTCAATGCCAGGCATGTCATACGGCGTCCAGGCAAACACTTCGATGTTAAAGGTCAAGAATTCCATGACCTCTATTCTCTCAGTGCTGGATAATGACGAGCCGAGCAAAAAGAATTTTTCCAGGTTCTTTTCATCTATTCTTACGTGTACCAAGTCTTCCATTGCCTTCTGTTCAGCGGCTTTGCCCACTTCAGCGAACAATTCATTGCTCTCAGGCTCTTCCACCATCTGTACATATTCATTGGCAGCGCGGCTGCCATTTACTGTGACGAAGCATTGCTTGGACATAATTTGGTCTCCAAAGACCTCTTCAATTACCCCGGCTTCGTTGGGGAATCGCATTACTTGATGGTAGGTTGATGCCACCGCTCTCATGGCATGCAGCTATGTCCTTCCCAAGATTATGTTGTAAGTGAAGGGCACTTTCAATACCCAGAATTCCACTTGTTTAGTCATGCTTCCTGCTCTGACTGAGAGGATTATCTTGCCGACTAGCCACTCTGGCATTGAGTTGAACCCAATCAGGGGAGATATGGCAGGTGCCAAGTCGTTGTCCTTCAGTTTCAGCTGTTTGAAGGTTTCGTAATACATTATCTCGCACGAGCTTCCTTGGTCGATCAAAATCCGTTTGATGTCGTAATCCATGACGCGGAGTATGACAACCAGTGCATCATTATGAGGGCAATATATCCTTGCCAAGTCTCTGTCTGAGAAAGATATAACGTTCATGGCTTCTGTTCTCCCCTTTTTGATGGTAGGTTGTGCACTTAATACCTCCCTTAAGTGCTCAGCCTTCTTGATCGTTCCCCTGAGCTCACATACCCACTCAGGTTCGAATACCCCATGTATCACGTTAATCACGCCTTGAGGTGGGGTGTCGATCGGCATTCCGTCTGGGTTGTTATGGTTCTGGGGGGCTGGCTGCATCCCTCCTTTTATGTACCGGTCCAAGTGACCAGCTGCCACTAACTCCTCCAGATGCTGTCTCAACGGCGTGCAATTTTCAGTGCAGTGCCCCTTTTCCTTATGGAAGGTGCACCGGGATCTTTCGTCGTAGTCCTTTTGCTCTTCTCCCAGCTTAGCTGGCCATCTAACGAAAGGTTCATCACGTATCTCACTGAGAATTCAGTAGATTGGTTTCTTGAATACCGTGGTAATGGCGGTGCGGACTCTCAACCATCTTTTATATTGGTCCTCTCCGTTGTCTCGCTTGCCTCGCCCATTCTTGCTTAGACGTTCTACCGTGTTGACTTTTGCCGTAGTCTTCTTATTTGGCGCTGCTGTTGCACCAGATTTTGCCTTAGCACGGGCGCCATCCTCCTCCACCCGAATATGTTGGTGCACTCTCTCCATCAAGGCTTCCATCGTGAGGGGTGGCGTCATAATAATTGAATCCCTCAACCTGTTTTCGACTGGAAGTCCTCTTTTGTATTGTGCGATGGCGAGATTGGTGGGGCAGTCCCCTATCTGGTTGAACTTCTCCAAATAGCGACTGTAGACACCCCATTTTTGACCGTCCTCAAGACTTGGACGTCACCGTTTGAACACTCGGTGATTATCCATGTTTGTGTTCGTTTGGAGTTCCCGGAGTCCTCGGCTACGCGCCTTGCCTCAGGATCTCCGAACTCGATCGTTTTGTGTCTGGTTTTGCACCAAACACTTGTGTTCTGCCTTGGAGGGGCAGGGAGTGCCTTTTGAGGCATCCTCACACACCACCGGCAGTGGCTAGAGGCCACCGGCTGGTTGTTGTTGCCATCGGTACTATATTGTGCCGGTCGGCACTCTTTTGTGCCGGCCGGCAGTCAATTTTGTCAAAATGACAATTTTGCCCTGCCGACTACTGTTCAGTTGCTTTTTGAGATATTTTAAAGCAGCTGTATAGCATTTGCTTCCCCTCCATACACGTGTATGGAGGGATGAGCCTCTTGGTAGCTTAACTTGTAAGCTTTGTTGCCTATAAGAGGACCCTTCCTTCTCTTGGCTCAAGGGTTGGAGAGTTAGACATTTTAGAGAGAAAAGACAGAGAAGAAGCTCTGGTTCTAGGTTAGAAGTTTTGTATCTATCCTATCTCTCTTCTTCCCTCTTACTTGTACACTAGGTGTTTGTAACTTACTATTGCTCATCAACACCTAGTGTTTCACCTTCCTTGGCAACTGAGGTTCTAAGGGCTGGATTTTGGAGTTTTTGGTTGGATTTGAGCTTAAGGAAGCAACAACATCAACTCTTGTGAAGGTGGTCTTCAAGGGTAAGAAACTACCCCTTTTGCACTCCATTTTTGCATAGCTTAGAACTGTTTTTGTGCTTAGTGATTAACACATAAAATTTCTGTTTTTTAGTCCTCTTTATTGTCTATTAAGAGTGTTTTGTGCTTTGGGGAGGTTTGACCACCCTTAGGCCTTGAAAAGGCCTCATTTTGTGCTATTTTGTTGAGATCCGGGATTTTGGTGTTTGGGTTTCTTCACCACTGAAATCTTGAGGGATTTCAGTGGTGAAGATAATGCCTTGAAGTCCTAAGAAGGAGGGGGTCACCCCCTCTCCTTGATGTCCTTGAAAAGGGCAAATTTTGCCTCTTTAGGGAGCATTGTGCTTGATTGTGTGTTGAGCATGTATGGACTGTTATTCATGCTTGGGATATCATGATTTAACATTGCTATGTGGTGGTTTTGGTCCCTTATGCATGCTTAGCATAGTTGCCATGTAATGCCTTGTATTGCCTTAACATGCCTTAGGTTGTTAGCCCTAATTTGAGCATGCTTTAGGCTTAGATTTGTGAATGTTTTGTGCTTATTTCGACATGTTTTAGCTCTGTCCATAATCATTTGGGTTGATCTTGGCATGCATTATATAGCCCCTTTGCATTTTAGGCTTGCTAGCCTTTGAGCATGCATGTGTAGCATGTGTTGCTTACCTCATTTTGATGGTTTGGAACCATCTAACATGTCATTTCAGTCCCTTTGGTGTGCTTGTATGCTTGCCTTAGTTGCCTCTTTAATGCTTTAAAAGCATGTATTGAATGCTCCATGTTTTGGTCACTGTGCATGTCTTTGGTTTCAAGCCTCTTAGATGCCATCTAAGTAGCCTTTTGGCTTTGTTTTAACATGCTAAAAACCTGTTTTTAGTTGTTTAATGCATGCCATAATTGTCTTGCATAAGTATGGTTCAATGCCTCGTTGACTTGCTTTAAGTCTTGGACCATTTGCATGCTTTGTTTGGTCTATTTTGAGTTGGTTTAGCACCACACTTTGACATGATTTTAGAGCTCATGTTGCATGCTAATTGTCCATGTTATCTCCTTTCAAGTGTGCTTGAGAGTGGTTTGTTTAATGCCTAAGTTGTGTGCCTTAACATGTGTACATGTGCATGTGTGTTTAGCTCTCATACTTAGCATTTTGGCTACTGATTTTAGGCCTATTTAGAGTTGCCTAGATCATGTTTAAGTCCAACTTTTATTTGGTTTGCATGCTTGCCTCACATGTTTGCTTGTATGCTTACATAAGCGCCTTGCATTGTCCATATTGCATGCTAGCCAACATGCTTAGGATTTCATTGCATTGACATGCATGCTAGGCCTCTTGAGATAAACATGATAGAGGTCCGGCACCCTTGTTTGTTTATATGGTTTGCATGCATTTGAAATTAAAGTTGCATACTTGGTTCCTTGGGCCATCATGCATGGAAATGCGTGATTGGCGGTCCGAGAATCGAGGCACATCCTCCTTTGAGTCATTAACATGATGAGGAATGTGTTTGATGCATAAATTGCTGGAATTACATTGCCATGCAAGTTTTTGCCCTCTGCTGCTGTGAGTTGCAGGTTCTGCAGACATTCAGTGCCAACCGGCAGTACTTAGTGCCAACCGGCAGTCAATAGATGGCCGGTGGATGAATTCAGTGCCGATGAGCTCAATTCATTGCCGATGGAAGTTCTATTCAGCTGGTGATGATCCCCAGTGTTCAGAAAGGCATCCCTGAGACTTTGGCAGTTTTCAGAGGAGTAGAGCAGGGAAAACAGAGGCAATCTAAGCATGGCAGTGCAATTTCGAGCAAGTCCTGAGCATGCGTTGCACCCAGCCCTCATCTCGAGGCGGTTTACTGCTTTAATCAAATTAATTAATTTATTTGATTAATTTAATGGGTTTGTAATATTTAATTAGCTTGCGTAGTTAATTAATTTGTATATTCTTTTGGTCCCTCCGAGCGAGGGCAAGTCTGTAATAAGTGTGGGTGAGTGGTGTGTATGTCTTCCAACCCCCACTTCTTTCTCCCTTTTATTTACCTGCTTTGATGGTAGATTAGGGCACGTTTATTTTAGCATACCTTATGCTATGCATGCGTGCATCCATGCATTTGTTTACATGCACTAGGCTCGGTACATCATACAAACTGCATTGTATTTTCAATTTTCAAATTGAATACGTGCATCAACTGATTACACCTTATATGCCATTTTAGGGTTAGCCGAGCCTACTCTAAATCACATCCTTGCTTGTGATGCATTAGTCATTCTAACATGAACTAGGTCATGCATGTTTGCTAACCAGTTTATTGTTTTGGCACGAAGTAAGATGTAAGTCTTTATGCTTTAGCATCTCGCATGCGTGTGAATGTTGACATGACAGTATGTTTACCATGCGGCTAAGTGCTTACATGAGATAAACTGTTTGAATGCCAGTGGGTGGAGGTTGGATTGCTTGAGTTGGAAAACTCATTGAAATTCGTATTTTAGCCTACTTGCGAGTAGCAAATTCCAAAGTGTTTTCGAAACAAACGGATATGCAATGCTTATTTCCAAATTAGGCAATCTAGTTTATACTTGTTTGCTGCGCGCATAACATAGTAATTCTAGGTTAATAATTGGAATAAGAATACATAACGTTTTCAAAATCAGATATCACGGTTAGTAGAGGCTGGTCTTCGGACCGGGCGAGAGGGGGTGCTCATAGCTGACCTTCCCCGATCGTACCCAAGCTCCCGAGCCAAGATCACTTTGGTGATGACGGACACGTGGCCTTCGGCACCGAGTCAGGGTTTCCTAAATTTTCCCATTTTAAAATATTTAGGTGGCGACTCTGTATCTGGCAAAGCAGTCCATGTTTGGCACTTCTTTTCAAAATCTTTTTTTTTTCTCAAAACGATTTGCCAGAGTTGGACTCTTTGGTTCAGATTTAGAACCGTGACATTTGAGTCCTTTGAACTGTAGTGACCCAATATCGAACCAGAACGGGAGGGGAATCGCACCTTCGCCTGGGATGCATTCGGGGACGTCTACAGTAGCGACTGTTGTAGGATCTCAATGTTTCATTGTCGCCCATATCAATGGAGAGTAGCTGATCGATCTCCACTGGAGTCTTGGTGTTCGTTCTGAACCTTGTCACGAACGCCTTTGCCAATTGTGCCCAGGAGGCTATGCTGCCTTCTGGTAGCCTTTCGAACCAGGTTAAACCTAGGTCGCCAAGGTTTGATGGGAATAGGATGCACATCAAAACCTCGTTTCGCCGGTATACTGCCATGACCTGGCGAAAGTGGCTTAAGTACGAGTAGGGGCATGTCTTCCCCTCATACGTGGTAAATTTGGGCTGAAGGAAGCCGGAAGGTAGGGGCGCGTTCTCAATTGCCGGAACGAACGGCGAGGTCTGTAGTCTTGCTAAGGCTTTGTCTGTCAGTTCGTAAGCAGGGCGCTATTGGCATTCTTACCTCGACGCTTCCATGCGTCCGAGGAGCCAACCGCTGAAGGGCTGAGACTCTGCGTAGGTCGCGCGCCCTGGTATCCTCTTTCCATCGTGCCCTTTCTTCTAGCACAGTTCGTAAGTCGGACGATCTAGGCAATTCCGTCTGCCTGGATGATGTCTGGTGCGTGCGTGAGGGCCGATAGGTGCTTCTCTCAGTGTATGACCTCTCAGTTCTCGTTCTCTCAGACCTGGAGTAACGAGTCCTGGAAGTCCTGGATTGAGTATTGTCTGTTCTGAGGCTTCTACTCTCTGCTTGTGACGGTGTGATATGCCTACCACGATCCTCCGAGTGGCGAGGGGGCATGTTGCCTTTGCGCCCCTCTCCTGTCGCCATCCCTTTTCCCTTGATCTGGCGCTTCATGGCCTCCATGTCCGTCACCATCTTCCTTATTAGTTCATCATGTTCCTTTACGCGATCTTCCAGAACTTGAGGATCAATCCTCCGCATTTGTCTTTCTGGACTTTGAGAGCAACGGGGGCTGTTAGTCTACCTCCCCCTTGCATCCCTCCGGGGATTTTGTCACTGGGGCTCTAAATCCGCCATAGGAGGGATAGACGGCAAACCTTTGCGTCTTCCACCCCCCTCTAGGGTTTGTCCGTCGATGGCGGACTGTGGCAAATCTTCATTGTGCGCCATTACTTCCAATTAGAGAGGAAAAGCTTAATCAAGAGGTTTTGTTCTTTCTGGTCTTCCCACAGACGGCGCCAATTGTATGAGCACGAAATATTGTCCTTGTATAATCCTGTTGATCAAGTTTGCGCTCCTCCAAACGTCGTCGCTTTACTCCCTGAAAACACAAACGTGAGCTAGCCGGCGGGTGTGTGCCGGATACCTCTCCGATGCCTAAGTCAGCAAAATAGACAAATAAACAAAAGCTCTGTGTATTCGAGAATCAAAGTTGTGTTACCTCTCCATAGGTGATGTTGTGAGCTTTTATAGGTTCCATATGGCACAATCCTAGTAGGACTCTTATTTCTCCATGCAGAGTCCTCTTAGGAATTACTCTCCTAAAAGATAATGCTTATCCTTCAACACCCGCCTCACTGCTTAAACCAAGTGAGATGGTCCTAGCTCGGTGGTATGTCCAAACGACCAAGCTAGCATTGCCATGGCACAATGACAATGTAACCGAGCTAACAATACTCATGTTACATTTATCTCGGCGAGGGCAAATCTGTAATAAGCGTGTGTGAGTGGTGCATGTCTTCCAACCCCCACTTCTTTCTTCCCTTTTATTTACCCGCTTACGATGGTAGATTAGGGCACGTTTATTTTAGCATACCTCATGTAATGCATGCGTGCATCCATACATTTGTCTTACATGCACCGGGCTCGGTACATCATACAAACCGCATTGTATCTTCAAATCTAACTTGAATACGTGCACCGAATGATTGCATTTCACATGCCATTTTAGGGTTAGCCGAGCCTATCCTAAACTACATCTCTGTATGTGTTGCATTAGCCACTTAACATGAACTAAGACATGCGTGTTTGCTAACTAATTTCTTGTTTTGGCACGGAGTACTAGGTAAGCTTTTATGCTTTAGCATATCACACGCGTGTGAATGTTGCCATGACAGTATGTTTACCATGTGGCTAAGTGCTTATATGAGATAAACTGTTTGAATGCCTGTGGGTGGAGGTTGGATTGCTTGAGTTGGAAAAACTCGTTAAAATCCGTGTTTTAGCCTACTTGCGAGTAGCAAATTCCAAAGCACTTTCAAAACAAACGGATATGCAATGCTTATTTCCAAATTAGGCAATCTAGTCTATACTTGTTTGCTGTGCGCATAACATAGTAATTCTAGGCTAATAATTGGAACAAGAACACATAACGTTTTCAAAATCGGATATCATGGTTAGTAGAGGCCGGTCTTCGGATCGGGCGAAAGGGGGTGCTCATAGCTGACCTTCCCCGATCGTACCCAAGCTCCCGAGCCAAGACAACTTTGGTGATGACGGACACGTGGCCTTCGGCACCGAGTCAGGGTTTCCTAAATTTCTCATTTTAAAAATATTTAGGTGGCAACTGTGTATCTGGCAAAGCAGTCCATGTTTGGCACTTCTTTTCAAAATCTTTTTTTTTTCAAAACGATTTGCCAAATTTGGACTCTTTGGTTCAGATTACGAACCGCAACAAACAAAAAAGGGGAGTCCGAACTGTAGCCGAGGTCCCTCGCAGGCGCTATTACAGTTTCTGGCGACTCTGCTAGGGAGTTTAGAGAGCTTGACTCGAACTCGTGATATCCTGTTTTGACTACACTTATGTGTTTCTTTGCATTGCATGTGCATTGGTGCGCCTAGGACACCGTGTTGGCCATCTGCTATTCCTGAGCGGTTTGCCGGAGGCTTGTCTTGTCAAGGCATGACCATAAGGCTGACCGATTGCGGGCTCTGCCAGTATGGGAACACAAACCCCGGTTTTACCGGGGCACCCCTTTTTTGACCATTCGACCTAGTGCATATCGAGATCCATAGTGACCATTCCAAGCTAGGACAGGTTGCTTACCCGATATAGGTTGTTTGAAGCCGCTACGTGCGTAGTGAAACCCTAGCTCCTGACAAAATAGGACAGGGAAACCCTACCCCAGCATAGGGGTGTTTTGGTTCTCTTTTACTTGTTATGTGCTTTTAGAGTG
This sequence comes from Camellia granthamiana, assembly GCA_036172215.1. Taxonomy (NCBI): domain Eukaryota; kingdom Viridiplantae; phylum Streptophyta; class Magnoliopsida; order Ericales; family Theaceae; genus Camellia; species Camellia granthamiana. The sequence goes on along the minus strand of CM069903.1, from coordinate 29,316,456 downwards.
TATCTCTACAGGGAACACACATGTCAGTTTGCAAGAGTGGGTATCAGGCCCGAGGGCACCAGTATCAGTGTTTGTTGAGAATCAGTTATGTCTGCGGGTATCAATTCAGTTTTGAACAGTGATTCTGGGGAACAGTGATCAGTAGTAGAGTGCAGTTGATCGACTACACCCGTGTTTGATCTGTTTGGGGCTGAAATACTGCTTGTTTTCCGTTTCAGTTCAGAGATTCAGAAAGTTGATCCAGAACAGCTAGTGTCTTCTCCTTGCTGAGGCAGGACTTAGCATGACGCAGAATTCAGAAGAGATCGTGGTCATGACAGCTGCGTTGGATCAGGGAATCACCCTACACAGTGAGACTACTGTTGATATGCCGCTATCACGACCCAAACCCGCCCCTATAGGTTTAGCATCGTAACCGGCCAGTAATCCTTAGATTACCGAAGGCCTCTGAACAGATAAGCATGTAATAAGGGGCTAGCGGAAGCAAATACATAAATATAATTGTCCAATGAGCTGTGTTGACTTACATGAAACAGAATAATTTAAAACTTTATACATAACCATGAGTCGACCATACATTATATTATACCCACACACATACAAATCTTTAAGTACAGCCAACGTAGTTAAAATAAAGCCTCATGCAAAAACCGGACTAAACAAATACTTGATCCCAAGACACTTCGGGAACCTCCACGTGAGGCACAATGGTTGGCTGACAACAGAACACAGTTCTCCACAAAACCTTTGGGCTCGGACTCCAGAATGCTCACCTAAATACATATATATACAAACAGTGAGCTAAAGCCCAGTGAATAACATTAAGGTAAAGAGGTTAGTGAACGAAATCCGAAAATTTTATACGTACAAAACAGATCATAGCATAATCATAGTCATCTCATATCAGAACATAATAATGGCATATTCCATAGAACACATCACATATCACATAACGTCTTCCGACTAGAGTAACCGGTCCCGGACACCGATTAAACACATATCACCACAGTGAAGTGGCTAACGAGATCTCGTAAATGTCATGGACCCGCATTTTCATGCCGTCCCCCATGACTTGGGACTATCTATGGATGCCATAATAGATTTCAAACTTGGAATGTTCGTTCACAGAAACATATATCATTTCAGAAATCATAGCATATCTTATCTCATTTGGAACATAGTTTCATATAAACGTATCTTTACGATAACGTTACTCACAGTGGTTCCGTAAATGGTTAATCACTTCTCGGACGTTGACCTACAATCACAAAATACATAGCACCAACGAATCTTATCATTACTTATTCATGTGGCCATTAAGGCTTAGCTTACATCACGTTGGTTCATGTTTATTCTTATCACATGGCTTAGAACACACACACCCTTGCAATCTCTTAGTGTGATTAACACTTGTTACAATGCTCAACTCACACACACACTTGTCATTCAATATCTTGTTACATTCTTTTCTTAGTGTGTGTTTCTAGCCCATAACCTCATTACTATAGCTTAATTAAGGCTTAGGAATGCCTAAGATGCAATGAGGATGTCAAAACATGCCTTGGAACACTTAGGCAAAATTTCAGAATTTTAGGTCCTCGCTCGAGCGAGCATGCAAAAATGTGACTGGTCGCTCGAGCGCACATTCCTTCGCTCGAGCGATCTGTAAATGATGCAAACTTCTGGGAGCTTGAAATTTACGCTCGAGCGGACTTTTGGTCGCTCGAGCGAAGAGCACGATCTCAGAGTGGTCGCTCGAGCGAGAACACCTTCGCTCGAGCGAGGCTGCAAAATTTGGAATTTCCAGATTGCATCCCTGAGTTCAAAACCGACATTCAACCTTTCAAAACTCATTTTTCTGGGCCCCAAATGAAGGAAACATATGAAGACTTATAAAACAACATGTTTTAAGAATTAAGACAAGAAATCATGGCCCAAGGACTTGTTAAAAAAACTCACATTTTCAACTTGAATTTCAAGAGGTAAGACTTGCATGTGAATTCTTTAAAGCTTTTGTCTTCAACACTCATGAAACTTGAAATTTGAGCTCCTAAGCTCCATGCATGCAAGAAATCATTTTCAAAACATGAATTTAAACCTTAAAACATAATGAATTACCCATGCATGAGTCAAATAACTCTTGATAACAACATAGATGCTTAAAACCATCCTCAACATGTCAAAACTCCACTTATTCATGTATGCATGTGGATTTCTCTTCCAAATTCTCTTCCAAGACTTCAAAAACATGAATTAGTCTTACAAAACTTGATGAAATATGCATGCATGTACCCTTCAACCTCCAAAATCAACACAAATGGTAAAACTCCTAACTATCATGGTGATTTAGCACCTACATGAGCATGCATGCATGAATTGCAACCCATTTCTTAAACCCAAGCTTAATGCTCATATTTAATCACAAAATCTTCATGTTAGAGACTTAGATTTACAGATTAGGGGTTGAACTCTCACCTAGAGTCTTGAATCTCACTTATTCTAGCACAATATTGGTGAGTACAAGCAAAATCTCCAATTCTTCTTTGAATTCTTCCTTCTCTCTCTCTAGAATTGCCCTCCCTCTCTCTCTAAAATGTTTTCTCCAGATTTTTCCACTCACTCAAAGGCTGATGAAATGAGCTCAAAATGAGCTAAAGGGGCTCAAATGTGTTTGTATGGATTTGGCCACTAGGTGGCAAAATGGTAAATAAGTCCAACTCTTTAATTAGCTTATTTAATCTAATTTAATCATACCAAATCACATTTTAATTAAATATACCATAAGGTTCTAAAAATTCCAATTAACATATTGGTGTAATCAACTCCGGGTTTGGATGCCGATAAGGCTTTCAATTTTCATTTTAAAGCGGGATTCTAAGCAGATATTTTTTTATAAGTGACAGATAGAAAGCCAATTATCACGCAGATTACATACTAATCCCGTATTTAATCTTATTCACTTAATTAGCATCATTAATTATCGATTAATAGCTAATTACGGGTCGGGGTTATTACAGCCGCATCCGCCCAGGTCACCTGCTGCGCACCCAGTTTGGACCCCCCAGCTATATCAGGCTCGCGAGCCCACCACATTCGAGCTAATGGGGATGATAGGTGATCTCCAAAGATCCGTGGCGGATCTCGCCTATGGAATGTCTGCTTCGCCACCAGTCGCACCATATGCCGGAGGCTTTGTATCCCAGGAGCCCCCGCTATTGGGACGGATTGTAATTGAACTCAGCCAACCGGAGATGGCCTCCAGTTATGGCAATGACGTACCAACTCAAACCCTAGATCAGGCTGAGGCCAGAGACAAAGGCAAGATGAAGGCAGATGCCGATCCTATCGAACAACTGCTGTGGGCAGTAGAGGCTTTGAAAGCCGGGGGAATGAACAAGCAACAGATATCCGCAGTTGTGACAAAAGCTGTGGAGGACGCCTTCCCCACTCCGCCTGATGGCAGTTCCAATCAATCAGAGAACCGAGATAGGCCCCGTCATGCCAAAACAGTTCTTCCCGCTCCCAACCTTGCATTCGGAAAGGATCAGAAATCCAAGGCCGCACCCGCCGATCCGTTCGCGAGTGCATCTAGCAAGAGTGCTCAGGCTCCAAAGTACCTGCCCCGAGGGCGCATGGTCTTTCATCCTCTCTACATGCCTTTGTCTAGGGCACTTTTGATTTTGGCCAAAAAGGGGCATCTTACACCTCTTGAGCCCCGACCCCTACCGAAGAATCTCCCTGCTACACATGATCCTGCTCAGTACTGCGCGTACCATCAGCAGACCGGTCACAGTACCGACAGTTGTTTCCGTCTTCGTCATGAAGTGCAAGATCTGATTGATGATAAGGTCATCCTCCCGCCTACCTCGGCCAAGTCAGTCACTACGGAGTTCTTGGATTTTGAGGACACAGATACTGCGAGTATGTAATCAGAAGGTGAACCGCCTGCAGGCAGTGCCTGGTGCATTTTTGGATGTGGCATTTGGCACGCATTTTTGAGCATTTGCCAATACTAATTTTGTGAATTCTGACTTGGGTGTCGAGTCAGTCTTTTATTTTGTTTTGAGTCTGTCTCTCTGTATTGAGTCAGTCTTTTTGCTTACAGGGTCTGTCTTGTTGTAATGAGTCAGTCCCTCTTGTATAGTATACCAGGTGATTTCGGGGTTGTTGCCTCAAACACCGTTTTGTCTTGTAATTAGTTGTTTTTGCTTTTTGAGTCTGTTGCTGCCGAGGAGCCACTTATACCAACAAATCTGAATGAAACAGCTGTGGCTATCACGTTCCATACTTGTTGCTATTTGAGTCAGCCATGCCAGAGGATGTGAATGGAACGACAGTACATTTCGCCTACTCTCTTGTGCCTTAAACATCGTTGTAATGACCTAAGCTTTTCATAAAAACCCTTTTTGAACACTGCGGTGATAAAAACGAAGAGGAAGGAATTCCTCAGGTTTTGTAAAATTTTGATCATTTTGAGAGAAAGAGAGGCATGCTAAGCTTTTAATGAATGAAATCATGCTTGTCGGCGTGAGTACTGAGAAGGATCCTGGTTTGATCCAGACTGGTTCCACACTATCTTCCGCGCGAGCGATTTGTCGCTTTCTTAAAAACTTTCAAAAACGAAATGTTTCGCGCAGTCTTGCGAAGACCTGTGTGGAATCGCTCTTGAGATTGTACAGCCCAGGATCGCTCTCAGCCTCAAGATTTAATTTATCTGTTGCAAACTGGGCTCCGTTCAAAACGTTCAACAGTGCCATGAAACGCCCGTGTGGCCCATTTTGAGGCAGCCCTCGAGCAAAAGGCATCAAAGTCAGATCAAGGAGATCAGATCCCACCCGACAAAGCTCGTGAAGCAACCGTGATGGACTTTTCTGCAAATCGACACAACAGTCACTCTCCTGGATACAAAGAGGCTTCAATCTCAAAACCATTTGGCATGGGCTTGCTACACTTTTTACCCTTTGAGAGGCTCGCTGGGCCGAAAACCCGGAAGGGCGACCCAGGCAAAAGTTAGAGCAAAAGAAAAATACAAAATGCAAAAAAAAAGAAAGAAAAAAAGAGACAAAAAGAAAAGAAAAAAAAACAACAAAAAAAGGAAAAGAGAAAAAAAAATAGCAAAAAAAAAAGAAGAAGAAGAAAAGAAAAGAAAAAGAAAAAGAAAAAGAAAAACATAGCTCGCAAGGTCGAAAACCCGCATTGGGCACCTTGGCAAAAGTTAGAGCCTAAAATCAGTGAAGGTTAAAACACCCGAGTGTACCTTAACCGGAACTACGTAAGGCTTGATTCCCATGTTCGGGATACGTAGGCAACTTCATCCTGAAGTCCAGCCCCCAACGCTTCCATAGCGTTTCAGTCCATGTCATGGTTTTGATCACTTGTGCCTCCCCCGAATCTGATGTCTCGATTGCAGCAACCTGGAACTACGTGGTTAACTTCCTCTTGAAATCCGACCACCAACACCTTCCGGATGACTGTGTCCATATATTGATTCAAACCGTCTTCGTCTCCTCCACGTCCGAGGGCCCGGTCGTCATCAACGAGGACTGGCTTACAATGTGCCACGGCATCATCCAAACAAGGGGCAACTTTCCGTTGCCATGCATTGCCATAAGTTGCCCTGAGTTGCCATCCAAACCAGGGGCAACTTTCCGTTGCCTTATCCCCCCTTTAAGCCAGGGGCAATTTTCCATTGCCTCCGATCCGAGGTTGTATATCTCGAGGGTAAGTTCCGCACTCGTTGAGCGTTGATTGTTTGCAAAAATAGTTTTTGAAAATTTTTACTGAAGTTGACTATTTTTCTCGAAAACTATTTCATTTTTCAAAATTGGACCATGTTTGGACCCAAAAAAAAGGAGAATCTTCAGTGCTCACAGCCTGACTTGCATGATTTTCAAATCAAAAATCGAACAAGTATGTTAATCCAACTCTCATTTTGATCAAAACTGTTTTAGAAAACAAAGAATGGTCAAAGTGACGAACTAGGGGCACAATTGAGTCAGGTCTTCTGTCTTTCCCCCATCAACACATTTGCCAGAAAGGCACCCTATCTACCAGAAGAAGTGGTTGCAAGCTAGCTGTATCGAGCATGAGCCCACAACCTCTCGTTTACCCATCAATCACCCTGGGAAGGGACGGAAAATGAGAGAATAAAAGAATAGAGAGGTGTAAGTTGAGAGGAAAAGTGAGAAAAGGGTTTTCGAGAGAAAAACCGAGCTTGAGGGCCGAGTGATGTGAGTATCACAAATCAGAAAGGGTGGGGAATAATACCCGGAGGAATTGGCTCCTCGAGATTTGAGGTCTTTTTGTAAACATGTCCGTGTGTCGTGCCTTTTGATTTGTCGGTCTCGATTTTGGCTTTAAGTCTTTTCCGAGTGTGTCTTGTTGTGTTCAGGTCGTGTGCCTTTTGTTTCTTTGTTTGAGTCCCTCCGCTGTGTTCTGTGGTAGGCTCGATACCCCGGTTGAAAACCCTTCTTTATTTCAAAAAATCGTTTGTGCTCAGAATGCTGTGCCATTCTCTACATTCCTGCGAAGCAAGAGAAGGAAAGGGAAAATTTGGGACATCCGAGTGTGTTTCAACTACAACCGTGTCAGCTTTTGTGGTCCGTCTTGTCAGATTGGGGCTGTTTGTCCAGGGTTTGCTGTGTGCGGAATGAACCGAGTGCTATGTTATGGGCTGTATACAGATCAATCCCCAGTAGAGTATGGGCTGTATTATTCAGTTTGAGTAGTGATTTGTATGAGTTGTTTGCTGTTAGTTGGTTGGTTATCCGATTATCACAATGCAAGTGTTTAATTTTCAGACAACAGATCAATATCATTTACATTTGAGGTGTAATATGATGCAACACAGTGCCGGGTATGAAATGTGCAGATGTAACACTTTTTCAGATAAAAAGTTTGTTTCATTTCATAACCTTTTCAAGTACATAAGTTTTGGGAACAAAAATCTGCCTGCGGCAGTACAAGGTAATCTAACTACCAAAAAGAGAAAAAGTACAAAAAGAAGAAAAAAAGCAGCAAAAATCTGAAGCAGCATCGGTGGTCTCATGCCTAGGGATCCGTCCTCGCCCTCTTCCTGGGCAGAAGCCCAGGAGCATCACTAGGAGCATCGCCGTCTGAGCCTGAACCCGAGCTGTCCCTGGTCTCCGACGACGACGACCCCGCCTCCGCCTCTGTCTCTGCCTCAGACTCGTCATCTGGAACTGGAGCCCGTGAGCTGCTCCCGACATGAGTGCGCCCCCCTCTGGTGCAGGGATATACCCTGCCATCCCGAGTAGAAATGGGAGGTCCAGCCGGAGCACCGCCCACCGGAGGAATCTGGAAGGGAGGCTGAAAAAGCATGAAAGGCAAATGCATCAGTATACTGTGAGCAGCGAATCAGTGTAGAATGCAGTGTATGAGTACAGTGTATGTATGTCGTGAACAGCGAATCAGTGCAGAATGCAGTGTATGAATACAATCTGTGTATACTGTGAACAGCGAATTAGTGCAGAATGCAGTGTATGAATACAGTCTGTGTATACTGTAAACAGTGAATCAGTATAGAATGCAGTGTATGAGTACAGTGTATGTATGTCGTAAGCAGTGAATCAGTATAGAATGCAGTGTATGAGTACAGTGTATGTATGTCGTGAGCAGTTTATCAGTGCAGAATGCAGTGTGTGAGTACAGTGTATCAGATGCCGTGAGCAGTTTATCAGGTGTTGTGTTGTGCATCAGATTATGTAAAACGGTTTGTGTATGGTTTGAGGCTGTGGTCAGAAAGAACATACCGGAATGCTGTAAAGGGCTAGGAGGTCGAATGTCCGCTGTAGCATCCCCATCATGGAGGCATTTATCTCCAATGACTGCCGGGTATACTCAGAAGACGCCTGCAAAAGTATCAGATGCATCAGTATTCTGTGGAATATCAAATAAACTGAAATGAAATGACTGTACGAAAATGCAGTAATACATACCGGAGGCAAGTCGGGGATACCGACAAACTCGTGATCAGCCAGCGGAGGGGCAAAGGGGATCTGATAGGTCGCCCCACCCTGCCCTCGAAAAGTCAATGAAGCGGGCAGAGCAGGCCAACCGGTCCCTCGCCCCCACTGAACTCCACCCCTGCCACGGACTCGAGCTCTCCTCGGCGCTCCCCCTCCAGCCCCCGCTCCCACTCCAGCCACTGGCGCCGCTGATCCCTCTCTCTCCACTCGGCGGCCACCGCTCAGAGGTCGCATGATGAAGGTCTGGACGTACTCCGAGTAATCGCCCTCGCCTCTGAAGCCCTCTACCTCCCAGCCAAGGGTGTAGTCTGCCATATGATCGGCGGTGAACCTCTCGGTATCCCTCATATGCTCAGGAGGGTGCACCGGGACTATCTGCTCCGGTAAACCCAGGGTCTGGCGTAGGAAACGCTCGCCCAGGTACCAAGCCCGACAGACCAGGCCCTCGAGCAGAATCCGGTAACGCGAGGTCTCATTGGCACCGGCAAACCGATCCCACATCATGGCTGGCAAAAGAGCCCAGGGCTGCCAGGTGATCTGAAATTGAAATACAGTTTGTTATCTACTGTTATTGAAATATGCAGTGGAAAGGCGAAGCTTAAATGAACTGCAAGTAAAACATACCTCTGCGGGGGTGATAGTGTCAAAGTAGCGGCGGAAGAAGCCAAATGTCTCTCGCGGCCTCCGGGTGCATCTCCCGTCAAAGCGACGCGAAAAAGGGACAACCAGAGGGGTCTCTGCATCGGGTACGGGAGCGAGCCTAGGGAAGTAGGTATAAACCCACAACTGCAAGATAAATACCAGTGCATTTATCAGATAAAGCAGAATACAGAATAAAGGCAGAAATAGCAGAGTCGTGTGTTGTGCAGTGTATTGTGCAGAGTGTACAGTGTGAGCAGTGTACAGTCAGTGTAAAGCAGACTACAGTGTGTGCAGTGTGTAGAGTACAGAAAATATAAAACTGAAATGAAAGGCAGAAAAAGAAATGTACCTCCCAAGCACGCCAGTAACCCCCGAGCAACTGTCCGTTGCCGCGGGAAGCCGAGCTCATATACCCATAAAGGGTGGCCAGAGCGGCGCCACCCCAGTCATAATGTAAAATGTCCCTGACGTCCACCAGTGCGCTGAGCAGGCAGAGAGGCACTGTGTTCGCCCGGTCGGCGAAGATGGTCGTCCCAAACAGGAACATAAGGAAGCCGCGTGCGTATCTCTCCACGGCCTCCGGGGTCATCGGAGCTGCATCGACAAGGAGGGGCTGGACCCTGAACTGCACCTCAAACCAGGAGTATCGAACAAAGCCGGGACGCGCAAGAGGCGGTGCCGCGCCGAGCAAGTAGACCTGAGCCGCGGTCCACTCGTCCATGTCAATGTCAAAGGGGATCGGATCACCCCCTACCCCGATGCCTGTGAGCATCGAGAAATCATAAGGGGTCATCGTCATGTCCCCAGTCGCAGACAAGTGAAATGAATCGGTGGTGTCCCACCACCTCTCCACCAGAGCGGCGAGGAAAGGTCTGCACGTAGTGAACCTGGAGAGTCCTCTGCAGAATGCGCCAAAGCCGGCCTGGTCTACAATATGGCGAACTGCGTCGGGAAGCTCGGCGTACCACTCATGAGCGACGGTATTCCCATACCCGCGGATGGTATGGGAATCTCCCTGTTTTCAAACAAATAGTTGTGAAGCAATATAAAATGTACAGTCTTGAAGAAATAGTGAATTGATACAAATTTGGCATGCGTGCAAGTTTATCAGATTCAAACAGATACCGAGTACCGGTGTGCTTACAGTGAACTACAACGTATAATGCGTCAGCGTGTTTGAGTGGTTCAGTGCAAATTTGGCATACGTGCAAGTTTATCAGATTCAAACAGATACCGAGTACCGGTGTGCTTACAGTGAACTACAACGTATGATGCGTCAGCGTGTTTGAGTGGTTCAGTGCAAATTTGGCATACGTGCAAGTTTATCAGATTCAAACAGATACCGAGTACCGGTGTGCTTATAGTGAACTACAACGTATGATGCGTCAGTGTGTTTGGTGGTTCAATGCAAATGTAGCATGCGTGCATGTCTTCAGATTCAAACAGGTGTCGGGCAATGGTGTTTGCAGTGAAATACGGTGTGTGCCGTGGTTTGAGTGGTTCAAGGCTAGTGCAGTGGGTGCGCGTGTGAGCCTTAAACAGATAATCAGTTGCAAGTGCGTTTGTAATCAACTACAATGTACAGTATATCAGTGTATCGGCACTAAGCAGTTAAAGACTGTAATCGGTTATGGCAATTGACAGTTTAAAGCATCCTACATTGCAGAAAATAAAGCAGAGAAAGAAGGTTGCCTCAGAAGCGCCGAAGGATAGGTGGGAGGCAGGCTCACGTAGCAGGAGCTCGGGATCCAACGCCATGTCGAAACTCCTGAACTGGCGCAATCCGTCGGGTGGTAAAACATGAATCGCCGGCCGGTAGGTCGTCGGGTCGAACGGGCGCTCACTCAACAGGAGGAGCTCGACCCCGGGATCCATCTCGTGATCCGAGGGAGTCCCACCACGTGGAACGTCGTCCGCCATGTCGAGAATGATGAGAAAATGGTCAAGGAATGAAAATCGGGTCGGAATACGAAGAGTCAACCGAAAAGTCAACCCCCGGGAGGGTGGAAAATGGCCGAAAAGGTCGGGATGTGGAAAGGCACGGAAATGAAGAGCGAATCGAGGGGAACAAGTCCCAAAAAGGTGGAAATAGCAAAAGGAGTGTCGAAACGAAGTTTCAATCAGTCCAAAATGTTCGAAACGCGATAAACTTCGCGAATCAAACGATGAAAAGGGCGCGAGAACGCAAAGAAACGGAGAAAAGAGGAGAGAAAAAGGCTCTAGAGAGAGAGGGAGATGATTTTCGGTGAAGGAGAAGTAAGGAAATAGGGTTTAGAAACCCTATTTTAAAACACCCATGGTGAAATGTCGAATCTGCCCCGATCCAGGAACTTTTTGCCGGTCGGCAACATTTTGTGCCGGCCGGCAGAATATTGTGCTGATGGAATTGTTTTGTAGCCGGTGGCCTCCTAGCCCGGCCGGTGATCTTCCTACAGCCTTGTTTAGGCAATATGAGTGGTTTTTGGCCATCATAGCTCGAGAAAGTGCAAGAAAAGTGCATCTCCGACGCTCAACCGGCTTCCGTTTTGACCTCGGACCGTGTCTTCTATGCGTGGCACTCAAATTCATGCAATGTTGTATCCTTTTGTATCCTTTTGCCTTTTACAAGATTCAAAAGTTGCCCCGCGTGCGTTGCATGCATTCATCATGTTGTCTGGTGCGTTGCGTCGCGTCGTCATGCACATCCCTCATGCATTGTCATGCATTTTATTACAAACGTTGTCATGCATTGTCATGTACCTCGAAACATACGTTGCCTCGTGCATCATTCGTGTTGTCGTGCATCTCCTTGTTTCGCATTATCGTGCATTTCAAAAAAAAAAAACCGTGCGTTGTCGCGCACTCGAGTTCATTTGCATTGTTTTACATTTCGTGTGGCATGCGTGTCACACTTGCATTGTTTTACATTCCGTGTGGCATGCATGTCACACTTCACTTGCATCATTTTACATCTCCGTGAGGCATGCGTACCTCACTTGCATCATCTTGCATCCCTTTGAGGCACGCGTACCTCATTGGCAGCATCTTGCATCCCTTTGAGGCACGCGTACCTCATTGGCAGCATCTTGCATCCCTTTGAGGCACGCGTACCTCATTGGCAGCATCTTGCATCCCTTTGAGGCACGCGTACCTCATTGGCAGCATTTTGCATCCCTTTGAGGCACGCGTACCTCATTGGCAGCATCTTGCATCCCTTTGAGGCACGCGTACCTCATTGGCAGCATCTTGCACCCCTTTGAGGCACGCGTACCTCATTGGCAGCATCTTGCATCCCTTTGAGGCACGCGTACCTCATTGGCAGCATCTTGCATCCCTTTGAGGCACGCGTACCTCATTGGCAGCATTTTGCATCCCTTTGAGGCACGCGTACCTCATTGGCAGCATTTTGCACCCTTTGAGGCACGCGTACCTCGTTGGCAGCATTTTGCATCCCTTTGAGGCACGCGTACCTCGTTGGCAGCATTTTGCATCCTTTGAGGCACGCGTACCTCATTGGCATCATTTTACATTCCGTGTGGCATGCGTGTCACACTTGCATCGTTTATCATTTTCATTGGCACGTGTGCCTTGTTTTCATTGGCACGTGTGCCTCATTTCCATTGGCATGTGTGCCTCATTTTCATTGGCACGTGTGCCTTGTTTCCATCGGCACGTGTGCCTCATTTCCATCGGCACGTGTGCCTTGTTTTCATCGGCACGTGTGCCTCCTCATTTTCATTGGCACGTGTGCCTCATTTTCATTGGCATGTGTGCCTCATTTTCATCGGCACGTGTGCCTCCTCATTTTCATTGGCACGTGTGCCTCCTCATTTACATCGGCACGTGTGCCTCATTTCCATTGGCATGTGTGCCTCATTTTCATTGGCACGTGTGCCTCCTCATTTGCATCGGCACGTGTGCCTCATTTCCATTGGCATGTGTGCCTCATTTTCATTGGCACGTGTGCCTCCTCATTCGCATTGGCACGTGTGCCTCCTCATTTGCATTGGCACGTGTGCCTTGTTTTCATCGGCACGTGTGCCTCCTCATTTGCATTGGCACGTGTGCCTCCTCATTTGCATTGGCACGTGTGCCTCATTTTCATTGGCACGTATGCCTCCTCATTTGCATTGGCACGTGTGCCTCCTCATTTCCATCGGCACGTGTGCCTCATTTCCATCGGCACGTGAGCCTCATGTCCATTGGCACGTGTGCCTCCTCATTTCCATTGGCATGTGTGCCTCATTTTCATTGGCACATGTGCCTCCTCATTTGCATTGGCACGTGTGCCTCATTTTCATTGGCACGTGTGCCTCCTCATTTGCATTGGCACGTGTGCCTCCTCATTTCTATCAGCACGTGTGCCTCATTTCCATTGGCACGTCTGCCTTGTTTTCATTGGCACGTGTGCCTCCTCATTTTCATTGGCACGTGTGCCTCCTCATTTGCATTGGCACGTGTGCCTCATTTGCATCGGCACGTGTGCCTCATTTGCATCGGCACGTGTGCCTCCTCATTTTCATTGGCACGTGTGCCTCCTCATTTGCATTGGCACGTGTGCCTCATTTGCATCGGCACGTGTGCCTCGTCATTTTCATTGGCACGTGTGCCTCCTCATTTGCATTGGCACGTGTGCCTCCTCATTTGCATTGGCACGTGTGCCTCACTTTCATTGGCATGCGTGTCTCATTTCCATGGGCATGTGCGCCCCATCTTCATCGGCATGTGTGCCTCATTTCCATTGACATGCGTGTCACATTTTCGTTGGCATGTGTGTCGTCTTATCTGCATTGGCATGCGTGTCTCGTTTGCATTGTCATGCATGTTGCTAACGACATTGTACCTGTTAAGTTTGTTTTCTTTTCAGGCACGATATTGTATGTACGGTTCATTTGAGGCCGGTGCAACCGGACGAGCCGCATAGGTATTGTATCCTCCGCGTGAAACGTAGCGAGAATTACATAATTCTCCTACATCCTTTCTGCATTGTAGTGTAGATTGGTGTATGCTAGCTTAAAACCGTCGCATGCGTGCTTCATTACAGCTTTCTTTGCATGATCATAAGTTATGCTCGGCTTCTTGCATTTTCAGCTGTATTTTGCCCCTGCCTTCGGGCGCATATCTTGTTTGTCTTGTATGTTTGTCCAAGTCTTCGGCCTTGTCAAAAATTGGTCGTCTCTGGGCTTTGACATTCACTCCCGTCATTGTGATGACTTCCGAGTTCTGTCAAAGAGGGGCAACTGTAGACACCCCATTTTTGACCGTCCTCAAGACTTGGGCGTCACCGCTTGAACACTCAGTGATTATCCATGTTTGTGTTTGTTTGGAGTTCCCGGAGTTCTCGGCTACGCGCCTTGCCTCAGGATCTCCGAACTCGACTGTTTTGTGTCTGGTTTTGCACCAAACACTTGTGTTTTGCCTTGGAGGGGCAGGGAATGCAAGGCATTCCCACACACCACCGGCAGTGGCTAGAGGCCACCGGCTGGTTTTCGTTGTCATCGGCAATATATTTTGCCGGTCGGCACTCTTTATTGCCGGTCGGCACTCCATTTTGTCAAAATGACAATTTTGAGCGGCCGATCACTGTTCATCTACTTTTTGTAGATATTTCTTGCCAACTGTGATAGCTGGCACCCACCCCATTCCCCTCCATACACGTGTATGGAGGGATTTCCCTCTTGGATGGCTTGTTTTGTAAGCTTTACAAGAGGGAATTGCCTATATAGGAGAGGGTTTTCTCTTGGCATTGGGGTTAGACACTTGTTAGACATTTTAGGCAGCTTTGGAAAAGCTTGAGTTCTAGGGTTAGGGTTAGATATATTTTCTATCTCTATAAGTGTGTGTTTTGTGCCATTTTTGCTCACACACACACACTAACACACCATCTCTTCGACTTGAGACCCTTGGAGGCTTGTTTGAGTGTTTTGGAGGAGGATTCAAGCCAAGAAGGGCTGTTGGACCACCATTGTTGAAGAAAAGCTTCAAGGGTAAGAAACTAATCCTTTATTCCCCATTTTTGCATCCTATTTCTACCTATCTTAGAGCTATTTTTGTGTTTAGTGTATAACATAAAAAAGTTCTGTTTTTAGGCCCTCTTGATTGTTTGTTAAGAGTGTTTTGTGGTTTGGGTGTGTTTGACCACCCTTAGGCCTTGAAAGGCCCCATTTTTGTGCTATTTTGTGCAAGTTTCGAGACTTTGGTGTTTGGGCCTCTTCACCACTGAAATCTTGAGGGATTTCAGTGGTGAGGATGGTGTCTTGAAGTCTCCCAAAGGAGAGGGCCACCCCCTCTCCTTGTTGTCCTTGAAAGGGACCATTTTTGGTCTCTTAAGGGAGCTTATGTTTGAGTGTGTGTTGAGCATGCCATGACTGTTTTTCATGCTTATATTACCATAATATAACATGGTTTTAAGTTGGTTTTGGTATACCATGTACGCTTTGCATGCCTACCTTGTAATGCCTTGTGATTACCTTAATATGCCTTAGGTTGTGTGCCCTTATTTTAGCATGTTTTAGGCTTAGATTTGTGAACCTTTTGTGCTTATTTTGCCATGCTTTAGGTCTGTCTTAGGTTGTTCGAGTCGGCCCTAGCATGCATTACATAGTCTCTTTGCATTTTTGGGCTTGTTGGCCTTAAGTATGTAAGTGTATAGCATGCTTTGTTTGCTTTGATTTAGTGGATTGGCGTCATTTTCCATGTTATTTCAGTCCCTTTAACATGTTTGTATCCTTGCCTTGCATGCCTCTTTAACGCCTTATGAGCTTGTGTTGTATGCTCCTTGAAAGTGCATGCGTGCATGCCTTTGGACTTGAGCCATTTAGATGCCATCTAAGTGTCCCTTGGGTGTTGTTTAGGTCTGCCTTTGACCTGTTTTGAGTCCCCTTAGCCTTGTGAGGCTTGGTGGGTTTGACCTTGGTTTAAGCCTCTTGGCTTGCCTCAAGTACTTGGACCATTCGCATGCTTTACTTGCTTGAATTAGTTGGTTTGGCACCTCTATTTTGTGCAATTTCAAAGTTTGGTATGCATGCTAATTGTCTATTGATTGGTCTCTTTAAGTGTGCTTAAGAGTTGCCTTGTTTATGATTAAGGTGTTGGACCATGATTGCATGCATGTGTGTGTGCATTTTGGCCTTCATTTCCTTGGTTTCGGCCACTGATTTTAGGCCTAATTAGAGTTGCCTAGATCATGTTCAAGCCCATCTTTTCATTGGTTTGCCTCGCCTCATGACTCGCAAGTTTGCTTGCATAGGTTGCATGCCTAATGTACATCGTTTGTTCGCATGCTCATGTTGCACCCCTAGCTAACATGATTAGGTTGTAATGCATCTTACATGCATGCCTTGTTCCTTGATTTGGTGATAGGAATTGGGCCTTGTTTTGTTTGATTGGTTTGCATTTCATTTGACATGAAAGTGTACACTTGATTCTTAGGCCGCCATGCATGAAAATGCGTGATTGGTGGCCCGAGAATCGAGGCACATACCCCTTTGAGTCATACACATGATAGGGGGCATAATTGGTGCATATATTACTTGAATTGTATTGCCATGCAAGTTTTGCCCTCTGCTGCTGTGAGTTGCAGGTTCTGCAGGTATTGTTTGCCGACCGGCAACATTTTGTGCCGGCCGGCAGTAAGTCATCAGCCGATGGGTTCATTTGGTGCCGATGGCCACATCCTAGTGCCGGTGGTCATTCTACTTAGCCGATGATGATCCTCAGTGTGCAGGGAACATTTCTTGAGACTTTGGCAGTTTTCAGAGGAGCAAAGCAGGGAAAACAGAGGCAGACTATGTATGGCAGTGCGATTCCGAGCAAATCCCGAGCATGCGCTGCATCTGATCCGCTTCCCGAGGGCTTTATTGTTTTAATTAGATTAATTAATTTGTTAATTTAATTGATCTGTAATATTTAATTAGCTTGTGTAGTTAATTAATTTGTATATTCTTTTGGTCCCTCCGGGCGAGGGCAAATCTGTAATAAGCGTGTGTGAGTGGTGCATGTCTTCCAACCCCCACTTCTTTCTTCCCTTTTATTTACCCGCTTACGATGGTAGATTAGGGCACGTTTATTTTAGCATACCTCATGTAATGCATGCGTGCATCCATACATTTGTCTTACATGCACCGGGCTCGGTACATCATACAAACCGCATTGTATCTTCAAATCTAACTTGAATACGTGCACCGAATGATTGCATTTCACATGCCATTTTAGGGTTAGCCGAGCCTATCCTAAACTGCATCTCTGTATGTGTTGCATTAGCCACTTAACATGAACTAAGACATGCGTGTTTGCTAACTAATTTCTTGTTTTGGCACGGAGTACTAGGTAAGCTTTTATGCTTTAGCATATCACACGCGTGTGAATGTTGCCATGACAGTATGTTTACCATGTGGCTAAGTGCTTATATGAGATAAACTGTTTGAATGCCTGTGGGTGGAGGTTGGATTGCTTGAGTTGGAAAAACTCGTTAAAATCCGTGTTTTAGCCTACTTGCGAGTAGCAAATTCCAAAGCACTTTCAAAACAAACGGATATGCAATGCTTATTTCCAAATTAGGCAATCTAGTCTATACTTGTTTGCTGTGCGCATAACATAGTAATTCTAGGCTAATAATTGGAACAAGAACACATAACGTTTTCAAAATCGGATATCATGGTTAGTAGAGGCCGGTCTTCGGACCGGGCGAAAGGGGGTGCTCATAGCTGACCTTCCCCGATCGTACCCAAGCTCCCGAGCCAAGACAACTTTGGTGATGACGGACACGTGGCCTTCGGCACCGAGTCAGGGTTTCCTAAATTTCCCATTTTAAAAATATTTAGGTGGCGACTCTGTATCTGGCAAAGCAGTCCATGTTTGGCACTTCTTTTCAAAATCTTTTTTTTTCAAAACGATTTGCCAGATTTGGACTCTTTAGTTCAGATTACGAACCGCAACAAACAAAAAAGGGGAGTCCGAACTGTAGCCGAGGTCCCTCGCGGGCGCTGTTACAACTTGCTTCATGAATTTTTCAGAGTAAAATTTTACTTCCAACCAGAGTGAAATTTTACTTACAATGAGAGTAAAATTTTACTTTAACTCTAACCTTTGCTCATTACGCTTTGATTTCTGTAGTGTTTTGGTCCTACAATTTCAATGCTTTGAAATTCACTTGCTTCATGAATTTTTCAGAGTAAAATTTTACTTCCAACCAGAGTAAAATTTTACTTACAATGGAGAGTAAAATTTTACTTATTACAGAGTAAAATTTTACTTTAGCTCTAGCCTTTGCTCATTACGTTTTGATTTCTGTAGTATTTTGGTCCTGCCATTTCAATGCTTTGAAATTCACTTGCTTCATGAATTTTTCGGAGTAAAATTCTACTTACAATGAGAGTAAAATTTTACTTATTACAGAGTAAAATTTTACTTTAACTCCAGCCTTTGCTCATTACATATATGTGCATATCAATTTGTATATGAATATATATATATATGTATCTATTTATGAATGTGAATGTTAATTTCAGAACTGTATTGCTTATAGTCAAAATTGAGACAAGGTTTTCTTGATTCTTGGTTCTATAAAATTTGTATGTGTTTTTTGTTTATTTCCTAGGATATATTGTTTAGAGTAAAATTTTACTTCCAATCAGAGTAAAATTTTACTTTCAATAAAAGTAAAGTTTTACTGCCAAACAGAGTAAAACTTTACTGTCTCATTACAATGTTTGTGCATTTTGTTTAGTGCTTATTTGTTTTGTCACTTTATTGTTTAAAGTAAAATGTTACACTGTTGATATAGGGAAACTTTTTAGTATTTTAAAATGGTTGTTACGAGAAGCAAATGTGGTGATGATGATGATGATGATGATGATTTTGAAGTTCCACCAACGGTTATACAAAAGAAGAAAGTCCCTAAAAAAAGAGCAAAAGTAGTAAAGAAGTTCAATCCAATGTTAGTGATGATGAAGGCTGCAAAGAAAGCAATCCAATGCCTTCAACAACAAAACCTTCAAAGTTGAATATTGTACATGGAGTATGGGAGAGGGAGAACTATATGAAACAATACAGGTCAAATATTGTTTCATTGATAAACCTAATGCGAGACACAAGGTTCACTAAAAGACACATTACTGCCCTTGAGAGAACACCTTTTGGGATGTTGTTCAGATCTTTTTGGAAAAAAGATGATGTGGTGTTAAAGAAGTTGAAGAAAGTTGACGATAATGTCATGGATGTGATCAAATCTTATTACTTTTATACAAAAGGATTTAAGCTTGGAGGGAAAACATGTGACATACGAGACAGTGACGTTACTTTGATTTTTGGGATAAAATCAGGAACGAAAAAAGTAGATGTCTCATATGGGAAAAAACAAGAATCACCTTTTATGCAGAGAAGGTTTCGTAATATGTCAAGAATATTCGTAAAGAGTTTGCAAGAGGCATTAGGAGATACATTGGAAGGCATAACGAGAGTTGATGTTGAGGATGTTGCACAAATAATGTGTTTATTTGTTGTGGCAACTTTGCTATTACCAATAACTGGTCTAACAGTTGGATGGGCTTTTGTCGCCCTTGTAGAAGATTTGGAAATGATGAATTCATATGTATGGTTGACTGCAGTTGCATCCACGTTGACTACTTCAATCCATTCTTCATTAGGAAGTCCTGAAAATGTAACTAGATGTGTACTTCTTCTTTTGGTAAGTAATTTGAACTACTTGAAATATTACGCAATCTATCTTTAGAGAATTAACTAATTTCGATTTTTTATTTTATAGTACTGGTTATGCGAGCATACTACCCTCATTCAATCTCAAGGAAAAAATTTGTGTCCAAGGCTCCTTCGATGGGACTTATCAACGTTGAGGAAAAAGCTAATTAAGAGGTCATTGCAAACACTAAAGCCCGAAGAGGTATCATCTTTCCAAACTCAGCCTTACTGGTTCACTTTGCTTAAAATTATAATTACATAATAAAATCTTACTCTTGAACAGAGTAAAAGTTTACTTACAGTCAAAGTAAACTTTTACTTTGAAACATAGTAAAATTGTACTTACTCTTGAACAGAGTAAAAGTTTACTTACAATCAGAGTAAACTTTTACTTTGAAACAAAGTAAAATTTTTCTTACTCTTGAACAAAGTAAAAGTTTACTTTAAATCAGAGTAAACTTTTACTTACAGTCAGAGTAAAATTTTACTTACTCTTAAACAGAGTAAAAGTTTATTTTAAATCAGAGTAAACTTTTACTTACAGTTAGAGTAAAATTTTACTTACTCTTGAACAGAGTAAAAATTTACTTTAAATCAGAGTAAACTTTTACTTACAGTCAGAGTAAAATTTTACTTACTCTTGAATAGAGTAAAAGTTTACTTTAAATCAGAGTAAAAGTTTACTTACAATCAGAGCAAACTTTTATTTACAATCAGAGTAAAATTTTACTTACTCTTGAACAGAGTAAAAGTTTACTTACAATCAAAGTAAACTTTTACTTTGAAACAGAGTAAAATTCTACCCTAGTGGTTAAAGTTTACTTCATTGCTGACTTCTTTTCTTTTTCAATTTTTCAAATGCAGGTAAATCACAATAAACTAAAGCCCATTTCCAGAGAAGAAATGGAACTCATTCGCAATGATGATGAAGAAGATGCATTGGACATAGAGGAAAAATTGGAGACTAAAGAAGATGAACATCATGTAGCTGAAGCTTTAGCAGATGATCAACCTTTGAAGGACTTCATTGATCTTGGGAAATTAGAACGAGTTCAAAAAGAAAACAAGAGGCTGAAAAGTGAGAATATGGCATTGGTTGAAGAACTGAATAAAATGAGGGAGACAATGCAAAAAATACAAGAGGATCAAGAGGCAAAAACAAAAGAAATGATGGAAAAGATGAGCAACACAGAGAAAGAGATAGAGAAACTGAGAAAGGAGATTGAAGTACTTGAATCTGAAAATAAACAGTTGGTTGAACAGATTGAAGAAAATGCAGTTCATGCGGCTACCCAAGCTTTTGCTTCTAAAGAAATGCCACATGCTAAAGGAGTAGAACATGAGCAAAACTTTGGGATTCAAACTACATTGAAATAAACACCTATAGTCATAGAGCCATTGCAAACATCCATGGTCAAGAAAATCAAAATCAAGGCGAGGAAGAAAAAAGAGATGTCTGATTTTGATTATGAGCCAAGAGAGGTAAAGAAAAAAAAGACCACAAAACAAGCAATTGAAGTGATATTAAATGAAGTGATTTGTGTTGACAACTTGCCTAACTTGCCTCCAAGCCAACCAAAGCCAGTTGGAAGGGTTTTGTTTCCAGATAACAGTGTAATATGCAAATTGCTTGATGAGAATGATAAGTGTCTACTGAGTAAGATTTACAATTTGGAAACCACAGAGTAAGACCATTTTAATTTTATCAAACAACAGATTTTTACTGTTATCAAATTGCAATGTGCTAATCAACATTTTTTTTACCTTATGACTAGAACAATCATATGGTCCGGCACAGGAAATGGAGTATATGTTACATTGCATGATGTGGATGCAATTTTGAGAGATGGCGATACTGCAAATAATGTAAGTGGCCATATAAGTTTCAATGACTAGTGTTCACTTCAATAACTAAAAATAGTTCATTTTATTAACATATATTTAATTGATTTTTGTTTTTGTAGGTCATTGACAGCTTTGTAGAAATGCTTCAAATTGAGCAACAAGCAAAGAAGCCAGAAAATAATAAATCATTCTTTTTCTTAAGCCTTTGTTGGGTAAGCCATCAATTTGTATTTAGTTTGAATTGATAAAATTTTACTGTGGTTTAGTGTAACATTGTATTGTATTTTGGAGTTAATTTTTACTATTTGGTTTGCCAAAGATTGACAACTCATACAGTGTGTCACCAACACAACTTGAGACATGACACTCTTATATGATTAAATGCAGTCATTAGTGAAATGGGGTTATGGAGAGTTGAGAAATCATTTAATTGATGAAGTCCTTGAACAAGATTTGAGTGGATATAGATACCTTCATTTTTGCATGAACTCCAATGGGAACAAGAAGGAAGAAAAACCCTACCACTGGATACTTCTTGTATTTGACACTGAATTTGATGAGTGGAGACATTACAATTCTTTAAGGCTAAGAGACAACAGAGAAGATCCTTAAGGATGCAAAAAAGATTATAAGTGCTTTGCATCATATTAACAGTAATTTTTTACTGTGTCTTATTCTTGTATTTAATCGTGACCAAACAATTATGCAATGTTGTTAGATAACATATGTGGAGAACAAGTTGGCCAACAAAACGAAGAGAGGTAGAAGAAAGTTTGCAAACTTGGTTTCGGTGAAAGATAGTCCACAACAACGCCCAACATCGTGAGTATTTCACGCTACTACTACATGCTTGAATTGGTAGTTTTCAAATTTGACTAAATCTAACAAGATCTTGATTTTTATTAACAACGTTGATTGCAGAATTATTGTATGTTATATCATGCGCCAAATCATAAGAGATGAGCCTATTGCAAATTCTATGGAAGAGAATGAAATTAACAATTTCTGAGCGTCAATAGTGCATCAATTTTTGAATGATTATCCAAAAGCATGGACTGAGGAAGAATTCAACCTCAAAAAAAAAATGGGCTAGAGCTAAGACCTCAGGGATGACAATATGGACAACTTTTTGGGGAACTACTGTGAATGATGTATGTAATTTTGGATTTTGTAAATGAAAGAATGGTGAAAAAGTAATTGTAAGTGAAACAATACTAAAAGAGTATTAGATAGTACATGCTATGTCTATTGTTCTAGCAAATTTTACTATGGTTTGGTGATTAATTCATTATTATAGCAGCATATTGTTTTGACTGGGAATGAACGTTATTATGGATAGAATACAATGATATAGGTTATACTTGTGTATCTTTGATGATATATGTAGTTGTGTTGTTAGATTATTTTTGCACAAAGATTGCATGATGATCATAAGGGGAGTTTGTATATTGTGATAAATTTTGGTGCAGGTTGGAAATGTTTTTCTAAGTGGCTAACATACTGTCTGCAATAAAGTAAAATTTTACTCTGCATAAAAGTAAAATTTTACTTTACTTTGAAATATGAAATATGAGTAAATTGTTACACTCTGAATCTAAAAATAAAATTTTACTCTGCATAAAAGTAAAATTTTACTCTGTATAAAAGTAAAATTTACTCTGAAAAAGAGAAAAATGTTACACTCTGAATCTAAAAGTAAAATTTTACTTTGAAAAAAGAGTAAAATGTTACACTCTGAATCTAAAAGTAAAATTTTACTCTGTATAAAAGTAAAATAAAAATTTTACTCTGAAAAAAGAGTAAAATGTTACACTCTGAATCTAAAAGTAAAATTTTACTATGTATAAAAGTAAAATTTTGCACTAAAAAACGAGTAAAATGTTAGACTCTGAATCTAAAAATAAAATGTTACTCTACATAAAAGTAAAATTTTACCCTCTATAAAAAAAAATTTACTCTGAAGTAAGATAAAATTTTAATCTAAAAGTAATATTTTACTCTGAAATAAAGTAAAATTTTACTGTGAAACCATAGGCTCATCACACCCACAAAGAACCATTCGATAAGAAAGTAAATTTTTACTTTGAAAGGCAGTAAAGTTTTACTTTCATGTGAATGAAGGCAATGTTTTACTCTCGAAAAAGTAAAATTTTACTTTGCAATAAAGTAAAAGTTTACTCTGAAATACCAAAAAATTTTACTTTGAAAGCACTGGCTGAGCACAGCCATTTCAAACCTTCACACCTACTGAACAAACTCCATTATAAGTTCATTTACATGAAACTTATTCAACCACATTAAAAAAGAATATTAAAATGTCAAACTCAACCACAAAGCAAATCAGAAACTTGAAAAGACAACCATTCAAGAACATAGTAAAAATGTCTTTTATTCTAATGTCTCCTTACAAATCTAGTCTAAAAGACTACTATTATTGCTATGGACTATTTATTGCAGAAGAACTGCATTATTTTCATACTTCTATTACAAAATCAATAATGTCTTTCATGGCAATGTCTCCTTGCAAGTCTTCCTATTATGACCGTACTTCTTGCATCTACCACACTATACCCGTCTTATCTTCTCACCCCTAGATGGAATCCTATTCTTCCTTGGCCTACCAGGTGGCTTCTTACAAATTGGAGGAAGGACAACACGATCATCCATAGCTACAAGAGGTTTCTCAATAGTGGGTATTGGATAAACGGACACAGCATAGCAAGCTTTGAACTTGCTAGTATAATAAAATGGTTCCACATGTGCACACAAATCACCTCCACTCTTTTGGATAGAGGTCGCCACGTAAGCACAAAGAAATCCATTCAATTGCCATTGGTAACATGAGCAAGTTCTATTCAAGAGGTCAACGTTAACCGATAGCCGGGATTGAACCTCAAAAACATGATCACTTGAACGACTAACCAACCAAATTCTTCAACTTTTAAGAGCATTTACTAATGTTGCATCCATCTCCGGACAAAGAAAAGTACTCCATTTCTTAGCTTGTTTTCTCCTTCTCGACATCAAATCCATGATCTTCAACCTAATTGAATCAATCATCTTCATAGTGGGCAAATGGTGAGCTTGACGGATCCATGAATTGAAAGACTCTGCCACATTCGAGTGCATTTCACTGTATTTTTGTCCTTTAAAATATGCATTAGTCGACTTGTCATAGGGCAAATTGGATAGAAACCCACAAACGATCCATTTTCCCTCATCTTGTAATTCTTTCAAGCACTGATTAAAACGTTCCACTGTTGGAGCATAAGCACATGAAGAAAACAAAAAAACTATTCTACTCCTGAAAGTATTGCTGAAACTTGGACCAGAGAACCTATCTCTCAAATTGGCCTTCAAGTGTTGGAGACAAAAATAGTGGTAAGCAGTAGGTAAAATCTTGGGTAAAGCCTCCAAAAGTCCAGCGTTCCGATCAGATATGAAGGTAATTGGTCTTTCATCCAACAATATATTCGACAAATGCATAAAAAACCATTCCCAACAGTCTGTAGTCTCCGTATCGACAATTGCCATTGCAAAAGGGAAAAAACCTAAAAAATAACATTTTACAATTACTAAGTATATTAAACGAAAAGGACAAATATAGTAGATTTTTACTCTGAATAACAGTAACATGTTACTCTAAGAATAAGTAACTTGTTACTTTTGAATAAACTATAGTAATATCTACCTTGATCCCTATCCTTCACTGTAGCTATTAACAAGGTGCCCTTACATTTCCCCTTTAGAAAAGTTCCATCGATAAACAATAGAGGACGACAATGCCTAAACCCTTGAATGGAAGCATTAAATGCAACAAAAAACCTCTTGAACTGTCCACTCTTATGGTTATAGTCAACACGCAAATAGCTACCAGGATTTGTGCTCATCACGATATCCATATACCATCGAATCTCATCATAAGACATAGAGAAATCTCCAAAAGTAGTAGTCCTAACTTTCTCAACTCCCAACCAAGCGTGATTGTACGTAATGGTGAGCCCGTATTGATCTGTAAATTGATGTACAACATCAATTGGACAAGTTTGGGGATTCCCACGAACTTCATTAACAATCAAACTTGCAATCAAATTTGAACTCAACCTTGAGTTTTTAGAAGTACGAACTGCAGCTTCACAAGTATGCTCATCATGTAGAGTCCTAATGTAGAAAAAATTATTAGCACTTTCTAGAGATGCATGTACTCGCCATAAACAAGCTTTGGACTCCCGCATTGAACACACAGTAGTGACCCGACACTTCTTATTCTTCACATACACAAACTCAAATCCTATCTCAATGGCATATTTACATAATGCAGTCCGGAAATCCTTTGCACCTCCAATAAATCTTTGACCTACATGAGTAATTCCATTCACCCATCCACAAGACAACAAAGTCCTTTCTTCATGTTGAGCAAACATAGGGAGTAAATCCATTTCATCACCAGTAATGTTGGATCCACTAGCGTCCCCTGATTCTCTAACTCCATGTTTTTCATTTGAAATGTCCATTTCAGTAATAGACACCTCAACCCGGTCAACACCAAGGGGATAAACAAGCGACAACATATTCTGAAAATCAGAATCATCATCAATCATGCATTGCGAATGTCTAGGTAAACAGTACGATAACAACATGCAACCACTACTGTCAAACTTCTTCAATTTACAACTTAAGAAATCAATTAAATCCTTCAACGTGCAGTTTGACACAACCTTGAACACAATGGTACGATCACCATACTTGCATAACAACATAAGAGGTGGAACCATTTTACAAATCTGCAATCAATTAACAGTAAAAATTTATTGTCAATCAAAGTAAAATTTTACTGTCACTATCAAAGTAAAATTTTACTGTCACTACAATTTGTGTTTAGTTTGAATTGATAAATTTTTACTATAGTTTAGTGTAACATTGTACTATATTTTAGAGTTAATTTTTACTATTTAGTTTGCCAAAGATTGACAACTCATACAGTGTGTCACCAACACAACTTGAAACATGAATCTAAAAGTAAAATTTTACTATGCATAAAAGTAAAATTTTACTATGCATAAAAGTAAAAGAGTAAAATTTTACTCTGAAATAAGAATAAAATGTTACATTCTGAATCTAAGAGTAAAATATTACACTCTGAATTTAAAAGTAAAATTTTACTCTGTATAAAAGTAAAATTTTACTCTGAAAAATGAGTAAAAAGTGACACTCTTAATCTAAAAGTAAAATTTTACTCTGTACAAAAGTAAAATTTTACTCTGTATAAAAGTAAAATTTTACTCTAAAAAACAAGTAAAATGTTAGACTCTGAATATAAAAGTAAAATGTTACTCTGCACAAAAGTAAAAATTTTGCAGACAATGAACTTGTTTGGTGCAACTTTTTTGCTAGTTAAAAATTGACGACTAAAACGCATAAATTAAAAGAACATATTTCCCGTATCTTCTCAATAATCAAAATTTTACTGTCATTCTAACATCAGAGTAAAATTTTACTCTCATTGTAAACAGAGCAATAGAACCAGAGTAAAATTTTACTCTCATTCTCTGAAACAAAAGACAGAGCAATAGAACCAGAGTAAAATTTTACTCTGATTCTGTCAAACGAAATCAGATCAAACACAACAAAAATAAATCAAAAAAAACAAACAAACAAACAAAAACAAAAAAAATTAATCAATAAATCAACATACCTAATTGAGAAGAAAAACCTCTACAACTCGATCAACAGTCACAAATCTTAATGAAACTCTCGTTTAATTGAGAGTGTTGATCATCGGCCACCAAGTGAGAGATGTTCCGCTACGAGATCGTCTATTGTTGAACAAGTGAGAGATGTTCGGCTGCGAGATCTTCAGATTTGGAGATCGTCTTCATCGATTTTGTTCCTGATTTCGTTCCTACGAGATCTTCAACTCAGATTTCAAATTTTTCAAACGTATGATACCTATATATATAAGGGCAATATTGTGATAAAAAAAAAATAGAAATTATAAAATGTCCTTATTAAGGTAGACATTTCCTACTCAGAGACTTTTTGAAAGAAAATTGATTGGGTTATCCTTTACCCTAATAAAAAGGCCCAAAATGGGGGTTTCACCAAAAATCCCTTATATATATCTTACATTTTCTATAACTTAATTTAGTTGGTAGTTTGGCAGAAAAACTTGGTAAAATTTTTGAGTCATGAAATTATTTTTTCTTTTTTATAAAAGGATAGACACACACCAAAAAAAAAAACTTATTCCAATTGATTGTGAGCTAAAAGACTCGAGTAGTAAACTATTATCAATTCAATAGAAAAAGGGTTTGCCCAATTTCTACATCAAAGAAAAAAAAAAAAAAAAAAAAAAAAAAACACCATTTATATCAAATTACAACCTATTTTCTTGTCGACATTTTTCTCATAGACTCCATTTAGCTATATGACCCTTCCATGACAACTTAGCAAATAGCAGCTTGCTTGTTTTCTCTTTTCAGAAAACACTTTTCAGAAAATTCTACTTTCTTATTTTTCATGTTTTTTTGTTTTTACTGAATTTTTTTAATATTTTAAGCAATTTTTTTACTTTTTAGACACACCTAACATAAATACACCTAAAAAGTAAAAAAATTGTAAAAAAAATCTTTTAAAAATTCACTAAATACCAAAAATACAAAAAAATACAAGAATTTAGTACATTTTTTGTATTTCTATGTATTTATTAATTTTTTAAAATATTTTTTCACAAATTTTTTATTTTTTAGATACATCTAACTAAGGTGCATCTAAAAAAGTAAAAAAAATGTTTAAAATTTAAAAAATATTCACTAAAAACAAAAGAATACAAAAACCAAAAAACTCAGTTTTTAAAAAACTTAATCCAGAAAACTCAAACCAAACACACTGATTCGTATCTCTTCTTTTCTTTAGCTAATTACAGGAAAAATTATCATTTTACACCTTAAATTCATTTTTTCCTTTTTGTTCATCTTTAGTAAATAACTCATAACAGTAATAAATTTTCTTAGCGTTATTTTCCATTACTTAGAAGGTGTTAATTTAAACGCTTAAATCCCTTGCCCTTAATGCCTTCATTGTCTCTCCCAACAAAACTGAAGAGTGCATAACATATCATTTCATCTTTATGTAAGTAGACATCCATTGACATAGATCAAATTAACCATAAAATTATTTTATTACATTGTTTATTCTTCAATTCTGTAACGAACTGGAACCCTGCAGAAGTAATAAATTAAGTGTTCATTAAATGGCATGACAAAACAAACAGGGGAGCAAAACCCAACATTGTTGTATGAGCTAGTATTTCACCTAGCAAGCTCATCTACTTGGCAAGACAATATATGTCATATATATATGAAATATTTAATCACCACCACATAAGTTCAAATCCATTTTGAGAATTACAATTCAGAAACATTATTTAACCCAAAACCCACAAAATTCACTTCTTATATAGTTACATTCATTATAATTTCCCATGAAGTATGTAAACCATAAGACTAAAATAAAAATTCAGTGAATCGTGACAAATCACTAAATCAAAATCACCACAAAAAAAGCTTCTAATTTCAATCTCAATAAGAAAGCAAGAACATAGGATTCACTAAATTACCAAATATGAGATTCACACGTACAAGTCCATTAAAACAAAATTAAAAATCTAACTTGATCAATTAAAAATCAAAACAAAACTTTTGCTAAACATCGAACAATGCTTCAATATATACAAATCTAACAATATGACCCAACAATTAACAAATCTGAGATTTCAATGTGACAATGAAAACCTCATAACCCTAGATATGGATCTATGAAGATGGAGAGAGAAAGAGCAATAACTATAACAAGACCAATATAAAACAAATATTCATATAACAAATCAAACCGTGTAATAGCACCGAACATCAATGGAAAAAGAAATTTACTCATTGAAATTTGTTGAGATCAGCAAATCGTGGTACAAAAATGATCAATGGTTACTTCAAATCAGCAAATGGTGGATCCAAGTCTGTGAATGGTGGCTCCAAATTGGTGATCGGTGGCTCAAGATCGGCAACGAACTTTGGAAACTTATCTCATCACAGCAATGTCGAAGAAGAGTGAGGGTTGTGGAATAAAATAATCAACAAATATTTATATATATTCAGGGTTAATTTGGTACTTTAATGAGTTAATCTAAACTTTGGCTTAATTCCTCAATTTATATCTCACTCCCTTATGTGGAATTGAATAGTCTATCATGTGGGAGATACCATATGCGAATAGATTGTCAGTCCGTATCTCAATTTTTTAACCAAACATTGGATTAACAATTTTATTAGACTATTAGTCTAATCCCAAGTATATATCCATTCAAACAAATATGGCCTCAAAGTACTGAAACCCTAACTGAAGTACTTGGTAATCAAGTACCAACTTGGGTTAGATCACCCAGGGTGTACCGACCTTCCTTCGCCTCATCTTCCTTACCCTCCAATGTGCTCCTTCCATGCTCATGGTTTCGTGCCTAGAATCATTAGAAAATTATTAGAAGTCCCCTCATTCCATGTATGATCTTCCAACCATAGTTAGGAGCGCCAGTCGGTCACAAAGAGCCATTAAATTTGGTATTTGGTTTGATGTTGAGCAATAAAATTACGCCACATGCCCCTACCAATTCGGAACGTGTTCATGTAGTTAGGTTAAATACTCAAACATCTTTGTACAAAATTATACCTCCCACATGGACACTGTTTAGACTGTTTGCAAAAAATGCACATGAATAGCATGCATTACTTATGACTCAGATCAACCTTTGTTATCTAGTTCCCATCTAAAAAATAAACAAAAAGTCTTTGTTTTCTAGTTCGGTTCCGATTCGTAGCTCGAATCGCGGGGCTCGAATCGCGGCTTGACACCAAAACGACGTCGTTTTTTTTTTTTTTTTTTTTTTTTTTCGTCTGTGTTGCAGAACGAAGAAGATGGTGGAGGGGGAGGGGGAGGGGGAGGGGGAGGGGGAGGGGAGGGGGCCCTAATAACAAGGGAGGAGGAGGCGGAGGCGGCGGAGGCGGAGGCGGAGGGCGAGGCGATCTGGCTGAGGGAGGACGGCGGTGACGATCTGGAGCTGGGCGAGGACGGTCGGAGGCGAGGCCACGACGATCGACGGTCTGAAGCTCCTCCCTCCCTGCGACGATCGGCCACGGTCTGCTACGACTGACGATTGGCGGCGAGCTCCTCCCTCCCTTCTTCCTCTCCCTCCCTTCTCTTCTCTCCCTCCCTTCCTCTTTCCATTTTCGAGCCATTTCGAGCCTGGTAGCTTCGAGCTACCAGGCATTTTCCTTTCTAGTTCTAGGTATATGCGTGATCAATCCTAGACATACAAACACCGACAACTGAAATTAAAAAAAAATAGAAAACTCACTTATTCTATGCACCAAACTTTTCTCCTGTATGGCTAATTAATCCTATAACAAACGTATTAGATGGGAAAAAGAAGAAGAAAAATGTTTTGAACAGATGAAATACAATTAGCTTTGTTGACTGTACTATTCATGAACATAGATTTTCTTGCCCGTCAAAAATGAAAAAATTGATTACTGAGAAAACTATTAGACATTTCAAACCTACAACAGTTCAATGTGTTTGAATATGGACCTTGGACTGGATTAAGTTAGAGTGCACTCTGATCTGGCCTTTGATGTTCATTCATTTATTTTTAATTATAAGCTTTTAAAATATATTATTTTAATATAATATACATATATATATATTGTTGGTGAAGGAGACAAATTACAATTGATCTTAGCAACTCTCCCAGTCACCGACAAAGACAACTTTAATGAGGAATTTCACATTATAATAATAGAGGTGCATTAATTTTAATTATATTTTTTTATTCGTTCAAGTAATTCTATATTTTTTAATGTATTAAGCAACAATAAAAAATTTAAAATTAAAACAAACCTTTTTTTAATAATATGATTGATACCAGTAGTAATAAAAATTTGGAAAAATTACAACCAAAAAAAAAAAAAAAAACCATCAAGATTTGAGTTTCATAACAAAATAAAATTTGAGTTTTTAATTTTTTTAATTTAAACCCTAATTCTTTTTACTTATTTTCAATTTAAACCATTTGTCTAAATAAAAATTGTCAAAAAAATATATATTTTAATCAATAAACTCAATAAAAATGAATTTTTAGACATTTTCTAGACTCTCATATTGAGTTTAATAATTAAAATATTTTTTTCAATAATATTATTTAATGAAAATAGACAGATGGTTTAAATTGAAAAAAATTAAAATATTAGAATTTTAACTGACAAAATTAAAAATTTATTTTGTTATAATGTTAAATTTTTTTTTTTTTTTGGGTAACTTTTCCTAAAAGTTTATATAAAATTTCATAGTTTTTATTACATTTTTTATTAAAAAATATTAAAAATTCTAAAAATTTTATTAAATTTTTTACTTAAATATGAGATATTTGGTTAAAAAACTCTCACACGAGATTTAATAAAAAGGGTAATGTTAGAAGTATTAAATTTTTTACTAAACAAATGACCAAATGTCTCAGGTGAGATCCATAATTTTATAGACTCAATACTCATATATGAAATATTTAGTCATTTATTTAGTAAAAAATTTAAGACTTATAACATTTTCCTAATAAATTTTTTTTGGTGTCTAGCATTAGACTTTTTTTATTTGCTTTGGGAACCTAAGAGAAAAAAGAAAAGAAATAATTACTTAAGTTATAAGAAAAAAGAAAAGAAAAGAAATGATTGTGATTTCTTTTCTTCTTTGTTTGGATAAGTAAGAAATAAAATAAAATAAATAATTGTAATTTATCTCCTTCTTGTTTGGTTAGATTTTATAAGGAAAAATAAAAAAATTATTTTATGTTATATTTTCAAAATAACTTCTAAGTCAATCAATCATTTTATTTCTTTTATTTTTACAGAGACAAAATTGATATTATAAAAATATAAGAATATGTAAGTTTTTTTTCTCTTTCAATTGCTCCACTTTTAGAAAGATTGAAAATAAAAGTTATAAGAGAAAATAAACTTCTCTCTATTTCTCTCTAATTAAATTATCCAAACAAATAAAAAAATTCATGTCTTTCAATTTCTTCTTTTTTTTTCTCACCAAATCGCTCATTCCAATAGTGTTGTAGTTGTACTCCATGCCACACCACAAACCAAATTTTCTTCAATTTTCAGCGTGTCGTGTTCATGTTTCTATATCACAGTCTCTCTTGTAGAATCGATTCTCGTCCCGCTTCGCACGTCGTACTATCAGCGTTTCACAGACCTCCGCTCTCTCTCTCTCTCTCTCTCGTAGAATCGATTCTCGCCCCGCTTCGCACGTCTTACTATCAGCGTTTCACAAACGTCTGCTCTCTCTCTCTCTCTATATATATATATATGTTATGAGTGTGTATAGATAGATATCTGTGACAAAGAAGAAGAATAAGAGATTGCAGAGTGAGAATACAGAACCCTAGAATTTCAAATTTGAGGCAAACTATGGAGGCGAATGGTCCCAAGGAAGAAGATAACCAGCGGCAGGTTATTCCTGGACCGACCAATCCGATGGTGACGCCTCTGCTATCAGATCTCTATCAGTTCACTATGGCTTATGCTTACTGGAAAGCTGGCAAGAACAACGAACGAGCCGTGTTAGTTCTTTTCTTCTTCTTCTTTTTTTCCCCTACGCAAATTTGCTTCTCTACTCTCTCTGTCAATCCTTATTATTCGTTTTGATATAGTTGTCAAATATCAATAACATTAATTGAGGGTTTTGTTTGTTGTGGACAAATTCAATTGGTCTAGACCCTTTCCTGTAGTTAAATTTTTATTGAAATAATTACAATTTGTGGTGACTAAGAGAGGAGAGGAGATTGATTTCTTGCACATACAGAGATGAAAAACACAAGGAAGGATGAATGTGAGAGAATTGAGAGTCTAAAGGGTCATGGCTATGTTCAATTAATGCAAGTATGTTATATGATAGAAAATATCTTGCTTTAAATTTTTTTGACTCATCTACACATATTTGTTAGGAAAATGATATTGTTCCAGAACTTGTATACAGAATCTTCCATCAGAATGACGTGTTGGTAACATTTTTATAATTAAAATTGATCTTGATGGGTTATTTGTTTCAAAATGATAGTCCCACAATTTAGTCACGCCATTCTGTATAAATTTAGGGTAAACTATCTATACTTAATTCCTATCAAATTCTATTGAAAATAGTAAAATCGTGGTTAAAAATAAATTTTTGTGACAATTTTTTTGCATATGTCACTAAAAATTGACAAACAGTGACTTTTTTTCACAGTTTTTATAAGTTGTCACTAAAACTTATAATTAGTGACGTTTTTATGTGTTGAATTTTTCAAACTGTCACTGAAGGTTAAAAATTAATGACTTTTTTGTGACAATTGTTTTAAATTGTCACTAAAATTTATAATTAGTGAAATTTTTTGTGATAATTTTTAAACTGTAGTTGAAAATTAACAATTAGTGACATTTTTTAGTAGTGATTGATGAAAAATACCATTAATTATCATAGGACCTATTGGACAATAAGTCCACCTATTAGACCTACACGCAAGCCTCCCTAAATGTTTTGAATTTTTTTTTTCTTTTGTACAAACTCTATTTATTAACATTGGGAAGTTGGTGTTACATCAACGCATGCTTCACCTGTGGAAATCATATTTGATGCTACTTCTATAATTGTACATTGGTTTCACGTTGCTTTTAGGAAGTGAGAGCTTTTAGAACAGGTCTAGCAAACTTGATCATGTACTCATTACTCACCTACTTATTAAATAGATGAGCCTTGACCATGACTAGAGGTATTGTTGAATATGAAGTTATATATGCACATTTGTTGCACCGTATGACTTTAAATGATCAAGCAACTTGTGTAGAGGTCCAACAATGACTATAGATAGATGATTTCTGGAAACCCTTGCTGAAAATCAACTTTATGAATTAGAATTAGTTTTTTGATTTTTGGCTGCCAGTAGCCATTGAAATTTAAAGGGTGTTGCGTAAGTGTCTATCCAAAAGTACTGGGAAAGCAAATCAATTTTTGATTTGACAATACACACACCTATGCTATGGGTGATCAAGCAAGAGAAATTTGACCATCGAATTGGAGAAATTATGAGGATATGAATCCAGGAAGCTGCCTCCCCCCAACAATTAATAAGTTAATTACTTAATGAAAAAGGCATCCTCCCTCAGAACTTGTGACATTTTCTCTACTGGATTGTTCACCATTTCTATAGCCCCCTGCAACAGATTGTCTCGTGATAGCTACCAATCCATGGGCAACTTGTGTTTTCTGGAAAGAGAACAATAGAGAAACCTGCTCTCTTATGCATTCTTTCAAACTTCTAAACTTATTATGAACAATAAATATTATTGACTACAAACATATCCATTCAGTTTAATGTTCCCCCCCAAAAAGCTCTAAACTAGGGAGACAGAGAATGGGGGCTGGTGATTTTGGTCATCTCCAGATCCTATGCGACTCTATATTACATTAGTTAGGCAATTTGAATTGAATAGTATAGGTCTTGCAGTAAATTGTCATACTGTTAGTCTAAATTTGTGCAAGTGGAATTTACTGTTTGCCTCGTGACATGGTGAATAATTTTCTTTATCTCCAGTTCTTTATTTTCATAAGATGTGTGGAGCTCCAGTTTCAGTCATTTTCTATCATGGATGATATGTATATGTAGGTTGGTTTTTAAAAGTGCAGGTGTGGTATGGATTTTGTCTTCATTTCTTGCTGGACAACATTTAGTGAAACCTTCAATGCAAAAGCAACTATGTCAGCACTTGGGTTTCATTTTTTAAAGGAAACCAAAATTTGTTATTGAATGTAAATTTGGGTATTTCCATGTCATGCAACTGCCTTTTGCACTTTGGGCAATGAATCTGAGATAAAGTTAAACTGGCACAATGTTATTCCTACTTAAAAATTTTAAACAGTTTTCTTTCCTATATATACTATAATAAGCCCTTAGAGTGAAGAGCTGCCATGTGATGAGCCTTAGAGTTTTACTTGGTAATCTTTGTCCATTTTGAAGGGGTATCCTGTTAGTTTTTCCCGTCATTTTTTAATCTAACCCTGTTCTTTCCATGCTATGAAGCTATCCTCTTTGGGGCTATATCCTTTTGGATACTTCTAATAAACCCATAATTTCTAACGTTTAATATGTTCCAGGTTCGATTTATATTTTCGGAAGAACCCTTTTGGCGGTGAATATACAATTTTTGCTGGTCTTGAAGAGTGCATAAGGTTCATTGCTAATTTTAAATTTAAAGAGGAGGAGATTGCTTTTATCCGGGCATCCTTGCCTAAAACATGTGAGGTAAAGTAATTTCATTAGTAACTAGTAATAAACTAGTGGTCATATACTTATGTTTGTTCTTCTTTGGTATCTATGGGTAAATAGTAAAAGCCTTTCAAGTTTTCTTTTCACATTTAATTTGTCTTTCAAAGGGAATTTTCAGTATAACTGACAACCCAGTTTAGAAAGATTTTTAATTTTTCAAAATATATAGGTAAAATGGGCTGAGTTACACAATCCCTACGAACACGCAAAAATATTTACATTTTTTATGATGTCTCAGCGATTTGTGCACAGTAAAGCTTTGCTGTGGAACATGGGAAACTGGACATTGCTGTAAACGCATATTTATGGGCATATATACAGTTGAAAGTAGCAACCTAAAAGTAACTGCAATCTAATAATATGTGATGTCTAAACAATAAGCTAACACTTGAGAGAATTTTAAACGAGTGATTCTTGCACAATGCTGGGATGTATGTGAGGTACAAAATGGATGTGGTTGTTGACCTGTCTTAATACATTCTTGTATTAGTCTGACGAGTTTGTGGAAACATTGTCATTTTGAGAATTATGCATACTCTGGAGTGAGCGAGATGCAGAATTATGAATACAAGAAGAAATCAAATATAAGGCCTTGTTTGGTTTCTCTCTTGAGAGACAATTTTTTAGAAAAAAGTTCAAAAATTTGTTTGGTTGAAAATGTTTTTAAAAAAAAAAAATCCAAAATCACTTTTCTCTCTACTGTACATCAATCAATCACTTTTTCTCTCACCTCTCTCATTCTCTCACATCCTACACATCAATCAATCACTTTTTCTCTCATACACATCTATTCAACTACAAAAAAAAAAAAAAAATTAAATCATTCCAAACTCAAAAACTATTTTCAAAACATACAACCAAACAAATTTTTAAATTTTGTAAACTCTTTGCAAAAATTATTTTTCAAAATTGTTTCACAAATACAAACCAAACATGGCCTAAGTTTTCCTATATGCTAACTATTTCGTCCAGTTGCATTCTCACCAATCAGACACCTGTTTACTAAAATTATCCTATGCTAGAAAATGTGTTTTTTCTGCTGGTACTTTAAAACAATTTATGAGATATTATGCTGCTGTTCATACTTTATTAATCCATGACTCGTAGTTCTAATCTACCTGTATAAGTGTTTTGCTAATCAGTGCTGATTGATGAACTATAGGATGGCTTCTATGATTATCTTAGAGGAATTGATTGTTCTGATGTTGAAGTATATGCTGTTTTGGAGGGTTCTGTCGTTTTCCCGAAGGTACCTCTCATGAGAGTTGAAGGGCCAATTGCTGTGAGTACCTATTCACTTCTCCTTTCTACGTGATGATTGCTGGAGAATTGTTGTTATGCTCTGATGAATGAATACCTACAAAGCTTTCTCTTTGTTCAATGTTAAACTTAGAAACCATTTTAAATGTTGCTAATATTCTTCATCATCATCGTGATACATCTTATGACCTTTTTGTTTTCTGTTCTTTCAGGTGGTTCAACTGCTGGAAACTCCATTTTTGAATCTTATAAATTATGCATCACTAGTTACCACAAATGCTGCAAGGCATCGTTCTGTTGCTGGAAAGTCAAAAATTCTACTTGAGTTTGGGCTTCGACGAGCGCAGGTTGTTGAGGTTTCTCTTTGATTTGAATAACTTATCAGTGTATTCAATTTCAATATATTCTGTACCTTTTTTTTCACATTTAGGGGCCCGATGGTGGAATAGGGGCATCAAAGTACAGTTATCTTGGAGGATTTGATGCAACAAGGTGATTCTTGTTTGAATATTAAATTATCACTTCGAAGCTGTGGTTAAGAATCTTATTCATTTGGGATTTCATATCACTTGTTGTGTTGGATGCTGTTTACTTTATTGGTCAGAAATTAATTTCTAAAACGACCTTTCCAGGTTGATCTTTATCTAGATTAATTAATTATTATTTTTTTAATTGAGTGTGGCTTTAAATCAATTTCGCTTTATTTGTGAATTTGGGATTGATTTAGATTCTGAATCTACTCAAAATTTGGAATATATGGTTAATAGGCAGGATTATTCCACCTACCTGCCTACTTACAATGGACTGAATTAAGTGTGAAATGCTACCACCCTCTTTTTAGTCAAGGTAATGCTTGCCTTTGGCACCTAGGCAGCGCCAGAGTAGAGGCTCATAGAATGCACATTTAAAATTTATAAAAGAAAAAAGAAATGGATTTTCTTTTCAGATAAATGGGCCACTGTTATTTATTTAAAATAATAATAATAATACAGAATAGTCCAATGCAATGGTTTGAAACATCAAATAAAGTGGCCAACTTATTTTGCATAATTAATTATATTCAGGAAGCTTGATTCTGTGATGGAGTATTCTTTAAGTCATCCTACCTTCTCTCCCTTTTTCCCCTGCTTCTGTTGCCACACGTGTATGAGCATGGAAGAGCTCTCAATTTACTTTAGTCCAACAATTGCTTTAATGGGGGAGCTATTAATGTAAGCTTGAGTCTTGACCTAAAGCTGGAAGACATTCTCTTTGTTTGGGGGAGCTATTAATGTAAGCTTGAGTCTTGACCTAAAGCTGGAAGACATTCTCTTGGTTTTTGGTTCTTCTTTGGTAGCTTTCAGGCAATCTTCATTCTGTGACTTAATTGACATGCTCCATTTTGTTAAAATCTTTGGCTTTCTTTGCCTTTTTGTATACCTCTTTTGTGCGTGGGCTTTATCGCCTTTGTTATCTAGTTAAATGTTCTATCAAGGAAAAAATCACTTTTAAAAAATAACAATATTTATAGCATGAATCTTGCTATTAGCATCACATATTCTGCTAGCAGTCAAATGCTAAAATCTAAGTAGTATGGACACTTCTATGGATGAGGGGTGTCATGTTAGACACGACACTCTGCAGGCACTCCTAAAAGTGTATTTGACACTTCTTCAATGTGTCTTAATTAAAATTTTAAATTCATAATATCGGACACTTTGGCAACACTTCTTGAACTCTCCAAACACGACCTATGTGATGAATCTCTTTATAGTAATAATGTTTTGTGTTATTTTATAATGAATGTGTTAGTACACTTTTAATTTTAATGTTTTACAATTGTTTTGCATTTTTTAGAATGGAATTGTTACATGAATTATATCTTGATGTTTAAATTTTGAAATGTGGCTTTTTAATTTTTATTAGTGTTATGTTGCTTTTTTCATTACCTTTGAATAAATTATTTATATAGTTGACATATAATATTTGTTTATCAAAAAAAAAAAAAAATTTGACATGTAATAAATTTATAAAAATATAAATTTTTATCAGCGTGCCCATGTCTATGCTACTTAGGCTAACACCATAACTTGTGACCATTCTTTCAGTAATAATTAATTAAATAATTTAACATTGATCTGCAAGGCCATACAACTTAAGCTATTGTTGGTTCTCCTCCTTAATATGTTTTGTGCATGTGTTTTGCTACTAGTTTTTGCTTCAAATGTAACTCTAGGGGTGTGTGTGTGTTTTTTTAATTGGTCGCCTATTTAATTTTACCATTGTCATGTTGATAGAGGCAAACCCTTCCTGCTCCTTAAATCAAGATTTGTTGTGGTATCTTTCATTATGCATAGATTTGTAAATTTTTGTCCCTTGGAAAACTTTCACTACTGATCTCCTAACTTAGCACTGTAGCGTATGTTTTAATGTCTTAAAACCCAACAGGTGTGCATTACCCTTTGTGAGTGATTTTGGGATGACTAGACCTTATAATCCTTCTTATTGTTTTCCATCAACTGCTTGATCAAAGTAGATTTCAGTGTGGCTCATTTTACTTTTTGGGTTGTGTTGACAGCAATGTTGAAGCTGGGAGGTTATTTGGAATACCAGTCCGTGGAACACATTCCCATGCATTTGTTAGCTCATTCATGGTAGGTGTATAGCTTGCAAGAAATTTTCATACAAAAGCTTGACATTCATTAGGCGTATCTTATAAACAAATGCTTTATCCTAGACAGACACTGGCCAAATGTGTCATTCAACCCACTGGATATTATATTTTCAACAATTCAGGAAAAGGAAAGAGGAACACCATTTTCTGTCTTTGTTGTTCTATTAGGGTTGATACTCCCTGTCACATGAGTTTAATTAATCCAGTGATCTGCAGAGCCCTGATGAGATCATGGAGAAATCACTTCAAACTCGTGATGGTTCAAGTACTTGTGAGGATTTTGTTAGTCTGGTGCAGACATGGTTAAGCAAAATAAAGGTGCCCTGGCTTTTACCCAATTGCTTTATCAATTTCTTCTTTCATCTTAGATTCACTAACACATGGTTTATCCAGCAATTGTTCTCGTTATTCTTAAATATCCGTGTAATACTTCATCTGTAGCTATTAGCTAAACACAAAAGCAAGAATTCAAAAAGCGGTGTTACGTAACGGTTGCGGTGGTAAGCATTACCTGTTACACCCGCTTTTGCGATGTGATGGAAATTTATAACGGCCGTTTCGATGTTACATAGCGGCCATAGCGATACCGTTACGGCTCATTACATACCATTACAATATTCTAAATAGTTTTCTTTCCAAAAAAAAAAAAAAAATCTTACAAACAAAGAACAAATACTCAAGTGATCCAAATCCAAAGAAAAAATTTTATATGAATTTTTTTTCTTTATAATTTATTTTTTAATTTTTATTTTATTACATTTGCATGTAAAATAAAAAATATATAAACAGTGATTGTATTTATTTTTATAATCATTTCGTTTAATATTTAATTATAATTTTTTTTATTTTATTACTATAATGTGTCGTCTAAAAAATATCTTTAAAAAAAAATTTAGCAACTCAAAAATAATTTTTGTTTATGGCACAATTTTTATTTTTATAATCATTTTATTTAATACTTAATTGTAAATAATTTTATTTAGTTAGCTGTAAAGTGTTGTCTAAAAAAATGTCTTTTAAAAAAAAATCATTAGCTCAAAAATATTTTTTGTTTATGGTACAATTTTTTTTTTTAATCATTTCATTTAATAATTGTAAATATTTTTTATTCAGTTAGTTCAGGTGTTGGTCAAAAATAATTTTATAGACATTTAAAATCAATTATTGTCATTAACTATTGAAATAAAATGTAAAAAGCTCATTTTATAGTAATTTAAAAATATGAGATATATTAGATTATACTTAAAAACTAACTAAAATTGATTAAAATCTATTTTAAACCTTAATAAATGTGATTTTGAAGAAAAAAATGTATATTGGTAAGTTTTTTTCAAATTATGCGAAAAATTAAAAAATTCACTATTCTGGTTACCGCAACTATTACACTATAGCCTTTACACACCCTGCAACAGCAACCGCGCCACCGCAACCATTACCATGACCGCAACCACTTTTCGAAACCTTGGGCAAAAGTAAATATGATTTGAGCTACTGTGTGTTTTTGAGCTCAAGTGGCTTTCACTTTATGATATTTCCATTTGTCACTTCTCATTCTGTTCTGGATTACTTTTCTGCTTTTGAGACTACCTTTGCAGATAACCATTTAGTTGAG
Organism: Camellia granthamiana; assembly: GCA_036172215.1. Classification (NCBI taxonomy): domain Eukaryota; kingdom Viridiplantae; phylum Streptophyta; class Magnoliopsida; order Ericales; family Theaceae; genus Camellia; species Camellia granthamiana. The sequence goes on along the minus strand of CM069903.1, from coordinate 29,275,366 downwards.
CTAGCACACTATGCAAGACATGTAATAAAGAGTGCAATAATTTTTTATGTGCAATGCAAACTATGATAATGCAAACAGTAATTTTGAACCCATGCACTGGAACACTGAGAATGTCCATGCTTGCCTTAGAACTAAAATGAAAATTCTTATCTTGTATGATAATACATTGGTATAAGTTCATGTGATTCTAGTTTGTTAAAAGACCAGACAAATGTGGTGCTAGATAGTATGAATGCCAAAGTTGCATATTCATGCAAGGCAACCTTGAGTTCTGTAATTCTATTTTCTAACAAAGTGTTTCTTATTCCAATTGACCATTTTCTTGGGCATTGGAATTATTCATGAATGTAAGTGACTCTTCATATATATATATATAAATATATTCTAAGATATCCACCCATGGGTATTTCCACACCACATATTCATTCCAATTCTGAAAAAGTTCCACATTGCCACATACACGGCCATGCCTGTGAAAGATTTCCTTAGGATGTTCTCTAAGGTTTGGAACTGCATACTAAGGCTTAAGACATAGAAGAACAGAAAAAGAATTGATTTGTGAACGATCTTGGCGATCACCCTTCTTTGAAAGTCTAGTAGCGCAGTTTTTCTTTCTTGCTAATTAATTTATTTTGTCAATATATCATCTACAGATGTCAGACTCTTCAAAATTTGTGAAATACCCATGTTAGACAGTCGACACTTGGGTAAGGGTATGAGATGTGTATGATATACTTAGTTGGACATGCACCCAATATATATGTACAAGTAGTCGAGTTTAGTATATAATTAAGAGTAAACGTCCATTTTATACATAAAATGCTTTATTTAGTTTGTAAACATCATTTTACCCTTAAATATAAAAGTATTTAAGAAATATGAAATCTAGCTGTGTTCTGGTGTCCTTGACATGAGAATTGGATAAATCTGACATATAGACACATAACCTCATCTAACACCTGCCCCAGACCATGTAAACATATAAATAACCACTGCTTTGTTTTCATGTGATGACAAATAAACTTCTTTAACTTTTCTCTCCATTGTAAATGAAAAAAGTAGACTTTCAATTCAGGTAGGCATGCGTTTTTAAGTGTCTTGAATGTAAATATTATCAATTTATTTGTGTGCTTTATAACAGCACCTTTTTACTGTCTACTTTTGAGAAGATTTTCTGGCCTCTACAATAGGATTTTAAATAAATTTTGTTAGAGCCATGACAAACTTGAACTCAATTACTCTTTTATGTCTATTCCCTTCAGATGTGTTTCTTTTTTCCATTTTCTAATTTTTCTGTTTGTGAATACTTTTTCAGCGGTCACATGTATTACGCGGTATTTTTGGTGAGACGAATCAGAGCGAGTTAGCAGCTTTTACTTCATATGCCCTTGCATTCCCCAACAATTTTCTTGCTCTTGTAGACACATACGACGTAAGTATGAGCTTTTTAGATTAACCTTCTAATAGTTGGCATGACATTTTATTCTTATCTTCTTGATACCTAAATCTTTTGTCCATACTTTGTTGTTATTACCAAAAATTTGATCTGTAATGTGAAACTAATTTTTTTTTGCAATGCTTGGCCTACACATTTTTTGACCTAATAATTGTGTTAAGTTTGTTCATTTCATCTAAATTTTGGTTAGATAGGGTGCACAAGATTGTAAGTTCATTATCTAATTTCAGTTTCTCTTAATTTTATCTGATAAACTCTAGAGATCTGCTATTTAATTCAGGGTATTGATCATTTATTGATTGGTGGGTACTTGGGTTATTTCCTTAAAATATCCAACACCACCCCCATGATAGTTTGGTATCTCTGATGGGTTTAAGCTTTCCCTAGATAAACCATGAGCACCCTATATAAAATTAGTTGCTGATCTACAAAACAACTATAAGCTGGAAGACATTCTCTTAGTCTGAGTTTTGTTTCTTCGTTGGGATCTGTTAGGAAATCTTCATTTTGTGACTTAATTGGCATGTTCAATTTTGTTGATAGCGTTGGCTTTCTTTGCCTTTTTGTATACCTCTTTTGTACTTGGGCTTTGCCGCCTTTGTTATCTTGTTAAATTTTCCTTTTGAAGGAAAAATGTGAACATCAGAGTCTGATCATAATCATATGATAAAGAATCTCATTTATAAAAGTCTACCAAAAATAACCCAATGTTTATAGCATGAATCTTGCCATTAGCATCACATATTCTGCTAGCAGCCAAAGTCGTCTTCTTCTAGTTTTGTATAGTTGGTTGGAGGGTAGGGTAGATCCGGATTTATTTGTGTTTTTAGATTTTTTAGATGAGGTGATTGGTTAGCCCTTGTTTTATTGGTTCCCCTTTCTAGGGTGGTTTTCTTGTATTGGTTGCATCATCTTGATGCTTTCTTAATAATATTTGCTTACTTATCAACCAAAAAAAAAAAAAAAAATTCTGCTAGCAGTCAAATGCCTAACTAAATAATTTGTGGTCATTCTTTCAGTAATAATATTCAGTATCTTAACATTTGCTTTATGTTGCTTCAGATTGGAAGTGAGATAATGTTACTTCGTTTTGTTTATTCATGAGCATAGTACAATTTCACTTTTGTGCAAGCCATACTTTATTCATATTGGTGCGCTAATATCAATCTTCGTTTTCTTTAGTATAACAACATTCATTTCATTTTACCAGGTTATGCGAAGTGGGATTCCTAATTTTTGTGCAGTTGCTCTAGCCCTCAATGATTTGGGGTATGTGCAGAAGTTCTATGCATGTATAGGCATCATTGCTTTGTGGAAACACGGTTTTTGATGTGATACCAATTTTTTCCCATTTCTCTTCATGCTTGAGATAACGTATCTAGTGTATTTTGTTTGAAATGTGTGTATTTTTTTTCAAAAAACAATCCTCATTGCCAACTCGAAATGGAGGGTGTAAGCATTTATAATATAGTGATTGTGGTGAGGTGATGCTTAGTATTAGCAGTGATACTCTTGTTGTAGTAGGTTGCCTGTATTATTTAATAACTAAAGTTACCGATTAACTATTGTTAACTCAGTGCCTTGTTACTTTTATGAAGTAAACATCTTATGGAAAATAATTATAATTAAACTTAATACAAATGTTTGTACCGTGGTTTGAATTACTTGTTCAATTGAGATGTGTTTCGTTATCTGTTCTGATGTTTCTGTTCTTTTCCTGCTCCCCATGGACTACATTCTACAGTATCACATAATTTGAGCAACCTGTAAAAATGCCTATTAGAATTAATGTAAGAGTATTGCATGTTGCTAGAAGCTAATGCACACTACAAATATAATTCATAATGATCTCATTTTATTTTGTAGTTATTTGATTGATGTGAAAAGATGAATGTTGTATTAGCACAATTCTGCAAAACATATTCATGTTGATGAAGTACCTAAACTTTGCAATAGCTCATAATATAACAATATAATGTTTTTCTTAGTGTGACATTGCTATACATATTACAGTTTGTCTATTGACACTTTTTGCCAATGTGCCGCTTTCTTTGTTTGGCCATTTTCCTCCAAGATTTGAGCATTGTTGTTTACATTATCTTTTCCCTATTACAACTCTCTTCCCCTCATTACCATTATTTTTTTATCTTCAGGACTTGCAATTATTTATTATTTATTATTATTATTTTAACTGTATAGCTTATTAATGTGCAGGTATAAAGCAATAGGCATTAGGTTAGATTCTGGCGACCTCGCGTATTTGTCTTGTGAGTCCCGAAAGTTCTTTCGCACTATTGAGAAGGAATTCGGAGTGCCAGATTTTGGAAAGATGGGTATTACTGCAAGTAATGACCTCAACGAGGAAACTTTAGATGCTTTGAACAAACAGGTAAATATCTCTAGTTTAATGGTTCCATCATGTTTTCCTTTTTTCTGTTTATTGATTGTCAGAAGGTTTAGTTATGGACTTAAATATTTGTATTCAAGTGATTTTTTTCCTCCACAGGGTCATGAAGTTGATTCATTCGGAATTGGAACATATCTGGTTACATGTTATGCTCAAGCAGCTTTAGGTTGTGTTTTCAAGCTTGTTGAAATAAATAATCAGCCTCGTATCAAACTTTCTGAAGATGTTTCAAAGGTTTGATCATGCAATGAATTATTTCAGTGGCCTTATCTTTTATATCATAAAGGTTGACTATTTGTGGTTTTAGGTCTCTATTCCATGTAAAAAACGGTGTTACAGATTGTATGGGAAAGAAGGTTACCCACTTGTAGATATAATTACTGGAGAAAATGAGCCACCTCCAAAGGTATTTCATCTGCATGCTTTGTACCTATTAATATCTCTGTGGATGTTCCATTTAGATATTTCGCATTTTTTTATTTTCTCCCGATTATCTGAGATGTGCACCACAAATTCAGGAAAGCTGATGAGTTTTGGCTAGTACAAGAAGTACCTCACCCACTACCCTGTCATAGAATTTCATACTTCTGGGTGGGATCTACAATTCACCAAACTATCTAAAAATTTGGCTGAGAAAATAATAATTGATTTCAATTTCACATTAGAAAAGAATTTCTATTAGTTACTGAGAAACTGTCAATTTTTACCTTTGCACCTTTGAAAGTTCTAGAGTTATTTTAGACATTGTATGGGCAATAAACATTTGAATGGGACTCTATATGTCAGAAGCTGGAACATATGATAAAATGACTGCTTATGCTTCTGTTTTATGTAGTTATAGAATGAAATCAATATCCGTTTGCATGCAAGAGAGGTTCATATGCATCATTTTGGTCATTTCCTATTCAGCTTTTGGGGGCAATTGGTTAACATGGTATTACTACTTCTGTTCTAAAAGGTCCATGGTTTCAGTTTCCTCGTATGTTTTTGTACGACATTATATCTGTTACTCTGCACTTTAGTTCGTTTGTTAGGATGGCTCTTTACATGTAAGAGGAGATTACATTAGTGAGAGTGTGTGTGAGAACTTAATATGTATTGTTGGGCCCTTCACATATCAAGTTCTTTCATATATCAAATGTATATACACAAAAATAGATACATGCATGTGTGTACTTGTGGGATATATGGTTAGTAGAGACTAGAGGGATCATATATGGTTATGCAGGATAATCAACCCATACAACCAATGTTCCTGATTCATCTTCAAACTTGGAAAGCTTCCTTAGTTGTATAAACTGCAGTCTTCTCTCAGTTTGTTACCATCGTGAACTATTGAGTCCTGACTCTTCCTTGTACCCTATTAAGTGCTTGTTATTCAGGGGTTTATATAGTAACTTCTTAAATTGAGTTATAAACAGATCTGTGTCATTTTATTTTGCAGGTGGCAGAACGGATTCTGTGTCGCCACCCATTTAATGAATCGAAGAGAGCATATGTGGTGCCACAGCGTGTTGAGGAGCTTCTGAAATGTTTTTGGCCAGGGAGCCCAGGTGAGAGTTTGGGCATATTGAACTTAGATCTTCGAACTACTAAATGCATAATTTTGTGCTCTTATTATAATCATTATATTTCTAGTAGCAGAAACAATGTGTTGTGTGAGTTGGATGTATCAGATTTTCCACATTTCCTTGTAATTTTCTTTTACCCCTCCAAATGTTTTCTCAAATCCAAGATCCAAACACAGCCTATCTTATTTATTAACATGGCCATTTTTTTTATCTTTTATTCATTTACTTAACCGTCTTATTTTACTTGTCTCCACATCTCTGAAGTTAAAAATGTTTGCAATAATAGATTACATGGTTAACAATTTTATTTATTTATTTTTAATTTGGGAGATGAAAATTTGTTTTATAAGAATTTTCTTAACAATAAATAATATACCTTGTTCAAACAGTTTGCGACAGATTATTCATTTTGCTTACCACTTAACCTTCTTGTTGCCTCTTGAAGATAAACCACGAGAAGAACTACCACCGCTTAAAATGATTAGGAACCGTTGTAGTAACCAGCTGGAACAAATGCGACCTGACCACATGAGGAGATTGAATCCAACACCTTACAAGGTATTAAAAATAAATCTCTTGATTTTTTTTATTTGGTAAACCCGGAATCCATAACTCGGGAGAGATTCTTTAACTGCAACAAGATTTGAACCCTAAACCTCATTAGGAGCAAGAGTTTTCATCAGACGTTAGCCCAGTGGCCAAAATTCGTGTTCCTCAAATAGAGATCACGACCAAAAATAAAAAAATATCTTGGTTGCATGACTCATTTATGTCTGTTCTACAATATTCCTGTGCAGGTTAGTGTAAGTGCAAAGTTGTATGACTTCATTCATTTCCTATGGCTCAATGAGGCACCTGTTGGGGAGTTGCAATGAGGAGGGCGCAATGGACAATTTACATTATGGAATCGCATGGAAGTGATGATTTCAGTGGAGTTGGGAGAGCTTCTTCAAGCAAAATCAGGATTTTATACACATTTCAATTTAGATTGATAGATAAACGCTTGTGATTTTCAATAACTGTGATTTGTTTCATCTTGTTGTCTAGTAAACAATAATAGTAACAGTAATGATATGAATAATAAATTATAATGTTTGCTTAAAATATTCTTACACAACTATTAAGTAGCCAATGGATGGTGTTACAAGCAATAGCTTCAGAAGCAATTAAAACAGTTTGCCATCCAGTTCTCATTGATTGGACTCATAGCAAAAGATGCATTTGATGAAGCTCGTCATGAGCCAAGTTTTTTATATAGGTCTCTAGCATAAAAACTTACCAAGTTGAGTTGAAAAAATTAACTACTTTCAAAACATATTGAAACTACTTATTTACATTAATAAGCCTATATCAAGAACAAACTTTCACAAGTCAAACATAAATCAAACTCAAATAACCTAGAAAGATTTGCATCCTTGAAATTAGCATCAGCTTCAACCTCATGCTAGTTCAGATAATCACACTGACAGTCAATATATTATCCATATCAAATTTCTCAAAATCAAGTCTAGACATGCACAAGGAACCAGATTGCCAGACCTGAAAAGACCACACTACACGAAAAAACACCACCTATGCCAGTAATCCAAGCCAACAAATAAGAAACACATTTCATTTCATGGCCACCATAACCATCACCAAATTGGGTGACAAAGCCCTAGAAATTTATAGGGTTGGATGGAAGGAATGATAGTCTCAGAGAATAGGAAACAAGGGATATGCTTTTTTCAGTCACACTTCACTTACAAAGCATTGCTGGCCTTGGATTTGTAGTAATCAATGAAATAAACGAAAACTCACTATGGTGGCCCATGGTTAGTTAATTTTCCTCCAATATTTACAAAACCGTGTAAAAGAATCATATCAACGTCTTTATGTTACATTAAGCGGTCAAATTGTGACGATGAGATCCTTCAGCTGCACCCACCCAAAGGCACATCGGTCACGGATCCTTTGTGCTGTTGATGCCGCCAAATCAACCAGTGGCCGGATTCTTGCAAGCTCCTTTTCTACTGGTATCCTGATGTTTTGCTCCACCTGAAACTCCCAATAACATGACAAGGTCAAAGTACTATTATTTGAAATATTCTCCGGAATGTGGGGTGACAATTTTGCAATTAAAAGCCAAGGATTTATTTTTTATTAAATATTGAGAAAGCAACAAATATTTTTCTTGGTTTCAACCCTGTGACGAAGAAGGAATTGGAAAAGGCCCTGATCTTGATTGGTTTTCTGTTCTCATTTAGTCACATCATTTTGCACAAAAATTCTGTAGGGCTATTCTATTCTCATGGTTAAGCCCAAATAGTACAGGCAGATAATAGAACTAACTGATGAAAGATACTAACCTTGTCAATACAGCGTACGGTATCCAAGACATGGCAGAAATAAGTAAGCTGTTTGTACAGATCCGCTTCCGTGTACTAATAATGCCAGGAATATGTTTAGAGAATTTAAGAGTAAATAAACAACAGAAGAAATTCTAGGACTATATAGTTTGAACTTAATGCAAAAGAGGTGAAAACCTGTCTTATGAGATGCCCATTACAACGAGGATAATTGGGACAAACTGTTCCTCTTTCAGAATCACCAATTACCCGCAAGTTCAGACTACGAGTTGTGTACTTGCAAGTTTCATCATCACACTGAACACAAAAATTACCAACTAGTCAAATCAAAAATTGCCGCTGGACTCGTACATTACTACTGCAGCACGATGATCCATAACACATACCGTCATTAAACCTTTGTAGTATGCTGAAATGAACCCTTCTGCTTGCCTCTTGACCTAACAGATGTTGGCAGATAATCAACCTCAAACCCAATATATGCATTTCCGAGCAGTATAACAAGAAACCTTGTGAACTAGAGGCAATGCAAAATGACCTCTAAATAGGCCCGTGTTAAGAAATTGTTGACAGCATAATGAATCTCAATCAATTGCATCAAGATCTTATAAATCAAAATCTTAATCTTAGTGCCCTTAAAAATTCAACATTATTGAAGCTTATAGCATAAAACAGTCCGGAATCAAATCTGATCATAATAAATAAATAAACAATTAGACTTGGTGTGGGTGTTTGGAAAGTGAGTTTTTATGTAAGTTTTTTTAGTTGTAGAATATTATTGGATAAAAAAATTTTAGTGTTTAGGAAGATAGTCGGGTTTTTTTGTGGTTGGATGTGATGTTTGTGAGAGAAAAAATGAAATGATTATGAAATTGGATGTGATATTTTGTTTGGATTTGTTTTTTTTTTTTATTTTGAAAAAAGTGTCTTTTAGTGAAAAAAATAAAAAAAAAAACCCGACACACAAACTTCCCAAACACCACCTTTGTAGGTGGACTGGATAATAATTGAACTAGATTCTCTATGGAAACAAATCTACTTGTTCAAAATAGCATAATTCAATAGATACCTGATTGGCTATCAGTGCTGAAGATATTCTGCCCAAATCACCTTCCTCTGGGCATTTAGGACAACACAAATTGCCCCAGAAATTTTGAGAGGATTCCCCTCCTGCATGTGAGTCTGTTTGTTTTTCGCTGATTAATGTACGTACAGAACTAAATACGGCTGGACAGTCAAATGTACTAGAACAGCTGGGACATGACAAATGCAAAGGCTCACAACCTCCATATCTGCAATTCAGTTCAACTCAAGCATCCATCATTATATTCTTAAATCAGGGGGAAAAAAACAACTATACTAATACATTTGCATAAAATTCAGTACATAATCAGAATTTAAGATTTTTTTTTTTTTTTTTTGGAAGTGAATTTAAGAAATTGTTGGAATGGCATTCCAAAAAAAAAGAAAGAAAGAAAGAAAGAAAGAAGAGCGTGAATGGGAAAAAAAATAGTAAGACAAGTGGAGAAGATACTGGAATGAACGGGGAGAAGGTAAAAATAAACCTAATCAGTGCTGGATGCTTGGACCATTCAGGTAGTTACAAAAATAATTCCATGTTTATTATTCAGACAGCTTTTTTTTTTTTAATATATATATATGGATAAGAAATCTGGGCATTGTTGCAAGGATTTGGAGATTTGCAGAAAAACGTTCATATGAAGAGCAAATACAGCACCTCTTAGATAAGAAAGGATTACCTCTCATCATCATCCACCGCACACAAAAGTAAGTTGGAAGAATCATTATTGACACCTTCACTTGATTTACTTTGAAACTGAGAATCAGTTGTTTGCAATGTTAATTATAGATACCATGGCAACAATTAGTTAAGTGAATATGACACAAGCATGAGAACATGTTATTTACCTTGGATGAGTCAAGCCCTAAACAGTCAGCCAAACGTGCTGGGCTCGTACCTTGAATTGACGCACACAGACGTGATACAACAGGATGAATCTGTTCATAATAAACCAATGCTTTTAAGCAAGGTGAGACATGAAAGTGATACTAAGTACAAACCTAGCATTAGTCACTACAGATCAATTGTATAGAAAGCCCAACCTGCTGTGACAGGTAATAATCAATGTCAATCATCCATTTTTCATTGTCTCTTTTCAATTCATCAGGATGTCTTGCCCGCTGAGCAATCCCTACGGAAGTACCTGAACCAGCCCCCTATTGACAAAAATGAATGAAAACATGGTCATCAAACATTGTTTCAATTTTGTGAGAACCATAATATGGTAGAGGTTTAGTGACAATTATTAGGCAGAAAACAGACAAAAAAAAAACTTTCACAACAAACCTGCTCGCAGCAAATTACATAAGGAACTGTATCACCGGCAGAGCAACCACTGGAGTAACCACTTCTCTTCAGTCTAAGTGCAACCTGGAAAATGACCCATGCACAAGTTAATGTTAGCCAGATAAAGTGGAAGTGAAGGGGGAAAAAATAAAAGGAAGAAGGATGGTTCCAAACGAGATCAAAGTAGTTTCCAGGACTTACTTCAACATGAGGTTGGTTTTTGCCATCTGGGTAGGCTTCTGGCGGTTTAGTTAACGACTTTGTGATGACATATTTCTCTAGTGCTATTTGTCCATTCCTCATATCCTCTTGTACCTGTTTAACTTGCACAGATAGTGAGACCACTAAATTCTACAATTGATAAATGCCTAGTTTTAGAGCATGACTTTGCTAGCAAATTCAACCTGCACTACAGCAAACAAATAAGGTATTCTAGCCGACTGCAACAGATGATTAGGTCACAAATGTTATAGATAAAGGCATTTTGAAAATCTTAAGCAGCTATCCAGAGTTAACAAACACAATCAAAGGCATTTTTGAAAATCTGAAAGCACCTATTCTGTGGCTAAGAAGCACGGATACAAATGCAGACACGGATGTGGACACGGGACACGGCAATTTCAAAAAAATGAAGACACGGACTCAGCAATAAAATATGTTTTCATATATTTTTATTTGCTATCTAGATTAATATTACATCCACAAACAATCAATATTAATAAAAACTAACTCTAATTCTATCTTTTTAAATTAACACTATAGTTTATATCTTTTTTTTTATGGATGATCTATTAAGTATTTAAATCTATAAAAAAAATAATAAACATTCACCATTCATCAAAAGCACTAAATAACATGGGAAGAAAGACAACTTGGCATGTCCCAAGTGTGTCCCCGAAGTGTCCCGACGTAATTAAATTAATTAAATAAGGAGATACACCATGTGGTGTGTCCCAGACATATGCCCGAAGTGTCTGTGTGTCCCTAAGTGTCCGTGTGTCCGACACGGATACTGCACTTGTTTTGAAATGTCGGTGTGGGCTATGGCCTTGGATCACAATTGTTGGGCAGTTGATAGTCATGCAGCAAAGTAGCACCAAAAACCATAAAAAATGAGTAAGCACATTATCATGGTCTTACCTTCATGAGAGCACTGTGTATTGATTCAACAACATCCTCACATGACCTGTAAGCAGAAGAGCAATGCAAATGATGAGGCTTGGAGAAGTAACAGAGATTTTGCTTGAATTACCAGTCAACCACTCACACACACACAGAAGTAATAGATGCATATATATACCCTCCGGAGAGTATTTGACTTAGGCAGAAATCTCCCAGTTCCTTTGATAGCAAGCTCCAGTCACGACGAACCATATCAAGACCTTTCCGTTCAATAACCTGCCCCAAGAATGCAATTCACCAGCATACACTGAGAATACATATTTTGAACAAGTTCAAAAAGTCCAAGAAAAATAAATAGTTTAAAAATCTACCTCATATGGTGTTCCATCCTTAAACTGCACTTTGACAGCTGCATATTTCTTTTTCTTGAGAAGCAGCATTCTCTTGTACAAGCCATCTAGGTCAATTTCTAAACACCTATATTTTTTGTTGACCTAAAACCAAAGAGATAGGAGAGACTTCAAACATCCATTGCAACAAGAAATTCATCATAACGTTTTTGAAAGAGTATATCCAGTTTCACAGAAAACATGTTCTATAGAGAACAAGAGGTCCAGATATTCTCTTTAGATTATCTAAACCCTCATTTCATTTTATTTTTTTTGTTGTGTGTGTGTGTGTGTGTGTGTGTGAATTATAAATGTGTTCTTTTTCCTGGAGGTCAAAAAATGCAAGTGCTGGGTTTTTTAAATCATATTTCTGGGTATGAGTTGAATTTTAAGTATGACCATGTGCCAAGGGGATAATGAAGAAATTGCAACCTTGGTGAGCAATGGATGCTATGTGCAGTGTTTAAATCACAAAATGGAAAAATCAAGTGATTCAATTTTAGTAAAGCACAAATGGAAAGCTCAGGAAATTCAATTTTAGTTCAGTAAATTATTTGCTGACTACCTACCTACCTTGAATCTGTTTGTTCGATTAGAGGAAAAAAATAAAAATAAAAGAAAATAATGCAATGAATTTCAATTTACAACCAAATCTCACCTCTTGGATGACCTTCCCTGCAATCGCCTTACATTTTGCAACATCATCAAGTCCACTATAAATCATAATTGAATCTGTATCACCATAGATCACCTGCCAGGTAGAATACAATACATGATTTAGAAGCCAAAGTATTTTGATGACTGAAATCAGAAAAAGGAGACGCGAGTTGAAATAATACATTAAAAAAATATGAATCTCAGCATTTAAGAAATAACCTCTAAGTTTAAATTATTCTGAACTAGATCAACAGTACTTTGTAGGATCTCCCTTCCCTGCACAACAATGATGTAAGTTGCTTGAAACTAAAACAAGAAAACAACATTCAGCCAAAATCTGCGGACTTAAGCAAAGTTAATTATCAGCATCAAATTAAAAGTCCTACTTGTAGTGTTATCAGCTCTGCAAGCGGTTTTGCATAGAATCTGGAATTGGAAAAACCCAGGCAACCATACATACTGCAGGTGGGGAAAAAATTAAAAAAGAGTAATCACTCACACAACAAACAAGAGCTACAGTGAGTTACAATGAGAAGCAAAAGAAAATGCAAACCAAGTGAAACAGAAACCTGTTTGCAGTGAGTTTCAGTGCTTGCTGTTGTATGTCAAGCTGCTGGACCTTAAGACCAGATGCGTTCTTTAGCCATGACTTCACCATTCTCCTTCTCTCAACCAAATTTTTCAGCAACTACAATAGAGTATGTGAATTAATAAATTAAATAAATCCACTCGCCATTCTTTGACTGACTAAACCAATGAACTTCGTCAAAATCAAAAACCAAAAACAGAGCCTAGTGTGGAACAAAAAAAGAAAGAAGCTCAAATGCAAGGAACACGATGAGCATTGCATTTTCCTGAAAGAAAACAACTAAAACTCTATGGTATTCAACATATTAATAAATATAAATAAAAATAAAATAAAATAAAAAGACACGTCTAGAACTGCTGAAAAATAAGTGCAGCGGTAGTAGCTACAAATTCCATTCTCATGATGCATAGGAAGAAGACTAATGCCTTGTGTGCAGTGTATTCCACAAGCCCCCAAAATGGAGTAAAATGAATTTCTTTTCTCCAAAAACTAGGCCACCCAAACACTTATCAAATTATTGTGCATATTTTTATATAAAGCATATATTGCATGTCTTATCCAATAGCAATTTTTTTTTTTCAGTCAAGACAATCAAAGTTCAGAGAGTCTGAATTCACTGGTCTCTAAGAACAATGTCACATAAGATATGAAAAGAAAATAAAGCAGAAACATAAATAATAATAAGTGTAAGGATAAATTTGTATATATACAAGTGACCAAAAACATAGCTCAGCAGGGGGGAACAAATTTTGGTAAACCCTATCAGACTACTCATAACGCCCTTGTAATGGTTTAAAATGGCAGCATGTTAAGAGAATGAAGGCATTTCATATGGTAAGCAAAGCCTTTTCAAGTGCAAATGGGCAATTCGATGAATCTGGATTTTGGATAACCACAAATTGATGGCATTAAGCCCCATAGTTGTTTAATGTTTATTTGGCTAAGAATATATATATATATATCAAACGAATATTAGTGATGCTCGCCAAATTCCTGCACAACACAAGATTTTATTGAAGCTATGAATCCTAACATGAACCTTTCCTTTTAAATTGAAGTTACATCCTTTACATTTCCTTGCATCTACTCAGACAGCCAAATTTTTATGTTTTCGTGATCAATAGTAGAGATCCAATCTCCTCAACATGATCATCATAAAAAAATAAAATAAACATCAGCAAAATACCTCTGGTAAAACCCCAGTCTTTTTACTAGATGGTAAATGAGGAACTGATCCATCTGGAAATCTCTCAACAGTTGTAAAGCAGATATTGTATTCCTGTTTTAAAAATTAAAAATAAATTAATTAATTAAATAAATTAAAAAAAAAAAAAGCATGAATGCACAGAATGTTTAAAATATAAAATATTGTCAATTGATATTCAACAAAGAGATCAAAAACAAAAACACGAATAGCTTGTTAATTTACCTGAATGATAGAAGGGTAAAGACTATTGAAGTCCAGAAGTAAAACATACTTGTCATACAATCCTCTTTTTGGCTCCAAGACCAATCCACCTAAATAAGAGGGTCCTTTCTTAGCTTTTCCATGATCATTGTGTGGTAAATCATTCTCAAAATTCGCATTGTCAACATCCAAATCATCAATTTCTTTGCCCTCAGCACTGTGATTCACTTTACGTTTTGTCACTTTTGCTTCCTTTGGATGAGAAGAAAACTTGTCTGGGACCATATATTTCTTTGCATGGAATGCATGCAGCAAAAGATATTCTACTCTCTGCGCTCTAGCACCCTGAAATCACATATTTAGACGAAACAACTTTAGTCAAGTCAAGACCATAAAAGATTTGTAAGAAAGTAGATAATTTGAAGCATGTGGTGAAAATTCACCTGGAGAGTTTTTCCCCAAAGATTACCACTGATATTGGTTAGCTGACGTGTGAGGGGAAGAACACTCAAATGAAACATAAGCTCCATTGATAACCATGCGTCTGTCTCACTACATTCAATCTGAACATAGTAAATATATTATGAGAAACATATTAAGCAGATGCATCAAAGGAAGTATAAATTTCCAATTAAGTAGACAAAGTTGATGAGTTGACCATTTCTCAGAAAAAGAGCCTCAGATCACCAAACTGAGAAGATAGATGATGTTTCTATCTGCCCAATTGATCAATAAGGATTAATTGAATCGTGATATTCGGCTATAGAGAGGGCAAGGCAGACATCATTAGTAAAATCTAAACATGACATCCATTGCCCTTAAAATGTGGCAAGACGATGATGGAAAGTTATTGCAGAAATTATCAAAAAGTATTTTACCTCAGCAACCTTACTGGTTTGGCAACCATGATTTTCTTTCGACAAGGAAATATGGAACTCTCTCTCTCTCTCTCTCTCTCTCAATTTTTATCTTTTATAATTGTCTCAATTTTCACAAAAAAATACTATTGATCTAACAAACTAATATTGAAACCCACCACAACTTGTCAAACCTTGTGTTTTCAAGTTGTTTGTCAAATACAATAATAATAATTATAATAAGTAACTAATGAAAGAATAAAAGCCTACAAGTTCCATAAGGGTTTCAGAACTTTGAAACATCAAGTGAACATCGTGTGGTGCAATCTCCTTCCGATCTTTGTTCAGCCTAGTCTTTGCAAGTTGTGTCAAAGAATAACTGACCTGAAAGAGGCAGATTTCATGCATGAGAATTCATAACATGGTTATCAGATGCCTTGTGGGATAACCAACCTCCTAAATATTTACCTCTTTCAATAGATCACGAGAACACAAATATGTATCACACAAGAGCCTCCCTGCAATGCAAGACATAATCCCTGGACTTGCACCAGACCCAAAAATTGTGCTTCCTTTAGTAAGCTTAGGCATCACAGAGCGCTTCAGACGGCCTATTTTGGACCACATGTTGCTAGGGACCCTGCAAGCCTGCATATTTAAGTAAAAGATGCACGGCATGGCCATCTTAGTTGCAATGGCATCTCATTTTGATGTACACCAGATGTACACTCAACAGGAAATTGTATATGGAGAATAAAAGGATGGTCAAAACAATATTGGAACATAAAATGAGGATGTTTAAAAAATAAAAGAAAACTGTGAAGACAATTATCAGTGTATATACAAGTCATCTGTTGCAGCCCATTTTTCTTAGTCTGGATGCAAAGCTGACTGTAAGGTGTTATAATTATCACCATAAATAATTTTTAAAAAAAATCATAAATGGATATTAGGTTGTCTACTATTACTAGTACCACAAGATAATTACAAGGAAATGAATCGATGCATTAGCACACTTATTGAAAGGAAAGCACTATACTGATATTCCCACCTGAGCTCTGTGAAGCAGTACATCAAGATCAAACCCAGAAATATTGTGCCCAACAAGGACATCACTATCTAATTTGTGTAATTCAATCATCAGACGGTTTAACAAAGCCCTTTCACTGCAAATCAAGCAAAGCAAATAGAAAAAGAGCACTTAATTGACTGGAAGTGAAACAAATAACACCACCAGCCAAGCTGACAGTGACAACTTGATAAAGAGGGAAATGAAAATAAACATGATTTATAACAAAAACCTGCCTGCTTTCAATACTGATGATATTTGATCCAGCTTTTGAATTTCTATCATTAATCTCTTTGGCAAATCCCATTGGAAATATGCCTCCATCAAGCTTACGTACAACAGTAAAATGGCTAAGCATACCGGGCCTCATCCATTCTGAGGCTAATATGGGAGTGTCAATCTGAAAGATCCAATCATGTAGCTGACCTTAGTAGAATACTACAATAATATAGATTAAACCAGGACCAATGAGTTTCCAGTTGAACAACTGCATCAGAAAAAAGTATAAAAATGCAAAAAGTGAACATGTTCTCAATGCAGCTAGCTAGTTGACTTTTGATGGCTCCAAGGGGGAATACTTGGTGGAATTCTCTATTCTAAAACTATGATAAAAGATTCAAAAAAGTGTAGCCAATCATTCATAAAAATGTCCTCCACATTCCAAGTCCTGATACTGATGATAAACTGGAGCACACACAACAGATTTAAGTGGTTTCAGGAAACATACATTTTTGAGGCTGCATTGAAGGCAAATAGAAAATTGACCATCTTGGTTTTAGGAGTTTTGTATGATAAGAATTGCCACCAAAAAAAAAAAGTTCATAGCAAAACACATAAAGACTACAGCAACCAAGAAAAAATTCTCAATTTCCTGGCCCAAAGCCACCACCCTGTACCCCAAAACTGCTAGAACAGATGTACAGGGGGATACAAGTAAACCTCTAGACATCTATCACAAAATCACTTCATTTGTTTCTCAAGAACAAGATAACCACCTAAGTCGCCTTCATGTTGTCCACATTTTTCCAAAATAACTTCTGACTTGTTCAAATAAAATAAATAAATAAAAAGCCAACAGCACTAATCACACATCTATGAGTGGACAAGAATTTGTCCCCAGGGCAAAGAATCAAGGCTAGATAACTAGACAGGTCATGTATTTTGATGATGCCGTAATCAACACATCGAATGAATTATCATGTATAACAAATATACCTTGGCCTGGTGACAGCAGATTATAGATGCAGATACAATTTCGTTCGCATTTTGTTTTTCATTGACAATAGTTTTCATATTTATTGCTGTGACAACCACTGGAGGAATCTCTGCTACATTCTTTGAGGAAGTTGAAACTTGTATATCCTTTGGACAATCAACAATAACCTCAAATTTGCACCAGCTTACCTGCAAAATGCATCAAAGTTGTTACGGTAAAAGAAAACTCTAACTGTCCTTCTGTGAATGACAGAAGTGAAATGATAACACAACCACAGATTTTGAGCCTCACACGCTGAGCTGGACAGGTGGAGAATTTTGAAACTGATAGCCAGGAAGGTCCCTTTATCTTCCTCTTAACAAGAAAAAGCTCCAAAGCACTGTCAACAATGATGCTGATCAGGATTCTTTTTTCATGTAATAGGTATGTATTAAATGGAGTTTTTCCGTTGCAGAGAAATTTCACTAGAGTAACAAATTTAACAATAGCAGTGTCACCTACTCATATAAAGGATAACAAAATTAAGTTCAAGGAATGGAATAGTCAAACTTCAAGATACTTCAAATGATAATTGACTGAAGAAGTACAGGATCCTTGAGCTTATAACAACTAGGTAATCAGAAGACTTGTTCCAGACTTGGACCTCAAACCCCAAAGCAATAAATAAATAAATTTGATCTACACACAGTTCATATCGCTTTCTCTCCTTAAAAAGGAAATAAAAAGGCTGTTTACAAATATAAAGTGAGATCCACCAAAAAGGTTTCAACACAATCAGATTTGTGAAAGATGAAGCTGAAATTTAGAAGTGTTCATTTCAAGCCATATTATTCAACAAAAGAAACAAAGTTTAACATAAAAGTACTGGACACAAACAAAACACAAATAATTTACTTCTATCTTTTTGATTGACCATTGGCAATTAATTCCATTGTTATAGTAGAAATGTCCAAGCACCAAAAAGTTTACTATCCAACTCATGTCACTATCATGACACTGAACTCGATAAATGTTGAAATCATTTCACTACTCATCTGTCTTCTCAATTCCTTACATGAGAAGGGGTTTCACACCCTAATCTGGTTGGATTAAAAAAGTATAGAATGCTAACCTATGCCTCCTATTTATGACTGCACAGCCACATTTGCCCCCAAATATGCAAGAAGTAATAAAATGTGCAGGAAAACCCCATTATAAAAAAATAATTAATAAATAAACAAGAAGAAGGAAGAAAGAAAGAAAGAAAGAAAGATAAACATGAGACCATGCATGAGGAACCAGCTCTGACAGGTGACCACTGTACCTGTTATGAGTTCCAAGCAAAGCAGAGAACAGTTCCCCCTTGAGGTCTGAAGGAAGTGGAGGATCCTGAAATTACAGAAGCCATAACTAATAACTTCTACAGACCATGCCAAATATAGCTTAACAACAATCATACAAGTGGAAAAGAGCATCATTGGTTCACAGGCAACATTAAAAACATTACTTCCCAGTCTCTAAAATTGATTTTGAAATTAGATAAACCATTGACATATGAACATAATAACTCAGTAGGCAATAACACCTCATTGATTTGGTTCACACAACGAGCAGTATACCTTAAACGGATAGTTGATCTTGAGTACGTAATTCTCCCCAGAAGGTATGTCAGAAAGCTCAAATGCATATTTTCTCTATGAAATGTGAAGCAACAATATGAATGGTCAGCAAAAGTAAACCAACAAATAAAAATAAAAATAAATAATGGGAGAGAGTTATAGTTAACTTTTTGACACATGAAAATGATTAAATCTGCAAACCTTAACAGGTGCCATGCTAAAACTTGAAACATTACGATCTAATAATTGTTTTGCTATTTCAGTCTTTAATCCTGATGCGATCTCCTACCAGAGAAAGAGAAATAGCATCAACATAATGTAGAAATATTTAAAATACATATAAAAGAATGCAATCGCAATAGAATTACTTGCAGCTTAGCACGGAAAGCTGTAGGAGAAATTCGAGATTCTTCTGCGTCTTTCTCAAGCTTCATAATAATTTCATTATGAAACAAAGAAGCATTTGGGATTGCATAGACACATCTTTGCATGTTCTTTACAATCACACAGCAACTGGAATATGTACTTCCTGTTTTGACCTGAATTACAATGTTGGATGTCAACCATCAATTGTTTACATCAGATCTATAACAACAACTAACCGAAGCAACAAATCAATGACATAAACATACCATGGCACATATTTGAAGATTTACACAGTAAAATCAACTATCATCTTTATCAAGCTTCATAATCACCATTGAGAAATATACAATCATTTGAAATTGCAAAGGTGCATATTTGCATGTTTCTTCACATTAAGGCAACATAAAATGGCATTTTGTCAATTATCAACTCTTGAGTCAATTGTTGGCTGCTGAAGCACAAACCAGTTATGTAAAGCATTACACTTGAAGAGGAGAGGGAGGGGGGGGGGGGGGTGTTTCGGGGCGATGTGGGGAATGTAGATTTTTATCACTTGAAGAGGAGAGGGAGGGGGGGGGGTGTTTCGGGGCGATGTGGGGAATGTAGATTTTTATCTTTAGGATGATACTAGAATTGCGTTATGAACATCACCTATTGGAAAAGAAACAATAATACGAGTAATGGGAATGTAATTGGTTTGAAGTTTATATCAACTGTTGGTTGAATTGGTTTGCCACTGTGTAGATAGATCCCATATCTAAGAGATCTTTCTTCATCTTCAACCTCAGTTGCACAAGAAAGGCCAAAAGTCATCCAACAAGATCAATAAAGACACTACTCGAATTTTCTGACAAGCCAGCAAAATTAGGCTAAGAAAATACATATGTATGTACGTAGAGTGTATGAAATTTACGAATAAAAAGTGACCATTTTCATCACATATCACAAATAAAAACGGAAACGCCATGATGTATTAATTGAGATTTTTGCTAGAGCACACTTGGAAGAATATTTTTAAAATACCAAAGTAATGGCAGAAATTTTAAAAGACTAGCTATAAGGGTCACCTTGTTTTCTAGATGTTTACCTAACAGGTCATATAAACTCAATATGCACAATGCATATGAAAGTTTCTATATTTGTAGGGAATGCACCATGAAGCCATGCTCCTTGCATGTTTACACAAACCTAAATAGAGATTTAAACTGCATCTGTCAAAAAATCAAAAAAAGTGAACCAATGCACCTGGCTCTCGCTAAAGCGGGGTCTAAGGCCTCGTTTGGCAACTCACTCTTTTATCCTAAAAATAAAAAAATTACTAAAAAAATTAAAAAACCAACAAATTATATCAAAAAGTCAAATATTATCTTTTCTCTCTATTTTTTGCCCATCTTTTCGTAAAAAACCAAAAAGTCATTCTAAACATACTAATTTTTTTTACATCATATTTTAACCAAAAAATCAAAAAGTGACTAAAATAACATGTTTCCAAACAAAAAAATCAAAAAGTTACTAAAATTGCATCTTTCCAAACGAGGCCTAAGAGGGCAAGATGTACACAACCTTACTTCCTTATAAACTGTATCTTTTCAGATAAAAATATAGATAGGAGAAGAAAACAACTTTATTGTCCCATGCTGTCTTTAACTAATTGAAGTAGCTGTCTTTAACTATATTTATTTTTCTATTCTTCTACCCAGTCCCAGTCATGAGTCGTAAGAAGAAGAAAAAAACTAAAGGTAATGCCAGATTAACTTAATGCTGATTAAACTACAGACATATATGACATAAACAACAGATATTGCAATGTCCTTGTAACAAAATTCAATTATAATTACATATGTACGTACGTAGAATGTATGAAATTTACAAATAAATGGTAATTTAAACAGGAAGATATAATGGACAGCACTAAAATTACCACCATACCTTCCCAAAAAGATAAAGGTTACCCATGTTAGCACCATAAAACTCCTCATGAGCGTCGATTATGTAGAAAGGCAGTGACCCATCTGGATCCAGAACGAAATCTGGCTTTTCTTCGCTACTCAAACCAGGATTTGCCTCCACTTCATCACTTCCAATGCTCCCATTTCCCGCATTCCTAACTGCCTGCCACCCAGCAGTCGCGCTCAATGCCGGATCCTTTTCCTCTTTGATTTTCGCATTGAGAGCAAAAGACAACTCCTTCACCACCGCCTCCCCCTTCACTTCAATACCATTTGGCATGCTCTCCTCAACCACACTCTCCTTCGTCGAAGATTCAAGCGATTCAACATTCGGATGGTGACCAATTTCAGTACTCAAATCTTGGTCATTCTCAAATTCTTTTATCGAATCAGTCTCTTTGGCAACTTCAATTTTCTGTTCCTTACCCAACAAAGGTTCACCATTTGCATTAACCTTTGCCAATTCAGACCTAACCATCGAATCAACAACTGCAACGGGTTGTTTTTCACTCTTAATCAGCGTGAAATTCCTCACAGCCGTTGATGAATTCGTGTTTGCGTGTCCCCTCCGTCGCCTCTCTCGATCAGCCTCATCAGGGGCAAATTCAGCAATAACATCATCAACGATACTATCACTTGATAAATTCTTGGCTTTATCATCCTTAGGCTTCTTAAAAACTGAAGAAGTGAACATATTAGAGAGGCGTTGCTTACCCATTAGAGCCGCCGCAGCAGAGAGAGCAGAGGGCTTCTTAGGCGGCGGCTCCTTCTTCTCTGTCTTCTTCTTCTTAGGTCTCTCCAACTCACCGTCCGATTCATCGGAGGACAAAGGGACTCCGGCCTGGGACCAATCCTCCTCCTGGCCTTCGTCTCCGTAACCGAGACCATTGTCGTCGACAATGAAGGCCCCGAAATCTTCACGGCGTTTAGCGACGATCGCATCGTATTCATCTTCTCCGACGGTGTCGTAGATCGGTTCTTCGATCCTGATCTGAAAGCCACCACTTTCACGGCGGCCACCACTGCGGAGAGCTTTTAGGCGGTCGAGGGCGTCCTTACGAGCCGCCGCTTCGGCTCCTCTGCTCCTCCGCCTTCCGGCGACTATTGGCTGCTCCTCCGACATCTCTCTCTCTCTCTCTAAACTCTCACTCTCTCTATCACAACGAAGATCAGAGGGGATATGAGAATGGATTTAGATTTAGATGTAGATGAAGTAAATGGCGGGAACAGTGTAGTTTTCGCGCCAATGGAGTGTTGAAAAAAGGCGGGCCACAGAAGCCCTATTTTGTTGTCGGTTGAAATTCTTTGAATGGGCCCAATCCATTTGTTAATATAGGTCGCCCCAAGTTGTGAGTTCGAAGATTTGGGCCCAATGACTGACGTAACATGACACTAGAAAATAAAAATAAACAATTACTCAACTTGGTTGAGTTTTCAAATTTTATTTTCTATTTTATTTTAAATAAAGTAATTATTATTTTGGCACAAAAAAAATCATTTTCATTTAATCTTTTCTTTTTTGGAGGAAAATTTAATTTATAAAAAATTGAAAATTTTTCTTTGGTTTTAATTATGTGAACTAGTTTTTATTTTAATGGGAAAAATAAATAAAATATATATATATCGAAAATTCAACCAGGTTTATTGATATTATTTTAATGGGGAAAAAAAGGAAAAATCAACCATACTGATGACGTGTCATACAAAAAGCCAGTGAACCACAAATAAATTATATCCTTGTGGTCCAAACACTATGTAGTGTTTTGGGAAGTTAGTAAAAAATTAATTTTTTGATTTTTTTGTGATTTTTTTGATTTTTTTTTTTTGTTTGTGTAAAAAAGTAGAGAAGTGATGTGACTAAAAAAATTAAAAAACCAAAAAATTAACTTTTTACTATGTTGCCAAAACGCTCCTATATCTAGTTTTGTCATTAGAGTCGTTTTTTTTTTTCTTTTTTTTTTTTATTAAATGCCAACCTTATTGCAAGAAATAATGGACGTTTTTGTCAAATCATTAAGTAATAATTTAGCAATGGACCACATAAAAATTTGCAAATATTATACTCAGCCCCATTTGGCATATGAATTGGGGTTAAATTATCTAACAAAAAGACAAAATAAGTTAATTTAATCAATATGACAAAATATTAAATCTAAATCATAATCATTATATTTTTCCTTTTATAATCATCAAATCAATTTTAAAAAATAATAATAAAATTATCCTAAATAGAATTTTTTTTACCAAGCCCAAAATAATTTTAAAAGCCAAGTTAATTTTTTTCATCCCATACGGGGCTCAACGGTCACACGGGCAGGCATGCCAAGTTGAATTTTTGTAACCCAAATAAATAGGGCCTCAATACTCACATGGGCATGTCAATTAGAAATGGGTGCGGGTCAGTTACCGTCTCGGAACTTTTAATTTGTTATCTGTCTATTAGATTGGTTGATTAAAGAAAATCAATTCACATTCCTCCATCAATTCGGTAGATGTGAATTGAGCGGATTTGATGATAGATGTGAATCGGTTTTGTGGTTTAAAATTTTATATATTTTCAACATGATTCAATTTATGCACTTCCTCAAAAAAAAAAAATGTATTACAGTCAATGATTTAAAAAAGCATTACAATCACTACATGCTTCATTCAAATAAAATAAGTTTGAAATTTTAGAATATTACAATCACTGCATACCTCATCCACATATTATAATTACAACATACCTCATCGACATAAAGTATTATATAAAGTACAATAATCTATGATTCTTAAAATATAAAAATAATCCAAACAATCAAAATCATAAACAGAGTACTAGTAGAGATTATATGTCTCTATATTGTTATATCTATATATGTTTTAAAAAACAAAAACCAAGTTGGTTTGTGGCTAAAATAGCCACAAAAGACAAAAGATGTCATTTTAGCCACAACAAACAAAACATCACATCCAACCCATAATCATTACACTCTTCTCTCAAAAAAAAGTCAAAAAAGCCAAAAAATCCTCCCCAAACCAAGCTTTTTAGCCTAGGCTAAAAAGCCAAAAAAGTCAAAAAGCCAACCCACTTCCCAAACGGAGGCTTAATATTTTTAAAGTTAGACTTAAAAACTGAAAAATATAGATAAATAATACATTAATTTTTTTCAATTCAAAAAATATATTCAACAGAATATTTAAATTCTTTTTCAATTGAAAATACAAATATAATATCTAAATAAATTAAAATCACAAAGTTTTACAGATTACTAGGGGTGTTCGCGGTTTGGCGGTTCGGTTGCGACCAAAAAAACCTCAAATCCGTCATCCGTCTAAAACTAGGCGGATTGGAAAAAATTAATCTGCAACCGTCCGCTCGTCATCACGCATCCGTCCAAAATGCGACGGATCAGTTTAGTTCGATCGATTTGAACAAATCGGTATATCCACTGCTCATCCTTAATGCCAATATTATTTAAGAATATTTGATACAAAATTTATTTTAGTCCCAAACATTTTTGGTGAAAGTTTTGTGATTACATGGTGTACAATTTTTGGAGAAATTGTACCCAAAAAAATTAATGATTGAACTTTGTAACAAAATAATTTTTTTATTTTGTCAATTTAAACTATAAATTTTTATTTGTTTTCAATTTAGACCATTCACATATTTTTGTTAGGCAAAAACTTACGGAAAATAGTATTTTAGTGATTAAATCCAATGTAAGTGTACATAAATGTATCAATTGCTCTTTTTGGTTGGATTTAATAACTAAAATATTAATTTTTTTTCTATTTTACTTAACAAAAATAAACAGATAATTTATATAAAAAACAAATCAAAAGATTAAATTTTAAATTAACAAAATTAAAGGCTCATGATTCATTTTATTTATTTTGTATTACCCGAAATTGTTTCTCTACATTGTCTACACAGCAACAAATTAGTCAACTTTCTCACTCTTTAAAATATTATATTACAACCATGGACTCGTGGAGTTGTTAAAAAAAGAAAAAAAAAAAAAAAAAAACATGGACTTAGGGATGTCGACACTATACCTATACAATAAGAATTAAATGGTACATGTTTAATAGAATAAAAAAAATGCCTCCAGCCTCACCCTCTGTTTTCCAAATCAAATACAAATGGTTCTCATTCCAAAACAGATCCATGTGGTTCCAAAAACAACATAACAAATAATTTTGAACAAATTACAAACATAGTAAGACAAGCATGGTAAAAATTGTTCCGATCAGCCAACGCCTCACAGAATCACTGCTTGGTGCTGCTTGAGATGCTCCTCCTCCTCCTCCTCCAGCTGTGGTCGATGATGCAGCAGGCGGTGGAGGTGAGATCGTAGGGACATCACATGTGCCAAATGTCGCATTTACCTGTCCATGTGTGGAAAAAATTATTAGTCAGCTATTGGATTAGGTTGAAGCATAGTATCAAATAGTCTTATCGTATTAGACATGCACAAAGACAATGCCCAAATGGTTTAGGTATGAATTAGGTAGAGTTTTCAAATATTATATTGGGATTATTGCAGCGGTGGTGATATGATCATTAACAAAAACGCTAGTCACACAAAATTTTCAAAGAAAGTTGCACATGCAACATTGTGAGCATCTGTGTAACTTTTTGTGAAATTTTACAACTACTTGATCAGTAATTAGTTGTCCTACATTTTCTCTTTTATTTGCATACAAAATATTGTACAAACAAACCTCCTAATCAATTATTGGGAGTTTCTGAAAGCTAAAAAGGACTCACTTTTTTTATAAATAAAAAAAAAATTAACTGATTCCGAATTAAAAAATCAATAGGTTGAAATTAATTGACAAGGATTCATTAGTGTAAACAAAATTGTATTTATTTATTTATTTTTAAATAACAGAAGAAAAATATGTTACCACATTAATATTTAAGCTGACTTATTATTTATCAGACAGAATTAGTAGCAAACCTTGCAATAAGCAATATTATCACATCCACAAGTCAGATGACCATTCGCTTCATCCACGGCTTCTGGGGCTCCCCCGCCATCACTCAACTAGAACAAGTCAATAATAAATCCATCAACCAACTGAATATCATAATTTTGTTTTCTTTCTTTTTTTTTTTAGCTACAAACAAAACATATCTCTATTGAAAGGGTCTATGAAGTGCAGGTCAATCATCGCCTACCTGGTAAAAATCAACAGCAATGAAGTTTGGCCACCGTTTGCCAGATGCTTGATAACAAGTATTTGTCATACTGATCAACGAAGCAGAATTATCAACGCAAGCGCCTGTTAAATTGGGATTAGTAGGAAAGTAGTTCTCAAGAACCAATGATATTGTTGACATGTTCATAGGAGGTGATTCTGCACGGTTTGGACAGGCACCAGCTACCATTCCCTCATTGCCATCTGCATTTTTAGACACACACCATAAGAATTGTAAACCAAAAATATGGGAAACAAAAACAAGCCATTTTTCACCAATTTCAAAAACACTTTCCACACCAATGATCTGCTAATTTGTTTTTTTTTACTTTTTTTTTTTTAAACATTGCATATTTTCAGTAAGACTCACATTGATTTTCTACCACATATCTCCACTCATAAGCAATCCCCTCGGAAGCCTCCTTGGATTGTATTGAAGTGAAGACGAGCAAGCGCTGATTCTGCTGAACCATATCATCCACAGTAGGCCAATCGCTGCCATTTTTGGGCATCCGAGACACTGGAAACCAGTAATTACTGAGGCCGGAGGCATTGAAGACCTTTGTCAAGCCCTGCGGAGCTTTCACATAATCTTCAATGAAGATGGTGACTATTTCTGTCGGATTTGCTTCCATAAACACCTGAATCTCTTTCAGCACGTTGATGGCGGGTTGCTAGGAGAGAAAATTTGCACAAAATCAACCACGAGAGAAATGACAATTCAAAGTTTATCAACACACTTGCAGTTTGGGAAACAAACTTACAAATGCTGTATAGTTGTAACACTGTCCACCAAAAGAATGACATAACCAGACGTCATTGTTGAAGTCATACATATCAAGCATGAGCCCTCGAACGCCATTCTATAAAAGAAACAAACACATTCCTTAGCAAACCATTTTTTGATTCAAATGAGTTGCACAAAACCTTCATCGAAAGAATCGAAAGTTTGCTGAAAGAGGGGTTTGATCAGTTTTTAACAATTTTCCACGCAAATCAAGAACGAAATTACTTAGCAAATCGCATCTGAAATCCAAGATTGGCAAAAATTCATCTTTTAAATTCATCGTCTGCCTGTACGCATTAGCATGTGATCGAAATACCATTTTTCTCCCAACCCAGGTAGATGCAAGGATTAGTTGTAATAAATTATATTAAAATTTAATGAAAAAATTTTTAAAGTCAAACTTGACCATTTATAGGTTCAAACGACATGTCATAACACATTTCCAAAATGAACAATGTGGAATGATACACGTAGGTGAGACTTGTAGAATGCTTATCTTATAATCTAAGCAAACATTTCCCAACAATCATTTCACACACACAACCACCTCTTCGTTTTCCCTTCAAATTGCAAAAATTCTGGTATAACGACATTTGGTGCTTTCAATATCATCATAATGGAAAAAGAGGCAAAACATCGATTTTTTTATTTTAAAAACTTCATTTTAAATAACATGGCAGAGACATTTTCGATATTAACAAATGATTAATAATATTTTGCCTTGTAAAAGGGGATAACCATAAATTACCTACCATAATAACCACAAAAAATTATTGATTAAACAATAAATAGCTCTTTGCCATTTAACCAACTAGGCCTAGCTTAATTGACCATTATGATTTCCTTTGGACTTAGTCCGAAAGTGTTCATGGGTTCAATTTCCCTTAGGAGAGTTGAATTGAATTAAAGAAATGCAAGCACTTAGGAGTTTTGCCAAGGGTGGGGAGTTAACAACTAACATTTACCGATCAAAATAAATAAATAAATAACTCTTTGCCATTTAATATAAAGATTAGTTATTCAACCAATTAACTAAAAGGGAAGTGATCGAGACCCCTCCAATCACCACCCACACACACGTGACGGTTGGTGATTGGAGGAAAAAAAAAAAAAAAATTGGCCAATCAGAGAGGGGGTGTCTAAGGGGTGGGAGAAAAGGGAGTCCGGATCATTTTCTAACTAAAAAACACAGGGGTAGAATGGTAATCTTACTTTAAGCTGGTTGGTAACCGAATCGTCCTGGTTCGTCGGAGAAACAATAACCGATCCGGTGAGGGACTTGGCCCCGGACAGAGCATACGAATTGTGGGTCGTTAGCCATGAGTACTTATTAAACGGTAGACCTTTCACCTGTCATCATCATCATCGTCA
This sequence comes from Camellia granthamiana, assembly GCA_036172215.1. NCBI lineage: Eukaryota > Viridiplantae > Streptophyta > Magnoliopsida > Ericales > Theaceae > Camellia > Camellia granthamiana. The sequence goes on along the minus strand of CM069903.1, from coordinate 29,246,648 downwards.
TCAATTCACAAAACCCATCATACATATCCCAAATCAAAACAACAATCAAATATATGTATGCATGAACTTGTATATATTTTTTTTATATGTATATACCTTGGAAGTGGGACTCAAGGGTTGAATGCGGGTGCATCTGAGGCGGGTGTTGCCATTTGCAGGGCATGTTTCGCATCGTAGTCCGGCGTCACACTGATTGTCGGAGGAGCAGGTTTCGCCGATCTGTTTATTTGTTGGTGAAAAGAAAATAAAATTAGTATTTTTAGAAGATGTGTTGATTTATTTGGAGAAAGCATGAAGATGGGGACGTAAAAGAATGAACCTGGAGACTAGAACAATAGCCGAATAATAGACCGACTGTAATCAAGACGGCAAAAAAATGAATTCTCTGCAATTTAGAGAGAGAGACAGGGGGGTTAGTGTTTTACATTAACACAGAGAGAGAGAAAGAGAATTGAAAGAACTGAAGATGCATTGTTAATGAAGATTTCATTGGAAATTTTTTTTTTAAAAATAAAGATTGCATTGCATGCCTGCATTTCCGGATTTCCGTCGATTTTTAGAGAGAGAGATAGAGGTCTCTGTTTCTCCTTCTCTGTATACTTATGTGTGTGGGGATTTTAAATTAAGGGTTGGAAATAAGGGGCTTGTTTGGTTTGTGTTTCAGAAACATGTTTCTGAAAAAAAAAGTACGAAAACATGTTTGGTTTGGTTTTTTGGGAAATTTGTTTTGGAAAATTGTTTTGAGAGAGAGTTTTGGAAAAAGTGATTGATTTGATGTATGTGTGAGAGAGGTTTGTTTGGAAAAGTTGTTTGGTTTGTGTGTTTTGGGAAATTTTTTTGAGAAAATTTGTTTGGTAGAGAAAATTTCTGAAACTTGTTTCTGAAAAAAATTTCTGAAATTTTTTTCCCAAACACAAACCAAACGAGCCCAAGGTTTTTTTTTTTTTTTCTCTGATTCTGATTTTGACTTTGTAACCATGTTTTTTCTTTGGTTTTTTATTATAAAAAATAATAGTCATAATAACAATTCTGAGTTGGTGGCTGGACCGGTTCAACCCAAACCAAATGAAAACAACAGAATATAAGAATTTAGTAAGATTTTATACAAATTTTTATCATCTATTTATATTCATTTTATGTTTGATTTTATGAACGGTTATTGTATTTTTAAACTTACTCATTTGTCATGGCATAAATTCACTATTTAGATTTATCTTATTTAAACTTTATTTATATTTTATAATCAAATATAAAAAATTAATCGAGTAATTCAAAAGTCACTTAACACGAGGAGAGAGGGATTCTCAAGAAAGAATCGAGACTCTAAGCATATCAACAAAGTTAGCGACTTAAAATTGTTCCAACTTACATGTTTTATAGGTTATCTTAATGTTTGGTTACTTTTATTTAACAACCTAAATTTTTAATTATTCTGTAAAATTTATATTAATATTATTTAATCTCAGTTCAAAAAATATATAATTTATTATATATTATTATGCGTAATTTTGTAAAATAATATAATTATTAAAAAATTTAGGGGTCAAAATATAAATAATAATAATAATAATGGGTGTGGTAGTAAAATAAATAATTAATTTTCTGTTAGTATATGATAAAATGTATTTTAATTAAGAATTAATTTATTTACATAATTATATTAAAATATTGGGTCAAATGATAATTATCGTAAATATCTGTTAAGGATAAGATTGAATCTATATAATTATGAATTAAATCTCAGTGAAAGGGATGCCTTGCCACGTGTTGGCGAGAGAATGGTTTCTCCTCCCTATTTAAGGAGAAGCGGGTTCACCTGGGCGAGAAGAAAAAAAAAAAAAAGAAGAAAAGAAAGGAAAGGAGAAGGAAGAAAAGAAAGAAAGAAAAGAGAGGAAGAAGGAAAAAATAGTATGAGCTAAAAGAATCTTTGATAGTGGAAAAAAAGAGTAAGGTATTAATGGTAAGGTGAGTTATATTATACCTTAAGTCACCAAAATATATTTTACGTATATTTTGACTTACCAAAATCTGTTTTATACAAGTTATGTTTTATTAGTATATTTATAAAAGTTATGTTTTATAAAGATTTCAGTTACGTGGTTTTATTTCTGAACCCTATTTGCTTAAGGAAACCCATTGATATGCTTGTTTATATTTTAAAGAATATTTGGCTATAACCTTATAAACAATTATGTTTTGTAAGTACCGCACGAGAGTCCCACGCCTTGGGGGACTTAAATAACTATTGGCCTCTGTTTGACCACTTTGTGGCCCTCTGTTTGTCATGGATCCATTGACCTCTGTTCTGTGCTGAGCAAAGTGCTGTGCGGAGCTAAGTGCTACACTATTATGGGAGCCACCTCTAGAATCCATACGAGCCATCTCTTAAATCCGTACCTCTGTTCTGTGCGGACCAAACTGTTGTGCGGAGCTAAGTGCTACACTATTGTAGGAGCCACCTCTAGAATCTGTACGAGCCACCTCTTGAATCACGATACTTAAGTTCTGTTCTGTTCGATACCGTGGTTATAGCTATGTATTTACATAATTTATGTATTTTAGTTTCTGCCACTTAAATGATCTGTTTACCAAATTACCGTGGTTATGGTTATTTATTTATATAATCTCAGTTTTGCTACTTAAAGGATTATTTGTTCCGACTAAGTTATCCTAAATGTTTTGACCTAACTAACTATCCATGGTTATTTCATGTCCCTTATACTCTTGGTATAATATTTGTCACTCTGCCATATACTTATAGGTGTTTACCAATTTTCAGGAAACAGTGCAACTCAGAAATAATTTTTGGAAAGTGTTAGACGCGGGGCTGCGGAATAGACACACACAGTATTTTTATGATATTTTTCTATGTACATATCGGTCTTTTTGGTCGGTAAATTTTGTAATAAAAAAAGAAACTCCAATGATTATTTTGGTACCCTCATTTAAATATTACTTCCACTCGCGTTTATTGATTTGTTTAAGAATTGACCGTAGGTAATTTCAATTACTAACTATCACGATACTTAACCCTTAAGTACGGGCAGCGGGTCGTAGCATTTATTGTAAGAAATTGTTCTTTTGTAAGGATTATTGTATTCATTTCTTTTAAAAGGCTATTCACATTATACGGATTCTTTAATAGAAAAGTATTCTATTGTGTAATAAAATAAAAAATAATCAACACATTTGATGTAATCTCTTTGCATATGTACGAATTGGCTTTGTAGCATGAAAATACTCAACCAAATCAAAATAATATAAAAGTCACACTTTTTAATACATATTTATTCATTTATTTATTTTATTATAAACTGTTAGCAATAAATTAGATTAATACAATTAGATATTTGATTTTTTTTATAATCTCAAACTCAAATCTCTTGAAAAGCTTAAAGGTACGATCACTTGAGTTATGTTCAAATTCAAATAATACTTTGATAGATTTTAATTTCAAATGATAAGATTTAAATGTCTCATTTATATATGTATTTTTGTTCTTAAATCAATATTCAAATAAGAAATGTGTAGGCACATGCATCAGCATCAGTACACATGTAAATGTGTTCTCATATACGAATTGAATTTTGTGTGGAAAATTGAACAGGTCTGTCATGGTGCTTCTAGATAGGTATACCTAGTCCAGGGTCCGCAGACGATACATTAATAATATAATTTTATCTCTCTTTCTTTGATTTAGTTCAAAATTAAAGAAGAATCGAAACTTGTCCTTTTATTATCCACATGGCAGAAGTTTAGACAATCCAATGAAATAGAGATACGTAAGTTAATTCGGAATTTCAGTTGTCAAAAATTTATTCGAAGGAGAGAATTTATATATATAGATAATATAATATATTTTAAAAATATCTAATAATTTGTTATATGAGATTCTAGGAAATGTGAAGTTTAGATGACTTTTTTATGATGAAGATATTTAAAGGTGTAACCGTGGAAAATCTCACAGTTCACTTTAGCTGGATACCTTGTCAATTTGGTGATGAGGATATTTAAATATCTAATTTTGCAGGATATGATTAGGGTTTTGAATTTGGTATGTGTTTTGATAAAAATTCAAAAGCTTAAATCAAATTTGGTCCAACTTGGATAAAGACACCAAATAATCCGAGTAACTCGAAATCCAAATTATACATATATAAATATATAAAAATATTAACTATATATATAAATTATTAGTCATTATATGATATTAAAGTAATTTAGATCATTAAATCATACTGAATATATTTTATATACATAAGTAACACAAAATATTGTCTTATTTATTTTTACTCATAAATTGTAAAAACTATCACCGTAGTAGCATCTCTCTTATATTATATAAATATTTGTTTTAATATTATTAATGATTTTCTTAAAAAAAATGTAAATAAAGTATAATTTTAATAAATTAATAATTTAGCTGGAAAAAAAAAAAACTGAAATTCATGTATAATTTGGCCATTTCAAGTTTAATTTGGTTCGGGTTTGGGCAAATAATCTCATGTTACAATTCGAGCTTGTGCGGACTTAAACAAGTTTTAGCACAACTTTGGTTGGATTTGAACAACTTCCTAATCCGCCTAAACCCGTTGAGTTGCACCCTTAGATGTGACATTTGGAATTAAATTTTAGGGATTTTTATAAGCCAGTCCTATTTTTAAGGGTTATTACCCGACAGGTCCTTAATGAAGACTCTTTTACCTATAGGTCCTGAACATTTTTATTTATTCCATTTTTGCCCTCATGTTTTATATCCAAATCTGTGAGATAAAAGATGAAAAGTGAAAAAAAAAAAAAAAAAGCAAAAAAAAAGCTCTCTCTCTCTCTCTCTCTACACATTCTTCCATCAACGACCATCGCCATCTCTACTGTTGCCAACCACCACCGCCTCCATTGTCATCATTACTGGCAACCTCAACCGATATCTTCTTCCACTTTCACCATTGCTTCCACCTCCGCCAACGTCTTTGCCTCCACCGCCACCAACGTTTATGCCTCCACCTCCACCGTCCTTGCTGACCACAGCCGTATCCACCTCTATAGTCACCGTCGCCTCCACCTCTAGGTCTAGGATCTAGGCTCTTTGCTGCCGAGTCTTCTCTCTCTCTCTCTCTCTCTCTCTCTCTCTGTGTGTGTATATTGGAGGAAGATCTCCAGTGATTAATCTGTTTAAACCAGTGATAAATTTGTTTAAACTAGTGATAAATTAGTAACAAATTTGTTTAAATCAATGATAAGTTTGTTTTTGTGAATTTATCACTGAAATTTATCACTGTTTAAACCAGTAATAAGTTTGTTTTTGTGAATTTATCACTATTTAAACCAGTGATAAGTTTGTTTTTGTAAATTTATCACTAAAATTTTTAAGTTACAGTGTTGAGTGTAGAGGTGAAAGTAGAAAACACTTTTGAACCAGTGATAAATTTATCACTGTTGAATTTTTTGTAAATTTGTTTTTGTGAATTAGTGAGTGTGTATGTATATGAGTATGAAATTATTACTGATAAGATTTTATCAGTGATAAATTTATCACTGCTAAATTATTGTGAATTAATAAATGTGTGGATGTGATTTTGTGAATTAGTGAGTGAGTATGAAAGAACAAAAGAAACAATTTATAAGGGACAAAAGGGAGACAACATACAGGGGAGAGCTCATAGGGGAGAGCTCGTGAGCAGTTTCTTTGTTTCATGCATGTGGTGTGATATTGAAGGGTAAAATTGGAAATGGAAATAAGACAGGACTTGACCAGTATTAATTTACTTCTATGGGACCGGCTGGTAAGTCCCCCTAAATTTTAAGGAGTCAGAACCCCATAAGTCATTTTAGGTGGTATTACATACTGTGACAATTTAACTATGTCGCGAAAATTTGAATTCATACTTCAAACATTAGGTAATGCTATGGCACCCTTATGCAAGTTATGATATTTGTGAGTTTGATTATCACAAATATCACAACTCAATCATATGGAGTTATAACTAAATATCACATAAAATATAACAAAAGAGGTCTTGCATCATAACCACAATAACGTCATAATCAACATCATAAAATCATAACAAATATCAAAATAGATTATAACCAAAGATTATAAAAATCGTAACCAAGGTACATTCATAAGCAAATGTTCTACCAAACTAAATAAAAAATAGGCTACATCCCTCACGCTCATGTCATAGAGAGATACATTGCAACCTATTTCCATGTAAGACATTAATTCATTGTATTCTCTTTGGTATCCTTTTAATGGAGTCATTAAGGGATCTTTTGTTAACGTTTTTTATTTCTTATTTTTTGTTTTTACTTTCATTTTTTAATTGAAAATAAAAATTTGTTGGGTATTTTTAGGACCCTTTGTTGTCAAATTCCATGGAAAAAACCAAGGTTGTAATCAACTTGTATGTTTCCTATTTTCCAGTTTTTTGTCTTCTCGCTCAAGCGGGGAAAGTGACGCTCGAATGGGGTTTGCTCTCTCATAGCATCTGTTATGTCTGCAAAAAATACTGGATGATGTGATTTTACGCTCGAGCGTGGGAACTTCCGCTCGAGCGTGAACCTTGTATGAAACACGCAATATGAAGTCTCTGCTCGAGCGGGAATTCCCATGCTCGAGCGAACCGCGCGATCTCCGTTACTATATATTCGTGTGTTGGTTCAATACTAGGGCTACTTTTCCTAGATCTTGTTTAAGGGTCTTAGGGTTTTGTTTGAGGTTTTATTCTGAAGTTTTTGGTGAGTTTTCCTTGATATATTTGAGAGGGTTTGTAACCTATGATCTAAGATTCATACATCAAGGAGGTTGTTACTTCATATTCAAAAGTGTTCTTCTTCGGTGGATTCCAAAGATTCAAACGTGGAGTTTCAAAGGAGTTTGATTCTGTACGTAGTCATTGATTCGACAAGTGAAGTTGTGGATTCAACTTCTGATTAATCAGTTCCGAGACGAAGGCTTGGTCATTGATTCTTCAGTAGTGGATTGATTAGTGGCGTTTCGCCCGTGGTTTTTGATTACAATTGAAGGTTCTTCAATTGTGGTTTTTCCACGTAAAAATCGTTTGTGTCGATTTATTGTTTATTTCGAAAACAACAATCTAAATCACTTTCGTAAGTGCTTGATGATTTAGATTGTGTGTTTTGAATGATTGGGAATTGAAATTTTTTTAATCTTGATCTAATCACGAATCACTTAGGATTTTCAATTGGTATCAGAGCGGGTCACTCTTTGTTTTTATCAAAACTATAGGAGTGTGATTTTGTGTGGCTAGTGATATGGATTCAATTCGCGAAGGTAACTCGACCCATAGACCGCCTTTACTCGATGGTACAAACTATTTTTATTGGAAAGCTCGTATGAGAGCATTTTTAAAATCCATCAATGAAAAAGTTTGGCACTGCGTGATCTATGAGTGGAGTGAACCTATTGTCACCATTGATGGTGTTGATATTCCTAAACCCCTTGATAAATGGGACACAACTGATTACCAAAACTCGAGTTGGAACAGTAAGGCTCTCAATTCCCTTTTTTGCTCCGTCACACCTGAAGAGTTTCGTCGTATCTGCATGTGTGAGGTAACAAAAGAGGCTTGAGACATTCTTGAAACAATTCACGAAGGTACTACTTCTGTCAAAAGATCAAAACTTCAACGTCTCGCCTCTGCCTTTGAAACCCTTTTTATGTGTGACGATGAGACGTTTGATGATTTCTATGCAAAACTTAGTGACATCGTGAATTCCTGTTTCACACTCGGTGAAAAAATCCCTGAAGCTAAAGTTGTTAAAAAAATTCTGAGGTCTTTACCCGAAAGGTTCCAATCAAAAGTGACAGCCATTGAGGAGGCTCAGAATGTTGATACCCTCAAGCTTAATCAGTTGGTTGGAAACTTGCAGACTTATGAAGCCCACCAGATTTCTAAGAAAAAACAAAAAGATAGTGTGGCTTTCACTAGTGCTTATGAGACTGCAAAAACTCCGGAGACTGAGTTTGATTTAGAGTCTAAGATGACGGCTATGTTTACTAAACAGTTTAAAAAAAAATTGAAGAAAAAGAAGCCTAATTTCAGAGACCCTATTTCAAAAGACAAGAGTAATGAAAAACCCAAAACTTTTCCACCAAAACTTGCTCCAAAAACTAAAAAGAAGATTATAAAGGGGCAAGGGGTCAAGTGCTATGAATGTCAAGGGTTTGGCCATATTGCCCTTGAATGTCCTTCGAAAAAGAATCGAAAGAAAGTCTACACAGTGACTTGGGATGATGAAAGCGGGTCGGAGTAAGAACCCGAAGAACCTGAATCCGGTGGAGACGGGAATAGTGCTTTCATGACATTTTGGTCCACTTACACTCAACCTCTTCCAAAGCCAGCGAAATTACCTCGTGGTCAGAACCTGCATCATGCTCCCACCTTTGATGGGAGTAACTACTTGTATTGGAAGATCAGAATTAGGGCGTTTCTGAGAACTTTTGACCCAAAAGGCTGGCAAGCCATTGAAGAAGATACAGAAAGTGCTGACAATCCGAGCAATCAGAGAGCCCTGATTACTATTCGTGGAGCAATTTCTGATGAAGAACAGCAACGGGTTGCTCACTGCACAAAGGCTAAAGATGCATGGGAAATTCTGAGCCAATTTCATGAAAGAGGAGATTCATCTTCACCACCATCCAGCAACTTTCCTGCCTTAGTTGCTAGATTGGATGAGGTCAAGGAGAATGAAGAGCAAAAAGACGATAATGAAACATCAGAAGACAATGATGAGATTAATAGTGATGAACTGCAACAAGCTTACGAAACGCTTTACGAGGAATCTCTGAATTTGTCCAAAATCAATGACAAACTCTCTCTCAAGCTCAAAGCATGTGAAAGCGAGAATGTCAAGCTAAAAGGAGAACTTGTAGCAGCAAAGCAGAATGTCATCAAGATCTCAAGTGACAGGCAAAACCTACGTGGAAAATTTTTATCCTGTGAAACTGAAATGAATGAACTTCTGAAAGTGTATTCCACATATGAAGAAAAGCTTGAAAACCTTGAGATATCATAAACTACATTGGAAGAGATAGTCTGTCAGAAAGATGAAGAACTCCGTATTACTAGAGCCACAATTGCCATGTTGAACAAAGGCTCCAAATCATTAGAAGACATCCTCGGGTCTCAACAAATGGGTTGTGACAAAAGTGGGCTAGGCTATGGTGCGACAACTCATAAGGGACAGGCCTCTACTTCACATGACCTGAAGACTCAAACAAAGGGAAAGTTGAAGGTAGACCAGGGTGATCCCTCTCTTCATCTACCTAAAAGGGATAAGATCAACAAAAGAGAGGTAAAACCTGTTTTTATTTGTCATCACTGTGGAAGGTATGGCCACATTCGTCCTTATTGCTTTGAATTGTTTGGTAAGGTGTCTAAAAATGGTAGAAATTCGAATACTTTTTGGATTAGGAGACAACTTTACATGTCTAGGCGGAATACCAAGATTCATGAGGGTGTTCACAACACCAAGACATTTACCAAGACCAAAAGAATTTGGGTGAGAAAAGATGATTTGACTTGTTTAGTTGTTTAGTTGTTTACACTGCTCTAAAACCATGTGACTCGCACATGTGGTATCTTAATAATGGGTGCTCTCGTCACATGTCCGGTAACAAATCCTACTTCACCTCCCTTGAAAAATATGAAGGAGGAATTGTTACCTTTGGAGATGGCGGCACTTCTAGAGTCATTGGTAAGGGCTCTATAAGTGTTGCTGGTTTTTCTAAGCTGGAAAATGCTTTACTTGTTGATGGTTTTAAAGCAAATCTTTTGAGCATTAATCAAATGTGTGATTCCCACGATGAAGTATTGTTTTCAAAAAATAAATGTGAAATTTTGGATAAAAAGGGAAATACTGTCTTGCATGGGGTTCGCACATTTGACAATTGCTATGGGATTGTTACTACTAATGATCTCACTTGTCACTCTACCACCATAAGTAACATTGATTTGTGGCATCAAAGATTAGGTCACATAAATTTCAAAGACCTAACTAAGATAGCCAATAAAGAGCTTGTGAGAGGAGTACCTAAACTGGGTAAGAATTTGAACCATGTGTGTGGACCATGTCAACTTGGAAAGCAAACCCGTGCCCCTCATAAAAAGGTGAATAGCTTTACAACCAAACGTCCTCTTGAATTGGTTCACATGGACTTAATGGGACCTACTCGCACTGAAAGTATCGGAGGTAAAAGATACATTTTTTTAACTGTTGATGATTTTACTCGATTTTCGTAGGTAAATTTTTTAAGGAAAAAATCTGATACGTTTGATGCTTTCCAGGCCTTAGTCCTTAAAATCCAAAATCAACAGGGTGTTTCCATTGGGCGTATCATAAGAATCCGAATTGATCATGGTCGTGAGTTTGAAAATAGTTCATTTTCGGATTTTTGTGATATGCATGGAATTAAGCATGAATTTTCTGCACCTATTACTCCACAACAAAATGGAGTGGTTGAGAGGAAGAACAGAGTTGTTCAAGAAATGGCTAGGGTCATGCTCCTTAGTAAGGAACTTCCTCCAAAGTTTTGGGCTGAAGCCCTAAATACTATTATTTATGTCATAAATCGCGTGTATTTAAGGCCCGGCACTTTACAAACTCCATATGAATTGTGGAAGGGCTTGAAACCTAATGTAAAATACTTCAAAACTTTTGGGAATAAGTGTTACATTTTCAAAGATAAAGAGCCTTTGGGCAAATTTGACTCCCGAAGTGATGAAGGTATTTTTCTAGGGTATTCAACCACTAGTAAGGCTTTTCTAGTCTATAACATGCGAACTTCTTCTTTAATGGAATCAATCAATGTGGTTATAGATGACACAAGTCCTCCTCCTCCAGCAACAAATGAGGATGACAATGGTGAGTCTCCAATCCTAGATACTGAACCACAAAGTCAAAGAGAAGCTGAGGTCCAAGCACAAAAAGTTGAGACATCACCATTCTCACAAGTAAGTCAAAGTCCAAAGAGTGCACAAAGAAACATCACTCCTGATGCTTTTGTCACTGCAAGTCCTGAGTTCAAACCATCAGCATGGGTGAAACTGAATCATCCAGCTCAACAGGTGATTGGAAGTGTATCAGATCGAATGAAAACCCGAAGACAGATTCGGGATGAGGTATCACATATGTGTTATGTTTCATTAATTGAACCTAAGAATTTTAAAGAGGCCTTACTAGATGATAGTTGGGTCAATGTTATGCATGAAGAATTAGGTCAATTTGAACGTAACAATGTTTGGACTCTAGTTCCCAGACCTAGAGACATGAATGTGATAGGTACCAAGTAGATCTTTAAAAATAAATCTAATGAGAATGGTACTGTGGTTAGGAATAAAGCCAGGTTGGTTGCTCAAGGCTACACACAAGAAGAGGGTGTTGACTATGATGAGACGTTTGCCCCAGTTGCACGTCTCGAATCTATTCGTATTTTACTTGGTCTTGCATGTTTTCTTGGTTTCAAATTGTTTCAGATGGATGTGAAAAGTGCCTTTCTGAATGGGTACTTGAAAGAAGAGGCATATGTTGAGCAACTAAAAGGGTTTGAGGACCCTAAATGTCCAAATCATGTCTACAAGTTAGACAAGGCTTTGTATAGATTGAAACAAGCCCCTCAGGCTTGGTATAATAGACTAACTACATTTCTTCTTGATAATGACTTTCAAAGGGGTAGTGTGGATAAGACCTTATTTGTGAAACATACTAAGTCTCATATTCTTGTTGCTCAGATTTATGTTGATGATATTGTGTTTGGATCCACTGCTGATCATCTTGTGAAATATTTTTCGGATTGCATGACAGATGAATTTGAGATGAGCATGATGGGAGAGTTGTCTTATTTTTTGGGTCTTCAAATTAAACAGTCTCCTTCAGGTATGTTTGTTTTTCAATCTAAGTATGCCAAAGATCTTGTGTCAAAGTTTGGTTTTGAGTTTGCCAAACATGCACGCACTCTCATGAGCACCAGTCTTCACCTTTTCAAAGATTCCTCTGGTACTGATGTTGATCCTACCCTATATAGGAGTATGATAGGGAGTCTTCTTTACCTCACAGCCAGTCATCCTAATATTGCCTTCAATGTAGGTGTTTGTGCCCGTTACCAAGCCAATCCTAAAGAGTCTCACCTTCTTGCTGTCAAACGCATCATTAAATATGTTAATGGGACATTGGGGTATGGGGTTTGGTTTTCTACTGATACTACAACTGAAATTACTGGTTTTTCTGATGTCGACTGGGCAGGGTGTGCTGATGATAGGAAGAGTACATCTGGGGGGTGTTTTTACCTTGGGAATAATTTGGTTTCCTGGCATAGTAAAAAGCAAAATACCATCTCCCTTTCGACTGCTGAGGCTGAGTACATTGTTGCAGGGAGTTGTTGTGCACAAATGCTGTGGATGAAGCAAATACTTCATGATTATGGGATAGAACAGAACACTCTCACTCTTTTCTGTGATAACACAAGTGCCATAAACGTTTCAAAAAATCTTGTCCAACACTTTCGCACCAAACACATTGACAACCATCATCATTTTATTCGAGAGTTAGTGGAAGAAGGCCTTGTTGTTCCGGAACATGTACCCACTGAGCATCAAAAAACTGATATTTTTATAAAATCCCTTGATCTTCTTCGATTTGAGTTTCTTAGAAAGACCTTGGGTGTAGTGCTCAGTAACTAAGGTGTTTTCCTATTTTTTAAAGTGCGTGTGAGTGGTTAGCTTATTATATACTTGGATGTTATAATCTCATTGTCATTGATTCCTGATATCTTTGCATCAAAAATTTTTATGAACACTGCTCATGTTGCTTACAGGATCTCATTCTTCTTTGTTCATAGCTCATTCTGAATGCCCATACTCATTTACTTCATGATCTCATTCTGTACACATCCTTGAGATAAACTATTGCAGGAGTTTCCACATAAGTGATCAAAGTTCTCTGTGGACCACTAACAATGTTTCTTGTACTTTTTCAGAGGAATTGACCTATACTAGTACATCATGGGTGATGTTGAGTCTCTTAACCATCCACCATTTTTTTTCACTTCCTTGGTTTCTCCCTCAGTTCATTGAAATTCGGGCACTAGGAAAAGGCTACCTCAAAGGCACCAATCAGGCCATCCTTTTTGATTTCATTCTTCTCTGGTTTGGTCTCCATACTCTTGAGCGTGCATGCCACCAGTGAGTGCCCACAAGAAAGAAAAGTTATAAAAAAAAAAAAAAAGGAATCGTTGATTGAAGGGGAGCATCCGCGTTTATTCAACAAATATCCCATGATTCCTAGTGGTTTGACTTTTCTCTATGATGTTCAGTTACTCTTGTCGGAGGTCTAGCCATCCGATCACTACAAGGATTAACTCTAGCTTTGTGGCTCTCAAGGATTGCACACACACACATTCTATTTGTGAGCTCTCATGTGTGTTTTTGAGTTATGCATTCTTATGTTGCTTATGTCATTGATTAAATTCTATCTGTTTTGTTCATGACCTGGTGTTTCAATTTTTTTTGTACAAGTTTTTAGGTTTCATGATTGATGGACTATTTTTATCCTAGTGGTACAGTCTTCCAATTGGGACTCCCGCTAGTTTACAGGACATCTCAGTTGGTCTTTGTTTTTTTTTTTAAAAAACAAATAAATAAAATTGATGTCTTGTCCCCGCTCGACGCGAACAATCCCACGCTTAAGCGTGGTTTCGAGTCTTGTAGCATTTTGCACCTTGCTTTACAATTCTGTGGGGGTTGATTTGGCGTATCGAGCGTCCATTTTTCGCGCTCAAGCGGGTCTTTGCGTGCTTTGGCTCACGCTCGAGCGTTAAATCCCACACTTGAGCGGACTGGTTATGTTTAAATTCTTCCTCCCCCCATCTCTTTAGTTCATTTTGCCCCACATTTCCCTCTCTCCTAGGGTTTCTTGGTGATTCATTGCATAGTCTTCCTTGGTCCTTCGCATTGTTGAGTTGTGTTTTTCTTTCACACCTCAGGTATCACCATTTTATGTTTTCACTCTGTTTGCATCCTTATTTTCGTAGTTGCATTTGCATTTTTTCATAAGTGTTTTGTTTTAATCTACTGCCTCATCCCTCACTCATGTTCATAGTCTGTTGGGTCTTAGTAAGTTGTATGCATCTTGATGTGTTTTCTTATGTCTTTGGCATATTCTGATGGATTACAGTCTATTACTGTCATATATGTCTTGTTTTCTTGAGGATTTTTTGTTCTGTTTTTTTGGGATTATGGCTGTTTTATTCATCATATTTCATATTTGTTGCATTGGGTTTTTGGGGATTACTCTGCCTGAACTATATTACTTTCACAGCTTTCTGTGCTTGACTCTTGTTGCTATATTAACCAATGCTACTAATGATTTGTTTCTATGCCTTTTTGGTTCCTTTTGGTCTTGGGTTGGGGGTTGTCCGTGTTGTTTTTTTGTCTTTTTTTCTTGGTTTAGTCATGTCCACCTTCAAGAGAAGAAAGTCCACTGCCCCTCGCCCTGCCTTTAACTCTGACCGATTCCCCTTGGCTGAGAAAGCCAAGTTGTTTCGAGAGTCTAATCCAAGCCGCACCATTCATCTTGAACGTAATGTTCAACCCAACACATTCGAGTCTATCCCTATCCGTTCACTTTTTGATCCCTTGGGTGGGGATAATGTCCTTTTATTTTCTGGTTCTCAAACCTAACTTGGGTGCGAGAATTTTATTGTAACATGGACAGTCTTGATGATATTGGTCCATCCTTCAAGACCTGGGTCCGGTCCAAGCCAATGACTGTTACCACAGATCTTATCCGAGAGTTGTTAGGGATTGGTCAAGTCTTCCCCATATTCTACCCCTTTCCTGTGCGTCTAACTTGTGACTTCAATGAGGTTGCCCATGCCTTATGTGGTTTCTCTCGTCCTTAGCCCTCCGATTCTTTAATCAAGCAAAATGAGCTTCTCCCTCAATTTAGGTTGCTTCACCTCATTGTATGCTTAGTATATTTTTTGATGGATGGATGTATGATTATATACTCGGGAGTTGGATAGATGGGCATATGGTATTTTTTTTCATGGATGGATAGTATGTTTCTTGGTTATTTTATATTTGTTATTTAATACACAATTCCACAGATTTTGGTTGGCTTGTGTGGTTGCTTTTCTTTCAGGGCGATTGTTCAAAAGCATGGATCTTAGATTTTCATGGGTGTTGGTGTTTGTTCATGTTGTTGGTGTTTGGTTTGATTTTTTTTTTGGTGATTTTGATAGAAAAATTGTTTTAGAATGGTTTTGTCTGGGATTTGACAAAGGGGGAGATTGTTAGGGACCCTTTGTTGTCAAATTCCATGGAAAAAACCAAGGTTGTAATCAACTTGTAAGTTTCATATATTCCAGTTTTTTGTCTTCCCCGCTCGAGCGGGGAAAGTTGTGAAACCCCACATTTAATTATTCTTAAAAGAAAATAAATAAATAAATTAATTAATTAATTAATTAATTTTGTCTACAGTCTATCTGAATTGTATATTAGTGTAAAAGTTAGTTTTAAATTGACTCAATTCAATCACTAACAAAGACATTATTAAGAATAATAATTTTGTGGGTGTTCAATATTTGTTATTTATAAATTATTTAATTAGGATTCAATATAATAATTATTCTTACTAATACCTTAGTTAAAAATCTTAGTGTATCAATTTTTAGAAACCCACACAAATACAAATACAAAAAAAAAAAAGAAAAAAAGAAGAGGGAATCAAACCTTTGCAGAAATTTGGTGGAGGCTTTCCACATGTTGATTTGCATGCTTGTTTAGGGAAGAAGAGCTAATGATGCTCTTGGAATTGAGAGAAAGAAAACTTAGAATGAAGAGAAAGAAGAGAGAGAGAGAGAGAGAGAGAGATTTGTGAACCAAGCATTGTATATATATATGCATGCAAGCCTTCATTGTCTAGAGGATGCATGCAAGCATTCGGTGAGAAAAAAAAAAAAAAAGAAGAGAGAAATCCCTGAAGCAACCAAGCTTAGTGATAGAAGAGGAAGAAGAGTAGGAGATTAAGGAAGCCAAATTCTCAACCATTTTGTCACCCTATTACTAAGTAAGAAAACCGTCTCAACCCTCTCATTTCTTTTTATTAGTGAAATTTTCAGATTACTTCCTTGTGATTAAAATGACTACTCATAAATAGAAATTATATATATATAGGAATTTTGTGTTGAAAATAAATTGTTTGAATCTGCCAGAATGTTGCCCCAAATTTTTAGACAATTTTATACTCAAAATTTCGAGATGATTTCTTCTACAAAATGTTGATGATGATGTCTAGTTTATCCAGAAATTTTTGGAAACAATTTTTGAGCTTTCTACAAATTTATACAAAATTTTAACTAAATCTGAAACTGTGTTGAGAATAATCTGTTTTGAATCTGCCAGCATGTTACCCGAATTTTTAGATAATTTTATACTCAAAATTTTGAGATGATTTCTTCTACAAAATTGTTGATGATGATGTCTAGTTTATCTAGAAATTTTTTGAAACAATTTTTGAGCTTTCTACGAATTTATACAAATTTTTAACTAAATCTGAAACTGTGTTGAGAATAATCTGTTTTGAATCTGCCAGTATGTTTACCCGAATTTTTAGATAATTTTATACTCAAAATTTCGAGATGATTTCTTCTACAAAGTTGTTGATGATGATGTCTAGTTTATCCAGAAATTTTTGGAAACAATATTTGAGCTTTCTACGAATTTATACAAATTTTTAACTAAATCTGAAACTATGAGACAGATTTTACTATGTAATTGAAAATTTATTTAAAATTCTACACTAAGCCAAATCTGGTAATTTCTAACTAAAAGATGAAATTTGAGAAGTCTATTTCCATGATAAATTTTTAGATTATGGATTTGATCTATGAAATTAAGCATGGAATTAATGTAAGGAAATGTGACAAATCTGTGTCATAAAGATTGCTGGAAATTTTACAGGATTATTTACATCTTATTTTTTCTGAAATTCTTTCTGAAAAGTGACCTAAACATCCACATTGAGTATTCTGTTCAATTACACGAATTTTAGGATTGTGTAAATAATTTATTTATAATTTTAATATCTAAGTTATTATGTTCATACCATTATTTAAATTAATTGTCTGTTAAATTTTGGACATTGAATTATTATTGTGTGACATGTATAATGTTTTATGTGGGGAGTTTTTTTTTTTTAGTTGGTATGACATTATTGGTGATTGAGATTTGAATAATTTGTGTTCAATATATAAAGTTACTGATAAAGGATTAATACCAGTTGTTCAGGGTGAGTCTTGGTTTTAAAGAGTGTACGAAATTAAGGGTTGACGGTCAATACAGGTTGTTCAGGGTGAGCCTTGGTTTTGAGAATTCTCACGTAAATTGTGTTGCGAAACTCTAAGATGGCACGGGACTTATTTGAACCCTTTTCAGTATTCGGTTTTGGAATAAGGGTGGATGTGCTGGTGGCACACAGGGAGGTTACGTACCCCTGGCAGACCGTTTCCTTGGGGCAGACCACGGATGCCACCACTTGGGTATATAACTCCGGACGTGGGCATCCCTGGTGGTTACGGTTGGTAACACTTAAATATTTGACCAAGGGAGGGTTTCAAATTAACCGTTGCCATGCTTAGTGGTTGGTAAGTTAAATCTCTTTGGTGAGATTTCGAGTGTCACCTAACTTATTAAAAT
The DNA here is from genome assembly GCA_036172215.1 of Camellia granthamiana. Taxonomy (NCBI): domain Eukaryota; kingdom Viridiplantae; phylum Streptophyta; class Magnoliopsida; order Ericales; family Theaceae; genus Camellia; species Camellia granthamiana. The sequence continues at coordinate 29,228,931 of CM069903.1, read as the reverse complement.
TATTGAAATTACTTTAATGGTTGTAATTTATGTTTACAATTATATTGTTATCTTATATTTATAATCTCATTATTTTTCTCTTAAAAAGAATAGTAGGTTGGTTATGTTTTCTTACTGTGTTGCAAAACTCATGGCATATATTTTTGTTGCCCTGGCGTTTTATGCCAGGTTTTGGCGAGGAAATAATTGAAGCTGAAATGGAGTTGACGCTAACGTAGAGCCTTGGCTGACTTGAAATCATGACTAAAGTCGAATAACTTTATTATCTTATATATTAGCTATTAAGGACCTTATAATTTCATTTGATGTTGTATTTGGATAATTTTAAGTTTTTATTTAATATTATTTGAACCTTTGGTTATGTACGAGAGTTGAAATGCCCTATTAAAATGTCAACTTTTTAGTTTATTAAGTCATTTTGTTTATTTAATTTCTCTTGATGTTTCAAAAATTTGGGGCGCCACAAAAGTGACGTTCGAGCGGGGTTTGCTCTCTCACAACATCTGTTATGTCTGTAAAAAATACTGGATGATATGATTTTACGCTCGAACGTGGGAACTTCCGCTTGAGCGTGAACCCTATATGAAACACGCAATATGAAGTCTCCGCTCGTGCGGGAATTCCCACGCTCGAGCGGACCACGCGATCTCAGTTACTGTATATTCGTGTGTTGGTTTAATACTAGGGCTACTTTTCCTAAATTTTGTTTAAGGGTCTTAGGGTTTTGTTTGAGGTTTTATTCTGAAGTTTTTGGTGAGTTTTCCTTGATATATTTGAGAGGGTTTGTAACCTATGATCTAAGATTCATACATCAAGGAGGTTGTTACTTCATATTCAAAAGTGTTCTTCTTCGGTGGATTCCAAAGATTCAAACGTGGAGTTTCAAAGGAGTTTGATTCTGTACGTAGTCGTTGATTCGACAAGTGAAGTTGTGGATTCAACTTCCGATTAATCAGTTCCGAGACGAAGGCTTAGTGAAAGAGTTACAGAAGGTTTGAAGACAAATTGGATGAGTTGGGTAATTTGTTTGTTATCTTTGTAATCTTTCTTTCTTCAGTAGTGAATTGATTAGTGGCGTTTCGCCCGTGGCTTTTGATTACAATTGAAGGTTCTTCAATTGTGGTTTTTCCACGTAAAAATCGTTTGTGTCGATTTATTGTTTATTTCGAAAACAACAATCTAAATCACTTTCGTAAGTGCTTGATGATTTATATTGTGTGTTTTGAATGATTGGGAATTGAAATTTTTTTAATCTTGATCTAATCACGAATCACTTAAGATTTTCAAGGGTATTTTATTTTCGCTTTCAAAAAAATAAAATTGATTTCAAGATTTTCAAAAAAATTTAGAACACAAAAAGTTATTTTCACTTGTTTTTAAAGTAAGTTTTCACTTTCTCTTATTACTTATCACCACCACCGGCCATCAACCACCACCACTTGTCGCTACCGGTGGGTTGTGAGCTTCGACCAACCTCCAGCAACTCTAATGGGTGGGCCGTTACCATTGTGATCTTAGTCCATGTTTTGGCGTCCTTCCGGCCATCTGTCATTCGATGACATCTAACCACTAACTAACACCTTTTGCTACCCCATCACTACTGGTCTATCTACCCTCTAGCTTTGACCATCAAAATTTAACAACTCATCAAATATATTTTTCTATTGTTTTTTTATTTTATTTTAAAAATATTTTTATATACAAAACAAGTTATACATTTTTGTCTTTTACAAAAATAAATAAAAATCTGCTTCTTATTTTATGTAAATTAAAAATTAAAAACATTAACAAACGAGACCTAATATATTTTACTTGATCAATGTCAACATCTAATTACTTGAAAACTAAAATTCATTCATTGTTGCCCACTAATCTTTAGTCATATGGATCCCATCTAAAAAAAATCTTTAGTCATATGGATAGTAGGCATTGAAATAACATGGGAGAGAGCCAAGACAACAAGCCCCATATGCCCAATAACAACGAACTGGACTTCTATCCAACTAGATAAAAACCCGATCCAAAAGACATAACATGCGCCTAAATTTGTGACATAACACGATAACGCAATTCAAACAGTGATTTGTTTGAAAAGATAGTTGAAAGTTAATTTTTAAAAAAAAATTTTATTTGTTTTAAAAAGAATGTAAAAATTCTGAGAGATGATGTTATTCAAAATAAGTTAATAGTTGGAAAATAGTTTTTAATTATCTTTTCAAAATACCCCTATATACGAAGTTAGCAGATTAGGATTGATCATTTTTTTATACGAACACATATATGACACGACCCGATAACACAAATATTGAACAAGACAAATTATTATTAAATTTGTATAACACGAAATTGATATGAATAATCCATATAATAAAGAATTGGTTAAATATTTAATATTATTTATACTAAAGAGTCTCATAACATTTTTCAATCTCTTACGTAATTACAATTAATTTATTAAAAAATATGTAAAATAATATTTTTACTTTAATATAGGTTTTGTTTTTATTTTTAATTGAATTTAATGTATTTTTTTGTTTATTATTTGAATTAATCTAGTAAAAAATATAATAATGAAATATAATTTTTATAAATTAAGAAAATAAAATTAAGTTGAAATCAAATTAGTTTATAAATATTTTCATTTAATAGAAATTAATTTTATTAAATTTAACTTGTGAAGAAAGTTTCAAATTTTTCATACATTAATATTTTTTAGTTAGTAATGAATTTTTTTGACATAACACGATACGAATCCAACATTTATTGAAAATGACATGACATAATTGTAGGGGCATAATTTTTGAATGACGACAGGTGGCTGAGATGTCACCGAAGTGTTAGCCGGGTGCCACGTGTCCTGGTCATGATGCTGAGATGATCTCGGCTAAGCCGAGGTTATCTGCGAGAATACCAGAATCCGGGAGAAGATTTCAGTTTGGGTGAAGATAAGATTTTTAGAGAGTATGTCCTAATCCTACTAGGAGTCCAAGATTAGCAGTAATCCTAAGTCCATTAGAGCTAGGCTTTTATTGGGACTAGGATTGTGTTGACTATAAAAAGGAGACATCTCCATGAGTCTAAGGTATGTTTTTTATGTTTTGTCTAGTGAGTTAAGCACTATTGGTTATTTTTTAGAGATATTTTACTAACTTGATCACCGGAGTGCCCCGGATGGACGAACCACCGCGGGATTCTTATACAAGTTATTTGGGCTTAATCTATTTTGCCGGTACCCATTTTTAATTGTGTGATCGAAAATCAACAACCATAATAATAATACAAAATAATAAATAAATCACGTTAATATTGAAATAATTTTAACACAAAATCCAAAATAATATGATACGATACCAGCACGAACACCACGCCCACCCCCATTATCTCTACGCCAGTACTTTATTATTTTACTTCGAATGAATTCTCATATGCGCACTGCCATAGTGTTAGAAATTTGTGTAGAGAATAAAAAAACTTTAACACAAAAAAAGTTAGTTTTTAATAAAATAATTTTTTTTAACATAAACATACTACCAAGTTTTAATAAGAAAGGTAGAAAATAGTGAATAAAAAAAAATATATCATTATATCATTTTTTAAAACTTTTTTATACATATTTTTATTAAAAAAAAATTAAATAACCTCTTCCCAAAAAGCGTTTAAATAGTTTGTGAATTTTTTTTTTTTTTTGGTTGGAGGGTACACGTACACTTACCACTTTAGATCTTCATTGACTGACTATTATGGAGAATTCTGTTATACATATTTTTTATCATACACATTCTTAGTTATATTATTTTTTTTAGTTATAATTAAAAAAAAATTAATTATGACATTATTTTGAAATATTTAGTTGTCTCATTTGTGTTTAATTATAATTTATTTTTATTTTTTTTAGATTATGACTTAAAAAATATATAATTATTTTATTTTATTTTATAATTATAAAATATATATAATACTAATACACATTATTTAAAAGGCATGTACATAATCTTTCCCGACCATCAACAATGCTAGAGACCTCTAAAAACACACCTCTAAACACACCTCTAATGAGGTGGAAAAGGGAAAAAATAAAAAATAAAAAAAATCAAGACACAGGATTGGTTGTGGCAGTGGTGGGACCCACTGCCACATCATTAGTGGTACCTCTAATTAGAGGTCCCAAGCATTTTTCTTGGTATGAATTGCCATCCGAGCCAAGCCATGGGCTGCTCTGTTGCATTTGACCCGTCAGTTTAAAAGTTGTATTTGATACCTACTGTAAAAATTGTAAAAGAGCAATGCTGGAGAGCTTTAACCCAGCAGCTCTAATGCCAGCTCTAATGAGCTGGCATGGAGGAAGGAAAAAAAAAAAAAAAAACAAGACATAATCCATCACATCAGCAGTGATGGGTCCCGTTGCCAACACACTAGTGCTAGATTTAGAGCTCATTATTTGGAGTTCTAAATCATTTTTGAATTGTAAAATTAAAATATATTTTTTAATTTTGTAAATGTTACACTTTGCACCCTGATTTTATAATCTGCAAACTAAACAGAGTCTTTTAAATGTTTCTACTGTGAAAGAAGTGGCAACAATTAGTAAAATTTTGGGAATTGATTTTTTTTTTTTATATTATAAAAAGTGTAATATATTGTAATATTACAGAAGCCTAGATTGTCCAGCAGCTCCACAATGTAATATATTATTTTTATGACAATTTGTGTGAAAACAGTCAGGACATTTAATTACGACTTAGGGAAAGGTATAAAACACAAAGAAATGCAAGTATTATTTTTAATTTTTTTTTATCCCAAATGGTCAACTTATTTCTATTTGTTATTAATTGGTTAATTATTATATTTTTTAAGGTAAATTACACAAACCTTCATCGAGTTTAAAAATTCACAACTTTTCACCACAAAATTTTTTACTTTTCTCACTGCAAAATGTTATAACAAAAATTATAAAGTGTCACAATTTCATTATTCATAACTTTAACATACAGACTAGAAATTAATTATTTGTAATTTTAACACAAGTGGTCATAACACATGCTATAAACGTTCATAAATTTCGTCATAAAAAATCTTAACTTAAAAGGGAGATGCTGCAATGTGCACCTTAAAAAATGTGCATATGGTATGCCTTCTATAATTTTTTACAAAATTTCATAATTTTAACACAAAATGTCATAACTTTTTCACTACAAAAATCATAATTTTTTTTCATTATAAAATGTCATAACAAAAATCATAAAGTATAATAAAAAAATCACACAAAGTGTCATATTATTATCATCCATAATTTTAAGATACATATTATAAATTCACTATTCATAACTTTACAAAAAAGTACCATAACACATCACAAAAATCGTAACTTCAATTATAAAAAAAATTATAACTTTTTTATAATGTACACCATTTTAAAAGCTACACCTTGTGAATTTTTCCTAACTTAGCCTCCGTTTGGGAAGTGGGTTGCTTTTTGGCTTTTTAGCTTTTTTGACTATTTTAGTCTGGGCTAAAAAGTTTGGTTTGGGAATGGCTTTTTTGGCTTTTTAGATTTTTTTGTGAGAGAAGAGTGTAATAATTATGGGTTGGATGTGATGTTTTGTTTGTTGTGGCTAAAATAGCTATTTTGTCTTTTGTGGCTATTTTAGCCACAAACCAACTTGCCAAACACCACCTAAGGCCTCGTTTGGAAACAGATTATTTTAGTAAATTATTTTTTTTGACTTTTTGGCTAAAATATAAGAGGTAAAAAAAAATATGTTTGAAATGACTTTTTGATTTTTTATGAAAAGATATGCAAAAAGTAGAGAGAAAAATGAATCTTTGACTTTTTTATATAAATTATAAACTTTTTGATTTTTTAATAATTTTTTAATTTTTAAATTAAAATAAACACATGTCATACGAGACGAGGTCTTAATAACAAAGAACAAGGGAAAAGAAAGAAGTGTTTCTATATGTAACTTAAATTATCACTATATACTTCTTAATAGCAAAAAACAAGGGAAAAAGAAAGAAGAGTTTCAATTTGTAACTTAAATTATCACACTGTATACTGCTTAATAGCAAAAAACAAGGGAAAAGAAAGAGGAGTTTCTATTTGTTTTGGAAACAAATTTTGACCCCGCACACCCAAACCAAACGAAAAGAATGCAGCTGGATTGCAACAAGCTATATAAGGGGCGCTAATCATCTTGTTGTGTTCTCCTGATTTGCCAATACAACTGTCGCCAACTCACTTGTTGCCTTCAGTTGACAACTGTTGATTTCATGTAAATTTTTTCTTTTGGCCCAAAAGAGAAGGGAAATAGAGAATGAAAGCAATAAATAACAAATAGGAATTAGTGGACCATTTGGGTTTTAAAGGGAAGCACAAATAGCATTTCCCTAAATAATTATTAAACATGTTTTATCTTTTATTTAAAAAAAGTGAATTTTGTATTTATTTTTATGTTATTAGGCCTTTTGATTGACAATAGCCAACATAATACCTCAACATCAAAATAAAATAATTAATCAATAAATAACAAATAGAATTTAAGTTGATCATTTGGGATTTTCTAATAAAAATTAAAGCAAAGTACTATTGCGTGGATGTTAAACTTATTTTCATTTCAATAAAAAATGTCTCATATATTAAAAAGTGTGCACACTCATATAAATATGCAGTTACACGATTCATATATTTATTGGTGTGTTATTTTAGAAGAATAGTTGCAATTATAGAAGGTAATTGCTTTCGAGGGTATTTTGAAATAATAATAATAATAATAATAATTGGATAATTCTATTTTTACGCATCATTTGTTCTCTGTGTATATTATCTTTCAAAGCAAACTCTTAATAAATTTAAAATATTTTATTTCTTTCAATTCACACACAATTATTCCAATTATACTCTACTAAAGATAATATAGTACATACACAAAAGGAGTTTTATTTAATATGTTTAATGCTTCAACCTTATTGTCCATTGAAGGTGTTCAAGACTCCAACGTACACACATCTAACTATCAAAGGAGTTGTTTGGCAAGTTGGTTTGTGGCTAAAATAGTCACAAAATACAAAATAGGTTATTTTAGCCACAACAAACAAAACATCACATCCAATCCATAATCATTACACTTTTCTCTCATAAAAAAAGCCAAAAAGTCCTTCCCAAACCAAACTTTTTAACTTAGGCTAAAAAGATCAAAAAAATCAAAAAACCAAAAAGTCAACCCACTTCCCCGATAGAGGCAAACCCATCAATTTGTGATTGTTTCAATTTTTGATTGAACAAATCATTTTTCCAGACCCCAATTATCATTGGCTCAATAAGCCCCAAATCCATGCCAAGGCATATAATATACATATATATATACAAAACTTGATAAAAAGATTAATCAAAAATGCAAAAAAGGAGTTAACTTTCTATCATATATGCTTTCTCAAAAAACTTATGAACAATAGCAATAGATAAAAGTGGGTTGTGTACTGGGAAAACCCAAGTTTTAATATGGGTTGTGTAATACTATCCATATTAGTAAATTTTGTTTAGTGATAAAATTATAATAATTTTTTTATTCATTAAATGTGTACACAAAGAAAAAAAAGTAATGCTAGAGACCCCAAATATTCTACCAAAAGTTTTACCAAATGTCTCACATGGGTGTGGGATTCCACACCCATGTGAGACATTTGGTAAAACTTTTGGTAGAATATTTGGGGCCTCTAGCATTTTTGAAGAAAAAATGACGTGTAAAAATTGAAACTCTCATAAAATTTGAATGTTGATTTTATATAAAAGCATTACTAACAAGTGCAATTTGGGTATAACAAAATGACAAAAGATATGTCAATAACGAGGCATTTATTATTAAATTTAATACAACTTTTATAAATTTCACAACACTTTATTAACACATTTTTTTTCTTTCATATTCCCAATATTAACACTTGTTAGCAATTGTCTTTATATAATAAGTATTTAAGTTTACAAAAAAATACTTAAAACATTATCCTTAAAATTAACACTTGCACTCCATTTGGATTGTGAGTTGAGGAAAACAAAAAAATTATTGTAGTTTCTCACTTATGTGGTAAAATAAATGAAATGATTATGGTTTCTTATCACTGTATTTAGATGAATAAAAGAGAAGATAATGTAATTTTTCACTTATCTTGTTTAGATAGAATAAATAAGATAAAAATAAAATAAAGTGTTTTGTTTCATTTTACCAAAATAACTTTTCATATTAATAAGTTATTTTTCTAACTTCTTTCACCCTAACCTAAGGTAATTTTGGTATTTTAAAAAGTTTCATTAAACTCATTTATTTTATGACAAATTAAACTAACAATTTCTATAGTTTTGGACTCGTGTCACTTTGATCCATGATTTTTTAATTGTAACACATTCAACCCTGAATTTTGAATCTTATTCCAAATAAGGACAATTGAAAATATCATTACTCAATTTTAAAGGCAGAGTCGTCGATTTGATAAAATATAAACTAATTTGACAAAAATAAATGTCAAAAAAATATTTTTGAATTTTTAAAAATTATTTCTACCTACCAAAGATAAAATTTTTTAAAATTGATAAATCTTTTACACATTTATTTATTTTTTTACCAAATTAATTTTTATTATGTGTTTGAATGATGATCATGTAATGGGTGGTTGCTAGGTTTTAATGTGTAATAGATATATTTAATATATAGAATGTTTTTAGTTTTGAATTTTTTGATTTAATGGATTGGATATCAAAGTTGTCGCCATATTTGATTTTTGAAAATATAGAAGCTAATTTAACGAAAATAAAAACAACCATCTATTACACGATTATCATCTAAACACATAATAAAAATTAATTTGGTAAAAAAAATAAATGTGTAAAAGATTTATTAATTTTACATAATTTTATCATTAGTAAGTAGAAATAATTTTTAAAAATTTAAAAATCTTTTTTAACATTTATTTTTGTCAAATTAATTTATATTTTATTAAATTGACGACTTTACCCTTGAAATTGAGCAATGGTATATTTAATTTGAAACAATATTTAAAATTCATTGTCAAATATGTCACAATTAAAAAGTCAGAGACCAAAGTGACACAATCCCTAAATTATAGGGACATTTAGTATAATTCGCCTTTTATTTTATTATCAAATCTCACCACTATTGGTGAGAAATAAAATACAATTTTAATTAGAGTTCGTTTCTTACAATTTCTCACATACTTAACCATCTCAATAAGTAAAAGAATTTCTTATTCTCACCAAACATCTCCATCCAAACGAAGTATTAGTGACAATTGTGCTACACCAATTATTATATCAATTAGTGTACCAACACATTTTATAATGGGTAATGATACATCCCACTAAAAGTGGTGCTCTAAAGCACCACTAATGAGTTGGCAAGCACTTTAAAAAAAATAAAAATAAAAAAACAAGACACAAGCAGTGGGTCCCGTCCATTGCCACATCACTAGTGGTGTTTTTAGAGCACCACTTTTAGTGATCTCAAACATTATTGATTTTATAATATTATAATTTAAAAATTATAAACTCCACCCATTTTATAAATTATAAAAACTTAAAATTAATAAAATTATACCATATTATCTATTAATATATTAATTAATATACTTATTAATACGTATAGCTTTATTTGCGTTAGTAATGTTGATTCTTCATTAATTTATTTAAAGAATTGATCAACTAAGATTAACCCATTACCATGTGAATGTGAATAAATATAGAGTTACGCTAGAAATCTAAAATAATTTATTAAATTTTTTATTAAAGTTTTCATATAAGGCGTGAGATACATGTATATGTAGATTTGTATGGATCTCACATCCATGTGAGAGTTTTAATAAAAAATTTGATAAATTATTTAAGATTTATAGCAGTTTTCTTATAAGGTTAAAATTTTGAGTTATGTTAGAGACCTTAAATAAATTATCAAACCTCTCACATGGGGTGGGACCCATACAAATCACATGTGTGTGGTTCTCACACCCATATGAGAGGTTTGGTAGAATATTTGCTAATTTATTAAGGGTGTGTCTATATGAAATGTTTGGTAGAATATTTGGTAATTCATTAAGGGTGTGTTTGATTGGATGGACTGGATAAGAGGAGATTAGAATCTATCGGAGTTGAGTTATGGAACTGTGAATCCCCCGGACTATTTGGTTGGATCGGATATGTATCATGTGTTTATTTTTTTATGGGATTAGATGTTTGAAAAAAAACTATTTTTAGTGAATCTAATGTTTGGTTGGACGGACGGGATATGATAAATGAATAAAATACTATTTTACCCTTTTTCAATTGTTTACTAAGTAATAGCAATATTAAACATATCTTTAATATTTTAATTATTTTTAGTTAGATTAAATAAAAAATTATTTTATTTTATTTTTTACACAATTAAATAAATTTATTTTTTTAAAAAATAAATAAATAAAATAACAATAAAAATATATGTTATTTTTTAAATTAAAATTTTAAATAAATTTGTTTTAAAAAATAATAATAATTAAACAATGAAATTAAATAAAACATCTATTAACATTTAAATAATGAAATTAAATAAAATATAAACAAAATTTTAAAATAAAATATCTATAAAAAATTATTTAAAAAAATAAAATAAAACATTAATAAAAAGTTAAATAAAATTATTTTATTTTTAAATCGAGACATTTAAATTTTATTGAATTTTACTAAATATAATATATAATTAAATAGTAAAGGATCAAAATAATCATTTTACCACCTAATCTCCATAGTAAATCCCTCCAAAATTGTCTCACACTCTCCCGCGATAGTATAATCCCCCATAAGAAATTCAGCCGGACTTCATGTCCGGCAGACTATAAAAAAAAATAAACGATAAACTATTCACTCCTTCAAATAAACAATCTAAACGGTGAATAATGCCCCTCAATCCCCCAATCAACCACGAGTCAAGATCCTCCCCTTGCGCTCCCTCTTTGCACTCCCTCCTTGCAGGGCCTTCGGGCCCACTTTTAGGCCAAATTTTGATAATCCGAACCGTTCATATTTTAAGATTTAGGATTGGTTTGGGATATTCTAAAAAAGTGTACTTTTTGACTTATTAGCTTATATGAGTTGGGTTTGGGTTGGGTTTGAGTCGGGTTTGATGTGATGTGTTAGAGAGGTGATGTAATTTAAATAAGATGATGTGACTTAAATAGGATAGTGACTTTTTGTATTATTTAGGTTATGCCAAACTTGGCCTTATTCAGTATATCATACCTGTAAAAAATCAAATTGATCGGATTTCAGAAAGCATGTGTTCGGAAAAATCGAACTAAAAATTCTTTTTTTAAAGAATTTAATAAACAGTTTTCCGAACACATGTTTTTTGATATCCGATCAACTTAATTTTTTACAGATATGATATACTGAATAAATCTTAAAATATAAACTGTTCGAATTATCAAAATTGAGCTTAAAAATAGGCTCAAAGACCCTACAAGAAGGAATGCAAGGAGGGAGTGCAAGGAGAGAATCCCAATTCAATCAACCACACCTTAAGGGCTCTACCATTTTTCTAAAATTTTAGACATGTCTTGCCTCACCTTAAACCCTTGATGACGTTACTAAAAAATTAATTAATAATAATTAGCCTGCATTTGTTTCTGATAGCTTTCCCTATTCCCCGGATTTACTGTCCTAACTCCTCAGTTCTCACATTCACATTTACAAAAATAAAAAAATTAAAGAAAAAGAGCAATACATTACCTTGTGCTTGCTACTAGACCTAGGATCTAGACTCGCCAAACAGATCTCGCTTCTCTTCTCTCCATCTTCTCTCTGAGCTTTCTCAAGATTCAGACCAATCAATCGACACACACAACACAACAATGTCGATGCACGCCAAGACAGACTCGGAGGTGACCAGCCTCGCGCCGTCCTCCCCCACCAGGTCCCCTCGCCGTCCTGTCTACTACGTCCAGAGCCCGTCTCGAGACTCCTCTCACGACGGCGAGAAGACCACCAACTCCTTCCACTCCACCCCCATCATCAGCCCCATGGGCTCCCCTGGCCGCCACTCCCGCGACTCCTCCTCCACCCGCTTCTCCGGCTCCCTCAAGCCCGGCGCCCCCGCCTCCTCTCGCAAAGTCAACGACGCTGGCTCCGCCGCCCGCCACCACCGCAAGGGCGGCGCCAATAAGCAGTGGAATAAAGGGTTTGATGCGATTGAAGAGGAAGGTCTTCTCGATGATGATGATGCCAATAGGGGTATTCCTCGTCGCTGCTATTTCCTCGCTTTTGTTGTTGGGTTCTTCGTTCTCTTCTCTTTCTTTTCTCTGGTCTTGTGGGGTGCTAGTCGTAATCAGAAACCCATCATCACAATGAAGGTCAGTCATCAATTCATTCTCACTCTACACTTTTTTACCCATTTCATTTTCTTCATCCTATTCATAGATTCGTGATTAATAAATCCCTATTCCCAAATCTCTGTTCTCTATCAGAATTTTCAAGACACACAACAGATTGATTTGGACTAGACATTGGATCAAGATTCAGATGCATATATGTCTGCATTTATAACCATATAAATAAAATTTTCTGAAACGGGTGTTTTTGTATAATTTGCAGAGTATTTCATTTAACAATTTTGTGATCCAAGCTGGGAATGATTTCTCTGGAGTAGCCACAGAAATGGCAACAACAAACTCCACAGTCAAGTTCATCTTTCGCAACACCGGTACATTTTTCGGTGTCCATGTAAAATCAACACCCGTAGATCTCTCCTATTCTCAGCTCACCTTAGCCACTGGAAATGTAAGTCAAGTTCACACCAATCAGTCCCTAAATTTTCTTAATTTTGCATAGTATGATTAATCTTTTCTAAGCATTTTCAACATGGGTTTTGTGCAGATCAACAAGTTCTACCAATCAAGAAAGAGCCAGAGAATGATAACGGTGATACTAGTGGGCAGTCATGTACCAATGTATGGAGGGGGTGCAGATTTGAGTAGCAAAGATGGGACACCGACCATGCCGGTGCCATTGACACTGAACTTCATTGTTCGATCAAGAGCTTATGTTCTAGGCAAATTGGTCAAGCCCAAGTTCAACAAAGGTGTTCAGTGCTCTGTAGTGTTGGACCCTAAAAAGATGAATGTGGCAATTCCTTTGAAGAATTGCACTTACCAGTAAGTTGAAAAAATTGTATAATTTATTAAGACAGACTGCAGATCAAGAAAGCCAGATCAAAACAAAGAACCGACAAAGAAATAAGAGTTGATAATTTGGCCATACATCATTGGGGTTGAGGGAAAGAACAGAGCTGTTTCGTGTAATGGTGTTATATGATATTATTATTATTATTTTTTAAATCAATTGTTTAGTTGGGGAAAAAAAAAAAGAAAAAAAAAGAAAAGAAAAAAAAAGGGTGGATACAGCTATATGGAGGAGGTGGGAATTGTTGGGTAGATTTGATTTTGAGGGTTACGGGGCAGGAGTTGACTTAACTAGTTCTTGTTGCGCGAAAACAGGGGTTGGGTATTTACCAGGGTGGTTTTACTTGTAATTTTATTTTATTTACTGTTTTTTTTGTAATAAGATTGTTTATTTATTCTTGATATGCCATTTGAATATATAATGGAGTTGACTCAACAGTTTCTTTCTTTTTTTCTTTTTCTTTTCTTTCTTTTTTTTTTATTGGAATTGGAAAGTGGACATTATTGTAAGACTGGAAAAAGGAACAAAATTATTCCAATTTGATTTAAGTTTGTTTGTTAAAAACTCTTTTGGGATTAATTTGTTAGATAAATAAGTAAAGGTTAGATACATTTTGAGATTGACTTGATAAAATTTTGACCTTGATAAAATTATGTGTACTCGTAATCTGTACAAAACAAATTTATAGCCTCCAAGAACATACTCCAGAAAGAGGGGTAAAAGGGAAAACAACAGAGGCCTCACTACAAAAGAGTGAGGAGATTGAAAAAAATAAATCGACCAAAGAGAGGAGATTAGAGCATCTCCAGTGCATTAGGCATATAATATTTGTTAGTTAAAATGCCTAATGTGATTCATTTTTTTCAATTCCAATGTACTAGACATATGATTAGGCATTTTGGCTCAACTCATAGTCACTAGCTACATGTAGCTAGCCTTCAACGTTAGGCAAAATGTATTCAATCATTAGGATCATTTCCCTCCATCTTTGTTGTTGACGTGGCATTCTATAAAATTAATAGTATTTGGATAAATAGCTAAAATAAAAGAACATGGTTGGAGTAAAAACATAAAACAGTTGATAGGCAAAATAAAATATATACTTTATAGTAATATTTAGATAGGTAAAATGCCTACTACAGTTGGAGATGCTCTAAAGCGAAAGGGGCAAGGGGAGAGTTCAAATTGAGGGTTCGATTTGAGAGAGAGGAGATTACAATGGTGTAGAGGTGGTGGCATTCAAGGGACGTCAGTGGTGGTTGTGTGATGATAGAGGCAAGCAATCGATGATGATGGCGGCATACGAGGAAAGGAGATTGAAGTGAGAGAGAGAGAGAGAGAGAGAGAGAGAGATATGTGGAAAGCAATAGTAGAATTTCTAGTGGTGGTGAGAGTTGTGGCGATATTAGCTCACTACAAACTTTTTGGCCTTGTTTGGTTTGGCTTTGGGAAAAAGATTTTGGAGAAAATTTTTAGAAATTTTGTTTGGTTTGTAATTTTTCTCAAAAAATTTCAAAATCACTTTCTCTCTCCTATATATCAATCAATCACTTTTTATCTCCTCTTCTCTCTCTTTTTCAATCACTTTTTCTCTCACATATATCTACTTAATAACAACAAAATATCAAATCATCCCAAACTTCAAAACTATTTTCAAAATATACAACCAAACAAATTACAAAATTTTATAAATTCTCTTTCCAAAATATTTTTTGAAAAATTATCTCCCAAAATCAAACAAAACAAAGCCTTTATGTTTGGCAAGTAACTTTTGCATAGTTTGTTATTATTTTGTCAAATTTTTACTTGGATAAAACTAGTTTTTTATTTTGTCAATTTTTGCCCATATAGGACCAATAATTGTATCAAATATTGAATTCTCAATTGACTTTGGAATGGCGATGATATGAACCTCCTCTTCTGCATATATTGCCTTCCCTAGCCTTGGTTAATATAATTCCTATATTCTTTTAAGCTGTGTTTGATTAGAGAATTTAGGAAGAAATTTGGAAAGAAAAATGAAGAAAGTAGATATAATGTAAATAAAATATATTTATGACATGGGTAGGCCCACAAAGGCTATAGCCCACTATGAACAACCCAAGCCTACCATTTAGGGCCCAATACATAATTCAATTAATAAAGCCCAGCGCTGCGGAAGCCCCACACAGCAATAAGAACTAATGGCATCAAGACACATGGCAAGAGAAGGGCAAGCCACGTCAGTAGACAAAGATCCGCAAAGTTATTGCCACGGCACATCGCCATTAATGAGGCCCCTTACAGCATTTATTGCGACAACCCCTCTCCGTTGGGACGACACGCCCTCACCCTGAGCAAAGTAAACTACAGCATCGACTTTCGGCCAGGTTGACAGGTCGGAAGAGACAACAAAATGATTACCAAAGGATATAAGCAGACGTCGAAGACATGAAGAAGGTTAAGTTTTTCTATCTCTAATCTATCTACACATTCCACTTCTCTCTTTCTAACTTGCTCGTCGGAGGGTTCGCTGGAGGACTCCCCGTTCCCCGTTGAGCTCCTACGCAAGTCTTCCGGTGGGCTTGGTCATTCGGACATAGGCTTGAGGAGCGTGGATCAGTCCGACCCGTTCTGCTTGGAACGAACTATATCATCAGTTGGCGCCGTCTGTGGGAACCTTTTTTACTCTGTGCGCCAGTTGTGCTCATTGTCGCCGGAGGCCTTTTCCCAATAACCCCCTCATGTCACCTGCGAAGGTGAATGGTCACGACTAGATCCATGGCTTCCCACCCCAATGTTCTCCACCACCAAGCCGACCCTCATAATCCAAACAACCCACCACAATACTTTACCGAGCTCACTAACAGCATTAACCGCCTCGCCGAGCAGAACCAAGCTCTAATCAATGCCCTGCTCCAAGGAGACCTTCCCATGCCCCCTCCACCACCTCCAGATGTTCCACCCAACCAAGAACGAGCCCCGAGCCATACTATCCAGCAGCCTTATCCACCCAACTTGGAAGGCTTGCAACCTCCTCCCCCAAATATAAATCCACCACCCGGACCCCCATATTTATCGGTCCTGGCACCAACCCATGAAGGAGAGGCCAGTAGCGTCCAGCCCCCGCTGCCCTCCGGTGGTGACAACATTTCTCTCTTGGACGCCAAACTCCGAGCCATGAAGCTCCAACTCCAAGGGGTCATGCAGAACATCCAGCATAAACCCTCTACCACAGCCAACTCGCCATTCGTTGCCTCAATCCGGGACAAACCTCTACCCGCCAAGTTCAAAATGCCCACCATCGACTCTTTTGACGGTACGACGGACCCAGTCGACCACTTGGAGACCTACAAGACCCTCATGATCCTCCATGCTTTCCTTGACGAAATCATGTGCCGGGCTTTCGCCAAGACACTCAAGGGGTCAGCTCGACTTTGGTTTAGTCAACTGCCAGCAGACTCTGTCTCCACTTTCCAGCACCTTAGTGACTCTTTCCTCAGCCATTTCATTGGAGCCTAGCGCCAGCGGCGTCCGGCAACCCAACTCCTCAACATCCGTCAGACCGAGGGGGAGTCGCTACGCAATTTCGTTACCCGTTTCAACACCGAAGCCCTGCAAGTAACGGAAAACGATGACAAGGTCATCCTTACGGCTTTCATGGCCGGTCTGCGGTCGTCTGACTTCCTTTTCTCCCTCTCTAAAAACCCCCCGATCTCCATGGCAGCCCTACTTTCCAAAGCCCAAAAATACATGAATGCTGAAGATTCCCTAGCCGCCTGGCAAGATCCTATAACCAAAAACCCGACCCCTAGAGAAAAAAGAAAAGATTCAGAAACCAGAAATACCCAGTACAATAACCAAACATCTTAGTACACTGACCGGCCCCCCAGAACTGATCGGTCGGCCTAGCCCTACCGCCCGCCCGGTTCGAGCGGTACACCCCCCTAAACTCCCCCATGGAACAAGTCCTCCACTAGATCCAGCGGGACTACCCCCTAAAATGGCCCCAACCATCACGGACTCCTTCCAATCGGAAAGACCAGTCCAAATATTACCGTTTTCACCAGGATTATGGCCATAATACCGAGGAGTGTGTTAACCTAAAAGATCAGGTCGAGGGCCTGATTCATCAAGGACACCTCAGTCGATTCACAAATACTCGCCCTCAGCAGAGGCAGCGGATTGAACCCATCAGAAACAACCGCTGGCGCACCCCTCCCCGACAGCCAGCACAGCCTAACCCAGGTCATGATCGCCTTCCACAGCAACCTCGGGCACAAGGTAACCCCGCCCCACCTGTTGGAGAAATCAGAGTTATCTCCGGCGGGCTTGCTTGTAGAAGACTATCCCGGCCGGCTCAGCGGGCAGAACTCAGAAAAATAAGGCAAGGCTCAGACAAAGAAGTTGCCACGTTGGACCGACCCTCCAAACACCCCAGGCAGTGGACCGAGCCCATCACATTTACGGACGCCTACTGCACAGGCATCCGTTATCCTCACGACGACCCTCTCGTCATTTCCGCCCTCCTCTCTAATTACAAGGTCAGACGGGTTCTCGTCGACAATGGCAGTTCTTCAGACATCATCTTCCTCAATTGCTTCCGCCAGCTCAAGATTGGGGAAGAAAGTCTGTCTCCCCTCCAAACTCCTTTGGTCGGTTTCACTGGCGATCGGGTGACCTCCATCGACTCCATCGATCTTCCTATCACAATTGGCGAATACCCGCGGCAGACCACAAAGTTGCTCACCTTCCTTGTTGTTGACTGCCCATCTGCCTACAACATCATCCTTGGCCGCACTGCCCTCAATGCTTTCCAAGCTATCACATCCACTTACCACCTTGCCATCAAGTTCCCCACCGATCTTGGGATCGGAACAGTGAGGGGAGAGCAGACCGTGGCCAAAGAATGTTATGTCGCCTCACTTAAAGAAGTCAAGCTAAAGGAGACTATGATCATTGAAGGACTCGATGTCAGAGATGAGGATGAGCTGGTCAGAAGGGAACCAGTGGAGGAGCTCGTCAAAGTCCTCGTCGACCCCACCAACCCGGCCAAAACCGCCAACATTGGCAGCCAACTATCCCCCCAAGCCAAGGCCGACCTCACCGCCCTCCTAGTTAAATACAATGACGTGTTTGCCTGGACTCACTCCGATATGCTGGGTATTGATCTGTCACGACCCAAACCCGGCCCTATGGGTTTAGCACCGTAACTGGCCAGTAATCCGAGATTACCGAAGGCCTGCTGAACAGTAATACAGTTAAACAGAGTACAGGGCCTAGCGGAAGCCAATACAGTAAGTAACTAGCGTCCATTGAGCTGTGAAAATCTGTATGCCAAAAACATTTTTCATGCATTCATACAGTTCAGAACAGTACAGTCTATATACAATCTATACCATCATATACAAACATTCAGTACGGGGACCCTCGATAACAGTACAGTAAAACAGTAGACAGTCTATACAGTAGTACAAAACGGTAAGGAGACCGATGGGGGACACAAAAACACCTCAAGCCATGGCATGGCAACTCGGAACCTCGCAGTGAGGCACATAGGCTGGCTTGACAAAACTGGGGACCAACCCACGCTCCTAGCTCCGGTCTGGCTGCTGAGAACCTACATATATATAAACAGTGAGCTAAGGCCCAGTGAATAACATAAAGCGTAAAGAGGTTAGGAATGAATGTCCTTACAGTAATGAAAACAGTTCATTAAACAGTATTTCAGTCTTTCAGTATTTCAGTCAATCAGTCATATGTGGTACACCCATTAGCCTATAAACAGTAGGTCCAAAAGGACCGGGTCTTAACAGACCCAACAGTAATGATGGCCATCTATCAGTAAACAGTATGGTTCCACAAGGGAACCGACAGAGCTCTGTAACAGCAACAGTAAACAGTAGGTGCTAAGGATGCCACAATACAGTTCAGAATACAGGACATACATTCATTCAGTAAATGATATCAGTTCAATAAACAGTTCAGTTCAGTATTCAAAAGATAACCATTTTGAACATATCTTTACACAATCGTTACTCACAGAGATTGGGCTAATAGCAGCTAGAGCGCGTTTCCCCAGTCGCCGACCCTACACAGTTAACAGATCGAACACACTAAGCTACAGTTGGGAAGGATAATAACTTAATCCTTAAATGCCTCGGTGTGTTCTACACCTACATCCTCATTAAGATGCCTTAAATACGCCCTAGGAATGCCTAGGATGGAAAGAGGATGCAAAGATGCACTTAGAAAACATTTGCAGAATTTTCAGTGAAACAGAGTCCCGCTCGAGCGCAGGTTTCCCCGCTCGAGCGGAAAAGCAAACAAAGGTCCCCGCTCGAGCGGCAACATCCTCGCTCGAGCGGACCAAAAAGTACTGGATAGGTGAAATCTCCGCTCGACGCCCACCTAGTCCTCCGCTCGAGCGCCCAATACTCCGCTCGAGCGGACTGATGCACAGTGCAAGATGCTGGGAGCTCGATTTCTCCGCTCGAGCGCTACTTCTTCCGCTCGAGCGGACAACAAAAATCTGGAAATCCCAGATTTGAGTCCCAAGCTCAAAACCAAGTTCAAAAGCAACATTTTCGATCCTCTTGGGCTATTTTCTGGAAAAACTCTTGCAAACCCAATGTACAACAAGTTTCAAAACTCAATTTAAGAAATCAAAGCCCAAGGGTGTTTAATTCAAACCCAAACTCAAACAATTTTTCAAGAACAAGATGAACATGCAACATGCATGGATTCAAATCATTTCCAAGCTTCAATTTGGTGCTCTAAGGAGCCAATTGCTCCAAAAACAAGATGAAGTCATGGTCCTAAACATTAACATGAACATGCATGCAACATTTTCCATGAAATCAACCCAAAACTCTTCAATTCAAACATGCATGCAACAATCCAAGCATAATTCAACCTCTTAGCACCAAATCATGGTTTAATCCTACAATGGAGCATGAACCATGCAAGATGAAGCTTAAAGACAACAAGAAGAAGATGGATTCACTTACCTAGGTCTCAACGTAAAGAGAACAAGTTCAATTATGCAATCTATGCCTCAAATCTTTCAATTTCCAAGCAATTCTCTAGATGAACAAGATGAATTCCTCCCTTCCTCACTCTCTCTATGTTTTGGTCGGTTAGAGGCCACAAGAAGAGCTGATCAATTGATATATTCAGTGTAATAAGGCTCTATTATAATAATAAACAAAGGTCCACTATAGGTGGCAATTTGGTAGATAAGCCTAAGTTTGCAATTAGCTCCTTTTAATCTAGTTTAGTCATACCAAATCACATTTTAGATAAATATACCATAAAATCACATAAATTATGATGATCATAAAACATCAATCGGTTTACGGTTCGGCCGCCGATAAGGCCTTCAATTAGCAGTTTAAACATAAAACACGAACAGATAAATAATCAATCAAACAGATAGAATATGCAATACAATAGGTATACTCAATCAATTCAGGTTCAATTTCCGTCAGTCAGTTCAGTATTTTATTCAGTCCAGTTATCAGTCATTATCAGACTCAGTCAACAGTAATCAGTGGTTATCGGTAAGCAGTGATGAGGGTTGTTACAGTCTCCCCTCCTTAAAAAGAGTTTAATCCTCTAAACTCGAGTTACCTTCATTCCGGAAGAAAACAGGGTTCAGTGGGAACAGTTCCGGATATCGTTTAGCCATGTCATCTTCCCTTTCCCAAGTGGCATACACACCACCATGGTTCTGCCAATCAACTTTTACTAGCGGGATCTCTTTGTTTCTCAGTTTCTTGATCCGTCGGTTTACAATCTGTATAGGCCGTTCCTCGTAAGTGTAGTCATCACTCAACACTACTCGAGTAGGCTCAATCACATGGAAAGGATCCCGGAGATAATCTCTCAACATAGATATGTGGAAGACGTTATGCATATGCTCCATTTCAGGAGGAAGTGCAACTTGATACGCCACCGGATTGATTTTCTCAATAATCTGATACGATCCGACATACCGCGGTGCTAACTTGCCTTTGACTCCAAAACGAGTCTGGCCTTTCATTGGTGTCACTTTCACAAAGACGTGATCACCTACTTCATACTCTCTGTCTCATCTTCTAATATCTGCATAGCTCTTCTGTCTACTCTGTGCAGTTTTCAGTCTCTGTTGTATCAGTTTTATCTTTTCAGTCGTTTCATACACAATCTCGGGCCCAAGCAAAGGCCCATCTCCAACTTCTGCCCAGCAAATCGGAGATCTACATTTTCTGCCATACAATGCCTCGAAAGGCGCCATACCGATACTCGAATGGTAGCTATTGTTGTAGGCGAATTCAGCCAATGGCAAATGACTTTCCCAATTTCCCTGAAAATCGAGGACACACATTCTCAGTAAATCCTCCAGAGTCTGGATGGTCCTCTCTGACTGGCCATCTGTCTGAGGATGGTAGGCACTACTCAGTCTCAGTTCAGTCCCCAATGCAGTCTGTAGGCTTTGCCAAAACCTCGATGTAAACTTCGAATCCCTGTCAGAAACAATGGACACAGGCACTCCATGCAGTCTAACAATTTCATCAATATAGAGTATAGCCAATTTGTCCGCATTATAAATTGTCTTAACAGGTAAGAAGTGGGCAGATTTGGTCAGTCTATCAACAATGACCCAAATTGAATCCATACCTTTTCTGGAGCGAGGCAATCCAACGATAAAATCCATCGTGATATGCTCCCATTTCCACTCCGGTATGGGTAAGGGCTGCAATAAGCCGGCGGGTCGCTGATGTTCCGCTTTAACTTGTTGGCAATGAAGACATTTGGACACAAAGTCAGCGATTTCTTTCTTCATTCCCGGCCACCAGAAATTCAATTTCAAATCTTGATACATTTTCGTATTCCCCGGATGAATAGAAAATTTTGAGTTGTGGCCCTCTTGCAGAACTCTTCTTTTCAATTCAGAGTCATTCGGTACACACAGTCTTTCTTGAAATTTCAGTACATTATTTTCAAATTTGAACCCCGGTCTCGGTTTAGATTCTCTTTCTTCGATGAGCTTCCTCAAGAAGTCATCCTGTTGCTGTTTCTCCTTAATCTCTTCAATCAAGGCCGGTTGGGCAGAAATAGCAGCTAAGGTTCCACCTTGTTCTCGCAAAACAATCTCAATTTCAGATTTTTCAAGGTCACGAAGCAGCTCCTTCTGCCCAGTAAGCAAACAGGCTAAGTTCCCAATCGATTTTCGGCTCAAAGCATCGGCAACGGTGTTGGCTTTTCCCGGATGATACAGAATCTGTAGGTCATAGTCTTTAATCAGTTCTAGCCATCTCCGTTGTCTCATGTTCAATTCTTTCTGGGTGAAGAAATATTTCAGGCTTTTGTGGTCAGTATATACTTCACATGTCGCCCTATATAAATAGTGACGCCATATTTTCAGTGCAAACACCACTGCTGCAAGTTCCAGATCATGGGTCGGGTAGTTCTTTTCATGAGGTCTCAGTTGTCGAGAAGCATAGGCAATTACTCTCCCATTCTGCATTAAAACACACCCCAAACCCTTATGAGAAGCATCACTAAATACAGTATAACCATCCGTACCTGAAGGTAAAGTAAGGACAGGTGCAGTCACCAATCGGGTTTTCAACTCTTGGAACGCTGATTCCCTTTGGTCAGTCCAGTCAAATGATATCCCTTTCTGTGTCAGTTGCGTCAACGGTAAGGCAATCTTGGAGAAATCTTTGACAAATCTTCTGTAATATCCAGCCAGTGCCAAAAAGCTTCGGACTTCTGTCACGTTTGTCGGTCTAGGCCAGTTTACTACAGCTTCAGTTTTCTGCGGATCAACAGAGATTCCATCTTTGCTAATAACATGCCCCAAAAACATAACATGGTCAAGCCAAAATTCACATTTAGACAGTTTAGCATACAGTTTCTGTTCTCTTAGGATCTGTAGGGCAAGTCTCAGGTGATGTTCATGTTCTTCTACGCTTTTGGAATAAATTAATATGTCATCAATAAATACCACAATGAAGTCATCAAGGTACGGTTTGAAGATTCTATTCATGAGGTCCATAAATGCTGCAGGTGCATTGGTAACTCCAAAAGGCATAACTAAAAATTCGTAATGTCCATACCTTGTTCTAAAAGCAGTCTTATCAATGTCTTCTGGTTTAACTTTCAATTGATGATACCCCGATCTGAGATCAATCTTTGAAAATACTTGGGCACCCTGTAACTGATCAAATAAGTCGTCAATACGAGGTAATGGGTATTTATTTTTCACAGTTACCTTGTTCAGTTCACGGTAATCAATGCACAGTCTTAGAGAGCCGTCCTTCTTTTTCACAAACAAAACCGGTGCGCCCCACGGTGAAGTACTAGGCCTGATGAACCTTTTGTCTAACAGTTCTTGCAGTTGTACTTTCAATTCTTTCAGTTCAGTTGGAGCCATTCTGTAAGGAGCTTTAGACACTGGCTGTGTTCCCGGAATCACATCAACGGTAAATTCAATCTCCCTGTCAATCAAATCCCCTGGCAGATCATCTGGAAATACATCTGGGAATTCTCTAACTATAGGAATACAATTCACATCAGTTTTAACACCATCATCAGTAGACACAGTCAGCACAGAACACAGATATCCTTTACACCCCTTTCTAATTAATTTAACAGCTTTCACTGAAGAAATCAAATACGGAGGAGGTACTACTCCACTTCCATTAAACACAAATTCAGGCAAACCAGGCGGACGAAAAACTACTTGTTTTGTTACACAGTCTATAGTGGCATGATATTTTTGTAGCCAATCCATCCCCAATATTACATCAAAGTGATCAATGTTCAATGGCAGTAAATCAATAAACAGATGCATATCCCCAACGATAATTTCACAAGCAGGATACATATATGCACATGTCATGGATGCCCCAACAGGTGATGATACAGCTAGCAGATAATTCATGGGTTCTAAGGGTCTATTTAATTTTCGTGAGAAAGCATGCGACACATAAGAATGTGTAGACCCCGAATCAATCAATACATATGCATTCTGAGTACAAATAGGGAGGATACCTGACACAACGGTCTCAGTATTTTGCACGTCTCCCGGTACTAGGGCAAACACTCGGCCCTGCCTCATAGGCTCTTTCCCGGTAGCTTTGGGGTTAGGCTTTGGGGCTACATTTGATGCTGCTGCGCTCGGTGTAGCTTTACTACTAGCCGGTGGAGCAGAAGGGCAGTCTTTAATTCTGTGGCCCACCTTACCACATCTGAAACAGGCTCCCGTTATGTTGTGACAAACTCCTTTGTGCTTGTTGCCACATGTAGAGCAGGGTGGAATGAATCCACTCCCTTGGCTGGGGCTAGTTGTTGACCCCGTATTCTGTTTCTTGTTGGAAGGGTTGTGCTTGCCTTTCTTGAATTTGAAACCCTGTCTTTTACCACGCCATTCAGTTGTTGGTGGTTCAGTTTGTTTCAGTGCTTCAATATTTGATTCGGCCATCAAGGCCCGGTCAAGAACATTCACATAAGTTGGCAATTTCAACATGTTGACTCTGTCAAGGATAGCAACATTCAGGCCGCCTTCAAACTTCCTGGCCTTTTTGTAGTCGGTGTCCACCATATGCGGTGCATACCTAGCAAGCTCGGTGAACTTCGTCTCATATTCGGCAACAGACATTGTGCCCTGTCTCAGTTGTTCAAATTCAGTTACCTTTCTGTCCCTGACACATTGAGGAAAATATTTCTCAAAGAAGGACTCCTTAAACTGAGCCCAAGTCATAACAGCATTTGTATCACGGATCAACATCCACCACCTTCTAACTTCTTCTTGTAGGGTAAAGGTAGCTAACAGTACTTTAGTTGCTTCCGAGCACGGAAAAACTTCAAACAACTTTTCTGTTTCAAGGACCTATGCTTCAGCCTTTAGCGGTTCTAAGCCTCCCTGGAAGGACGGCGGTTCCATCTTGCTGAATTTATGAGTCAGTGCAATAATGTCCACCTTATTAGCATTCACATTCTGTACATTCTGTTCCGGTTGCACCGGAGGAGGAGGAGGAGGTGGGGGCTGTTGCTTCGGTTGTTGATCTAGTCTTTCAATTATCAGTCCCATCATTTGTTCAAGTCTGGCCATTCTAGCCTCAGAGGATGATGATTCAGTTTCATTTGCAGTGCTTGCATTATCCATTATTCTATAAACAGTTATAACAGTTATCATTATAAGCGGTTGTATAATTAAACAGGTTAACATTTTAACATATAATCAGTCAGTCATAAGCACACACTTTTCAAGTTCATGAGATGCCCTAATTGCTTTTCTCGGACACCCTATAGCTCATTTGGACACGTGTGTGCGGTATAACTCGTGATAAGTATCGCTCTGATACCACTCTGTCACGACCCAAACCCGGCCCTATGGGTTTAGCACCGTAACTGGCCAGTAATCCGAGATTACCGAAGGCCTGCTGAACAGTAATACAGTTAAACAGAGTACAGGGCTTGGCGGAAGCCAATACAGTAAGTAACTAGCGTCCATTGAGCTGTGAAAATCTGTATGCCAAAAACATTTTTCATGCATTTATACAGTTCAGAACAGTACAGTCTATATACAATCTATATCATCATATACAAACATTCAGTACGGGGACCCTCGATAACAGTACAGTAAAACAGTAGACAGTCTATACAGTAGTACAAAACGGTAAGGAGACCGATGGGGGACACAAAAACACCCCAAGCCATGGCATGGCAACTCGGAACCTCGCAGTGAGGCACATAGGCTGGCTTGACAAAACTGGGGACCAACCCACGCTCCTAGCTCCGGTCTGGCTGCTGAGAACCTACATATATATAAACAGTGAGCTAAGGCCCAGTGAATAACATAAAGCGTAAAGAGGTTAGGAATGAATGTCCTTACAGTAATGAAAACAGTTCATTAAACAGTATTTCAGTCTTTCAGTATTTCAGTCAATCAGTCATATGTGGTACACCCATTAGCCTATAAACAGTAGGTCCAAAAGGACCGGGTCTTAACAGACCCAACAGTAATGATGGCCATCAATCAGTAAACAGTATGGTTCCACAAGGGAACCGACAGAGCTCTGTAACAGCAACAGTAAACAGTAGGTGCTAAGGATGCCACAATACAGTTCAGAATACAGGACATACATTCATTCAGTAAATGATATCAGTTCAATAAACAGTTCAGTTCAGTATTCAAAAGATAACCATTTTGAACATATCTTTACACAATCGTTACTCACAGAGATTGGGCTAATAGCAGCTAGAGCGCGTTTCCCCAGTCGCCGACCCTACACAGTTAACAGATCGAACACACTAAGCTATACAGTTGGGAAGGATAATAACTTAATCCTTAAATGCCTCGGTGTGTTCTACACCTACATCCTCATTAAGATGCCTTAAATACGCCCTAGGAATGCCGAGGATGGAAAGAGGATGCAAAGATGCACTTAGAAAACATTTGCAGAATTTTCAGTGAAACAGAGTCCCGCTCGAGCGCAGGTTTCCCCGCTCGAGCGGAAAAGCAAACAAAGGTCCCCGCTCGAGCGGCAACATCCCCGCTTGAGCGGACCAAAAAGTACTGGATAGGTGAAATCTCCGCTCGACGCCCGCTCGAGCGTGTCACCTAGTCCTCCGCTCGAGCGCCCAATACTCCGCTCGAGCAGACTGATGCACAGTGCAAGATGCTGGGAGCTCGATTTCTCCGCTCGAGCGCTACTTCTTCCGCTCGAGCGGACAACAAAAATCTGGAAATCCCAGATTTGAGTCCCAAGCTCAAAACCAAGTTCAAAAGCAACATTTTCGATCCTCTTGGGCTATTTTCTGGAAAAACTCTTGCAAACCCAATGTACAACAAGTTTCAAAACTCAATTTAAGAAATCAAAGCCCAAGGGTGTTTAATTCAAACCCAAACTCAAACAATTTTTCAAGAACAAGATGAACATGCAACATGCATGGATTCAAATCATTTCCAAGCTTCAATTTGGTGCTCTAAGGAGCCAATTGCTCCAAAAACAAGATGAAGTCATGGTCCTAAACATTAACATGAACATGCATGCAACATTTTCCATGAAATCAACCCAAAACTCTTCAATTCAAACATGCATGCAACAATCCAAGCATAATTCAACCTCTTAGCACCAAATCATGGTTTAATCCTACAATGGAGCATGAACCATGCAAGATGAAGCTTAAAGACAACAAGAAGAAGATGGATTCACTTACCTAGGTCTCAACGTAAAGAGAACAAGTTCAATTATGCAATCTATGCCTCAAATCTTTCAATTTCCAAGCAATTCTCTAGATGAACAAGATGAATTCCTCCCTTCCTCACTCTCTCTATGTTTTGGTCTGTTAGAGGCCACAAGAAGAGCTGATCAATTGATATATTCAGTGTAATAAGGCTCTATTATAATAATAAACAAAGGTCCACTATAGGTGGCAATTTGGTAGATAAGCCTAAGTTTGCAATTAGCTCCTTTTAATCTAGTTTAGTCATACCAAATCACATTTTAGATAAATATACCATAAAATCACATAAATTATGATGATCATAAAACATCAATCGGTTTACGGTTCGGCCGCCGATAAGGCCTTCAATTAGCAGTTTAAACATAAAACACGAACAGATAAATAATCAATCAAACAGATAGAATATGCAATACAATAGGTATACTCAATCAATTCAGGTTCAATTTCCGTCAGTCAGTTCAGTATTTTATTCAGTCCAGTTATCAGTCATTATCAGACTCAGTCAACAGTAATCAGTGGTTATCGGTAAGCAGTGATGAGGGTTGTTACATGATCCCTCCTTCATCAGCCACCGTCTCAGTGTTGAGCCCCATTTCCAACCTATCCGCCAGAAGCAGCGCATTTTTCACCCGGATTGCAATAACCTTATTGCTTCTGAAGTAGACAAACTCCTTGAGGCACAGTTTATCACTGATGTGGACTACCCCAGATGGCTGTCGAATGTGGTTCTGGTTCGTAAAAACAATGGTAAATGGCGACTCTGTGTCGACTACTCCGACCTCAACCGAGCTTGTCCCAAGGACAGCTACCCTCTCCCTCGCATAGATCTGCTGGTCGATGCCACGGCCGGTCATCAAATGCTCAGTTTCATGGATGCTTTCTCTAGATACAACCAAATCTTGATGCACCCATCTGACCAGGAACACACCTCCTTCATCACCGACCGAGGCACTTACCATTACCGTGTGATGCCATTTAGGCTGAAGAATGCCGGGGCCACTTACCAACGGTTGGTCAATGCCATCTTCCATCATCAGATATGCCAGAACATAGAAGTATATGTTGATGACATGCTGGTCAAAAGCAAGCTCTCCACCGATCATCTGGCCGACCTGCGAGAAACCTTCGCCACCCTACGAAAGTACCAGATGAAGCTCAATCCGGAAAAATGTGACTTCGGCGTAGGATCTGGGAAGTTTTTGGGATTCATGGTCAGTCAGCGGGGCATCGAGGCTAACCCCGAAAAGATCAAGGCCTTAATCGAAATGCAGTCACCTAGAACGGTCAAGGAGGTTCAGAGGGTTACTGGCCGAGTGGCCACCCTCAACCGCTTCATTTCCTAAGCAACGGATAAATGCCTTCCCTTCTTCAAAGTCCTTCGACAAACTTTTGAATGGACGGCAGAATCTGAAGAGGCCTTTCAACAGTTGAAACATTGCATGGCTAACCCCCCTACTTTCTCAAGCCATCACGGGTGAACCACTCTTCCTATATCTAGCCGTGTCACACACTGCAGTCAGTGCAACACTCGTCAGGGAAGACAGCTCTGTCCAGCGACCAGTCTACTACATCAGTCGGGCTCTTCGGGGGGCGGAACAGAACTACACATTGTTAGAAAAAATGTCATTGGCCTTAGTCACCGCCTCCAGACGACTCCGCCCTTACTTCTAAGCCCATTCCATAGTGGTCCTCACTGACCAACCGTTGAAGAAGATAATGCAATAACCAGAGCTTTCCGGCAGGCTTATGCAATGGTCGGTCGAACTTAGTCAGTTTAATATCTCCTACTGGCCTTGGACAGCAATTAAGGGACAGGCTGTTGCCGACTTCATCCTGGAATTCACTAACCTCACCCCAACCACAACTCCTCCACCCCCATTAACCCCTGCCGACCCAGAAGACCCCCACTCTTGGACCCTTAACGTCGACGGATTATCCCACAAAAAAGGCAGTGGGGCCGGTCTCATCCTCAACGCCTCTGACGGTGGTTATTTCAAATGTGCTCTCCGCTTCCTGTTCGATGCAAGTAATAATGAGGCCGAATATGAGGCATTGATAGCAGGTCTCTGCCTAGCCAGAGACATCAGTGTCAGCCACATCCGGGTGTTCAGCGATTCCCAGCTTATCATCGGGCAAATTACTGGAGAATTCGATGCCAAGGAGGACACCATGCGGGCATATAGGGATATTGCTCTCCCCCTTGCTCGCCTCTTCAATACTTTCCACATCAAGCACATCCCTCGGGCTGAAAACTCCAAGGCAGATGAGATGGCCCAATTGGCTTCTGCAGACCAGTCAGACCTCAACCACGGTGCCCGCCTCAAATACCTGACCCACCCGGCCATCTCCCCCAACCTGCAGGAAGTCCATTTCCTCCAAGATGAACCTATTCCATGGGCAGCAGACATCTTTCTGTATCTGACAACGGGGGAACTTCCAGACGACAAACAGGAGGCCGCCAAAGTCAGGGCCCGGTCGTCTAATTACACCATTGTCAGCGGCCTTTTGTACAAACGTGGCTTTTCACGTCCGTATCTGTGATGCCTCAATCCCGCTCAAGCATCCTATATGATGAGGGAAGTTCATGAGGGTATCTGTGGTAATCAATCGGGCGCCCGGTCCCTCACCCATAAAATACTTCGCACTGGTTATTTCTGGCCTACTCTCAATCAAGATGCGACTGACTTTCGTACTCAAATGTGATAAGTGTCAACGTTTTGCCAGCATCCCCCATGCTCCTCCTACATAATTGATCACGTTTTACAGCCCCTACCCATTCGCCAAATGGGGGATCGACCTGGTTGGCCCATTGCCCACAGGCCGAGGCCAAACCAAATTCGCAATTGTCGCCATCGACTACTTCACTAAATGGGTGGAAGCAGAACCCCTTGCTACTATTACTGAGTGGAACACAACCCGATTCATCTGGCAGTCAATCGTATGCAGGTTTGGCATCCCTCAAGCCATCGTCTCCGACAACGGCAAACAATTCGACAACGCCAAGTTCAGGAAATTCTGTGCAGAACTCTAAATCCAGCCATGTTTCTCTTCCCCAGGTCATCCCTAAGCCAATGGCCAAGTTGAGGTCACCAACCGTTCTCTCCTGAAGATCATCAAAACTAAGCTGGAAGCTGCTAAGGGACTTTGGGCTGAGGAATTACCCAATGTACTCTGGGCTTACCGCACCACCGCTCGGACTCCCACTCGGGAGACCCCCTTTCGCCTAACATACGACGCTGAGGCGGTCATCCTAGTGGAAGTCGGTCTACCAACCCCAAGGGTTTTACACCCTAATCCAGAACTAACTGAAGAGCTGCGTCGGGCAGACCTAGGCCAGTCGCCCCACTTTCTGCCTCTTTGGCCGCCCCCTCCAACCCATTTTAGGGGTCCCCTCTGCCTCCCCTGTCAGGGGGGTCTGCTCCGCCGTCACCTCCTTCCTCCTCTTCAAGGCAGGCTTTTCTTTACTCCTCGTCACTCTCCTCTTCTTTTTCACCACACCCTCCATCTCCTTGTAGGCTCTCTCCTTCAAAGGATCAACGGGGAGCGGTCGTGGCTCAAATCCACGTAACTTCTCTTCCTCTAGGGGTTTGGGGGCGCGGCCGGATCCTCTCCCTCGCGATCGGCTTCGGCGGTCGGTCTACCTGGGATTCTTTGAACTTACTGGCTTTGGCGAGGATGGTCATATCCTCAACCTCTTGCGCTTTCCTTCTCGCCTCTAACTCCGCCGGTCCCAGGTCTCCACCGATCAGCTGAGGACCCAACCCTGCCGCAAACAAGCCTGACGGCTGAACAAGCTCGTCCCATCTGGCCCCCTCATTCTCCCTCCATTCGTTCACCTTCTTCACTCTCGCCTCTGTTGATGCCCCCAGTTTTGGCTCCACAGACTTGGTGGGCACTTTCCAAACTGTGCGCAATCCAACCCCTCCGTTGGCGGACACATAGAACCACCGCGGCCTCCACCCCTTTATCGATGACGGCAACCCTGCCACCAGCCCCTTCCGTGCCCCCGCCTGCAAAGTGACCCAAGTTTCTTACTGCCCCGACGCCTTGTAGCACGCAAAAAACTCGTCCATTATCATTTCAGCCCCCCCGTTCGCCTTCGGCCATGCGCTCGCACAGGCCAGCAAGATTTTCCACGCATTGGGCATCAGTTGGCCTGGAGCTACCTCTAACCGGTTCAACACGTCCACCACTATCCGGGGTAGTGGCAACCTCAAACCCCCCTTTAGTGCCTCCTCGTATAGGGCGAATTCCCCCGGTCGAACATCGGATGCCCTCTCCTTTGATTCCGGCAGTTTCAACTCTATCTCTGCGCAAATCTGATACTTCTCCCGCATACCCTCCAGCTCATTCGCAGTAATGATCGACTTATTGGCCTTTGTATGCCAGTGATCTGGCTTCACCTGGCTTATTGGCGTCGGCGTCGCCATCATTGTGGACGAATGAGGTCGCCCCAACGGCTCCTCCCCACTCCCCACTCGCCTCTCCGTCCTGTATTGCTTCGCCAAATCCACCGCATCGTCGTCCTCCAATGGATCAACCCCTGGCGTTTGCAGCTTCTTCTTGGGCGATTTCTGTGGTGTGTCTACGAATAGCTTTGGATGCGGGCGCAAGGAAATTCAAAAAATGTCACAAGGGTGTATCACTTGCAACGAAAGAGTCTACACTTGAAATGTTTTTATTTTTCGAAAAAAGGTAGGTAAAACGTATAATACCAAAAGCCCAAGGCTTGCCTGTATTCCAGGGGTCACAATTAATTTTCGCCAGTTTGAAAAATTTTCAACCATCCGCCAAAACTGTCTCTTCAACACCCGTAATGACCTATCGTTTTAGTTCTGGCCCAACGCCTAGCCTTCCCCACCACGTGATTCTGCCACGTGTACAGCCACAATTCATTGCCCCATTCCCCTACCCCGTCTTTTCCACTTCAAGTCACCGCGTGACCTGCCGCCTCTCGAGCCTCGCACCCCGCCACCTCCCCTTTCGCGGTCGGCCCTCCTCATGGTCGAACCCTCCACTCGGCTACCGTTCGCGGTTGGCCCTCCTCGTGGTCGGTCCCTCTACTCGGGGACCCTCCGCGGTCGGCCCTTCTCATGGTCGGTCCCTCCACTCGGTCACCCTTTGCGGTCGGCCCTCCTCATGGTCGATCCCTTCCTTCGGCCACTCTCCGCAGTCGACCCTCCTCATGGTGGGTCCCTCCACTCAGCTACCCTTCGCGGTCGGCCCTCCTCGTGGTCGGTCCCTCCACTCGGCGACCCTCCGCGGTCGGCTCTCCTCATGGTCGGTCCCTCCACTCGGTTACCCTTCGCGGTCGGCCCTCTTCATGGTCGGTCCCTCCACTTGGCCACCCTTCGCGATCGGCCCTCCTCATGGTTGGTCAACCCTCTCACAACCCTCATTTTCTTCATTATTCCCTTCGTTGGACTAAAGCTGCACTTGGGAATAGGGGACTACTGACATGTGTAGGCCCACAAGGGCTGTAGCCTATTATGAACAACCCAAGCCTACCATTTAGGGCCCAATACATAATTCAATTAATGAAGCTCAGCGCTGTGGAAGCCCCACACAACAATAAGAATCAATGGCATCAAGACACATGGCAAGGGAAGGGCAAGCCACATCAGTAGATAAAGATCTGCAAAGTTATTGCCACGGCACATCGCCATTAATGAGGCCCCTTACAGCATTTATTGCGACAACCCCTCTCCATTGGGACGACACGCCCTCACCCTGAGCAAGGTAAGCTAGAACATAGACTTTCGGCTAGGTTGACAGGTCGGAAGAGAACACGAAATGATTACCAAAGGATATAAGCAGACGTCGAAGACAGGAAAATGTTAAGTTTTTCTATCTCTAATCTATCTACACATTGCACTTCTCTCTTTCTAACTTGCTCGTCGGAGGGTTCGCTGGGGGACTCCCCGTTCCCCGTTGAACTCCTGTGCAGGTCTTCCGGTAGGCTTGATCATTCAGACATAGTCTTGAGGAGCGTGGATCAGTCCGACCCGTTCTGTTTGGAACGAACTGTATCATCAATTTATATTTTACTTAATTTTACATACCTTTTCAATTTCTTTTTCCAAATTCTTTTTCAAATCTCAAAACCAAATACAATGTTAAAAAAATATCTTTCAAATTTTAGTTAGGCATAAAAACAACGCATATTTGTTGAATAAAATGATGTAGTAATCTAATAAATCCCATATGAACTAGATATTGAGTCTTAAGCAATTCCACATTGTAAAATAAATAAATAAATAAACTCTTCAAGAAACAAAAGCTAATCTCACATTGGAAAATCAATGATTAATCTAGTGGACGAGATGATAAATTTCCTTAATTTGAGTCTTACTCGTTACCTTTTTTTTGAGTCTTACTGCGTTGTCTGATGTAATTTTTTTCTTCCTAACAATTCCCCTCCCACCAATTATGGAAAATGAAAAAAACAAAAAAGTTAGGCTTTTCTCCCATTCGAGATCAAATTAAAATTTATTGTTAGGCTCATGGAGGCTTATCACGAGTCGTGTTTCGATAATCCGAATCGTTAATATGTAAAACTCGCCGAGTACTTCATCATTGTAAAAAATTACTTTAATCAGATATCGATAGCCACTTGATCAAATCATATTTCGGTCAACGGTAAATATGATTTTCAAAATAAATTCTTGACAGAAATTTGATCCTATCAAGTAGCTATCGATATCCAATTGACATAATTTTTTGCAATAATAAAATACTCGACGAGTTATATACATTGAACGATTCGAATTATCGAAACAGAACTCATGATAGATCCCATAAACCTAAACAACATGGTCCAGTAGAGAATCTGAGTAAAAAAATTTAAAAAAAAAACTCACATTGTTTATGTACAAAATATTCAGTGAGTTTGGTTTCAGTTTTTCTGGAAATTGAGTTTTTTTTTTTTTTTTATATATATTTCATGTTTTGTTGTTTTTAGTGAATATTTTAAAAATTTTAAATAATTTTTAAAAAAAAATTAGATATACCTTACTTAGATGTATTTAAATAGTAAAATATTTGTAAAAAAATATTTTTAAAAATTAATAAATACATAAAAATATAAAAAATATACTATATTTTTTTATTTTTTTGGTATTTAGTGAATTTTTTTAAAAAAAATTTCATAAATATTATACTTTTGTAAATGTGTTTTTGTTGAACATGTCTAAAAATTAAAAAAATTACTTAAAATATTAAAAAATTATTGAAAACAAAAAAATTCAAAAAATAAAAATGTAAATTTTTTGAAAAGTAACTTCTAAAAACTAAAACCATACCAACTGATTGATTATGCACAGCTCATGGTGTGCCATGTACCTTGCAAGTAGCTATGTAGCCATTATTACTTCAAATCCAATTATTAAAAGTTAGTTTAAATTTATGCAAGCACATGGTGTGTCATGTAGCTTGCAATTAGTTATGGAAAAATGTTTAAGACTTTTAAAAAATATTTATAATTTTACTTAAAATAATGTCGTAGGATATGTGTTAATTTTTGATTTATTATACACTTAATAATGATGGCCAAATTGTCATGCCACATCATTGTAGGTAAATCTGTGAGTATAAATGTGTGGGTCTCTAATATTACTTCTTTAAAAATACTATAGGTCCCAAATTTTTTACGAAATAAATTATTAAATGTCTCATATGGATGTGTGGTTCACAAAATCACAGACCCCACACTCATGTGAGACATTTAGTCATTTATTTGGTAAAAAATTTAATATTCCTAACATTCTCCTTACTCTTTTACTTTTTGAACTTCAATTGACACGCGCAAGAAATTTGTTCATTTTCTTTGGACAATTAAGTTAGAATATTTTACTTTCGTTTGGAAAGACGGGCTGTGTTTGGTTGTGCTTTGGAATCATGATTCTACATGTGTGTTTGAGCTCCATGTTTGGTAAGAGTTTTGGAATTAATTTTCCAAAACTCTGCCGAAAGCTCTGTATTTTCTGCGTCTGTTCTGCGTGTTGTCTGTAATTTTTTTTTCCGTTAGGGTCGTCCGGCCGGACGTCCGGCCGGTTGACCGGCCGGCTGACGATTTTTTTTTTTTATGTTAATTAATTTATAATCGAAAAAAATATTTTCTGAATTTTTTATGTGCTTTAAAATAATTTTGAGTTGTATGTTTAGTTATGAGTTGTAAATTTTTGTATCACATATCAAATGTCACATCAATAATTCCCTACTCAAATCAAACATCTTTTCCAAAGCTATTTTCAAAACTCTTTACCAAACAAATTTTCTACACTCAAATTATAATTCCACAACACACAAACTCAAAATACAACTCATACTCTCAAATCACATTTACAAAATACAACCAAACGCTACCCTAATTTAGCATGACTTTTTGGCTAATTTAGCCTAGCTAAATTAGTTTCGTATGGAAAGAATTTTTGATTTTTTTTTTAGTTTGGATGTGAGGGTTGTGAGAGAAAAAATGAAATTATTATGATTTGGATATGATATTTTATCTTATTAACTAAAGGGTGATTCTAGTTACACCATTACTTTATCTTTTTACACTCTCTATATGATTTTTTTTTTCTTCCCAATTTTATCCATGCGTGAAATTACATTTAAGGGCAAAACACTAAAATTAAATATATTTTGTTATCTCCTTACACGCCTTGGTTTTCAATGCTTACTCATTTTTCTTTTTTAATTTTTCATTTCTCTTACACATCTCTTTTCAAAAAGTGAGAATTATAGTATTTTGATCAGTAAATAAAGCAATGGATAAAGAAATGGTGGTGAAGAACCATCAAAAAAGAAAAATTGTGAGTTTTTATTTATTTATTTGGTATGTTTTTGTTTCGTTTTTCTAGACTGATGTTCGACTTTCGTTCGGTGGTTCGACATCGAATAAAATAAAATAGTCCGGCATCACATTGTTGAACAAAAAATATAAGTCTGGTAACCAACTACCAAATAAAAGATACATTTCCAGTAATCCCAAACCAAAATTTTTAAATTTGTTCAGTTTTTCATTACTATGTATTTTCAGTTTCATTTTTTTTTTTTTTTTATATTTTTTTGCCCGGAAGGATTATACTTATATTTATTGCAACAATGCAAGTACTGCAATATTAGTGGACTGTAGTAAAAAATTCATTACAGACGAGGTTTGTTAAGTTTTTTTTATGAATACGATTTTTTCTTATTTTTAATTTGTATTGAGTTTTATTAATAATTTGACGTATAAATGTATTTATTATCTTTAGTTTTTTAGTAGCCATAAAGCATTAATTTAATGGACTTCTGACGTTGGGAAGAAGACTGTATTTGTTATTGTTATAAAGACATTAGATGCAGGAAATAATGGCAGAAAACCAAGACTTACACTTACTTGTAAAAGAAGTAGATACTATAGAGACAATAGGAAGATCAAGGGAAAATGATTGAGGTTAACATGTTCTAAAAAGTGTGGATGTCTATTTCTATTAAGGGGAAAAAATTACCCACAAATTACCAAGACGAATTGTGATAACATGTTTGATTGATAGATGCAAACAAGGACAAATTTTATAGATACTTTTTATGTATGATTCTATGAATGCGTGTTTGATTTATGAATTTTTTTATGGATACTTCAAGGAAAAAGTAAATCTTTCAATGTACAGCGACGGGGGTCTATACAACTCTATTGTAGTTTGGCAACATGACATTAGAATAATCTCATTTGTATAACAATGTATCATTGAACATGCACTTTACAAGTAGCCCAAATTAATTTCTTGTTATCATGTAATTGGATGGTAACATAATGTTGGGAAAAAACATATTGTCCTGTAACATGACACTGGAGTAATTCAAATTAATTAGCGTTGTATTACCGAAAAGGCCCACCACAAATTAAAAAATCATTGTTTGGAAGAAAGTGTCTCTGTAAATGTATAGTAACAAAATGCTAAAGAGATCTATTTTTTTCTGGCAGCATAACACCGAAATAATATAAATTGTTTAGCACCATGTCACCAAAATTAGTGGTGTAAAGAGATAAACTAGTTAAATTAGGATTAGTTTTGATAATATATTAGGGATGTAATGAGAATTACATTTTTTTTAGTGGTGTAATGAGATGGAGAGTGTAAAGAGGTTAAATAGTGGTGTAGAATCACCCTTAACTAAATTAGTCTATTTTTTCGTTTTTTACTAATTTAGCCACTTTAACCCTTCATAAACAATGTTTTTATCTCAAGACTCTTGCAAAATTGACGCTAGTTTGATATTTTTTTGGGGGAAATAATAATGGGATATTTATCAATAAGTCCTATCTCACAAAAAGTATTCCAATTAGTTTTAATTTTTTTTTTATTGATCTGTTAAGTCTTATTAGTGTAGAGTTTCATTTCGTATAGTCTTATTTTTTTATTTTGGTAGTTTTTTGGTAGACGACTATACCGTTTTAGTAATGTGGCAGGTATGATATGACACTCAAATATGACAGGTATTAATGTGATACTCAAACATGGTAAGTATAATGTGACTTCAAAAAAATTAAAAATTTCTTAATGTATTTTTCTTAAACATGACAACGTGACGGGTTTGATTTGACTCTCTAAATCTTTTACTCCAAAAAAATAAAAATAAAAACTTCTTAGTATACTTTTCTCAAATGTGACAACGTTGTGCGTATAATGTGACACTCTAAAAAAATTAAAAAACTCCTCAGTGTATTTTTTTCAAATGTGACAACGTGGTGGATATGATGTGACACTTGAAAAGAACTAAAAACTTATTAGGGGTGTTTTGGGAAGATGGTTAAAAATTAATTTTTTAACTTTTTCTGAAAAAAACATGTAAAAATGTGAGAGATGATGTGACCAAAAATGAGTTAAAAGTTGGAAAGTGGCTTTTAACCTACTTTCCAAAAAATTAGTATACTTTTTCTAAATATTACAATGCGACCCAAATGTAACAACGTGACGGGTATGATGTGGCACTCCAAGAAAACTAAAAACTTATTAGTGTACATTTTCTAAATTTGATAATATAGCCCAAATATGACAACGTGATGGGTATGATGTGACACTTTAAAAAAATTAAAAACTCATTAGTCTATTTTTTTCCAAATGTGATAACGTGACGGATATGATGTGCTACTCTAAAAAAACTAAAAACTCAGTAGTGTACTTTTACTTTTTTTAAATATGACAGCGTGACGTGTATCTAACACTCCAAAAAAATTAAAAACTCATTAATGTACTTTTTTCAAATGAAACAACGTGGCGGGTATGGTGTGACACTCTAAAAAAATTAAAAATTTATTAATGTACTTTTTCCAAACGTGACATGTGACATCCTAACGTGACGGGTATGATATGACACTGCAAAAAATTAAAAACTCTTTAATGTATTTTTTCAAATGTGATACTCTAACGTAGCAAGTATGATGCGATACTAAAAAACTCCTTAGTATATTTTTTTCAAATGTGATACTCTAATATGGGGGATAAATGTCATTACATATTAGAAAAAGACTAAATGAATTATAAAAAAAATTTGAGATTAGAACTCCAAAATATAAAATTTATTGATCAATGTGCCAATAATAATAGATGTCTTTCGGATTTTATTCTCCCAATAATAATGTCTTTTGGATTTTATTTGTGCAAAGCACTCTGTGTTGTTATTTTTTGGAGGTTTCTGAGTCAGGCCAACACATACTCTTAAATTACAAGAAAAAAGCAAAAAATTAAAAAACCATAATATACTTTTTACTTAAATCAATATATTTCAATTTAAATTATTACATTTTTTTAACAACAACCACACGATCCTTATTAACATTTGCCTTATTTTATTTTGTAATTGTATAAGAGTCGACGCTTGTAAAGGAATTCAACACGTCTTAAAAAAATCAAAATAATACACAAACACATTGTGGCATTCATCAACTAAAAATTCCTAATATTAGGAAATTTTTAATGATATATTTTCTTTTTTAGTTTACTTTTTAACTATGCGATTTTTTTAATCTGTCTTGGCTACATGGCACAAAAAAAATTAAAAAATATTACTTAAAAAATATTCTGTGAAAATAAAAGTAAGCAGTTTGACAAATGTCAACTTCCTTAGAAGGAAGAGTTGGTGATAAAAGAAAACATGTAACACACCTTCCATATGAAGGCCTAATGGAGGAAGCCCTGTGATTGGGCAACAAATAAAAGTCAATTTATTGATTTATTTGGATCCCATAATTTTTATATTTTTTATATATTTTTTCATAAGTTAAAAAGTCAATTTATAAGCTATTTTCAAAATAATCATAATCAGCCAAGCCCATGGGCCTGGTAGTCTAAGTCCAATATTGGAAATTTTGTTGATGAATCATTACTATTGAAAGAACACACACGCACACCAAAAAAAAAAGAAAAGGGTTTTGTGTATGTAGCAAAGCAAAGCAGGCTTGATTCTTTAACTTGATTTCTAATGTGCAAATTGTGAAACAACCATGTTAATAAATGATCAGTCTTTATTTTTTATTTTCAATTTTCTTTTTTTTGGGGGTATTATTAATCAATGGGTGTAACACGTTAAAATAATTACATGTTCATTATAAAACAAGTAATTGAAGATTGTATGATCAATTAATATTTTGTTAACTAATGGCTTTAAGACATTCATAAACAATTACTCCCCCCGTCTCAAAGTAATAGTCCTTTTTGAAGAATCTAATTCCTTTTGATAGTAAAATAACTGCACTTTTAAAAAATTGATTTTCCAAAATTACCCTTCAATAGTACATTTTTTAAGAAATATTGATTGTCATAATTATATTTTTTGTATTGTTAATGAATTTAAAAGAATGGAAAAATAAAAAATTTATATTATTTTAGCCTTTAATTTTTGAAAAGGGATTAATATTTTGAGATAATGAAAAATTAAATAAGGGACTAATATTTTGAGACGGAAGAAATATTTAAATAATTCTACATAATCATAAATAATAATAATAATACAAACTTAAAAATCATACAAAAAAAAGTTCATGCCATACAATAGGCAATATCCTGGATATTAAGGGGTAGTTTGGAATGTTCTAAATAAATGTATTATTTGACTTTTTATATAAAAAAATGTGTAGAAAAATAGAGAAAATAGGTGAAAAAATAGAGAGATGATGTTGATAAATGTTGATTGATGTTACCAAAATAAGTGTATATATGCAAAAAAATATACTTTTTTAGTACATACCAAACGCCTATTAAAATAATAAGACTTTACTATCATAGCTTTTGTTGATGATTTTTTGGGAATTTTTGGATCATGTCTTGGTGGGCTCACCATGGGATCCTCCTTAATTATCCGAACAAGTCCTCTTGTAAGGTCATATGAACGTATCATTCATTAAAGCAAAAAATAATAATAAATTGATTGGGCAATCATATATTGAATTGTATGATCTTACTAATAAATTATTTATTATTTTAAAGATAAATATGATTTAATTATGACGTTATGATATGTCCCAATTGATCCGTAAGCAAATTATTATTATTTTTTTTTCCTTATATTTTCCATGATACATAGATCAATCCATGGAAAAAATCTGCTTCCTTCAATCATTTTAATTGTCATGATACATAGATATTTCAATCCATGCTGATCAAAAGAAAAAAAAAAAGGTAGTTCAGTTCATACATTTTAAGGCAAATTTCAGTTATAAGATTTTGGACAATACTGTGAAACAGAAAATAGAAATGGGGTTGAACAAGAAAATCAGAAACAGGAATCATTGAATCTGGGTATAGATAGATAGAGCCTAACATATCCAAAATTTTCATTCAATTGCTTCTGAGAATAGCCACTGTACACTCAGTCATCTGAGAAAGAGTCCCCCAATTAGAAACCCCTTCGATGATGTCAGACACTATCCTCATCCCAACTCCAATCCCCAATTATGCTATTTACAACCCAAAAAATAACCAATTTTTTTAAAAAATAATAAAATAAATTCTTCCAATCCACTTTAAACTACCTAACGGTGACCCAACTCTCCGAAACAGACCAATCCGGTCTCTGTTTCGGACCCGTCATAATTTTCCGCAGTCTTTCCGCCGGCGAAGTAGACGATGATGTGTCAATTTGATGCCACGTGTCATATTCCAACGAATCGGAGAGGTCGAACGGACCTCTCGGAGAGCTCGAACAATCTTCACAGGTGTGTTCTACCAATTGAACACCGTCATCATGATCGTCATTGTGATCAACCACGAATGGATGGTTAAGAAGCATCTCAGCCGTCCATCTTTGTCTCGGGTCCTTGAGGAAGCATTTTCCGAGAAAATCTTTTCCCTCTGCGGAAAATTTTCCCGGAATCTCCGGGACGTCCTCACCAACCCCAATCCTCATCAATAGCCCGCACACGTCAGCTCCCGGAGATAACCTCCACGCCGGAGCTCCGGTCACCATCTCCGCCACCAAACACCCCAACGCCCACACGTCAGCCGGCGATTCATGTTCGCCGGCGGCGAGCATCTCCGGCGACATGTACAGAGGCGTTCCTCTCAGCTCAAATCCCACTTTCTCTGTCTTCACTTCGGCTTTCTTCGCCAGCCCAAAGTCGGCGATCTTTGCGACATCGTCTCGGCAGAGAAGGATGTTTTGAAGCTTGAGATCACAGTGAACAAACCCATTCTTGTGAATATAATGAAGCCCTTTCAGTATCGACTTTGTGTATCGCCGGACACTGAACTCCGGCAACTGGCGGTTACCGGAATTCCTGAGCTTATCAGCTAAAGCACCACCAGAAGCGTACTCCAAAAACACATTATACAATTTCTCGCCGTTTTCGAAGCTGAAATCGCTGCCAAAGCATTGGATAATTTGTGGGCAATCCTTGAGCTCTTCTAATATTGATTTCTCATTCACTAGCGAAGCAGAGTTCGAAGACCCACAAGATTTCACTGCCATCAACGGCGGAATTTGAAGACTCTGGCTCTTGGGCATTGCTAAATTCACAGTTCCGAAGCTTCCATGACCGATTGTTTCACCACGAACCCAATCCATGGGTGTGAAATTGGATTGAATTCTCTTTGGCTTTTGGCTTTTTGGTTGTGATATAACTATGGAACAGAGAGGGAAACAGGGTGTGTCACAAGACTCGCAACTAAACTTTTTCTATATATAGAGAGAATTATATTTTATTTATTTATTTGAAATATTAGATATCGATATGTATATGTGGTTGGTGTTTTCATAATTGGAACACGTGATACTGACGGATATTTGTTCTTAATTTGGCTGAAATAAACGTGGTTATGTAAAGGAAATTCTGTGCTGGGTGTTTTTGTGTATTAACTAATAAGAAAAATGTTAGATTCATGAAAAATGTTTCTTTGAGAATAGTCAGAAAATATTTTTCATCCTTATATTACATATTGTAACTTAAAGCCAAGTTTGGCAATCCAAAAATAATCAATCTTTTTATCTTTTTTTCATTACATCACCTCTTTATTTTTCTGTATATCTTTTCGTAAAAAGACAAAAAGTGCACTTATTTAGATCATCCCAAACAATTCCTATTACATGTAATCTAGAGATTAATTTTTTTTAATGATCATAAAAACATGTTACACTCTAATGTTGTTAAGAAATGTTATGAATTATGAAAATATATTTTGAATTTTATTTTGAAATTATTAAAAATGATTGTAATCCATAAATATGTTTTTTTGATTATTTTTCTTAAAAAAATTTCAGTCTTGTTGTAAGTTAAAAGGTCAACGTATGATATTAAACCATGAGATATGCATGCATCAATCATATTGGTGTAATGTAAGTTCAAATCACCAAGTCACCTTCCTTTAATTAACACCCAATAACTATAAGATGGTGAACTATTCTTTGCTATTTTAATAAGATTATGGATACATTATTTTTGTAAAATTTCATTTTTCTATTATTTGTTCACACTGCAAGCGGCAAAAAAATAATGTAAAAAATAATAAGCTCACAATTGAAGTGTTGGCATTTTATTACAAAAACGTGGTCATTGGAATCAACTAACTATGAATCTTAAAACAGAAAAAGGAAGGAACCAACCTAGAATTTTAATTTACGAAAGCCCCACGCGGTAGGAATCGAGATATTGAAAGGTTATAACACCTCGGTTGGTTTTTTGATGTACGAGTTAATCATTAGTTACTACTTACATAAGTAAATTTTATTTATGGATATTTATTTGTTTATTTTTGAGCTTTTAAGCAAAGGGTGATTTGGGCTTGTCATTAAAAAGTGGTGCACTGGTTCAAATCATTAAGTAGTCTCTCTAGAAAATAGTGTGACAGAGCATTGTATTTCTAATCTTTAAAAAAAAAAAAAAAAAATTATTGTGATTACCATAGTATGTGATTATTTGGGATGTGCTATATAAGTGTATTTTTTTATTTTTTAGTTAAAAAAGTAGAGAAAAAAAATGTATATTTGAAATAACTTTTTAACTTTTTACAAAAAAATGCGTAATAAAATATTATAATAAAAGCAAAATGACAATTCTATCTTTTGACTTTTTGACTTGACTTTTGGATTGTTGAATTCAAAGGGCAAAATAATAATTTTGCCCTCTAGGCATCCTCCACAAACTTCACTCAAATACACTTTGGTTGGTTAGAGTTTTCCAAAAACACTTTTTAGAAAATTTTACTTTCTTATTTTTCGTATTTTTTTATTTTTACTGATTTTTTTTAATATTTTAAGCATTTTTTTAAAACTTTTTAAACATACCTAACATAAATATACCTAAAAAGTAAAAAAATTGTGAAAAAAACCTTTTAAAAATTCACTAAATACCAAAAAATAAAATAAAATGAGAATTCAAT
Organism: Camellia granthamiana; assembly: GCA_036172215.1. NCBI lineage: Eukaryota > Viridiplantae > Streptophyta > Magnoliopsida > Ericales > Theaceae > Camellia > Camellia granthamiana. Next base: position 29,184,636 of record CM069903.1, on the reverse strand, counting down.
ACATTTTTTTGTATTTTTATGTATTTATTAATTTTTAAAATATTTTTTCACAAATTTTTTACTTTTTAGATACATCTAAGTAAGGTGCATCTAAAAAAGTAAAAAAAAAAAAATTAAAATTTAAAAAATATTCACTAAAAACAAAAAAAAGAAAACTAAAAAACTTAATTTTTAAAAAATTTAATTCAAAAAACTCAAACAAAAAACACTAAGGTGTCGTTTGGTAACACTTACGTTTTCAGTTTTCTATTTATATTTACAAAAATTTTAAAAACTCAAATAAAAACTTGTTTGGTAAAATTTTTGATTTATAAATCAGTGGTCTTAGTTTATAAATTTGGCCAAAAAATGAAAATACAAAAAATGTGTTTCCGTTTTGAGTTTTAAGTTTTTTTTTTTTACCACCAAACACTAGCCACCACCTGCCATCATTTTCCACCACCGTCTTCCGCCACAACCACCTGTCACCACCACTCACCACCTACCTGCCACCACCACCCACCACCCGCCACCACCACCCACTCGCCACCACCCACCCTTCGCCGCCACCACCACCACCCACCTGCCATCCACCCGTCACTACCATTCACCGCCCGCCACCACTATCCGCCACCTACTTGCCACTACCACTCACCACCCAGTTGCCACCACCATCCACCACCAGCCACCGACCACCACCAGCCACCCGCCACCACCACCGACCACCACCACCACCATCACCCAACACCCACCCGCTACCCACCACCACCCACTCGCTACCACCTACCACCCGCCACCGTCACCCACCCACCCACCACCACCACCCACCATCCGCCACCACCCACCACCCGCCACCACCACCACCACCACCCGCCACCCACTCGCTACCACTCGCCACCCACCTGCCACCACCACCCGCCACCACCACCACAACCACCCACTCGCTACCACCCGCCACCGTCACCCACCCACCCACCACCACCACCCACCCGCCACCACCCACCACTCATCGTCACCACTTTTCACCACTGTCTTCCGCCGCCACTTGCCACCACTTGCTATTTCTCACTCTTTTTTATATTTTTAAAATTTTTAAAACATTTTGTCAATTACCAAACGCATTTGTAGTTTATGTTTTTCTAAAAATAAATAAAAAATAAACAAAAACCAGTTTATAAAATTTTGTAAATATAAACTGAAAACGTAAACGTTACCAAACACACCCTAAACTTTTTAATTTTTTTAGTAACTTTTTGACTTTTTAACTTTTATGTTTTATGCCAGTCAAAAAATAAATACTTTATTATACTTTTTTTTTTTTTTTTTTTTTTAAGGTGTTATGCTTGCCAATCCACGCAGTTTGATGTTGTATTTTGGTAAAAAGTTAGTGTTGAGAAAAAGAAAAAAAGAAGAAAAAAATTATGAATATTTAGCTTCTATGTTATTATATTTTCCTTCTGATTTTCTTTCCATCGAGGCGAAGCCTGCTAGTTCGTCCGCTCGGCTGTTTTCCTCTCTACCGATTTGTTCTATTCTCACCACATCAAACTTCTTTATCTCTGTTCTGACCAATTCTTGGTACTTGGCCATTCTATCGTCCTTTGCCTCGTAGTCGCCAGATATTTGGTTTACCACCAGCTGTGAGTCGCTGTAAACCATTAGCTCGGTGGCCTTGATGTAGAGTGCTGACTTAAGTCCTGCAAGAAGCGCTTCATACTCCGCCTCGTTGTTTGATGCTGGGAAGCCAAGGTTGATTGCCTGCTCCACTACTAGACCGTCTGGAGAGATGAGGACTATGCCAAGTCCTGCTCCATGCCGGTTGGATGCTCCATCCACGAAGAGCTTCCACATCTCTCCGATGAACAATTTCCAGCAGGTGGAGGGATCAGATGATGCCTTGGGATCTTCCAGGTTGCTGGCGTTTTCTTCAGAGTCCATGCTCGCTGTCTGCCCCTTGCTTTCTGTTTGTACCAAGTCTTTATTTGTCGGTGAGTCCTGACTTGGTATAGCATGGTTTGTTTCTTCCTTCCTTACTTTACTCTGGTCTGCCTTGGGGCCTGACTGAGTAACCAGTACCAGGGGTTGCGTTATTCCGACGTCAACTTCCATCCCTAGTTCGGTTACCTCAGTTAGGTCGATTGGGCAGATGTGATGACTCCCTGGTGTGAATTCTGCGACAAAATCTGCCAGTGCTTGTGCTTTTATTGCGGTCCTCGGTTGGAACTTGATGTCGTATTGTCCCAATTCTACTGCCCACTTCAGAACTCGCCCAGAGAAGTTTGCTCTTTCAAATAAAGCCTTTAATGGGAAGGCTGTGAGAACAATTATGGTGTGAACGTGGAAGTAATGCGACAGCTTCCTGGAGGCCATCATCAAGGCCAATGCCAGTTTCTCCAGTGGCAAGTACCTTGTTTCGGTGCCCAGTAATGTTTTGCTGACATAGTAAATAGGCAGGTGTTGGATTCCTTCTGCACGGACCAACACTGCGCTGATTGCGTGTTACAAGACTGCCAGATATAAGAAGAGCTCTTCTCCAGGGATTGGTGTTACAAGGAGTGGTGGAGAAGACATGTACTCCTTCAAACTTTCCAGAGCTTGGTCGCATTCTTCGTCCCACTCAAACTTGGCCTTCAGTGCATGGAAGAATGGTCGTAGTCTATCTGACGACCGGCTTATGAACCGATTGAGTGCGGCTGCCATGCCGGTGAGATGTTGCACTTCCTTCACCGAATTTGGCCTTTCCAGATCCTGTATTGCCTTGATCTGAGAAGGGTCTGCTTCTATACCTCGGTTGGTCACCAAGAAGCCCAAGAATTTGCCTGATCTTACTCCGAATGCACACTTCGACGCGTTGAGGTGTAACTTATGCTTCTTTAGGATCTCAAACATCTCACTTAGGTCTTTGAGATGGTCATTCTCATCCTTGCTCTTGACCACCATATCGTCGATGTAAGCCTCCATTGTTCTGCCTAACAACGGCTCAAACATCTTGGTGACCATTCTCTGGAACGTCGCCCCTGCGTTCTTTAGGCCAAAGGGCATGACCTTGTAGCAGTATAGTCCTCTTGGAGTTGTGAAGGATGTCACCTCCTGGTCTGGTTCATGCATGGCGATTTGGTGGTAGCCTTTGTATGCATCCAGAAAGCTAAGTCTGTTGTGCCCCGCCGTTAGGTCTACCAGTTGATCTATCCGTGGTAGAGGAAAGCTGTCTTTTAGACATGCTTTGTTGACTGTTTTGTAGTCAACGCAGACACGCCACTTGCCATTCTTCTTTGGAACTACGACGGTATTGGAGATCCATCTTGGGTAGAGCACCTCTCTGATTGCCCCTGCCTCCAGCAGGTTTCCAACTTTTTCTGCCACTATTTCGGCGTGGTGGAGTGCCGATCTGCGGGTGCGCTGAATGACTGGTCTGGCAGAAGGGTGGACGTTGAGTTGGTGGTAGATGAAGTTGGGATCAATACCTGGCATGTCGTATGGGGTCCAGGCGAATACTTCGATGTTGGAGGTCAGAAATTCCAAGACCTCCAATCTCTCAGTGCTGGACAACGACGAACCAAGCAGAAAGAACTTATCCGGGTTCTTTTCATCTATTCTAACCTCCACCAAGTCTTCCACCGCTTTCTGGCTAGCCGCTTTGCCAACATCCGCGAATAGTTCATTACTCTCAGGTTCTTCCACCGAATGAACGTATCCTTTGGCAGCGCGGCTGCCGTTCACTGTGACAAAGCACTGCTTTGACATGATCTGATCTCCATAAACTTCTTCTATCACTCCGGTGTCGTTGGGGAACCGCATTACTTGGTGGTAGGAGGATGCCACCGAGCGCATGGCATGCAGCCATGTTCTGCCCAAGATAATGTTGTAGGTGGAGGGGACCTTCAACACCCAGAACTCCACTTGTTTCGTCACACTCCCTGCTCTGACTGGGAGGATAATTTTGCCGACGGGCCATTCTGGCATGGAGTTGAATCCGATCAGGGGAGATACTGCAGGCGCCAAGTCCTTGTCTTGTAACTTCAATTGTTTGAATGTCTCGTAGTACATGATTTCGCATGAACTACCTTGGTCAATCAGAATCCGCTTGACGTCAAAATCCTTGACTCGGAGAGTGACGACCAAGGCATCATTGTGTGGGCAATATATTCTGTCTAAGTCTTTATTTGAAAAAGACATGACGTTTGTGGCTTCGGTCTTCCCCCTCTTAACTGCAGGTTGGGCACTTAGCACATCTCTTAAGTGTTCAGCCTTTTTGATTAAATCTCTGAGCTCGCATACACGCTCAGGTTCAAAGACACCATGTATCACGTTGATAATGCCTTGAGGTGGGGCGTCGATCGGCATCCCATTGGGGTTATTATGGTCCTGGGGGGCTGGCTGTGCCCCTCCTTCAATGTATTTGTCCAGGTGACCCGCTGCTACCAACTCTTCCAAGTGCTGCCTTAATGGCGTGCAATTCTCAGTGCGGTGCCCCTTTTCTTTGTGGAAGGTGCACCTGGATCTGTCATCATAGTCCTTCTGAGCCTCGCCTAGCTTGGCTGGCCACTTGACGAAAGGCTCGTCTCTTATTTCACTTAGGATTCGGTAGATCGATTTCTTGAATACCGTAGTTATGGCAGTACGGACTCTCAACCACTTCTTATTCTGGTCTTCTTCGTTGTCTCGCCTACCCCGCCCGTTCTTGCTCGGACGGTTTACCGCATTGACTTTTGCTGAGGCCTTTTTCTCTGGCGTTGCGGCTGTGCTAGACTTTGCTTTAGCACGGGCGCCGTCCTCCTCCACCCTGATGTCCTGATGCACTCTTTTCATCAGGGCTTCCATGGTGAGAGGCGGCGTCATGGTGATTGAGTCCCTTAGTCGGTTCCCCACTGGAAGTCCTCTTTTGTATTGTGCAATGGCTAGATTGGTGGGACAATCCCCAATCTGGTTGAACGTCTCCCAGTAACGACTGTTGTAGGATCGTAAGGTTTCTTTCTAGCCCATGTCGATGGAGAGTAACTGGTCGATCTCCACCGGGGTTTTAGTGTTCGTTCGGAACCTTGTCACGAACGCCTCCGCCAATTGCGCCCAGGAGGCTATGCTGCCTTCTGGAAGTTTCTCAAACCAAGTCAAGCCTAGGTCACCAAGGCTTGAAGGGAATAGGATGCACAACAAGGCCTCATTCCGCCGGTATACAGCCATGACCTGGCGAAAGTGGCTCAAGTGCGAGTAGGGGTCCGTCTTCCCCTCGTATGTATTGAATTTGGGCTGAAGGAAGCCTGATGGTAGGGGCGCGTTCTCAATTGCTGGAACAAACGGTGAGGTCTGCAGCCTCGCCAATGCCTTGTCAGCTGGTTCATAGGCTGGGCGCGGTAGTGGCATTCCAACCTCGACGCTTCCATGCGTCCGAGGAGCCAACCGCTGTAAGGCAGAAACTCTATGTGGATCACGTGCCCTGGCGTCTTCCCTGCATCGTGCCTTTTCATCTAGCACGGTTCGTAGGTCGGACAATCTGGGTAACTCTGTCTGTCTGGACCTTGTTTGGTGCGTATGTGAGGGCCAGTAAGTGCTTCCTTCCGTGTAAGACCTTTCGAATCTCGTCCTCTCAGACCTGGAGTGACGAGTCCTGGAAGATCTGGCTTGCGTGTCGCCTGTCCTGAGGCTTCTGTTTTCTGCTTGGGAGGGTGTAGAATTTCTACTACGACCCTCTGAGTGGCGAGGGGGCGTCTTGTTGTTGCGCCCCTCTCCTGTCGCCACTTTTTTTCCTTTCATCTGGCGTTTTAGAGATTCCATGTCTGCCGCCATCCACCGTATCAACTCGTCTTGTTCCCTGACGCGATCCTCCAAAGTTTGAGGATCAACCCTGCGCCTTTGTCTTTCTGGGCTTTGCGAACGAGAGGGATGGGGGCTGTTATTCCTCCTTCTACCCCTGGCATCCCACCTGGAATCTTGTCGTTGCTCCAAGTCCGCCATGGGAGGGATCAAAGGTAGTCCTTCGCGTCTTGCACCTCCCTGTGGTGTTTGTCCGTCGATGGCGGACTGCGATATATCTTCGTTGTGCGCCATTGATTCTTCCTGAGGAAAAGCTTGATCAAGAGGTTTTTCTTGTCTGACTTCCCACAGACGGCGCCAATTGTACGAGAAAGAAATACACCTTCTCGTATAATCCTGTTGATCAAGTCTGCGCTCCTCCGTACGACGTCGTTCCACTACCTGAAAACACAAACGTGAGCTAGCCGGCGGGTGTGTGCCGGAAACCTCTCCGATGCCTAAGTCAGTCAACAAGACAAATAGGCAAAAGCTCTATGTATTCAGGGGGCAAAAGTTGCATTACCTCTTCATAGGTGATATTGGTGAGCTTTTATAGGTTTCGTTTGACACAATCCTAGTAGGACTCTTACTCCTCCATGCAGAGTCCTCTTAGGATTCATACTCCTGGAAGATAATGCTTATCCTCCAACACCCTCCCTCACTGCTTAAAGCAAGTGAGATGGTTTTTCCCATGGCCGGACTTCCATATGACCGAAGTAACTGTTAATTCGGCCCTTACTTTATTTCCCTTACCTCGGTTCTCCCATGCTAAAACCGAGCTATCCATAAGGGAGATGAGCCGAACTATCTTACGACCGAAGTAACACTGTCATGCCGGGTTAACAAGTCGCGACCGATCTAACTGTTACCTCGGTCTTCCTTTCCTTTCTTCTACCTCGACTTCGCATGCTAGGCCGAGTTATCCATAGAAGAATTAAGCCGAGCTACCATTTACTCAGGTCCTAAAGCAAGCCCAATATACCTCGGTTTTGAACAACATGACCGAGCTAACTCAGATAACCTGCGACCGAACTAAACATAAGCACTTACTCCGGTGAAAATCCTCTATTTCGGACCGGACTAACACTTGTTCGGGGCCCATCTTCTCAGCCTCTTCAATGTGGACCATAGATCGGCCCACTATCCTAGCTCGGCCCAATTTAAACATAAATTACCCTCTCATATGTTATTATATTTTCCTTCTGATTTTCTTTCCATACGCAAACTTCACCACAAATACAAAATTCAAATACAACTTAATAGAATCATCACCGTATATTAGATATGCAAAATATGACTCGCCATGAATATTATGGAAATTGTGATTGTAATTAATCAAGAAGAGTAATATGAGAAAGTAATGATTAAACATTTTGTATTTGAAAATGAATAACACGATACACTTTTCACATAATTTAATAAACTTTCTATTAAATCAATGCAATTTTTAATATTTTTACTTATTTTCATGACACTTTCACCTTAATTCTAATATTAACCAATGCTTCAAGGGCACTCATTAACATTGTCTTATCATAAAATGCTTTGAGAGGGTGAAATATCATGAAAAGTTTTATAAAAATTTTCTTTTCTCGGATTACATATCTAATAAAATACCACAAACTAATCAAATGATGAAAAATCTTCATGAAACTTTTCATAATATTTCTTTCATGACAGCTATAGTATTGTTTTACTCCATCCATTTCGTTTGTATCTGTCTTCATTTTTTGAATTTTTTTTGGTCTTTTTGCGTCTTAAGCACAGTGATTAACAATACCTTCATAATAATAGTAATAGCTCATTTTTTGTAAGGAAGAAATTAATCATTCTGCTTGGTTTTAATTTTTTAGAAATTGGATTTTTTATTTTTTGTATTTTTTTGATTTTAGTGAATATTTTTAAAATTTTAAGTAATTTTTTTATTTTTTTAGATGCAACTTACTTAGATATATCTAAAAAGTAAAATATTTGTAAAAAATATTTTAAAAATAATAAATACAAAAGATACAAAAAATGTACTGATTTTTCATATTTTTAAAATATTTTTGGAATTTAGTGAATTTTTTAAAGATTTTTTGCACAAATATTATATTTTTTAAGTGTATTTATGTTAAGTGTATCTAAAAATTAAAATTTTTTTGCTTAAAATATTAAAAAAATCAGTAAAAAAAAAAAAAATCAATTTTCTGAAAAGAAACCAAATGAACTGAATATTTGTTAATCATTATCCCCAAGTGCACTCTTTTATTTCATTTAAGTTTTTTAGTATATAAACCTCAATTATGCTACACATTTTTTTAATTGTCCTTTTTCAAACACTCCTCATAACAAAGAGCATGTAAGGATTATTCAAATTTCGCCGACGGTATGTTTGCTTCCTCAGGCTACACCGACAATGTGTTTTATAAAATTAATGATATATATCTAAACAATTGATTTTGTAAAATGGTCTTTTCCAAACAATTACTTTGTGTTAGCTGTATATTATTATACTTATCTATTTGTATTGTAGTTGTATCTTTATCTATACTTATCGCAATCTCATTGTATCTCTATCTTTTTATGTACCTATCTAAGTTTCTTATCAACCTATATATATATGCTACTGCTATTGTATTATTCATTCAATTCAATATATCAGAATTACTCTCATAACATGGTATCAGAACATAGGGTTCTCTCCTAGTCTATTCTTCTTCTTTATCACATTCTGCGTTTCTCGTCCATTACTGTTTTCACATTTGGACTACACCAGCCTCTTCAACTCTTCAAGACGAAAACAACGATGCTAGAATCACCACCATCAGCCTATTCACGCGCTCTCACGCGCCTCCCAAAGTGAAGCGCGTTGATTGACGTCGCTTCCACTCGCAGCACGCTTTCGCACGCGTCTCAGCCAGAGCCAGCTACCCTCAGCTTCGGTCCCTCGGCTTCCGCATCAGCCGAATCCACATTGGCTTCCGCTCGGCTTCTCCTAGCAGCGTGCCCCTTGCTTCGGCTTCCGCCCAGCTTCCTCAGCCGTTTCCCTTCATCTTCAGCTGCTGACGTCAGCCCTCATCAGCCGCTGACGTCAGCCCTACTCAGCCACTGTCTCTCTGCTGACATCATCACAGCCACAGTGCTGATATCAGCCCTAGCTATCCCTAAGGTTTTCCAGCCTTCTGATTCTATTGGTGACCTCCTTTTTTGAAATTATGGATCATACTGAGAACATCCAATCTGTTTCTGTTATTCTTGATGGGTCCAATTATGTTAGTCAGGCCCAAGCTCTCTCTAGCTTCATCAAAGGCAAACGTCTTTGGCGGATCATTACTAGTGCTCTTCTCAAACCCAACCAGAAGGAGGATGAGTCTGACTCTGCATTCGATGACCGTCTTGACGAATGGGAAAGTAAGAATTATCAGATTGGTATAACTGAACATGCAACTGTGTTAAGCTCAATAAATCTCGCTTTTCCTGAGAGTTTCATTTTTGGTCTTGTTCACTTTTGGGTTTGCATTCCTTTGACTTTGTATTCAACTTCGTTGTATATATTGGAGCATATATATATCTAATAATTCTTTGAACGAGAATTTTTGGATTACATAAAAGACATAAAACACTCACAAAAAGTGAGACTCATATTGAGATTATGCCAACCTCAATCTCATTTTACAAAATAACGGCTATTAAAAAAATAAAATCTTTGTTAGTTGTAATCTACCTAGGGCAAAAATAGTAGACAAGCCAATTGATATTTAATTTATTTAATTATTTATTTTTTTATTAAATTTTCTTCTTTTGATGAAGCTTCGAAGAATTAAACACTTTGCAGGATGTTAGACAGAGTCAGTTCGTTTTCTGTAAGTGTACAGTTACACACCTCAAATTTGCATCCATAAATTTATTTTAAAAAATAATATGTGATTTTGATTGAAACCTTATATAGTAAAATTTATACTTAAAATTAATCAACGTGTACTACACATTAAATTGTATGTATAAATTTCTTGGCACAAATTTTGAGTATATAGAATTAGTCTTTTTATAAGTTAAAAGAAAATAAGATTTAATAGCATGAGGAGGATTTTGTCCTGTCCATAATCTAGGTTGGAAGACATTGTTTGTCTATGAGATCTACTATAGGCCAATTTCAACGATCTGAACCACCGTTCATTTTGTTACACACAATTAGCACAACACCGTTTAGTTTACAGTGGATCGGAGATGAGCTGCCTCCTAATATAAGTTTCATTTGGATGTGAGTTGGCTTTTTGACTTTTGGCTATTTTAATGTGGGTTAAAAAATCTCGTTTAGAATATATTTTTTGACTTTTATAAGAAAAAAATAAAATAATTATGATTTGGATGTGACATTTTATATTATTAAATTAAAAAATTTATTTTATCTTTTTATAACTATTTTAATCAAAAAGTCCAAAAATCTCATATGTCAAAGGAAGGCATAAATACTGGGAATGGGCAAAGAGGTGTGGAAGTGTGAAATATAATTAGGAGGTGAAGTACAGAGAGTAACACGAAGGGAGGAGACCGAGATCACGTTTTTGGTCTGTCAAACAAAAACAATAACGCAAGTAGAGCAAAGCAAAGCAAGCGCGCACGCACGCACGCACATGGTAGCACGTCCTTTCTACTGCTGCATCAAAACACGGATATGAACATGCGACTCCATGTTCGTAGAGACCCTGTAGGACCCACGTCAGTACGGACACTGCTGCACCCCCCTTGCCAAACAATGCATGTATTCTGCATAAGAAAACGAGTGAGACCTTCATTTTTGGGAATCTCATGATTTTTAAAGTGATCTAGATCATTTGTGTGTTGTTGTTTTTTTCTCTTCTATTTATCTCACTTTAGATGGTGAGATTTTAAAAAATGAGAGTCTCAAAATTATTGATTTTATATATACAAAAAATTTAACCATAATATATGTGTTAGAGTATTTTTAACGGTGTATCAATTTTTTTTATTAAATTGTAGTAAAAATTTTCTTTGATATTAAATGTTCCAATGGAAGATTTTAGAACTTCATCAGAACACCAGTTGACTGGGTAGACAATTGGACAGATGTCCAGCCGGTTGACCGGCCGATGTAATTTTTTTCAACAATGATTCATCCCCCCTTTTCCCATCACCCCCTTTGACCCCCTCTCTCTCTCATTGGTTGCTTTTTTTTTTTTTTTTCCTGCTCTTCCAATCACTCCTTGACACATGGCAAAGAGGGTGAGGGGGTGACCCCCAAAAGGGGGTCTCAAGTATTATTCATTTTTTTTTGTTTTTTTTACCTTGAAGTGGTCGACCGAGTTGTCGATCAGCCAGTGTAATTTTTTTACAAATCTTTGCCTTGTAGTCATCTGGGAGGACATCCGAAGAGACATTCGGAAGGATAACTGGCAACGACAATGAATAGTGATTTGATGAAAGACATATTGATCTTCAGTTTGATGAAAGAAAAGTGAAATCTTTAATTTAATTCCTATTTGATGCAATCGTTAGAGGAGGAAAAGAACTCATTTTTTATCAAATTTAAATTTAATGAAAAAATTGAGTAATTATTGAAGATGATCTTACAAAATATGTCATGTGTATATTTTTGGTGGAAATCATTTGTAAATGGAAAGGGAGAGATTTTTTTTGGGTAGTTCAATTCCAATTTCCCACTAGTACCAAAGTTTTGACTCAAGTGTGCCGTGTGCTCTTTTTCTGTCTCCTACCTTTTATTTTATTTTATTTTATTTTTATTTTTATAGCTAAAGTCTGGAAATCCAGTTTTTTTGATGACTTTCCTGGTGACGGAACCAATTTTACTAGTCCAGATTTGTACTAAGCATATAGTTGTGTGGGGGAGGTTGAATGAGTCTATTGTTAAGGTTTTGTTTCGAACAAATTTTTTTAGTAATTTTTTAATTTTTTAGTTAAAATATAATGTAAAAAAAAATTAATATGTTTGGAATGATTTTTTGACTTTTTACGAAAAGATGGACAAAAAGTAGAGAGAAAAGGAAATCTTTGACTTTTTGGTATAAATTGTTGGCTTTTTAATTTTTTTAGTAACTTTTTGACTAAAAAAATCACTTGCCAAACGAGGCCTAAGTGTAGGTGGATTCCTCTTTGTTGAATGGTACTGTTTAGGTCCAGGGACTTATCATGGATTTTGTTTTATGATGTAAACTGTTTATTTTGTCGACACTTTATGTATATTATTCACATAAAAAAATTAAGTTGATATGATAGTTATAATATATTTAATTTATTGCGTTTGTAAAAATTTTTTTTAAAAAAAAGGTCACAACATCACAAAAGAATTCAATCAATGAAAGGGAAAAAAAAATTGTGATTAAATTAAAATTATTTAATTGTGAGTAATACGAGAGGGACAAACTTTTTTTTTTTACGACAGAAAATCCCAAGTTCCAACCCTACACTTCTGCAGCATCATATGTATAGGTAAGATGAGGACCAACCATATCCGGTTCACAAAACCTATTGGCCTAAAGTTGCAGACAAAGTTGTCCAAAATTCCAGATGTAAGATGTCAATTTAATCTCGTTCAAAAAAGGTGGCAATTTAATCTTCTTATTGTCGAATCAATTATTCTTAACCTTAGATTTTAAATCCTAGTTAAAATTTCTGATTTTTTTTTTCCCCTAAAGAAAAATGAAAAAGAAGAAAGGAATAAAATAGAAAATCATGTGTTTCATGCAAAATAAATAAATAAATAATAAAATTAAAAAACATGCACGGGCCTAAGCCCCTAGGGCGAGGAAGTTTCCATTATGCAGGAGGAGGATTCATTGGATTAGGAAGTTTCCCCCCCTTTTTTTTTTGTATTTTACTACTACGTTATTATGAGATATGCACAAACAAATCTTATGTTTCTTCGGCGAAGTTGTTTAAAAGTTTTCTAAAACCTGACTTTTACTTTTGTTTTGTTTAACGTAAAGACACTATTGAGAACGACTACCACACACGCTTCAAACTTGGTGAGAATTCACATGGAGCATTGCAATGCATTGACTTGGTTGTTCACACCACAGCTGCTCAGAAGACCCACTAAATTTAAAGCCTTTTTGTTTCACATGTGGCCCAAGTGTTGCATGCGTGTATAGAAATTGTAAGGGCACAATTAATAATTAGTCTTTAATTTATAAAAAAATTCCATAGTTACTAATTTTTTATTTTTTGGTGACACACTAATGATAATGACTCTTTAGGTGAAATTATAGGGCAAAATTGTTGCTATCCAAACTAAACCATAAATAATTTGCCACTGATTTCATTGGGCATATACAGCCAAGTTACCTAAAGAAACATTTACTAGTTAAAATGCAAAGGTTGCAAACAGTGTACTGAAGTCAATGGCGTTTAGGATCAGGTAGACTTTAAAGAATAGTCATAATTAATTATGAACATAACAGCATAAAATTTTGACCCAATAAATAAATAAACTTTGGGTTTGTCAAGTTTTCATTACTCGCATAAATAATATTACATCTAGTCATAAAAACATGGTTTGAACAAGCCAATCAAAGCTTGGATTTTGTTAATTCACCAGAACTACTAATCTATTACATTATGTTTCAACAATTCAACAGATCTTTCTTTTGTTCCGCATTATGCACATTTTTAATGTGAAACCAAAAGAGGTTAGTTTTGGGGTTAAGGTGCTCCTATTACTAATGTTCAAGTATCAACAGCTACAAAAGTCTAACTGGCTATACATTTTAATAAATTACTTGGCTATACATTTTAAAATGTTCAAGTTGGTGTTGGATGTTAGGCTGTATATGGACCTCTTCCTAGGCTATTTGGTTGTTAGACTGATTGATAGGCATTTTATAATTATTAGGCTATGATTGATGGATGTTTTCTTAAGTTTGTTGGTTGTTAGGATTTCTATAATTTTTGTATTATGATTGTTCGTAACTTTTGGGGTAAGTTAAAGTGGTAAATGCGATCATTGAAAGAAGAGGTTCCAGGACCGGTCCTGAGGTGAGGCGACTAAGGCGGTCACCTCAGACCCTCAATTTTGAACAAAATTTAGGACCCCCAACTAGGGGAGTGGATCATGTCGTGTTATTTCATAATTACTTCAATATTAGTTCAATTTATTTATTTTCATGTTGTCATATGATATTATTTTGATTCATGTCCAATTGATATTTAATGTAAAGACTCTCACTTTTAGTTACAAGTAACTTAGCAAGTATATGTAGAGATTAATTTTTTTTCCATAAGTTGAATTTTATTATTTCTACTAAATGAAATTATTCATAGAATGCTTGATTTTAGTTCAATTGTATTTTTCTAATTAAAAAAATTATACATTATTACTATATATTTTTTACTAGATTGACTCTAAAATAGGTAACAAAAAAATACATATCTTAAATGAAAAAAATATATTAGCTTTAATTATTATTTTACATACTTTTTTATTTAGTTAGATGGAGTTAAATAAAAGATTAAAAAAATGTCATGGCATCTCTTAGTGAACATTAAAATATATAACTAATAATTCATGTTATTGAGTCGTGTTATATTTGGATTCATATTGAAAAATAGTCAACCGTAACTTGCTAATTTTATATATTGCTTGAGTTGTGTCGAAAATTCTCATCCTTACTCCCAATTAATTTTAGTTATTATAACATTGATAAGCTAAAAAATAAAAATTCGATTCAACTAATTGAAGTTCAACTATTATATATATATATATTTGTTATCTAAATTTTGTTAAATTATAATGCAATAGAAATAAAATTTTATCCTTTTTATTTTATCCAAACAAATTTTTTTTTTTTTTTGGTAATGATATACGAAGGATTCAATTTAAAAAATCCGCCTTAGGCTCCTAATAACTTAGGGCCGGCCCTGAGAGGTTGATATAAAAAAAATTATTTTATGATAATAAGGAGACCCGGTATATCAAATGATAAAAGTCGATATGGATAAAAGAAGGTCCCGAACACCCAATTAAATTTAAAAAAAAAAAAAAGTCCCATAAAAGTCTAGTTGAAACCCATAGCACAAACTTTGGTTTGAACTAGTTCGGTAGATGTGCTTGTGGAGTGGCAATGGCTGCAATGACTAGGTTATTTAGTTGTCTCCTAAGGTCTTACTGCTGTGAAAGATTCAGATTTTTTAAGTCACTGACCCAAATACTTAGTTTGGGGTGATAAATGAGTTGAATAATTAATTGTTCAAACTTTATTTGAAAACTTTAACGAGTTTTAAAATTTGTTTAAGCTTGGTTTATTAAACTTTCAACTCGATTTTAAATGGTTTTTGTCGAATTGAACTCAAATAGTTTGATATTTTTATATAGTTTTAGGCTTATCGTACAACTAAATGAGCAATTAATCGTTCAAACTTTGTTTGAAAATTTTAACAAGCTTCAAAATGTATTCAAACTTGATATGTTTACTTAACAAATTGAGTTTTTAACAAACTGAATATAAGTTGAGCTTGAGTTGTTTGATTAATTTTTTACCCGACTTCTAGCCAATTTTTTGGATCAAAAACCTAATAAATGAAACTTTATCGAAGGCACAGCAAGAAAAAGAAAAAAAATAGGCTCTAATTGTCCGGTCCTGAAAAGAAACATTATTGTCTAAAGATCCACAATAATAAGATTTACAAAACACTTCTTATCAAAACCACTATTAAAGGCAGTGAATGAAAGGGAAACGGAAAAGGTTACATATGTTTTGGGCCTGATCCAATCTAACTGAATTAATATGGCGGGCCTAACCCAACACACCTACCATTGTAAATAGAAGGCAAACCTATTGAATAACAAAGATACTCATTTTCTCTACACAATCCCATTATTATAAGACAAATGTTAACTTTTTAAGTATAATTAGGTTAAGTGAATTTGAATTTTTTTATAAAAAAATAATTAAAACTATTGAAAAATTACTAAAAACAAAAAAATACGAATTGAAAATTAATAAAATTATTTTTTAAAATTCCAAAACCAAATACAATGATTGATTTTTATTTTTATTTTTTCATCTTATATTTTAGTCAAATATTCACTTCCCAAATTACCCCTTAGTTTGATTGCCCCATATAGTCCAGTCAATCCAATTTGATGCACATGTTTAATAAATTTGTGATAAGCATTCATCATAGAATGAATGAGCTTCATATCAAACAATTGAACCAAACACTAATCCACATACTTATCCATTCCTATCCAATCAAAGTTGGAACAATTGTAGGTCCTTGGGTGTTAATCACTTAAAATTAACACTAATCTATCTGACGCCATAGAGATCTTGGAGCTAAACAGAACAAAACCAGCTGAAGAAACTCAACCGTGCACACAAATTCAATTTATGCTAAAATATATATCATATGTGCTGCTATGATTTTTTCATTGTCGCTTAATCATCGACACAAAAAATTATTTACATAACTAGTACACTTGCAGTAAAATAAAACTTCTATAACACTAAACATTGATCCCTGCAATTTAGTTCATAGGTGTTGACATACATGTTATGTAACAAAAATCTTTTAATTCCGAACAGCAGATATATGAAGTTGATCATAAAAAAAGCTTAACTCAATCCATCATAGAGAAAATAGATCAAATAATTGCAATATTCAGATGTAGACCACGGCTCAAGTATGATGCTTTAGATTTATTAGACACAAGATAACTGCACCATCAAAGGAAACCTCATTGGGAGAGTTCTTTGACAAAATTTAAGCCAAGGCACAATTTGAGTGAACAATTAACAACGAAGAAATACCCTTCGTAAGTTTTTCCATAGAAGGAAAATCATAGATGAAAGGGCTAGGAGGTGAAATCCTTCGTTTGGAATGTGGATTGATTTTTTAACTTTTTGATTATTTTAATCTGGGACTAAAAAGCCTTGTTTGGGATGGACTTTTTGATTTTTTAACTTTTGTGAGAGAAAAAATAAAATCATTATTGTTTGGATGTGACATTTTATTTTATTGACTTTTTAGCATATTTTGTCTTTTTGTGATTATTTTAGCCAAAAAAACCCCAGACTTCTTCATACCAAACGAGTGCTATTGCAGTGTGAAAGAAAGAGAAAAATGCTCTGGAAAATTCACATCTAGGCCTTGCGTGACTTTGGAAAAATGCTCTGCACCACATCCATTTTTCAAAGCCATTGCGAAAAGCCCTTATTTACTACTTGATAAACCTCCCAAACCCTCAAATAACACTATTTCCTATCTTAAAGCTTAGCTATACATTTACTACGCGATGAGAACCCCAAAGTTGTAAATACATAACACTGTACCCAGAACTATTCTTATTAAAAGTTTTGGTTGAATAATAAAATATAATAACAAAAAAGTCCCGAGAAATCCAATGAGCTTGAACTCAGTCTTTGCTAGCCGTTCAAACAACTAGTAATTGCCCAACAATCAGAACAGTAACCAGAAAACAATGTTTTCAATCTTGATAAATAAATAAACTGATAAATAAAATAGAAGCAACAGCAAAAAGAATTCATAACAAAGGAAACTCTAATTTAAAAAAAAAAAACCCCAAGTATAGCATAATCTTGAATTTTTTTTGTATCAAACGTATCACAAAATCCATCCTATCTATATTATATGCTATGCTATGCCAAACACATTTATGTTTCTTTTGCAGGTAGCATAAGTTGGTAGTAAAGTCATCCGAGATATTAGAGGCCCAGTTTGTAGTATTTATAAGTCAACTTGTTTAGTTTATTTGCTTAAAAAAAAAATGTGACTACTTGCTTGTTTAAATTATAATTTTTTTTTTGTTGACCTTTTCAGCTTATTTGAATCAAAAAAAGAAGAAGAAGGTTTTTCTTCAGCTTCAATTTGCATTTTATTTATCAGCCGTGCTGGGACTCCCAGTAGGGGTGACCCCAGCACTCTCACCTCCACGTGGGAGGCTGTGAACTAAGAAAAAAAAAAAAAAAACAATTCAACCAATCACACCCCACTAGGGGCCTGGGGTCACCCCAATGGGGTCTGCCTCTTTTTCCTTTATTTATTTATTGCTTATTTAAAGCTCTTAAACATGTATGGACGAACGAGTCCGTCTCTTTTGTCTTAATTCTAACTTTTGAGCGCATCGTGGATATTTGCAGGAAAAAAAAAAAATCTGACAGCTTATTTAATTACATATGTTCAAAAAAAAAAAAAAAAATTATAATAAATTATAAAAAAGTTGAGCAAACAGATTTCCAACTTATTTTAAGTCTTTTGTGCTAAATTTTTTTAAAACTACAATTCATAAAAACTAGCTTATAAATTACACCAATAAATAGTTTATCTCTCCCCTTAGAACATCTCTATTAGTCTCCCTAAACTCACCCTTTACCTATTTTAAGGGATTGAAATCTCAAAATACATCTACATCAGCTTTCTTAAACAATCCCTAAATATAAGTGTTACTACGATGATTTTTTATTTGTGAGGAGTCACTATAACTCCCTTATATATGATAAAAGACATGAAGGGATGTACGTCCACCCAAATGTTCTGTGATTTCCCTATAACTGAGAAAAAAACACTACCGGTCATTTGCATGTGCTGTTGCTTTGCCTTGCCTTCATAATAATTAAAAATATTATTTTAATAAAAGTGATTTAATGCAGTTGCTTTGCTTTCATAATAATTAAAAATATTATTTAAAAAAAATAAATAAAGAGTTTATTAAAAACGATAGATGAAAAGTAATTCTTAAAATAAAAAATAATTTTTTTAATAATATTTTAAAAAAAATTTAAAATAATCTGCTAGAGATGCTTTTATCTAGAAAAATGTTTTGTGGCCCTAAAAACAGTGGCCCTAATGGCCCTAATTTCCTTTTTGGGTAAATCTGTTTTTTTTTTCTTTTTTTTTTTTGCTTTGTTGTTTTTTTTTTTTTTTACTTTATATGAAAATTAGGGCCATTAGGGCTACTAATTTTTGAGCTACCAACCAAAGCCGCTTTTATCTAGGAGTGGATCAAACCTTAAAGGCCTGACAGTTCAGGCAATTTATACTATATTATCCTTGGGATAAATGCGAGTTGCTGGAGGGTGGTTGGCAGGATTTAGAGCAATTTAAGTTCTTCATGGACAAACGATGGCATCTTTGGCTACTTCACTTTTAATGACGGTTGTTCGTCTGTAGTACCAGTTAAAAGTTAATTTTTTTTATATATTTTTTTTTGTATTTAAAGGCATTTAAAAAGTTGATTTTCAATTATTGACGAAATTATAATTCTATCTTTCATGAATCAAAATATGTTATGAGAATAGTTTGATCATTTTATTATGATTTGATATCATAAATAAATATTAATTAAAAAAGTCAAAAATAACTTTTTACCAACTTCTCAAATCATTTATCTAAAAAAAAAACCAAAAACTTAGATAAAAAACAAAAAAATCACTTTTTACCAACTTTCTAAAACATTCTAATTTAACCTTGACAATTGCACAAACAGAGGAGGTTTATACTTTGGGTAATCTTCTCTAAATATAAGCACCAACAGAGAACTCGCTCACTAGTAAGGTCTAGAGGTGCAACAATTAATCAAGTAATTAACCACTATTAAAGTCTAAACAAAGAAGAACAATCCCCCATAGAGATTAAGGAGGATCTTCAAACTATCATCATTATTACATCATGTAACTCACTCATTACGATAGGGTTTTAATCACCTCCTAATTCAAGCACATTACAATCATGGGTTTAGAGATTAGATAAACATGCCGAAAGAGTACATAAATAGTAGCAACAACATACATACAAGGATGATTGATAGCTTAACAAATCCATATAACATCTCAAAAATCCCCAAAAACCCAACTCAAAAAAATAAAAATTAACCAACAAAACAACACACAACAACTAAGATAAAAACACACACTTACTACTAATAATAATAATAATAATAATTGACCAAGCTCCAAGTGTTTAAATTTTTTATTAACTTAATTAATAAATATTTTGTTTTATCGTCTGCAGCGAGTGATAGCAGAGCAACCTCTAGTGTAAGGATGAACAGGGCCTCTGGCCTGGTAACAGTTGTGGGTGTAGTAAGACCTACCAGAGCGAGGGGGGCATGGGATTCTATTGGCTGAGAGAGCACCGTACGAAATGTAGTAGTACCTCATTGTCCTCCAGAACAGTGACCTTCGACCCATTTCACCCTCTACGTCTCCTTCATCGTCGACTCCCAAGTTGCCGCCGTCGTAGAGTGACATGGCGGAAGACGGCCAACCGAGCGCCTCCGTCGTGAGCTGAATGCCAGTGCTGGTCTCATCGACCTCAGATCGAACATGTGTGCCGCACATGAGGAAGAGGCACAGAGTGAGGAGCCATGCCGCCATGGATGTCATATCAGGAGAACAAGTGTAGAGAGAGAGAGAGAGAGAGAGAGGGGGAGAGAATTGTTTTTGGCTCTACAATCTGTTGGGTAGAGAGATGGTCCTGTCCTCACTCCCTCAGTCGTTTCTGTGTACTTCTGGAGAGAGAGAGAGAGAGTAATGGTTGGATTGGAGTAGTGTAACTGTGGAAAGAAGGTGGGGGAGCAGAGTTTCACGTGTTGTGTTTGAGAGAGAGAGAAAGGGTTTTCACATCACAGCTGTGGACTCATCAATAAATTGGCCCACACTTTGCTCAACTTTTAGCTGCATCCACCGGCGAATTACAGTGGTGATTGGCACTCCCTCAAATCACCACCCCCACCACCCCCCTTTGACACGTGGCGGGTGGTGATTGGAGGGAAAAGAAAAAAAAAAGAGAAAAGAAGAAAAAAGTGACCAATCAAATCAAGAGGGGGTCTAAAGGGGGTCCTAAAAAGGGGGTCCTGCACATTATTGGGGGAATTATTATTGCGATGGTGTTTGTTTTTTCGGCAACAATTTTTTTTTACATAGGGTGTTTTGGAAAGGAAAAAAAAATTAATTTTTAATTTTTTAGTTATATCACTTTTTATATTTTTTATTTATAAAAAGATAAAATAAATTAAAAAGTTAAAAGGTTAATTTTTTATCAACTTTTCAAAACACCACATAATTTGGTAAGGCGGTGTTTGGCAAGTGATTTTGGAGCTAAAATAGTCACAAAAAACAAAATAGGCTATTTTAGCCATAACAAACAAAACATCACATCCAACCCATAATCATTACACTCTTCTCTCACAAAAAAAGTCAAAAAGTCAAAAAGTCAAAAAGTCATTCTCAAACCAAGCTTTTTGGCCCAAGCTAAAATAGCTAAAAAAACCAAAAAATCAAAAAATCAACCCACTCTTCAAACAGAGGCTAAATTATTAAGAATTTTTGGTGAAATTTTCTTTGGATTTTTTTCCTAGGATAAAAGATAACTTAACAAATTTAGTTTTAAAGAGTCCCCAAAAAAGAGGAGAGTAGCTTAGAAAGAACATATCATAATTTTTCCTTTTTTATGAACAATACTACCCTTTCATATATATATATATATAATAGTGATAAACCCGTACTATGCACGGGATTGGTTTAATAATGTGTAAATTTTTTAATAACGCATTAATTTTTAAATTTACTCATAAAATTATAATCATAATGCATAGAGATCATCTTTTCAAATTTCTTAAGTGAAGACAATATTTCAAAGCAAATATTCATAAAATATTTAAATCATCCAATTGAGTTATTTTTCTTAAAACAATAAACTTGATTTCTAACTAATGAAATAATATATATTAACAATAAATAAGATGTTTCTCAATAAACCTAATGTCTAAAACATATATATGCTAAAAAAACTAATAATAAACTAAATGTCATAAATCAAATCTATCTATATTTGATAAATTAAAACTCAATAGACGTCGCTCATCATGTCCAAATATTCCAAAAAGTACCTGTAAAATAAAAAAGTGTTAGCATTTTTTTGTTATCATTTTTTACATACAAACAAACTTTTTTTAAAAAAAATAGATATATTACCTTACGAGGAGTGATGATTTAATTGTCCTCATTTTTGGGTTGTTGCTTCACTTCATTCTCTTCAACACCATTATTTTGTTGTTGCTACTGCTGCTGTTCTCCCACTTTAATATTTTCATTACCAATGCGTTGCTCCACTTTATCCAATGCTTGTAAACAAATCATATCATTTTCAATTTCCTCCAACATAACTATCAATGCTCTCATGTTTGGAAAGTCCTTTTTAATTTTTTTTATGAATTTCTTGAATAGGCCATGAGGTTGGAAGTGTGTTAACTATAGCATGAACTAATATTGCAATGTGGGACTGGAAACCTTTTTTCCTAAGCTTATAAAACACTTGCTCTTTATGTAACATATGCTCTCGTACTGTTAAATTTGGAGTCATCCGCGCTTGCTCAAGTTCAATCTATAAAGGATGAACATCACGCTCCTCCTCCATTAAAGCATCCATTAAGTCTGAGGCATCTTTGATTTCATACTTTTGAAAAATTGTTTCCTTTACTTCATTCCAGCTCGATGGTAAAAGGTCTAATATTGTTTCCACCAATTTTTTTTCACTTATTTTTTTTCCTAATTTTTGCATTGCTCGACATATTTTGATTTTCCAATCAACAAAATTTTCTACCGGTAAACCCTCTTTATGTGGTACAGTTTCAAATTCATTTATGGCATTTTGCATCGCCAAACGATCACTACGGCGCAAATTTAGAGGAGGCCGCATATTAATCTGCACAATGAATTTAACACATTTAACATACAATTACATAATGTTAGTCAAGTTGTTTTTAATAATAAACCACATTAATTATTATTTGAGTAAAATTTATAATGATTAAAAAAAGAAGGGTACTTAATTATAAAATAAAATAATTGTATGAATTAAACATAGTATATGTACCGACAATTAAATTAAATATGAACATGTAAATTTCAAATGCAACATATGTTTTCATGTATGAAATTACTTATTTTAAACAATCAATATATCAAGAGAAATAATAAAACAATTGTTTCTAGGAAAATGAAACACATTTGAAACTCTTGAACAAAATTGTTGATCAATGCCACTAAAAACTTCTATGTAAACTACATTTTTGGTGACATCATCCGGTATGCCTTGTTTATTAATAATCAACACCTTTAAGCCTGATGGGGAGGTGACACGTGATAGAGCTACATACAGCTGGCCATGAGAGAAGAACTGGATTCGGAAGATAAAGGCCCACATTCTTCAAAGTTTGCCCTTGACTCTTATTTATTGTCATAGCGAATGCCAACTTTATTGGAAATTGCCTTCTTTTCATTGTAAAAGGAGCATGATTTTTGGAAGGTGTTAAAACAATACGTGAAAGTAGTACTTTCTCACCAACTCTAGACCCTGTAATAACTCTAGCTTCAATTACTCGATTTCCCATCTTATCAACAATTAATCGAGTGCCATTGCATAATCCCAAAGATTGGTTGACATTTCTTAGAAGCATTATTGGTGTTCCAACTTTCAACTACAAACAATGATTTGGAAGTCCTGGTAAATTCAAAGAATGCAAAAGTTCAGGAGGGTTCATGTCTTGAACATTGCTCTCACTTTTTGTTGGACACAATTTATCGGCACTGTTAAAAGTTTTCATCTCTCCAGGAAGCATTGAAAGCATAATAGAATTGATTTCATCAACATCACTATTTTTAGGAGCTAAAATGCCTCGTTCTTTTAATTACGACATATCTTGATATTTATTTATGAAATCAGGATAGGTGGCATCGATTAACTGGTGCAAATCTTTTTCTCCATTTTTTATAACAAATTTTTCTGGTATCTGTATCCAATTAGGTTCATAGCCTTCACTAAATGAGCTTCCCATTATTTTCCCTTCACCAACCAATTTAATCCACTTTACAAAGTCACATAATTCATGACGCGTATGATTAGAAATATCTTGTGCTGTAACATGCATATTTCTGGTAAGATGCAAAACTTGACAATGCTCCCAAATTGTTGACTTAGGTAATGAAGCTTCCACTGTTTGTTCACGCCCACCTCTAGGTACGACAGGCAATATTTGTCTAAAGTCACCACCAAGCACAAATAGTTTTCCACCAAAAACCCTATCCTCTGAACAATGTTCTGTATTTTTCAATATGTCCCTAAATGTACGATCAACAGCTTCAAAAGCATGACGACTAACCATTGGTGCTTCATCCCATATAATTAACGATGCCTCTTGAATTAACCTTGCCAAATCTGTCCCTTGATTTATTGAACAACATGATGAGTTATCAGGGTCAAGTGGAATCTTGAAACGGGTATGGGCAGTTCGTCCCCTGGGTAAGAGCAAAGCTGTAATACCTGATGATGCAACAGAAAGAATGATCTTCTTATCGGATCGAAATTTTGCAATTAAAGTGCTCCATAAATATGTCTTTCCAGTTCCTCCACTACCATACACAAAAAATAAGCCCCCATGATGAGTGGAATAAGCTTCCATTATGGTGTTAAACACTTTCAATTGGTCATCATTCAATCCCACATATAAAGATTCAAAAGATTGCATTTCTGAAATGCTATCGTAGTTCAATTCCTCCCTTATGAGCCTATTAGTAACCATTTGACCTGATCGATATGATGGTAGTGGCATCGAAGGAAACTCTTTAAGAGACCTTCCATTCTGATTTAGTATGTGCTCAATTTTAAGCAATCCTAAATTTTTCAATTCACATTCTTCAAGACTTATATTGCCATCCCCAATTTGCCTTTGTACCCTATTTTGTAAATCATCAGTAAGGTCAAACCAATGATTCTCCCACAATTCATATGCATTTGTAACCTCAGAAAACATTAGCATTGAGCAAAACATATTTCGCAGTTGAGCACCTGATGCCCATGTTGAGGCTTCTGTTAAAGCTACGTCCCATTCATTATCATCGTCAAGTAAGCCAAGTGCAAGGTATGCAGATTTAAATGTTGGGTGCACAATGCCATTAACGGTTCTAATATCTTCATAAGATTTTGCACCTCGAACCTTGGTAAGTAGCATACGTAAATAATATCGTTCACCAGAATTAGGATGTGCATAATACAATCTACCTATGCATATTTGTTGTTGCCTCATTTCCACTTATTCTGTTTTTGGTTCCAAACCCATGAGCTAGGAAACTCTTCATATGTTAATGTATTTGCCTCTACATGATCTCTGTTTGCTTGAAACCACCTTGTAAACATTGTCTCGTGAACCCCCGGCTGATTAATAATTGACGGAATGTTATTTGTGTCTCTAAATAGAATAGATTGTTCCCCAGGTAGATGGTACTGCAACCGTTCAACTGAAGGGTATTGCTTTTGCAATTCAAACTCAAATATACGCCAGCAACATTCAATTGCGGAGATATATCGACAATCTAAGTATTGTTTTACCTCATCAGCCTCTCTATACCGACTTTGTCCATCAATGTTAAGTCGATTAACATTATCTTCAATTACGACCGTTGCACGATCAGGACCTTTATGTATGTACTTATATAAGTGCTTGATCAATTTATTGCGTGCACAACGCTCAATATTGATATGGGCATCATACAATACAATAAGATCACGGTTGTATGGAATAACCCATCTGTTGTCAATTTCAAATCCATTAACCATGTATTTTTTCTTTGTATCCCTTCGCCTATAGATAGCAAATCCATTTTCATCAATACACGTTTCACTGTAAAAATTCTTCGGATAATGTTTTGAACATTTTCCATTCACCATACATGGGGCATTAGGATTAGCACTGCCACAGGGACCATGTATCATGCACCTCATCACTGTTTGAAATGCTAATGGATCTTCATCCTGATCAGGAATTTCAGCACAATTATATCATCAATTTCCTTTGGCGATTTTATCTTGTCATCTGCTGATAATGTCAAGATAATGTGCGAATGCGGTAATTTCGCTTTTGAAATTCGATGACGTGAATATCTATTCAAGAAAAAATAATATTATTTGTTAACTTTAAACTAAATTTAACAAATCTAATTGACAAGTTCAAATAAAAACAAACCTGCAATTATTTTGCCAAAGAATTTTCGGTTCTTGAAATATGCCATAAGTTGTTTCAATTTAATTCGAAAAACTCTCGCAAGTATATCCGGTATATCCTCTGTGCGTCGATTTGGAATGCGCGCTACCTCCTGTTGAATTTCTAACCAATTTGGGTTACATGTGAATGTGACAAAAAGGTCAGGAAATCCTATCTTTCGACATATTGCGATCGCATCTTGGTAATGCTGAACCATATTTCGTGGGCCGCCTGTAAAAGATGATGGCAGTATAAATCTCCTACCAATGGCTGATGCATCACTGTCACCCGCAGTCACAGCATCTTCTAAACCTCTGTACAAATCAGTCCGCAACACATTCTGTTTATGCCTAATGAAGTTTAGTCTATCTTGCTCAATAGCTGCATAACAATCAACAACAAATTGTTGGAACAAACGTCCCCCTTGCAATAGCGTTTTCCCTTCTCCAACTCGAAATTGAAATCTAAATGCATAAAACTCTCTCATTAACACTCCTTCTCGTTTGTTGTTTGTACCCAGAGTAAAACTTATAGACCTTCTCCATCCATCAGTCCCATAGGGAAAAAGTAATGGATATTGAAGTGGCATGTATGAAGGATGTGTTTCATTAATCCTTTGTAAATGTCCATCTAATTTTCTAACAATTATGTCACGATTTGTAGTGCTTTCAGACCCATCACCAACAATTAATGCAGCAATTTCAGTTGTAGTGGGTCTAGTGTACTGTCTTCCATCCCTCGAACTCAAAATGCGAATATGCAATTCTTGAGCACCATTCTCACGAATCATGTCTCAAGCAGTGCGAAAAATTGAAATATATGGATTGATGACATTCAACATTGACTGTAAACCTTCTAATGTGGACGTATCAATTCCCGATGTGCCACCACACCTATTCATAGCATCCATTCTATTGCGAATTTCATGCTCAGTGTCATAAATATAGAGTTGTGCAAATTTAGGCCTTGTTCCAGGTTCCGGTAGTAGAGAACCAATTTTATGAAAATTTGCTCCACTAATACGAAAAACATAGGGACCCCTTCCATCTAACACTGACTGATCAATTTTCCCACCCATGGACGTGAAGGATAATAGGGAGTTATATGTCCTTATGTGTTCCCTGAATCTCATATGAGTAAACTGTTGTTGTAAAAATTCAGGAGTTTCTGGCAATAAAGGCAACATTACTTGTCCACTTTGACAACATAGACTAAATTTTGGTTGACTCAATGGACTATCTCTTACTTTTTCCTCCATCCACATCATTGCTTGACATCTAGAGCATGTTACTGTTCTCCCACCAAAGTTTGAGCGGTCTGAAATTTTTCTCCTTCTAGAACGTGTGGTAAATGTACTACTTGAAATTATTTAGATTTAGATTATAATTATGAATTTCTATTGTCTGTAAGAAATTTGTATAGAGTACATAGTTGGCTAAATGTTTATTACCAGGTGGATGTGCTCTACTTGAAGTTGGTGGTACAATATTAGGAGCTCGCACTTCTGATTCATTTGTATCTAATTCATTAGATATAGGAATCTGAATTCCAACGTGACTAATATCAGGAGCATTGTTATTATTGCAACTCCATGTTTGTCTGAAAGCACCACGTTGCATTCTTTTGAGTCTCAAGATTGTGATCCTCAAATGTCGATTCTCCTTTTCTATTTTCCGAAGGCGATCCTTTAATGTAGGATCATTACGATCATATCGTGTTAAAAGTAATCTTCTTCTTGCCACCAGTCGTGCCAACTTGGAGGAAAGATATTTTCGATATCGATTTTCATATTCTTTATCAACACCTAATATATAATATAAGATCATATTATTATTTTTGTGATTCTTAAAATATTATTGAAAATGTGAAGGTCACACTAATAAGATTGTAAGAAAATCTGAAATTTAACATTATTGTGTAGAAGTCAATAGATTACCACTATGACGGGCACTGTTTCGTAATCTTTTTAATCGCAAAACGATGGTTCTCAAACGTCGAGCCTCCTTTTCTATATTGAGAAGACGAATCTTCAAGGTTGGATCATTACGATCAGAATGTCGTGTCAAAAGCAGTCTTCTTTTGGCTACCAATCGAGCCATCTTGGACTTAAGTCGTGTTTGATTCATTTCTCGATTAAAAATCATATCCATCCTGAAGAGAGTATTAAGTTGAAGCTTATATAACTCATGCTATGAGTTTATAGTATAGATAATGACTTAAGGATGTGTAACATATGACTTTCTTATAAAAAACATGATAATCTATAATTGTTTGTAGTTAATTTTGCAC
This sequence comes from Camellia granthamiana, assembly GCA_036172215.1. Taxonomy (NCBI): domain Eukaryota; kingdom Viridiplantae; phylum Streptophyta; class Magnoliopsida; order Ericales; family Theaceae; genus Camellia; species Camellia granthamiana. Next base: position 29,156,561 of record CM069903.1, on the reverse strand, counting down.
ATTGAAATGGTTAACTCCTACATGATGACATCTACTGTAGAATCCATATAAATAGAATGTATCAAAGATCTAAAATCATGCAAGTTATATATTTATTATATATATATATGATAGTCAGTAATTGTTTCTAGTCATATTAAAATCTACTAAAAAAACCCACAAACATGGTAGTCTATAATTGTTTATAGTTAATTTTGCACATTGAAATCATCAACTCCTACATGATAACATTTGATATGAAATTCATAAAAATAATATGTAACCAAAGATCTAAAAATTTGTAATTCAACTTCAAACCTGGAAATATCAAATGGTTAACCAATTGTTGCTGATTTATCTGGAATTTACCTTAAGTTTGCTTGCCTTATTCTTCAATAGAATTCAAACTGGAATACAAAATCTCAGTAAGTACCGTTATTTGTTGTAAGTACATAAAAAAAATTTAAAAATCTATTATACAACATGGATCTACTCAGGAGCTAATGTAACTATTTGTAAAGAAATTATAACACAATAGTTTTGTAGTAAGCAAAGATAATGTAATCAAATTATTGTTATACATGGGGAAAAAAACACAAAGGAAAAAAAGGATTTATTTTGATTTATTGTTAGATTTTTTTTGAAGATTTTGAAAATTACAAAATAAACACAAAGCGATGTCTTTTTGTGGATGTGTATTTTTTTTTATTAATTTATTTAATTGAGATTGGGATTTATTTAATTGATTTAAGTTATAGATATTACTAAATTTTATGTGATAGACATCTGATTCAGTGAATTGTGGGTGTTGGATATGCATGAGTAAATTGTAGGAATAAAAATTATGGGTTTCTTTTTCTTTTTTTTTAAAAAAAATAACGTGATAGACATTGAATATTTTTAGTTTGTATATATGTTTTTAATTTATTTAAATTACAGATATTTGAGCTCTTTTTTTTAAATAACGTGATAAACATTGAAAAAAATAGTTCATAAAGACAAAATAGATTAAAATAATTAATAAAGATTTTTTTTACATCTAATCCATAATCTTTTTTTTTTCTCTCTCATAACTCAAATCAACTATAAAAATTAAAAAAATTAAAAAATCAACTATCATTTCAAACATAAATTTTTTAATCAAATTAAAATAATTAAAAAATTAACTAAAATAATTTATTTCCAAATAGACTGGGTGTTTTTTGACTTTTTAATATTAGGCAGAAAATTTAGGGGGTGTGGTTTTGGTAAAAGCATCTAGTTGTGCCGGTTGCATACCGGTTGCTGACGTGACTGTAAAATAACTTAATGTGTGCACCAACTCTAGCCTTGCATTACAGCGGATCCCGTCCTCAGTCTTTGCGTCTCTAGAGGTTAAAAGCTGAATTTTTTTTTTTGAAAAAATGCGAATAAAATTGAGGTGTTGTGATTTAAAAAAAAAAGTCCAAAAATTAATAAATTGGTTTTTAATTTAGGAGTGATTTGAAAAGTTCATTAAAAATTAATTTTTTCATTTTTTTTTGATTTTTTTATATTTTTATGTGTAAAAAATATAAAAAAATTAATTAAAAGTTAAAAGCTAATTTTAACTAACTTCTCAAAATCCTCGTTAATTACCAAAAACGCCTATCAGTCTCTTAGCCCACCGTCCGGCCGACCCCTCTCTCCATCGTCGGCCTTACCTCTATCGTGCGTTGAGATCCCGACGAACTCTCTCCCATCTCCCTCGTCGGTCCGATTAACCGGCTTATCCATAATTGTTTTTGTAATTTTTAAATATAGTTTGAGAGGGGCATTCAGCAGAATAAAAATCAAACAAATCAAACCAGAACCCATAAATAGTCCAGTTAGACAGAAAATAAACAGAGAGGCGGGGACAATTTTCTATATATATATATCGACAATATCGTATTTACACAGAGAGTAAGAAGGCAGAGAATGGGTTGCAAAAACCATTGAATTCACAAATTTCTTGCTATGTGGCTTTACACCAACATTCACACAGTTATTCCATTTAAACAGATATGAAAAGAAACATTAGAAAAACAGATATGAAACGAAAAACAGAGACATGTTTAGAGCAAAAGGAAAAAAAAACCAGAGACATGTTCAGAGCAAAAGAAAAAAAAAACAGAGACATGCACACTAAAGTAGCCAGCTTTTGTATAATCTTCCAATTTCCTTGCAACTTTCTCAATAAATATATAAATATATATCCTTGTGAACTGTATATAAGAAAAAAAAGTAACAAATTTGTTTGGATAGTTTTTTTTTTGTGTTGTTGACAGCTTGATGTGTTTGAGGTGGGAGGGTAAACAGATTTGTTTACAAAATCTCAAATGCTTGAAGAAAAAAATAAATTATTAAAACAAAAGAAAAAGAGAAATCGAGACTTGCCTTCAATGGCGGACTACGGACTGTTGGGTTCACTGCTGATGAATGAAGTTGATGAAGTAATGGTTTAAGGGGATATGGATAGATGGGTGGGTTTTTTTTTTTTTTTTTTATATATATCAATCTGTTGTAGGATAGTGAGAGAGTGGGACTGAAAGTGTTTGAGGATATGAGAGATTTGTTTGAGGTGGGAGAGTAACAGATTTGTTTGGATAGTTTTTTTTTTTTTCGTTGACAGCTTGATTTGTTTGAGGTGGGAGGGTAAACAGATTTGTTTGGATAGCTTGATTTGTTTGAGGTGGGAGAGCAATAAATTTGTTTGGATAGGTTTTGTATTTTTTTTTTTTGTTGACAGTTTTTTATGGATAGGAGTTGTGGGTAGTGGGAGAGTGGGAGTGAAACTCTTTGAGGGTAGGGGAGAAACGTATGGCAGGAGAGAAAGGTGGAAGTATAGGAGCTTTTGTTGTTAAGAAAGTCTTTGAGAGGGAGTGAAAAGAGCTATCAACTCAAAAGAGAGGTGCCACGTATTTTCTAGATTTATGTGAATTTTAGGATGACATTTTGAAGCCTTCTAAAACAGCACTACATTCTAATATATAGATAGTATAGATAGATATATATATATATTATATTTGAAAATCTGATCTATATATACACGATCTCATATATTTGAAAATCTAATCTGTGAAGATCTCACAAAAACTCAATCTCGAAATCTGAAGATCTCGCCGTCGATCAACAATAGATGATTTGATGCCGATGATCTCACCAAATTTGCCTTGATCATGTGTTCTCCGACAATCTCGAAATTTGTATCAATAAGAGTTTTATATTTCAAATATGTACTGGATTTTGAGAGTTTTATCAAGATTGAGAGTGTTGATCAAGTTTTAGAGATTTTGCTTTGATCACGTGTTTGATTATTGTTCGAGTTTGATAAGGTATGTTAATTTGTTGATTAGTTTTTTTTTTTTTTTTTGACTAGTTATTGATTAGTTGTTTTTGTTTGATAGAAAGAGAATAAAATTTTACTCTAGTACTATGTGCTCTGTTTTTGTTTGGGAGTAAAGTTTTATTCTGGTTCTATGTGCTTTGTTTTTTGTTTGAAAGTAAAATTTTACTCTGGTACTATATGCTTTGTTTTTCTTTGATAAAATGAGAGTAAAATTTTATTCTTGTATTATGTGCTATGTTTTTATTTAATAGAATAATAGTAAAATTTTACTCTGGTATTCTGTGTTTTTGTGACTTGTTTTTGGACTCGTAGTGACAATAAAATTTTACTTTGATTAACGGTAAATTTTTATTCTCAACTGATTGCAGATTTGAAAAATGGTTGCAACTCTTATGTTGTTATGCAAGTAGATTCAACTTTACTGATGATGAAATGGATTTACTTCATATGTTTTGTCGCCAAGAAGAAAAGACTTTTGTTGTCTTTTGGATGGGTGAATAGAATTACTTATGCAGGTTAAAGATTTGTTGGAAGTGCAAACGATTTCCGGACTGCATTATGTAAATATGCCATTGAGATAGGATTTGAGTTTGTGTATGTAAAGAATGACAAGTGTCGGGTTATTGCTGTGTGTTCAATAAAAGACATTTTTAATATGTTATTAAATGGTTGTCTATCCAAGTTTATGATTTACTTTGTGGTTGAATTTGACATTTTAATATATATATATATTTTATGTAGTTGGATTAGTTTCATATAAAGGAACTTATAATGGAGTCTGTTAACATGAAGGTTTTGAGTAAAATTATAGTCTAAAAGATAGTAAACATTACTTTTCTTAACATAAAAGTGAAATTTTACTCACATTCAGAGTAAAATTTTATTATTTCAGAGTAAAATTTATTTTGAATTGAAAGTAAAATTTTACTATGTTAGAGTTTGTTTAATAGGAGTGAAATTCTAGTATAAAGATGGTATATAAACATTAGTTTTCTTAACATGAAAATAAAATTTTACTTTATTTCAGAGTAAAATTTACTCCAAATTAAAAGTAAAATTTTACGATGTTGTTGAATGTTAGTCTTTGTTTTCTAAACTGAGAGTAAAATTTTACTCTTATTGCAGAGAAAAATTCTAGTTTAAAAAATAGTAAACATTACTTTTCTTAACATGAAAGTAAAATTTTACTCTAAATGAGAGTAAAATTTTACTGTATTTCAGAGTAGAATTTACTCTGAATTGAAAGTAAAATTTTACAGTGTTGTTGAATGTTTGTCTATGCAAGATTTTGCTTTGTTTTCTGAATTGAAAGTAAAATTTTACTTTAAAATATGTGAGTCCTATAGGAAAACATTTTCAACCTGCACCAAAATTTACAACAATACATAAAGTTCTTATTGCTGATAACGCAATCTTTGTGCAAAAATAATATAACACCACAACTACATATATTATCAAGAGACACAAAATATAAACTGTATAATTGTATTCTATCCATAACAACGTTCTATAACAATATTCCGTCCTAATCCATAATAATTATAAATTGTATCATTGTTACTCTTTTAGCATTCTTTCACTTACAATTACTCTTTCAGCATTTTTTCATTTACAAAAAAGTAAAATTACATTCATCATTCACATCAGATACACAAAAAAATAGTTATCAAAAGTCGACCACATCATCGTCCTTGAGATCTTATTACTTGGCTATTTTTCTTTTGAGGTCGAACTATTCCCTACTCCATGCTTTTAGAGAATCATTCAAAAATTAATGCACTATTGATGCTTGGAAATTGTTAATTTTATCCTCTTCCATATATTTTGCAATAGGCTCATCTATCATGATTTGACACATGATATAACATACAATAATTTCGCAATCAACACTATTAATAGAAATCCAAATCTTGTTAGATTTACTCAAATTTAAAAACTACCAATTCAAGCATGTAGTAGCATGAAATACTTACGATGTTGGGCGTTGTTGTGGACTATCTTTCACGGAAACAAAGTTTGCAAACTTTTTTGTAACTCTCTTCCTTTCTCACAAACATTGTAATGAAACAGTAAATTTTTCAATCACTCAAACTCAATACAAATTTGTAAATCTCATCCTCTCTATCAATCACAACACTATTTAGACACCATGTGATAGTATCCCAGACCAACCAATAACTTCTTGGAGAAGAGAAAACACAAAACACACTCTACAGCTTCCCCCTCCCCTTTCTTTTCTCTGATAAAAAAATTAAAATAGATTGTTCACAAACACAATGTGAAATCAGAGGATGAAAAAAGTAATCAATACTTAATTATTAATTAGAATCAAAGACCCTCTGAATTTGTAAGTATGAAATGTTCTCAAAATCTAGAATGGCATGGTTACTCTGCCCATTTTTTTTACTACAAACTGGCTTTCTATTTCTTTTTGGACTTTCAACAAACACCTAGAGTGCCTTGATAAAACAAAACCCATAAATAAAAAATCAGAGATGAGTGAAGGAATCAACTTTGAAAAAATTAAACAAACAAATTCCCCCAAAAAAAAAAAAATTTGCTATTTAAACGGTTTTCACAAACATATATATACATACATAAAGATGATCACAAAAAAGGACACAAGGAGATTGACATTTCTTTTTTTTGATCAATTTTTGGAAATTTTTGAAGATTGAAGAGACAACAATAATCATTTCTCACAAATTTCAAACAATCTAAAACAAAGCAAAAAAAGAATCTCAACTAATTTTAAGAAGGCAATTTCAAAAAAATAAATATCTGGAACCAATTTGAAGTTACTTGATTATTTTCTTTTGCTTAGTCTTCTTCAAGGGTTTGTGAGATGGATTTGAATCATGATTTGAAATCCATCTACATCAGAATCACGATTTGAATCACGTTTATGAGATGGATTTCAAGGGATGATTTCAAGGTTTCGATTTTGTGAGATGGATCGAAGATAGAGATCGAAAGGGTTTAGGGTTTAGAAAGAGGGAAAATAAATGGAAGACAGAGGATGCCAATAACGTGAAGAGAAATGATTCAACGAGGGTTTCAGATTATATAAAAGGGTATTTTAATCTTTTCATCATATTTTTTTAATTTGAGGGACTGTTGAGACCATTATTTTATTACGTGTCCTTCACATAAAAAAAGCCCCATAGAAGGGGCTTTTCACAAAAAATTCCAAATTATTACTAAATAAGTTGTTATATGATTTTTATTGTGTAAATATCTAAAATATTCTTAAAAAATTATAATTAAAGTAAAAGAGATAGTAAAAAAATCATTTACACATATTTCAGGGTTTTAAACAAGTACAAAATTATTATTATTGGATATGCAATGTATTTGGGATGATCTATTTTAGCTAAAATAATTAATAAAGATTAAAAAATATATTAAAATAGCCCATTAGGGTTGTTTTGGGATGACTTATAAATTGATTTTTTTTGTTATGACGAAAAGACATGTAAAAAAATAAAAATATGATATGATCCAAATAAATTAGTAAGCCAATAAGTAGCGTATTCAAATGAGCTCAAAATGTCATATGCTATACATCAATCAATTATTTTTTTCTCACAACTATCTATCTAACTAAAAATAAAAAATAAAAAAATCATCTGAAACACAATTTTTTTTCATCTCATAAAATAGCCAAAAAATAATAAAAGCCAATTAAAATTGTCAAGTTCCCAAACAATAGCTAAGTGTCATGGTTTTCATAAAATAAAAAATAAATAAGTAAAAATAATAAAAAATATTGCTTAAGAAAATTTCAAAATTGTTTATCAAATAAGTTAAAAAAATTAACAAATTATAATTTAAAATTACAATCAAATGCTATTAATAATATTTTTAAGGGTGAAGTACCAATAAATTTCAAATAGTGATTTTATGAACTGTTTGGTCCTCTCTTTTTTTTTTTTCTTTTTCTTATGGACCCAAAAGTCTCATTCTAGTGTGAATTAGATAAACAGCCAAGCATAGACGCGCGTGTGTTATGTGTTGAAAGACAAATGAGAGTTTTCTTATAATATTGAAATTACTAAACGTAACACTTAAAAAAAACTCTTTAACGTAATTTTTTCAAACGTAACAACGTAACATTCAAAGAAAAACTCCATAATGTATTTCTCCCAAATGTGACACTCCAAAAATGTAATACTCTGATGTAACACACTAAAAAAGTTCTTAGTGTATTTTTCTCAAATGTAATATTCCAAAAAAACTCCTTAATGTATTTTTCTAAACGTAATACTCCAATCAATGTAACACACAAAAGCTTCTTAATATACTTTTTTCAAACGTAACATTTCAAAAACTTAACACTTTAATGTAACACACTAAAAAACTACTTAGTGTATTTTTCTCAAACGTAATAACGTAACATTCCAAAAAAATTTCTTAATGTATTTTTTCAAACGTAATACTTCAATTAATATAACACACAAAAACTCATTAGTTTATTTTTTTCAAACATAACACTGTAATATAACACTCCAATATAACACCAAAAAACCATACTAACATAAATGTAAATTTTCACGCTCGACAACTAACACTTCAGCTACCAATCCCCCAAAAAGAATCTTCCACATCTCATCTTCCCATTCTCATCCAAAAAAACAAATCACAAAATTGGAAATATAAACTACAAAAGGGCACTTAAACCTAAATAGTACCAAATCAAATAAATGGAATTTTCAAAAACAAAAATGGCTAATTGATTCCTAAGAAAAACTCCTATGGCTAAATGGATCAACATCCTTCCATATGGGATTTGGGTCTGGCTTTAGTCCAGTCCACCATCGGATTGGACCGTGTTGTTGGGCCCGTGGTGGACTGGACCAAAGCCAGACCCATGGGATTTCTAGGTAAATTTTCCTATTTTTAAACAATAAGTTAAGTAAATTGAATTAGAAATATTAGCAAAAAGGGTCATTCTCAATCAATAACATAGCGAGAAATAACAATATTAATGCATTAAATTGTTAAGAAATAATAGATAATTCATGTACAATATTATACTTTTTTACATGGAAAATGTTTGAAATTCTTCTTCTTCTTTTTTTAAAAGAAAAAATTCATTTTACCCCATTGTGATTTGGGATCACAGTACTTTACCCATGAATGGTTAAAATATAACCAAAAAACTCTTATGTGATTTTGGAATAAACTGTCATTCTTAGTTTTTCCATCCAAACTAATAGAAAATGTATGGCACACACCACTTTTTAGAGTAAGTTTGGTTTTCTAAAAAAAATAAACTAAAAGTAATACAACAAAAATATAATTTTACTCCAAATCTAAAATTAGATTAATATGTTAATTAAAATGAAATAAATTAAAAATTGATATAAAACACAAAATATAAGTAAGGATGATTTAAAATATAATTAAATAAAAATATAAAATAAATCATAATTAAAAATTGATCTAAAATATAATTAAATTAAAATTAGATTAACATGTTATAAATTATAATAAATAATTAAAAATGTAATATTAATTATAATTTAAAATATCATTAAAATAAGGGGAAAAAGTACCTTGGGCTAAAACTATAAGAGAATAAAATATAATTAGGATTATAAATATTAATTTTAATTTGTTACACAGTCAATAATTTAGGATTCAACTTTTTTATGTGTATTATTTTGTGAGTTAAAATTGTGATTTTTTCTTATCATTTCTCATTATACAATTACTGAAAACACCACTTAAACAATGGTTTCGTTAGGGAAGTTGGCTATTTTAGTTTTTGACTATTTTAGTAGGCTAAAATATTTATATTTAGAAAAAGAGTTGAATTTTTTTATAATTAGATGTGATATTTGTAAGAAAAAAAGTGAAATAATTATGAACTTGATATATATTTTGTTTTATTAAATATTTTAATCTATTTTATCATTTTATAAATTTTAGCCAAAAAAGTAATAATAATAAATAAATAAATAAGCTTTTGTCAAACCAGGCAAATATACTTCACACTCCCAGCAAAAAAAGCAATATATTTCTGTTGGCTGTATAAATTGTAAAAGCCAATCACAATTCAACACGTGGCATGAATGGGGTAATTTAAGGAGTTAATACAAGTTGCCAATCAAAGTCAGACACGTGTCAGCCTGTATTGATGGATTTGTGTAGCACTGGAACAATCGAGGGATATAAGGTGATGTGGCCTAATGGTTACTCACAAAGTTCGAATTCAAAATCAGGAGGGAAGCCTAACTGCAAATGTGGCGTAGTGGGACTGACTGTGAGAGAGCATGTTCAGCAATCATGGGAGGACATTTCGACGGTTAGAAACTCACTTCGACGGTTATCATTAAGAAGTATAAATAGCAGTAAAGACCCTAGAGTGGAGGATCCAGACTCAGATCAAAAAACCAATTTTATTTACTTTGTTTTTCCTTCCAGTTTTTACTGTTCTTTACATTTTTGTACTTCAAATTCCTGCATTGTACTTCATTCATAGGAGTAGTTTCAAATAGCTTGTTGCTGTAAACCTCTACGAGGCTGGGTCAGATTATTGTAAGTTTTTCATTTTACCTAATGAAATTCTGAAATTATTCTTCACTTAATTCTTATTTACTAAATTCTCCTAAATAAGCCACTAGTAAAAGTCCTCTTCATTGAGCTTGAGAGAACTAAAATACAATCGTCTAATAATTGGTTAGCAATTAATCTTCTGTAAGGATTGATTGATCTTTACTGGTACGCTTAAAATTACAATATTAACCTTCAAAAGCTAAAAAAGCCAACATATATTTTTTGCACGCCCAGTGGGACTAATTGAAGGAGATAAGGAGAAAATGAACTGTCACGACCCAAACCGGCCCCTATAGGTTTAGCATCATAACCGGCCAGTAATCCTGGGATTACCGAAGGCCTCTGAGACAAATTAACATAATATTAGGGACTAGCGGAAGCAAATAACAAATATACAACATCCATTGAGCTGTGCAGACTTATATGAGACATAAAATTTTTAACTTTATTTACGTACGTATACACATCATCATATATATACATATTCTAACTAGACAAAAATGGACTTAACCTTATTTACAAAATACACAAAGACTTGTCTAATTGAACAGGAAAACAAAACTTGAACCTAAAGCATTTAGCCATAACCACTAGATATGTCCGGAACCTCCACGGGAGGCACATGGGTTAGCTGTCAAAAACTGATTCCAAGCGCTTCTAAGCTTGGTCACGCCCTGATCACCTACATACATACATATAAACAGTGAGCTGGTGTCCAGTGAATAATAACAGAGTAAAGGGTTAATGAACGATGTCCATCACAAAGTTAGAAATTAGATTCTTATCAGAAACAGTGTCTTATGCATATTCAGATTCCAAATCAGAAACAGATTCATTTACATATTCATGATCATTTCCATATTCAGATAGTGAAATAGAATCATAGTCTTATCCTTGTTCAATCATGTGTGGTACATCCATTAGCTTAAACATGTTTCTTTGGTCAAGCATGTCAAGTTCCATAAAGGAACCTCCGATACCGGGCAACATATCTCATACATGGGCTACGGTATTATTTCCCTCGGGCGAAGGCCTATGTCACGGTATTGTTTCCCTCGGGCGAGGGCCTGGACCTCAGTATTATTTCTCCCAGGCAAGGGCCTGGACCTCGGTATTATTTCCCCCGAGCAAGGGCCTAGGCCACGGTATTCTTTCTCTCGGGCGAGGGCCTCATGACCATAAGTCACAGTATTATGTCCCCTGGGTGAGGGCCTCTGCTAAGGATACCACAATTTCGTTTCAAAGAAAATTGGACAACCATTCATTCACACAAAACATAGCATTTCAGAAACTTGTCATCTCATATCATCAGAAAATAATCATAGTTAAACATAACTTTACAGAGTTATTACTCATAGTGTTCTGGTACTTGATTCGTCCCTGCGCTTGACCCTACATAATTCATAACACTTTGGGTCATATTACAATTTATTCCGTTCTTTAACTTGTTTAACATTCTTAGGCTCCATTCATGTTCTTTAATTCATTTACAATCTTTAATGCATGCCTAAGAGTGCTTTGAAATAAAAGAAAACGGAAAACGAAGCATAAAACATCTTTCCAAAATTTCTGAAACAGGGCCCTTCGCTCGAGCGTAGCTTCGGCCGCTCGAGCGGACTCCTTTGGTCTGCAAAAGTACTGGTTGCTTGCAAATTACGCTCGAGCGAGACTTTTGACGCTCGAGCGAGGAGTCAAGTAAAGTAGGGTACGCTCGAGCGGGATTCTACACGCTCAAGCGGACAGGTCAAATTCTGGGTTTTTCCAAATTATGCTTAAGTTTCAAAACTTGGTTCTAACCAATGTAATTAACATCATAAGACTCATATTTCCACCACATAACCTCTAACATGAGTATAAGGGCCAATTTTACAGGATTTGAATCTCAAATTTACATAAATCCATTTCATAAACTCGAATCATATCAAACTCATCAATTTCAATTCAATTCATATTCTTCACACCAAGCCCAATTCTAAACTTACAAATTCTAAATCTTGAATTGAGCTTTCAAAATAACTTCAAAACTTGGGTTCATACATGGCTTGTCTAAAACATGCAAACTCTTTAATAATTAAGAAAATATGATCAATTTTGAATCATTTACATCAAAACTCCTTTAATTTATAAATTAAGCTCATTGTTCATAAACCCATAAATTTCCAAAGCTTAATTCTCATCTCATCAAAACATGAAATCAATTATTAGAAATCCATGATGCATGTACAATTAGAATATTAAAACTTGTAGAATTTATCCATGCATGTAGAAATTAGACTCAATTTATGCATGATATTCCAAAATCAAATCCAAAGTAATTAATTTCTTATTTAACTTCATAAACTTGATCTTGGCTCTAATTCTTCATTTTCTTGTCAATTCTTCTAGCCAATATTGCATATATGTAATTCCAATAAAACTAACTAATTTAATATATTCAATAACAGTTTAAATCAAATAAAACTCTTAAATTACATTACATGCATGGATTAGAGATTAAAATCAAACCAATTTCCTTCCATAATTTTGAATCCAATTCAATTTCTTCTTCATTTTACTAATTCCTCTTAAATCATGAACTTGAAATTATAAACTCTTTTAAAGAAATAATTGCATATATGAAATTAGGATCAAAACTACTGATTTTATATTTTTCCCAAGCAAATCATAATTTAACTCTTGAATTACTCCAATTTAGATTTTTATTAATTTTCTTCATATCTGACCCAAATTTAAACTCATAAGTCTCTTTTTTTTTTTTTTGCACATGAATTAAATCTAAAACTTTGAAACTCTAACATGCATGTAAGGATGAGCCTCAAACTTATGAAGAATAATGAAGATCAAACTCAAACTAATTAATTTTCTAAATTTACTTCCTTAAATCATAGATGTTCCAAAATATGTTTAATTTGAATCAAACTCTTAAATCACATTACATGCATGGGTCAATAATCAAAGTCAAAACCCATATTTATTCTTTAATTCCTCTAAAATTACATACATGTAGAAATGAGACCCAAATTCATGTAGGATAAGCAACATCAAACCAAAGAAATAATCAATTTCCATGTTTATTTCCATAACTATGAATCCTAGCTTTATTTCCTTGTTCAAACCCATTTCCTTACAAATTCCATGGAATTGATCTTAAACTCTTCTTAATTTCAAGTGTAATGTAAAGATTCTACAAAAAATTAAGTTTGATTCCATACCTTAAACTTTAATCTCAAAAAGTTTAGTTGATTCCCTTCTAATTCCCTTGTTCCTCCTAGCTTTTCTTCATTTATTTTTCCTTCTTCTTGAGCGGAAATTGCTTCCTTCCCTCTCTTGGTTCTCTCTCTCTCTCTCTCTCACGGGTTTGCACAGAACAAATATGAAGCCATACTTTTTTTTTGTTCTCAATCTCTTTTCAATACAAGAACTCATATATTAATATATTTATGTATATATCATATGCTGCCTTCACATTACACGTACACACACACACAAATCACAACCAGATTTCTTAGTACAACCACTTAAATTTCTCAGTGCACCCACACCCACAATTCTAGTTTGTTCCTTAAGGCAATTTATGCTTAGGATAAATTTTAATTAAGCAACACTTAGTCTTAATAAATTTTGGTTAACACGTAATTAATTAATCATAACTAATCACAAATCTCACATAATTTAATTAGTCTAATTTGACTTCCATTAAGGCCCAATTAATTTTATTTAATTTTATCATTCTGAATCAGATTTTTAGTCAGACTTCTAAAAGGCTCCAAATATTAAATCAAACTTATTTTCATCTTCAATACTGGTTCCTTAAATCATTAAGGCCTTCAATTTCTGACCAAACTCCAAATTTTCGTCAATTAAGTTACATATTCAAATTGGACACCCCATAAATAAATTTAATTCGTAATAATCACAATTCTCAATCTTCATAATTTAATTGACTTGATTAACTCCAATTAGGATCTAATTAATCGAATCTCAATTTTACTAAACTGAATCGAATATTTAATTAAACTCCCAAATAGGTCTGTAATTAAGATTAAATTGATTCAACTTCTTAACTTCACTTCCTTAAGCCACTTGGACCCTTAATTTCTAATTTCAAAATAAATCTTTAATAGAATAATATACGAATCAAACTCCATAATTTTCGTGAATCCTAGATTAAATTATAATACTTGACAATTAAATTCCAAATCTTCTTAATTAATTAAGTGCTAATCATTATACGTGACGGGGTCGTTACATGAACGTCTGAAGAAGGTGTGGAAAGAGAGGTAGAGGTACCTGATCTAGAGGATAATATGATAACACATCCTATGGAAGCACCTATCTCATCAGAACCTGTGGTCGAACAGGTTAGTAATTCAAAACATGCACCACATGTTCAAAATATTGGACGAGGCCATGGAATTGGACCATCCATTATTCCATCTGCTCAGCCAACGAATCTATAGAGAGGCCTGGTAGATGCCATGGGACAGCAGTTAATGAACACAATGGAAAAATGGCTATATCCTTTATGGATCGGATGAATTCCTATCAACCAGCTAACACAAGGCATATGGAGGAAAATTCAAATGTTCATTAGCAAAGATTGGTTAAAGATAAACAGTCTATGCAAAGTACTGGACATACTAATGGTCAGACTAGTAATCAAAATAATGAAAGACTATCACTTATACCTCAGTCTTGGTATGAGCCTCTTTCGAGGCCTATGGTAAATCAAAATGCCTCATTACCTAACAGCGAAGCCATACAAATTGGTAGATCTGGGCCAACACAAGAAAATGGCATGAGAATGTTTCCAAATCCCATGTTCGAAGCCGTACCTAGCACAAGGGGGTTCATTAATCCCTTGTTCGAATTCACACTTGGGGGGTTGGAAGGATTTCTTGTGACTGAGAGAGAAACAACACTTGTTCCTCCTATTACAACACTTTTCGCAAGTCCTTTCGCAGGACAGGCTCAGGGAGGTCAACCATACCCTCAACAGCAACCAGTACCATAGAGACAACCAGTCCCAAATATACCTCCTTATGGACCAAGAGGACCTCAGGCACAAGGGTATCCACCAAATCTTGTGTTTGTTCCTCCAGTGGTAGTCCAACAAGCACAAAATATTGTTCCTAGGGACCAAATTGCTGATATTGTCAGAGAAATGTGTGGATCTATAACTCGGGGGGTTTAAACTCCTGTGTATAAGAAGCCATACCCATAATGGGTGGATAGGGTGCATGAATACCCAAGGGGGTATAGAATACCAGACTTCGCTCTTTTTTATGGGAATGAAAACCAGTCAACAGTAGAACACATTGCTAGGTTCGCAGCCCAATGTGGTGAATTTACCGATAATGATTACATGAAGTTAAGACTTTTTCCAAATTCTCTAATTGGGGCAGCTTTTGTATGGTATATTAACCTTACACCTAGCTCTAGCCAAACTTGGCAGCAAATGGAGGAGGCATTTTATGCCCAATTCTTCCAAACTAAGCCAGAAGTTTTCATGGCAAACTTGGCAAGGTTGAGTCAAAGGCCTGATGAGAAGGTTGTTCAATTTATTGCCAGATTCAAAAGAGCACAAAACAAGTGTAGGGTCATTCTGCCAGAGCTTGAATTTGTGAGATTGGCTCAAAATGGTTTAGAGTTTGGGCTTCGAAAGAAATTCGACTCAACTGAGTTTAGAGACTTAGTGGAATTAACCTATAAGGTGTCTAGATATGAATCATTACTTGATGAAGAACAAGATCGAAGTAATGTATCATATAAGACTTATTATAGAGACCCTAATTACGAGATTGATGCAACAGAGATCGTAAGGAAAGAGCCTATGACATGTGAGGCGTTAATTCATAAGGATATTATAATAGACCAATAATTTAAAAAGAAAGACCTTCATAGAAAATACTCTTTTGATTTAACAAAGGCAAATGACATTTTTGATTATTTGCTTGCAGCAAATTTCCTAAAGTTGCCAAAGGGAATTAAAATTCCTTCTCTAGAAGAACTTAAAGGGGAAATGTATTGTAAATGACACAATTCTTGGTCTTACTCAACTAAAAACTGTATTGTTTTTCGAGACAAGATCCAAGAATGGATTCGAAATGAGAGTTTAAAGTTCCCAGCTAGAGCAGAGAAAGCTATGGGGATTGACACTAACCCATTCCCAGAGATTGGGGAAGTTACAGCCAATGTTGGTGTGTCTGACTTCTAAAACCTATCTTTGAAGGAATTGAAGGAAATTAATGTGCAGATGCATGTTGCCAGTCAGACTACTTTTAAGAAAGATATCTGAAGTTTACCAGCAGATGGACAGAGCTTTGCGGACTAAAAGGAGGACTCTAGTGAGGAGGCGTTGGATGATAACTCTCTAGAGGTAATTGTCATGCAAAGGATGTGTCCCAGATGCAGGTTAAGTTACAAATGGTTGAAAGATCTCCCAATTGATGGAAAATAGTATTATAAAGATGTGTAGAAACGTCCTAAACCAACTAGTACTTACAACAAGAGGCCATACCCAACTGGTCACAGACAACAGCCATTCTTGGTTGGACCACCAGCTACTAGAGTGCACTCCAAAGGTAAGAGACCTCTGCATGAGTTTAGACCACTCAACTACTACAGGATGGAGGGCAATCATTTTGAGAGGAGGCTATCAGAGCCATAGATTAGCCTCCTAGATCAGCCTCAAACAAGATAGAAGGTAACCACCCTGACAAAAGGCCTGAATTAAGCTCAAGATAGGAGATCAGGGCCAAGCAGTGGCCTCCACAAGCAGTTGTGAAGCTGGCTTCGAAGGCAGAAAGAGCTAGTTCAGCAACTGAACTAGTGAGTTCATAGGTACCTGGGGTTTCAGATTGGTTTGTCATGCAGAACAAGCCTAAGGAAATGCCTACCTAGAGAAGTGTTATTGGAGACCAGGGTAGAATGGTTAAATCTCTCTTGGTGCCTCCAAATAATTGGGTGTTACTAAAGCACCCAAAAACAAAGGAACCAAATATGGTTCTAGTAATTTCTAGGTCTCAAAGGAGAAAGATTCAGCGAAGGTACACTCAGTACCAAAAGGATCTGAAGGAAAGTGGAGAGAGTTCTTTATTGGCCCGGCCAAAAGGCTAGATAGAGGGAAAAAAAAAGTCCAAAATTGGATCATAGTCCAAAATTGACTCCTTAGAACAAAAGAAGTTTCAGCAAAGAGCAGTAGCCAAGGAAAGATCCAGTTTAGTAGGTCTTGAAAAGGCCTTGATAGAAAGCGACAGTGAGACACAAGGAGAAGTTGACCTAGGCCAAAAGAAAGAAATGGTTGAGGAGGAGATGTTTGAAGCGTTCATGACTGAACAGACATTTTTGATCAAAAAACCAGCAGGAATAAACCATTTGAAGGAAGTCACTAATACTGAAGTGCCAGAATGCAACATGGAAGATACTTCTGAAATAACTGAATAAGTTAGCTTGGAAAAAAAACAAGTGCAGCTAGTAGTTCAGTTTGGCTCATTTCCTCCAGCCTCAGTGAATATAGTGCATATACTACGACGGGAGTTCCAAGCTGAAGATGGAAACCAAGAAGATCAAGAGATTGATCATATTTTAGTTTCTAGTGAAGATTCATAGATTAGCATGGTTCAAGATGAATCTGAAGTGACCACACTAATGGAAACTGAGGACGAGAGTGAAGAAGTGAGTATTAATCTCTCATATCCTTTTGAGTTTCCTACAACATCCATGACACAGCATGTTAAGCCCTTGTATATCAAGGTTTTTTTTGATTGGATACAAAGGAATAGGGTATTGGTGGATAATGAGGCAGTAGTGAACCTACTTCCGAAATCTTCTTTGAAGAAACTGGAAAAAAGGAACCCCAAATTAATCCTAACCAGCACAACCATTGTTGGTTTTGCTGGGGATAAGCAGATGGCTCAGGGTATTTTGCCCATCAACCTGAGTGTGGGAACCAGAGATTGCATGACGGCATTCTTTGTTATTGATAATAATGCTAAATATAATGCTTTACTTGGCAGGGATTGGATTCACACCAACAAATTTGTGCCTTCTTCTCTACATCAAAAGATAATGATGGCCTTATGCAATGGAGAGACAGAGGAGATCAATGCAGACCCTCAACCCTTTGTCGCATGTGCTGACTTTGTAGAAGCCAAGTTGTATATTGAAGGAGTGACACCACTCAGTATATTGAGAAAACCTGATGGTTCAGCCGAAGTGATGGCTGATGAGGAAGTAGCATACCTGAAGCACTTAGTACAGGAGAGTGCTGATGAAGAATTCGTCATCAAAGATAATAATGATGCCTGGTTATAGGCATGAAGATGAAAGCCAAGAAGCCAGATGTAGACAAGCCCGCGGGGGACCTCGCTACAGCTCGGACTCGATTTTGTGTCACGGTTCTTAATCTTGAACCAAAGAGTCCAAATCCGACAAATCGTTTTGAGAAAACAGATTTTTTGAAAGAAGTGCCAAACATGGACTGCTTTGCCAGATACAGAGTCGCCACCTAAATATTTTATTTTGGGAAATTTAGGAAACCCTGACTCGTTGCCTAAGGCCACGTGTCCGTCATCACCAAAGTTGCCTCGGCTCGGGAACTTGGGTACGATTGGGGAAGGTCACTTCGTGAGCACCCCAGCTCGCCCGATCAAAGATCGGCCTCTACTAACCATGATATCTAGTTTTGAAAACATTATGTGTTCTTATTCCGGTTATTAGCCTAGATTTACTATGTGATGCGCACAGCATACAAGTATAGACCGGGTCGCCTGAATTGGGACAAAACACTTCATGTTTGTTTTTGAAAGATGGTTCGCTACTCGCAAGTAGGCTTAAAATGCAGATTTTGCCACCCTCAGGTGGGCTTTAGAAAACATGGTTTTGCCACTATCTAGTGGGCTTAAAACTCACAGTCAATGCATTATTCCAATTCAGATAACCCAACCTTCACCCACAGGCATTCAAGCAGTTATATCACATAAGCACATAGCCTCATGGTAAGCATGCTATCATGGCAGTCACTCACACACATGCAAGGATGCTAAAGCATAACCACTTACCGAGTACTCCAAGCCAAAACAGAAACTAATTAGAAATCTATGCATGTTCCTAATTATACAGAAATGCCTAATGCAACACATGCAAAATGCAACTATAGCAGGCTCGGCTATTCTAAACATGGCATATGAAATGCTACAACTAACAAGTATTCAATTTGGAATTGAAATACAAATGCAGTTAGTATGATGCGCCGAGCCAGGTGCATGCAAGACAGATGAATGAATGCAAACATGCTATCATACTGTATGCTAATTGAAACATGCCCTAATCTAACCATCATAAGCTGGTAAATAAAAGGGAGAAAGACGTGGGGTTAGAAGACATACATCACACACACGCACACTTGTTACAACATTGCCCTCGCTTGGAGGGTCCGAATAAAATAATATACAGTCCCAAATAGTACAGTCCAAATAAATAATACAGTCCAAAATATGTACAAATTCCTAATTATTTAATAGAATTAACTAGGAAACATTAAATTGGCGTGCAAGCCAAGGACTGCCTTGACTCTTCTCCGGATGATGGATGATGCATGCTCGGGTTGCCTTGGCGCGGAAATCCACTGTGATGCCCCAATTAGCCTCTGTTTTGCAATGGTTTTTGGAAAGCGCACCAAGCCTCGGAAGACTGCTGATTCTTGATTTGCTGCAACAGAGAGCAGGAAAGGGGCATGGCAATGTATTTTCACAAATGTATGCATGCCTCGATCCTCGTGCCACCAATCACGCATCTCAATGCATGATGGCCGAGGAGTCGAATTGCACAACTCAATGTGGGATGAATGCACATGAAAACACAACAAAACCTAAACTCCATCATGGGTGATCCGGATTGTCGGCGACTGGGAAATTGAGACACGTTCCGTCACTCGGAGTACGAAACGTACCTCGTTTCCCGTGCTCGGGCTAACTCTTACCCCAAACACAATGCAATATGCATGATATGCATGAATGCAACTAAGATACAACCTAACATGCACAATGCTATGAAATGGCATACACAATGCACAAAGTAACATGGCATACACAATGCACTAACATACAGCCTAGCATACACAATGCTATGAAATGAAATGGCATACACAATGCATAATGGACTTACACCAACACAAGTGGACCTCAGCCACACTCACATAGGAGGCCAGTAGATGAAAATGAGACACTCGAAATGCGTGCACACGTGCACGCAAACCGAGGACCGACCCTAAGGCACGAAATGCCACTCTAACGAGACATGGCAAAGCATAGAATATGGCATACTAGAATGCAAATTTCAGTGGCAATAAGTGATGCAAAACAGCCCCGAAAGATGGCAAAATGACACCCGATGCATGGTATAAATCCCGAAACATGAAATTAGGTACATGAAATGACCTATAGCTATGCAATACATGCATTATTTGAACATGAAGTGTGAAGACAGAAGCAAGGAAGCCCCCAAAAAAGCATATTTATAGTTTTAAGCAAGGCCAAACAGTGAACACAAATGGGGCTAAACCAACATGCAAAAATGGCCCCGAAAGAGAGATAATGAAGTAAGTAGCAGCTACTGGCCCTAAATTTCCAAGAGCCCTTCAAAAAAGTTGAAGAGGGGCTCAAAATGGAGCACTTTACAGTTTACAATAAGCCACAAAAACAAACACAAGTATGGCTAAGCTCTCATGCAAGAAATGGGCCAAAAGAGGGACAAAGAAGCAAGTGATGGTTTCTGGCCTCAAACACAGAAGGGCCCTTCAACAATGTTGAATAGAGGCCCAAAATATGGTATTTTACAGTTGATGACCAGACCCAAAACAGTGTACAAGCAAGCCTAAAATACTATGCAAGATAAGGCCAAAAAGAGGGCTTCAACACAAAGTATACAAAGGATGCCTCAAACAGCAAAAGACCCTTAATGAAACATGAAGAGGGGGTCAGAATAAGGCTATTTACAGTTCGGACAAGAGCCCAAAAACAGAAGCACAAGGGGCTAACAAATCATGCAAAAATAAGGCCAAAAGAGGGATATAAAGGAAAGTGGAAAATGGAAGCCTCAAACAGTGATGAGCCCTTCAACAATGTTGAAGAAGGGCTCAAAATAATCTACTTCACAGTTTATGACAGAGCTCAAAATAGTTTATACATAGGCCAAAAATACTACACAAGAAATAGGCATACAAGAGAGGTAAAGAAGCAAGTGCCACAAGGAAGCCTCAAACAGTGAGAGGCCCTTAAACAAACATGAAATAGAGCTCAAAAAAATGCTATTTTCAGTTAGTGTCGGAGCCCCAACATGCAAGCACAAAGAGCTAAGATATGAACCAAGAAAAGGGTCAAAAGGGAAGAAGAGGACTTACCCTTGAAGACTAATCTTTGACAGCCTTTTGGACCAAGAAATGCTGCCTCCTAAGCTCTGAGAAGACCCTCCAAGCTGCTGGAATGGAGTGGTGGTGTGGTGCTAGGTGATGGTGAGGAAATGGTGTAAGAATCAAAGGGTTTTTTAAGGCTTAGAGTAGAGAGAGAGAGAGAGAGATTTAATGTGAGAGCTCCAAACCAAAATTTTCTAACCCTTTCAAAGGGAGCTGGAGCTGCTGAATATATAGGCAAAGGGGTGGAAAAGAGGGGAAAAAATGGGGGGGAAAACCAATTCAAGTTTTCTCCCCAAAAGGCAAAATCTCGGACAGAGGGTTTGAATGGAGAATAGCTGGCACAGCTGGCATGCACCATGCTTGAGGGGTGCAAAAGGGTCATATCGGCCACGAAAGGAGGTCATCGGCCAAATAAATGGCCGGTCGGCACAATATTTGGCCGGCCTGCTATTCATGCTGGCCGGTCGGCTAAATGTATGGCCGGTGGATGGCCGGTAAGGTCAAAAAATGGCCGGTTGGTGTTCAGATTGAAGCCCCAGAAGTTAGCTTTCCAATGGCGCAAACCTTGCATTAAAATTCCTCCTGTGCAAAAAGTTATGCCCTTTTTGGTGAAGCTGCGCAGATTCGATCCAACCGGATTGATCCCCTACCTCAACCAACCATATCTCCCTCATCTGGACTTGGCTTTAGGAGATTCTTGAGTGCAAAATGAAGCCCCGGAAGTCTTCTTTCCAACGATGGTGGCCTCATAGCTAAAATCCAAGTATGCAATTGAATAAGCCCGATTCAGCGAGGGCTGCTCGACTCCCTTCTTCCCGGATTCATGCCGAACTTCTCCCAGACTAGTTTTCTTCTCTCCTTTCCTCTTTTCTTCAACTTCAAACCCCCAAGCAAGGTGTTTTGAAAGATTTTTCAAAGATTTCTTCTCTCTTTCATTCATTTCCACTTTGTCCTTGCTCGGTTTATCGAAAAGCGCACCATTTGTCAAAATGTGAGCCTCGGAACATTGTAGAAACTTTATTTCAAAAATGTTTTGAAAGATAGGGTTTTAAGGTCTAAAAACCATTCAAAATATTTTTGGTCCAAAATGGGGTGTGAAGTTGAGATTTGTCTCTCTCCTTGCCGAAGAAACTGAACCTTTGCCCTGCACACCTTTCTCCACCAAATAAACCATCAGTGGTGCCCAAGTCTTAAGGGCGGTCAAAAATGGGGTGTCTACACCAGACCCTTGGCATTAGTCAAGTTTTCAACATTAGACTTAAAATCAATAGTCCAAAAAGTTCAAGAACAAGAGAAGGAAGCCATGGTAGTTGGCTGTAAACAGAAATAACAACAGGTTAGGCCTTTGACCTTACATTGGACATCGAAACAAAAGTCTAGGAAATATAGGAAGAAGAAGCCTTATGAATAGACTTTGTCTATGAGGAAGAAGGCAAAGATGTTGAATCAGAGAAAGTGGGGGTAGAACAAAGCAAAGAAATTGATTCGAGGGAAGAAGAAATCAAAAGAGAAGCATTAGTGAGTTCTCAAATACAAGACCCCTTGGAAGAAGTTAATTTAGGGAAAGGTTCTGCATAGCAACCCACTTACATCAGTGCTTGGCTAAGTGCTCTTGAAAGGGACCAGTTATTAATGGTCTTAAAAAGATATAAAGATTATTTTGTATGGTCTTATAATGAACTGTCAGGATTGGATAGGTCATTAGTGGAACATAGGCTCCCTATGAAACCTAATTTCAAGCCATACAAGCAGAAGCCACCAAGGATGAGTCCTGAAGTGATTCAGAAGGTCAATGAGGAAATTCTTAAGCTCCTTAAGGTAGGCTTTATTAGAACATCCAGATATGTTGAATGGCTATCCAATATTGTGCCTGTGGTTAAAAAGAATAGTAAAATGAGGGTATGCATCGATTTTAGAAATCTGAATTTAGCAACTCTAAAGATGAGTACCCCATGCCCATAGTAGACTTATTGGTGGATAGTTCAGCAGGGCACAAGATTTTATCTATGATGGATGGGCATTCTGCTTACAACCAAATCTGCATTGCAAAAGAGGATGTCCATAAGACAACATTCAGATGTCCTGGGAACATTGGCACATTTGAATAGGTTAAAATGCCATTTGGCCTAAAGAATGCTGGGGCTACATATCAAAAGGCAACGATCACTATCTTTCATAATCTCATTGGAGAGTATTTAGAGTGTTCAATTGATGACATTGTAGTAAAATCCCAGTCCATGGAGGAATATTTGGTTCACTTGGAAGCAGCTTTCGAAAGAATGAGAAAGTTCAAGTTGAAGCTTAATCCTCTCAAATGTGCTTTTAGTGTATCAGTTGGAAACTTCTTAGGCTATGTAGTACACAAGAAGGGAATACAGATTGATCAGAATAAAGCCAAAGCCATCATTGAGGCCAAGCCGCCATCAAGTAAGAAAGAAGTACAAAAATTCCTTGGACATGTTAATTTTCTTCGAAGCTTATTTCTAACACTGCAGGAAAAACTAAAGTATTTTCCTCCTTATTAAGGTTGAAAGATAAAGAGGAGTTTGTGCGGACAGTAGAGCATCAAACTGTTTTCGAAGGAATTAGAGCCAACTTGGCCAAGCCTCCAATGCTGATGCCCGCAAAGAGTGACAAACTGTTGAAGTTAAACATTACTGCAGCAGAAGATTCACTGGGAGCTTTCCTAGCCCAGGACAATGAAGAAGGCAAAGAACAAGCAGTTTATTACCTTAGTAGGTTTTTAAATTTTTGTGAATGTAAATACTCAGCTGTAGAAAAGCTGTGCCTTGCATTGTACTTTACAGCAATGAAATTAAGATATTATCTTTTGCCTAATATTGTTTTGGTAATTGCAATCACAGACTTGGTTAAGTATATGTTATCTAGAGCAATGTTAAGAGGAAGAATTGGTAAATGGATATTGGCCTTGCCAGAGTTTCATCTAGAATATGTCCCCCCAAAAGGCAGTGAAAGAACAAGTTTTGGCTAACTTTTTGGCAGATCATCAATGTCAAACGGAAAGCCAGGAAATAATGGATTTTGGTATATCAATGTTAAGCCATGGCAGATATGGTTCGACGGGTCAAAGGCTAAAGGTCTGATTGGAATTGGTATTGTAATTAAGTCACCATAGGGGATAGAAACTACACACGGTTTCAGAATGGATGAAACTACTTGTTCCAATAATCAAGCTAAATATGAAGCTTTAATAATGGGACTGGAAATGCTTATTAAATTACAAGCTCATGCGGTTGATGTATTTGGAGATTCTCAATTGGTGGTCAATTAAGTGAAAGGAATTTTCAAATGTCAAAGTGCAAGCATGTTGCTATACTATGTTGTTGCATTACATTTGCTTTCTCAGTTTCAGATAGCAAACGTGACTTATATCCCAAGATTCATGAATAACAAAGCTAATGATGTAGCTTAGAAAGTTTCGAATTTCAGGAGAAGGGATAACACTCAAATGAACATAAGTCAAGCAACATATCAAAAATTAATATCACTTTTAACTAAAAGGAATGTGGTGTTAGAAGTCAATCATAATGACTTATAAGATCAAGATTGGAGGCATCCAATAATATAGTACCTAACTAGCCCATCTTCGAAAGCCAACAGAAAGATTAAATTACAATCTATACAATACATAGTGTATAGTAATGCCCTTTACAAAAGGGGAGCGGATGGATTGTTATTGGAATGTCTAGGGCTGAAGGAAGCATTGACAGCCATGGTTGAAGTTCATGAAGGCATTTGTGGTGCCCATCAGCCTAGTGTAAAGATGAGATAGTTGCTTCGAAGGCATTCCTACTATTGGCCAACCATCTTTAAAGATTGCATGGAGTATGCTAGAAGTTGCCAGGCATATCAAAATCATAGCATGATAAGACATATACCAATAACTGATTTACATGCAGTTGTGAAGCCTTGGCTATTTAGAGATTGAGCTATAGATATGATAGGAAAAATACATCCACCCTCTTCAAAGCACTATTGTTTCATCTTAGTGGCCACAGACTACTTCACTAAGTGGGTTGAAGCTAAACTATATAAGGTTGTAGACCAAACTAAAGTTATTGGGTTTATTAAAGATTTGATTCATAGGTTTGGCATCCCAGAGTGGATAATGGGACTGTATTTGATGGAAAGATGGTAAAGTCTTTCGTGGCATAGTTTGAAATTAGTCTTGTTAATTCCACCCTTTATTATGCACAAGCAAATGGTCAGGCAGAATCATCCAACAAGTCTTTGAAAAAAGGAATACAGAGTGTTGTGGAAGACAATCCTAGGGATTGGCATAACTTCTTGTTGGATGTATTGTGGGCTTATATGACTTCTCCAAGATCAAGTACAGGAGTTACTCCGTATGCCTTAGTATATGGGCATGATGTAGTGTTACCTGTAGAAATTAACATTAAGTCCTTGAGGGTGAGATGCCAGGATCAGTTAGCTCCTGAGCAGTATCATCAGAGCATGTTCTTGGAATTAGAAAATGTGGATGAAGTTAGAATTTTGGCATTAAATATCATTCTTTTTCAAAAGAAGAAAGTAGCCAAAAACTATAATAAGAAAGTCAAGCACATGAGCTTTGATGAAGGTGATTTGGTATGGAAGACAATACACCCAATAGGAATTAAAAGCCACAAGTTTGGCAAATAGTCACCTAATTGGGAAATACCATATCAAGTTCATAGAGTCTTTCCTTGGGAGGCATACCATTTGAGAAATTTGAATGGGCATGTACACTCTAAGAAAATTAATGGCAGGTACTTGAAACCTTATTATCCAACTGTATGGAAAACACAAGGAGTATAGAAAATGCTAAACAAGAGAAGCATGAAAACACTCAAATGGTAAATAAAGATTTCATTTCATAAGGAATTAAGTACATGCAGCCATGGATTGGCCCAAAAATCAGTATAATGTTTTAGTTGTTCCCTTACAATTGATTCTCTACTCTTAAGGGATAGGAACAACTGAATGGCTATAGTCATCTCCTGCCTTCGATCAGCCAGCCCTTGGTTGGTTATTCGCAACTTTGTAGCAGTTCGATCCAAAGCCAGTTAATTACTGATAACTCTTCCTCTAATTGAGCTTTCTTCTCCAAAAGTTGGGTTCGAAATTGAGAGACAGAGGAATGTGGTTCTTTCAATTCAGACACCTCGGCATGTATATGGGAAACAAATTCTTGGTCTCTCAATAATTTCTCCTTTACAGCTTTGGCAACATGGTAGATGTTGACATAAAAATCTATGGTAACTACTGCCTGAGACAAGTGACTTGAAATAGCCATGTTAGATTGCTCAATGACCTTGCAGCACTGGAGGAAACCATTCTTGATAATAGGTCTTTGCCAGGCTTTGAATGGGATCCTCGAGAATAATGTCAGCAACTCCAAACAGATGCCTAAGTCCAGTGAAGGTAAGGAAGCCCTACTGATGGTTGAAGAACTCTAAAAAATTTCCAAGAGAGAGTCAACCAGAACCAATGGCTCAACTTCATTACTGGCCGCTGGAATGATAGAAGGCATGTCAAAAAGGCTAGCCAGTCTAGCTTCCAAAATGTCTATCTCTTCCATGGACATTGGTGGTGTAGAAAAGGCTCTAGTGGAAGGAAGAGATGGCTGCATAGGGATAAGAGAGAAGGATTAAGTGTCTCTAATAGTTTCCATAGTCCTGGCCACCAGTAAATCAAGAGAAGAAGCGCTAGAGCTGGATAGTGATGGTGGACAAAGAATTGGTGAGCTACCAGTATCTTCTCTGGGAGAATCAGTTATCACAGGAGATGAAGTAATAACTAGGATCTCCTCAAGAGGGGAAGGAGCAGCAAGGATTGTAGGGAGAGTAAATTGGGCTGAGTTAAAGGTTAGATGAGGAAGATATGGAGTTAAGCTAAAGGATAAAGATATAGAAATGCTTTGCCTAAAAAAAGGTGTGAAAAATGTAGAACCAGGAAGTGAGAGTATTGCCTGAATAGGCTCTACACTTAAAGGCACTTTAGTGTCGAACTTCTTCCTCTTTTTCGAGGATGTTTCTAATGGTCTTTCAATTTCAGATAAGACTGAAGAAACCCTTATCAAAAAAGAAGGTAAAGTAACTGTTGCTGCAGAATAAGAAATATGAAGCAATGTTAAGTTTCAGTATTGAAAACTTGAGAAAGGAAACTAGAGATACAAAAGGAAATTACCAGTTTCAAAAGTGGTAGCAATGGTTGGAGAACTGTCTCTTTTTCTCAGACCTCTGAAATACAATAATTGTTTTGGAGTGCTCCTCTTCTACTGCTTTGGTAGCTGCTTCATGAGTAGAGTCCCTAGCAAGGTTAGAGGGAGAAATTGTCATTTTCTTTTTTCTTTTCAGTGGTATCTCTTTTTCTTTTTTTGTTCTCCTCCTTTTCAGGTACTTCCTCCTCTTCAAGACTAAGCACAAGTTTTCTCTTCTTTTGCTGTTGTTGTTTATCCTTAAGAATGTTTAGGGCTTGAGCCTTTTGAGGAGACTGTATTTATGAAGCTCCTGTATAAAAAGAAAGCTATAAATAAAAGAATTAAGCATTATAAGGAGAAGGAAAAGAAAGATAAGGAATGCATGCTTTTCTTCGAAACAACTCTAGTGGCTCTAGGAAAAGGTGACGCAACAGGAGCAGCCTTCGTGGTAGCAGGAGTAACAGTTAGGGTAGCATAAGTAGTGGAGAAAGTAATAACTCCAGTCCTCTTGGACTTGGCTTGAGGCACATCTAGTACCACTAATAGATCTTGAGGAGAAATGGCCAAGTGCACCTCCATATTGGCTATCTACCAATTCTGGTACATTTTCAGTGTATTGCTTTGGGGAGTGAAGGGTAGGTATTCAAAATTAATAAAGTCTTGGATAAACTTGGAGGTTGCCTCTTCTAATCTGGATCTTGGAGCTTTCAGTTCTCTGCTTGCAAGGTTTGAGTTAGACTGACTGCAGAGAGTGATAGGGATCCCCTGAGAGAGTCCAAATTGCCTAGCAAATTAGGTAGGGCAATAGGGCTCATAGATACACTTATAAGCTCTAGGGTTCATAGTGCCAATGAATAATTTCCTCGGGATCAAAATAGAAGCCCACATATTTTTGTGCTGAGGCCTAGAACAGAACCTATCGCTCAAAAAGGTCCTCAACCAAGCTGGGCCAATATTGGCTTCGAAGGGACAATAGAAGGTGTGAGAAAAAGGGGAAGCTGGGAGTTGGTGAAAAAAAGAAAAGTAGAAGGCAAAGTTGGAAGGATAAAGAGAGACATTGGCTAACTTCATGCCATAAATGGTAAGGTTTGGCATTAAAAACTTTAGACATTTAGAGCGCAAATCAGTAAAGTTTTGAGTTAGACTGACTGCAGAGAGTGATAGGGATCCCCTGAGAGAGTCCAAATTGCCTAGCAAATTAGGTAGGGCAATAGGGCTCATAGATACACTTATAAGCTCTAGGGTTCATAGTGCCAATGAATAACTTCCTCGGGATCAAAATAGAAGCCCACATATTTTTGTGCTGAGGCCTAGAACAAAACCTATCGCTCAAAAAGGTCCTCAACCAGGCTGGGCCAATATTGGCTTCGAAGGGACAGAAGAAGGTGTGAGAAAAAGGGGAAGCTGGGAGTTGGTGAAAAAAAGAAAAGTAGAAGGCAAAGTTGGAAGGATAAAGAGAGACATTGGCTAACTTCATACCATAAATGGTAGGGTTTGGCATTAAAAACTTTAGACATTTAGAGCGCAAATCAGTAAAGTATGCAAAAAGCCAGAGTTGGAGTATCTAAAATGGGCCTCTTTGATTGGCATCCAAGGGTTTTTCACAAAAGAGGGAACAAGCTCCGTAGACATGGCCCAAAACATACGGAGCTAAGGCCACCTTTTTATGCAAAACAAAGGCTTTGGCAAGAGGGGCAAACTCAGGCATAATCCTCTGAGAAGAAGTACAAAAGAGGAATTTGCAAAGCTAATACAATAAAAAAGAAAATAATTCCCTATCGATCACAAGGCCTTCCCTTTTGTTCTCAGCCTTGACAAAGTCACTATAGGATGGGTTCAGAGGGGGAAGAAAAATAGGGATGTTAAGGTCAGGGTAGTCTGGACCAAAGGGAGTACCAATAGGGGATAACCCTAACAGATGGCAGATGTGAAGGACAGTAGGGGCCATCATACCACATCTAAATTAAAAGAAATTGAAAGCAGAATTCCAAAAACAAAGAGCAGCAGGTATTAAAAATGGGTCCTCAAAAATAATGAACCTAGATAGTTGAAGGGCGTCGAAGAGGCAAAGTTCCTAGAGATCCAGTGTCCTAGCGGGGACGACTCGATCATACCATTCCTCCCATTCTGGTCTTACTGTGGGCCAGCAGCGATGGGGTCGGTTCACTCTCCAGCTTCCTCAATCAAGACCGCCTTTATAAAGGAGGCAGTGGTCCTCTACATGCGGGTATAAAGCTGGAAGCTGAGTAGGGGCCTTTTTAAAAATAGGCCCAAGCACATATTCATGTTGCTTATGGCGACGGGGAATGAAAATGCGCCCATCGATAACACTTTTCTCGTTAGCTTTGTATTTCTCATACTCTTCAGCAATGATCCTCTTTAAAGCTACTGATGGACTTATGCGCTCCACGACTGGTATCTTCAAGGAGGAAGAAGCCATTGACAGAAGTTTTCAAAAAACAAAGCTGAGAAAAAAAAGGTAAAGAAGATGAGAGGTCAATAGAAATGAAGGGTTTGTATGTTGGGCGAGCAAGTAAATTAAAAGCACAAAAGGAGAGGGCCTTTAAACCTTTATGTCCGAAAGATGCCTAATCAATTTAAATGGGTAAAATTCATAAGAAGTACTGAAGGTGCAGACATAAAAAGTTTCTCTCAAGAGTGATCGTTTGGGAGGAAAAAACGTATCTCAAACACTCAGATTGGCTTCGAAATCAAATATTTGGCTTCGAAACCAAGGTTTGGCTCCAAAGCCAGATGACAAACATCCAACTAGGGCTTCGAAAGCAAGTAGTTGACTTCGAAACACGTTTTATACGTAAGAGTACAAGAATGCTCAGGTTTTTCTTTGCTTCAGGGGGATTAAAGACTCGTTTTCAAGTTTTTTGTTAAAAATAAAATCCTTCGAAGTAAACTTTGAAATACTCTACAACTAGAATTTGTTTGTTTTAGACTTCGAAGTTGCAAAAACCAATATTTGGTTAAACAGTGAAAGAACCCAAAGGGACTCACTCTTTCAGAATAAAACAGTGCAATCCCTAAGGGAAGTTTCCATACTTCGAAATTCGTAGACTATTTTTTCGAAGCAAAGATAGTTAATTCGAAGCTGTTGATTGTGTTAACCATATGATTGGAATGAGAAGACCTAAGGCAAAGATTGTCAATTATACTCTATATGTTGGAGATATTCAAATTAGGTTTTCAGTATTCTATTAGAAATGATCAAATCATGTTTCGAAGAACAAAATTGGTAAATTCAAAGCTCTGATTTTGTTTGATTTGGGCGAATGGAATGGTTACAAGTATGTAATTGGAATATAAAACCAGACCATGCTGAATAAAGAAAGAAAAACCTAGCTTTATTGATATGAAAATAATTACATTAGAAAGCCTTCTTGGCTACAAATTCAATTTCATAAAAATAAGGAATAGAAAGAATAACAAGGTCATGAAATTTGCTCAAACAGTGGTCAATAAATTTATGTTCCTTTTTTATTCTGTCATTTATTTTATCCAAGCTGGGTTACTGTAGCTGATATGTTCTTATTTGATAGAAAAGCTGTTCAGCTTTCATTTCGAACTCCATTTCCTTCAATCCTTATTCCATCTCATCCATATCTAGATCATCCCAGTATGCAGAATCTTTATTCTTAAAGTTATTATATTCGTTGATAAGATTCTCTCCTTCATACTGGGTTTGAATTCGATGAGCCGACATTTTATCCAAAGATTGAGTGGTAGCCAAAGAAGTTTGGTACCAATGGAGAAGAAGTGGGAGTTGATCCAAAAACATTTGAAGTTCTGCTTGAGCAATGTGGTTGAGGACATGACCCCGAGTCATAATGTCATAAGCCCATCGAAAGTTCTTAAGAGGAATATCACCTCCAAGAGCATTGAAGGACAAGTGAGAAACGCCTGCAAGCAAAAGTTGAGCTTAGTATCGCTCAAATATAGTGGGAAGATCTAGAGGTTGGTAGGAAGGAAGAAATTGATTCTCAAATAGAGTAAGTTTCAGTTCTTCTATCCAGTGAGGGTTTTGAGGAAGATGAGGCGCAAGAGGGTCCATCCCAAAGGGAGAAGGGAACTGGGGGTTATTCACACATTCAAGCCAGTTAGAAGAGCAAAATGTTAGCTTCTTGGCTAAGATTGACGGGTTGTATCCTTGTGCTTCCTCTGGACGAGGAGTTGCTCACACTATCTTCGTAGGTATGGAAGATGTGTACCACGCTACAAGTAAGTTGTCCTCCAAACTACGTCGGCGATCAATGGATACATATGGGTAAACCACTGAGCTCTGAGCAAAATGAGCGATATGAATTTGTTCCCTTGTCTTGGATTCATTAGGTTCTGGCCAGCTTCCCCAGCCAGTAGACCTGGAGGAAGAAGGAGCAGTTGTGTCCCATGCAGAGGTTGGTGGGGTAGAAGAAGAAGCAACTATGTCCTATGCAGAAAATAATGGGGCAGACGAAGAGTTTCCAAGATCCATTTTTGCAAATGCTTGATCTAAGGATTCGTAATTGGCAAACTTCAGGTCTAGAGGTTGGTACGTTACAAAAGCTTCCATAACTTGCATAAATGGAGGCGGATACGTGTAATCAATAAATGCATTGAGATTCTTTCGAGGTCTATAATCATCTTCCATAGACTCCTCGTATGCTCGATCAATGTAAGAAAATATTTGCTTGGCCATGAGGATTGTATCAGTCTTTTCGAATGCTCAGATAGTGGGAAATGTTTAAGGCGTAGAAGAGAATTTAATGCAGTACAAACATTGCATGGATGTCGATTGTAGTTCTAAGAAGATGCAAAGCCCATGCATGTCCTAGGACGTGGGTAAAGTGCCTTGATCCACTAATATCACCAAGTATTGGGTATATTAGTGCGGAGGATAATGTTGGCTGTATAAATTGTAAAAGCCAATCACAATTCAACACGTGGCATGAAGGAGACAATTTAGGGAGTTAATACAAGCTGCCAATCAAGTCAGACACGTGTTAGCCCGTATTGATAGATCTACGTAGCATTGGAACAATCGAGGGATATAAGGTGATGTGGCCTAACGGTTACTCACAAAGTTCAAATTCAAAATCAAAAGAGAAGCCTAACTGCAAATGTGGCGTAGTGGGACTAACTGTGAGAGAGCATGTTCAGCAATCATGGGAAGACATTTTGACGGTTAGAAGCCCACTTCAACGGTTATCATTGAGAAGTATAAATAGCAGAGAAGGCTCCAGAGTGGAGGATCCAGACTCAGATAAAAAAACCAGTTTTATTTACTTTGTTTTCCCTTATAGTCTTTATTGTTCTTTATATTTCTGTACTTCAAATTCCTGCACTGCACTTTATTCATAGGAGTAGTTTCAAATAGCTTATTGCTGTAAACCTCTACAAGGTTGGGTCAGATCATTGTAAGTTTTTCATTTTACCTAATGAAATTCTGAAATTATTCTTCACTAAATTGTTATTTACTAAATTCTCCTAAACAAGCCACCATTAAAAGTCCTCTTCATTGAGGCTGAGAGAACTAAAACACAATCGTCTGATAATTGGTTGGCAATTAATCTTCTGTATGGACTGATTGATCCTTGCTGGCATGCTTAAAATTACAATATTAACCTTCGAAAACCAAAAAAGCCAGCAACTTCACACCATGTAATAATTTTGTAAAAAAAGTTTGAAAATCTTAAAAACTTAATTCATTTTCATATTTCATATTGCATA
Organism: Camellia granthamiana; assembly: GCA_036172215.1. Taxonomy (NCBI): domain Eukaryota; kingdom Viridiplantae; phylum Streptophyta; class Magnoliopsida; order Ericales; family Theaceae; genus Camellia; species Camellia granthamiana. The sequence goes on along the minus strand of CM069903.1, from coordinate 29,123,339 downwards.
ATAAATATTAATTTTTAATTTATTACACTTAATTATCTTTAGTTTTTCTCATAATTTTTTCCGACTTCTTTATTTAGGAGTTATTTTTTTCACATTTGAAAAAATCAAACTATTTATCAAAATAACTCATTTTTAAAATTATTTATCAAACTGTAACAACCCTGACCCATGATTTACTGTTAAGCCATGATTAAGTATGCCTAATAAGTAATTAAGATAAAATCCTGAGTTAATTACATGTGCATTGCATTATTGGTGTTTCTATCTGTCTCTCGTAAAAATATCTATTTATGTTTCTGTTTCAGTTTGCGAATTGAAGGCCTTATCAGCATTTGAACTTGAAATTAATTTGGTATTTGTGTTATGTGGAATTTTTAGAATTTTATGGTGAGTTTAATTGAAATTCGATTCGGAATGAATTAATTAGAATTAAATAATGCTCATTTGATTAGTGGTAAGCCTAATTAATTAAACTCTCTAAGCAAGCCTATATAAGGCTATTACATTACTTCGAGTCATCCTCTCTTCATCATTTTGAGCCTACACATGAGAGAGAGAGAGAGAGAGAGAGAGAGAGAGAGAGAGAGAGAATGAATTGAATTCAACTAGGAGATTTGCTAGGGAATTATGGGAATTGGCTTGGAAGCTTAAAGATATAGCAAGCTAGAGCCTAAATCAAGAGTGAGGTAAGGATTTAAGCCTTTACTTGTGTAATTGAGATGTATTACATGAATTCAAGATAACTTAGAACAAGAATTGAGCTAGGAAAGGAGAATTAGGAAGATTACCATACACGCATGCAAATTCTCTTGCATTTAAAGTTGGAGTTTGAAGAATTTTCACATGCATGTCCATATCTTGGTTTTATTCAAGGAATTCAACATGTTTTTGGTCTAACCATCTCATTTGCTCATGATTTGGAGACTTGGAGCTTAAATCATTTCTTGCATATCCTGTCCATATTATGTTTTCACATTTCAAGCTTGAGTTGTATAATTGACATGTTTATAGGACTTGATTTCATAAAATAATCTTTAATTCTCTATGATTTCCGAGTTTAGACTTGTTTTCTCATGTTTTGGGCCCAAAGGATGTGTTTTGAAAGGTTAAAGATGAGTTTTGAAGCTTGGAGGTGAATCTAGAAACTCCAGAATTTGACCTCACTGCTCGAGCGACAGATCTTGCGCTCAAGCGACCACTCTGTGTTTTGCACTCCCGCTCGAGCGACAAATAGTTGGCTCAAGCGTAAAATGCATGCTCCAAAAAGTTTCCTATTTTTGCAGACTGCTCGAACGACAAGAGTTGTGCTCGAGCGAGGACCTGAGCCTCAAGCTTAAGCGAGCATCAAGTGAGCGTTGAGCGGAAAAACCAAGTAACCAGTACTTTTGCAGAGTTTACAGACTGCTCGAGTGACCTTTTACATTTTTGCATGTTCGTTCGAGCGAAAGAAGTGCGCTGTTCTTTCGCTCGAGTGAGACCCCTGTTTTCAATAAATTTTGTTAAGTGTTTTCAAGACCATTTTGGCATTCTCACTGCATCCTAGGCACTCCTAGGCCAAGATTAAGACATAATAATGAGAAAAAGAAGTAGAAACACACCAAGATAAGAACGACCTAAGTTAATGCTTCTGGGTGTGTAATTCAGTACGTATTCGTTCTGTAATTGTGTAGGTCACGCGCCATAAGGTATCTGATTTGCCTACTTTGTTTGTCTACTTTCGAAGCTATCTGTGAGTAATAACTTAGTAAAACTATGTTCGACTTTATTTATTTTTTGTATATGGAATAGGATTTGTTTTATAACATGTTATATATTCTGTACAATGACTGATTGTCCAATTTTTGACAAGTATTCATGGCAACAATTCCGTGGCTCAAGTAAGTTATCTGTTCCCGGTCCGGAGGTTCCTTTATGGAACTGACAAGTTATCCGTACCCAGCTGAAGGATTCCTTTACGGAACTGACAAGTTATCTATTCCCGATCCGGAGGTTCCTTTATGGAACTAACAAGTTATCCGTACCCGGCCGGAGGTTCCTATATGGAACTGACAAGTATGACCCTTGATGCTCTGTATGTGATCTGTTAACGCTAACGAATGTACCATTTGAGATTAAGCATAAACTCTGATTTCTAGTTATGACTCGAACAAGAACGTGCATATGTATCTATTTTTGTTTACAGAATGAGTTATGGGACATCATTTATTTAACCCTTTACTCAGTTATTATTCACTGAGTTTTCGCTTACTATTTATATCATGTATGTAGGTGAGTAGACGTATGAGCAGGTCTAAGCTGTTGCTTGGAGAGTTGGGTCAGCTAGCCACTATGCCTCTCAGGAAGGTTCCCTTTAAGAAGTCAAGTTTTTGTAGTCCAAACTTTTAAGACCTATTTTCTTTTTGGTATTATACATTGGGCTAAGTCTCACTTTTATTTCATCTGTCGATGGGAATGATGTATGACTAATGTCTTTTTATGACGTTACAAGTGTGTTTATAAGTTTAAAATTATTTGTCCCATGTATGTCAGTACAGCTTGATGGACTATGTAAGCTTTATATATTTGCTTCCGCAGCCCTTTATATTTTATGATTCTGTTCAGAGGCCTTTGGTAATCTAAGAATTACTGACCAGTTACGATGTTAAACCTTTAGGGACGGGTTTGGTTTGTAACACAAACTAACCTACTTTTTTAAAAACACAAGTTCAAAATGCGACTTTATCATGAAATCACATGTTCAAAACGCGATTTCTTAGTGATTTCATATTGATTTGATTTATTGGTGTGTAGATACGGGTTATATCAATATGAAATTATAGGTTCAAAATACAATTTTACCATAAAGTGATATTTTAAACCTATGATTTTAAAAAGTAAATTAATTTGATAAATAATTTTAAAAATTAGTTATTTACCTAAATAATTTTTTTTTAAATATTTAAAAAAAAAAAAAAAAAAAAAACCTCCCCCTTCTATCCACGCGGTGGTGATCCCTAGCGTAATTATCGTAAGAGTGACTTCCAGCTTGGTTTGTAGATGCTTTTGCGCGAATTGCGCCGTTCGGGGCTGGTCGGTAGCTTTTTAGCATCCGGACACTCTCTGTCCCCTTTGTCCTCACTTTTTGTGATGGATTTCACATAAAGTTTTTTTATTAATTTTTTCAAAATAATAATTAAAAAATTAATACATTTAAGTATATACTATTTTATCTGTCTCAAAATATTAATTTTTTATTTTATTTTTTACTGTTCAGAATATATGTCTCCTTTTAAAAATTAATAATTAAAATAACATGAATTTTTTATTTTGTCATTTTTTAAATTTATTAACATTAATATTTTTAAAATGTAATAATTAGGGTTCGTTTGGGTATGAGTTGACTTTTTGATTATTTTAACTTGGGGCTAAAAAATCTTGTTTGAGATAGATTTTTTGATTTTTTTGACTTTTGTAAAAAAAATATAATAGCTATGAGTTAGATGTGATATTTTATTTTATTAAGTTAAAAAGTCTATTTTATTTTTTAGTGATTAAAATAACCAAAAAGTCTCAGGCTTTTTCTTCCAAAATGAACCCTTATACTCTTAAAAGATAATTTTGAAAATTTAATATTTTTTAAGTATAATAATTTTACTATTTCTATCAAAAAATAAAATAATTTTTGAGACGGAGTACGCTTTTTATGAAAAGTTTAGCCGAGAAAGTTTTATATATATTTTTAATAAAATAAGACATTGTTAAATGGATAAAATATTTTTAATTAAAACATGATTGGCGAAAACAGCAATAGACTGTTGTGACGGCTGTTTTACCAATCATAATGGCGCCATTTAAATTTGAAGAAATTGCTTTTTTTTTTTTTTTTTTTTTTTAACAGACTTATCATTATTGATAATATAAATGGATGTAAAAAAATATATATATATTTAGGCATAGTTTGACATACTCTAAAAAAATCAAAAAGTTAAAAAGTTATTATTCTATTTAAATCATATCATTTTATTTAAGTTACATCACCTCTCTACCACATCACTTCAAACTTAACCCATATTTCATAAAAAATCAAAAAGTACACTTATTTAGAACATTCCAAACAATCCCTTAAACTCCAATTTTATTTGGACATCAGAATTGCTATAGGGCCCGAATATGCAACCACTTGAATGGCTCAAAAGTGGTTTCCCTCCGAAAATTTGATGTACGTGGAGTTCACGTGTTCTGGAAAGCAAACTAATGAAACAAAAAACAGAAACGAGAGAAGAGAGAAGAGAGAAGAGAGAAGAGAGAAGAGAGAGAGAGGTTGTGAACCAGAGTACAGGACTTCACGACGACGAAAGAGACGACCACGACGACCATCGACGACTGTCGTTGACCATCGTCCACCACTGTTCGGAATCTCCATACCGAATGTCCTAAACATTTTTTATTTGTGCATCTAGGTAAGTTATTGTATTTTTTTTTTTATTTCTTTTATTTTTTTTCCTGAGATGCATTTGTGAGAGAGGTGTAAGAGGCAATTTATTTGATCTGTTTGTAACAAAAAAAAAATTTGGTTGTTCTGGAAGCAAGCTCTCTGTTAAACATTTCCATTGTAGTGATGCATGCCAATTGTTTGATGAAAGTCCCCATAGAGAAATTATCCTGATTTTTTATGTTTTGGTTGATGAAAGTCCTGATGCATGGCAATTGTTTTGATTGATGAAATTATCCCCATAGAGAAATTATCCCGATGCATGCCAATTATTTTCAAACAAACAAGTAAATAAATTTAACCAAAGCTAGATTGTGACCAACCTATATAATGTCATTGAGTTTACAATCCCAATTGAGTTATTTAGCAAGAACAAATGGTATTTAAAGTCCCCCTTTGTTAAATTTTTTTTTAAAAAAAAATTAATCCCTATAGAAACTAAGTAATTTTGTGATTAGTCATACAAATTTAGTGACATGATGCTAATCTTTCTTGTTTTTTGTTTCACTATTGTTTTCCTGAAAATGGAACACTTAAATTATGTTTGAATTAACTAATTTTGACATTTAGGGTAATGTTTGAATTACTATTTGAATTCAAGCACTGATCTCAGTGTTTCAATTAACTAATCTTATTACTATACATTAGTTAATTCAAATAATCTCAGTGTTTGAATTTAAGTATTTGTACAGTGTTCTCATTAGTTAGCTAATCTCAGTGTAAGAATTAACTCATTACTGAGATCAATGTTCTTATTAGTTAACTAATCTTAGTGTTTGGATTAACTAATCTCATTACTGTGATTAGTTAATGCATTAATGTTAATGTGATTACTGTTTGAATTAACTGTACATTACATCCATTACTGTACATTACTGTTTGAAAATGGAACACTTAATTGTTTCAGTGTTGAAATTCCTGTGTATGTTAAATTCGTTTTTGGCAAAATTATTTACCATCTAAGAACTTGAAAATCATTGTAAACCATTTCAATGTTGTCTGATAAGACATAGAACTTTCATGGACATTAAGACAAATGGTATTAATTAACCTTGAAATGAAATATCCCTATCCAATATGAAAATCTATGTGGGTACTGGTTATGTTGGAGAACCTTAGAAAAATTGAAATGCACTTACATGCACTTACACTTTATTTTCTATTTGGTTTGAAGCTACATGAACTACACGCTTCAATGGACATTGATTCAAACAATCTTTCATTGAATGAGACTGAGGAAGTTGAAGAAGTGGAGAACAATCCGTTATTAAATAAGATTGGTGAAGTTGAAGAACCTAAAAAGGGCATGTGTTTTAGCTCAAAGAAAAAAGTATATTCATTTGATGCACAATACGCGAAGCACCTCGAATTTGATGTAGCTTATAGAACACAACATATTGGACAAGATGGGGAAGTAAAATACTTTGGAATTGAATGTACTCGGGCACGCAAGAGAACAAAACGATCAGAAGTACACCCTCTCGAACCATCTTTGTCATTATTCATTGAATGTAAAGCAAAGGTTAGAGCAACTCTACAAAAGGATGGAAGATTTAAGTTGACAACAGTTGTGCTTGAACATACACATGATTTGATTCCTAGTGACTCACGACATTTTGCAATGAATAAGAGAATTCTTATCCCTGTGAAGAGAAGACTAGAAATAAACGATGAAGCAGGGATAAAGGTAGCTATGAATTTTCATTCTATAGTTGTTGAAGCAAGGGGGTATCAGGCATTAACATTTGATGAACGAGATGTAATGAATCATATTCAGAGTATGAGAAGATTGATGCTTGAGGTAGGAGATGCTGAATCAGTTACACTTTATTTTCATAGGATGTAACAACAAAATTTGAACTTCTATTCTGCAATTGACCTCGATGAAGATGGTCGCATGTGAAACTTGTTTTGGGCGGATGCAAGGAGTAGGGCAGCTTATAAAGCATTTGGGGATGTGGTTTTATTTGACACAACTTATCTCACAAACAAATATGATATGCCATTTGCTCCGTTTGTAGGAGTTAATCACCATGGGCAGTCAATTTTGCTTGGTTATGGGTTGTTATCTAATGAAAACGCTGAAACATTTGTGTGGCTATTCAGAGAATGGTTAAGTTGCATGTCTGACGTTCCTCCAAAAGCTATAATAACAGATCAGTGCAGAGCTATGCAAAATGCCATTGAAGTTTTCTTTCCACAAGCTCGACATCATTGGTACTTATGGCATATAATGAAGAAAATTCTGGAGAAATTAAGAGGATATGCCCAATATGAATCCATTAAGTTTGCTTTGCAAAATGCAATTTATGATTGTTTTACAAAAGATGAATTTGATGAAGAATGGCAAGTGATGATTGCAAAGTTCAAGCTAGATGATAATGAGTGGTTGGGGGTATTTATACAGTGAGCGACATAGGTGGATTCCTGCCTATGTTAAGGATGTTTTTTGGGCTGGCATGTTGACTATACAACGAAGTGAGAATATGAATGCATTTTTTGATGGATATGTGAACTCAAAGACAACTTTAAAGCAATTTGTTGAACAATATGATAATGCCTTGAGAAGTAAGGTTGACAAAGAGATGAAAGCAGACTTTAAATCTCGAAACAAATTGTATATTGCTTAACGGTATAGGAGTTTGAGAAACAATTTCGTGCAGCCTACATGAATGCAAAATTTAAAGAAATGCAAGTAGAATTGAAGTGACTATTGTATTGTCGTGCGAATCTTGTCAAAGAGGAGGGAGAAACTTGTACTTATCATGTGAAGGACGCTGTTCTTGTTGGTGAGAAAATGAAGACTATGGAATTTGTTATGTACTTTAATGCAAGTGAATGTGAATTGCATTGTATGTGTCCGTGGTTTGAGTTTAGGGGCATTATGTGTGCCCATGCAATTACTGTGCTACTTGAGAGGTGTATATATCAGGTTCCAGATAAATACATTGTATCAAGATGGAGAAAAGATATCGAAAGAGGGTACACATGCATTCCAACCATATACACTAAAGCCGGAGCTGTTTTTAATGCAAAGTTGCATGATAAATACCACAAGATGTTGGATGAAATCATAGAAATTGCTGCCAACGATAATGGTAAACACAAAGTGCTTGATCTTGGGTTAATAGAAATCAAGGATAGAGTGAGAAAAGATCAATCAGGTAGTCCAAGTCATGTACCACCTTCTACTAGTAACGTGCCACCTTATCTAGTAATGTACCACCTTCTCATAGTTCGCTGAAAAGTTTGTCTGCTCGTTGTACTACAAAAGCAAGCATGTCTCGCAAGATGCTTAGTCCTATGGTTGCTTGCCGAAGAGGACGTCCATGTACCAAACGCAAGGTTAGCAAAGTGGATGAAATAGTGAATCGGTTGAACGAAAAGAGTAAAAAGCCTCCAAAACCACAAGTAAGTTCTTTTCTTGTGTGTGATATGGAAATTGTTGAATGTATTTAAAATAAATTATTCACCAATGTGTCTGTGTCTTACTATAGGGACGTACGGTTCCTCAATGTCAGTCTTGGAAGTTAAATTTTCCTGCTACAAATGATATGCAATACAATACTTATCATGACCCAGTATGTATTTGAATTTTTATGTTGTTGGTTGTTTTTTATTTTAATGTCTGAAATGTATAATGAAATTGTGTTACTATGATCATAAGGCGACGCAAACTGCACCATACTATTTTCCTTACATGGATGGCACGCAACAAAGTATGTATGTACTGGTATGTGTTCAATGTCTAAAGTAAAATATTTGTTCTTGTTTTCATTGATATATATGTTGAATGGACAATATTTGTAAAGTGTACTTGTTTATTGAATAGGCACAGTTTAGTCAAATGCAAACGGTGAACAATATTGGAGGCACATCTCATACTCAATCAGGAATGGTGAACAACATCAGCAGTCAAAGTTCGCCAATCGTTTCAAATTTTGTTCACTTCAATGTAGATGCGGATCCAAATGTCCCATTTTTTTTTTTTTAGTTTCGTATTAGTACCTTGTAATTTATTTTTTTGTTTGTACTTTTAGTCTCTCTCTTTTTTTTTTGTATGGAATGCTCCTGAGATGAGTTTGTTTGTAGAATACTATGAATGATGTTGAATGATGTTTAACTATAAAATTAAATGAGGCAGATTGATGGTTAACTATTAATGATGTTGAATGGGGCAGATTTTGGTGTATCTACAAGGCTGATGCATAGACACACGGGTAGGAGAGTGGTTTTTGGTGAAACCCATAAACAGTTTTGGTGGAGGAAAGAGGTGGACAGTGTTATTGTAGTTTGAGACCATCAAATTCATGAAAGGGTCAGTGATAGTTTCTGGGCTTTGATCAGTAGAAGTAGATTCTGACTTTGATTCACATTTGAATTTTTTGTTTACTCTCTTGGTGAGTAAGTTGGATTTCAGAGAAGGCTCAGTGACGTAGATTTCTGGTGGGCCAACGAGTGGAAATGGAGGAGGATTGGTTTTTAATCTTTCCATGGTAAAATGGGAGATACTGTGGTTTATGAGTTGTTGATGAAAATTCATAATACAAATTCCCCTTAAATTGCTAGTCCACCTGAGAGTTAAAGGGCTTATTTTTTTGGTATCTGAAAGAGAAAAGGATCATATTAGCACAAAAATATATATACATTTTTAAAAATCATGTGCATTGCTTGAACTGAAACAAAACAATTTGGAAGCTAATTGTCTTTGGCATGGAATGAAAAAGTCTGAAACAGAGCACAATATCATACGTATCATAAAAGTTTTATATTTTCAAATGAACAACAAGATATACATCTGATTTAACCAACAGATGTATCCTAGTCCTGTTTTAGTTAATTCAAACAGATATACATTTGATTTTTTTTTTTTCCATAATAAAATTACAACATCACATTCATTCAAACACTAACATTCAACATGTCCATTACATCCATAATTACATTCATCAAATTTTCCAAAAACTAATAGTCAAGCATTTCAATTCTTACATAATGAAGTACAAAACGATACAGACTACAATCATTTAAATCATAGCCTTGAATTTGTTGTCCATCCTTTGAAGCCTTCTACCATGGTCATGTATTTCATTTTCCATCTCAGAAAGCCTTGCCCTGACATCATTCAATTCTTCTGTTTGGATAGCTTTATGAGGTCCACTATTGGAATGGATTGTCGAGGTAACGTCTCCATCATCATCGTTTGCATACTTAAAGTAATTGCAATGTTCTTTGTTACTCTTACTCTACAATGCATGACAATCAATTATTTAATTTACACAAATAATTTCCGAAATACTACAAGTTTAATTTCATAACACATACATACATATTTGGATGGGCAAACAAAAAAGAGACGCCTTTGATTTCCATTCTCATTGGTTCGCACAATATATATTGCAGTTGTTCTCCCACAATCACACATTCTTGATCTTAATCTAATGTTGCTATTATTAGTAGAAGAAGAAGCCATTTTTAATCTGCATAAACAACATTCAAAATATTTGAATATTAGTTTCAAACCATGTTTCCATATTTCATGTCTTCAATGCTCTATGATATTCACCGGACAAGTGTCTTATACATTCAAAATTCAAAATTGAGATTTTATGGCACTGAGTTTTTACAAAGAACATTTTCAGGAAAACTCACAACCTAAATCACTTAACAAGACACTCAACATATACATTCAAAATTGTTAAGTGCCTTATACATTGAAATTAAATGTCTTATACATTCAAATTAAATGTTCTATTTTCAATAAAAACTCACAACCTAAATCACACCAACAAACACTCAACTTACATCCACAGTTAGTTGAATCCTGCATATCAAGCTAGCAAATCAAACATTTTCTTCAAGCATAAGGCAAAGAACATACAAATTCATCTAATTCATCTAATTCAAGAACATACAAAGAACATTTTTTGCACATGAAACATATATTTTCTTCAAGCATAAGGCAAATAACAAACATTTTTTGCATATCCTGCATATCAAATTCATCTAATAACAAACATTTTCTACATATCTTGCCATTCACATTTATAAAAATGTAGATAGATGAGTGGAATAAATAACTATTTACTAACAAAATTATCATTATTTTCATTTCATCCCTAAACTATCATCATTGTTTTCATTTCATCCTTAAACTATCAATTTCATCTATTTAGTTTAGTCCTAAAGTTCCTGATTTCAATTCATATAGTCTGATGGGAGACAAGCCTAACCCAACAGGGGGGGAAAAAAATTTAAAAAAAAAAGAAGAAGGTAATTTTACAATGTGGACAACCTAAATCACACCAACAAACACCTAACTTATATCCTAAAACTAAATATTCATATTCTGCTCCATCCCTCATTTCAAAATAGTGAATGATAAATATAAAAAAAAAATCAGTGTGTAAAAATTGAACCATATGAACTAAAATTGATAGTTTATGAATGAAATGTAAAAATAAAACCCTGTAATCAGGTGTGAGAGTCGTTTGAAATTAACCAATGTACGGAAGATCATAGAGCAATAATCGGGTGTGAGAGTCGTTTCAAAATGCTCTATGGTCTATGAAATCAACCAATTATTGAAATTATTGGGCCAAAATACAAAAACCCTCAATCATTAAACCCTAGTTTTGAGTTTACCTGAGATTCGAATCAGATTGGTTAGTAATCCGGCAATGAGGGAATTGGGTGTGAGAGTCGTTTCTGGCGTCGTTTCGGAGGAGATAGACTCGAATGATTTGGAGATATGCTTTGAAAGAATGACGACTTTACAAGAGACAGAACAATAGAGAGAGAGTCTGGATATGAGAAGAAAAATGAGGAGATAGAGCGAGATAGAGGTTTTAGCGCGTGAGTCCACGTTTTCGGGTCATTTGAGCCAATGCATTCGAGCCCTGAAACATTTTTGATTTGGACATAGATGTTTTTAGTAAAATTGTTATTTTTTGGGATGAACTAAGAAAATCAACTTATTGACTTATTTGGTAACATCAGCTATTTATTTTTTGGATAAATTACAAACACATCCCCTGAGATTTACTTAAATTATAAATTATCCCTTGTGATTCTAGAAATTACATTATGCCCCCTAAGATTTATAATTTCATAACAAATGAGTCTTTTTATTAATAAATCATCAAGTTAATTAACAGTATTTAATAATGTTAAAATTTTATTTCAATTAATAATTCAGATAATTTTATTATTGTATAGGTAAACAGTTAGAAATTTCACCTTTTCAATTAATTATGTTAAATAAAAAATTTTGACAGGGAGATATTTGTAATTTTCTAAATCACAGAGAAACAATTCGTATTTTAAGCAGATCTCAGAGAGTGTATTTGTAATTTACCCTTATTTTTATGTACATTTTTTTTATAATAAATAAAAAACTCAGTTATTAGTCATACCGAGGACAACCTTAAGATTTTAAGTAGATGTACCATTGCTATATGAAAAAACTTATAATTTTAGTTATTAAAGTTGGTGAGTTTTATCATTGATTTAAAATTTATTTTAAAAATCTGCACTGATTTGTAAATTTAAAGGGGGGGGGGGGGGGGGGGGGTGAATCCCTTTGTACTTATTCATTCAATAATGCACAACTTTATTTCTCAATAATAAATTATCATAATTCTATCCAAAAAATATTGTAATATTTACTAAAAGAAATACGTAACATATATACCACAAAAATATATAGTGAGTGTTTGGAAAGTTGCTATTTTAGTAGGTTAAAATTTTTATATTTGGAAAGATGATTAGATTTTTTTGTAGTTGGATGTGATGTTTGTGAGGGAAAAAATAAAATAATTATGAATTTGATGTGATATTTTGTCTTATTAATTATTTTAGCTTATTTTATCTTTTAATATTATTTTAGCCAAAAAAATTAAAAAGTTTTTTTTCCAAGACACCCCATAATAAGAGTGTTGTGTATCATGCAATTATCCAATTTTTGTATTATTAATGCAAATAGTATTTTTTTTGGAACAATCCAGCTTGTCATTATTATTTTTTGTGCAGAAACAAAAGAATAGATGAAGTCATATATGACAGTTGAATGCAACATATGAGAGGGAAGGATATGGGTAACACATAAAAATAGGGAAAATGTTTTGTAGCTCGAAACTTTTCCCCCCGAATCCCCCGACTGTCCAAAACGACGTCATTTTGGGCAGTTTCTTTTTTTTTTTTTTTTTTTTTTCCTCCTTATGTCTGAAACAGAGAGAGCAAAGAGAAGAGAGAAGAAGAGGAAGAGGAAAAGGAAGAAAAAGAGAAAGAGAAGAGAGGGGAAGAGGGAACGGAGAGAGAGAGAGAGGGTTCGATCGCTGCCCTCCTCCTTCGCTTACGATCGTCGCAGCTCGCCACCTCCGCCTCCGCCTCCGCCTCCACTTCTGATCATCGCAGCCCGCCGTCTCCGCCTGATCTCTGATCTCTGATCTCCGCCTCCGATTGTGGGTTTGATTTGTTTCATGGATTTGGCTTGGGTTTGATTTGTTTCATGGATTTGGGTTTGATTTGTTTTTTTTCAGATCTTTACATTTTTTTTTGTCTCTCTCTCTGCTGTGTTGATGATGATGTGTTGGGTGGTTGATGAATTATTTTAGTCCCCCTCTCCGCTGTGTTGATGAAGATGTGTTGGGTGTTGGGTGGTTGATGATGATGATTCTCTCTCTCTCTCTCTCTCTGCTACCCTCCTCTTCTCTTCTTTCTTTTTCTTCTTCTTCTTTTTTGATTTTTCTTCTTCTGCCAAAAAAAAAAATCAAAGCGACGAAACGACGTCGTTTTGATTTTGGGCCAAATTCGAGCTCGAAGAATTCGAGTTATGTAGCATAACTGCGGTCCGCTACGTAGCTCGAAAATCTTTGGCTCGAAAGTAAGTTTTACTGAACTTGGTGCTGTTGTAGTTGTGTAGATACACCCACCTTTCATTTCATTTCAAAAACAAAAACAAAAACCAAAAAAAAAAAAAAAGAAAGAAAGAAAAGAAAAGAAAAGAACAGAGCACTGTCTAGTCTGGTCGTAATCTAGCTTGTGCCGCTGCTGCTGCTGTTTCATTAGAGTGGAAGAGAAGGAAATTTGTGTGCCGCAAAGCAATCGGAGTTGTGCTTGAGTTGTGAATAATGTATTTCCCCTTCAAACATTACTCTGTAATTGTGGATGCCATGGCTATTAGTTAAGATGATTGTGAAAATAAGAGGTACCCCAAAAAAATTAGATTCTTTGTCTAATTTTAGTTGAAGATTTTTTTTTTTCAGATTCATTGTCTACTATTATTAAAAAAAAAATAAAAATAAATAATTGGATTTATTTATTGTTTCATTTTGTTTAAGAACTTATATTTTGTTTATGAGGAGATCAAATAGTGCATTGATGTCATTGTCATGAAGCAAATTAAAAGTTTTTTCACTGTTTCACAAAAGGCACAGTTACTCAATTACCATCTTATACAATAACTTGTTGAAAGACAAAGAAGGGGGTGAAAGACAAAGAAGGCATGAGAGAGATCGAGAGGTGAGTGTGCAAAGTCTTTTTTTTGGTTTCGAGAATATATTAAATAGAGGTAGTGAGGAGGGAAGAGCAAAGCAAAGGGAAAGGAAAAAAATTAGAGGGGAGAGAGAAATTTGTACTTTCGAGCCATTTCGAGCTAAAGACTTTTGAGCTACGGATCATTTTTCGATAGTTATATAGGGTTGGTTTGGAAAGTAGGTTGACTTTTTAATTTTTTAGCTATTTTAATTTGAGGTTAAAAAGTTTTATTTTGGATGTATTTTTTTTTGACTTTTTTGACTTTTGTGAGAGAAAGAATACAATTATTATAGATTGAATGTGATGTTTTGTCTTATTTGACTAAAAAGTTTATTTTGCCTCCGTTTGGGAAGTGGGTTGACTTTTTGGCTTTTTTGGCTATTTTAGCCTGGGCTAAAAGCTTGGTTTGGGAAGGGCTTTTTGACTTTTTTGACTTTTTTTGTGAGAGAAGAATGTAATGATTATGGGTTGGATGTGATGTTTTGTTTGTCGTGGCTAAAATAGCTTATTTTGTTTTTTGTGACTATTTTAACCCCAAAACCACTTGCCAAACACCACCAAATGTTTTTTTTGTGACTATTTTATTACAAAAAAGGCCCAAACCTAACTTCCCAAATGAGCCCATAGATAGAATAGGAAAAGGAGGCAAAATAAAAATAGGATCATTTACAAGTACTAATTTATGAATTTATATTCTATTTAATTAATTTTTTTTGGACTTTCAAGTCCTATTAAATTTTTAATAGTCAGAATTGTCCTATAAACAATAATTGTTTATCATTTATGATTATCTATAAAAAAACATAATGATTTGATATTTATTTTGATTTTCAAAACTTTAAAACATTAACATTCAATGTGATCCACAGATCATTTTACTCTCTAAAAACTCTCTCACTAAAAACCTCCTTCCCCGGCCTCTGTTTTGGGTTGGCCGGCCGCCGCCTTTGGCTATGGCGGTCGGCTGGCCTAGCTCGCTTTCGGAGTTTGCTTGTGTGTTTTTTCTTTAAATAAACATGAATCCCTCATTTTCCCCACCCAGGCCTGTTTTTGTTGCTGCGGGGTTCGTCCAGATTTCTCGCCAGGGGCCGTTGGGTTTCCGATTCAACCTTGCCGTGACTGCTGATGCATCAGGGGTCGTTCAGGTCTTTCATTCGAGGGCTTTCTGGCGAGTAGGAGCTTGAGGGGTGCTCGCTGGTTCAGTGCTGTCCGGTGGTCACTCGTGCGCTCTTGTTCGTGTGAGAGTTTGAGGGGTGAACTTCCATTTGTATGGAGGTGTCCTAGCGGGTGGTCGGTGTTCGGTGGGTGTGTGGATCCGCGGTGTGAGATAGAAGATCTGTCGAAAGAATTTCTATCAGCCTCTGTCGTTAGGACGTTTTTCCGGGAGTGTAGTTGCAGCAGCATGGTTTTTTTTCTGGTTTTTTTGCAGGTGTTGGATATGGTGTTTGGCAGCAACATAAGCGTGGGTTGCTGCAGCTGGTTAGGCGTGGTTTTGGGTGTGAGCAGCTCGGGTGTGAGCAAGTAGCAGACCTGGTGTGAGCTAGAAGAAGACCTGGTTATTGCCGCAGCTTGGAGTCTTCTCGTGGGTCTCCCGGTGGTGGCTTTGGAGTATTCTCGGCGGTGTAGGCTTTGGCAGGTGGGAGTTGCAGCAGCTAGGGGTGGCGTGGGCAGCAGTTCAGGAGTGGTTGTAGCAGTAGAGGCGTGGCTGTTTGGTGCAGCAGAGGCGTGAGAGCTTTGGGAGTTGAAGTAGCAGAGGAGTGGGCCATGGCTGAGGGCTGTTTTGTTGGTTAGATGTTGTTTGGTTTGGTTCGGCTCCTTTGGGTGTTTGTTTTAGTTTATTTTTAGTTTGGTTTTGATGGTTTGGTAGGTTGATTATGTGGGATTTCATGTGTTTTAATTTTCTAGTTAAGTTCTTCTTAACTTTCTTGTTTAAAAAAAAATCGAGAGGCTTAGGGGTTGGTTGTATGGTTGCGTATAGCAGTAGTAGCGGTATGTTTATACTTCCGAATCTCTTTCGATGCAAGTCATCTTCCTGTACCTTTAATTTCATGCTGTTAAATGAAATTTTCTTCGCTGATCAAAAAAAAAACATTAACATTCAAATTGAAGAAAAAAAAATTGATAATATTCTCAATTTTAAAATTGAAAAAAACTGATAATATTCTAAGTTTTATTAGATAGTTAAATCAAACTAATAAGTAGAATGACAAAAACGTTTAATTTCATTTTTTTTTATCAGTTAGTGAAATAATTATCTAGAACATTATTATGTAAAATTAATAATGTTCTTAGTTTTAAAAATTGAAAAAAACTGATAATATTCTTAATTTTACAAAATAGGACTTATTGATTTAAAAATTTTTAGATAAGATCTAAGCTACCATAAGTTTTGTAAATAAAACTTTTAGGCAATTAACTCATAAAAATAAAAAAGGGCAAACAAAACACAGCACGCCCAGTGGGACTCGAACCCACAATCGCCTGATTAGAAGTCAGACGCCTTATCCATTAGGCCATGGGCGCTTGCTGGTGTGTGTTATTTTGACAAAATATTTTATATTGTTTTGCACTAAGTTGTTCGTTTGACTGCAATCGACGAGATCAGAAATAATGTAGCCCCACATACCTAATTATTTTATATTCTTCCCTAATTAAATACAGTACAAAACTTGTTATCAAAACATGGTCATAAAGTAAACTCTTGTTGGTGTCATATTAGAAAATTACATTTTGCACTCACAAATATATTTATAATGATATGATAAGAATGGTGAATTTCATATTATTGTGAGTTGAATTGTGAAAAATTTATAAGGGCCTCAAATATTTTTCATAAAAATATATGTTATAATTGTTTAATAGGAAATTACACTATTATCTTTTAGGTTATGTTTGATTCACAAGACTAATAGTAAAGTATTAATAATCCTATTAAATTAGTGTAGTATTCACTATTCAATTGGATTAATATCCATTGGATTAATAATCCCACCCCTACCCCATTACTAATAATCCTACAAATTTGTTGGATTAATTATCTATTGGATTAATAATCCTAAACCAAAATGTTAAAACAAACCTAGGATAATTGGGTCCACGGATTAATAATCCCAATCCCATACTCTAATCCACCCAATCAAATATGCCCTTAAGGTTTGAAGAAATTACAACAATCTCAACAATTTTAGTTTAGTTATACCGTTCTCTCTTTTAATTGAGACTAAAGAAGTCGAAACTAATGCATATAGTGTGAAAATATAAAAATAAGTCAAATAAAATATACATTTTATTGTACAAATTTTTTTTTCTTATTGATATAACTAATGAGCCGACCCCATTTGATGAATTATTAATGAGAATTACTGATATGAAAAAGAGGTTTAAGTGTTTTATGAATTAAAATATTAAGAGACTAATGTAATTATGATAAATTTGTGAAACTTATTGTATTATTTCTCTAAATTTTAAAAGAAGTCAGTATAATTTACCGTTGATTAAATTAGTCACAATAATAACAGACTAAAGCTTCGTTTGGCATTGGCTGCGATAGCCAATTTTTTTGTGTTGGGATTTTTTTAACTTAACTTTTTTAGCCTCGTTTGGTTTTTGTTTTTAGGTTTTTTTGACTTTTGTGAAAGAAAAAGTGTAATGATTATGGTTTGAATATAACATTTTATTTTATTGACTTATATGACCTATTTTGTCTTTTTATATTTTTTTAGACTCAAAATATTAACCAAACGAGGACTAAGTAATGATATTAGAAAACAACGAGCCATAATAATCTAGTTTCTTCTCCCTACCATTGCTAATATTATATGTTGTTTATATATAAAATATATAAAGTCAACAGTACAGTTGGGTGTAAATAACGACTCTTATCAAGTTGTATAACACTATTTTTTACCCAAATTATTCAAAGAAATTTTATTTATGACTATTTAAACAACATTTTATCTTCATATTAATAGAATAATAACTATATAAATCATCAACCAACTTATTCACTTTTGGAGGTTTTAGAACACATCGCTCAGCAATAATGTACAATCAAACATTTATTAATATTATCATCTAATTTTATCTGAATATTCTGCCCACATAATTTTATTATGTTAGGCTTTATAATTTTATTATATTAATCTTCATATATATATATCAACATAAAATTATTTATTTTTATAAAAATAACTATGATAAAATTATATATTTATAATTATTAAATCAATTTAAAAAAAAAAATTTATGACTAATCTACACATATGTTGAATGATTTAAATTACTAGGCCTCGTTTGGCAAGTGACTATTTTAGTTAAAAAGTCACTAAAAAAATCAAAAAGCCAACAACTCATACCAAAAAGTCAAAAATTCCATTTTCTCTCTACTTTTTGCATATCTTTTCATAAAAAGTCAAAAAGTCATCACAAACATATTATTTTTTTTTACATCACATTTTAGCTAAAAAATCAAAAAATTACTGAAAAAGCCTGTTCCTAAACGAGGCTTAAATTGAAACTTGTGATAAATTTCACTTGTCCAATAACACAGTCTTAAAAAAAAAGGGGGGGTTGTATTTCAATGGGGGCCAATGAATAGAAGCCAGGGGAGCAATTTTAAAGGGCTACCCCGTAATCTATTTTTTATTAGAAAAATGATTTAGACCTCTAAAAAGAGCACTTTAATGGAGCATTAATTTATCTTTTTCTTTCTTATTTTTTATCTTTTATCTCACTATTTGTTTTTTTTTTATTTAATGTGACCAGCTCATTAAAGTTGTACTGTAGCAGCTCTAATTAGAGCTAAGCAACACTGCCGTTTTCATTAACAAAAGGCTTTTTTCAAGGGGAATTGTCAGACTTGTGTTTAGCTTCAGATCCAAGTTACAAGGCATACCTATTTTGATCAACTGTGAAAAGAGTACTTTATACAAATCTATGACTTGGGCCTAGCCTGGCCTCATCTACAGTATGGAGCGTGGTCTTATATGCAGTGGGCCAATAAATATGATCATGCTTGGTTATAGGCAATTCCTAACTGAGCTCCGAATAACAAATATTGGGAATTTGAATTGAATTTACTAGCTACCTTGCATCCAACTATCTCAATTCTCGACACAAAAGATGAAATGTGGTCGTGTAGTTACGTTAAGCACTTACCTGTATTCGTTATTGGTTAGTTTTGTCTCCAGTTTACTATCTAATTGAACTTGATTAATTAAGACTTGTGCGCACACCATAAACTCCATTTTGGTACTTTAATTTATTAATTTTAAGTTAAATGATTCATAAATGATTTGATATCTCTTACAACATTCAAATTCCCAGGGCTTCGTTGCACATATTGGGTGTCATTCTTTCAAATTCCAAACTCAAGTTTGGTTTGTCCCTCATGTTTTTAGAGAAAAAATTTAAAAAATATGTTTGATTGAAAATTAAAAAAAATTAAAATTAAAATCACTTTTCTCTCTACTACACATTAATATTTTTAAAATATACAACTAAAAAAAATTTAAAATTTTTTATAAAAAATTATTTTTAAAATAATATCTCAAAACACATACAAATTTATCTGGTTGGTATCTGGTTAGTAAGTACTGGAAGAAGGGTTGGTTGGTTGGTTGAAAAAGGGTTTTGAAAGAATTTATTATTTTATGATGAAATATGGATGATGGAAGTGAGTAGTACAAGGGCTAGAAGCTGTTCTGTTCTGTCTAATTAAGTGGTGTAGCGGCAGCCAATCAATGATCTTTCATTTTAGTGAAACTGCACTCTCAAATCAAAACTCTTTTTACTGTTTCGTTGACTCTCTCTCCCTCTCTCTCTCTCTCAACGTTTCATCAAAGCTGCATTTATACTCATAGCTTGCTTCTAAGTTCAGTGCACATTGGATACAACATTACTACATATTTATAATTATTTATTCGAAATTTATTTATAATTAATAATAAATAATTTAAATTTATTTCATTTTTGAACTTTACATTCCATCAATTTAATTTTTATCACATATACTCATTTTGAATAAATTTTAAGACCCTAATTTTGATATACCAGACTTTGTTTTCTGATATCTAACTAATTCCAAGGCATCTATCTTCTTTGTTCTTTACAACAAAAACAATTTATATTCTTTGTTCTTTACAACAAAAACAATTTATATTATTTAACATTGGGAGAAGGGACTAGAACACTTGCGTCTTGACCTCAGCTTTATATTATTGAGAGTGGATATTTTAAAATGTAATTACAAATCAGTGTAAATTTTTATGAATATCAATAGTTAAATTTATAATTTTTTTCATGAATTTGTATTTTTTTTCTATCTTCCACTGGAGTGTAATTCTGCCTTTATTAATTTACTATAATAAATTAAGGTTTTTACGAGGAAACATTTAGGAATAAAATTATTTTTTAGCAACGAAATATTTTATTGTAAAAAATGTTATTATTGTATTTTAGTGATGAAATTAGATATTTTTTGTGATAAATTACTATCTTTTGGGATCAAATTTTGTTTGTTTAAAAAAATAAACCTTTTGAGAACCAAATTATTTTATTAGCAACATTTTAAAAAATTTGTCGCTCTTTTAACAACTATTATAGTGACGACAAAAATTGATCCTCAAATATTTTTTATAACAAAATTTTCACTTCTAAATAAAAAATTTAATCCAAAAAACTCTTATTTATCTATTGTGCTATTTAGCTTTCTCTACCAAGACACATTGACATGGCTAATTATTTGACAGTCTTAATTTATGTAATGCTAGGAAGTAATCACAAAATAAAAAATTTTACGGATAAAACGTGATAACTCATATTGTTAGTGTTAGGGAAAATCGATGAATCCCCACAAGTAAATCAATCAATGGGAATAAAAACTAATGCGGAAAAATTAAATCAAAGGCAACACAAGAATTTTTACGTGGTTCCCTCAATGTGAGGTACGTCCACGGGATCGAAATCCGATTCCACTATCAACCAAATAAGTTTTCAAACGATTACAAACGAGACACTAATGGTCTCACAAAACCACCCTTAGGTGAATTCCAATAATCACAAATAAACAAGAGGAAAGACCTCACCAAATAGAAGAACCAAAATCTTCAGAACCAAAGTTGAAGACGACCCAAAATAACGAACCCAAATCAACACCAATGGCTGCCGAAACCAATCCACTACTGTGTCTTCGAACCAAAAAACACCAAGAGTTGATTAATTGACACGAACTCCAAAAAAACGTATAGCAGCCGCCGTCCTTGCTTGTGTGTTCATTGAACCGAAAATAATATATATATTAGATATATATATTATTAAACCTTGCTTTTCTTGTGTGTTGGACCAAAAATAATACACCACACATATTGTATTGTAAATCTAGGGTTTTGTAATCAAACCCTAAGTTGTTTCCAAATTGGATTGGGCCTCCACAAATATAATATATAAAAATATATTATACTAAACCAAGTTAAATTAAACTCTTTTTCCAAAACCAATTGGGTCCCACACTCCAATAAGGAGGTATACCCAACAATTCTCCCCCTACCGACTTAGGTGGAGACATCAACCATACCCGCCAAAGTTCGACACTTTAAATGTTTGTCCCTCGACAAAGTCTTAGTCAGCATATCTGAAATATTATCATCTGTGTGAACCTTTTCGAGTTGTAACAATTTCGAATCTAACACATCACGAATCCAATGGTATCTCACATCAATGTGTTTCGATCTCGAATGAAAGGTAGAATTTTTACTCAAGTGAATAGCACTTTGACTATCACAATAAAGCACATACCTTTCTTGCTTTAAACCCAACTCTTGCAAAAATTTCTTCAACCATAACTCTTCTTTGCAAGCTTCTGTAATGGCAATAAATTCAGCTTCGGTAGTTGAGAGAGCAACACATTTTTGTAATTTAGATTGCCATGCCACAGCTCCCCCTGCAAAAATCATCAAATACCCCGAAGTAGATTTCCTAGAATCAACATCACCAGCCATGTCAGAATCTGTGAATCCATCAAGCATCGGCTTACCATCCCCAAAACACAAACACACCTTCGAAGTCCCTCGAAGATATCTTAGAATCCATTTTACCGCTGCCCAATGTTCTTTACCCGGATTAGAGAGAAAACGACTCACCACACCAACGGCGTGAGCAATATCCGGCCTTGTACAAACCATGGCGTACATCAAAGAACCAACTGCTGAAGCATAAGGAACTTTCAACATCTCTTCTTTGTCTTTCTCACTTGTAGGACATTGATTCGAACTAAGTTTGAAGTGACCTGCAAGTGGACAACCAACCGGCTTTGCTTTATCCATATTGAATCTCTCAAGAACTTTCTCAATGTAGCTCTCTTGAGACAACCAAATCAGTCCCTCTTTGCGATCACGAACAATTTTCATACCAAGTATTTGCTTTGCTGGTCCCAAATCTTTCATAGCAAAAGATTTACTCAACTCTACCTTCAACTTGTTAATCATGGTAGAATCTTGACCCACAATTAACATGTCATCAACATAAAGCAAAAGAATAATAAATTTGCCATCTGGAAAATTTTTCACAAACACACAATGGTCCGAAGTGGTTTTAGAAAAACCATTATTCATCATGAAAGAGTCAAATTTTTTGTACCATTGCCGTGGAGCTTGCTTGAGGCCATACAAACTTTTCTTCAATTTGCAAACAAATTTCTCTTTCCCTTTCTCCACAAAACCTTCCGGTTGTTCCATGTAAATTTCTTCTTCAAGATCACCGTGAAGAAATGCGGTCTTCACATCAAGTTGCTCAACTTCAAGGTTCATACTTGCAGCCATGCCAAGTACAACCCGAATAGAAGACATCTTCACAACCGGCGAGAAATTCTCATCAAAGTCAATACCTTTCTTTTGCCCAAAGCCTTTCACAACAAGACGCGCTTTGTACCTCAGATTCTTCCTATCATTCTTCAATTTGAAGACCCACATATTTTTCAGAATTTTCCTCCCTTTAGGCAACTTCACTAAATCATAAGTGTGATTTTCAAGTAAGGAATTCATCTCCTCTTCCATAGCCTTTTTCCAATCATCTTTCTTTGCATGCTCAATTGCTTCTTGGTAGCTCTCCGGCTCCCCTTGATCAGAAATCAACACAAATTCATTGGGAGGATACTTTCTTGAAGGTTGTCGGTCCCTTGTAGATTTCCTCAACTCAAGCTGTGGTGGCGGTTCTTGAGTTGGATGCTCTTCCTCAATTTCTGGCTCAACTTCATTAGGATTAGCATCATCCTCCACATCTTCAATAGGTGGCTGCACATCTCCCCCATTTTCATCATCAACTGAAGATGAAGGAGATGGATCCATGTCAATGAGATCACTAGTTTTTTGCTCCGGTTGATCACCTTTACCAAAGTCTTCAATTGTTTGGTCTTCAAGAAACACAACATCACGGCTTCGAATGACTTTCTTGTCGACCGGATCCCATAATCTATACCCGAATTCATCACGCCTATAGCCAAGAAAAATACATTGTCTTGACTTACTATCAAGCTTGGACCTTTCATCCTTTGGAATGTGAACAAAAGCTCGGCAACCAAACACTCTCAAGTGCTCATAAGACACATCTTTGCCAGTCCAAACTCTTTCAGGAACATCACCATTCAAAGGATAGCAAGGAGATAAATTGATCAAGTCAACCGCTGTACTCATTGCCTCACCCCAAAAGGGTCTTGGCAATTTAGCTTGTGAAAGCAAACACCTTGTTCTTTCCACAATGGTGCGGTTCATCCTCTCGGCAACGCCATTTTGTTGAGGAGTCTTCTTAACTGTCTTTTGATGCCGAATACCTTGGCTGCGACAATACTCATCAAATGGTCCAATGTATTCACCACCATTGTCTGTTCGGATGCACTTCAATTTCTGCCCTGTTTCTCTTTCAACCATGGCCTGAAAATGCTTAAATACTTCTAGAACTTGATCTTTAGTTTTTAGTAGATAAGCCCAAACTTTCCTTGAATAATCATCAATGAAAGTAACAAAATAAAGTGCACCACCATGTGTTCTAACTTTTAAAGGACCACAAACATCCGAATGAATTAACTCCAACACATTTTCTTTTCTAGAAGCAACATTTTTATGAAAAGAAACTCTATGTTGTTTACCCGCCAAACAATGAACACAAGTTTTAAGATGTGTACCTTTCAAACCGGGTAGAAGCTCTTTCTTGAACAATACTTGCAGCCCCTTTTCACTCATGTGGCCAAGCCGCTTGTGCCACAATTCGGTAGAAGTATCATCTTCAAGTGCATTGACAACACCTTTACAAATTTTTCCTTGCATCGAATAAAGTGTATGAGTCTTCTTGCACTTAGCCACCACCAAAGAACCTTTTGTGAGCTTCCATATTCCATCACCAAATTTGTTGTTGAAGCCTTCATCATCTAACTTCCCAGTAGAGATCAAATTGAGGCGAATGTCGGGAACATGCCTCACATCTTTAAGCAACAATTTGCAGCCCAAATTTGTTTCCAAGCAAACATCACCCATACCAATAATCTTGGACAAACCTTCATTACCCATTCGAACAGAACCATAATCTCCTTCGGTGTAGGTAGTGAAGAAATCAACTCGAGAAGTCACATGAAAAGAAGCACCGGAATCAATCACCCAATTGCTCTCTTGGCCCACAAAATTGATACAATCATCTTCACAAACGACCATGAGATCATCGGTGGTAACTGCTGTTGTGTTTTCTTGCTTCTTACCCACATTTTTGTCACGCCTTTTCTCTTTATTCTTGAGCTTTCGGCATTCTCGCTTCATGTGCCCTTTCTCATGGCAATAATAACACTCAACGTCTTTCTTTGAAAAAGAACCATCTTTTGATTTGTTACTATCACCCTCAATGGGTCCATACAAATCTTTACAAAATAATAGGTCATCTATTTTAGTTTGCCAAGTTACCCAATTGCTTCCATTGAAGCTAGACATACGACCCACATTCCCCTCCATTGATTTACACAAATAAATAAACCCCAAATAAACCGTAAGCTCTGATACCAGTTGTTAGGGAAAATCGATGAATCCCCACAAGTAAATCAATCAATGGGAATAAAAACTAATGCGGAAAAATTAAATCAAAGGCAACACAAGAATTTTTACGTGGTTCCCTCAATGTGAGGTACGTCCACGGGATCGAAATCCGATTCCACTATCAACCAAATAAGTTTTCAAACGATTACAAACGAGACACTAATGGTCTCACAAAACCACCCTTAGGTGAATTCCAATAATCACAAATAAACAAGAGGAAAGACCTCACCAAATAGAAGAACCAAAATCTTCAGAACCAAAGTTGAAGACGACCCAAAATAACGAACCCAAATCAACACCAATGGCTGCCGAAACCAATCCACTACTGTGTCTTCGAACCAAAAAACACCAAGAGTTGATTAATTGACACGAACTCCAAAAAACGTATAGCAGCCG
This sequence comes from Camellia granthamiana, assembly GCA_036172215.1. Taxonomy (NCBI): domain Eukaryota; kingdom Viridiplantae; phylum Streptophyta; class Magnoliopsida; order Ericales; family Theaceae; genus Camellia; species Camellia granthamiana. The sequence goes on along the minus strand of CM069903.1, from coordinate 29,097,866 downwards.
CCGTCCTTGCTTGTGTGTTCATTGAACCGAAAATAATATATATATTAGATATATATATTATTAAACCTTGCTTTTCTTGTGTGTTGGACCAAAAATAATACACCACACATATTGTATTGTAAATCTAGGGTTTTGTAATCAAACCCTAAGTTGTTTCCAAATTGGATTGGGCCTCCACAAATATAATATATAAAAATATATTATACTAAACCAAGTTAAATTAAACTCTTTTTCAAAAACCAATTGGGTCCCACACTCCAATAAGGAGGTATACCCAACAGTTAGGTATGTAGTGAGATTTGTTTTGTAGAAAATGAAACGTGATAATACAAAAATATTTATAATTTTTTTTATTGGGATGAGGCACTGTTATTTTTATTTTTGAGTGTCAGTGAAGCCACCCAACCTTGATATTCATTTATTTATTTACTGTTGGATTGCTTGAATGCTTGCACGAGTGTGAAAAAGGGTCGTTGCGTCGGTGGTAAATGGAGATTTGAGAAGCAAGAGACAGACAATCTGAAAAGAAACGAGTCTGCTAGTGGCTATTGGTTTGTTCTATTCCGGTAAACAAGTACAAGATTCAGACTCTGGTGGTGGTGCTGCTGGTGAAGAATATCATGTTCAAATTAAAGACAGCCTGTGACGACGAGGACTGGGACCATTTTCATGGGTTTCTATCCTCTATTGTCCACTGTTTTAGGGGCTCTTTGCTGCATGTTATACCAGGTTTTTTATTTTTTATTTTAACTTTGTGTCAAAATTGATTGGTATAACTTCTTATCATAATTTATTGGACATAAATAACTTAAGAAAAAATTAGTGAAATATCCTCTTTACTTTTATGTAGTAGGAGAGGTTTAAGATGATTTTTTTTTTTTAGTTAAGATCCTTCAATATTTTCACAGAGAAAATTTGATTCAGAGAAATTTTGGCCCCGACTTAAAGAAATTTCAAAATTTCTCTGAATCAGGGTGAAATTTTTCTGAGTGGGGCAAAATTTCTCTAAGTCGAATTTTCTCTGTAGAAATGTTAAGAGATCTTAACTACTATCAAAATATTGTATGTCCTTTATTTTATAAAATCTTAATATTAGGAATCCTAAAAAAAATTCTCCATAACTTAATAAAGTTAAAAAAAGTTAATAATCTAAAAAATAGGATATATGTGTTTTGATATGTATGTTCTAATTACCAAGTTTTAATTTACAATAGGGTAATGTTAGAGATACTAAATTTTTTATCAAATAAATGATTAAATGTTTAACATGAGTGTAGAATCTACATCCATGTGAGAAATTTGATCATTTATTTAATAGAAAATTTAAAATTTATAACATTTTCCTTTACAATATATTACACCAAACAAGTTCTTAATGTACTTTCACTCCCATGGTGTGGTGGAATATAAAGACACAAGACTCATGTAATATTGTCCAAAAAAAAAAAAAAACTCATGTAATATGATCCTATATTTTTAATTAGAATAAAAGATTGCTGATTTGAGGATGAGTTATTTAATGGAAATGGCTTCTCCCTAAGTCGAGACAAGTCCATTTGATCCGGTTGCAACATGGTCTTATCATTAATTATTTGTGATCATCTTGGAATGAATGTTAAAGTCTATTATTCAATTATGATTAAAAATGTACTATTGAAAAGTACTGGCGGTGCTGTGCAGTGCCTATAAAGGAACCATTAATGTTTTCTACAATGAAGAAACCCGCAAGCCTCAATTCTTACCTCCTGTTGGAGACTTCACGTTACAAAGGTGACTCTTGGAATTAGATTTTAAAAAGTTAAAAGTCCCAAAGGTCACTTACAAAAGAGCTACTCAGGTTTTATTTTATTTTATTTTTTATAACATTTAAAAAAAAATTAAGACTAATGCTTGGGGCTTATACAAACCCAGGCTCGAATGTCTTGAACTTTATTTTCCTTTCTATTTGTTGGGTTGTATTGGTTTGGTTATTGTTGTTGTTTTTTTATTTTTTGAAAGGTGGTTTATATGTAGGGATGTGTCAAAAAATTAAACATTTCGCGCCAATTCAACCTGTATGATTTAATAATGTGAGTGAGTTGGGTTGGACTGGTTGGGTGATAAAATTGATTGATCAGTTAGACTGCTGGTTAAAATTTGTTAATTCCATATAGCATTTTTTTCTACATACACAATACCAAAGCCATTTTAATTTCCTCTGAGTCTTCCTGATTTGAAATAAAAACATAGTAAGGACTCGTACAAAATTATATGAAATTAATAAATTTTAACTAGTAGCCTAACTGATCAGTTAATTTTATCACTCAACCAGTCCAATCCAACTCATTCACCTTATTAAACCACATAGGTTGAGTTGGTGAGGGATGTCTAATTTTTTAGAAAAATGTTTGGGAGCTCTAAATTGGGAGCACTAAAGGAGCTCTAGAGAGTAGGTCCCACTGATTGATGTGATGTTTTGGCCTTAAGTTTTTTTTTCTTTTTTTTTTTTGAATTTCCACCTTATTAGTGGTCTATTAGTGCTCCCTATCATTGTTGAATTTTTTAACATACCCTTACACATAACCATCATTCAAAAAAAAAAAAGAAACAATTCGAAGCATTCAAGCTTCAATTTGTCGAGGCCCCTAGCACTGCTCAAAAGTTAATTATTGGCTTATTTAGATTATATTATTTTTTATTTTTTTATACGCTTTTTCGTAATAAATAAAAAAATCAATTTATAAATCATATTCAAAATAATCCTTAATAATCATGTAATTTGAACTCTCACCCTTGAAGCTAACACAAGGTACGATTCACACAAATTTAAAAAATTTGTCCTACTAACTATATTTACTGTCGAACAAACCCCACTACCGACTCCCGCACCTTTCGAGGCTTCGTTTGAAAAGTTGAATTGATTTTTTGATTTTTTAACCATTTCATGTTAAAAAATTTATTTTGGTTGATTTTTTTAATTTTGTAAAAAAATAAAATAATTATAATTTAAATATGATATTTTATTTTATTTTATATTTTTATGACTAATTTAACCAAGAAGCCTGCGGATCACCAAGTCCTAGTAACATGGATAGAGACCATTAAAAGTGGTACTCTAAAACAATCGCTAAAAATATGACATTCACTTTTAAAAAAAAAAAAGAAAAAAAAGAAAGCAGACACAATAATATTGTGATATTAGTTGAAATTCACTGCCATATCATTAGTAGTGACAATAATTAATCCACCCAAACACCCCTGGTGTCAGACTGTCAGTGTGTGTGAGTAAGTAATCTATGAAAACAATCTGTACTCATGTGAGTTAAACAGTAAAAACTCCAGTGGACTTGTCATAACTGATGCCAACGACAAATTATGGTGAAATCTCTCATTAACTCAACTTCAATCTTGTATTGTTGAACTAGGGGATTGTTTGGAAAATGGGAAAATAGTTGAAAAGTTAAAAAATTAATATTAAAAATTAATTTTTATCTTTATTTTTTTATGTCTTTTTATAAATAATAAAAAATAATAATTAAAATAGTAAATTTCCAAACGAATCTTAAATTTCTTGTTAAATTATAAGATAAATGTGTAAAAAAAATATTTTCAAATATGTGAAAAAAATAATAAAGTATAAATATTTTGTCATTTTGTATTATTTTTTAACGACCATAATCAAACCTTATGAAGGATTAATTTCACTTTTACCTCTCAATTATCTTCATTTTTTTCTTATTTCATCCCTAAATAATTAATTTCATCAATTTAGTCATTCACATAATATTTTTTTCTTATATAAATAGAAAAGATAGTATTATCATATCTTTTATAATTAAATTTATACTATCTCATTGATTATTCTTATATTTGCACACTATTTATATTAATTATTTTTATTTTAATCTTAGGTATCATTTGTCAATTATATATTTTAGTCAAAATGTTATTATAAGTTGTTATATCACTATTTTCATTTTTTCACATATCTTTTCATTAGAAATTAAAAAATTATTAAAACAACTTATTTTCAAATGAGACGTTATTAAAAGAAAAATTTATATAATTATATCAAATTTATGTAAAGTTTTTTAAATCTAATGATATTAGATGATTATGATTTACCTCGGAATATATTATTAGTAGGTCCCTGATCGACCTTGAGAAGCGTGCCGAGGGAACAATGAGGGCGCACCAAAGAGTAAGTAGCAAAGAACCCCACTTCTGAATTTGGGTGGTTGTAGTTCTGACACATGTCATGTGACTGTGGGGGCTTCCATTGGAGTTTTTTGTGCATCAATTTTGTGTTAAAAAGCAAATAATGACTTTACAACCCAAACAATCCCCAACTTTTATGAGGGGGAGATAAGATACATGGTTCATGCACCTTTACCCGATTATTAATCCCTTTAATCGGTGCCCTCCAAATTGTGGACCCAAATCTAAATTTAATGATCAAAATCTCAACCGTCAAACTCATCAGCGGTATTAGATCCGATTGTTGATGTTCTTTCTTGGTCAAGTCTTTCAAACTTATCACCTAATGCGGTCACTCTTTTTTGTGGAAAGTTAAATGATAAAAACAGAAAAGAAAGGTGTCAGATTATTGTGAATATTTATTTTTTTATTTAAAAAATATTATGCACTAAAAAAATATATTTAAAGTGCTTAAAATTAGTGCTCATTTGGTTAATAATTTGAGACTAAAAAAAGTATAAAAAGATAAAATAAGTCATATAAGTTAATAACACAAAATATCACTTTTCGTCCATAATCAGTACATTTTTTCTCTCATAAAAGTAAAAAAAATTTCAAAATAAAAACCAAACGAGATTAAAAAAAGCTAGGCTAAAAATGTCTCAAATAAAAAAGTTGGCTATATTAGGGGTTGATTGGTTTTTGAGTTGGGTTAAAAAATTACAAAAAGACAAAAAAAGTCAAAAAATCACAAAAAGCCAAAAATCATAAAAGGACAAAAAAAATCCACAATTCCAAAGCTAAAAAGTTCAAAAAGCCAATTAAGAATACCAAACGAACAAAAAAGTCTCCGGTTAAAAAAATCAAAAAGTCAAAAAATCAACTAAAAAAGTTATTGCCAAACGAAGGCTTAGCCAATGCCAAACGATACCTTAAAATATAATATCAATTTTAATTAAATGTAACGTGAAATAATTAGAATAATGTGATTTATTCATTTCGAATTCTATACATTTTCTAAATAATTTTTGGAGAAGGATCCGACTGTGCAGTCTTGCCTCGTGGACTTGTTACGAGTCTTCTTGCTTTTATTATGTAGAAAGAATTATTTAATAGTGAGACAGAGAAAAAAAATTATACAAATATAATTGGTGGAACTCATTTTATGATGGAACGAGACTCAAATTTTGTGGAGGGTGCAAAGCCCTCCATGTCAGTGTAGTTTTCTTTTTTCAGTCTCACTGTTGAGTTATTCCTCCTATGATTTATTTTTAAGATTATGTGCATATATTATGTATAAAAAAATAATTAATTTAATAATTATAAATACATCATTTCATCATATTAAATTTATATGTAAAAAAAATAGACAATAAATATGTGTTTAAAAATAAATGATTTTTTTCTAGACAAATCTGATAAGTCATGTAATTATTATTATTAGATCAATTAATTTTTTTATGCATAATTTACGTAAAATAATAGAACCTACTGGCCGGACTGCACAGTTGTAAACTGGAGAGAAGATTTTCTCTAGTTATATACAATACAGAGAGGGGTGGGGGGTAGCCCAGCATAGTGATGGTATGGATCAAAGAGTAATGTTAAGAATTATGAAAAATATATTATGAAAATAATCATGAAAAATTTTTCACCTTTACAATACACACACAATAAAACACCACACACTAATCAAAAGATAAAAAATTTTCATAATACATTTCATAATATTATATTTTCATGATACCTAATATTATTCTGGATCAAATATCATGAATTCTCCATTGAGGAGTTGAAACAACTTTGCAACTGTAATTGTCAAAGAGTGAAAGAATAAATAGTTGGTATTGAGATGATATACTATGATGCTTTTTGTTTTGGCCATTTCTTTTATCGATGTGTTATAATGTATTACATTTGATATCATCAATTAAAAAAAAAAATTTACTGATAAAAAAAAAAGGGGGGGGGGGGGGGAAACAAATAAATATATAATAAAATATTTATTTATTTATTTATTTTGGTTGAAAGGAAAATGTACGAAGAATTTAGCACAGTACACAAAATTATATAATATTGGTCACAACTTGTTATATAATATAGTCTTCCACTGACATATTCCTATACAGGTTTGTTTGTGATAAAACCCTAACTCTTCAATCCCTCTTCTCTTTGGCTTCCCCATCCTTCCTCTGTTCCCCAGTTCTTCAACTCTCTCTCTCTCTCTCAAAAGAGTGAGAATTCATGGATGTTGAACTGATGATGATGCAGCTGGAAAATCTCCCTGAACTCTATGGTCCTTACAGCAGCAACACTTCTCAATCGCCTGAACTCGAATTATCCGGCGGAAGCCCCACCGCCACCAGCAGTGAAACCACCACCACAAAACCACCCCTCTTCCAAAACCCATCTCTAAACTCTCCATTCTTAACCAACCCAGTTGAAGAGTCAAGTCCTCCAAGATTCAGAATCACTCAAAGAAACTCAAACTCCATGGAAGCGATGAGAGAGATGATATTTCGGATGGCAGTGATGCAGCCAATTCAGATAGACCCGGAAGCAGTGAAGCCACCGAAGAGGAGGAACGTGAAGATATCGAAGGATCCGCAGAGCGTGGCGGCGAGGCACCGGAGGGAGAGGATAAGCGAGAGGATGAGGATACTGCAGAGATTGGTTCCGGGAGGGGCTAAAATGGACACGGCTTCGATGTTGGATGAAGCTATTCATTATGTGAAGTTCTTGAAGAAGCAAGTGCAGTGTTTGGAACAAGCTGGCGGGGTTAATAATAACTGTAACAATTACAATAACAGTGTGAGTGTTGGGTTCCAGACAAGGCCGATGCTGCCAAATGTGAATTATTTGAAAGCTTGCCACCCCTCTCCTTCTTCTCATATGTTTTAAGCTCAGAGAGAGAGAGAGAGAGAGAGAGAGGAGGGGGACCGGGGGAGGTAATGTTTTTTTGTAAATGGGCTATGCAGTCTTGATGATTATGCAGCTTTGTAAAGGAAGGGTTTTTTTTATCTGTTATATTTTGATGTCCAATTGATTTGTTTTAGTCCCCTCTCTCTAGCAAAATTTTGTTTTTTTCCCTCTTATAGCTGAAACATTGAAACATACACCAAGAATTTTGTTGAAATAGTAATTTTTTCGACACTTGGTAAGAGCATCATATAATGGTTATTTTATTTTATTTTATTTTTGTCAAAAGATAAGATATGAAAATAAAGAAAAGTTTCAAATTTATTAGTAAATATGAGAAATGGGAAAGGAGAAGAGGAGACGTTGAAAATAAAATAAGTATGATTAAATCATTTATTTTATTTCTTTGTTATTGAAAAATATTATTCCTGGCATTATTGGTTAGCATTATTATTTCTAGCATTATTAAATCATTTATTTTATTTCTTTGTTATTGTAAATGTTTCAAACTTAGGAGGGAAGCTCTATATCAACTCTAAAATTTTGTCAAAATTTTGATGCATCAATTGATGTTTTCTCAGTTACTAAATTGTAAATCGAGTTTCTTAAAATCAGGTAGAAAGATTTTATATATTTCTATTAGCCTCATATTACCTTTGTATATTTCTATTAGCAATACTAAAAACTCGGAGAAAAAAACCAATGGCTTACATTTATTGTAAGGGTGATCCATATTTCACTGACTTTATGTTTACATCACATACACAATTTCGGAGTAAGATTTGGAATAAATTTTCATGATTCATTAGCATTTTTATATTTCTATCTTTTATAATGTGGATTAATTATTTACTATTTTTAAATTTGTTTTGAAAAACTTCTGGTCTTGCTTTTTATTCCTTTGGTTGTTTCCAGCTTACTCAACCCTTTAATACAAGTTCATGTGAAAATTTATTTGAGATGTGATTTTATAGGATAATTATTCTATAAGCCCAAAATTCGAACACAAAATTAAACTCAACTAATTTATTTGTAATGAGACCTGCACATTTGGTAAGATCCACTTCAAATAACAGGAATGAGTCCGATTTTATGTTTAGATTCTCTACACTAAATTTTTTGCTCTACAATAATAATGTATTTACGTGGTGCTACCATCTAGCATTTTCTATCTTCTTATTATTCCTTCCTTTCACGTTTCTCCTGTTTCGAAGAATCACTACGTGGCATGGATAGCAATTTCAATTTGGAATAAAGTTAAATACAATTAGACAAAAAAATGTTTTAATAACTGTTAAGCACTCAACATTCTCGCGTATGTTAGAGAGTTTAAGTTAATTGTTCAAATTCGCTAAATACACAGAGGGGGAGATTTCTCTCCGATCCTTTAAAAGAACTAAATCGTCCGATCAAGTCTATAGAGTCACTCCAGATTCTAATTTGAAAATTCAATTCGTTGATGTTTAGGTGTTTGTGTGAGAATCATCTATAAAAAAATATAGTAATCTAATAATTGCAATAATATGATTTTATCATTTTTTTTATCTAAAAAAATAGATTGCTTATTTTCAAAATCACTTGTTTATTTTTTTTAAAATACAATATGATAAAATCATGTAATTACGATTATTTAATCAATTAATTATTTATTAATAATCTATACACACAAATATTGTAAATAAATGTTAATGACAAATATATATATAGTAAGCACAATGAGAATTGAACCCTAGATTATATCTTTATTACTAGAGCGGCAACAACGTATGTACTTTTAAATCAAAATTTATATTTTACAAATTTAAAAACATGAGTAAACACAGGCCCACTAGTACATATATATAGAGAGATGCATGCATATAGACTTGTTAGTAAAAATATTATTTTTTTGGCCTTCTTTTACTGATGTGTTCTGTATATAGTCTTTATACTCTATTTTGCATTAATAATTTTTATTATTCTCTATTGAAAGCAGTACTCACATAACAATGGAACAATAGTTCCTTCTTCTGCCAAATATAAACTAGTAAGGTAAGGGTGCAATTGAAATTCATGCAGTGCTTAGGGCTTTGTTTTAGATCTAAACAAAGAAGTGATTAATCATGCGAAGCAAGATGCTTTCAATAAATGCAATTTCAGCGGCCCTTTTCAAATGATTACTACAATGTTAAAGCCCTTCGTCCCCAAAATTATTTTCTTCACCTGACATGTGTGTGAATGATATAATATAGATTCCATTAAAAGTGCAAGAAAAATGGTATTCTGGCCAATTTTTTATATCATCTTGTTTTATCACAATGATATGACAGTATCATTTGTATAATTGAAGATATTTTAATGGATTATTTATTATGAAGTGATAGGCTCAAAATTGAGCCAAATAATAATGATAGGTTCTACTCTTCCGGGGATTAGTCATAGAAAAATGTTTTGTGGCCCTAATGGCCCTAATTTCCTTTTTGGGTAAGTTTGTTTTTTTTTTTTTTTTTTTTTTTTACCTGATATGGAAATTAGGGCCATTAGGGCCACAGTTTTTTGAGCTACCAACCAAAGCCCTTAGTCATAAGGGTGACAACACATATGATTAGTAAAATGAAATGTTTGGGCGAATCGTACTCAGTGTTAGGAGTGTAGACTTGAGTCTTCGCCTATGTATGAATTCGTGACTTACTGCTATATGATTGAGTGACCTTATTATGTAGCAACCACCTAAGAGTAACCTCTGGAGCCTCAGCTCTTTATAGGGTCTAGCCCTAGAGGTTACTCCTCTGTAATTAGGCTTTTTACTATAATTCAAAAGTTAGATATATTTTTGTAAATGGAATGATATGATAGTCTATTAGAATATTTAAAACAGATCTCTCCTTTTTTATCATGTTTTCTCTAATTATCTTTTTTGGAGAATTCTATTATATACACCTTCATACCGTATACACTATTAATTATGTCATTTTTTTTTAGTTATAATCAATTTTTTTTTTTTAGTTATGATATTATTTTGAGATATTGGCTTTTTTTTTAAAAAAAAAAGTTATAACTCAATAAATATGAAATTATGTCATTTTTTTCTATAATTATTAGGTGCATTTAGTACACATTTTTTTTTAAAATGTGGATGATAGCCTTTCCCATCTTTTTTACACTGTTTTATTCATACATTATGTGACTATTTTCCCCATCACTCTCCCTAAAATTTCGTAAGCATTTGGTCAAATTTTGTGAATTGTGTTGCAGGGAGGGAAGAACCAACAAACCAAATTATTTGGGAATCAGATTTTTTTCTCTAAAAGGTCAAAAAAAAATAAAATAATTAGAGCACAGAGCCGGGTTACCTCTACTCCACATGGTAAGGCATTTGTTTGGGGGGACTGGGCTTATTTCAACATTCAAACTCTAATATTGACCAGCCCAAAAATTAAAAAAATAAAAAAATTCCAGCCATTCTGAAAGTTGAAAAAGCTCCAAGTCATCAATGACTAGCCTAAGAGCAAGTTGTCAAGATAATCAGCTAGTCCCCTCCCTCTCTCTCTCTCTCCCTTCTCACCTAGTTACGACTTCGTTTCAGAACAGATTATATTAATAATTTTTTAATTTTTATTTTTATTTTCTATAAAAAAATATGTAAAAAAATAAAAAGAATGATATGACAATTTATAATATTTTTTGATTTTTTCGCTAAAATATCTAAAACCTATTTTGGCAATTAAAAAAAAAACCAATTTATTGACTTATTTAGATCGCATCACCTCTTTACTTTTCTTTTTTTTTTTGTACGTTTTTTCAACCAAAAATAAATAAATAAATAAATAAATAAACTTTTTTTTCTACTTTTCAAAATAGGCCTTAGTCCCCAAACTCAAGCTACTCTTTGACTTTTTTAACAAGCAACAAATTCACATTGAAAAGTAATAGGACACAAAATTAATTCAGAAAAATGCCTAAACAACATATTCAATGGTTGAGATTAATTTCATATCTAAATTTCACTATAAAAAATAGATCTCAGTCACACACTAATTTTCTAGTTTCCATTCACATTTTGTCCCGGTGTTATTGTTGGGATCTCTTGGTGTTTTGTGTGTGAATATTTAGGATGAAAGAATTGATCCCACACAACCAATTGACAGTGTGGTCAAATTTTAAGAGGTGAATTAATGATTAAAATTTTTATTATTACTCACTCTTTTATGAAACACAATTACGTAAACTAAAAAAATAGGATTTTCTGTACCTGTTTAATAGTTTGGGGTGCTCTTTTTTTTCTTTTTTCTTCCTGTCATTGTCATCTCTGAAATTGTCAATTCCAAATATTGAACTTGTTAGGACAAAAATAGAGAAAGTGAAAGCTACGTTACAAAAGCAGGTAACATTCAGTTTTGGCTGGATGGTTGGTTTCTACTTTAGTTTGGATAAAATGATGATGATGAGTTCAGTGAAAATGATTTAATTTCCCCTCTCGTGTTGGGTGTAGTTAATAATGAATGAAAATGAACATGCTAGAATGTTAAAAATTTAATAGGATTGTTCTTTTAGATAGGAGCACAGTGTAATTAAGCCATCTGAAATCTGAGTTAGTGAAATGTGGAAATAAGAGTATAGACATGCATAGACTTCAAAGGATCCAAGTCAGTCCCTTATAACTTAGCTGTACTCTGTTAGCTAGTTTCAGACATGTTTGGGCTCCATTAAAACAAAATAATCAAAACAATGTGAAGTCAAGACTGCTTCTTCTTTTCCTTTTTTTTCTTCTTCAAAACAATAATATATATATATGTACATTGTGAGAGAAAAGGGTGGGGGTGGGGGGGAAGGTGGGTAGGTTGCACCCCAACGCAGGATCTAATGACAAGAGTGTTCATGTTTGAAGGATCATGCCTCACTAAAAGCCAATATAAAATTATCTCATTCAATCAAATCCAAAGTGAATTAGTGCATGAAAAATGCCTCAGACCCCCAGTGGGGGTCACTGGGGGTCATGGCTGCTGCCTTCTCATTGGCCAAAAAAATAAACTGTTTTTTTTTTTTTTTTTTTTTGAATTTCAGCCAACCCCAGTGCGCCACGTCACTGGGGGTCTGTAGCAAAACCGTTAATGCATATATATAACTAAAGGGGGAAAAAAAAATGGTCGAACATATATATATAACTAAACGACCCATGTGAGAGATCTACCAAGGCCCCAACGTTCCCATATACTGGCTTTGATTATTAGAATTGTAATTGAGAACTGTAATTAGAAATGTAATTGAGAAAGTTTAAGAGAAAGTTGTAATTGTAAGGAGTTATATAAGGTCATCTATACTATAATATCAAATTGGTGAAACTGTAAGGAGTTATATAATGTCATCTATACTATAATATCAAATTGGTGAAATTGTGTTAGTAGATATTTTAATATTATAATGTGTTATTGGTTTGATTTGTTTTCTTTTCTTCCAAGTTAATCCTTTTCTTGGTGACCAAGAATCCTTCAAGCAACTTCCTATACTTTTCCTCTAAGAATCCTCAAAGTCAAGTCTTCTTCTCCTCCAAGAATCTTGTCCACTAAGCTTCCTCTTCTCCAAGACACTTGCCCACCAAGTTTCCTCTCCTATAAATTGAGCCTTTCACCTCTCTTATTGGTAGCTCAAATTTCTTATTTGTGAGATTATCAGGCAAATAAAAAAGGATGTATGTGTAAAGCTTTGGATTTAACCAATTGTGCAGTATTGGTTAACCATACGACTTAGTTGGGCTGTGGTATTGTGTAGGAGACAAGTCAAGGTTTTTTCTGCTGCACCGGTATGAGGCTTTGCCTAACCGCAGAGGGCTTGAATCTCTTTAAAGATAGCGAATTTCTCTCGCCTTAACCTTTGCAATAGTTATTGTAATTTTTATTATTTGTATTTTCTAGTGTTTTATTTGTAATGATCACTATTTTTTATTTTCTAAAATATTTATTTGTTTCATAAGTGCAGTTATGCCATACAATTTCAATGTAGATTTCACAATCACTAGTTTGAGAATTATGAGTGAGAATAAATATGAGTTTTTTGTAATAGAATAAATATGAGTTTTAATATTGGCCCATATATATTGTATTGGTCAATACATATGAAGACATTTTATTGTTAACATATTATTTTGATGCTGTTATCTAAAGTTATGAACAGAAATAAATAAAGTAGGAGGAGAAAATATAGATGGTCAAATAGAGACCCATGTGGGAGATCCCACTAAGGCTCCAACATACCCATATAGAGGCTTTGATTATTAGATCTATACAATATATCAATAATCATATAGAAGAAGAATTTAGGACACAGACCTCTCTCATATCCACCTCCCCCTTCTAAATGCATTGTATTTTGTCTCTGACACAATTCTATCGTTTTATCTTCAATCTATTTAATTATGTCCTCACTCCTCACTCCTCACTCCTCCTCCTGATAAGATAAGTTCTCTCATGTATTCTGTGACAGACAGAACAAGAGTATATACTAGTTTACATATGCATTTCTAATTGTAGCTTCCCTTTCCTTCTTTCATGAATCATATATATAATTCATGTCAAGCAATTACTGCTCCATCTGTGAACGGCCAACCAACCTGAAAAATGGAGAAAAAAAATGCTCAAGACTTATTGCAGTGGTAAAATGGTTGAATGATTTAATTCTTTTTTTATTTTTATAAATTTTTTTTTCTTCTTCTAGTAAAGAGAAAGTAGCAGAATTATCATGATGTAAGCATAATGTATGAGTGTGCCAAAGAGTTATATTAAAAAATAGGACTGTAAGATTGAAATGGAAGAATTACTGTAACAAATCTAGATTTAGGAACATATCAGTTCAGTGTAGATTTATAAAAATATTTTTAAATTAGTGATAAACTTTACATATATTAAAATATGAAGTCATAAGTTTTTTCATTAATTAGTAATTAATTTTTAAAAGTACCATAGAATTGTTATTATCCCTTAAGATTTTAGTGGCAAAAATTTAGAGATAGTTATTTTTTAGGGACGAAAAATTTTAGTTGCCAAAAGTGTTATATTTTTAGCGACGAAATTAGATATTTAGTGATGAATTACTAATCTTTTTGGGACAAAAAATTGTCTAAAAAAAAAAATGTAGCACCAAATTAGTTTATACTTAAAAGTGTATTTATTTGTGATATTTTCAAAATTTTATTCGCAATTTTTTTTGACTTTTTCGGGAGACCTTTCATGATTATCTTTATAACAACATGAAGCAGTCCTTAAATACTTTTTACAATAAAATTTTTATTTTTAAAAACAAAAAACTAATATTTGAAATTCTTATATCTTGTAGTGAATGTTCATTAAACAATATCATATATATATATGCATTTGAATAGATTGGATATTTTTTAATACTATATGTTATAAATATAGTATATAAAAAAGGGTGGTTGTTGGTTGGATTGGATGTTGGAAGTAGTACCTCGTGGCTTGGGGCAGGTTGTGGATGCATCATGCATGATTGATATATCTTCAAAACATTTCCACCCTTTGTCCCTTTTGCAAGGTGGGATGTATTCGGATTGTGAAATTTTATTTTTACGAAAAAGTTATACAAAAAAATAAAATAACAATTATATGAACAAGTTATTTTTATAGTTTTATGGGTATTTTATTTCAAAGTGAAAGAGTCAATATTAATTATATCATATTTTACAAAAATTCTATATGAATTTTTTATTTATATACCATCACATTCAATGCGATGTAAGCACCAAGAAAAATACACTACAACAAGCCTATTTGTTTAGACCAAGTATAACATGAGATAAAAACTCATGCTCTTCTTATGAACTCTTTTTTTAATCGATTTTTTTAAACAATGAAATATCACATGCACTACTTAAAAACAAGTTCACATATTTTGATCAAATACACTTGTTGGAATATGATCAAATTGGGTCAACAGAGAGGGTGGACCTATCTTTATGTTTTGGGCTAATTCCCGTTACTCAAATTTCCAGGCCTAGTTTGTCGATAATAGGCTCAATATTGGGCTTAAAATTGATCCAAGGCCGGTCCAACAAACTCATTTGGGCTGGATTTGGGCAAAGTTTTCAACCCACCCGACTAAATTCGCATACTCCGATCAACTTCTCACTTTTGAACGCTCGTATTAAAATATGAAGAAAAATAAATAAATAAAATGAATCCATTATTCATTATATGACATCGCCATGTTTGATTCACAAGGCTAGTAGTGAAAATATTAATAATCCTATCAAATTAATGGGGTATTCACTGTTCAATTGAATTAGTAGAATAAATTATTTCCTTATCTATTGTTTGATTTGTATTGGATAAGAAAATATATAAATGTAGGATTACAATTATATTTATCTTCTTTTCCAATCTCATCCTCAATCAGTATTTCTTCAACAATCTTTACTTTATCAAAAAAAATTTATAAATGTGGTTTTGAAAAAAATTATAAATAAATAAATAAAAGCAAAATAAATATACAAAATACAAAGGTCATGTTTGGTTTGTTTTTAAATTTTTTTTAAATATAAATTAATTTGAGAAAATAAATATCAAAAAATGTTTTTAAATTTTTAAAAATTATTTTTAGCCTTCTAAAATATAAAATTATATAAAGATATTAAGTGTTTTAATTTTTAGTCAAAGGTAAAAGAGTCTTTTTATTTTATTTTCTAGCTCATGATATATAATCTCACCCCTATCTCATTACTAATAATCTTACAAATTTGTAGGATTAATTATCTATTAGATTAATAAACTTGAAACAAAATTTCAAAACAAAATAGTATTATTAGGCCCACAAATTAATGATCTTAATTCCATACTCTAATCCTGTCAATCAAACAGTCCAAAGTTTTTTGCCATTTAAATCATTTTTTTAGGGCCT
This sequence comes from Camellia granthamiana, assembly GCA_036172215.1. Classification (NCBI taxonomy): domain Eukaryota; kingdom Viridiplantae; phylum Streptophyta; class Magnoliopsida; order Ericales; family Theaceae; genus Camellia; species Camellia granthamiana. Next base: position 29,081,885 of record CM069903.1, on the reverse strand, counting down.
AAAATTTATTTGACTCACATGTTTGGTTAAATTTTTAAAATTTGTTTTTTTGAATTCAAATTTTTTGAAAATTGAGTATTTTGCTTTTGTATTTTTTTATTTTTTTATTTTTAGAGATTTTTTTTTAATATTTTAAGTAAATTTTTAACTTTTTAAATGTACCTAACCTAAATATACCTAAAAGGTAAAAAATAATTTAAAAAATCAATAAATACACAAGAATATAAAATTGTATTTAATTTATATATATATTTGTAATTTTGGTATTTAGTGAATTTTTAAAATATTTTTTCACAAATATTTTACTTTTTAACTATATTTATATTAGGTGTATGTGAAAACTAAAAAAATTACTTAAAAATAGTAAAAAAAATATTAAAAAAATACTAAAAATAAAAAACTCAATCTTCAGGAAAGAGATTCAAACCAAACAATTATTTTTCATATGATTTTCTCTTTTTTTAGATGAAAATAATTTTTGAACACTTAAAATATGTATATATATATATATATTTGTGTTTATTTTTATCAAACTAGTTTATAATATTATTGTTTTAAAACAAAAAATAAAATAAAATCAGAAACAAGTTATCAAACCTCAACCAAACATAAAAACTTAAAATTGGACATTTTCTAGGGTTTATAACTGCTATGAGATAGCCACACACTGAGTTGAGATCCTCTCCTTAGTTTCTTTCCTTATCTCCCTACTTGCAATGGTGGAGATGCACTCTAAGATAATCCAACAGTTCAAATCTGGCTATTTTAATTTATTTAACTTTTTTTTTTTTAAATAGCCAAATCTAGACCGTTGGATCATCTTGAAATGCATCTTCACCATTGCAATGAGAGGATTTGAAGTCCCAAACACTGACTTGTTTGTATAAATATCTAAAATAATATGGGAATCATACCAAATGCCATGAATGCGATTTTGGAGCTCATAAGAAGCTTCATTATACCATACGTAGAGTGCCCAAATTGCGGAGAATGGTTTGTTCTTCAAATAGTGCGACTAATTGGATTGGTTAGAGCATCCACAGTGGAGCTGCCAAGGATAGTATTAGTGTTAGTTGTTAAGTTTTAGCTAGCAACTTTTGTTGTTTGGTGTTGCAGTGGAGCTGTTAACGTGTGTTTTAGTGGTGTGTGTTAGTGTCAGATGTTAATATGTTTGTTATTTGCAGCGAGCGTTTTAGCTAGCGAAGAGGAGCGTTTTTTTGGTCTTGCCGGTTGACCGGCCGGACGTTCGGCCGGTTGACCGGTCAACAGCAATTTTTTTATTTTTTTTACTTGTTGGGATTTTTTTTTTGACTTGAAATTTAATTTTGGACTTCAAATTTTTGATTAAACTAAATTATTTATTTATTTTATTTATTATACACACACACACACACATATATATATATATTTAAAACACACCTTAACACACCCCTTAACACATCCATTGCACCACCACTCACTCTCTAAAATCAATAAACTCTTAACACATCTTAACAAATATTTTTAGACCCCACTTTTATTATTTTTTATCATATAACACACCTTAATATACTTTTCTAGCCATCCCATTGTAGATGCCCTTATTCCCAGTTTGGGACCCCCTCATTTATATCCCCTAGTTCACGGCACAAAGAAGCATATTGATTAGAACCCATTTGAAACTGGCTTATACATTTTTGAAAAATGTGCGACTTTTATTGAGAAAATTATTCAATTGTTTTAAAACATATATTACAACCGGGTTATGTTTGGTAGAGCTTTGTAACTATGATTTGAGAGTATAAGTTATATTTGAGTTTGTGAGTTTTGAAATTATGATTTAAATGTGAAAAATTTGTTTGGTGAAAGAGTTTTGAAAATAGTTTTGAAAAGAGTTGAATTGAGTGGGGAATTTTTGATATGACATTTGATATTTGATACAAAAATTTATAACTCATAACCAAACATACAAGTCAAAATTCTATCAAAGCACATAAATAATTTTTAAAAATTCAAAAAATATTTTTTTCGAATATATAAAAATTAACATATCAATTGTAAAAAAAAAAAAAAAAATTACACTGTTCCGGTCAATCGGTGGGACGACTGGTTAGGCCAAATTTCGAAATGTTTTTTTTTTTTTTAAAATCGCATTCTCAAACAGAATTTTCTATTGAATTTTATCTTGATTGTGGAAATATAATTTGAAAAGTGTGTCCAAACGTAAAAATAAAATGTGTGAATAAAAAACTATTTTCAAAATCGTTCCAAACAGAAACTTTACAGATCTCCGACCAGCTTTTTATTTTTATACAATTGCAAAAACTCAATTGCGCTTTTCTGTACGACTCGAGAACTATTATTTTAGTATTAAAAAAAAGAGCTCTGATTAGTGCCCGAAAAAGGGGCACTAATGCCCCGAAATTCCTTTTAAGGGAAGAAAAAAAAAAAAAAACAGTTATAAAAAAAAAGAAAAACAGTTACTAAAAAGGGAAATTAGGGGCATTAGGGGCACTTTTTTTAGTGCTAAAAAACATTTTCCTAAAAAAAATTCCCCTAATCTTTAACAGAATTACCATTTGTTTTTCATTCTCCACTGTCATTCAAGAAATAGTGTTTGGCTGGGCTCCATTCTGTTCTTCAAGCCAAGTCAATGATAAAAATAAAAATAAATAATAACATAAAATAGCTGTTAGAAAAATTTCACTTTGGTTTTCATTAATCAAATGATTTAAGAGGGATAAATTGAGTACAAATCTAATCTTTAACATTATTTGCATAAAATAGTTCTGGTTAGACTTACAATCCTAAGTTTTGTTTTTAGATGGTTACAATGTTAAGGTTTAACATAAGTCAATTTTAAATACTGAATCAGCAGTTTTAATTTTTGTGTTTTTTTGGAAACTAGATAATATTTTTAAAATGTCACTGTTAAATTTATTTACATTGGGATGATAGGGTTGGGTCTCAATTGATTAACTTATAATCAAATCAACAATTGAAATGCAACAATTTATGGAATCGGGCGTTAGCTTCTCTCTTTTCTTAAAGGGTGATGATTGAGACCCCCTTCAATCACCACCCCCACCACCCCCCACACATGTGGCGGGTGGTAATTGGAAGAGAAGGAAAAGGAAAAAAAAAAAAAGAAATAAAAGAGAAGAAAAAGTAGCCAATCAGGTAAAGAGGGGGTCAAGGGGGTGGAAAAAAAAGGGGTCCAAGTCATTATTGTTTCTTAAATACGTAGTGCTTAACATATACAAATTGGACCCCTTTCGGGTTCAGTCTCTAATGATGAACTATGAATTATAGTTTCAAGTAGGAATCTTCAAATTAGATGGAAATTGCCATCACATCTATCTCCAACTTTCTTGGCAATTCACCTTTGAGACGTCGCATGCAAGCATCCGTTACTTTGCCCTTTACTTGGAGTTTGAAAGGTCTGCAGCGCCTGATCCAACTTAGAGGAATGAGTTGAATCGGGAAGTAAATTCTACTTTTCCTCCTATCGCACTCCCTGTTAACCTAGGACTTTTGTCTATTTATCTCCAAGGTGTCTGCTCCCTCCTTTGAGTTTGCTTCTACTTCTCCCTTACATTATTAAAAATAAATTTCTAAGTAATATTTTAATTTTTTTTAACTATTTTACTCATTTATAGGGGGTTTAACACGAGAATTTACAGATATCTAAGGCCCTAAATTATTGAGCAGCAAAGTAAGACCCACCGACCCACCCACCCACCCACCCACATCCTTAGTGGGTCAGTCTAATAATGAGGAACACTATTTGGATATGATAGAAACAAGACTTATCGGATTGACTTTCCTCCTGTTTAGGATCGGATTGAAAAATGTTGTTGGACTTATGAGAGCCTATTGCGGGGTTATATTTTGATAATTTAAATCGTTCAATGTACACAATTCGTCGAATACTATATGCCTATAAAAATTTACATTGATCGGATATCGATAGTTACTTTATCGAAGTAGATTTCTGTCAACCGTTTCTTTTTTCACTATCCATTTTTTTTATACAAAATTGATTTGATCACGTAACTATCAATATCCGATTAATGTGATGTTTTACAAGTATATAGTATTCGACGAGTTCTACACATTGTACAGTTCAGATTATTAAAATAAAATCTGTGATAAGTCCATACGAATCCAACAATACCTTCCAACCAAACCCTTTCTTTATATCTCCAAATCTTTCTCCTAGATTTTTTTTTATTGTCCTTCTGATTTTTTCCAGTCACGTTTTAATCTTTAATAAGAGATGCTATAACCCTTAGTGAATGACTGAAGAAATGATCTAATGATGCCACATTGCCACCTCAGCAGCTGAGTCCCATTTGCAAGTGGGACTATTGTCTTCACCTCACAAACCGGTAAAAGTAGGGAAAATGTTGCCATTATATGGTGTTTACTCTTTTAAAAAATAATTTTTTCCCTGCAACATTTATTTATTTTTTTGGGCATTAAAATGAAACAATTTTTTTTTAGTATTAAACAATGTACATGTATAAATTTCTAATCTACTCTCATTTAGGTTTTATTTTGGTAACACGATTTTATTTTTATTTTTTTAGTATTCATGCTTAAATATCTAATATACTCTCATTTAGGTTTATTTTGATGAGATGAAAATTTAGTTAAAAAATTATTACAAAAAAATAATTATTTTCTATATTTTTTTGCACGGCTTTTTTTATAAAAAATTAAAAGACACTAAAAGTTAATTCTTAAAATAACCTTTGATTTGGGAATAGGTTATTTTAGTAAATTTTTAACTTTTTAATTAAAATATGATGTGAAAAAAATTAATATATTTAGAATATTTTTGTGCATGTTACAAAAAAATATGTAAAAAAATAGTGAGAATGAATTTTTTTGACTTTTTTATATATAATTATTTGATTTTTTAGACGTTTAAGTAACTATTTTGACTTTTTAACTATTTTTATAATAACTTTCCAAACTTGCCAAACTAAAAAATATGACCACTGTATCTGTATCATCCTTCCCTTATCTATAGAGGTGCACATTTACTTTAATAAATAAATAATAAAATTTTATTTATAAAAATTGAGAAATAAGATTAAGTTGGAATTAAATATTTTTATGAATAATTTCATACAATAAATATTAAGTCATGAAATTTAAGTTGTAAAAGAAAATTAGGAAAATTATATCCATGTTGTGTGTAATTTGTTTCTTGGATCAATATGATCTTTGTAACTCTAATTGATAATTTAATCCAATTAATGATATCTTTTTTAAAATTTGACGGATATCAAAAGGTGAAGTAAATTATTTACTAATAGCAATTGGCATACGCGATGCATGAATAATTTAAATAAGTAAAATAAAATAAAATATTTACTATATATTGTGTGTTACTCAAATGATGTAAGTCTTATTTAATAGGTCTAACGTTTAGTCTCATTCCCAATTCGTTGTTTTAATAATCAACTTTAATTGATTTTTTAGTTTTTACACAAACATATGTAAAAAAAAAATAAAGAGAAATTTTATTTTTTTTTTGGTAGTGATTTTTTTAACTTTTTGCCATTTATAAATGTACACTGTTTTATACTTTTAAAAAAAAAAAAAGTGTTCATTTTTTATGCCAAAAAAAAAATGTTTTAGGCAAATGATTATTTATTAAAAGAGTAAACACCAACATTTATTTCCTTTACTTTTACCGATTTGTCCGGTGAGACAGAACAACCCCTTACAAGTGGGACTCATCTACTTAGGTGATATCATTCGATCGTTCCTTCTGTCATTTGCTAGGAACATGATTCAAAACATTAATTTTGGTACTTTAATAAGGTATAATGACATGAAAAAAATAATAATAATAATAATGAAGACTAAAACATCACATTACAGTGGGACGAGTCCACTGTCAACTTATTAGAGCTGATTTTAAAACTCAAGAATTAAAGTTGTGGGGACATATTTTTTGAATGACAGCACGTGGCCAAAGGTGACGCTGAAGTGTCAACCGAGGTGTCACGTAGACTGGTCTTGGTACTGAGGTGATCTCGGCTAAGCCGAGGTTTACTGCGGAGATATCGGTATCCGAGATGAGCGAATAAGGGATAAGAGTCCTAGAATAGAGGAGGATTTCAGTCTGGATAAAGATAAAGCTCTTAGGGAATTTATTCCTATCTAACTGAGAGTCCAAGATGAGCATTGGGCCTAAGTCCATTGACGTTAAGCCTCTACAAGGATCAGGTTAGTGCTAGTTATAAAAGTAGGGCACCCTCATGGGTCTGAGGTAAGTTTTTTCTGGTGAGTTTAAGCACAATTTGCTATCTTTGAGAGATATTTGATTACTAACTTGAGTGTCAAAGTGCCCCCGGGTGAACAAACTACCGTCGAATTCTTATCTTTCTGTGACAGGTTGTTCGGACTTAATCTATTCTGCCGATGCTCTCCAGTTGAGTTCCCCGTTTGGTTGTGTGGTCAAAAATCAACACTCACAATTTGGCGCTGTCTGTGGGAATGTAAGGAGAATAGATAGCCAACAACGGGCAGAAAGAAAAGATCGGGAACGACAGTCCTGGTGAAATACTCATCTCGGCCAAGAGGGAGACGCACCGAAGAAAGCCAGCCGAGACGAGTATTACAACGAAAGCGACCTCTAGGTATGGAAAGATAGATGTCTAAGGAGGGACGGCGAGATAAAGGGAATAGCAAACAAGAGTCCAGACCTGCAATCGGTTGTCAATTTCATGATGCAGAATAACGTCATGCAACCGCCATTTCCATTGAAGGACCCAGCGATTCCAGCAGCCAAGAACGACGCCCCGAAAGGAGGGTAGAAAGAAATCCCAGCAGTCCCTCAGCATGACAAAGTGAAAGAAAGCTCACATCGGCCTTCATGGGATGCCAGGCGAGCAAAATCAATGAGAGGAGAGTCTCAAAGGACGCCTCGTACTAAGGGAACTTATGCCAAGGAACCTCGGCATGTTCAAGGGAGGGAACTTTGTTTTGACACGGTGAATGAAGAGAAATACAAGAGAACGCATAACGACATCAGGAGCAGCGCACCAAAGAGGCTGAAATTCGTCAACAGTTGAGCTCTTGGTCGAACTAAGGAGGATTTGAGGGACTACCTCCAGAGGAAGCGGCAGAATGTCGAGGTCACATCACCCGTTAAGCTGAGAACGCCATTCTCAATAGAGCTGGATAGGTTTGAGGCCCCAAAAAGGTTCCATATACTGAGGTTCCAAATATATGACGGTAAGTCAGATCCGAACTTTCACGTCGTCTTAGACTTGAACTCGATGGCCTTATATACTGGGAACGAACCGTTACTGTGCAAGGTGTTCCCCTCATCCTTTGGGAAAATTGCTTCAAATTGGTTTCACAAGTTGCCGAAAGGAACTGTGAAGAGTTAGGAAAGCCTAGCCGAGATGTTTGTGGCCAGGTTTGTCACGAACAAGTTGCAACCATTAAGGGTAGACTCCCTGATGGCTTTGAAAATTAGCGAGGGTGAAAGCCTTAGGGCTTATGCCAAATGATATTATGAAGTGTTCAACCGAATACCGAGATGTAACCAAGAGTTGGCGGTCATGTCTTTTAACGGCCTAGAGGATAACTGCATGCTTCGAAAGTCACTGGCAAAGACTCTGCCAAAGAGTATAGAGGAGTTCATGGCAAGGATCAAGAAATATGCCAGAGTAGAAGAGGATACACTGGGAGCAAAGGCACCAAAGCAGGAAAAGAGAAACGGCTCGCCGAAGCGAGGCCAAGGTAATATTGGATTTAATAGACAAGAAATAGGGCTGAGGGCTGCACGGGCAGTCACCACTGTGTTCCGAATCCCAGTTTATAAAGTTCCAGAAAGGATCAAGAACCAGTCATATTACAGCGTGCCGGAGAGGATCCCTGGCGAATTTATGGGGAGAAGTCTAGGAAAGCACTGTGCTTACCACAATGAAGATGAACACCTGACTCAGGGTTGTAGAGCCCTACAAGCGCATTTAGAAGATCTGGTCAGACAAGGTCACTTAAGGGACGTAGTAATTGAGGCCAGAATGAGGGAAGAGCAGGTGAGACTGCCCTAAGCACTGATAGCACCACCTCTACCACAACCACAACAAGCAGAAGCTCGGGTGATCAATGTGATTCACTCGAAAGTTAATGAGAATGATATAAGAGGAGAAACCCATAAGGTAAAACACTTACAACATGTGTGTCAGGTCCAGCAAAAGAGGCCTAGGACATACGAGTACTAAGGACCAATAGTGTTCTTTGTTGAGGAAGACCTAGACATGGTGCAGCATCCACACAACGATGCTCTGGTAGTAACCCTCAAGATTAGGGAATGTCAGGTAATGCGCATTCTAATCAACCAAGGCAGCTCTTGTGACATTATGTATGTCCGATGTTACAAGGAGCTAGGCCTTCATCAAGATGATTTGGAGCACTCTAATAACTCAATGGTCAGGTTCAATAGAACACCGACATGGCCCCTAGGAGCAATAAATTTGGAGGTGTAGGCAGGCACCAGGAAGGTAAGCACAAAGTTTACAATAATTGGCACTCCCTCTCCCTATAATGTTATCTTGGGAAGCCCATGGTTGCACGCGATGAGGGTTGTTCCCTCAGTGCTGTACCAACTGTTGCAGTACTGTTACGACCCAAACCCGCCCCTAAGGGTTTAGCATTGTAACCGGCCAGTAATCCATGATTACCGAAGGCCTGAATAACAGTAATAACAATAATACAATATAAAAGGGGCTGGCGGAAGCCAAACAGTAATAACAAGGTGTCCAATGAGCTGCGAAAACCTGAATGGGAAAAAAATTTATAGACTAAACCACATTCATAACCATATATATATACATATCAGATACACACAACATACAGGTTAGGGATCCAATCCCTTCACCATAACTGTACAACCAAGTCTTAAACATTCATTACATAACTGTACAACCATGTTGGCAGAGTTAGACTCAAAATAGAACTAAGTGTGCTTTAGTTGGATTAACAAAGAAACCAAGCTTGAACACCTCGGCTAGTCTTTTGTTTGAATCTGACTTCGGTGAAAGACTACAAACACATAATGTGAACTTAAGTGGAACTTAGGTTCACATTAGGGGGCAGGGTGCTAGAATGATGAATAAACTTAAGAGTTTGGGACTTGTTGAAATCTTTTAGAAAAATTTACAAGTTAAAATTGGCTTAACACTTGTTGAAATTTCAGAAAAATTTACAAGTCAGCTGAGGTAATAATGAAAGAAGCATCCGAAGTACATATTACCCGAGATAACCAACTAGGTTGCCAAGATTGGAAAGGTTGGAAGCGTGAAGTCTTGATAGAAGACAATAAGTGAAAGCGAAGAAGTAAGTATACTGAATAAAGTTTAAAGAAACAGCACTTGTAAAAGCTATTTCGAAATAGTTTTTAAGTGTTAACCGAGGTGCTTCAAGTGTTGACCGAGACAAACAGTTAGGGTATATCCGAGGTACTTTACCCGAGGTGCATAAGCAATTAAGGTGTACTTTGGAGAAATGCTAAAAAAGTCTAAATATAGAAACATGCATAGAAAAAAAACAGTAAAGCATAAAGGAAAGAAGGCATGCATTCATCAAAGCAACTTATTCGGATACAAAAAGGCACTTCAGTTAGGCATAAAGGATTGCTTGTCTAAAACTACAAAAGAAAACTTGCATTGAAGGAAGAAAACTTGTTCAGATATAAGAGGGGAGCATCGGGCAAATATAAAAATTAAAACATTGTTCAAACAAAAAGGTTCCAATGACTACAAAGGAAAAAGTACACAGTACAAAAAGAGAAGAGATTCTAAGTGGACCGCTCTGCTTTGGCGATTGGCTGTGTATCGACCTTGACAGACAGTTGGGAAAGCTTCTCGACAGTCCTCTCTGCCTCGATCTCGGCATCGATATCGAGAAGAGTTTGGTGGAGGCTCTTCTCGGTTATCTGTACCTTTGCTTCTGACATGGTCCTCCTGTGGGAGGCGCTCCTGGAGACCTCGTCCTCCTCATCCTGAGTCAAGTCAAGGACTTGCTCATTTAGAGTGGAGGACTTGGCCCCAACAGCAGCCTCTTCTTCATCAGCAGCCTTTTCCTCGACATCATCATCTTCGGTGTCATCATCGGATTCTTTTGAAGCCTGAGGGAAGGGCACTTGGAGCTGGTCAATATCCCAGAATGGGGAGTCCATTGGGACAGACATCTTGTTGAGCACCGCCGTCCAGTCGAGGTAATAACCTCGATTGTAAGCCAGGTTGACTTGCCCTTTGTACTGATCTCAGACGGCGGCTTGCCCTTCTTCAAAAGCCTTTTTATCGGCCGCCTTGACCTCGACATCCTTTGAGTCAAGGGCCTCTTGGAGCTTGGCCTCTAACTCAACTGCCTTGGCTTTGGCAATCTCAAGATCGGCTTTGGCAACTTTGGCTTCAGCATCAGCCATTTTTGTTTTCTCCTCGACTAAAGTCTGAGCAGCCTTGGAGGCCTTGGCTTGATCCAACAAAGTACGATTACTGTCTTCGACATGATTAGAGTGAGGAAATGAGTTTGGCAGCCTCTTGAGTTTTCTTTGCCAACTCCTTCATTGTTATCTCTGTCTTGACTGCGTATGAATACGCGTGCTCGATGGCCTGCAAGGATGGAAACAGATTAGAAAAATTTGACTAAGTGTTGAGAAACCTTAAAAAAAATGTAAATAAGGAGACTTACCAAGACTGAGTGTTGCATCATCAGGCTGAAGTTTTCATACTCATGGAGGTCAGCCATATGGTTCATATCTTCTGGTAGGAGCACAACCATTGATAAGGCGACGCCGACCTCTACGTCCTGGATCGCGCTGTCACTGGCTATCAAGGGTCTGTCCCCTACCATGACCTCAGGTGCCTAGATTATGTTTCTGGGAAAGCTGCTGCTACCCTCAAGATGGTCGAACCTCGGCTTCTTTGCTTGTGGGGCGTCGGGCGATGGGGCCTTGGCTGGCCTCTTGTCAGCAGCAGGAATATTCTTTTCAATCTCGGCCAGTTTTGAGATCGGTACAGTGTCCTCAGAATCAACCTGAGTTACTGTAGCCATGGCCTTAGCCTTCTTGACCCTCTTAGGCTTTGGCTTGGATTGAGAGGAAGAAGAGGCGGATTCTACAATTATTACCCCTGGGATATTGGCTACAAGGTCTTCAACGATCGCTGGTTTGCGGCCTATTTCATTGGTAGTGATAGCAAGTGTAACTTTGGTATCGAAATGAATGGCAGGAAGGGCGATTGGAGGGTTTGCTGGATCATAGGCCAATGTCTCAGAATCTCGGTGTCGGTGACTGCGAGTTCTGCCGGCAAGAGCAGAAACTGGAGCTCGGCGTCAGCGTTGGCACTAGGATGGAGGAATTAGTTGAGGGGCAGAAGTAGATGGCTGCTCAACTGGGTTAGAGGTGGAGGCTTGATCTGGCCTTGGAGATGAAGCTGTTAGTGGAGTTGAAGCAGACAAAGGAGTCTTGTTGCGCCTAGGAACGTCGGGTAGGGCCGACTTGTATGTTGGGATATAAGTGAGTAGCAGAGGAGCTTTGCACCGAGCAATAGGCAGTCCCAACAGCCTTTTCAAGTCTTTGCTGTCACGATCCAACCCCAGAGGCTTAGGACTGGAATCATAACTTACTAATTTATTCTAATCGTAGCAATTTAAACTGCGCAATCAGAGGCAAACTGAAATAAAATAATAAAATATAAAGTTACTTCATTCTACTAAAAAAAAAAATACATCCATGGGCTTTTATTATTTGATTATACAGCGACCGGCTATCAGAAAAACGACGAGAAGAAAAGAAAATAAAAGCAAATTAACAGATCCACATCAATTTCTTGCACAAATTCCACTACACGAGGTTGTGGGTCTTCCCTACATCTCGTCACCTGAAAGGGTAACAGCTATAAGCACACAACAGAGTAAGAAATATTATGCCAAGAGTATAGGGAATACAAAATAACCATGGATAGTTAGTTAAGCCAAAACATTTACATAACTCAATTTGGTAAATAAATCATTTAAGTGGCAGAAACAGAAATACAGAAATTATGTAAATAAATAACTATAACCACGGTATAGAACAGAACAGAACAGAGGTCACAGAAGTGACAATCAGAATAGAGGTCAATGGATCTATGACAAATAGAGGACCACAAAGTGGCCAAACAGAGGCCAATGGTTATTTAAGTCCCCCAAGGCGTGGGACTCCCGTGGTGGTACTTACAAAACATAATTGTTTAGATGGTCATAGTCAAACATATACTAAAATTTAAACAAACGTATCCATGGATTTCATTTTAAATAAATATAGTTTAGAAAATAACCCACGTAATTGAAATATTAATATAATTTACAAAACATAACTTATATAAAATAAATTATGGTAAGTCAAAATATACGTAAAATATACTATAGTGACTCAAGGTATAATATAACTCACGTCTATATTGACCCTTACTATTTTCTTCTTATTTTTGCTACCTTCTTACGACTGTTCCTTTGCTCTCCTTTTTTTTCCTTCTATTTCCTTCGTCCTATTCACTTACAGCCCACCCATCCCTTTACATAGACAACCTGGGGGGTTTTGCATTAATGGCCCAAATTGCTGAATCACCCACCCTAAACCTAGAGAACCCAGATGGTCGTGGTTTTATTAGTCCAGCACCCACATGATAGATTTGTTATTATTACTATTAGATTTGTCATTATCTTTTGTTATTATAAGATTTGTTTTATTTTACTTTTATTTATTGATTTATTTATTATCTTTAACTCTAATTTGGCTCAACTAGTATTATAATTCCATATTTGTGTTAATTTAGTTCCAAATAATAATCTCTAATTAATCCCATGTTGATAACCCAATACCAAATTGGATTTATATATTAATTTATTATTATTTATTTATTTAATAATATATCCTTACCTACAATGATAATTATATATAGTTATAAATATTTATGTGGTATTTAATATTTAGGATGTCACATTTCTCCCCCCCTGAATAGAAGTTTGTCCCCAAACTTGACATACTTTAATTTTCGAAGAGGTGTGGGCATTTGGCTTATATTTGACTTTCCGTTTCCCACGTAGCTTCTTCGATACGATGATTTCGCCATAAAACTTTTACCAACAGTATAGTCTTGTTTCGGAGAACTTGATCACGACGATTGAGAATCTGAACTGGTTGCTCTTCATAAGAGAGGTCCTCTTGAACTTCCAAGTTCTCATAGTCGGCGACATATTCTGGATCTCGAAGATTCTATCGAAGCATTGAAACGTGAAACACATTGTGGGCATTGGATAGTTTAGGTGGTAGTACAAGGCGATAGGCTACATGACCAATCCTTTCCAATATCCCGAATGGCCTGATGTAACGTGGGTTTAGCTTTCCTTGCTTTCCAAATCGGATAACTCCTCTTGTTGGTGAGATCTTGAGGAACACATGATCCCCTATTTGAAATTCCAAGTCCCGTCTCCGTGTATCTGCATAACTTCTCTGGCGACTTTGAGTAGTGCGAATTCGTTGTTGGATGAGTTGGATTTTCTCACTTGTGACTTGCACGATCTCGGGGCCTAACAGTTTCCTGTCCCCGACTTCCGTCCAACACAGAGGTAATCGACATCTTCTTCCATACAGAACTTTGTACGGTGTCATTCTAATGCTTGCTTGGTAGCTGTTGTTATAGGAAAATTCCACTAAAGGTAGGTGCTCATCCCAGTTACCTTTGAGGTCCAATACACATACACATAACATGTCTTCCAACGTCTGGATTGTTCTTTCGGATTGCCCATCAGTTTGTGGGTGATAAGCAGTGCTAAACTTCAGTGTGGTTCCCAAAGTTTCTTGCAATTTGTTCCAGAAATGAGACACGAAGCGGGGGTCTCAGTCAGACACAATTGAAACTGGGATACCATGCAGACGAATAATTTCTTTGATGTATAAAGTGGCAAACTTATTAAGGGAGTACATGATTTTGATTGGCAGAAAATGTGTCTACTTCGTTAATCGGTCTACTATAACTCATATTGCACCATTCTTCGAAAATGACTGTGGTAGCCCGACCACGAAGTCCATAGTGATGTGTTTCCATTTCCATTCAGGAATAGGGAGTGGTTGCAGCAGTCCTGCAGGTCTCTGATGTTCTACTTTAACACGCTGACAATACAGACATTTGGAGACATGGCTTGTTATGTCTCTTTTCATTCCTGTCCACCAGTAATGTTCCTTCAGATCATGGTACATTTTTGTGTTGCCAAGGTGGACTACAAATCTCAAGTTATGGGCTTCCACCAATATCTTCTTCTTGTGTTCCGGGATGTCGGATATGCAAATTCGATTTCAAAATTTCAGTACCTCATTGCTTATAATGAAATCAGGATCAGGCGTATTCCTTTGCTCCTCGTACTTTTTCTTCAAAAGGTTATCTTCAAATTAGCGTGCTCTAATTTCTTCAATCAAGGTAGGTTCCACGGTTATGTTGGTGAGCAGCCTATTGATCTTGCAGAAAATGAAAGTACATGCCAAACCTCTAGTCGTCTTTCGGCTACGTCTGCCACCATGTTAGTTTTGCCTGGATGGTGATGATCTCTACATCATAGTCTTTCATAAATTCTAGCCACCACCGTTGCCTCATATTCAGTTCCTTCTGTGTGAATAGATATTTAAGACTCTTGTGATCAATGTAAATCTCACAGGTTGTACCATAGAGATAATGGTGCTAGATTTTGAGAGCAAAGATCACCGTAGCCAATTCCAAATCATGAGTTGAGTAGTTCTTCTCGTGAGTCTTTAATTGTCACGAAGCATAAGCAATGACTTTTACGTTTTGCACAAGAACGCAACCCAAACCATTATGTGAGGCATCACTATAAATTACGAACCCATTTGCTCCTGTAGGGAGTGCTAGTATAGGAGCTGACACAATTCGATTTTTTAATTCTTGGAAGCAATGCTCTTGTTTGTCAGTCCATTCAAAGGGTGTGTTCTTCTGAGTTAGCTGGGTCAAAGGTGATGCTATTTTTGAGAAATCTTGCACGAAACGTCGATAATAGCCAGCTAGACCCAAGAAACTTCGAATTTCTAATACATTAGTAGGTCATGGCCAGTCCACGATTGCTGTAACTTTTTAGAGGTCAACCGAGATGCCATTTTTGGTAATGACGTAACCGAGAAAGTGCACACTAGTGATCCAGAATTCACATTTCTTCAACTTGGCATAAGGTTTGTGGTCACATAGTGTTTGTAGAACCGTTCGCAAGTGCTTCTCATGGTCTTCTGGTGGCTTGGAGTATATGAGGATGTTGTCAATGAAGACGATGACGAACTCATCAAGATATGGTTTCAACACTCAGTTCATGAGGTCCATGAAGGCTGCTGGGGCATTTGTGACGCCAAAAGGCATGACAAAAAACTCGTAGTGCCCATAACGGGTTCTGAAGGCAGTCTTTTCGATACTTTCCGTTTTGACTTTTAGTTGATGGTAGCCAGAACGCAAGTTGATTTTGGAGAATACCTGAGCGCCTTGAAGTTGATCAAACAAGTCATCGATTCGTGGTACAGGGTACTGATTCTTGATGGTGACCTTGTTCAACTCCCAGTAATCGATGCATAATCTTATCGTGCCATCATTTTTCTTTACGAACAGTACTAGAGCTCCCTAGGATGAGGTACTAGGTCGAATAAAACCTTTGTCTAGGAGTTCCTAGACTTGAGTCTTCAATTCTTTCAATTCTGTCATCAACATACGATAAGGAGCTTTTGATATTGGTTGTGTGCCAAGTTGGGTTTTAATGGTGAATTCGATTTCCCGATCAATCGGGATACCGGGTAGATCTTCAAGAAAAACATTCGGAAATTCTCGAACCACGGGGATTGCATCCACGGTGGGGGCCTCTTTTTGTGTATCGATCACATAACAAATATAATTACTACAACCCTTTTTTAGAAGTCGTTAGGCTGTCATGGAAGATATAACACAGGGAGGGTTGGAAACTCCTGTCCCATCAAAGACAAGTTCGGGTTGGTTTGGTAACCTGAGGGAGACCTATTTGGTTTTATAATCAATAGAGACGTAGTTGGCAGCCATCCAATCCATACCTAAGATCACATCAAAGTTCCCAATGCGGAGAGGAATCAAGTCTACGTATAAGGTTTTGCCTTTTAAGGATATAGTACATAATCTGTACACATCAGTACTACAGGTAGACTAACCAAAAGGAAAAGACACAAACATTATATATCCTAATGGTTTAGGTGTTGATGCCAACTTGGCAGCAAAATGTGGTGCAACAAAAGAATGAGTTGACCTAGAGTCAATGAGGACATGAGCTAAATGACCATAGACATGAAGTGTACCTGACACAACGTTTTTGGTAACTTCTGGTTTTCCAAGTACCAAGACGAAAGCCCTTCCTTGGCATTTTTGGTCTTTCCTCTCTCCTCCAGGTCCTGCGAGTTTTCTGACTGGGCCAGAGGGGCTAACTGTAGGATTAGTCAACTTTGGACAATCCCTGAACAAGTGGCCAACTTGATCACATTTAAAGCATGCTCCCGTGTCTCGATGACATTGTCCCCAATGAGCCTTCACACAAGTAAGACAAATTGGAACAGTACCACATTGGGGGTTGGTAGGACCTTGATTGCCTGAACTGGTTGTGCCCGTATTCACCTTTTCGGGAGGCGCAATATCGGGTCTTCTGTTGTCTCTTTCCCAGAATCGCTTCTTTTGGCTTGGTTCCTCGGAACGCGAGGCTTTAATCCCCTTTTCTGCAATGTATGCCTGGTCTACCATTTCTGCATGGGTTGGCAGTTTCAAGACCTCAAGCCTATCCTTAATTTCAGTATCTAATCCTACTTCAAATTTTCTTGCTTTTTGAGTTTCGGTAGGAATGACGTATGTCTCAAACCAAGCGAGTTGTGTGAACTTACTCTCGTATTCGGCCACCGTCATGGTTCCTTGCTTTAGATGTATGAATTCTGATGCCTTCTGTTCCTGTAATGAATCTGGAAAGTATTTTTCATAGAATACTTCCAAGAATCTTGCCCAAGTCACAATTTCTTCTTTCTCCAGAATGAGAAACCACCATTCCTGTGCATTGTCTTTGAAAGTAAAAGTGGTGAAAGTTACCTTCTGTCTTTCGGTGCAGAGTAGGGCATGAAATTTTTTTTCCATGTCTTTAACCCAAGCGTCTGCTACCATTGGGTCTGGTCCGCCGGTAAATGTGGTGGGTTTCAGATCCTGGAACTGTTTTATGGTAACCGACTCTTCTTGCCGTTCCGGCATCCCATTGTTGATGTTAGTCTGCAAGGCTTGCAAAAAACTAGTAACTGCTCTTTCCATTATTCTTTCCATCGATTCAGTGCCACTGACTGATGACTTGCTTCCGTTACCATTATTGGCCATTCTACAATGTAATAAACGAGACATTACATTCATAATGCAGCATATATATATATAAGCATGTGTAGCGCAATCTATATCTATATAAAATATCAACTTTACTATTTTTACAATTAATATTACATCTTTGTTTCAAAAGTCAGAATATGTTAATGTCTTATCCCTGTGATATAACAAAAAAAAAAAAGACAACAAAAAAGGATTAGAATACATCATGGTCAGCATACAAAAAGGTTTTCTTCTACCAAATCTAGAGTGGTGGGTCAAACAGGCCAAACAACCATAGGAAATAGTGTTGCATAAAAAGCTCAATTTCTCATCCTAACTGGACTACACCAAAACACATCCACGCTGCTTGGACTGTGAAAATGGAGACGAACTATATATATCCCAAAAATGCTCGATCAATAATCTAGCCGGGTGTCTCGATATACGACAAGTCATTATTAAAGTCAACATTTTGAATATTAATTATCTCCAGCGGGTTAGGGACAGTGGTGAAAATATAGTCCTCGGGGTGCACGTTCCCCTTTTTGGCAACAAAATCTGGGGGTAGAGGGCCTATGATGTAGTGCAGGCGGTCATGTCCTGAGGCAACGCCGAAGACACGAATAGGTCCAAGAAAAAGTCCGCGCGTATGGGCACAACTTTGCCTCCATAGTAAATGTGGGACATCGGTAGGATCAGCCTGTATATAGATTGGCCGACCCATCAATTGGGCAAGGCCTGGATGCAGTCATCTAATTATATCCTCTGAATCTCCCCATCCTTCAGGTGAGGCGGGGGCGGGGTGCTCTGCTAAAATCTCATCTAAATTAATGGTTCCGAGCTCAACTCAAAATGCATCATCAAGGTTAATCTCGGACATTCCTACATCACCAAAAAAAACATGAGATTTTACACAAAAGGACTAACGTTGCAGGTAAATATTTATTTATTTATTTTTATTATGTTATCTAGCTATATAGTTTTATTTATAGATTTATTTATAACTTTTCGAACTTTCTGATCAAATTAAAAAAACATTTTTTTTTTTTGAATGAACCATTGCTTTAATACCACCTTTGTCATGATCCAACCCCAGGGGCTTAGAACTGGAATCGCAACTTACTAATTTATTCTAATCGTAGCAATTTAAACTACGCAAGCGAAGGCAAACATAAATAAAATAATTAAACATAAAGTTACTTCATTCTACTATAAAAAAATAAAAAATAAATAAATAAATAAATAAAAAAACATCCATGGGCTTTTATTATTTGATTATGCAGAGACCAACCATCAGAAAAATGACAGGAAGAAAAGAAAAGAAAAGCAAATTAACAGATCCGCATCAATTTCTTGCACAGATTCCACTACACGAGGTTATGGGTTTTTCCTACATCTCATCACCTGAAAGGATAACAACTACAAGCACACAACAGAGTTAGAAATATTATGCCAAGAGTATAGGGAATACAAAATAATCATGGATAGTTAGTTAAACCAAAACATTTACATAACTCAATTTGGTAAATAAATCATTTAAGTGGCAAAAACTGAAATACAGAAATTATGTAAATAAATAACCATAACCACGATACAGAACAGAACAGAACAGAGGTCAATGGATCCATGACAAACAGAGGACCACAAAATGTTCAAACAGAGGCCAATAGTTATTTAAGTCCCCCAAGACGTGGAGCTCCCGTGGTGGTACTTACAAAACATAATTGTTTAGAAGGTCATAGTCAAATATATTCTAAAATTTAAACAAACATATCCATGGGTTTCATTTTAAATAAATAAAGTTCAGAAAATAACCAACGTAATTGAAATATTAATATAATTTACAAAACATAACTTATATAAAATAAATTATGATAAGTCAAAACATACGTAAAATATACTATGGTGACTCAAGGTATAATATAACTCACCTTTACATTGACCCTTACTATTTTCTTCTTATTTTTGCTACCCTCTCACGGCTGTTCCTTTGCTCTCCTTTTTTTCTTTCTATTTCCTTCGTCCTATTCACTTACAGCCCATCCATCCCTTTACATACACAGCCTGGGGGGTTTTGCATTAATGGCCCAAATTGCTGAATCACCCACCCTAAACCTACAGAACCCAGATGGCCGTGGTTTTATTAGTCCAGCACCCACATACTAGATTTGTTATTATTACTATTAGATTTGTTATTATCTTTTGTTATTATAAGATTTGTTTTGTTTTATTTTACTTTTATTTATTTATTTATTATCTTTAACTCTAATTTGGTCCAACTAGTATTATAATTCTATATTTGTGTTGATTTGGTTCCAACTAATAATCTCTAATTAATTCCATATTGATAACTCAGTGCCAAATTGGATTTATATATTTATTTATTTATCCTTACATACAATCATAATTATATATAGCTATAAATATTTATGTGGTATTTAATATTTAGGGTGTCACATTTGCTGGGGAAGAAAGATTGGCGAAAGTCTTTTGATGGTTGAGGAAAAGCTATAGAGAAAAGAAAGCAGACATTAGAACAAATAAGGGAAATAAAGTGATAAAGTCTTAAACAGAGAAGTTAACACTTAGTTCTTACCCTCATCCTCTTTAAACACCGATTGGCGCAGAGGGAAGAGATGAAGATCATCATCGGGAGCAAATTCCCAATTACCCAAGACAATCAGGTAATCATCTCCAACACCCTTGTTGGAGTCTGGGAGGTCGGCTATGATTTTGTAGGCTGTGGATCTCGGCTTGAGGTAATAAATGTAGCCTTTTTCAGACTTTAGGCCACACATGGTGTAACAAAATTGGATATCAGCTAATGTTATCCTAGCATTTTATCGGCGGGCTAGAGCAATTATACCGCTAATAACCCTATAGGAATTGATGGCTAGCTACATAGGGTTGAGTTTGTAGTAGTGAAGGATTTCCATAAAAAGGATGTCTAAGGAAAGCCGAAGTCCACACTCGATGAATGCTACGACAAGAAAGGGCATGGAATCCCCAACTGGCATGATAGAGTCTTCCTCTCTAGCCAACCTGATCTGAACATCGGCTGGAATGGAAAACTCTTGCCTAAAGTACTCCGGCTTAGTAGGGGTGTCTACACTATACCTAAACATGCCCATAATATCGGCTTAAAGTGTCTGGTGGAAGATCTCAAGAGAAAGGTTGAGGGAACCTCGACTAAACCTTAAACAGGTTTTAAAAATTCAAGGAGAGATTTGTTTCAGTTTCTCCTAAGTATGTGATTTCTAGCAATTCCCAAACCTAAAACTACAGAAGCAAGAATCAAAGACCAAAGATCTGAAAACAATCAAGAAGAACAGGAAAAGAATGTGATTCAGAGTCAAGAAGCATCAAAAACAAACAAAATCCAAGAACATGAAGAATTACAAACGCTGTGTGAGTGTGTGAAAGCAATGTGTACAAATCTCAAGCAAATGCAATGACAAAACTTCGAGGAACAAGATAGATTCATGAACAGAGAATGACTCATACTAAGCAAAATACAACTACGAGAACGGATGTAACTTCCACAACAATAAAAACGGAATGGAGCATATGTCAAAACTCAAAAGGAAGATATATTGAAGAACATGACCAGGAAGTAGAAAAGAAGAAACTAAGGACTTACCGAGTGAAGCTGATACTGGAATGAGTCTCACCGAAGTCAGGCAGCGTGAATAATCGGAACCAAACGATGAAATGCTCATCGGAGGAGACGATCGGAGCATTTGCAAGAGCTTAGAAGCACAAAAATGGAGGTTTGGGAGAGGAGAGTTAGAGAGAGAAAATTTGAAGGCAAATTGAATTCTCAAAAGTGAAGAGACGGAAAGAGAGAGATAAGTTTTGTCAAAAATATGAAAATGCGGCAAACCATAATGATATGCCTTGGGCGACATGTCTGTCAGGCGGCGTGCGCAGAAGCTACTCGACCTGATAGCACGTGTCAAGTACAAACCAGTGCGAAAAGGACGCGTGGTGGAAACGGTTGAGAAAAACCGTGCGTGACAGCTCATACACAGATAAAACTCTTAGAATTCTTGATTTAATGAGGCAACAACCTCAGCTAAAGAACGATCTCGGTTAAGGAACTCAAAGAACTAGGTCTTTTGGCTCTTGGTCATTGATAAGAGATGGACAGTTGAGTCTTAGGTATTTGAGACTAACGAGTCATGATCTCAGTCGAAGGGAAGAATGAATTTCAGCCGACATAAATATATATAAGCAATGTAGGTACCATCACCTCAGGTTGCCGAGGTAATAGAACCTAGAGGGCAGTTGTGGGGACATATTTTTTGAATGACAACACGTGGCCAAAGGTGACGCTGAAGTGTCAGCTGAGATGCCACGTGGGCTAGTCTTGGTACCGAGGTGATCTCGGCTAGGCCGAGGTTTCTTGCGGAAATATCGGTATTCAAGATGAGCGGATAAGGGACAAGAGCCCTAGAACAGGGGAGAATCTCAGTCTGGATAAAAATAAAGCTCTTAGGGAGTTTATCCCTATCTAACTAAGAGTCCAAAATGAGCATTGGGTCTGAGTCCATTGAAGTTAGGCCTCTACAGGGATCAGGTCAGTGCTGGTTATAAAAGTAGAGCACCCTATGGGTCTGAAGTAAATTCTTTCTTGTGAGTTTAAGCACAATTTGCTATCTTTGAGAGATATTTGATTACTGACTTGAGCATCGGAGTGTCCTCGGGTGGACGAACCACCCTGGATTCTTATCTTTCTGTGATAGATTGTTTAGGCTTAATCTATTCTATCGGTACTCTCCAACTGAGTTTCCTGTTTGATTGTGTGGTTAAAAATCTCCAAAATATTTTTTTACTAGGAATACATAGCATTTCTTATTTTTAATATCCACACTATCCGCGAGCATTAAATTCAAAATGATCTAATTCCAACGATATGAGTCTCCGGCTCCCAAGTATAGCCATGATGCATTTACCCCAATCGCTTTCTTCTTTCATGGAACTCCTCTTGTCATTCTCATCTTCTTGGTGTGTAATGTTTTAATAAAGTTTCTTTGCTCATAAAAATAAAAATAAAAATTAAAAAAAAAATCACAAAAAATAATATAGAATGCTTACAATCTGTGACTTCCGGCAAGGATGCTCAGATGTTTTAGGCAGAATATACAATTTTTGTTAGGCTTAATATACAATTTTTTAATAAATTGCTTTATTGAGGTAAAACATGCCCCCTTTTATATTTTTATGTGTGTGTAATTGAGAACTATGGCCAATGCAAATAATTGTAATTTTTTTTATTAATTTGTAATTAGTTTACCATTTCATATTTTATCTAATATTTTCCCTAAAAGATTGGCTAATTTACAGTGGCTTAATCATATTTTTCTAGATGTGTGACAATTCTCCAAAATAATTAATCAGTATTAAAGTTGATTGGAGTAGAGTTTATAGTAAAATAAGAAACTGTCTCCAAAAATTGCATGAACTCACCACCGTGACCCGCTCCCATTTCATGGGCTCAAAACAATCTGTCTCCATCAGAGTAATTTAGGGGTGGTTTGGGATGTCCTAAATAAATGTACTTTTTGATTTTTTATAAAAAGATGTGTAGAAAAATAGAGAGGAGATATTAATTGATGTGACCCAAAAAAGATAAAAAGATGGACTAAAATAGGTTATGCCAAACCACCCCTTAATGACTTTTTCTTTTTTTTCTTTCATTTTTTTTCCCTTTTTAGATGGGTTGACAAATGGACGACTTTGAGGGTTATTTTAAAAATTAATTATTTTAATTTTTTTATAAAAATACATAAAAAAATAATTAGTATTTTAATAATAATTTTTTAACTATTTCTCAAATTTATCCCGAGAGACAAGGTGATTTCATTCAAACTAGGGCTGAGCAAGAAATCCGTAAAATCCGTAATCTAATCCGATCTAGTCCAATCCAATAGGTTTGGATTAGTTTTTTGAATCTGTGATTTGGTTCCGGATTAAAGAATTAAAAATCTGTAGTTTACGGATTGATTCCAAATTGAACCTCACGGTTCCAGATTGGAACAGATCCAGACCGTATACAAATAGTTTATATTTTTATTATACATCCTTCCCCACAATATCTTCTCTTATTCCATATAAAAACTAAACTCAAACCTAAATCTGCATAATATCTTCTTTTATTACTTTTGTTTGTTAGTTTTTAGTTTTAATTTGTAATGGTCTAAATACTTATGGTGAAACCAATTTTCTTATGGTGGTTTAAATTCTAGAACAGTATGTCGCTATTATAGAAAGACATGTTGCTATTGTGGAACAAATATAGCGCTATATTTATATTTTTATGAAATTAAAGTGTTATATATATATTGTTATTTAATTATGTGAATCCGTGGTCCTAAACCGATCAAATCCATATTTAAATAGATTGGTTCCATGGTTTAAACGGATTGGATTGATTCTAATTTTTCAAGAACCATAAATAACGAATTAATCCTGATTTTATCTCAATCCAATCCAATCCAATCCGAACCATACTCACCCCTAATTCAAACATCAACCTTTATTTTCACGCAAATAAAAGTTTCTTGCTCTCAAAAGTATCTGTCCCCGTTCACAGTGAGCCCCGCCCATTTCATGCTCTCAAAAGAGTCTGTCTCCATCAGTGTAATCTAATGACTTTTTATTTTTCTTCTTTATTTTATTTTATTTTATTTATTTATTTATTTTTTGACTTTTTTAGATGGATTGACAAATGGACGACTTTGAGGGTTGTGTTAAAAAATTAACTATTTCCACCGTTTTAAAATAATAGTTCATTTTTAGAAATTTAATTTTTTTGATAGTATAATTATTTCACTTTAAAATTACTAATGTGTGAGTGATTTTCTGACCACACTGCCCTCCTTAGTAATTCAGCTGTAAACCACAAGCAGAATAGATGGCTCCCTGCTGTCCTGCACAAAAAGAAAAGGCTCCGGCGGTGGTTCTTCCACCCGGGGGCACTCCGACGATCAAGTCAATATATCTCTCAAAAATAATCAAATATTCAACTCACAAGCTTGAGTATAAAACATACCTTAGACCCATGGGGGTGCCTTTCTTTTATAGTCAATACAATCCTAGTCCCAATAGGAGCCTAACTCCAATGGACTCAGGATTACTGCTAATCTGGAACTCCCAGTGGGATTAGGATAAACCCTCTAAGAGTTTTATCTTTACCCAAACTGAAATCTTCTCTCAATCCAGGACTCTTGTCCTTTATCCGATTATCTCGGCTTCCGATATCTTCGGAGATAATCTCGGCAACTCCGAAATCACCTCGGTGTAACTTCCACAACACGTGGCACCTCGGCTAACATGTCGGCGTCACCTTTGCCACGTGTTGGTACTGAACAAATATATCCCTACAACTGCCCCCTAGGTTTTATTATCTCGGCATTCTGAGGTGATGGAACCTATATCGGTACTCCTTCTCATACATCGGCTTAAGAATTTCTCAGCCGAGGTCTTTCATTTCAGGCCGACATGTCTTCTTTCAAGAACAAGAATTCAAATGAACTCTCCATCGCGCATGAGCTGTCATGCATCACTTTTCAACCGTTTCAATTACGTGTTATATCTCTATTGGCCCGTGTCAGTGACGCGCTTATAAGCCGCCTTTCATCCGCCTGCGTCGTTTGACGCATGCGTTGTTCTAGGCGTAATAAATGCCTTATTTTGTCGCCACTACTCTTTTTTGACAAAAACTCTCGCCTCTCTCCTCTGTCTCTTCATCTTTTCATTTGTTTACTTGCTTTTTCTCTCTCTAAAGCTCTTTCTTCTTCGAATCTGCCATTGCTCTAAGCTCCAAACTCTGCAACTGTCTTCATTCTGCCATTCCTGCAAAGCTTTTGCTACTGTTTCAACCGTCGTCAGTCCTCGGCGAATTTCATTCCGGCCTCAATTTATCTGGTAAGCAACTGGCCCTTCTTTCCCAGTTCTTGATTGTTTCTGGAATTTCCTGTTTTTACTGTTCTATTCAGGCATTTAATTTGTAAATCATTTACCTGAATGTATCTTATTTCATGATTTTGCACATGTTATGAACACCTGCACTTGTTTCATCACTGTTCTTAGCCTTCAACTCTTTGTATTCTTTAGGCTCTTAACAACCCAGCCTCGTTCTTTGATTCTGAAAACTTGCTTTTGTTTCTTGTTTTCTGTGTTTTTCCCAGATTCGAGCCTCCAATCTTTGTTTTCTTAGATTTAGGGTTGGGATTTGTTTATAGAACCTTCAATTCTTAAGAAAAACTGAAACAAACCTCACCAATATATACCTAGGTTTAAGTCGAGGTCCTAGTAACCTTTTAAGAGCACTCTGTTTCTGTAGACAAATACCTTTACACCAAAATCATGGGTATGTGGAGATATAGGGTAAACACCCCAACAAAACTCGAATTCTTTAGGCAAGAGTTCTCTATTCCCGATGATGTTCACCTCAGGCTAGCTGGGGATGATGATTCCATCATGCCTATAGATAATACGATGCCTTTCCCTATTGTAGCTTTTGTTGAATGTGGACTTCGACTCCCACTCAATCCCCTCTTTCGTGAAGTTCTTCACTACTACACCCTGAACCCTATGCAACTCACCATTAACTCCTATAGAGTGCATAACGGTATCATAGCCTTAGCTCGACAGGAGAATGTTAGGATCACCCTCGCCAACATCCAATACTGTTACACTATGTGCGCCCTTAACCTGAAAGAAAAAGGTTATGTGTATTACCTCAAGCCGAGGTCTACTGAATTCAAAATTGTAGCAGACCTCCCAGACTCTAACAAAGGGGCTGGAGATGATTATCTTATTGCTTCTGGAAATTGGGAGTTTGGCCCAAACGAAGATGTCCATCTCTACCCTCTTCCTCGAACGGTTAAAGAGGGCAAGGGTAAGAGCCCAGTGTCAATCACTTAGTTGTTCTTTTCATATCCTCAAGATTTTGTCTGTCTCTAATGTCGTGTTCTTCTTTGCAGACGTTCGCAAGCCACCAAAGGACTTCCGCCAGTCCTATTTTCTTGGAAAAGACCTAAAGAAGCTCCTAGACCTTCCGATTCACAAGCGCAAGGCTCCATTGGTACTGAATTTCATCCCAACGTACAAATCCACTTTGCCCGACGTTCCAAGGAGGGTGAAAAAGAGCCTTTCTCCACCTACCGCTACAACTCAAGTTGCTTCCTCATCCCGAACAGATCAAGAGTCCACATCTGACCCAACCAATCAACCTTCCACCTCGGCACCATACTTGGTACCAATTCCTGAAAGAAAACGCCGGCGCAGACTTGTCAAAACTGCCGAAATGGTTCGCCCAAAGCCTGTCACCCAAGATCTTCTAGCCGACCTTCCAGCCGATGTCGATGCTGTTCCAGCCCAAACGATGCCCCCACCAAAACCAAAAAGAACAAAGAAGGTTTAGTAAAAAACCAAAGCTACTGAGGCTAAGGCTGAGGCTGAGGATGCCTTGCCCATCTCACAATTGGCCGAAAGTAAGAAGACTGCTTCTACTTCGGCAAAAAGGTCTGCTGAAACTCAACTAGCAGAGTCCCAGAAATCAAAGAAGCCGAGGTCTTCTGCTGTGACAACTTCAAAGTCCAAGGTACCAAATGTCCCCTGGACGCCTGTAATTACTCTGGAGAACAAGCCTGTCCTGGCCAGTGATAGCGCCGACGATATAAATATCGGCGTTGCACTCAGTACAGCACTTCTTCTTCCAGGTGATCTGGAGAAGAATGCTGAAATGAGTGAGTACGAAAATTATGCTTTTATGCTTCAACGCTGTGTGCAAGTAAATGTCTTCACTTGGTAACTTGTTTTATCCTTATCTCTCCATACTTACAAAATTCGGTAATAACTTTTTGCTTTGCATTCTTTCAGGCTGTCCAGCATGCACATTCCTTCTCCATGCAATCCTTTGAGACCAGGGAGAAGTTAAATGACTTAAAGAATGAGTATTCTGCCCTCCAGAAGATCAATAAGGGCTTTCAAGCAAAAATGAAAAAATTGGAAGACCAAGCCGAGGCTGCTACTAAAGCCCAAACCCTGGCTGAAGAAAAAACTGAATCTGCCGAGGCCATTAAGAATGTCGCCACTCAAAAGAAAGAGGCCGAGGAAAAAGCAGCCCAAGCCGAGAAGGAACTCCAGGAGGCTTTGGCCACCAAGGATGCCGAGATCCAGGCGGCTGATGAAAAGGCATACGCCCAAGGCATGGCCGATGTTACGGAGGAATACAAACTTCAAGTCAGACAGGCATGCAACAGGGGCTTCTCCCTTGGTTGGATATCTCTTGCCAAGAAGCTTGACATCCCAGATGACTCGCCATTGCGCAAGGCCGATGCTATTCCTCTGTCATTCCCTCCTCCTCCACCTCCAAGTCAAACTGAAGATGAAGATGAATCCAAGTCTGAAGCCAAGGATGAGGACAAAGATGATGATAATGCTCTAGTAAGGAAGCCCAAAGGTACCAATGAGGCCAAGTCTCCTCCTCAGGGTGATCAAGTCCTTGACTTGACTAATGAGGAAGATGAGGAGGTCATTAAGGAGGCCACTCCTGAACAAGCATTATCTGATGTCCCCTTGGTTGAAAAAAGTTTTGATCAAACAGTCGCAGAAATTGACACCGAGATCGCAGCAGAAAAAGATGCCGAGGTGAGAGTCCTCCGAGGTCCCAGCCCAACCTTCTGCTGATGTTGAAGAATCCTGAATGTCTTTTGTACTCTTTTCTTTTTTTTGTACTTTCTTTTGTTTTCTGAACAATGCAAGCTTCCTGTCACGGCCGGTGTGCCTTTCTTTGTTACTTGTGAACAATTTATTCCTAGTAGGCCATAGTGCCTTTATTATATACAACTGCAACCGTTTCTCTTCTGAATGCCTTAGTCTTTAATTTCTCTTCTTTGCTTCTGCATGGTGCTATACTTAGAATATTTCGCATGATTTACATAATTCTTCATTTGCATAATCTTCTCGGGGTTAGATACCTTGGGTATAGTAACTGCAAGTTTTACTTCGGCAAGATACTGACCTGCAATCTTTTCATAAATTTCAACAAGTATAAAATATATTCTTTTTAATGTAAACTTTGCATATTTTTCTTAAGTTGCAACAAATGTGTAGGCAATGGTTTCACCTTATCCTACTTGTAAATTGCTACAAATTTCAACAAGGACTAATATATACAGCAAACTTTTCTTAAGTTATAACAAGTGCTAATTAATAATCTACTTGTAAATTGCAACAAATTTCAACAAGCGAAGCTAAGGAGCCATTTCGGCTTAATTTCAACTTGTAAATTGTTACAAATTTCAACAAGTGAAGAGAAACAGTAATGTCGGCTTAACTCCCATTTGTAAATTGCTATAAATTTCAACAAGTGGTAAACTTTGTATCGGTTTGACCAACTTGTAAATTGCTACAAATTTCAACAAGTGGTAAACTTTGTATCGGTTTGACCAACTTGTAAATTGCTACAAATTTCAACAAGTGGTAAATTTTGTATCTTTGACTTCTCTCTGCCCCCAATGTGAACCTAAGTTCCACTTGGGTTCTCATTATTCATGTCTTCCAGAAACAATATGTTTACAATCATATGCGTTTGAAGAATTCTGAAAAGATTTTATTGATGACATCGGCCAAAAATAGTGAACATCTAATAATAGAAAAATTTCAAATTACAAGTGTTCCAAGGTCTTGGTAATGCTTTGCCCTCATTGTCTTCAAGCCGATAAGCTCCATTGCCTAATACCGAAGTAATTCTGTAGGGTCCTTCCCAGTTTGGGCCAAGCTTGCCCTCTCTGGGATCCTTCTTGTTGCCGACGACTTTCCTTAGGACTAAGTCGCCGACTTGAAAATCTCTTGGATTGACCTTCTTGTTATAGGTTCTGGCAAGCTGTTGCAGGTATACTGCAAGCTGAATTGCAGCCTTCTCTCTTCGTTTTTCCAAAAGATCCAGATCTCGAGCTAAGAGTATATCATTAGTCCCATTCTCAACTCCCTGGGTTCGGATCCCTGGGATGCCGACTTCTAGTGGAATGACTGCTTCTGTGCCATAAGCCATGGCAAAGGGGGATTCCCCTGTTGATCTTCTCGGCGTAGTCCGATATGCCCAGAGCACGTTGGGCAATTCGTCTACCCACTTCCCTTTTGCTGCCTGCAGTCTCTTTTTTATTCCATCCAAAATTACTTTGTTGGATGCTTCTGCTTGCCCATTGCTTTGGGGAAAACTTGGTGTTGAGAAGTAATTCTTGATTTTGAATTTTGCACAGAAGTTTTTGATGAGTTTGCTGTCAAACTGCGTTCCGTTGTCGGCAACGATGGCTCTTGGAATGCCAAATCTGGTGATAATGTTTTTCCATATGAAATTCTTGACGTCCACATCTCGGATTTTGGCAAGAGGTTCTGCCTCTATCCACTTTGTGAAGTAATCCGTTGCTACCAGCAAGTATTTCCTCTGCCCAGTTGCTTGGGGAAGTTGTCCAACCAGATCCATGCCCCATTGGGCAAACGGCCAGGGGCTGGATACTGGATTTAGGTCAGCAGCTGGCTGATGAATCAAAGGTGCAAACCTTTGGCACTGTTCGCACTTCTTCACGTATGCTTCTGCATCTTTTTGCATGTAGGGCCACCAATACCCCTGGGTAATGGCTCTATGGGCTAGTGATCTGCCCCCAGCATGGCTTCCACAAATTCCTTCATGAATTTCATATAAAAAATCTTCAACCTGAAAAGGGTGTACACACCTTAAAAGGGGTCCAGTGAAGGACCTTCTGTAGAGATGTCCGTCCTTGGTCAGGATGAATCTTGCCGACTTCAATCTGACTTTGTGTGCCTCTTTGCGGTCTTCTGGCAGCTTTCCTTCCTTCAGATATGCAACAATTGCGTCCATCCAGCTTGGCCCCATGTCCACACACATTGCTTCCTGCTTTGTGTTCTGTGGTTCTATGCTTGGGCCCGACATATAGTCAATCATAATTTTTCTTGTTTTTCCAGTCTGCATTGAACTTGCCAGGTTGGCCAATGCGTCGGCGTGGCTGTTATCATCTCGGCTTACTTGAAGAAGTCGGCAGTTCTGAAATAGTTCGGCCAATCTGATGACCTCTTTTGCATATGCCGACATCCTTTCGTCTCTGGCTGCAAATTCTCCTGTTGACTGGTTAACAATTAACTGTGAATCACAAAAAACTATTACCTCATCTGCTTCTGCTGCTGCTGCCAGCTTTAGTCCTGCAATTAATGCTTCGTATTCTGCATCATTGTTTGAGGCCTTGAACCCCAAACGGATGGACTGTTCTATTATTTCCCCATCTGGAGATAGCAGCAGTACTCCTGCCCCTGCGCCTTGCCGGTTTGAACTTCCATCGACAAACAGTCTGAATGAGTCGCCGATGTAGATGCTGCAGGGTCTGAGTTTTTCCTTCTTTTGCTCCCTTGTCTTGGGCTAGGATTCTCCTTGCTTGCTGGGCCCGTGTTCATCTCGGCTCAACGGAGCCTGATGTTCGATGGATTTAGGTGTGAATTCCGCCACGAAGTCGGCCAAAACTTGGCCTTTAATTGTTGTTCTTGGCCTGAATTCTAGGTCATACTGGCCCAAGGCCACTGCCCATCTTGCTATTCTTCCGGTTAAGTCTCCTTGTTGCAACAAGGACTTCAGTGGGTGTTCTGTTAGTACCACAATCTTGTGCGCCTGGAAGTAATGGTTTAACTTCTTTGAGGCCATTACCAAGGCCAGCATTAATTTTTCTAGTGGTAGATACCTTGTTTCAGCGTTGGCCAAGGTTTTGCTTACATAATAGACAGCCTTCTGTTCTCCTTGCTCTTCTCGGATTAGTACTGCACTTACTGCGTGTTCTGACACGGCTAAGTACAAAAACAACTCTTCCCCAGGTTCAGGTGTCGAGAGGACTGAAGCCGTGGTTAGATATTTTTTTAGGTCGGCTAAAGCGGCCTCGCATTCTTCAGTCCACAGGAAGTCTGCGGTCTTTTTCACTAGGTTAAAGAAGGGTTTACACTTGTCTGAGTTTCAGCTTATGAACCTGTTTAGGGCTGCGGCCCTTCCAGTAAGCATTTGAACATGTTTTGCTGACGTTGGACTCTGTAGATCTAAAATGGCCTTGATCTGATCCGGGCTGGCCTCTATTCCCCTTCTTGTTACCAGGTACCCCAGGAATTTCCCAGATCCAACTCCAAACGCGCACTTTGATGCATTGAGTCGGAGCCGATATATTTTGAGAATTTCGAATACCTCTTTTAGGTCGGCAAGGTGACTTTTTGGCTCTTTGGTCTTCACGACCATGTCATCGATGTAGACTTCTACCGTTTGGCCAATCAAGTGTTTGAACATTTTGGTTACCAGCCTCTGGTAGGTTGCTCCTGCGTTTTTCGGTCCAAAAGGCATCACTCTGTAACAGTACAGGCCTTTTAGGGTGATGAACGCCGTCTTCTCCTCATCTGGGGGGTACATGGCTATCTGGTGGTACCCCCTATAAGCGTCCAGGAAGCTCATTCTTCCATGTCCAGATGTGGCATCTACCAGTTGGTCAATCTTGGGCAGAGGAAAGCTGTCTTTGGGACAGGCTTTATTCAAGCTTGTAAAATCTACGCAGACCCTCCATTTACCGTTTTTCTTTTTTACCACCACAGTGTTTGATAGCCATGTTGGATAATTGACTTCTCTGATGGCCCTGGCTTCCAGAAGTCTGTCTACTTCTTCTTCCACTGCTTCGAGGTGCATCAACGTCGGTCTTCTTGCTCGTTGAATTACAGGTTTAGCCGACCTGTCGACGTTCAGTCTGTGACATGTGACCTCGGGGTCAATGCCAGGCATTTAATAAGGTGTCCAGGCGAACACCTCTATGTTTGTTCTCAAAAAGGCTTCCAGTTCTTTTTCTTCTTCTTCGGTTAAGCCTGAGCCGAGAAGAAAGAAGCGCTCTTCGTCGCCCTCCTGGACGAGGATTTTCTTTAGTGTTTCCTCACTCTTCTCGGTCGGCTCCTTGCCGACATCGTCTAGGACCTCTATGTCCTCGTCTTCAATCTCTGCCTTCCTTGGTTCTTGTATGCTGCAGGTTGTTTTCATTGCCGCCATGGAGCAATTTTTTCCTTGTAGCTGATCTCCTCTGACTTCTTCAATCCCATGTTCTGTTGGGAACCGTAATAGTTGATGCAACGTTGAGGGAACTGCCCCCATTGCATGCAACCATGGCCTTCCCAATATGATGTTATAAGGAGAAGGCATATCAATCACGATGAATTCTGTCCTGATTTTCTTAGTGCCGGCCTGTACTTCCAAGTTTGTAGCGCCCAGTGGCGACGTCGGTGTTCCATTGAAGTCGACCATCGGGCCATTCGATTGCTCCATGTCGTCTGGGTGAAGGCCTAGCTCCTTGTAACATCTAACATACATGATGTCACAAGAGCTGCCTTGATCTATTAGGATGCGTTTTACTTGGCACTCCCCAACCTGGAGGGATACTACTAAGGCATCATTATGTGGGTGCTGTACCATCTCTAGGTCAGCTTCGGTGAAGGCTATCATCGGTCCTTGGTACTCCGCTGGCCGATGTCTTTTTTTCCCGACTTGGTAGACATGCTGCAGATGCCTTACCCTTTGAGTCTCTCCTCTGACTTCATTCTCGTTAACCTTTGAGTGGATCACATTAACTATCCGAGGTCCTTCTGCCCGAGGTTGCGGAGGTGGTGGAGCTGCTGGAGCCTCAGGCAGTCTTGCCTGTTCTTCTCTTGTTCTGGCTTCATCGATAAGGTCTCTCAGGTGGCCTTGCCTTACCAGATCTTCCAGGTGTGCTATTAGGGCTCTGCAGCCCTGTGTTGTATGTCCGTTTTCATTGTGATAAGCACAATGTATGTCCATGTTTCTTCCCATAAATTCTCCCGGTTCCCTTGTTGGCGTTCTGAAATAGGGCTGGTTCCGAATTTTTCCTAGGACTTTTGAATTGGAATTTGGAACACGGTGGTCACTGCCTGTTTGGCCTTTAACTCTATCTCTATTTTGCTGAATCCGTTGTTACTTCGGCCTCGCTTCGGCGAGCCGTTCCCTTTTTCCTGTTTGACTTCCTTGTGGGCCAATGTATCCTCCTCGGCTCGGGCATACTTTTCGATCCTTGCCATGAGTTCTTCCATGCTCTTTGGTAATGTCTTTGCCAAAGATTTTCGCAGCGAACAGTTATCTTTCAGGCCGTTCTTAAAGGATACAACCGCCACTTCCTGGTTGCACTCGGGTATTCGATTGAACACCTCGTAGTATCTTTTTGCATAGGCCCTAAGGCCTTCATCCTGGCTGATCTTTAGAGCCATTAGTGCATCCACCCTTAATGGCTGTAGCTTATTTGTTACGAACCTGGCCACAAACATCTCGGCCAGGCCTTCCCATGTCTTTACGCTTCCCTTCGGCAGTTTATGGAACCAATCTGATGCAATTTCCCCAAAGGACGAGGGGAACACTTTGCAGAGTAATGGCTCGTTTCCGCTGTATAGTGCCATTGAGTTCAAAAATAATCCAACGTGGAAGTTAGGGTCCGACTTACCATCATATATTTGAAACCTCGGCATACTGAATCTTTTCGGTGCTTCAAATTTATCCAGTTCTACCGAGAACGGTGTCCTCGGCTTCACGGGTGAGGTTACCTCGGCTTCAGCGTTCTGTTTCTTCCTCTTGAGGTAGTTTCTCAAGTCTTCTTTACTCCTCCCTGGAGCCCGGCTATCTATGGACTTTAGTCTCTTCGGTACACTGCTCTCGGCCTCGTGATGGGCCCGTTTTGATCTTTCTCCATGGGTTGTGTCAAAGCAGAGCGCCTGCCCTTGAACACGCCGATGTTCTTTGCGCTCCTGATCCTTTGTATGATACGTCCTCTGGGACCTCTCTTTTCTCGGCTCTTCCCGTCCGACCTCCCTGGAGGTCTGGTGGGAGTGTCTTCCACTCCCGGCGTGCCGAGGTGCTAAAGGGATCTGTCCCCCCTTCTGGGTGTTGGCTGCTGGGACTGGTGTGTCGTGCAGTGGGAAGGGTGGCTGCATGACATTGTTTTGCATCATGAAGTTGACGACCGACTGTAGGTCTGCCAACTTGTCCGCCAGTTCTTTCACTTCCTCATCCCTCCGTAGGCACCTATCCCTCCATACCTGGAGGTTATCCTCGTTGTAGTATCTGTCCTGGTCTGGCTTCTTTGAAGTGTCGCCCTCCTGGCCGATGCTTTTTCCTCCGAGCCCCTGGTCGCGGGCTTCTCTGTTGTGGTTGTCTCCTTCAATGTCAAGGTCGATAGGCCTGCTACTCCCAGCGGGAGCGTTGTCCCCAACCTTTTCTTTCTGTGTGTTACTGGCCATCTAATCGTCTTTCGTTCCCACAGACGGCGCCAAATTATATGAGTGATTTTCTGACCACACTGCCCTCCTTAGTAATTCAGCTGTAGACCACAGGCAGAATAGATGGCTCTCTGCTGTCCTGCACAAAAAGAAAAGGCTCCGGCGGTGGTTCTTCCACCCGGGGGCACTCCGACGATCAAGTCAGTATATCTCTCAAAGATAATCAAATATTCAACTCACAAGCTTGAGTATAAAACATACCTTAGACCCATGGGGGTGCCTTTCTTTTATAGCCAATACAATCCTAGTCCCAATAGGAGCCTAACTCCAATAGACTCAGGATTACTGCTAATCTGGAACTCCCA
This sequence comes from Camellia granthamiana, assembly GCA_036172215.1. Taxonomy (NCBI): domain Eukaryota; kingdom Viridiplantae; phylum Streptophyta; class Magnoliopsida; order Ericales; family Theaceae; genus Camellia; species Camellia granthamiana. Next base: position 29,046,805 of record CM069903.1, on the reverse strand, counting down.
GTGGGATTAGGATAAACCCTCTAAGAGTTTCATCTTTACCCAAACTGAAGTCTTCTCTCAATCCAGGACTCTTGTCCTTTATCCGATTATCTCGGCTTCCGATATCTTCGGAGATAACCTCGGCAACTCCGAAATCACCTCGGCGTAACTTCCACAACACGTGGCACCTCGGCTAACACGTCGGCGTCACCTTTTCCACGTGTTGGTACTGAGCAAATATATCCCCACAACTACTTTTTTAAAATTACTCTTTGATAGTACATTTTTTGAAAATATTAATTGTCATAATTATATTTTTTGTATTGTTAATAAATTTTAAAAAATGACAAAATAGAAAATTCATATTATTTTAGTTCTTGATTTTTGAAAAGGAAATATTTTGGGAGAATGAAATATAGAACAAGAAACAAATATTTTAGGACAAAAGAGAGAATTTTAGTTGATTTTTTAATTTTTTTATAAAAATATATAAAAAAATGAAAAGAATAATTAACTTTTTAATAATATTTTTTAATTATTTTAATTAGTTTCAAACTTGTCCAGAGAGACAAAGTGATTTCATTCACACATCAACCTTTATATTCACGCAAATAAGTTTCTTAAATGTTCTCTTGAATTATTTAGTGTGTTTGGTTTGAGTTTTTTGGATTAAGTTTTTGAAAATTGAGTTTTTTAGTTTTCGTGTTTTTTTATTTTTAGAGAATATTTTTAAAATTTTAAATATTTTTTTTACTTTTTTAGATGCACCTTACTTAGATGTATCTAAAAAGTAAAAAAATTATAAAAAAATATTTTTAAAAATTAAAAAATACATAAGAATACAAAAAATGTACTGAATTTTTGTATTTTTTTTTATATTTTTGGTATTTAGTGAATTTTTAAAAGGTTTTTTTTCCATAATTTTTTTACTTTTTAGGTATATTTATCTTAGCTATGCCTAAAAAAGTAAAAAAATTTGCTTAAAATATTTTAAAAAATCAGTAAAAATAAAAAAATAAAATTTTTTGAAAAATATTTTTTTTAAAAAAACTTAACCAAGCAAGCTGAATCAGCTTAATGGAAAAAAGTCCATATTGTTGTTTTTTTTGTATTTTTTAGATGGTGGACTAAAAGTCCATGTTGTTGGGGGATGTAATTCTATCATTGTAATTCAACAAATTATCAAATGGTCTTTTATTTCCTTTTCTTGTTGCGCATGTGAAAAAATGTTAACAATAGAGATATCTTGCATCCTAAGAAAAAAAAAAAAAAGAAAAAAAAAATTTGAGAGAGAGAGTGAGAGATCATGCCTGTTTCTGTATTCAACAACTTATTATATATAATTAATAAATGGAGAATAATCATGTGGTGTACAAGCGGCTAAATTACAAACACACTTCCATATAAATTGCCACATGTGATTTGGAAAATTTTAAATATTTTTTTATCAAAAAATTTTATTTAATAAAATTAACTAAAAAAATAAAATTTATAACTGCTCTCCCATACAATAATAACATTACCTGAATTATTAATTAAAATAAATTTATGATATCATTAAAAATCATTAATTAACTTGATGATTTATTAATAAAATAGATTACTTATTAAGGAATTTTTTTGATAAGTCCAATTTAGAAGTGTTTTAACCCAAGAAGTCCATGAAGGAATTTTTTAACCCATTTAGTCCCATGTATGTATAGTTTTATTCCATAAAGTCCATTTTCTTGATTTATACTATTTTCTTGGACACTTATGCCCTTATATTCAATTTTGATATCCTTATAAATATTTTTTGAACGATTAGCAATTTAATTATTGAACATTCATATTTTAAAATTCACATTGGTAGGAATGTAAAATTGGCCCGTGGGCGGCCCGAAACCCGCCCGCGAGCCGGGGCGGGCTCGGCCCGTTGACAATGTGAATATTCACATTGACATGTTAACATTCACATTAATAGGAGTGTAAAATTAGCCCGCGTCCCGTCGCGGCGCGAAACCCGCTCGCAGCCCATGGATGGCCCGGGGCGGGCCCGGTCCGGCCCATTGACAATGTGAATACTCATATTGACATGTTAACATTCACATTGATAAGAGTATAAAATTGGCCCGCGGCCCATGGGCGGCCAAAAGCCCGCCCACGGCCCAAGGAGGGCCCGGCCCGGCTTATTGACAATGTGAATATTCACATTGACATGTTAACATTCACATTGATAGGAGTGTAAAATTAGCCCGCGCCTCGTGGTTATCCGAAACCCGTCCACGGCCCGTGGCCTGCCCGGGGTAGGCCCGGCCCGGCCTGTTGACAATGTGAATATTCACATTGACATGTTAACATTCACATTGATAAGCGTATAAAATTGGCCAGCAACCTAGGGCGGGCCCGACCCGGCCCGGCCCGGCCCGTTGACAATGTGAATATTCACATTGACATGTTAACATTTACATTAATAGGAGTGTAAAATTGGCCCCCGTCCCGTGGCGGCGGAAAACCCGCCCGCGACCCATGGGCGGCTCGGGGCGGGCCTGGTCCAGCCCGTTGACAATGTGAATATTCACATTGACATGTTAACATTTACATTGATAAGAGTATAAAATTGGCCTGCGGCCCATGGGCGGCCAAAAGCCTGCCCGCGGCCCGGCCCGGTCCGTTGACAATGTGAATATTCACATTGACATGTTAACATTCACATTGATAAGAGTGTAAAATTGGCCCGCAGCCCGTGGGCGGCCCGAAGCCCGATCGAAGCCCGAGGCGAGCTTGGCCCGACCCGTGACAATGTGAATATTCACATTGACATGTTAACATTCATATTGATAGGAGTGTAAAATTAGCCCGCGCCCCATGGCTGCCCGAAACCCGCCCACGGCCCATAGGCGACCCGGGGCGGGCCCAGCCCGCCTTGTTGACAGTGTGAATATTCACATTGACATGTCAACATTCACATTGATAAGAGTGTAAAATTGGCCCGTGACCCGTGGGCAGCCCGAAGCCCGACCTCGGGCCGGGGCGGGCCCGGCCCGTTGGCAATGTAAATATTCAAGTTGACATGTTAACATTCACATTGATAGGAGTGTAAAATTGGCCCGCAGCCCGTGGGCGGCCCGAAGCCAGACTGCAGCCCGAGGCGGGCTTGGCTCGACCCGTGACAATGTGAATATTCACATTGATATGTTAACATTAACATTGATAGGAGTGTAAAATTTGTCCGCTGCCCGAAACTCGCCCGCGGCGCGAGGTAGGCCCGAACCCAAACCCGGGCCGCCCATGGGACGCGAGTCAATTTTACACTCTTATCAATGTGAATGTTAACATGTCAATGTGAATATTAACATTGTCAACAGGCCGGGCCGGGCCCGCCTCGGGCCCTGGGCGAGTTTCGGTCAGCCACGGGGCACGAGTTAATGTTACACTCTTATCAATGTGAATGTTAACATATCAATATGAATATTCACGTTGTCAACGGGCCGAGCCCGCCCCGGCCCGGGGCCGGGCTTCGGGCTGTCCACGGGTCACGGGCCAATTTTACACTGTTATCAATGTTAATGTTAATATGTCAATGTGAATATTCACATTGTCGACAGGCCGGGCCGGGCCCGCCCTGGGCAGCGGGCGGGCTTCGGGCCGCCCACGGTCCACGGGCCAATTTTACACTCCTATCAATGTGAATGTTAATATGTCAATGTGAATATTCACATTGTCAACGGGCTGGGCCGGGCTCGCCCCGGGCAGCCTACGGGCTTCGGGCCGTCCATGAGACATGAGTCAATTTTACACTCTTATCAATGTGAATGTTAACATGTCAATGTGAATATTCACATTGTCAACAGGCCGGGTCGGGCCCGCCACGGGCCGCCCACGGGCCGTGGGCTAGTTTCGGGCAACAACGGGGCGCGGGCTAATTTTATACTCTTATCAATGTGAATGTTAACATGTCAATGTGAATATTCACATTATCAACGGCTCGGGCCAGGCCCGCCTAGGGCAGCCCAGGAGCTGCGGGCGGGTTTCGGACCGGCCACAGGCCGCGGACTAATTTTACACTCCCACCAATGTGAATGTTAACATGTCAATGTGAATATTCACATTGTCAACGGGCCGGGCCGGGCCCGGGCTTCGGGCTGCCCACAGGTCACGGGCCAATTTTACACTCTTATCAATGTTAATGTTAATATGTCAATGTGAATATTCACATTATGAACGGGCCGGCCCGGGCCCACCCCGGGCGGCGGGCTGGCTTCGGACCGCCCACGGGCCGCGGGCCAATTTTACCCTCCTATCAATGTGAATATTAACTTGTCAATATGAATATTCACATTATCAACGGGCCGGGCCGGGCCTATTTTTTTGGCTTGTGGGCCGGCCCGGCCCGACTTGAATTTTTCCGGGCACCCACGAGGATCGACATGGGTCGGGCCCCTACACATTGACGATATGAACATTCACATTGACGGTGTGAACATTCACATTAGGAGTATTTTGGTAATTATGTCACCCATAGGACTTCTTGAAATATAAGAAAATAATGTGAACTAAATGGAACATGGGTAGATGAAAAGGGTATTTTGGTCTTCTTATCTCAAATTGGACCTAATGGAATAGTCAAAAAGAATATGGGTTGGATGGAATAAAGCTCTTAGAAAATGGATTTATCAAAAAAACTCCCTATTTATTATGAAATTTTAGGGGGATATAATTTTTAAAATCATATGAGTTAATTTATATTTTAAGTAAATTTCACAAAGCGTATTTATAATTTATCTATAAAAAAAATAAAATAAATAAAAAACTCATGTGCTGCACATGACATAATCAAAATATATATCCTTTATACATTACTAGTTGGAAGATAGTGGCTCAAAATTTTTAAATTTTGATATTTTTAATCAATTGAAGATATATTGCATAGGAGGACAAGAATGTTTTCACGGTTGCTTTAAAAATATTTAGATAACCAGAATTTTAGAACAAAAAAAAACTATAAATAATGAAAGAAACAAGAAGCATTTACATATAAGTCTCATTTGAAAACTTATAATTCATTAAATCCTAAATAAAATTATTTGCTTCTTCAAATCCTATTAATTTTTAATAGACCAATTATCTTTCCAAGACCTCCTCCATAGCTGCCAAACATCTATTGCTGTCTTCATTCTCTCTTTCTTACTTTTACACCCACTCCCCCAACAACAACCAAACATTTCCTTCTCTCTCATTTGTTTTTTCTATCTCTCTCTCTCTCTCTCTCACTCACTCACAGCTGAGAGCACGTCGGTTCTACGAACTATATTGCCTGAATAGCTCGGCTAGTCTGTTGAAAATCTGCCGGAGCACCACCACCAACAAACACCACAACAAGTCGGTGTTGGATCAACATAGCTTAACAGTGCGATTCTCCGGTAGCAGAGCTAGTACGGTGATGGTAATTTCCTCAATTTACACACCAACTCCGATTCAACGACCACGTCGCAGCAGTAGCAGTAGTAGCAAAGATCGAATCAGTGGCTCTCGAGATCAATTCTTCAGCGCATCGAAGTACAGGTCTTGAACGATTCGATGATGGCTGCTGCGGCGATATCACACGAATCAGCTGATTTGAACGACAATAAAGTGGAGAACAATGGATGAGAGATAACAGGAAGCAATGTTCGTGGTGGCGATCTTCAACTATTCCTCCATCGAGCTCAACTTCGTTGCTGCGTCCTCTACTGCTCATGCGTGAGGTTAAGGTTGTTGTTGATCTGTCTCTGAACAAATCTACCTCTCTCCATCGCCGTCGATCTGCCTCATCACCATCGCCGAGTTAGTTATTTTCTTTTTTGAAATTGAAAACATTCTCAGTTTATAATATTCTCAATTTTAATCATAAAAAAATTGAGAAATTTCTCAAAATTGATAATATTCTCCGTTAATACTAGAAAAAAAAAATTGAGAAATTTCTTAGTTTTGATAATTATAAATTGAAATCATTCTCTATTCTGAAATTAAGAACATTATCAGTTTTGGCGTTGACCTAGTTTAACGACAATGCTATTATATATACACTTGTTTGGATTAAAGGGCAAAAGCGTCTTTTTACCTGTAAATGAGACTTATTGATTCAAAAACTTTTTGATAAGACCTAAGCTACTACCAAATATATAGATAGGACTTTTAGGTAATTAATCCAAGAAACAATTATCACTAGGAAAAATTAAAGTTTTAAAGATTAAAATTTAGGAATAAAAAATATTTTTTAGGGATTAAATATTTTTATTGTGAAAAGTGTCATTATTATATTTTTAGTAACAAAAATTGGATATTAGTAATGAATTATTATCTTTTTGGAACTAATTTTTTTGTCTCAAAAAATAAATCTTTTGTCCTTAAAAGTATAGGCCTCGTTTGGCAAGTGGTTTTTTTAACCAAAAAGTCAAAAAGTTATTAAAAAAGTCAAAAAGACAATAACCTATACCAAAAAGTCAAATATTTCATTTTCTCTCTACTTTTTCCACATCTTTTCGTAAAAAGTCAAAAAGTTATCCTAAACATATATTTTTTTTACATCATATTTTAGCAAAAAAGTTACTAAAAAAACATGTTCCCAAACGAGTTTGGCATGTCAAACTTTTTAGTTTTTTTGACTATTTAGCCACAAAAAAACAAAATAGGTTAAAAAGTCAATAAGATAAAATGTCACATTCAAATCATAATCATTTTATTTTTTCTCTCACAAAAGTTAAAAAAGCCAAAAAGTTCTATCCCAAACGAGGCTTTTTAGCCCTAGGTTAAAATAGTCAAAAAGCCAACTCACATCCCAAACTACTCCTTATTAGTGATAATTTCAAAATTTTGTCGCTAAAAGTCATATTTCTGACTTTTCGATACGATCTTTTAGCGACTATTCTCACAATGATAAAAATTAATTCCTAAATATATTTTACAATAAAATTTTCATTTTTAAAAAGTAATTTTTTATTTTTAAAATTTTTATATATTATAATGTATGGGTGAATTATCAACTAATTTTAATACGAGCAATGTTATACCCACATAAATTAAAAATGCTATATAAATAACTTTCTTTTACTTGACTTGTTTAACAAATTGATGTGATATGTAGTCAGAAAACTTTGATATTTGAATTAATGGGACTATAGAAATTAAATGACAGGGCAAATTTTACTTTGGAATGTTTTGGAAAGTTGATAAAAAAATTAATTTTTTAATTTTTTGACTTTTTTAGTGACTTTTGTGGTAAAAAGCTACATTCTCTTGAATAAAAAAGGTTGATTTTTTTTACTAAAAAAGTTAAAAAGTAAAAAAATTGACCTTTTTAGCTTGTTGCCAAAATGCTTCTTTATTTCTTGTATTTTTTTAGGAATATTTTAGAAAATTAGTTAAAAATTAATTTTTTAATTTTTTTTATCTTTTTATAAATAAAAAATATAAAAAATAATATCACTCAAAATAAATTAAAAATTAAAAATTAACTTTTAATTGGATTGTCCAAACAACCCTTAAGTTTGCCCTAAATGATATCAACAATTTAAACGTCACATCAATATAAATATGTACAGCTTTATTTTTTTATTTTTTTTTAGCAGTGATCTACAGCATACAAATTATTATCAAAATTTCTTACCATTATAGACACAAAATTAAGAAAATCTATGACCGATGTATCTAGTTATATAAAAAATAAAAAAAATAAAAAAATCTCTTAAAAAATGAACATTTTTTTTTAATAATGCTAAAGCCCCCACTTATTAGTGGACTTGGTGTTTGGCAACCGTTATTTTAACCTTTTTTTAGGTTAAAATTCACAAACAAAATAAAAAAAGTTAAAATAATTAATAAGATAAAATATTATATTAAATCCATAATCATTTTATTTTTTTTCTCACAAACATTACATCTAACTATAAAAAAATCTAATCATTTTTCAAAGCATAAAAATTTTAACCTATTAAAATAAAAACTTCCCAAACATCCACACCACAGCTGATAACTGAGATTACTGCACTGTTGAGCAGCTAATATAATAACCTGCTTAAGCCTCCCTACATATACACATTCACACGCAGTTCTAAATGGACCGTGATTGGTAGCTCGAAACTTTGGCTCGAGATTGTGGCTCGAGGGTCAAAACGACGTCGTTTTGACCCTGTTTTTTTTTTTTTTTTTTTTTTTTTCTTTTCTTTTTCTTTCTTTTCGACTTCATCTTCTCCAAATTTTTTTTTTTTTGCAGACGAAAACCAGGAAGAAGGGAGAGAGGAGGAGGGAGGGAGGGAGGAGGAGGAGGGGGGAGGAGGGAGGAGGAGGAGGGAGGAGGAACTGGAGGGGGCCATTAAAATGGCGGTGGTGAGGCGAGGCTGCTGCGGCGGAGGCGAGACAGGCCGGCGATCGGCGGCAGCGAGGCGACGGAGGAGCTGCGACGAGGACGAGGACGAGGCGACGGACGACGGACGACGGCGACGGACGACGGCAGTCCCTCTCCCTCTCTTTCTCTCCCTCTCCCTCTCCCTCTCTTCCTCGAGCCAAAGTCGAGCCTGGTAGCTTCGAGCTACCAGGAATTATTCGTTCTAAATTTGAACCAAAACAACAAAAACTCCAAACCAACCACACCAACCCCCCCACCCCCCACAAAAAAAAAGAACACCCCTCCAATCTTCTCTCCTTCTCGACCCGATCTATGGAGACCACGGCAGCTTATGACAGGAGTTTCTCCAAAAACTACATGTTGCTGTCTCAAGAAAAAGCAAGTCTCATTGATCTCATTCGAGTCTTGTTCAACAGTGACTTAGCCAAGAGGAAATTCATTGACTGCCCTGCTGGGACTGAGCAGAGCTTCAAATACAGATGGCTCATAGTCGTGTCTATCGTGCTTCTGAAGATTCTTCAAGCTGTGTCTAAGCCATTGGCATGGTTCGGGTCTGTTGTGGAGACATGGCTCAACCTTCTCTCCAGCAACCGCAATTTTGGTGTGCTGATTTTGAATTTCTTCCGAGGTTTGTTTTGTTTTTTCAGATATATATGCTCTTATTTTAGTCTACTATAATTAACATTTTATGAAATTGGGTGGTTCATTGAATCTGAGAGATCTGATGACTTGACTATAAAACTTCATTGACTTTAAGAGTTCATGGTTAGCTGGCTACCTGGCTTTCCATCCAATAGTTTTGAAGAGAGGAAAATTTTATTAAGAAAATATAAGCATATTATACATTTTCACTTTCAATTTAAAAAATCAATAAATAAATTTGAGTTAGGCTTTCTTTGGAATGATTCAAAATTATCAATATGAGAATGTGAAAGTATGTTTTGGATGTACAAACTCTTATAATTTTAAAATTTTAATATAATATATAATATTTTTCAAATTTTTAGGGCTAATCGCCCCCTACATCTATCCTTGTTTGAAAATTAGCTACAAAATAAAATTCTTCGAAAAAAATGAATTTATAAAAAACTAATTTGTTTGGCTTTTTAATAGATTTTTAGAGTGGTAAATTGGGTTTTATTATGAAAAATGAGTTTTGCGAAATGAATTAAAGTTTATCATGCCAAAATGGGGTTTTTAGCCAATAAAATGTCTTTTAAACTACAGTCAAACAACACCTTATTAATATCACAGTTATATTAGGTTAACTAATATCAATTTGAACCACAATTAAGGTTTATTTTGAGAAGTAGATTAAAAATTAGTTTTTTTTTTTTTACTTTTTTTAAAAAGAATATGTAAAAAAAAGTAAAGTGATATGATCTAAAAAAATTAAAAATTAAAAAAAATTGGCTTTTAATTCAATTGCCAAAATAGGCCAAGAATCATTTTGGTTGTAAATAACACTCCGTTTGTTTGGCTGGAAAACATTTTTCATATTTTTTGGTGTTTAGTATAATAGAAAACCAAAATTAACGATAACATTTTTTTATGGTCAATGAAAAACATGTTTGTTTAGGTCAAAAAAATATTTTCTACTTTTAGAAAGAAAAAAATATTTTTCGGATTAAAATTTTACCAATGTTACAATTCCACCATCACCACAGCCATCACCACCCATCACAGTCATTGTGGCCCCACCACCATTCCACCATCTCTACCTCCACTTCTATCTTTATTCCACCTCCACCACCATCACCATTAAACCCACAAAAAAAATTAAAAAAATTAAAAATATTTTCTAAAAAAAGTTTTATAAAAAATATTTTATTTACGGACTTGCACAATTTTTTAGCATAACTAAACATCATAATCAGACAGAACGAATTTTGATTTGACAAATTGCTGGCCTTACCAATACAGTGACCCATCACCAAACACCTTGATAATTCATAATTAACACCAATTAAATTATATTTTATCTACAGCATGCACCAGGAGTGTAGCCTATTTTAAAAATATGATTAAAAATTATTTTTTTGACTTTTTAATTCTTTTTAAGTCACATTATTTTTTTATTTTTTAAATATTTTTTATAAAAAAATTAAAGAAATCAAAAAATTAACACCAATTAAATTATATCTTATCTACAGCATGCACGAGGGGTGTTATAGCTTATTTTGACAATATGGTTAAAAATTAATTTTTTGACTTTTTAATTCTTTTTAAGTTACATTATTTTTTTATTTTTTTTATATTTTTTTTAAAAAATTAAAAAAAATTAACTTACGTCCTAAAATAAAAGAAAGGAATATATACCTGAAAACAATTTGTGAAAGTGCGCCACTTTACTATTTTGTTTCTAATTGTCATAGCACGTGATGTGCACTTGACGGTACCATCAACCTCCACCACAAATCAAATATATGGATTCAAAAATGAGTGAGAGCTCCAGTGCGATGATTCTCACCCCTCTCAGTGAATATTGATTGGTCTAAATTTTTTTTTATTTTTTATTTTTATCCTTCTTTCGTTGGCCCCGGCGTATATGTGGGGGGTGGTGGGAAACACCTCCAAGTGAGAGTCTGTATCAATTTTGTATATGGATTACTTTAGAGAATCAAACTCGCATGGTGTTAATATTAACATAAACCATCTCAAAACCCTAGAATTATGGATATAATCTGTGCAAGTGCTTCTAAGGTGTGTGTGGAGAAGTTATTTAGTGCTTCTGAAATATTTTTTCAATAGTCGCTTGTGTCAAAATAGAAGAATGTTTGATGGCCACAATTTTTATGGCTTAAATGGCTCAAAATTGTCAAAACGACGTCGTTTTGGCAATTTCGAGCCATTTGAGCCACAAAAATTGTGACCCTCTACCATTGCTGGTCAAAATATTTGTTCTGTAAAAGATAACAACATAAGATTTATTGTTTTATTTAATAAAAATCAACTTCAGACACCATTTATTATAGGGAGATTTACCAATAAATCCTATCTCACAAATAGTTTTACCGATTGGTCCTAAGGTTATTTCTATTGTTCTGATTAGTCCTGTTAGTAGGGAAATATCTTACCAGTTAATCCTATTTCCTTTGTTTAGTAACATTGAGTGGTCAATTATACCCTTCCGTGTGTGTGTCGCGTGACATACATCATTCCAAGACAAAAAGCATAAAGAGCCTTAGTGTACTTTGTTGATGTATGGCACTCATTGTGTGTGTCACGTGACATACATCACTCCAAGGCAAAAAATATAAAGAGCCTTAGTGTACTTTGTTGATGTGTGACACTCATTCTGTGTGTCAGGTGACATATTGTGTTTGCCACGTGACACTCCAAGGCAAAAAGCATAAAGAGTTTTAGTGTACTTTGTTGATGTGTGACACCCATTGTGTGTGTCACGTGACACTCCAAGGCAAAAAGCATAAAAAGCCTTAGTATACTTTGTTGATGTGTGGCACCCATTGTGTGTGTCACGTGACATATTGTGTGTCACGTGACACACCCTCATAAAGAGTATGCATCTAATAACATCTAAATGAGAGTATTAAGGTCCCTCAAAATATTCAAGAACTAAACGGTTTATTAAAAAAAAATTAAAACTAATTGATTCATAAATTTAACATTTGAGATTTATTGATAAATCTCCCTTTATTATATTATTTCTTAAACAAAATATTATAATTTTGTGCGCGTAGAGTCCAATCAAAATTTAAAGTTAGTGGTTAGTTGGACAAGATGGAAATTAATTGATGGCGGGACCCAGGTTTTTTTTTTTTTGTTTTGAGGTTTTTTTAAGGGTATCTTGTCTAGTCTAGATAACTTATCTTTACAGCTCAAAAGGGATCTATTAAATTATTTGGGAGAAATTAGGGATCATAAAAATTTTTTTTAATAAAAATGATTATGAAAGATTTATGATTTTTAGATTATTTTGATTAATGTATGATAATTTATTCTAAGTATAATCCAAAAAATTACAAAACTTTCATGATTATTTTTATAAATTTTTTTTCATAATATCTAACATTGTTAAAATTATTATTATTCCTTCCGAGAAAACAGCAACATCATCAAGTTAAGACGGGGACAGGCAGAGCACCATTGCTTGTTTTTGTCCAGGGAAGTGGGGAATATCAACTACCACTACAAGAAATGTCACTTTTAGCTACCAAAATATTGGTAGCCAAAAGTCACTTATTTAGTCGCCAAAAGTTTTAGCGACCAAAATTTTTCGTCGCTAATCTCGTCGCCCTTACTCTGTCGGCGATAGTATTGGCGACTAAAATTTTTTTGGTCGCCGAAAGTGTACACATTTGGCTACTAATGTTGGTTTAGTCGGCAAAAGGTCACTTTTAGCTACTAAAAAATTGGTAGCCGAATGTACACATTTGGCTACTAATCTTAATTTAGTCGCCAAAAGGTCTGTTTTGGCCACTAAAATATTAGTAGCCAATAGTTTATTTCTCTCATTCTCAGATTTTTTAGCTACTAAAAAATTAGTAGCCGAAAGTACACATTTGGCTACTAATCTTTATTTAGTCGCCAAAAGGTCTGTTTTGGCCACTAAAATATTAGTAGCCAATAGTTTATTTCTTTCATTCTCAAATTTTTTAGCTACTAAATTATTAGTAGCCAAAACTCTTGATTACCTATTTGGCTACCAAAACATTTGGTAGCCAAATGCTTTAACGTGTTTTTTTTTTTTTTTTTTCTAAACAACCTTTATCCATTATTAATACAACATGTACCCTGTATGGACAATATAATCCATCAACACAAAATAAGTTATGAAACATTCAACCACGTGCACACATTTCAATTCCAACCATCCACATAATTAATATTGAACGTCCAATTACACATATATATATATTACAAATTCCATAACAACCAAGTCTAATCCAACGTCAATATTTTAATTCCATACATAATACATGAATAACCAAATTAATTGTACACCTACAACTTCTGTACCATTCAGCAGATTCCTTAATCAAATGATCCTTTGAGGACAAACATTCATTTAAAAAGTTTTTGCTTGACAGAGATTGCTGAATCAAAGAACCAGCATTACTTCCCAAAGTATCTGCTAGATCTCCAAGGACCCCATTGGCAGTTTTCATCACAACATCATCCCTGAGAGTAAATAGACATGACAGATAGAGTTAGAAAAAATAAATCAAGCAACTAAAACCAGGTATTACAATGGCTGGGAAATTAAGACATGAAACTTAGTAAGGAATACAAGTCTGCAGTATATGGTGTACTGGTTATATTATAGATCAAATGGGCGAAGTCTTTATAGTACCAAATAAATGATCACACATTCATGGAATTGAAATAGAAGACAATTACACTAAGTTAGCATGAAGAAATGAAAGCCCAAGGAAATATTCAACTCATCTTGTGTATACCAAGGAAATACAACTGCTTTCCAAGTTGTCAAATCATCATAGCTCATCTTGTGTATACCAAATAAATATTCAATATGCCACAAATGTTAGTTCCAATAACCAAACAAATGCATATAATGGGAGATGAGAGAGAGTCACTTTTGCTTTGATCTGATATTTTTTTCTAGATGTGGTAGAAATATCACCTCTTCGAACTTTCATGCTGGATTTCTTGGCTTTTGATTTGGAGGTGCCTAAAGAATAAAATATTATTAAAGAATTTGAATTTTCAAAGTAACAAACAAGTACACTCATATAAGTATAGCTAGAGCTTTATCTACCTCTTAGATGAATGGCAGTCATAGGTGATTGAACTTCATTTTCACATGGGTCCAACTCTGTCACCTCACTGGAAGCCTGAGAATGTTCATCCAACTCTGTCACCTCAAATTTGTTTACATGATATTAAATTCTTGTTAACCAATTTTTTTTTTTCCTTTCCAAAGCGAATTAATTAACATCTATGAAGAGAATTAATTAACATCTATGAAGAATTCTATAACTACCATTCAGGACATTAAATATAAATATACTTAAGGTTTAAATTAGGAAAATATTTAGCATGTTAAAATATTTATTTTGTTCTATTAGCAAATATGAAAAAAAAAAAAAAAAAAAGGCGCGACTGTATATGATTCTAGGTAAAAAATTCCCCCCCACTAGATAAAAATCATGGCTCTAGACTTGCTAGAGGAGAGCCTGTAGAGACATGTCATTGATCCACGTCACTTCACGAGGGTAGGACCATGATCTTTTGAGATGCCAATATGGAGATGACATGGTGATGCCATGTTGTGGAGCTCGACATGCATACATACACTTATATTCAATGTTCATTAAAAGAACATATAAATTGAAACACATAAGAGCCAATTAGGACAACAAAAATGTATTATGATACCATATCCCCAACCTTAAGATGTCATATGACTCATATTTGGCACAAATACTCCACAACTATCAAAATATTCAGGTGACATTAACTAGTGATTATGGATCTAGGATAGTTAGCTAAATCAAAAAATTATAGTGTGTGAAAATACTCTATGAGAGAGGGTGCTGATTATTTGGATTAAACAAATGATGACAAACAACTTCATCATATTTGTGAATATGTACATCTTGATAAACATGAATGCTTCCCACTATATTAGCCTTTCTATAAAATAGTCATGATTGAGAATTAGTTTACAAATGAAGCAACCAGGCATTCATTTTTCACTTAAGATGACAGTTGCTATAGAAGGCAAAGCATAAAAATGAGACGTGTTACAATCCAAGGAACAATAATCTCACACAAATAAAAAGGTAACCTATTACAATCCAAGGAACAATAATGCCACATAATTACCATCGAACAAACCAACTTCAATTGAAACACTGATATGTAGATATAGATATAGATATAGATATAGATATAGATATAGAGATGGATACAATTAAATTCACGGGCGAGAGTGTACCCATAAGAGTAAAACTTCTAACCTTTAGGCCACTCAGCGACAATTCTCTCCTTGAGCATGGCTACAATCATAAAATGATAGCACCGAATGAAACCAAATGAAGATAAGTTAATAGTTTAATGAAAATGTTAGGATAGGGAAGATCTAAATTAACATAGATGTTGTAATAAAAAGGATATGAATTTTTTTAATTTGACTGCATATAAACCTTAACAGAGTGAAATGACAAAAAAGATTCAACTAGCAACTCTAATTGGTTCTGACATTTGATTAGGAGAACCAAACAAAAAATATATATATATATATATATAAATTTCCCATCTTTTCCCCTGTTTTCTCAGCGAGCAAACAGAATGATTAATATTTGTCACATAAATTGCAAAACAGCATCATACAAATTTAGTGCCCAATTTTGAATATTTAGGAAAGAAACAAAATACCCAGTAAAAAATGACAGAAAATAAACAACATTAAAGAGCAAAATTCCAAAAATTCAAATCGAAAAAAACCGAATCAATATTCTAAAAATGCCAAATACAACACAAACATATAGGTGTATAACATATATATGTGTGTATATTAGGGAGATCGAGAGAGAAAGAGAGGACCTCTTTGACAGACTCGGCGATCTCGGGACCAATTCCATCACCGGGGAAGAGAGTGGCTCGGATCAGATTGGGGGTCGGAGCAGCGGAGGAGAAGAGGGTCCGATCAAAGAATGAGAAAACCCTAGCTGAAGAACTAGGGTTTGCAGCGGATTGTGGTGAGAAGAACTCGCTCGCATGGCTTCGTAGAAGGCGTCTCATGATTTGCGAACCCATGAGATGAGAAACCTGGGAGCGAGCTGGTGGGGTTTTGGGTTGCAGCGTCAATGGTGGCGCGAGCAGTGGGCGAGAAGGAGGAGGAATGAGAAGGAGTTGTGTGTGAGACTGAGATGAGAAACGGAGACGGGTTAGGGCTAAATTTTGGGGGAATCCCCAATTTGAGAGGGAATTTTTGTTTTAGGGGGAATATTAAAAATTTTAAAAAAAATATAAAAAAAATTTGAGAGGGAATATTTGTTTTGTTTTAAATAAAAATATAAGTAATAAAATTATAAATTTAAAAAAAAATTAAAAATTAAATTATCTTAAATATTTGTCCTAATATTTTTTGTACTGAAAATATAATAATATATTTTAAAATTTTATTTTCTTATATTGTTATATTATATATATATATATAAAATAAGAAAGAAAAGAAAGAAAGAAAATTTTTAAAAAAAGGAAAAATTTAATACTAAAAAATATTTTAATGAAAAATATTTTTGTGGTAGAGGAAAATGAGCGGCAGTAGTAGTGAAGGTGGTGAAAGAGAGATAATGGTAGTAGTAGTAGCAGTAGTAGTAGTGGTGATAGTAGAGTGGTAGCGATAGTAGTAGTAATGGTAGTGGTAGCGACAGATAGACAAACAGATAGACAGATAGACAAACAGATAGATGAGTGACAAACAGAGAGAGACAGAGACAAAAAGAGAGAGAAATAGAGCGAAAAGAGATGAGAGAGAGAGAGACACAGAAAAAGAGAGATGGACGAGAGAGATAGAGAGAGATAGAAATAAGAGAGAGAGAGAGAGAGAAAAAAAAATAAATGAGAGAGATAGAGAGAGAAAGATGAGCGAGAGAGACAGAGAGAGAAGACAGATGAGAGAGATAGAGAGAAGAAAGATATGCGAGAGACAGAGAGAAAATGAGACAGAGAAACAGACATGCTCTCTCTCTCTCTCAATTAATCTATAACTAAGCTTGTTTAGTGTCCCAAATATTTGACATGATCTAATGGACTGACTCTAGCCTGAAAGGTTTGATATCAAATCATACTAACACTATGTAAAGTTGATTTGCAATTAAGATGAATTCTTCTGTGAGGCATTTCATCAAACACCCTGTCCACCATTGGATCTCCCCCTTGATATGAGAAGCAGAAAACCACTCTGCTATCAAATATGAGAAGCTTCCAAAGTAACACAGGTGCAATGGAAAGGAAAGAAATAATATGTCAGGTAGTTCAAGTTAAAGCACTCCAAAGTTTCCCTCCGAAGTTTCCCTCCAAAGTCTGAAGCACAAATTTTCAATTTTGTAAGACTAATCGCCGACTAAAATTTAGTCGGTAAATAATGAATTAAAAAAATATATTAAAAGTTACAAACAAAATTCATTATTTAAAAAAAATTTAAATAAAAGTAACAAATATATTAAAATTATATTTAAATAAAAATATAAGTAAAAAAATTATAAATTACATATATTAAATTATCTTAAATATTTGTCATAATATTTTTTTTACTGAACAATATAATAATATATTTAAAAATTTTATATTCTTATATTCTTATATTATTTATATATATATATATATAATAAGAAAGAAAAGAAAGAAAGAAAATTAAAAATAAAAGAAGGAAAAAAAAATTTAAAAAAAAATTTGAGCAAGCTCAACCCATGCTTTTTTCGTCGCCAATTACTTTTATAAATCCCTCAAATTTAAATTAGAAATGTTTCCCTCCAAATTTAAATTAACAATAGTGTTTGATTATTGTTAACCGTGTATAACGTAAAAATATTTTTAAAAAGTTGAAAAAATTAATTATTAAAAAATTAAGGAAAAATTTAAAATTTGAAATAATATCAATAAGTCTTACAAATAATTGGGATATTTTGTCTTTTATTAGTACTGGTAATAATATTGAAAAATTTATTGAAATGATAAATAATTGGGATATTTTGTCTTTTATTTGTGAATTTTGATTTATTCTTAATTTATTAGTGTTATTGAAATATGATGATGTAAAAAGTATAAATAGTTTAATTGTATTTTTCATCTCAAAATAATAGTCTATTTTCAGAATTTAATTTCTTTTTATAATACAATTATTACATTTTGAAAATATTAATTTATCAAAATTACCTTTTGTAAATTAATTATTTATCTTCATAAAAATAAAAATAAAAATAAAAATAAAAATAAAAATAAAAATAAAAATAAAAATGTAAATAATTAATTTTTTTTTATTTACATTCGGCTACCAAAAATTTAGTAGCCGAAAGTGGGTCTATAGCGACTAAAAAAACTTTGGTCGCCGAAAGGTGACATTTGGCGACCAAAACTTTGGTCGGGAAAGATTAAAAATTAATTTTTTTTATTTACATTCGGCTACCAAAAATTTAGTAGCCGAAAGTGGGTCTATAGCGACTAAAAAAACTTTGGTCGCCGAAAGGTGACATTTGGCGACCAAAACTTTGGTCGGGAAAGATTAAAAATTAATTTTTTTTATTTACATTCGGCTACCAAAAATTTAGTAGCCGAAAGTGGGTCTATAGCGACTAAAAAAACTTTGGTCGCCGAAAGGTGACATTTGGCGACCAAAACTTTGGTCGGGAAAGATTAAAAATTAATTTTTTTTATTTACATTCGGCTACCAAACATTTAGTAGCCGAAAGTGGGTCTATAGCTACTAAAGTTTTTTTTAGTCGCCAATTGTGATATGTTTAGCTACTAAATAATTTTTTAGTCGCCAATTGTAATATCTTTAGCTACTAAATTTTTTTTAGTAGCCAATAATCAACATTCCCCTACTAAAAAAAATTAGTAGCTAAAAAGTTGACTTTTGCCGACTAAAATTCTTTTTGGTAGCCAATTCCCACACTTTTGGCGACTAAATTAGTTTTGGTAGCTAAAAGTGGTCGGCAAAAATGTATTTTCTTGTAGTGTACATGTGTTTCACGTAAAATTCCATTTTAAGTTTAATGACATACCTTTAAAATCAACTTCTACCTTCATCGACATAATTTATTGAATGTCATCACTAACTATTCATTAATAGTTATTAAAATAGATACATGGAACATAAAATAAAAGGTAAATTATGCTGCTTTTTTTTTTTTAATAAAAAAAAAATCTCACAAACTTAGCATAATTATATTAAGTTATCTTAAGATCTTAATTTATACAATACATTTAATCATATTTTTATCTGTGATTTATTAATTACATAAACAAAAAATAATATTGCTATCAATTTTACATTAAAATGTGTATTTTATCTTATTTATTCTAATATTATTCTATCGTCTGCATTATTTCTTATATTTTTATTCTCATTAAATGAAAAACCAATATAATTATGTGTAAATTATAAAACTTATATTTTTTAAAATTTTAAAAGCGATCAAGATAATTTACTTAAAATGAAACAAAATTTTCAATTTAATGATTTGATCCAAAGTTGATCTTTCACTTTCATAAAAAAAAGTTACTTTCATCGTGATTTTCCTTTCTCCTTTTTACATAAAAATAAAAAAAATAACCAAAAAAAAAACTCATTTGAATAACAGTTAATTGTAAAAATGCCACTGTTATATTATTCTGCTGCCAGATTATGTACTAGTTTTATGCAAGAAATTTTTTTATTTTTTTTTTCATTTATAAAAATAAATATTGTGTTAGTATCAAATACTAATGGAGAGGGGGTTAATTATTGCAGGGAGGGTGGTGAAGCCGGATAAAGATTCAGCAACGTTCTTGTCATTTATAGGGAATCTAGACACGAGGGTGGAGTTAGATAAAAGCATCAAACATGGTGATAGCAGATACTATGCTGCACTCTCTATAATGGCTTCTAAAGCATCTTATGAGAACAGAGCCTATCTCCAATCTACTGTCACAGATCACTGGAAGGTAATTAAACAATCTTACAAATAAAGTAGATGCTCATTTTTATCTTTTTTTCAAAAACAAATTTAAAATTCAAGACAGTATTTGGAGATTTTGTTTGGAGATGTTGGATATGGATGTGGGTCATGTTTGGATTTTTGGATTTCTGGAGAGGAAAAAGAAAAATGTAAGAAAAGTAAATGAAATAATCTTTTCTTATAATTTTCTTTTCTACCCATATATTTTTATACAAATTAAAATAGAGGCTTTTTGTTGAGTTTATATGATAGAAATTTCTAATATCATTTGTTTGCCCCTGCAGATGGAGTTCTTAGATTGCTTTGATTTTTGGAATGGTGAGTTTGCAAGAGTTGTTTTCATTTTTTCATATATATTTATCGAAAAGAGAGAGAAAACCATCCATAATTTATAATCTTAGGCTAAGATTTACCCATGAATATTCACCCTATATTTACAATTCTTGGTAGATTTCGAATTTTATTTTATGTATAATGAATGATTGAGCTAGTTGAATCGTCATTAGAAAGATATTGTTGAGTTTTAGTGAGCTCATCATCTCAAGTCTATTTACATAATTTGAATTATTTATCTTATTAGGCTCACTACGTCAATCATTTATAAAATTTAAAAAAAAATCAAGTTAATTAAATAATCAATAACTACGTGATCGAATCACATTTGTGTTAAAAAAGTTTATACTCATATTTGTTATTTATTTTGTAAAATAAATATGTTTTAATTGTGTATCATTTACTTAACAAATCGTACAAGATATATGGTCTCTATTATCAAATTTCATAAACCACTAACGAAACACTGAATCAATAAATTAGATAACAGTGCACAATTTCATTCGACAATCAAGGAAGCAATTAAATCCTAATCCAATGTTAATTGACAGAGTACCAAGACAAAGCAACAACACAAGCCTTCATGCTTCGGGACAAGAACGTCAATCCGGAACTCATCGTCGTAGCCTTCCGAGGAACCGAAACCTTCGACACAGACGCATGGTGCAGCGACTTCGACATCTCATGGTACGAGCTCTCCGGCATAGGCAAAGTCCACGGCGGCTTCATGAAAGCTCTCGGCCTCCAAAAACACACGGGTTGGCCCAAAGACGTCCAACGAGCCGACAACCAACCCCCCTTGGCCTACTACGCCATTCGAGACTTGCTAAGAGAGCTTTTAGGGACAAACAATCAAGCCAAGTATATATTAACCGGTCACAGCTTGGGCGGAGCGTTGGCGATACTGTTTCCAGCAGTTTTGGCATTTCATGAGGAGGAGTGGCTGTTGGAGAGGTTGGAAGGGGTGTATACTTTTGGACAGCCGAGGGTTGGAGATGAGAAATTTGGGGAGTATATGAAAGAGCAGTTGAGAAATTTTAATGTTGGGTATTATAGGTTTGTGTATTGTAATGATATGGTGCCTAGGTTGCCTTACGATGATAACACTCTTATGTTTAAACACTTTGGGACGTGTGTTTACTTCAACAGCTTCTACAAAGGCAAGGTGGTTACAGAAGAACCAAACAAGAACTACTTTTCACCACTGTCAGTGATACCCAAGATCATAAATGCTTTTTGGGAGCTAATTAGAAGCTTCAGTATTAGATACACCAAGGGACCAGAGTACAAAGAAGGGGGTGTTCTTCGTGTTCTCCGGTTAATCGGATTGGTAATTGCAGGTGTTCCGGCGCATTCACCTCAAGATTATGTCAATTGTACCCGTTTGGGATCCTCGGATGTTTATCTTCCTGCAGTTCAGGACCCCTCAAACCATCAACAGAGCATTTGATGTTGATTAAATTAATTGAACTCGTTGTCAATTTCAATTACTTGCAAGAGTGACATTATTACTTAATTTTGTGTCAAGGGTTGGGCTTTGCAGAAGTTGAAATGTCCCAACATAATGTTTTTGTAGTACGTTTTTGGTGTTTTTGAGAAGTGAATGCCTCAAGTTTTGAATCTTGCTATTCTGACTAGAAGCCGTTTGATTGAAGAAAGATTGTACCGGGAAGAAAATGTTAGAAAAATATTATGCAATTACACAAAAGTTAATCAGTAGAAATAACTTAAAGAGATATTTTTATAACAATTCTAGAAAATATGATGAATTAACAGTTACAACAGATAATTAGCACGACAACATAAAAATAAAAAGTTGGTCTCTCATTTAGAGCATCTCTAATGGAGTTTGCTAAAATAGCATTGTTATTGCTAAATTTGGCAATGAATAGTGCTATTTTGCCAAATTACAGGAAAAATGATGCAGACCACTAATTAGTGGTTACTCTAATTATGTGGCAGTGGATCCCACCCACTGCCACATGTATTTTGTGTCTTAGTTTTGTTTTTTGTTTTTTTTTTTGTTTGCTTTCCACATCATTAGTGGTGGTGTTAGTGGTAGGAATTTAGTGGTTTGTAGCATTATTGAAATTATAGCAATGATGTACCAATGGTCACTTGCTATTTTGACAAATCTTAACTAACTTTCTCTCCAAGTTTATAGGTGTTGTTTGAATGTAGGTTTTCTATATTTTTTATTTATTTTTTTATTTTTTGTCTTTTGTGACCTTTTTTTAACTGTTTATAAAAAAAATTATATATTTACATTATTCCCGACTAGACAAATATAAAAAACGAAAAACAAAATTGAAAAAAAATAAATAAATATAATTCACCCCACCAAATTTCATTCCACTACCAAAAAAATAAAATAAAGAATAACCGCTCTTTTCATTTCCAAGGTAGCTCACTACCGTCCAATGATTGAGATGATTTCTCTAGAATCATCTCAACCCATTCGCAGACCTTCATGAGTCTTTCTTCCCGCTCCCTGTCAGTCTAACTTTGCCTCTTATCTTCCTTTTTCCTCCTCTATCATCGAAACCTCTCTCTCTCTCTCTCTCTTTCTCTCTGTGTCTCTGTCTTCTGCAACCAATTCGAGTAATCTTCGAGCCTATACTCCTTATACCCCTTCCCAGAGATCACCGCTCCAGCTCCCTTGTTTGTAACCACGAATTCGAAGATGGTGAAGCAGAAGAGAATGACGATGAGGAGGAACATAGCTAAGAAGTAGACCCAGAGAAGCCATGAGATGCAACAACACACGCCAATGAGTCAGCCAGAGAGATCACCATGAGAAAGACACCTAAAATGATGACTGGCTTTGTTAAGAACTTCTCGCACTCACTTGCGCCATGGTGGCCCAACCATACTCCAACCCATTGCGTCACACCGATCACCGATCTCCAAAACTAGTCTTCTCTCTCTCTCTCTGTCCTCAAACCAGTTAGTTAAAGAAGAAGCCCTAGAGGTCGATCCAGGTATTTATCATCTTCGTTTATGAAATTTATATAAATTTGTGAAATTGATGATGAAATTTGCTGTGTGATTCTGAAATTGATTCTAAAATTAGTGTGATCTCAAATTTATTCTGAAATTGGGTTTGATTCTAAAATTTGGGAGGTTTTATACTGTTTCAATTTTGTTTTTTCAACTAAATTTGGAGCCAAAAATCTGTTGATATTTGCTAATGTGGCATGTTTGCCAGCTACTATTCAACCTGCCAAATTTGAGAATAGAAATGGCGTCTGCCATCTATGGCAAGTAGAATAGCAGGCCATTGGAGAACCCATTTTGGCCCAAGCTGCTATATTTTGACAACAACAGGTGTTTTAGCAATCCATTGGAGATGCTCTTACTATCTTAAAATCATTGTTCCTTGCCACAAGAAGGTTCCAAGAGAGTGCAATGATGGGTCCGGGGTAATTGCTGTGAGATGAAACGATGTCGTTTCATCATCTATATGCATATTCAATAAATAAATAACAAATGGTTGTTAAGAGGGCTTGAACCCAAACAACTTGGAGAGAAAAAAGGTCATGAACCACTGTGTTACTTAGTATACTCATTAATATTTTGGACATATATTATATTTATTACAATTTGTATTCCAACATAAAAAATAATTAAAAAAAAATCTACAATCTGCAGCTACAATAAAGCTTATAAAATTTAAAAAAAAATTCATTTCCATCTTCAAAAAAAAAATTCCAATCTGCACAATTTAATGCTCTGTTATGTATCAAACACAAATAAAATAAAACACAATAACAATGGCTTCTCCTTAAATAAACCTTGAATCCATATCCAATATGCACAATTTGATACTCTATTACGTATCAAACACAAATAAAATAAAACACAATAACAGTGGCTAGGTTGCGAACAACTTTTGTTCTCTTAGTAGTTTTCTCATGCCAAGGTTTCAATCTACTCTACCCTTGTGTCTGTTCTCTTTCTTTTTTAAGCCCTTAGCTCATGCAAAGTTTGGATCAACTACAAAATCTTTGGTACCCACTTCAATATTGTCTCTAGCCGTCTAATGAAGTCATCACATTGTCTGCTGTTGCACACAAATCCCTAAGAGTTTCATCAACCAATTGATAGGCATGTTTGCATTCAGATGATTGAGCTGCTAGTTTTACCATTCTAGGACAAAGATCTCTGTAGCGTGCTATTATCACCAACTTAGGGTCATTCTCAACCACTATAGCTATTTCCTCAATTGCACAATCCTTCGCATCTAGTCTCCATCAACCTAATATATACCTTTCAAGAATTTCCATAATATTCATTCTATCAAGCACCTTAATTGCATGACCACATAAAATTTCAAAATTCTCAAATTTTTAACAAGTGCAATTAATTTCTCGACAATTATTGCCTCCTCCTGACTCATTAACTTCCACATTACCTTTTACAATATACTCTCTATTCTCTCCATATAAGTCAATCACATACGTTACTTCTCTTCCTAACTCATGGCACCGTTTCACTTGAGAACAAAGGGATGTGTCTAACTCATTATGAAACAAGTCAAAGATAGGAGGGTTATACAAATTAACAACTTAAATTAACATGGGAGACATTTTCAACTTTATTCTCGGCAACTGTTGTCTAGAATCATATATAGCTTTTACTTATTCATACCGCTTATCCATAATAACTAGATTGAAGTGTGTAAAAAATTGAACAATATTATGGTCAACTTTTAAATGCTTCTTCAATTCTGCATTCAAGCTTTTACTAAGTTGAGTGCTTCGCATTCCTACAGTATATACCAACTTCATATACACAGGCGCCCACTTCTCTCTAACTTCCCGAGTCTTCTTTATCCATAAGTTCTCTTGCAAGTTATATTTATAAATCAAAGAATCCTAAACTTCAACCAACTCATGTTCATCCTCATACCCAAAAATGCAAGTTTTGAAATCGTAACCAAATTTTAAACCACCCTTTAACAAGTAGCCTAAATGCTTCAAAGCATTTTGCATTAGGTGAAAAGTGCACAATTCATGAAATACCTCAGGCATGATTTTAGAAATTACCTTAGCCATTGCCTGATCTTGATATGTGAAAAAACTAACATACTTTTTCCCTGACATTACATGCAAAAAAGTTGCAAATAACCACTCAAATGATGCTGTAGTTTCATTATATAATAATGCAGCACCAAAAATCACAGTCATTCTAAAGTGGTTAAAGCCAATAAATAAAGCAAGTGGACAGTACTCTTTGTTTGTTTGGAATGTTTTGTCAAATGACACAACATCACTTAAAATGTCATAATCTGTAATCATTTGATGATCAACTCAAAAAATGTTAGTAATCATCTCATCAACATCCAACTGAAATGCAAAGTAAAAATATGGATTTTCAGTGGCTTGTTGCTGGAAATATCTCAACAAACTTCCTGCTTCACCATATTGCAAGTTTTGTTGCCTTTTTGCATGCAAGAAGGTTTTTGGTCCTCTCGCGTAAACCCTATAATTTCCTTCCCCCTTGCTAAGGCGCTAATAAGATCATGTGATACCTTAAGTGATATACCAGTATCATCAGCTACATCGACATTTATACCCTGAGCATTACACAACTTTCTCTAAGATGGCATCATATGCATATATTGAGGAATATGCAAAAGATGGTTGTGATTATCATCAAACTTCATCAAAACCCATTTTGACAAGTCCCGTCTAAAACATATATAGATGAATGTATTACATTTCGTTTTTCTTTCATGTTGAGAATGTTTTACTATTACGTACCATTTATCTTTTTCCTTTTCTCCCTCCTTATAACAAACAAACTTTCTATTAATCATGATAACATCTTTCTTACTTTTTGTATGGTAATCTCTTCTAATACTAAATCCCACAATCCTTCCATATTTATTGTAGAATTAATATGCAGCTTCTTCTAAATCAAATTTCATTCCAACACATGGTATGGAATTCTTAGCCAACTCCTCAAGTGCACCATCTTCCATTTCGACACTATTGAATATAAAGTCTAATAACAATAAGAATAGCACAAAAATAACATCAACAATAAGATAAATTACCGCATAATCTAAAAAATTGCCTACTTTCTTGATGTGGTTTATTATACACGAAGCAAATCAATTATATTACTAAAAGAGTACACCTTTAAAAAAGATCATTAAATTTTATAACTTACATTATGTAAAGACATAATTTTTCTCGTCACAAAATATAACTTTTACTATAAATTCTCCATGCTTGACTTTTACCACAAATTATCATAACACAACAAACATTCTTAACTTTCATCACAAAAAAACATGTATTGATAAGAGTACTTGCCTTATTATATAACTTTGTGAAAAGATAATGAAAATGCCAAGAGTTAAATCACCATATACAATAACAAATTCCTATAACAGATTCCTATACATATCAATCCCTAATCCAAAGCACAATAACAGATTTCTATAACAGATAACAAAATCCAATCTGCACAATTTGATACAAATCACCATATACATATACATACACATAACAGAATCCTATAATATTATATTAAAATCTCCAATCCAAAACACAATCTCTATTTGATATGAAAATAAATGACCATATATATATATACATAACAGATTCTCATAATATTATATTGTAAACATATAAAAAATATATGTATATATATACTTTTTCAAACCTGAGTAAAGATTCTTAGAAGGCAAATAAGCAACCTCAATGACAATGGTGATAGTGGAGCTACAGTACAGCAATGGCAGAGGAACGTCGGAGCAAACGGTGGAGGGACGACGGAGCAATGGTGGAGAGATGGCAGAGAACCCAAACCCTCCCCCCTCCTGACAGACCTAGCATTTTGTAGGATTTTCATTGTTTTGTATTTTAATTATAGCATATTCCATTTTTTTTTTCAATGCTGGAAGGCCTACAAATTGTAATAAATACAATATATGTCTGAAATATTAATGAGTAGAATAAGTAGCACCGTAGTTCAAGACTCTTTTTCTTTCCAGGTTGTCTGGATTCAAGTTGTCTTAACAACCAAAATTTTTTTTTTTTTTTTATATTGAATATGCATATAGATGATGAAACGACATCGTTTCATCTCATAGCAGTACCCCTATTTCTTCAATGACTCCAAAATAAACTCACATCGAGTTACGAACCAAAGTCACCCACAAAATATAATAAAATAATATAAAACTAATTTTCCAAAGAATAGTATTTATGTGTGTGTCGTCGTAAAAAATAGCACTAAGAATATAGTAATTCTATTTACTTAGAAAAAAAATGTAAAGACTTTTATCTACAATGTGATTGTGATTAAAATTAAATTATTATAATGTGAGATCTTTGTATAAATAAATTTAAATTACATATTGATAATTCTAAGTAAAATTGTAGGTATATAGGATTACTACTAAGATTATATTACAAACAACCATTAGGATACCAATTTGCAGCTTCCGGCTAATGAATTGGCTCAAAGGCTCGTGAACAAGCCAATGCCCGGGCTTGTCTAACTCAACCACTCTGTCTGTTTTCAGTTTTCAAAATTTATTTTTTCAAAAAATTCTATTTTTTCATTTTCCGTATTTTTTGTTTTCACTAATTTTTTAAAATTTTTAGAAACACCTAACATAAATATACTTAGAAAATATAATATTTGTGAAAAAAATCTTTAAAAAATTCACTAAATACCAAAAATATTAAATATATATATATGAGAATTCAGTACGTTTTTAGTATTTTTGTGTATTTATTAATTTTTTATGTTATTTTTTCACAAATAATTTACTATTTAGATACATCTAAGTAAGGTACAACTAAAAAAGTAAAAAAAAAAAAATTCTTAAAATTTAAAAAATATTTACCAAAAATAAAAAATAAAAAACACAAAATAAAAAAATTCAATTTTCAGAAAACTGAAACCAAATACTAAGCCTGTTTGGTAACCATTTCATTTTTAGTTTTAATTTATATTTACAAAAATTTTAAAAACCATCGTAAAAAATTGTTTGATATTTTTTTTGGTTTATAAATGATTGTCTCAATTTGTAAATTTGAGGAAAAAACATAAACTCAAAAAATGAGTTTACATTGGTTTTTAAACAGAAATTTAAAAATTTGACTAACAAATTTTTTTTTAATTATTTTTGTTTCAAATAATTTTTTTTTCAATTAATTTTTTTGTCAATTAATTTTTTTAATTAATTTTTTTTGTCAATTAATTTTTTTAATTAATTTTTTTTCCAATTATAATGTGTATGATCCCATTGTCATAAAATAATAAAAAATAAATATAAATATTTTAGGCCTGAATAAACATATTTTTTAGTTTATGTTTTTAAAATTTTTCAAATATTTTGTTCAAACCAAACGCATTTGTAATTTATGTTTTTCTAAAAATAAACAAAAATCAGTTTATAAAATTTTTATAAACATAAACAAAAAAACGTAAACGTCATCAAACACTACCTAAAAAATTGTTTTTTACCCAATTTAAGCTACTATATAGAAGGGTCGTTTGACCCAAATAAGGCTTAGATTGAACTTAGGCCTAGGGTTAAAGTTCGGTCGGTTGCCCAAGCTCATTAGTGTGTGAGAGACAGACCTACTAGGTAAGATCGAGGGTCCATCAAAAAATTATTAAAAAACAAATTAAAAATTAATTTTAAGTCTCAACCTGTTGGGCTAAACTCGTATCCTTGTGAGTGGCAATCTAGCCAGCAAGCCCCGTTTGAGCCAAGCCCATAGTAAAACTTTAACTTAAAATTTTGGTCCACAGATTGGCCCAACAAGGCTGCGAGAAAAAACAAATGCTCACACCAATGCATGCATGTCCTAAGTCCTTCGTTATTTTCAATGCAGATAGTTTCAAAAGCATCGTACAAGAACTATTTTTCTGTTATGTCATTTGCTCCAAAGATTAATGCGGTTTGAAAGATGTTAAGAAGCTTTGTCAATCAGCCATAAATGAAATTAAGTAGACATGTATGTCCTGTCTCTAATTAATTTCATAAATTATATTTTTTATCGCAAAGTTGGATTGTCTATTGATTAGTAATAATATTACTATTATATCAATATTTAAATACTATAAAAAAGTTTGTTACTTAAAATAGTCATTAAAAAATATAACATCAGAATATAATGTTATATTAATAATTTTATAATAAATAAGTATAAGTTTATGAATTCACTCTTATCTACCTCGAATGATGATTTGTAATTGGGATTGAATTTGTATGTATATATTCATATGTAAAATAAATTTGAATCACAAGATAATAATTCTGAATAATTTTTAAGTAATCAACTCTAAACATAAAAAAGAATAAATTATAATTTACTTAAAATCTTAATATTAAGAATTTGAAAATAAAAACTCTTTTAAAAAAATTGTTTCTCAAACGAGCCATTAATAACAGGAAATTCTATTTCTACACACCTACGTACATCAGTGTACATCTTTTCTCAGTACACACACGTAATTTGATTATTAATTTTTGTTCTCATTCCACACACCAATTATTACAATCACACCCTTAACTTATATCTTGTATACAATCACTAGTTCTATCACCACCTCTGCGTACATCAATCTCAGACAAACTTAGACGACCTCTGCGTTCATGAGTAACTGAACCACTTTCCCCTAAACCTCCTAACAAGAAATCTCTTCGCCTCTTCGGTAAACCGACAGACTTAGTCCGTGTCAAAATCGGAATGGCCTTCGTTGGAGGACAATGCCAAACATCAACATTTTCATTAGTATATTTTTTAGATAACACAACAATAGATGGGGCCCTCATTTATGAATTTTCTGGCATGTCACTCGTAAAATACTTTAGATACCCCTTCATTTTACAATACGTAATCCCCCTTTTAATATTCGAATTTTCAAGTTGATACTTCACCATCCAGGGCACCTGTTTGTCATTAATTGAACAATAACCATTCCCATAATAGACTAACTCGCATTAACAATCCATAGGGAAAAGAAACCACGCCTGGTAATGAGATTACCATCTAACCTCCGATGATAAACATTCATTCTGACCAACCCACTGGCATTGGGTGTGCAATGTGGGGGAATATTTTATCAACCTTAATACTCTTTTGTTTGTATCTTAACCTCAACTGCGAAAATAAATTAGGCAATGCAAGTTCAATACAACTGAAAATCACTTGCTGAAACACCTTCAACAACACCAGTTTTTATATCGTCCACCTCCATTCAAAACCTGAACATTACAAATAAGAATACATAAATTATAATTCTAAACAGTCTTAAAGTACATTTGACTCCTTAAAGTAATTTTGCATTCTTTTCCACTAACAGTAGCAGCCATTAAATATATGGCACCCTTTTGAATACTTCCAACATTTCCCAACAGCGTATCTTTATAGTATGTCCAAACATCAACTGGGAAGAACCAGTCCACAACTTCTATACCGTGACGAATGTACTCTTTGTCTCTACCACCAACGACCTTGAATCTCATTTTCTTTAGCATCCGAAATCGGTCGAACTAGTCAGGATAAAAAATTCAGGTCTCTGGATTACACTTGCCAACTCCAATAAATATCTTGTCAGGTGTGTGAATGGAATCAGACGGACTATTATCACTTATGACGAAAAACAAAACGTGGTGAACCACAGCTTCGTCTTTAGCATCTTCTCCCATTTGAACATTCTTAATTAATTTTATACCCTTAACCACGATCTTATTTTATTGACGGTCATATCTCTTATTACCCAACCCAATACCATTCAGCAATCTCGCCACACCTTTACTATCAAATTTAGCATCCCTTAATTGTTCATCGTACAATTATAACTTTCTTACTCCCCTCTTAGTCTTCTTAATGTATCGGGGAATATTTTGTACGTACCGTCTGCGTACATACGCCGCCTTAAAAGATGCACGACCACGGTAACTACGCTTATAACCACTGGCCGCCGGTGTCCTTAACCGGCAGTACACAAAGGGAGTCTGATACTGGCTGCTCATTACTCCTTCCATTTTTGAAAAAACACTCCAAATCTTTTATCCTACAAATTATGCAGATTCTCTTCCCTCTGCTAACCCTTCTGTTCAAACACCTTAGCTTTGATATTTTTTCCCTCTACTTCTCGTACCCACGAACAAGCTTCGCCGAAGCTGACCGTCGCCTCTCTTCCCACATTCCTATTTGCCACATCAAAAAATAATCTACACACATTTGAGTGAACTGCCCGTAATTCTCGAGATACTCTTCGAAGGAGTACAACATTGTATACCAAAACAATTAACAAAAAAAGAAGACTGAAAATGAGAGATGAAACAAGGTACTAGAAAGCAATTTCACCACAATTGCTATCCCACTGCAAAAGCATATTCCTCTATACCATCAAATGTGTTCTGGTACCAAATAAATAACAAAACTACCCAGTGATTAAGTACGAAGATTCTCCATTCAAATAATTCAAACACATTTATTTTTCCGCTTTTGCTTTATGTCTATCATTCTGCAAGAATATTTGCTTTACAACCACGCAAACCACCACAAACACGAGACGTGTATCGCACTATCTGACAAAAGAATCAAAAGTACTCACACCTGGGCCCGGGTGTGACTTCATTTTAACCCCATCCATACACGTGTCTATAAGTACAATAATAGACGGCCTAGATCAGTGGGAGGGGGGCACTGGTAATATTAATACAACGCCACCCTAGTCATACCACTCACACCATTCACACCGGGTTTTTTAACTAATAGAGAAGCCTTGTACGGCTGGTGTGAGTTCACTGTTTACCATTACAAAATGCCTAGCCAAGCCTCTTTCCGTTTTTATGCCAAAAATGTTTTCCTCACCTACCCACAATGCCCATGCCCAAAAGAACAACTCTTGGAACTTCTTCAATCCTTAGTCCAACTAGCCTATAAGTCATACTACATACTTGTCGCAAGGGAGCTCTACGAAGATGGAAACCCTCACCTTCATGCCATGGTTCAATGCACAAAGAAGATCCAAACTACCAACCTGAGATTTTTCGATCTCACCAGAACCAACGGTAGAATCTATCATCCAAATATAGAAAAACTCTACTCTCTAACAGCAAGTCGACAATAAATACAAAAAGGGGACGACATCGTAGAATGGGGAGAATTTTTATCGAAGGGAAAAAGTCCTTCGAAGAATAAAGACGAACTCTGGAGGGGTATACTTGTAGAAGCAGAAACGAAGGAACAATTCTTTGCACTGTGCAAAGAAAGATATCCTATCGATTACGTCACAAAATAGCCCAAATTAAAAACATTTTCGAAGGATCAATACAAAAGAGAGAGGCCCTCATATACTAGCACCTTTAATTCATTTCCTTTCTTAAATGAAGAAGCAAAAAAATGGGCAGAAAATAATATTTTGTTTGTAAGTCGAAATTTTGTAGAATATGAGTTATGTCAAAATTGTTGTCTCTCCGTTTAGAGGAAAGACGACTAGATTAGATTAGGGATACACAAAAATAATATCAACAATTTATATACTAACGAATAACTCTCCTCCTCCTTTGATAACAGGAACCAAAACAGCAGCCCATCCACCCAATCTCCCTCTACCTCGAAGGACCCTCAAGAATAAGAAAAACCGCCTGGGCCAGAAGTCTCGAACGACACAATTACTTCTCCGACAGAATAAGCTTCAAGAACTACGATCAAAACGCCGTCTACAACGTCATAGACGATATCAAATACTCGACAGTCCCTACCGAATTAATGAAAAATTTAGTAGGTTGCCAGAGAGACTTCCATGTATTTGTTAAATTCCAACCAAATCTCACTATTAGAAGAGGAATTTCTTGTATTATACTAACTAATGGGGATAGTAGTTGGTTAGATGCAATGTCCCCAAAAATGAGAAAATGATTTGAAGTTACTGTAACCACTGTCAAGATTAATGAAAAAATTTATTAGTTTTATTTATGGAACCACTCAAGCTTTTATTTACTTATTACATTTCCCTTATCATCAACTATTACATCTTGAGTCACATCACTATTTTTTGCACTCATTATTACATTTCGTAAAACATCAGAAAATTTTGCTCGATCCATAACAACTGATACTCTAAGATCAACTTCTTCTTTGCTAATACCAATCTCCGAAATCGACGGACTAGGATCAATATCACTAGTTCCATCACCACCTCTACGTACATCAATCTCAGACAAACTCAGATGACCTCTGTATTCAGGAATAACTAAACCACTTTTCCCCAAACCTCTTTACAACAAATCTCTTCACCTCTTCGGTAAACCCACAAACTTAGTCTGTGTCATAATCGGAATGGCCTTCGTTGGAGGACAATGCCAAACATCAACATTTTCATTAGTATATTTTTTAGATAACACAACAATAGATGGGGTCCTCATTTGTGAATTTTCTACAATGTCACTCGTAGAATACTTCAGATACCTCTTCATTTTACAATACGTAATCCCCCTTTTAATATTCGAATTTTCAAGTTGATACTTGTAGACGTCCCCGAACGCATCCCGGGGAAAGGGTGCGAATCCCTCCCCGTTCTGGTTCGATATTGGGTCACTACAGTTCGAAGGACTCAAATGTCACGGTTCTTAATCTTGAACCAAAGAGTCCAAATCCGGCAAATCGTTTTGAAAACAGATTTTTTTGAAAGAAGTGCCAAACATGGACTGTTTTGCCAGATACAGAGTCGCCACCTAAATATTTTTTAATGGGGAAATTTAGGAAACCCTGACTCGGTGCCAAAGGCCATGTGTCCGTCATCACCAAAGTTGCCTCGGCTCGGGAACTTGGGTACGATTGGGGAAGGTCACTTCGTGAGCACCCCCGCTCGCCCGGTCAAAGACCGGCCTCTACTAACCATGATATCTTATTTTGAAAACATTGTATGTTCTTATTCCGGTTATTAGCCTAGGTTACTATGTGATGCGCACAGCATACAAGTATAGACTGAGTCGCCTGAATTGGAATAAAACATTTCATGTTTGTTTTTGAAAGATGGTTTGCTACCCGCAGGTAGGCTTAAGATGCAGATTTTGCCACCCTCGGGTGGGCTTAGAAAACATGATTTTGCCACAATCTAGTGGGCTTAAAACAAACATTTGATGAATTGTCCCAATCCAAGTAACCTAACCTTCACCCACAGACATTCAGGCAGTTATATCACATAAGCAAATAGCCTCATGGCAAGCATGCTATCATGGCAACACTCACACGCATGCAAGGATGCTAAAGCATAAAACTTACCGAGTACTCCAAGCCAAAACAAAAGCTCATTAGAAATCATGCATGATCCTAAATATGCTGAAATGCCTAATGCAACACATGCAAAGATGCAACTATAGCAGGCTCGGCTATTCTAAACATGGCATATGGAATGCTACAACTAACACGTATTCAATTAGGAATTGAAATACGAATGCAGTTTGTATGATGCACCGAGCCCGGTGCGTGCAAAACAGATGAATGATGCAAACATGCTGTCATACTGTATGCTAATTGAAATATGTCCTATATCTAACCATCATAAGCTGGTAAATAAAAGGGAAGAAAGACGTGGGGTTGGAAGACATACACCACACACATCCACACTTATTACAGTTATGCCCTCGCGCAGAGGGTCCAAATAAATATACAGTCCCAAATGAAAGAATAATACAGTCCAAAATAAATATAGAGATTCCTAATTAATTAACAGATTAACTAAGAAAAACTGTAAACTGGCATGCAAGCCAGGGGCTGCCTCGATTCTGATGAATGATATATGTTGGGCTGCCTTGCGCGGAAATCCACTGGGATGCCCCAATTAGCCTCTGTTTGCACATTTCCTCGAAATGCACGCCAAGCTTCGGAAGACCGCTGGTTCTGGATATGCTGCAACAGAGAGCAGGAAAGGGGCATAGCAATGTATTTCACAAATATATGCATGCCTCGATCCTCGTGCCACCAATCACGCATCTCGATGCATGATGGCCGAGGAGTCGGATTGCACAACTCAATATACGATGAATGGGTATGAATGCTACAACAAAACCTAACTCCATCACGGATAATCCGGAGTGTCGGTGACTTGGGAATTGAGACACATTCCGTTACTCGGAGTACGAAACGCGCCTCGTTTCCCGTGCCCGGGGTAACTCCTATCCCGAACATGATGCGATATGCATGATATGCATGAAATGCAACTAATATACAATCCTAACATGCGCAATGCTATGAAAATGAAATGCCTCGAAATACGTACACGCGGGCACGCAAACCGAGGCAATGATCCTAAGGCATGAAATGGCAATACGCAGTGCAAATTGGACTTACACTAACATGAGTGGACCTCAGCCACACTCACATAAGAGGCCGATGGATGAAAATGAAGTGCCTCGAAATGCGTGCACACGGGCACACAACCGAGGCAATGGCATACGCAATGCAATGGCATAGAAATATGATATGGGCTTACACTAACATGAGTGGACCTCAGCCACACTCACATAAGAGGCCGTCGGATAAAAAAGAAATGCCTCGAAATGCGTGCACACGGGCACGCAAACCGAGGCAATGACATAAAGGCATGAAATGGCCTGAAATATGACATACAATGAGACTAAAATGAGATGTCTCGAAATGCGTGCCCACGGGCATGCAAACCGAGGAAATGACATACGGAATGCAACAGGACTAAAATGAGATACGCAATGCAATATGGGCTTACACTAACATGAGAGAGCCTCAGCCACACTCACATAAGAGGCCGTCGGATAAAAGTGAAGTGCCTCGAAACGCGTGCACACGGGCACGCAAACCGAGGCAATGGCATACGGAATGCAATGATGCTAAAATGACATAAAGGATGCAAAATGGACTTACACTAACATGAGTGAGCCTCAGCCACACTCACATAAGAGGCCGTCGGATGAAAATGAAGTGCCTCGAAACGCGTGCACACGGGCACGCAAACCGAGGCAATGGCATACGGAATGCAATGATGCTAAAATGACATAAAGGATGCAAAATGGACTTACACTAACATGAGTGAGCCTCAGACACACTCACATAAGAGGCCGTTAGATGAGAATGAAGTGCCTCGAAATGCGTGCACACTGGCACGCAAACAGAGGCAATGGCATACGCAATGCAATGGCACGAAAATATGATATGCAAACATGCAAATGAATTTCAGCATTGAAATGTGGGGGAAAACAGTCCCGAAACATGGCGAAATGGCACCAAATGCAAGGAATAGTCCCGAAATGCGAATTTAGGCACCCGAAATGGCCTATGGCTATGCAAAACATGCACAATATGGACATGGAATGAAAATACAGCAGCAAGGCAGCCCCAAGACAAGCATTTTTCAGTCATAAAAAGGGCTAAACAGCAAGCACACATAGGATTAAGCAAGAATGCAAAAATGGCTCCGCAAGAGGGATATTGAAGTAAGTAATAAATGCAAAGCTCAAACAAGAAAATATCCTTCTACAACACTGAAGAGGGCCTAAAAATATGAACATTTACAGTAGATGACATCCCCCAAATCAGTATGCAAACATGCTAAGAATGCCATGCAAGAACTAGGATACTATAGGCTATAACATGAGGTACCCCAAACATTCATCAAACCAGAAAATACCCTTTATGAAATATGTCAAGAAGATCAAAATATGACTCTTTCCAGACCTGATGATGGCCGAAAACAGAATCTAGATAGGCTTAACAAAGCATGCAAAAATGGGGGTCAAAGAGGGGTATAATGACAAGTATAACATGGAGACCCCCAACAAAGTTGATCCCTTCTACAATGTTGTAGAGGGACCCAAAATAAGTCTACTCACAGTTCATGACATGCTCCAAAACAGATCACATGTAGGCCAAAAAAATCATGCAAATTTACGGTAAATGTGAGAGATTATGAAGCAAGTGCATGATAGAGAGGCCAAACATGGTGAAGAGGGGCTCAAAATAAGCCCACTAACAGTTTACATTATGCTCGAAAACAGATCACTCATAGGCTAGAAATTTCATGCAAGATTATGGCATATAAGATGATATTGAAGCAAGTACCAAATGGAGGGCTCAAACAAGGTTGAGCCCTTAAACAAACATGAATATAAGCTCAAAAGAGTGACCCTTTCAGTTAGGGTCGGAGCCTAAAACAGTGAGCAAATAGGCTTAAGAAATGAAGCAAGAAAATGCTACAAAAGAGGGAGATTGAGACTTACCCTTGTAGACCTTTTCTTTTCTACCTCTTGGCTTGAGGAATGTTGCTTCTAAGCCTCTGAGAACCTCTCCTTGCTGCTGGAAATGGAGTGGTGATGGGGATGCTTGATGATGATGAAGAAATGACACCAAACTTGAAGAAAAATGACTTTGGAGCTTGGAAATGGAGAGAAATGGGAGGTGGAAGGTGTATCTCTCTCTCAAATATGTCTAACAATTGTCCAACCTTGAGCCAAGAAGCCAAGCCTCTCCTTTATAGAGGAGAGGCATCAAAAATATCTAAGGGTCCTCTCTAATCCTCCATACACGTGTATGGAGGATTGTCCATTTGGCAACCAGCTGGCACAGCTGGAATACACTGAGGGAGAGGAAAATGGCCGGCCAGCTTAAAGGGGCAAAATGGTCATTTCACAAAAGGGGTGGCCGGCCAACTAGATTTTCTGGCCGGCCAGCTAGTTTTCAGGAACTGCCGGGAAGAAAGCTGGCCGGTGGGTGCTAGGGAAGTCCAAATGTGGCCATTCAAGTGTCCAAATTGAAGCCCCGGAAGTTAGATTTCCAATGGCACAAACCTTGCATCAAAATTCCTCCTGTGGAAAAAGTTATGCCAGTTTCCGTGAAGCCGCGCAGATTTCGGTTCAACCGGAGTGATGCCTTACTTCAATCAACCGTATCTCCTCCATCCGGAATTGAACTTAGGAGATTCTTAAGTGAAAAATGAAGCCTCGGAAGTAAGCTTTCCAATGGTGGTGGCCTCATACTTTAATTCCTCTTGTGCAAAGAGTTACGCCTGTTTCGGTGAAGCCGCGCAGACTTTTCCTTCCCGGATTCATGCTGAACCACTTTTGACCAAACAAAAAGTTGGTTGTCAAAACAATTGCTGGCCTCCCACCCTCCTACAAGCTTCCTAACCATGAAAATAAGGCCTCCACCAAAAATGAACCCAAACCGATGCGAAATGAAGGTTCGGGGGCCGAAACGCGCAGTTCGGGACCCCGAAAACTGACTGTTGGGTACCGGGAGTGGTGTTCAACCACGAAGTGGGTATCTAAGACCCCAGTGTCCCTCAAAAGGGAGTAAATAAGATGCATGCCAAAAACCGGAGGAATCGGAGACGGTTAGACGGTCCCGAACCGAGGCACACGGCCTGACGGCTCCGAAAATCGGGAACCGGGCTCCGAAATGGGCAAAATGGCCTACGGCCACGAAATGTGGCCTACGGCCACGAAATTTAGCCTACGGCCGTTGAGAGATGGTCTACGGGACCTCTCCCTCCCCTCAGGAAGAAAAACAGAGAAAACCGAGCCTGGTTCGCAAACCGATGCAAGGTACAAAAAGAGCCCGGAAGTCCGGAGGCCAGGCTCGCGGCTGCGACTCTGAAACTTCTGGACGAGCACAATATGCAACATCACCAAGCGCTCAATCGGTGACGTCTGAGTCTTAAGGTCTGTCAAAAATGGGGTGTCTACAATACTTCACCATTTATGGCACCTGTATGTCGTTAATTGAACAATAACCATTCTCATAATAGACTAACTCGCATTGAAAATCCACAGGGAAAAGAAACCACGCCTGGTAATGAGATTACTATATAACCTCCGATGATAAACATTTACTCTGACCAACCTATTGGCATTAGGTGCGCAAAGGGGGGGAATATTTTATCAACCTTAATACTCTTTTGTTTGTATCTTAACCTCAACTACGAAAATAAATTAGGCAACGCAAGTTCAATACAACTGAAATCACTTGCTGAAATACCTTCAACAACACCAGTTTTTATATCGTCCACCTCCATTCAAAACCTAAACATTACAAATAAGAATATATAAATTATAATTCTAAACAGTCTTAAAGTACATTTGACTTCTTAAAGTAATTTTGCATTCTTTTCCACTAACAGTAACAACCATTAAATATATGACACCCTTCTAAATACTTCCAACATTTCCCAACAGCGTATCTTTGTTGTCCGCCCAAACATCAACTGGGAAGAACTAGTCCACAACTTCTATCCCGTGATGCACGTACTCTTTGTCCTTGCCCCAACGAGCTTGAATCTCATTTTCTTTAACATCCAAAACCGGTCGGACTATTCAGGAACAATAATCCAGGTCTCAGGATTACCCTCTCCAACTCCAATAAATATATTGTCGAGTATAGGTGTAGACACCCCATTTTTGACCGTCCTCAAGATTTGGACGTCATCGTTTGAACACTCGGTGATCATCCATACTTGTGTTCGTTTTGAGTTCTCGGAGGTCTCGGCTACGCGCCTTGCCTCAGTATCTCTCAACTTGACTGTTTTGTGCTTGGTTGGACCAAACACTTGTTGGTCTTTGCTTTGGAGGGCAGGGAATGGCTTGTTGGCCATCCCTACACCTCACCGGCCATGGCTTGAGGCCACCGGCCTTGTTTCCTTGCCACCGGCCATTGGTGATGGCCGGTCGGCACTATTGATGGTCGGTCGGCATTGTGTTTGGTCGGCCGGCCACTGATTTTGGTCAATCGGCCACTTTTTCTGGCCGAGACCTTTTCTTGAGGGGATTTGAACCTTTTAAACCCTTGTTTTAGCTTTTAGAGGAAGCTTGAACCTTTCGAACCCTTGGTTTTAGCTTCTTGAGGAAGCTTGAACCTTTTGAACCTTTGTTCTAGCTTCTCTAAAAAGCTTGAACCCTTTGCTCCAAGCTTCTAAAAGAAGCTTGAACCTTTCTTAGTTTCTTGAGGAAGCTTGACCCCTTTGCTCTAGCTTCCTCAAGAAGCTTGACCCTTTTTGCTTTAGCTTCTAAGAGAGGCTTGAACCCTTCTAAGCTTCCAAGAGAAGCTTGCACCTTTTGCTCTAGCTTCTCCAAGAAGCTTGAACCTTTTGCTCTAGCTTCTTGGAGAAGCTTGAACCCCCTTTGTTCCTCTATAAGAGAGGCCCTCCCTCTCCTTTAGAAGGGTTGAAGAAAATTGCTAAGGCAAGAGACATACATATCTTCCTATATCTCTCTACTTTGAGCTCCAAATTGCTTGGTTCTTGGCCCCTTTGCACACCAACTCTTAGCCTAACACCTCCATCATCAACCTAAGGATCTTGGAGGCCATTTTCAGAGGTTGAAGGTCTGGTTTTTGGGTCTCAAAGCCGCTGGTTTTGCTGAAGCTATAAGGGTAACACACTTTACCCTCTTTTGGTCTTTATCTTGCTTCATCTTTTAGCCATACTTTCAAACATTTTCGAGCTTTGTCATAAACTAAAAAAAGTCTTATTTTGAGCTCCTTTTGAAGTTTGTTTAAGAACACTTTTGTGTTTGGGGTTGTTTACCCCCTCTTAGGCCTTGTTTGGCCTCATTTTTGTGCCTTTTTTGTGAGCTTTGGGACCACCTTGTATTGGCCTTCCCACCACTGAAATCCAAAGAGATTTCAGTGGTGGGGATGGTGTTTTGAGGTCCTAAGAAGGAGAGGGGTGATCCTCTCCTTTGTTGTCTTGTTTACTAGCATATTTGGCCTATCAAAGGAGCATATGTCTATATCATTTGGAGGCCAATTTCAGGCACTTTTTGGTGACTTTTGGGACCTGCCTAGCCTCTTTCCGTGGCTGGTTTGGTCTCCTTTTGTTTGCTTCTTGCATGTGTAGAGTAACCCCTTTCATGGTTTATCAAAGGAGCACCTCATTCTTGCATGTATTGGACACATTTCAGTGGGTATTTAGTCATATTTTGGCATGCCATGATCCTATTTTTGACTAGTTTGGTGGCCCCTCACATGCTTCATAGGCTTGTAGTGTAAATCATGCTTACTAGCTCGCATTGCATGTTATTTTGGCCCTCTATTCTAGCACCTTTTGGCCACACTCCAAACATGTTTTGTTCATATTTTGGGCTGCCTTAGCTCTGTTTTTAGGCCTCTTGGTCGATTGGTGCTTGCCATGTATGCTTGTAGTGTAATAGCCATGCCTAGCTTTGAGTTTTGAAGCCTATTGCATGCTCATATTTAGGTGTTTGCATGTTTTAGTATCATTGTGTATGATATTTCAGAGCTTATACTTGTGCCATACTCCCATATTTTCCATGCTTTAAATGTGTTTGAGAGTTGTGCTTGTATGCCCCATTTATGAGCATTTGCATGAGCTTCATTTAAATGCATTTTGAGCCACCATCTCATATCATTTTGCCACTGTTTTAGGGCTGCATAAGGTCTGTTTGGGATTGGTTTCATCATTTGAACATTGCTTTGCATGACTATAGTGTAATGCACTTCACTAGTCTTTGGTGTTTGAGCCCATCTAACATGCATTGTATGAGTTGTTGTATCATTTTGGAGTCATTTTGTATGCTATTTCAGAGCTGGAATGTATGCCATAGTATCTCATGTTTCATCCTTGCCATGCTCTTGGAGAGTTGCATCTTGTGCCTTAGGCTTAGAGCCATTGCATTGTGCATGACTTTTTGGAGCTTTGTTTTCATCATGTTTGGCCACTGATTTTGGCATGCTTGAGAGCTACCCATATTAGTTTAAGTCCATCCTTTGCATGTTGCTCAAATGTTGTTACATTGCTTCATGTTTGCATACTTTGGTTGCATTGTGTCTTGCATGCTCATTGTTTGCATTGTTGGCACATGCTTAGCCATATTGCATGTTGTTGCATGCTTGAGCTATATTGCATGGTTTGGCATGCTTGTTGCATTGCATTTTGCATGCATGCCTTGCCTCTTGATCAAGCATGATAGAGGTTGGGTCCTTTATGTGTTTTGTGTGTATTCCATTTGACATTGAAATTGCATACTTCGGCTCCTTTGGCCATCATGCATCGAAATGCGTGATTGGTGGCCCGAGGACCGAGGGCCACACTCCCTTGAGTCCATAACATGATGGGGAGGGTAGTCGTGCAACATTTTGCTTTGAAAATCCTATGCTATGCACTGTCTGTCCTCTGTTGCAACAAAACCAGTGTTCTGCAGGAAGAAATGGCCGGTCGGCTACTTGCAGTGCTGACCGACCGCCAAAATCCAGCCGGTGGCTTCATTAATGGTCGATGACCAGTTACAGATGGTCGGTGGCCTTTCCATTTGGTCGATGACCTCTCAGCATGTCTCTAAGGCAGTTCAGAAGTGTCATAGAGGTTGGCACTATTTTCAGAGATGCAAAACAGTGCAGACAAAGGCAATAGTGGCATGGCAATGGATTTCCGGGCGAAACCAATCCGAGCTTGCATGCATCCCTCTTCCTGAGGCCATTTTACTGCTCTAAATAGTTTAATTAATTTGTTAATTAGTTAAGGGTTTGTAATATTTAATTAGCTAGAGTAGTTAATTATTCATTCGGTCTGTATTATTCTTTCGGACCCTCCGAGCGAGGGCAATTGTGTAATAAGTGTGCGTGAGTGTGTGTATGTCTTCCAACCCCACGTCTTTCTCCCTTTTATTTACTAGCTTATGATGGTTAGATTAGGGCATGTTTTATTTAGCATACTTATGATAACATGTTTGCACACATTCATTCGTATTGCATGCACTAGGCTCGGCGCATCATACTAACTGTATTGTATTTTCAATTCCAAATTGAATACATGCTATCTATTGCATTTCACATGCCATTTTAGAATAGCCGAGCCTATTGTAGTTGCATTTTTGCATGTGTTGCATTAGGCATTTCTGTATAGTTAGGATCATGCATGGATTTCTAACATAACTTTTGTTTTGGCTTGGAGTACTCGGTAAGTTTTTATGCTTTAGCATCCTTGCATGCGTGTGAGTGACTGCCATGATAGCATGCTTACCATGAGGCTACGTGCTTATGTGATATAACTGCCTGAATGCCTGTAGATGAAGGTTGGATTATCTGAATTGGAATAATGCATTGGCTGTGAGTTTTAAGCCCACTTGAGAGTGGCAAATCATCATGTTTTCTAAGCCCACTTGAGGGTGGCAAATCCACATTTTAGCCTACTTGCGAGTAGCAGACCGTTTTCAAAACAAACATGAGATGTTTTGTTCCAATTCAGGCGATCCAGTCTATACTTGTATGCTGTGCGCATCACATAGTAAATCTAGACTAACAATCGAAATAAGAACACATAATGTTTTCAAAACTTGATATCATGGTTAGTAGAGGCCGATCTTCGGATCGGGCGAGAGGGGGTGCTCATAGCTGACCTTCCCCAATCGTACCCAAGTTCCCGAGCCGAGGCAACTTTGGTGATGACGGACACGTGGCCTTAGGCAATGAGTCAGGGTTTCCTAAATTCTCCCAAAATAAAATATTTAGGTGGCGACTCTGTATCTGGCAAAACAGTCCATGTTTGGCACTTCTTTCAAAAAAATCTGTTTTCCAAAACGATTTGCCGGATTTGAACTCTTTGGTGATTTATCAGTCTTGCATTGCACATTGCGAGATCAGATTAAGAACCGACACAAATCGAGTCCGAACTGTAGCATGAGGCCCACAAGGGCGCATCTACAATGGGGACGGAATCTAACGGACTAGTATCACTTATGACAAAAAATAATATGTGGTGGACCACAGCTTCGTCTTTAGCATCTTGTCTTAATTGAACATTCCCAATTAATTTTATACCCTTAACCAGGATCTTGTCGATTGATGGTCACTTCTTTTATTATCCAACTCAATACCATTAAGCAATCTCGCCACACATTTATTATCAAATTTAACGTTCCTTAATTGTTCATCGTATAGCTGCAACTTCCTTACTCGCCTCTTAGTCTTCTTAATATATCGGGGAATATTCTGAACATATCGTCGGCGAACATACGCCGCCTTAAAAGGTGCACGACCATGGTAACTACGCTTATATCCACTGGCCGCCGGTGTCCTTGACCGGTGATATGCAAGGGGAGTCCGATACTGGCTGCTCATTACTCTTTCCATTTTTTATAAAACACTCCAAATCTTTTATCCTACAAATTCTATAGATTCTCTTACCTCTGTTAACCCTTCTATTCAGATACCTTAGCTTTAATATTTTTTCCCTCTGCCCCTCGTACCCACGAACAAACTTCGCCGGAGCTTACCGCCGCCTCTCTTCCCACAGTCCTATTTGCCCCGTCAAAAAACGATCCACACATATTTGCGTGAACTGTCCATAATTCTCGGGATACTCTTCTAAGGAGTACAACATTGTATACCAAAACAATCAACAAAAAAAAAAGTCTGAAAATGAGGAACGAAACAAGGTACTAGAAAACAACTTCACCACAATAGCTATCCCACTACAAAACCATATTCCTCTATACCATCAAATGTATTCTGGTACCAAATAAATAGCAAAACTGCCCCGTGATTAAATATAAATATTCCCCA
This sequence comes from Camellia granthamiana, assembly GCA_036172215.1. Classification (NCBI taxonomy): domain Eukaryota; kingdom Viridiplantae; phylum Streptophyta; class Magnoliopsida; order Ericales; family Theaceae; genus Camellia; species Camellia granthamiana. The sequence continues at coordinate 29,001,941 of CM069903.1, read as the reverse complement.
TTCAAAATAATTCAAACACATTTATTTTCCCGTCTTTGCTTTATGTTTATCATTCTGCAAGAATATTTACTTTACAGCCACGCAAACTACCAAAAACGCGACGCGTGTATAGCACTATCTAGCAAAGGAATCAAAAGTACTCACACCACTCACACCTGGGCCCGGGTGTGACTTTCTTTTAGCCCCATCCATATACGTGTCCATAAGTACAACAATAGACAGCGTAGATCAGCGGGAGGGGGGGCGCTAGTAATATTAATATAGCGCCCCCCCCCAGTCACACCACTCACACCATTCACATCGGATTTTTTAACTAATAGGAAGGTCTTGTACGACTGGTGTGAGTTCACTGTTTACCACTACAAAATGCCTCGCCAAGCCTCTTTCCGTTTTTATGCCAAAAATGTTTTCCTCACCTACCCACAATGTCCATGCCCAAAAGAACAACTCTTGGAACTCCTTCAATCCCTACTCCAACTAGCCTGTCAACCATACTACATACTTGTCGCAAGGGAGCTCCACGAAGATGGAAACCCTCACCTTCATACCATGGTTCAATGCACAAAGAAGATCCAAACTACCAACCTGAGATTTTTCGACCTCACAGGAACCAACAAGAGGATCTATTATCCAAATATAGAAAAACTTCATTCTCCAACAACAAGTCAACCGTACATACAGAAAGGGGGCGACATCGTAGAATGGGGAGAATTTTCTTCGAAGAGGAAAAGTCCTTCGAAGAATAGAGACGAACTCTGGAGGGGAATACTTGCAGAAGCAGAAATGGATGAACAATTCTTTGCACTCTGCAAGAAAGATGTCCCACCGATTACATCACAAAATAGCCCCAATTAAAAACATTTTCGAGGGACCATTAAAAAAGAAGGAGGCCCCCATATATTACCCCCTTTAATTCATTTCCTTTCTTAAATGAAGAAGTAAAAATATGGGCATAAAATAATATTTTGTTTGTAAGTCAAAATTTTGTACAATACAAGTTATGTCAAAATTGCTATCTCTCCGTTTAGAGAGAAGACGATTGGATTAGATTAGGGATACATAAAAATAATATCAACAATTTATATACTGATGAAGAACTCTCCTCCTCCTCTAATAACAGGAACAAGAACAGTGGCCTATCCACCCAATCTCCCTTTACCTCGAAAGACCCTTAAGAATAGGCAAAATCACCTAGGCCAAAAGTCTCGACGACACAATAGCTATCCCACTGCAAAAGTATATTCATCTATACCATCAAATGTGCTCTGGTACCAAATAAATAGAAAAACAAAATAATTCAAACATATTTATTTTCCCGTCTTTGCTTTATGTCTATCATTTTGCAAGAATATTTGCTTTACAAGCACGTAAACCACCAGAAACACTACACGTGTATCGCACTATCCGGCAAAGGAATCAAAAGTACTCACACCACTCATACTTGGGCCCGGGTGTGACTTCATCTTAACCCCATCCATACAAGTGTCCATAAGTACAACAATGGACGGCCTAGATCAGCGGGATAGGAGGCATTGGTAATATTAATACAGCGCCCCCCCAGTCATACCACTCACACCATTCATACCGGGGTTTTTTAACTAATAGGGAGGCCTTATACAGCTGGTGTGAGTTCACTATTCACCACTACAAAATGCCTCGTCAAGCCTCTTTCTGTTTTTATGCCAAGAATGTTTTCCTTACCTACCCACAATGCCCATGCCCAAAAAAATGACCCTTGGAACTCCTCCAATCCCTTCACCAACTAGCCTGTCAACCATATTACATACTTGTCACAAGGAAGCTCCACGAAGATGGAAACCCTTACCTTCATGCCATGGTTCAATGCACAAAGAAAATTCGAACTACCAACCCGAGATTTTTCGATCTCACTGCAACCAACGGGAAGATCTATCATCCAAATATAGAAAAACTCTATTCTCCAACAGCAAGTCGACAATATATACAAAAAGGGGGCGACATCGTAGAATAAGAAGAATTTTCATCGAAAGGGAAAAGTCTTTCGAAGAAAAGAGACAAACTCTGGAAGGGAATACTTACAGAAACAGAAACGGTTGAACAATTCTTTGCACTCTACAAAGAAAGATATCCCACCGATTACGTCACAAAATATCCCTAATTAAAAACATTTTGAGGGATCATTACAAAAGAGAGAGGCCCCCATATACTAGCCCCTTTAATTCATTTCCTTTCTTAAATGAAGAAGTTAAAAAATGGACAGAAAATAATATTCTGTTCGTAAGTCAAAATTTTGTACAATACGAGTTAATTCAAAATTGTTGTCTCTCCGTTTGGGGGAAAGACAACTGGATTAGATTAGGGATACACAAAAATAATATCAACAACTTATATATTGATGAAGAACTCTCATCCTCTTTTGATAATAGCAACCAGAACAGCGGCCCATTTACCCAATCTCCTTCTACCTCGAAGGACCCTTAAGTACAGGCAAACTCGCATTGACAATCCACAGGGAAAAGAAACCACGCTTGCAGAATGTTATTACTATCTAACCTCTGATCATAAACATTTACTCTGATCAACCCACTGGCATTGGGTGTGCAATGGGGGGGAATATTTTATCAATATTTTATCAACCTTAATACTCTTTTGTTTGTATCTCAACCTCAATTGAGAAAATTAATTAGGCAACGGAAGTTCAATACAACTGAAATCACTTGCTGAAACACCTTCAACTACACCAGTTTTTATATCATCCGCCTCCATTCAAAACCTGAACATTACAAATAAAAATACATAAATTATAATTCTAAATAGTCTTAAAGTACATTTGACACCTTAAAATAATTTTGCATTCTTTTCCACTAACAGTAGCAGCCACTAAATATATAGCACCCTTCTGAATACTTCCAACATTTCCCAACAGCGTATCTTTGTTGTCCGTCCAAACATCAACTGGAAAGAACCGGTCCAGAACTTCTATCCTGTAACGAACGTACTTCTTGTCCTTACCCCCAACGAGCTTGAATCTCATTTTCTTTAGCATCCAAAAACGGTCGGATTGGTCAGGATCAACAATCCAGGTCTCAGGATTACCCTCCCCAACTCCAATAAATATCTTGTCAGGTATGGGGACGGAATCTGACGGACTATTATCACTTATGACGAAAAGCAATATATGGTGGACCACAGCTTCGTCTTTAGCATCTTGTCCCAATTGAACATTCCCAATTAATTTTATACCCTTAACCACGATCTTGTCTGATTGATGGTCACATCTCTTATTACCCAACTCAATACCATTAAGCAATCTCGCCACACATTTATTATCAAATTTAACGTCCCTTAATTGTTCATCGTACAACTGCAACTTCTTTACTCCGCTCTTAGTCTTCTTAATATATTGGGGAATGTTTTGTACGTACCGTCTGCATATACGTTGCCTTAAAAGGTGCACAACCACGATAACTACGCTTATATCCACTGGCCACCGGTGTTCTTGACTGGTGGTATGCAAGGGGAGTCTGATACTGGTTGCTCATTATTCCTTTTATTTTTGATAAAACACTTTAAATCTTTTATCCTACAAATTCTGTAGATTCTCTTACCTCTGCTAACCCTTCTGTTCAGATACCTTAGCTTTGATATTTTTTCCCTTTGCTCCTCGTACCCACGAACAAACTTTGCCGGAGCTGACCGCCGCCTCTCTTTCCACATTCCTATTTGCTATGTCAAAAAACGATCTACACACATTTGAGTGAACTGCCCGTAATTCTCGGAATACTCTTCTAAGAAGTACAACATTGTATATCAAAACAATCAACAAAAAAAGAAGACTGAAAATGAGGAACAAAACAAGGTACTAGAAAACAACTTCACCACAATAGCTATCTCACTGCAAAAGCATATTCCTCTATACCATCAAATGTGTTCTGGTACCAAATAAATAGCAAAACTACCCCGTGATTAAGTATAAAGATTCCCCATTCAAAATAATTCAAACACATTTATTTTCCTGCCTTTACTTTATGTCTATCATTCTGCAAGAAAATTTGCTTTATAAGCACGCAAACCACCAAAAACGCGACACGTGTATCGCACTATCTGGCAAAGGAATCAAAGTACTCATCTCATTCACACTTGCGCCTGAGTGTGACTTTATTTTAACCACATCCATACACGTGTCCATAAGAACAACAATGGACAGCCCAGATCACCGGGGGGAGGCGCTGGTAATATTAATATAGCGCCCCCCAATCACACCACTCACATCATTCACATCGGGTTTTTTAACTAATAGGGAGGCCTTGTACGGCTGGTGTGAATTCACTATTTACCACTACAAAATGCCTTGCCAAGCCTCTTTCCGTTTCTATGCCAAGAATGTTTTCCTCACCTACCCACAATACCTATGCCCAAAAGAACAACTCTTGGAACTCCTCCAATCCCGTCTCCAGCTAGTCTGTTAGCCATACTACATACTTGTCGCAAGGGAGCTCCACGAAGATGGAAACCCTCACCTTCATGCCATGGTTCAATGCACAAAGAAGATCCAAACTACCAACCGAGATTTTTCGATCTCGCTGGAACAACGGGAGGATCTATTATCCAAATATAAAAAAACTCTATTCTCCAACAGTAAGTCGACAGTATATATAGAAAGAGAGCGACATCGTAGAATGTGGAGAATTTTTATTGAAAGGGAAAAGTCCTTTGAAGAACAGAGACGAACTCTGGAGGGAAATACTTACAGAAACAGAAACGGAGGAACAATTCTTTTCACTCTGTAAAGAAAGATGTCCCACCGATTACGTCACAAAATACCCCAAATTAAAAACATTTTTGAAGGACCATTACAAAAGAGAGAGGCCCCCATATACTAGCCCCTTTAATTCATTTTCTTTCTTAAATGAAGAAGTAAAAAATAGGCAAAAAATAAATTTTTTTTTTTTGTAAGTCAAAATTTTGTACAATACGAGTTATATCAAAATTGTTATCTCTCCATTTGGAGGGAAGACGACTGGATTAGATTAGGGATACACAAAAATAATATCAACAATTTATATACTAACGAAGAACTCTTCTCCTCCTCTGATAACAGGAACCAGAACAGTGACCCATCCGCCTAATCTCCCTCTACCTTGAAGGACCCTTAAGAACAGGCAAAACCGCCTAGGCCAGAAGTCTTGGACGACACAATTACTTCTCCGGCAGAATAAGCTTCAAGGACTACGACCAAGACGCCGTCTACAACGTCATAGACGACATCAAATACTCGACAATCCCTACCGAATTAATGAAAAATTTAGTAGGCAGCCAGAGAGATTTCCATGTATTTGTTAAATTCGAACCAAATCTCATTATTAGAGGAGGAATTCCTTATATTATATTAACTAATGGGGACAATAGTTGGTTAGATGCAATGTCCCCAAAAATGAGATAATGGTTTAATGTTTATGTAACCACTGTCATGATTAATGAAAAATTTTATTAATTTTATTTAAGAAACCACTCAAACTTTTATTTACTTACTACATTTTCCTTATCATCAACTATTACATCTGGAGTCATATCACTATTTTTTACACTAATGATTACATTTCGTAAAATATTAGAAAATTCGGCGGGGTCTATAACAACTGATCCTCTACGATCAACTTCCTCTTTACTAACACCAACCTCCGAAATCGACGGACCAGGATCAACATCACTAGTGTTATCACCACCTATGCGTACATCAATCTCAGAAAAACTCAAACGATCTCTGCATTCAGGAATAACTGAACCATTTTCCCCAAAACCTCTTAACAACAAATCTCTTCGTCTCTCCGATAAACCCACAGACTTAGTCCGTGTCAGAATCGGAATGGCCTTCGTTGGGGCACAATGCCAAACATCAACATTATCATTAGTATATTTTTTAGATAACACAACAATAGATAGGGCCCTCATTTGCGAATCTTCTGGCATGTCATTCGTAGAATACTTCAGATACCCCTTCATTTTACGGTACATAATCTCCCTTTTAATATTCAAATTTTCAAGTCGATACTTCACCATCCACGGCACCTGTTTGCCGTTAATTGAACAATAACCATTCCCATAATAGACTAACTCGCATTGACAATCCACAGGAAAAATAAACCACACCTGCAAACTGTCATTGCCATCTAACCTCCAATCATAAACATTTACTCTGACCAACCCACTGGCATTGGTTGCGTAAAGAGGGGGGGGGAATAATTTATCAATATTTTATCAACCTTAATACTCTTTTGTTTGTATCTTAACCTCAACTGCAAAAATAAATTAGGCAACACAAGTTCAATACAACTGAAATCACTTGCTGAAATACCTTCAACAACACTAGTTTTTATATTGTCCACCTCCATTCAAAACCTGAACATTACAAATAAAACTACATAAATTATAATTCTAAACAGTCTTAAAGTACATTTGACTCCTTAATGTAATTTTGCATTCTTTTCCACTAGCAGTAGCAGTCACTAAATATATGACACCCTTCTGAATACTTTCAACATTTCTCAACAGCGTATCTTTATAGTCCGTCCAATCATTAACTGGGAAGAGCTGATCCACAACTTCTATCCCGTAACGAACATACTCTTTGTCCTTGCCCCCAACAAGCTTGAATCTTATTTTCTTTAGTATCCAAAACCGGTCGAACTGGTCAGAATCAACAATCGAGGTCTCAAGATTACCCTCGCCAACTCCAATAAATATCTTGTCAGGTGTGGAGACAGAATCTGACGAACTATTATCACTTATGATGAAAAACAATATGTGGTGGACCACAGCTTCATCTTTAGCATCTTGTCCCAATTGAACATTCCCAATTAATTTTATATCCTTAACTATGATCTTCTCTGATTGACGGTCACATTTCTTATTACCCAACTCAATACCATTAAGCAATCTCACCACACCTTTATTATCAAATTTAACGTCCCTTAATTGTTCATCGTATAGTTATAACTTCCTTACTCCCCTTTAGTCTTCCAAATATATCGGGGAATATTATGAACATACCGTCTAAGAATGTACGTGTAGACACCCCATTTTTGACCGACCTTAAGACTCAGACGTCACCGATTGAGCGCTCGGTGATGTTGCATACTGTGCTTGTTCTGAAGTCTCAGAGTCGCGGCCGCGCGCCCTGCCTCCGGACTTCCGAACCCTCTTCTCTACCTTGTCTCGGTTTGCGAACCAGGCTCGGTTTTCTCTGTTTTCTTTCCTGAGGGAAGGGAGTGGTCCCGTAGATTATCTCTCGGTGGCCGTGAGCTACTTTTCGTGGCCGTAGGCCATTTTGCCCATTTCGGAGCCCGGTTCCCGGTTTTCGGGACCGTTAGGCCGTGTGCCTCGGCTCGGGACCGCCCAACCATCTCCGAGTTCTCCGGTTTTTGGCATGTGCCTCTGTTTTAATATTCTGAGGATCACTGGGGTCTCAGAAACCCACTTCGCAGCCAAGCACCACTTCCGGTGCCCGGCAGCCCATTTTTTGGGACCCCGAACCGCGCGGTTTTGGTCCCGAGCATTCATTTCGCATCAGTCTTCTCTGGTTTTTGGCGGAGACCTCTGTTTTACTGTTCTGAGGAACACTGGGGCCCCTGATGCCCACTTCGCAGCCGAACACCACTTCCGGTGCCCGGCGACCTTTTTTCGGGACCCCGAACTGCGCGGTTTTGGTCCCGAGCATTCATTTCGCATCCGCTTTCTCCGATTTTTGGCAGGTACCTCTGTTTTGTCATTCCGAGGGACACTGGGGTCGCAGATACCCACTTCGCTGCTGAACACCACTTCCGGCATCAGATGCTCATTTTCGAGATCCCGAATTGCTCGGTTTTGGTCCCGAGCATTCATTTCTCATTAGTTTTTGTTCAAACATGGCAGGTACCTCTGTTTCAACATCAGGAAGATCACTGGGGGGTGAGAAGCCAGCAATTATCCCAGATAGCCAGTTTCGCTCCTCCGGAGCCCGTTTTGCTCACTTCCGGGCCAATGTTGAACACCCTAGGGGTATTTTCTTCCAACCAAAGCTACATATCTGTAATGAGGGCATCTAGGAGGACCCTAAGGGTTGGTGGTCGGCCAGAAATTCAGGGTTTCATTTTTGGGCCTCTCCTTCAAGCTCTATGTTGTGGCTCCTGCTTCAGTGTTGCCAATTTCCGACCTTGGAACCTTGTTCTACACATCTTGGAGGACACAAAAAGTTGGTGGTCGGCCAGCAATTGTTGGTTTCATTTTTGGGCCTCTCCTTCAAGCTCTATGCTGTGGCTCCTGCTTCAGTGTTGCCAAATTCCAACCTTGGATCCTTGTTCTACACACCTAGGAGGACACCTTTGCATAGGGTGGCTGGCCGGCCACCTTGCAAAAAAATACCTGGCCGGCCAGATTCTTGCTTTCCAGCCTGTCCCAGCTGTCCGGATATCTTTCAGCATATCCCGGGGCATCCGGGGATATTTCGGGAGGGAAAGATTGGGTGCTTTCCCTCCCCTTTTACACCCCATTTCTTGCCTATTTGAAGGGCCCTCCCTCTCCTTCTTCAAGGTTGGAAAATTTGTCTTCAAGAACACATCTTCAAATTCCTCCATTTCCTTAGCTCAAAACTCCAAAAAAGCTTCAAGTGTCAAGGCCATTTCTTCATCAACACCTAGCCTCACCATCCCTACCATCATTTCAGCAGCAAGGAGGTAAATTTCAGAGGTTGAGAAGCTACAAATCAAGGTCAAGAATCAAAGAAAGACAAGTCTTCAAGGGTGAGTATTCAAAACTTTTAGGGCTTTTTCTTGGTTCATTTTTATACTCTAATTGGTTGAGAATTGGGGCTCCGACCCCTACTGCTTTTGTGCTTGTTTTGAGCCCCTCTACAACTTTGTAGAAGGGCTCAACTCCATTTGATGCTTCTATGATACACTTGTTTCAATACCTAGCTTTTATGCCATTTTCTTGCATGCTAGTTTTGGTCTACTTGTGTTTGTTTCTAGGGGTCCGACCCCTACTGCTTTTGTTCTTATTTTGAGCCCCTCTACAACATTGTAGAGAGGCTCAACTTCATTTGGCCATTGTATATACCACCTCCTTCAATATTCATCAAGTGTGCCACTTTTTGCATGCAATTTTGACCTATCTCTATTTGTTTTTGGGGCTTCGACCCCTACTGACTTTGGTCTTATTTTGACCCCCTTTACATATTCCATGAAGAAAGTTTTGTCATTTGGTGTGTGCATTGCATGTCTCATGATATAGCCTATTTGGAGCCTATTTTGCATGGATCTTTTAGCATGATTGTGTTCTGATTTTGAGAATGTCATCTTCTGCAATTGTGCTTATTTTTAGCTCATTTTCAATTTTGTAGAAGAAAGTTTGTCCATTTGGGGTTTGCATATATCACTTGTCTCAATACCCCTCTTTTGGCCACTAACTTTGCATGCTTTGTTTGATCTATCTATGCTTGCATTTAGGCCATGTTTGCTACTGAAAAAATGCCATTTTTGGGACTGTCTTGCTACTGTTCTTGCTGCCATGATCATATTTTGCATGTATAGTATGGCTATAGGCCATTTCGGGGCTTAATTTCGCATTTTCGGGATGAATGCATGCTTCGAGTGTCATTTCGAATTGTTTCGGGGCTGTTTTCCCCTTTATTTAGGTGCTGAAATTCCATTGCCATGCTTGCATATCATTCCCTATGCCATTTGCATCTTTTTTGCATTGCCTCGGTTTGCGTGCCAATGGGCACGCATTTCGAGGCATCTCATTCTTATCATTCCGGCAGCCTATGTGAGCGTGGCTGAGGCTATCTCATGTTGGCGTAAGCCCAATTTGCATTTTCATGTTTCTACATCATTGCCTCGATTTGCGTGTCCGCGGACACGCATTTCGAGGCAACTTTATTTTTATCATTCCGGCAGCCTATGTGAGCGTGGCTGAGGCTATCTCATGTTGGCGTAAGCCCAATTTGCATTTTCATGTTTCTACATCATTGCCTCGATTTGCGTGTCCGCGGACACGCGTTTCGAGGCAGCTTTGTTTTTATCCGACGGCCTCCTATGTGAGTGAGCTGAGGCTCTCCCATGTAGGTATAAGCCCATCGTTGCATTCCGTACGCCATTGCATCGCATATCATCGCCTCGGTTTGCGTGCCTGTGGGCGCGCATTTCGAGGCACTTCGGTTTTATCCGATTTTGCATCGCATATCATCGCCTCGGTTTGCGTGCCTGTGGGCGCGCATTTCGAGGCACTTCGGTTTTATCCGATTTTGCATCGCATATCATCGCCTCGGTTTGCGTGCCTGTGGACGCGCATTTCGAGGCACTTCGGTTTTATCCGATTTTTCTCATTTTATCATCACCTCGGTTTGCGTGCCCGTGTGCACGCATTTTGAGGCACTCTGTTTTATCCGCTGGGCATTGCGTATGCCTCTGCCTCGGTTTGCGTGCCCGTGTGCACGCATTTCGAGACAATCTGTTTTATCCAATTGGCATTGCGTATGCCTCTGCCTCAGTTTGCGTGCCCGCGTGCACGCACTTCGAGGCACTCCATTTTATCCGATTTGTATTTCATCATTGCCTCGGTTTGCGTGCCAGTGGGCACGCATTTCGAGGCACCTCATTTTTTATCATTCCGGCATCCTATGTGAGTGCGGCTGAGGCCTTCTCATATTGGTGTAAGCCCATCATTGCATTTCGCATGTCATTCTGCATCGCCTCGGTTTGCGTGCCCGTGGACACGCATTTCGAGGCATCTCATTTTCATAGCATTGCGCATGCTAGGATTGTATGTTAGTTGCATTTCATGCATATCATGCATATTGCACGGGAAACGAGGCACGTTTCGTACTCCGAGCGACGGAACGGGTCTCAATTCCCAACTCACCGACACTCCGGATTACCCATGATGGAGTTAGGTTTTGTTGTAGCATTCATCCGTATTCATCCCATATTGAGTTGTGCATTTCGGTTCTTCGGCCATCATGCATCGAGATGCGTGATTGGTGGCGCGAGGATCGAGGCATGCATATATTTGTGAAATACACTGCTGTGCCCTTTTCCTGCTCTCTGTTGCAGCAAAATCAACAATCAACAACTTTTCGGAGGCTGGCACGCATTTCGAGAGAATTGCAAACAGAGGCTAATCAGGGCATCTCAGTGGATTTCTGCGCCAAGCAGCCCAACATGTATCATCCGTCAGAAGCAAGGCAGTCCCTGGCTTGCATGCCAGTTTTACTTCTTTTGTAATTAATTTGTTAATTAATTAGAATTTTGTAATATTCGGACTGTATATATTTCGGACTGTACTATTCTTTCATTTGGGACTGTATTATTATTTATTCGGACCCTCTGCGCGAGGGCAATGTTGTAATAAGGGTGGGTGAGTGTGATGTATGTCTTCCAATCCCCACTTCTTTCTCCCTTTTATTTATCTGCTTTGGATGGTTAGATATAGGGCATATTTCAATTAGCATACAGTATAACAGCATGTTTGCATCATTCATATGTTTGCATGCATCGGGCTCGGCACATCATACAAACTGCATTTGTATTTCAATTCCAAATTGAATACGTGTTAGTTGTAGCATTTCATGCGCCATGTTTAGAATAGCCGAGCCTGCCATCTTAGTTTGCATTTTTGCATGTGTTGCATTAGGCAAATCTGTATATATTAGGATCATGCATGATTTCTAATCGGTTTCTGTTTTGGCTTGGAGTACTAGGTGAGTTTTATGCTTTAGCATCCTTGCATGCGTGTGAGTGACTGCCATGATAGCATGCTTACCATGAGGCTATGTGCTTATGTGATATAACTGCCTTGAATGCCTGTGGGTGGAGGTTGAGTTATTTGAATTGGGACAATGCACTGACTGTTTGTTAAGCCCACTAGATAGTGGCAAAATCACTGTTTTTCTAAGCCCACCTGAAGGTGGCAAATCCGCATTTTAGCCTACCTGCGGGTAGCACCATCAAACCATTTTCAAACAAACAAACATGAAATGTTTTGTCCCAATTCAGACGACTCAGTCTATACTTGTTTGCTGCGAGCATCACATAGTAACCTAGGCTAATAATCGGAATAAGAACTCACAATGTTTTCAAAAACAGATATCATGGTTAGTAGAGGCCGGTCTTTGACCGGGCGAGCGGGGGTGCTCACGATGTGACCTTCCCCAATCGTACCCAAGTTCCCGAGCCAACTTTGGTGATGACGGACACGTGGCCTTTTGGCACCGAGTCAGGGTTTCCTAAATTTCCCATTTTAAAATATTTAGGTGGCGACTCTGTTATCTGGCAAAGCAGTCCATGTTTGGCACTTCTTTCAAAAAAAAATCTGTTTTTCTCAAAACGATTTGCCGGATTTGGACTCTTTGGTTCGAGATTTGGAACTGCAACAAAAATCGAGTCCGAGCTGTAGCGAGGCCCCCCGCGGGCGTTGTTACAGTACGCCGCCTTAAAAGGTGTACGACCACGGTAACTACGCTTATATCCACTGGCCGCCGATGTCCTTGACCGGCGGTACGCAAAGGGAGTCCGATACTGGCTGCTCATTACTTCTTCTATTTTTTATAAAACACTCCAAATCTTTTATCCTACAAATTTTGCAAATTCTATTACCTCCGCTAACCCTTCTATTCAGACACATTAGCTTTGATATTTTTTCCCCCTGCTCCTCGTACCCACGAACAAATTTTGCCGAAACTGACCGCCGCCTCTTTTTCCACAGTCCTATTTGCCACGTCAAAAAAACGATCTACACACATTTGAGTGAGCTACCCGTAATTCTCGGGATACTCTTGTAAGGAGTACAACATTGTATACCAAAACAATCAACAAAAAAAAAAAAAAAGACTGAAAATGAGGGACGAAACAAGGTACTAGAAAACAACTTTACCACAATAGCTATCCCACTACAAAAACATATTCCTCTATACCATCAAATGTGTTTTGGTACCAAATAAATAGCAAAACTGCCCTGTAATTAAGTACGAAGATTCCCCATTCAAAATAATTCAAACACATTTATTTTCCTGCCTTTGCTTTATGTCTATCATTCTGTAAGAATATTTACTTTACAACCACGCAAACCACCAGAAAAGTGACACATGTATAGTACTATCTGGCAAAGGAATCAAAAGTACTCACACCACTCACACCTGGGCCGAGGTGTGACTTCCTTTTAACCCCATCCATACACGTGTCCATAAGTACAACAATAGACGACCCAGATCAGCGGGAGGGGGGCGTTGGTAATATTAATACAGTGCCCCCCAGTCACACCACTCACACCATTCACATCAGGTTTTTTAACTAATAGGGAGGCCTTGTACAGCTGGTGTGAGTTCACTATTTACCACTACAAAATGCCTCGCCAAGCCTCTTTCCGTTTCTATGCCAAGAATGTTTTCCTCACTTACCCACAATGCCCTTGTCCAAAAGAACAACTCTTGGAACTCCTCCAATCCCTTCTCCAACTAGCTTGTCAGCCATACTACATACTTGTCACAAGGGAGCTTCACGAAGATGGAAATCCTCACATTCATGCCATGGTTCAATACACGAAGAAGATCCAAACCTCTAACCCGAGATTTTTTGATCTCATTGGAACGAACGGGAGGATTTATCATCCAAACATAGAAAAACTCCATTGTCCAACACCAAGTTGACAGTATATACAGAAAGGAGACGACATCATAGAATGGGAAGAATTTTCATCGAAAGGGAAAAGTCCCTCGAAGAACAGAGACGAACTCTGGCGGGGAATACTTGTAGAAGCAGAAACAGACGAATAATTCTTTGCACTCTGCAAAGAAAGATGTCCCATCAATTATGTCACAAAATACCCCAAATTAAAAACATTTTCGAGGGATCATTACAAAAGAGAGAGGCCCCCATATACTAGCCCCTTTAATTCATTTCCTTTCTAAAATGAAGAAGTAAAAAAATGGGCAGAAAATAATATTTTGTTTGTAAGTAGAAATTTTGTACAATACGAGTTATGTCAAAATTGTTGCCTTTCCGTTTGGAGGGAAGACGACTGGATTAGATTAGGGATACACAAAAATAATATCAACAATTTATATATTGACGAAGAACTCTCCTCATTCTCTGATAACAAGAACCAGAACAACAGATCTAGTCCACAACGGTCTACCTTATTTCAGTTCACAGTGAAGGAAACTCCATTAAAGAGATTGTAGACTTAAGACCCTCCATTGATAATAACTCCATTGAAGACCCTCCTCCTCCATTCACACTATAGTTCTGAAATCTGTTGAAGGTAAATATTACTTTGTTTCGATTTTGTTATTGCATTTGGTACCATGTTGTTTTCTTTAACGAGTGCGTTGACAAATTAAAATGAACCCTCGTTTTTTTCTTGAAGAATTGTGATTTTGGGAATTTGGCACTGGTTTTTCGAAATTCATTTTTTAATTCGACACTTGGTTTTCAAAATAGATTGATTTTTTTGGACACTGTAGTTCCGAAATATATTGATTTGTTCGACACTGTAGTTCTGAATAAAATAGAATATTTTGACACTGGTTTTCCGAATTAATATCGAAAAAACTAACATTTTCATTACTGCGTTTGCTATCATTAGGCATATTTTTACTTGATTTTGAACTTGCATTAGTTTGTAACTCTTCTATAACAAAATCAAGAACAATTGTGGAACTAATGAGAAAACTGTATAAATAATTGAGTATAAATCTAGAGAGTAAGACAATATGAGAGTTATTATGAGAGTATTGTTTTGCAAGCAATAGAAGAGTATAGAGTGTGTAGCAAACAAAGTCAGAAACAATAGAAGAAGTGACAAATAATATTTAAAAAAAAACTAGCGTTTAGTTGTTTTTACTCAAAAGGAGAAAATACCTAATGAGTAAGAACAAAGTAATATATATATATATTTTCTTTTTCTTGGATAATATTACTAGTGTAACATATTACTGTGAACCAGAAAGTAACATATTACTATTATTGTTTATATCAATTTCAATGATAATAATTTTTTGTTAAAAAAAAATTCATAATCAACATGGATCTTATTTAATAGATCTTGATAAGAGAATTCAAAAAATATTAATTTTATTAAAAACTGATATCTACTAAAAAATTATATTATTTTAAAATTTAGGCTTGGTTTGGCATACTAGGAAAAATCCAAAAAGATAAAAAGTTACTAAAAAAGTTAAAAAGTTATCACTATTTACAAATTTAAAATATAAAAAAATTAATTTTCCCAATATTTTAATACAAACAACGACTGGACAGCGTTGGTACTGTCAGTACCTATTGGTCTGTCCGAATGAACAAAAAAAAATAGATGTATATATTTATTAAGTTGGAGAGTAATGTTGGGCCCGTAGGGGCCCCAACACGGGTCCGTTTTTGATAATTCGAACCGTTAATGTGTAGAGCTTATCAAGTACTATATGCTTGTAAAAAATCAGGTTGATCGGATATAGATAGCTATGTGATCGAATCATATTTTTTTTCAGCCGTTTATTTTTTACCATCCATTAATTTCATACAAAACTGTTTTGATCACATAGTTATCGATATCCGATTAAAGTGATTTTTTATAAGCATATAGTACTTAACGAGTTCTACACATTCACGGTTCGGATTATAGAAACGGGATCCTTGGTGGGCCCCATGGCCCAACAGTACCTGTAAAGCCTCATGCACCATTTCAACCCAGTCGTCTTTTCCTATGCCGCCATGATTCTGCCAGGGTAAAAACGTAATTTTGCCATTTTATACAATATTTGAATACACATTTTTTCATAAAAAGATAAAAAATTATCCAAATAATCATATTTTTTTCTCAACTTTTTAATCTAAAAATTAAAAAAATACACTTATTTAAAATACCCCAAACAACTCCTTAATATTTGACCAAATCGCCCATTATTTTACCCCCACAAAATATATCAGTCCTCTTTACCCACCCAATCCATATATTTTTTTCTCCGGGAAGCGATAATAAGGGCCTCAGATAGGACCGGCCAGTACGGGACTGAGAGGCGCGAGCGAGGAAGAGAGAGCGAGAAGGAGAAAGAGGTTAGAGGGAGAGAGAGAGAGAGAGAGAGAGAGAAAAAGGAGAGATCTGCGTTTAGGGTTTTGAAAACCCCAAACAACCAAGGTTAGTGAGCGTCTAAACCCTTAATAATTTCTTGTTTTCTTTTTCTAGGTATTGTATTGTATTGTTATTCTGAAAACGAATTGGAGGAAATTGGTGAGTTTGTTTTGGTATATGATGATGATGATGATGATGTTTGTGTGTGAGAAAGAGGTGTGTCTGTTGTGTGCAGGAGTCGAGTGTGAGAGTTCTATTGAGAGGGAAGTGAGATCGAGAGCGAAGAGCGATCAAGAGAGAGCGCAGAGCGATCAAGAGTGTGCGATTTTCTCACCCTTTATCTCGATTTCCTAAATTGTTATCTTTCTTCCTCGATAATGTCGGACAGAAAGCTTGTGGTAAGTCTCTTCTCTTCTGTTCGAATTTCTTCATCTCGTTGTTACTGTTTGATTTGATCTTGCTACATACACAATTTGGTATATATTTTTTTGTATGGATTGTAGGTATTGGGTATCCCTTGGGATATCGATACAGATGGCTTGAAGGATTATATGAGCAAGTTTGGGGAACTGGAGGATTGTATTGTCATGAAGGTCAGTCTTCCCTTCCCTTATATTCCGTAATTGTGTCAAGGAATATATAATTTTTTTGACATTTAATTTGTTTATATGAACCGATTGTTTTTGATTGCTGGGAAGAACAAGATGGAGATTATAGAAGGTTCTTCATTTAAGGGATAGTGACATTTTTTTCTTATTCCAGCTAACAACCATTTTCTGTTTATAAGAGCTGATTACTATGCATGACTGGGTTCCCAATATTATAGGGTTGAAATTTTCACTCCATTGCTTTTGCATTGTCGGGGATAATTTGGACCAGTGTGGGATAGGGGTTTGGTGTATTTTATTGATTGAAGGATGAATCCAGGAATAAGTGGAGAGTTTTGAATCTGGGTAAAATATTACCCTGTATGGAATGTGTTTTTTAACTTTTAAGCTTCATAGAGTTTGTGATCTTCTTTTAGATTCGCTATCCCATTTTACTTGTGACAATTTTGTTTAATGCTTCTACAGTTTGATGGCGAAATATCTGACGCTGTTGTGGATAAACTTTAAAAAGAAATTTTGTGTTTTTATTTATTTATTTATTTATTTAAGTTGCTAAATACATTTATTTTGTCATTTTTTTTCTTTTCTTTTCTTTGTAGGAGCGGTCCAGTGGTCGTTCTCGTGGTTTTGGATATGTGACATTTGCATCAGTTGAGGATGCTAAGGTGACTCCTTGATTATCTATTTAGTTTCTTCAGTCAATTACCATTATCTCATTTCTTGGACAGTCGAGTTAGTTTGTAGTGTTTTCCATGCAAGCATTTCTAATCTTTGTATGTTGATGTTTGTCAATTGTTCGTTTTGAGAACTTCACTTGGATGCAATATCAGTTTTGCAGGTTTAATATGATATCTTATGCCATAACTCTCTCTCTCTCTCTCTCTCTCTCTCTCTCATGTGAAACAGAATGCATTGTCCAGTGAGCATGTTATAGGCAATAGAATGCTGGAAGTAAAAGTAGCCACACCAAAGGTTGTGTTCTAATATCATTTTCCACTTTTGCAATCTTCCATTGTAATTTCTATGCTACTTTTATTTTTTTTATTTTACACTCAATAATGTTTTGATTGTATGTGTATAGTTGTAGAGATATTTGCTAATAATTATATGTATATTGTTCTCAAATGTTTTTGATAGGAGGAAATGAAAGCACCGTCAAAGAAAGTGACCAGGATATTTGTGGCCAGGATCCCACCATCTGTGACAGAAGCGGCTTTCCGAAGGTAATTGTGGTTTTTGTGAAAGGTTTTTGAGGTGATTAATTTACATATTGCAAACATTATTCTTGAGCTGTGATGAGCAGCTTTGAACTTCTTGTATTATTTTTCTTGCAGTTATTTTGAGCAATATGGTGATATAACATGCCAAAGGTCTCTCTCTCTCCCTCTCTCTCTCTCTCACACACACACACTCACACTCACTCCAATGCGTGACATTATGAAGGCAACATTTTTAGTTACATATCTACAGATACTGACTTGCACTTACTCATTACTAAATTATTGGAATGTAAAGATACTGATACAATGTATCCTTGGGTTGTGAATTACATTGTTTGTAATTAATGGTATCATTTTTGTAGGATCCAAGTACCAAAGGGCATCGCGGAATTGGTTTCAGTACTTTTGCGACTGCTGGTCAGTCCTAAATTTACGCCTCCTTGATTTTGCTTTATTTGATTGACTATGTCTCTTGTCATTTCTCTTCTAGGTTTCACATGGTCATGAAGAAATTTACTTCATGCTTTGTGATTTTTGGTTAAAGGAGGATTAGAGTGGAAGATTGAGCATGGTGTGATATACAGAAAAAGAAAAGGGGGTTAGGGGGGATATATTAGGGGGAGTAGTTTGTAATGGGTAGGTGTGTTTGTTTAGCAGCATTTCTGGAATGCAGCCACAATATTGTGGCTCATACCAAGGTATTCAAGTTGCTTTTGTTTTCCGCTTTTATTGTCCTCTAAGTTGAATTGGTATGTTCAGAATGCTTCTTTAATACAATCATTGGAGAGAATTAGAATTTTAGTGAGTGATGATGCGTTAATAGCAAGACCTGTGGAGTGTATCGTTGAACTTTTTTGGAATGTATAAGATGTTATATGGGCATTGGATGCCGCTCATATTTTGTTTTGATTTGAAGATGATCCTTGCAGTGTGTTTGGTTGTTGGGGAGAGGGGAGGAAGGAAAGGAGGGGTAGAAGTGAAAAGGGAAGCAACCAAATGCGTACACATTATAATGGACAGACGAAGAGGAAGACTAGTTTTTTTAGTATTCCTTCTTTTTATTTTTACCACTTATTTACATAATAAAACTTTTCTTTTTGAGGAAAACACTCATTTCTCTTCTTTATCCAACCTAATTATCCAAGCAAGAAGGAAGACATCCCTAACCTTTCTTGTCTTCTCTTTTCTTTTTTGCTTATGCCTAATATTTTCTTTTGCTTTCTTTTCTCTCCTAGTTTCCCAAACCGAACCTTAGGTTATCTAAATGTGTTCAAACTAAAGGAAGTATGGCAAGTCCAAACCAAAGAAGGGTGTGTTTGTGAGCTGTTATTGGTTCAGAGTCTTCAGACTATTGTATGTTCACAAAATTAATCAACTAATTTTTTTGGTGGCAGAATCTGTTGACAACCTGATGGCTGAAACTCATGAATTGGGAGGCTCAACTATTGTTGTGGACAGAGCAACACCCAAGGCAATTTACAATACTACTGGCCTGTTCAGTTTTGTATTTTTTTTTTTCTATTTGCCTGCAGAAACTTTAAATCTTTACATCCTGGTGTAAGTGGGAGCCTTGTTCACTGAATACCTTGCAATATAATTTGCTTATCTAGAATATCATGGAAAGTCACATATCCTAGACATTAGATAGTTTTGTGAATGCTTTTCTAACAGTAAGTTGAACATGTACTTAATTGTTTATGTAAGTGCTCTGCAGTTTTTTATTCTGCTCAATATTATATTCTCAGGAGGAGGAGTTCAGACCAATGAACCGTGTGGCACCAATAAGCCGTGTGACGCAGGGTGGATATGGTGCATATAATGCTTATATTACTGCGGCAACTACATATGCAGCTCTTGGTGCTCCTACCTTATATGATCATCCGGGCCCTGTGTATGGAAGTAAGTTTCTTTCCACATATGTGCTCATGCAATTTTTTAGAGTACTATTGGAAATGTTCTCATGTTTATTTGTTTGGTGTTTTAGGGGGGGAAGCCACTCGAGGAGGAATGGGCAAAAAGATTTTTGTTGGCAGGCTTCCTCAGGAGGCTACAGTTGATGATCTTCGTCAGTATTTTGGTAGATTTGGCCGAATTTTAGACGTTTATATTCCAAAGGTAAAATGGCAGTGTTTTTATGGTACAACAGATGGATCTGGATTTTGAAATGTTTACGTGATCATGATGCAGGATCCTAAGAGAACTGGCCACAGAGGTTTTGGGTTTGTGACCTTTGCTGAAGATGGTGTTGCTGATCGTGTCTCTCGTAGGTCTCATGAGATTTGTGGACAGCAGGTATTATTGGAAGGGTTATTGCCTTTTGTGTTACGTATTAATGTTGAAACTCCTTGCAAGAATTGAATGGCAGGATTTTCCTCGACATATTCTTTTCATTAAAAAAATGCTTTTTTTTGGGAGGGTGGATGTTGACAGTTTCAGTCTTTTTCATAAACATTTGCATGTAAATCCCACATGTCCACGGCTGTGCCTTTGGGTGCTTGTATATTGAATTCTCATGGCATAGAAAATCTATTTGCCAGGAACTATACATTTCACAACCATGTGGTAATTTGTGATCCAGCGTTCCATTAAATTTTGAGCAGGTAGATGGGCAATGCTTTAGCTGGCTTGGTTGTCTTTTAATGTTTCTTTTGAAACCTGTATTAGGCTGCCCTGATTTGAAAGATATAGTTCTGTCATTTGATTCTGGGTGGATTGGCTGATTTCTAGTAAAGCTCCAAGAAGGCAAAAGTAAGCTTTTCCTTTTTGTCACGTGGCTGGGGGTTTTTCAGAAACTCGAAGCCCTGCCCATATGTTAATTGAAGTGATGATTATACAATCATACCAAGTTTTTGTATGGCCCTTTTTTTATGGTTCTGTTATGAAACTGCCAGTGTGCATACTTGATTCATTAAACTTCTTAGGAATGGTGTTGCCATTTTCTAATTGTTGTATATGTCAACTTGCTTTGCAGGTTGCCATTGATTCAGCTACACCTGTTGATGATGCTGGCCCCAGTGGAAATTTCATGATGGATAATGCTGAACCATATGGCGGGGGTTATGGTCCTATGCGTACTTATGGGCGGATGTATGGAAGCCTGGATTTTGATGATGTGAGTGTAACAAGAATGCATATTGTGGTTGTTGGTATAAATAGAGTATTGAAAGTCTGCATTTTAATGTGCCTCCTTTGGGAGCGGTTTATTTAGAAGTGCAAGTGTTACTTGTTTCATTTTGAAGTGAAGTAGATTTGGTTTATTAATTTGGATAGTATCATATAGATGCTTATAAATTTGTGTAGTTAAGATTATTTTGTAGTAGCATCACCGGTAATGCTTTAAGTTTTGATGGCACATTTGTTTAGTCTATTTGAAGAGCATTTTACCCCCAGTAAATATATACACGTATACATTGTCCTTGCGGATTTTTCCTGTCAGTTTCTGTAATGCTTCTTTTTGCAATTTAATTTGGTCACAATTGGGAACTTAAATATTTTTTACAACATTATCTCATAACCTTTGCAATTTTTTGTTTTGCAGTGGGGTTACGGCATGGGTGGAGGGAGACCGTCGCGAACAGATACAAGGTATCGACCGTACTAGAGAGATAGGAGACTTCACCTTGAAAATAATTGGCATTATTGCGCCTTTCAAGTTTATTTTTTTGGTATTCGACTGAATATTTCATGGCATTTGCCAATCAAGTTTGGTTAAACCATCAGGGAAGCCATTGAATGGGTAATGTTGCAAGTGATTTCATGCTGAATGCAGCTTCTGAACTTGGCATATCAAAAACTTTGTATGTTATATTCCAAACATGGCTTAGGTTGTTTAGAGTGTTTTGCCTTCTGGCATCTCATGCCGGAATTTGTACTAACAGCACAAAAACTGCTGCCAACTGTAGTTGATAGAACTTACTTATTTTATTGAATAATTTTACGCATTTGGTAATTCATATGAGTCCTCTATTTATCTACGCTTGGATGTTGCGGGCTAGTTAAAATCTATTTGGAAAAAACTTAAAAAAACTGAAGACCGCTGGTATTTGATGTTTCCTTCTCTATTGATTTTCCCATTATCTGTTAGTAGTTATATTAAATAAAGGCAATGTTGGAGACCTGTTGGTTGATCTGGTCAGGAACCTGATATGTATACCAGTGGATCAAAGGCGTTTTGATGCTGGGTTGAAGATCACGAGTCTTACCCCTGCCTGAAATCCTCCTCAAATTTTAGTTTCAAGTTCCAGAAGAGGCACATTAAGTACTCATCATGATTCGATCCGGCCTGTTAATTTTATCTGAACTGATGCAGAAAATTGTGATTTAAGAACACCTGACGAATACGGTGAACAGTGGTTGCAATTTTGTGTGTAATCATCAAGCTTTATTTGTGGTTTCAGATGAATGATTGGTACGCTTATCATTGAATCCTGTCATTTTGTTTCAATCGCAACAATGTACACAATCACAAATCTAGTTCAATAGAATCTTCAGCTGCATGGGTTGGTATGCAATACATTCATGATTGTTTTTACTTTTTCTTTTTCCTCATCTATAATTCAGCGCTTGTGTTGATGGAGGAATGAGGAATTGTGCATTTTGATTGATAGGAATAATGAGAAATTAAGCAGGAAGGATACCCTAAGAGACGAGAGGGAAGACTTGGACGGTAGTTAAAGTGGTTATGGTCATGACACTTGAGTGTTAGTAAAGGTAAAACCTCATATTTGAGTCAATGAAGTACAGTCAACTAGTGGTAATTTAATTCTACTAAGTTACTAACCATGTACATCTTATCATGCCGCAAAATAATAATAATAATCATACATTTAAAAATAGACATTGCACACAAAATAATAATAATGCATTTAAAAATAGACATTGCACACCTATTTTCTCAGTTTACATCATGTAGTCCGTTTAGATATCAACCAAACATAAATTAATTGTAGGATATTAACAAATCAAACTGGGTTTTTGTTTGGTCATTCATATTCCAATGCGATAAAGGTCTGCGTACCAAAGGACAAAAAATGTGGCTCAGATAGTAAGGATCACTCAGGCTGCCACGCCAGGTGGCTAGATCAATTGTCAAACACACACACACACAAATTGAACCTTGTCATTCACGAAATCCTGAACGAATTTCAGGCTTCAACTTCAATGGTGAAAGAGTAATGTTAGGCATCATAAAATACTTCATAAAGATTCTCCACCATTGGATTACACACACAATAAAATACCGCACACACTAATCAAATGATAGAAAATCTTCATGAAGCATTTCAAGATATTTCTTACCTAGCATCATTCATGGTGAAATTGGAGAAAAATCTTAAACTAATCATTGAAGAATGTAAGGCCCGTATGAAAATGAAGGGAAATCGAACCCCAAAATTCCGCATCTTCCAAATATCAGCTATGGAAATGGGCAAGCATCACTCAGGCTGTCGTGCGTGCCAGTGGTTATATCAGTGGGTAATTAATCAATTTGGAAAATCTAGTTTAGCTCATAGAATCAACAGTGTGAAATTGGAAAAATAATCATAGTGAGAGCTTTGTGTAATAGAATGGAGTTCCCACAGCACTAGAAGCCTGTTGGCCATGGCTGGAGCTCTGCTGAACCAGAAACTCAATGCTTAAATTGTCTCAAAGCAGAAATCATCAGTTTATAAAGATCTCCAATTCAAGATTCAATACAGAATATATATACGACTTCACAAGGTTCTAAAACACATCATATGCCCCAATCTAGTGATGCAAATGAGAATCTACGTTAGTATCAAAATAACGGCTACCTTTACATTCGCTTCACATCTAAAAGCTGTCTTGTGTCCAGCGAACCTAAGAACCAAGCCTTCTACTTGCATAAATATGCTAGTCGGATTATCTACCTGTTTGATTGCTGAATTATTGTTGATGAAGAGACCTTGGCAATGTGCAACAGCTACTCCAACTTAAACCTGTGACACAGTTCCGACTATTCATTGCTTTTTCTGTGTCCATTCAACATCAAACAAAAGCACAAGGAAAAATGCATGCAAATTATAGTTGTGATCACTCATCCAGATGGGATAATAACATTTTAGGTTCTACTAAATTAGACAGACCTGAAAAGAAATCACATTTTTTACACAGATGATATCGTGTTAGTGGATGAGACTAGAGAAGGAGTTAATACTAAATTGGAGACTTTGAGAGAAACACTTGAATCTAAAGGATTTAGGGTAAGTAGAACTAAAACAGAGTATATGAAATGTAATTTTAGTAATAGTAACAATGGAAGCAGAGAAGAAGTGAAAATTTTATGATCGATCATCACAATGGCTGGGAAGATTGGAGCAGATGTAGTCCATAGAATTACGGCCGGGTGGCTTAAGTAAAAGAGTGCGCTTGGGATATTGTGCAATAAACGAGTACCTACTAGACTAAAAGGAAAGTTCTATAGAACGGCTATTAGACCGGCGATGTTGTATGGGATGAAATGTTGAGTAACTAAGAAACAACATGTAGATAAGATGAGAGTTGCTGAGATGAGGATGCTAAGGTGAATATGTGACAAGACTAAAAAAGACAAAGTTAGGAATGAGTAAATTCGAAAATGGGAAAAAGTAGTACCGATAAAAGATAAGTTGATGGAGAATAGATTGAGATAGTTTGATCATATATAACGGAGACTAATAGAAGCAGTAATAAAGAGATGCGATACAGTGACGGTAGATGGAAGTGTTAGGAGAAGGGACAAACCTAGATTGATGTGGGTTAGTGTAATAATTAGAGATATGAATCTCCTTTATTTGACTAAAGATAAAGCCTTGGATAGAGTCGAATGGAGAAGAATGATTCATTAGCCGACCCCATTTGATGGGACTTAAGGTTTGGTTTGGTTTTACCTTACTTTAAGAACAGTCAGACAGACATACATTGTGCCACCAAACTGCTATGCTAAATTAATGCAGTGTCCAATAACATCATAATAATTCTATGCATGGTTATGAACACTGAACATATCATGTTTCTTATTCCATACAAGCTAATCACATAGATTTTGCAGATAAAATTTTAGATTAATGTAATTTGTAGCTGATGTTCACATCAATTTGTGAAGTCAAGTGAAGCTTTCTGATATTTAGATAAGAGTAAAAGAAATCAAGACATCAAGGAGATACTGAAAGAAAAAACTACAAAAATTAGGAATTACCTCATCTCAGGGATAAATCAAGAGAGAATATGCATGGAATTAGGATGCATGGCAGGTAAAACAACCCCTCAGCGAACCCATTTTGACGTACTTACGGAAGAACACAACTTTATGTGAAGTCTTCGCCACTAGTTGGGCGGAACTGTCTGACTTTGAGCTTCTCATCTCTTGGGCTTTCATCTGAGCAATTCTCAGCTTGTTCAAGATCTTATCCATAGAAGCCGATCTCTTTTTCTCCAGTTTCATCTGAACCAAAGTTGTTGTTAGTAAAGGACACATTCTCCTATACAATTTTTGCACCCCGTCAAACTTATTCATAAGGTATTCATGCTATCTCATAAACATGGATTACGGGTAGAACATAGAAAAAGTATTAGCAGAAAAAATCCTATGAATTGGGGAAAAAATTCACCCCGAAAACATGGATATATAAGGGATGTCTCAGTAACATCTGATTGCATGTTAAAAAGATGATGAGCATAAATTAACCTCGAGCTTCCGAATTGCTGCCTCAGCTTTCGCCTTCTGCAAGTTCTCCCATGCAGTGATCTCAGCTTCCTCTCTTTCAAGCCTAGGCAAGAAACAAAATGTTAATATACTTGAGATTTCTTCCACATGTTCCATTATGATTAGCAAGTATGAGATGGAGAGGTGCATGGCATTCTTCGGGCCTATTAGCCATGGAAATCATGCTAGTTACCAAAAGGGACTAAATATGCTGACAAAGAGCTCTTATCCAATTTACCTACACATTTCCTCTTCAGCTTGCCAAATTCTTTCCTCCAAGAGATTTAAAATTGTCAAGACTCCTTATTATTGGGTAAAGATGCAGAATTAACCAGTGCTAAGTCAAATAGGAGGAAATGCGTGGTCTCAAGAGGAGATGTAGTAACAAACAGGCCATTGGATGTTGCATTGTTGGAGAAATGGCTGCAAAGGGCACTGATGAATAAGAGAGCCTATGAATCATGGAAGTAAAAGTAACGCACCAAACAGGAACAAGCGAATCACAAGAAATCAGATTCGCCACTCAAACACACACTTCCACCGAAACTTATCATGAAATGCAAATCTCCTTGCCAACAAAGGGCAGGAATTTTTATTAAATATATATCTATGGGATGGGAGACGTGTTTGGTATGGATTTGTTTCTATTTGAGTTGCTCTCTCCAGAGTAACACTACATAAGCAGGCCTGGTTAGGAAATTATCTTCCAGATTATAGTTGTTGATATGAGTCCCAAGATCTGCAAGAAACCTTCAGAACTAGGCATTAAAGACAATGAGCATTCTGACATGCCTGTATATTGTGAGATTGGCTCCAGAGGTGGTGATGTAAAAACATGGACCATGAAAAAGTTCTTGTGATAAATTATTTTTTCTTGTCCTTGAAAGGTCACTTCATCTGTTGACAATGTTTTGCGTTGCCTGTGTCTAATTTGGAGTTTGTGGATCAATGGAGCCAAAAACAAGTGGCTTAATAGGGTTACATACTTGGGAAGTTTCCAGGATAAGTTTTGAGAGTGTAGAAGTGACAAATAATGGCATCGAGAGTAGAACAACTAACATGGTGGCTTTTTCCATGACAATCAAAAGGACATTCTGTTTATCAATTCATCGGTCATGCCCTTGTCCCTGTTCCTTGAATACAGTCGTTCTATAGTCTGCTTTATTGTTTCTTAAGGTCATCATCTTTCTCATTAACACCTTATGAGAAGGCTAGTCAAATAGTTTGCAATTTCAGGGAATATCCAAGAAACTCCTTTGAAACAACACAAACAAATAAATAACACAGGATTACCAAAAAGAAAGATGGTGTTCAATCTCAAGCTGTGGACATGGTTTTCCATCTGAACTACTGAAAGAGGATGACTTCGAATCTCAGAGTACGAAATGCAGTCCAAATGAAAAGTAGGACGGAGAGAGACTAAACCAATTCCCAACTCCAATGGAAACACATCTATGAGATGATAAATTTAATTGTTAATGTTACCCCTTAGATTCTGTCCTGTCATTGAAAGGTAGTGCTGGTGAGGTTGGTCTCTTAAGTTACTTTTTTTGGATAAATTCTCAAGTTACTAACTTCATTGATAAGAAAGTAGAGTAATGAAAAAGAACAAGGTGCAAAAAAATAAAAACTTACTTTGACGTGTTATTTGCTGCCTCTGCAATATCCCAAGATGAGGTCAAGTTCTTAACATCTGGTGAGCCATTCTTAATCTTTCTCACTCCATGTTTTTTGGCCTGTTTTGTCACAGTGGCTCTTTTGTCTACCTGCACATCCCTGATTTCCAATTTAGCAGAACCGTTGCTGTGCGACTCCACAATGGGAAGGATTGAGGGAGGAGATGTAGAGAATGATGACCTTCCTTTGGGAGATGAGCCTGTGCTATCCCTAGGACTCATCTGGGTTGCCATATCCCGTCGTGAAACAACACGAGAAACCATGGTTTCTGCATCCTTGGCGCCATCAAGCTTCTCATCTACAATTGACCCAACAGTGACGGGCAACATCAGAAATTAAATCTATCATAAGGATAATTATGCTCCAGAAACATCATCCATTTTGATGACCATAGACTTCGAAATATTAGTATAGACTCTGGTTTTTAGTTGGCATCCAAAATCTCTCTCTCTTCTTCTTGTTTTTTTCTTTTAGGTCGTGTTTGGATGTTTTGATCTTGGATTTGAGTAGATTTGCAGAGGGAATGGAAAATGGAAGCGAAGACTGGCAAAATTTTAACTTCTATATTTTTTTACTTTTCCTTCCAACCTTCCTTTTCATCCACTAATCCCTACTCAGTTAATGATTCAAACATAGCCTTAATTTAGTGATCACGGTGATGTGTCCTATTACACTACCAACTTGTGCAAGCAAACAATATGCAAAACAAAATGACTCATTCGACACATCCAAAGCTTTACTGATGTTCAATGCAAACAATTTCAATGTCCACTGTCTACAAATAATTGTTCCATACATCTCATTGGCTATAGATTTGAAACATGGCCACATCCTCCAGTTTACACCTAGGGGCCCAAACAACAAAAAGTATATAACTCAGGAATGATAATGTTGTATCTTGAACGGTGTGGTTTTGAGAACATGACTTCACAATCTCCTTTGTTAATTAACACTCAACACTCATCTTTCCAGCATCTACAAATAGCTGGCATAATTTGGCTGCAAGTTCATAGAAGAGAAAACTTCCAATTTTCATAGGTACAGGATTATGTCAACCAATAAATTAGCACAATTACCAAGTTGTCTATGATTTCCATCAAAAAAATTTAAAAGAAAAAAAAAATTTGCTTCTCTTTTCCAGTCATCATTAAACAGCTGTTGTGTGGCAAAAAACTCTTCACAGAGAATTTTTAACATATATCATTTTTATGTATTGCTCTGATTCTATTGATGTCTTGGTACCATTACAAACTTCATCATTAATAGCTGGTACAAGGTTCAGACTCTTTTCATTTGCAGTGACAACAAAAGTTGCAAAATGCTCACTAATCATATGCCAAAAATGTGGTGGTAAGATTAGGCTGGTATTGCAATAAAATGGTTTTACAAACTAAAATAAATTTTCCCATTATGCCGAATTATCATCTTTAACTGCTCTAATTCACTAGGGTTCTGACTTCTGAGAAGCGCTTAAATAGAGAAAGATGTCTTTTAATTATATTAACATATGTATGATCATTCAGGTACTTGATTTCAGAATTTGGAGTACAGGTTAAGAGATTGTTTGAAAGTGGGCAGACAGTGAAGAAAATAATACCTTGAGAGCTGGGTAGTGAAGACTCACTTAACAAATCTGACCATCCAGGTAGACTACCCACTCGAGCCATAGCATTCCCGGTAAGCATAAGCAGTGGATTAGATTGTGCACCATTGTTACAACCATAATGAATTGATAGACCATCTGGCACTATTACTCCAGTTGTAAATGGAGAGCCCACAATGAAATCCCTAACACTTGCCCCTCCTTGCAGCACTGGCATGGCAGGGGAATAGTTCGAGAAGCACCCAACACCTGGAGCCCCAAGTGGACCGCTCTTCGATTTAGGTCGTCTCTGAGTTTGTGCAAGCATAGTCTTGCTAACACCAAACCCCGAAATTGGGCTAGTAATCCACCTCTCGGCATCATCCCATTTTGAAGGCAAAGTCCTTCCGCTGCTGAATGGGATCAAGGCAGCAGCACTTATATGCCTCCGACTGCTGTTTGAAGGCAGTGGCACTCTTTCCGAACTCCATCCCTTCTGAATTCCACCTGCATTGCCGTCCCGGTAATCCGGTGTTCCCGGGCTTGTATATGTACCTGAATTGCGGGACAATAAAGAATGTTTCCTCATACCTCTCAATTGTGGCGAAGAACAGGTCACATTGCGCCCTGCATTGCCCAAATGCAGTGAAGCCAATTGTCCCCTACAAAGATTAGATTTTTCAAGGAAATTAGACTCGAGTGCTTGAAAGAAAGCAATTTTGAACAAATTGACAGTTCATGTAGCCTGTTCTACCTTTGCAAAATCACATTCTTGGCCCGTTGTAGGGTTTATCTGTGATTGAAACACAGCATTTCCCCAAAATTAAAAATATTTCTTTCCTAAGAATCAACCCTAGCAATGGCTTTATTCTCAGGTTTACCTATACATTCATATATGTATAAACACAATGGCTTTATTCTCAGGTTTACCTATACATTCATATATGTATAAACACAATCCTGACCATACAGCAGAAACTGAGATGTGGGTGGATTTTGGACCACTCAAACGAAGATTAGGTACAGCCAAAGTAAAAAATGAAATCAACTTTCAAATTGAAAGAAAATCAAACAAAACTTAAATGCGATTCGAAACTTGGAAGCAGAAAAGAAAAAAATCGTACCCATCTATGTCAGACACATTTACTACTCTTGGTGACCATTGCTAATATGAAACCTCACACTCTCAAAAGCACAATTCAAAACAGAAGCTACAGTACCACAAATCTAAATAGCCGAGCTTCCGAAACCCTTACGTTGAAATTTGGAGGAGCCTCCAACCAGAGAGCGTGGTGATAGATCAGTCAACAGTTGATTCTCGAGCTCAGCGTCCACATTTGTATGCGTATACATATAAAAGCAAAAGTAAGGGAAGAGAATGAGAGATTAGGAAAAAAATGTCAGTGTTTTGCAGGGTATAATTATATTTAATTTGGTGAAGTAGAATGAGTAATGATTTGAACTAATAATTGATTAGTGATTGGGTACGGGGTGGTGTTCATAGGGCGTTCGACGAAATGCTTAGCTGAGGAGTGAGATTTTGGGAGGGAAAACAAATAGGGATGCAAGTGGTGTGGGGTCTCTGTGAGTTTTTGTCCGGAGAGTATTGGCCAAGACCCAAAGGGTAGGCACACATTTGTCTGTGTCGAAGGGCAGTCCATGTGACGTCCAACGAGTCAGGGTGCAAGTTTCTGACTCGCTCGTGTCCGCGGTTCGCATTACATTCAACATTCAACATGCACATCTACATGTACTATATGACACATACATTGCATACATTATATGTGTTTTTGGACATCTTTACAATAAGCCTCTCTCTCTCTCTCTCTCTCTCTCTCTCTCTCTCTCTCTCTCTCTCTCTCTCTCTCTCTCCGTATCATTTTTGAGGTTGAATAATATTATGGAGAGAGAGAGAGGCTATATGTTCACGGGTTCGGCTCCTCTTTCGTATTTCATTTTGTGCGTCTATTAATTTCTGGCTCACAATATTAATATCAATTATTTATTTTATAAATTTTATAATAAAGATTGTCTATATAAAAAGTTAATTTTATCATATATTGATAATAAATCTCAATTGTATTTTGTTTTGTAAAATAAAATATAATTTGTTCATATTTCTAATGATGTCCAATAAAATTGATTTTTTTTGCATAACTCCTTGAATTATCATTATGGTCCTAAAATAAGACTCATGAAATAGCGTACGGAGGGATATAAAGAATAATGGTATGGGAGAGAATAATGTTCTCAGCTTGGTCGAGTCTTGCTTGCCCTAAGGACAAGCTAGATTATGCAGAATAAAATTTGGATTGGGTTTGGACTTGGGTGGTGAAATTCAGTATGTGAGAGATGCCTTTATTGACTTGCTTGCAAAATCAATAGAAAATACAAAATAAATAAATAAATAAAATTAAAAATTAAAAACTAGAAAGTAGGCCTGAATCTTAGCCCACTAAACTAAACTAGAGACTCGGTCTCTTAGCTCATTTAGGTCATTCCCATCGAATAGGATATAGGCATAAGGTTTTTGGTCTTGGGTTGGCCCAACCAAAAAGAAAAAGCTTTTCAATCTTAGCTCACGGATGGGCAAGGGCACTAATTTCCCAAACTAGGCCAGCCCAAACTAGGGTAGCCCAATCTCAACCCTTATTATGTTATATATGTCAATCAAGACACGTAGTCGTTAAATCAAAATGTTTTATATTCAAAAATAAACAATATCATTAAATCAATTTTTTTGATTTTCACATTATTTATTAATTGTGAATGTTGTAGAACAAAAGAGCAAAGAATAACTACAAAGTTAATAAATTTAAAAATATAATCAAATTTAATTTATTTATATAACAAGTCAGTTCCAAAATATATTTTTAATGATCAAAAACAAAAGTTAAACTCAAATATCCTTTTTCATTTTAAAAAATACTCACCTAAGGGTAAGGGTGGGGGATATATGCCTTGATGCATGTGATGTGTAATGAACCACATTCAAGCAAAACCTTTGATATTTGCTTCTTGATTTTTTATTATGTCATCTCAATCAATTGATCAGTTTCGTGCTTACGTCCGTTCATTCACTCTCCGCTGCATGGTTCGATATCAAAACACAAAAATATGTGCAAACTTGTGTACATCAAAATATCTAAATTTTGCAATAATATTTATAAAAAAAATTAAAAAAAAGAAGAAGAAAACATCCCAAAACTAAAATCAATGGTCACAATCATCCACAACAAAAACTTTAAATACACACCGTTGATCTACTTCTTGTCGTAAAAATTTGGGATATTTTCTGGTCTTCTAGATTTTTTGCAAAATTTTATTATGTGGTCATCTATATGAAATTTTGAATTTTTATGATATATTTTTATGGATAAATTTTATATAGCAAATATTATTAATATCAAAATGTATGTCGCGGTCGCAACGACGTAGCTTCATCATTAGGGGTACTTACGTGTAGGTCCTATTAACTAGACTTATTTACCTACAGGTCCTAACTAATAAATTTAACACTATAAAAATAAGAGATTGATAAATTTATCACTATAAATTTATTCATAAAAATAAAGAGACTGATAAATTTATCACTATAAATTTTTTCATAAAAAAAAAGACTGATGAATTTATCTTTATCACATAATAAATTTATCAAATAGGACTTAATGGGTAATAAGTCTCCAAAGTAGGACCTATTGGGTAATAAGTCTCCAAAGTAGGACCTATTGGTAGTTTACCCTCATTATAATACTACACACTTAGATTTTCGTAACCAATAATTTTATTATCCCTAAAATGTTATTTTAAGGGCTAGTTTGGCATGTACTAAATAAGTCAAAAAGTCAAAAAATCACTATCTTATTTAAATCAAATCATCTTATTTAAATCACATCACCTCTCTAACACATCACATCAAACCCAACCCAAACCCAACCCAAACCCACTAATAAGTCAAAAAGTACATTTTTTTAGGACATCCCAAACCAACCCTAAATTTGTGTGATGAGTGTTAGTTGCTTGTGCTGCTTGCAGGACTCTGATCAGTGTGTGGTAACTAACGCCTTGGGATTAACAGTTGTATCCCGGGCCCAACTAGATATTATGATGGCCCATTCATTTGACTATAAGTGGAAGATAGAATTCCATGCGAAAACAAAAATGCTACTACATGCTTATTCTTCGGAATTTATAATTTATTTTGAATATATTTATGTGATAAAAATTAAATTAATAAAGTGTGAAATTTATGAGTAAAATAAATTTAAATCATTGATTATTTTTTTTAGGTAAATTATGGATTTATAAGTTTGAGCTTGTAGTGTTATTGATACGAAAAAGGCAAAAGATATCAACTAAGTTTGGCTAATAAGTGTCTTAAAGATAAGAAAATTGAGATACTTTTATCTTAATTCAAAATAATTTTTACAAATGAATGCATTTTAATATGTTTACATATATTCAAAACACTTTTTAGTTTAATTTCAAAATATTAAACAATGTATTAAGAATACTCTTTCACATTTATCTTACTAGTGGTAACTCGGGCTATGCACGAGACTTTATAAATTTTAAAAAAATATATTATAATTATCTTGAATTAATTTAATATTTTATCATGTGGTATACATGAAATTTATAAATTAACTTTTATGTTTATAACTTTTTAAATTATTAGTTTAAAAAAATTTAAAAAATATATATATAAATCTATTTAGTGCAATTTTGATAATTTGTATTAAAAAAGTTAAATCTCATTAAATTTATGACATACCTATTCTTGTTATGAAAATACACAAATTTAAAAGTAATAATTAAGACAAATATACAATTTTATTATTAAATGTCAAGTGAAGTGATATTTAATAATAATTAACATGATACTTCTATTATTAATCCAATAATTTAAGTTACATTTCTTTTGATTTTAATTTCATAACTAAAAATACAATATGAATATAATACACACACGGATTTCTAGTCTTTAAGAATAAAAAGGTTTCAAAATATTTTAAAACTTTCATCATTTTCTTTTAATTTTTTTTTGTCTAATTTGATTTTAAATTTGAATAAAAAATTTGATTTGATATGAATTATTTTAACTTTTTCATTAAATTTTTATCAATTTTTAAAAGAACCTTCATTCTTATCCCAAATTTTTTTCTTTTCACCAATTTTGATGAAAAAATAATAATTTTCAAAGTTTCATCTTTTTAAATTTTTTTGATAAAAAAATAAAAAATAAAAAATTAAGGGTTGAAGATTCTTTTAATTGAAATTATAGTGAAATAACATCTTAAAATAGTCAAAGTTTAAGTATGTGGTTTGTTAAAATGTATAATTTAATTAATTTTATTCTCATATTTGTATAAAAATTGACACTTATGACTACATCATTATAAGTTAGATTATGGAAAAAAAAATTGAGGTATCAAACATTTCTCATTTGTAAATATTCTACATATTAAAAACAGAAAAAAAAATGTAGCTTTTGGATATGTGTTTATCAGTTTTGTTTTATAGACATAAATATAACGATTATGGTTTAGACCCGACCAATTTTGTACTCCGGATTCAGATTTCATGGTTTCATATTGTCTCATGTCTTGCTTCCCTTGTACATCCTTAATTTTGGTTATTGGATTGTAGTTGTTGTGTTTAGAACAAGTTGATTGCTTAGTTTTCAAACATTTGTTGCTCAGAATTTTACTCCTCTGCTTGAGTGGCACTTCTTGCATCCCTCCAGCGGGCTTTGTGAATTTTCAGTACTTTTGCAGTTCTACAAAACTACTGGGAGAATGTATTCTACGCTCGAGCGGTTCCTTTTGCGATCGAGCGGGATCAGCTCAAGCGGCCTTTCTTGCGCTCGAGCGTTGGTTTGTTGTCTGCAAAATTACTAGGAGTGTGCATTATGCGCTCAAGCGGCCTTTCTTGCGCTCGAGCGTTGGTTTGTTGTCTGCAAAATTACTAGGAGTGTGCATTATGCGCTCAAGCGGAATAATTTATTGTGCTGGATGCTCGAGCGTCACTTTTTGCGCTTGAATGGACTATGTGTATATTAGTCTACAGCAGCACCTTTCTACATCACTTTTTCATACCTTTTTTCTCTCAAAACCCTAGATGTAGAGCCTCTCTCTCTAAAACTTACATTCTCTCTATATTTTCACCTAGATCTAATGATTTTTCTACCCGTGTACCTTATTTTGATCCAAATAAAGCTTGGTTTTGGCATCTTTGAAATCTCTCCATCTCTTCCTTTGGTCTCCTAAACTTGAGGTAGGGACTTTCTACACTTTTCTATGAGTTTTAACTTAGTTATTTGTTGATGTGTAAGAAACATGGGAACTTGAGGTGATTTTGAACAAACCTAGGGATTTGGTTTAAAATCAAAAGAGAGTTTTTCCAATGCATGTATTAAAATGGTTATGGGAGCAGATGTGAGGTTGTGTTGTAATAAATCTATTGATTTTGATATCCGGGATGGATTTTGGAAGAAAATGGAGTTTGCCCTAAAATGTCTCAAATAGTTATTTTGCATAAATAAATAAAATTGGTTTTGGGAATATGAAATTGGATGAATATTTATATAAATGGTGGAGTTAGATATGTAATACCTCTCACCTATGGAAATTTGGATAATTTATCTGTTGTGGAGATTGTATATCTGTTTATAAATATCTGTTTTGGGCTATCAGTGGAGGATAATTATGATTGTTATAGAAATTGCATAAGGATTAGGTAAATTGAAACTAATCTCTTATCCCTTGTCATTGAATATGGCTATGTCTTTGATACATTGTAAATATATGATGTTTTGGAGGAGAAATTGGATGTACTTTATATTTGGGAGAAGAAAGGTGATGGACTCCATTGAATTAAGTTGACTTGTGTGTCTAGGGTGAAAGTCCCGAAAACTATATGTATACATGGGTGCCGATTCCCGCTGACAAAATATCTGTAAAATAGCAAAATGAAAGTGTTTGTATAATGGCTATATTGATTAGAAACCCATCAAGTTGTATCATCAATGTGGTTGTCTGAATGAATTGGTGAATGACTCATGAAATGAGATAACACGGTAAATGAATCATGAAATAAGATAAAATGAATCTAAGTAACATGAACTGTGATATAAAGCTTGACATGACATGATTTTTGCAAAAGAGTTATAAATGATTTTATCGTAGGCATTGAATATGCATCTCAAACTTATATCTTTGTTAAGATTCATATATTGTGTTAGATTGTTTCTACTAGGTTTTGGATCACCCTATTTGAGAAAAACCATTTTCAGGTGTTGGAGATATGCCTCCGCCAAGACAGTAATTTGGGGAGATTTGGAACAAAAGTTTCCTTTCGATTGTATTTATTTTGTATAGCCAAGGGCTTAATTGTATTAAGCCAAACTCATTTTGTTGTAATCAAGCAGTGACTTGGAAAGATGTAAATCTTTAGGACATATGAATATTTGTGTAGCTTTCATTACTCTTTATTATTTGTAACACATGCTATAAATTCAGGATGAGTTATTTATGAATATATATCGCATGTATCACCTTTTGTATATTAACTCTGATGAATGAAAATACTATGTTTTTACTTGATTGTCGTTTATGAGATGCGTTTACCATATTTATTTTGGGACGTTACAATAAACACTTGATGTTTCAATTTAAAAAAATTAAAAAAGTAAAAAAAAAAAAAATAGATTGGATTTTTTAGAGATAAAAGGAGCCATCTAACTCTTCTATATGATATTCAACATTGACTATTTAATCACATAAAAAAATATAAATTATTCTTATATATTATGATATTATGTACAACTATAACTGTAATAAATTAATTATAATTGTGGGGACCGAATATTGGGACATGTAAAGGAGCCGAATAATCGGACCGGGAGAGTCGAAATTCGTATATCGCATTCGGCCCTGTCTTATACATGTAAATCTAGAAGTATCCTATTCGGCCAAATAGCCAGTTGAGAAAAGGGCCGAATGAAGAGCGATGCGTTGCAAAAGGAGCCGAGCAAATAGTTATACGACGAATTGAAGGAGGGCCCAGTCTCGAAGCCCAAGAAAGAAAAAGATATAAGTAGAAGAACATCATTCAGAAAGAGATATATGAGAATTAGTGTGCTTAACTTAAGATACAAGCAATCAAGAGAGTATATACTGACTTATCCGTCGGAGTGCTAATTCCGGCACCCCCGACCGGAGTGTTCACACTTTTTTAGGTTAATAGCAGAGGATCACGAACGTCCCCCGGGATCCAGAGAGTATTTCCAAAACCACATTACCACAATTGGTGCCGTCTATGGGAATACTCAACTACATCCATGGCGGGCGTAACGGAAAATCCTCTGATAATCGCTGACGAAACTATACCGAGAGATGACCTCACCCCAACAAACATGCTGGGACCAGAGACTATCGCCGCGAGACGCACCTTGAACTTCGACTCACCCTCGACTTCAGCGCATGAGACAATGCAAGCGATCATGGAACAAGCAAAGCAAAACAAACAGAGATTGGAGAACATGATCGCTGAGAACGAACGTCTCCGTCATGATTTGGCCTTGGAAGTGGCGAAGTCCAAACAAGCTGTACGCCAAGACTTGGAACGACCTCTAAGGGCAGCTGGTCGACGACCTCGAGCCTGACAACAAAACAGTGACAGCGACTCTGACTCATTATCCCCGGAGCCCAAGAAGAAGGGACGACTCGAAACTACCAGTTCCTCTGAAGAGAGTCCATGTATAAGGCATAAGCGAAGACGAAATGGTTCAGACGAAGAGGACCAGCACGATCCCTTTGTACGACGGATCGCAAAGGCAGTACTACCCAAGAAGTTCAAGGCCCCGTCGTTCACCTTGTACGACGGGAAATCGGATCCCACAGATCATATCCGTCACTATAAGCAAGCCATGACGTTGCATGCAGACGACGAAGCTCTCATGTGCAGAATATTTCCGAGCAGTTTGGGACCGGTGGCAGTCAGATGGTATTACAAGTTGGAGCCAGCGTCTGTAGATGCGCTCGAACGTCCCGGGAAAATCCCGTTTTGTTCATTGGGCTGACTACAGTTCGGACTCAATGTCACAGTTCTTAATCTGATCTTGCAAAGTGCAATGCAAGATTGATAAATCACCAAAGAGTCCAAATTCGGCAAATCGTTTTGAAAAACTGATTTTTAGAAAGAAGTGCCAAACATGGACTGCTTTGCCAGATACAGAGTCGCCACCTAAATATTTTATTTTTGGGAAATTTAGGAAACCCTGACTCGTGCCTAAGGCCACGTGTTCGTCATCACCAAAGTTGTCTCGGCTCGGGAACTTGGGTACGAGAGGGGAAGGTCATGCAATGAGCACTCCCGCTCGCCCGATCAAAGATTGGCCTTTACTAACATGATATCTTATTTTTGAAAACACATGTGCTCTTATTCAGGTTATTAACCTAGAATTACTATATGGTGCACACATCATACAAGTATAGACTGGATCGCCTAAATTGGAACAAAACATCTCATATTTGTTTTTGAAGGCGGTTTGCTACTCGCAAGAAGGCTAAAATGCAGATTTTGCCACCCTCAAGTGGGCTTAGAAAACATGGTGATTTGCCACTCTTAAGTGGGCTTAAAACTTGCAATCAATGAATTGTTCCAATTCAGGTAATCCAACCTTCACCCACAGGCATTCAGGCAGTTATATTACATAAGCAGTTAGCCTCATGGCAAGCATGTTATCATGGCAGTCACTTATACACATGCAAGGATGCTAAAGTATAAATACTCACCGAGTACTCCAAGCCAAAACAAAAGATAATTAGTAATCATGCATGATCCTAGCTATGTCAAGAATGCCTAATGCAACACATGCAAAATGCAACTAAGATAGGCTCGGCTATTCTAAAATGTCATGTGAAATGCAACTTGATACATGTATTTAAACAAGAATTAAAATACAATGCAGTTAGTATGATGCGTCGAGCCCGGTGCATGCAAGACAGATGAATGAATGCGAACATGCGAGCATAAGGATGCTAATTGAAACATGCCCTGAAACTAACCATCGTAAACTAGTAAATAAAAAGGAGAAAAAAATAGAGATTGGAAGACATGCATCACACACACGCACACTTATTTACAACATTGCCCTCTCGAAGGAGTGTCCGAATAAATAATACAGAACCGACTAATTAACTAACTATTCTAGCTAATTAATTATTACACAACCAAAATTGAAACAAATATACATTCTAAGCTAACAAAACACTAAAATGGCCTCATGACGAGGGATGCATGCATGCTCGAATCGCCTTGTTCGGAAATCCATCGCAATGCCCCGATTTGCCTCTATTTGCAACTGGTCCCAGAACACTGCACAAGGCTTCAGAAGGCTGAAACTCCATTATGGGAACCTGTAGGGATGCTGCCGACCAGCTGTTGGCATTGGAGACCACCTGCCAACCACTTTTTGTGCTGAAAATCAGCAAAAGTGGTTGGCCAGCCACTTTACCTGGTTGGCTGACCAGTTTCTGCTGCCAGACTTCAATTTGCTGCAACAGAAAGCAAGAAAGGGCATGGCAATATATTTGCAAGATATGTGTGCACAACCACCCTCCCTATCATTTCATAAGCTCAAGGGAGTGTGGTTCTCGACCCTCGGGCCATCAATCACGCATTTCAATGCACGATGGCCGAGAAGCGAAGTTACATAATTCAATATGGAAATGAATGCACAAGTAAACACATAAAGCCTAAAACTCTATCATGTATGATCAAGAGCATCGGCGACCGAGAATTGAGGCGCGTTTCGTCACTTCAAGTATGAAACGTCCCTCGTTTCCCGTGTTTGGACTAACACCTATTCCAAACACAAATGCAAAGCAAGCATGGCATACCCAATGCGACTCAAGTATGCAACTTGATGCAATACAACTAAACAAGCATGCAAACATGCAATGTAATGTAACTTAGCATACTCAATGCTAATGGCATGCACAATGCACAATGCTAAAAACCACATGGCCCACTCAATGCAATGTGACATGATTAACTTAACAAAGCTAATGACATGCAAATTATGCTAATGCATGCATACTCAATGCAAGACAACATAAGCATGCAACAATATGAACAACAACTAGCATACACAATGCGAATGGACATGGCATACACAACGCAATGAACCATATGGCATACAGAATGCTCGATGGACTTAAACCAAAATGGACTGACCTCAGTCATGCCCAAATTAGTGGCGATACATGCTAAGATAGAAACTCAAAATGCTATACAAACATGCATGCATATTGGCCCAAGCTCAAGGCACAAAATACAACTCTCCAAAGGCATTGAAAGGATGAAACATGGAGTACAATGGCATATGTTCCAGCACTGAAATGGCATGCAAAATGACTTAGAATCATGCAAACAACCCATGTAATGCATGTTGAAAGGCTCAAGCATCGAAGCTAGTGAAGTGTATTACACTAGAGGCATGCAAGACAATGCTCAAATGGCTAAACCAGCCCCAAAAAGACCTTATGCAGGCCAAAACAGTAGCCAAAATGGACTGAGATGATGGCTTGAAAGGCAAGAAAATGAGGCTCATGCAATGGCTCACAAACAAGGCATAAAGGTGCAACTCTCAAACACATTGAAGAAGTGATAAACATGAGAATATGGCAAAGATATAAGCTCTAAAATATCATTCCAAATGATACTAAATCATGCAAATAGCCCAAGCAATGCATGCTAGTGGCTTGGAAACTCAAGGCTAGTGAGCTAAAATGCACTATGGCTATACAAAGCATGGCATGCATGACCAAAACAACATAAATCAGACCTTAAGCATGCTAAAACATGAATAAAGTCTTCTCAGAGCTAAGCCAAAAGCATGCTAAAATGACATGTCGAAGCATGATGCATGTTAGGCCATTTCATGGAAATGCACTACAAGTGCATAGAGCATGCATGGGGCCATCAAACCAACCCAAAATAGAGTCATGACATGTCAAATGATGGCCAAAAACCCACTGAAATGGAGCCAATACATGCTAGAAAGACATGCTATTTTGATGAGTCACAAATGGGATTGCATTACACATACAAGAAGCATGCAAAAGGTGACTAAACCAGCCATGGACAGAGTCAAGGATGGCCCTAGAAGTCACAAAAAAGTGCCTAAACTAAGCCTCAAAATGGTAGAAACACATGCTCCTTTGATAGGCCAATAATGCAAGTAAACAAAACAAGAAGAGAGGGGATCACCTCCCTCTGATTTGAGGCCTCAAAATCACATGCCTACCACTGAAAATCCATTGGATTTCAGTGGTTAAAAGGCCAAGAAAATACTAATTCAAAGGCCTCAAGGCATGGCACAAAACAAGCCCAAACAAGGCACAAAAGGGGGTAGAACACCCCCAACACCTAAAGAGCCTCAAACAAACATGTTAAGTACTCAAAAATAAAGCTTTTTGTAGTTTAAAGTTAAGCCAAGAGAAGCATGCAAATCTGGCTAAGAGAGTGATCAAAATAGAGCTAAAAGGGGGGAAAAGAAGGTTACCCTTGATGCAATACCAGCAAATTTT
This sequence comes from Camellia granthamiana, assembly GCA_036172215.1. Taxonomy (NCBI): domain Eukaryota; kingdom Viridiplantae; phylum Streptophyta; class Magnoliopsida; order Ericales; family Theaceae; genus Camellia; species Camellia granthamiana. Next base: position 28,960,476 of record CM069903.1, on the reverse strand, counting down.
CTGAGCCAAAACCAACTCTTGAGCTCCCTTAAGACCCTCCAACAACTCAGCAACAAGGTAAGAGTGTTTGGCTATGAGGTTGTGTGTACAAGTGTGAAGCAAAGCACCAATATAGAGAGAGAAAAAGAGGGATATAGAGAGAGTGTAAGCCTATGCTCTCAGCCAAAATCCAGCTTGGAGAAGGGAGGGGAAGCCTCTCTCTTATAGAAAAACATAAGCTAAAGCTTCTTGGAGAAGCTTAGAGCTTGGATAAATTCCTTCATATACGTGTATGGGGGATACAGTCTGTGCCCTCCAGCTGGCACAGTTGGCATCCACAACACCTGTAGAATATGCAGGAAGGCCGCCGACCAGTTAAAGTGGTTGGCCGACTAATTTTACTGGTCGCTGACTACTTTTCATGAGAAAGTGGTCGGCCAACCACTTTTTCTGGTCGGCCAGCTACTTTTTCTTGTTTTTCAGGACAAAAAGTGGTCTCCCGGAAAGAAAAGTGGTCGGCTAATGGCTGGAAAGGCCAAAAAGTGGTCATCCAGTGTCCAAATTGAAGCCCCAAAAGTTATCTTTCCAATGGCACTAGCCTTGCATCAAAATTCTAACTATGCAAAAAGTTATGCCTATTTTGGGGAAGCCGCGCAGTTTTGGTCCAACCGGATTGATGCCCTACTTCAACCAACCATATCTCCCCCATCTGGACTTGGATTTAGGAGATTCTTGAGTGAAAAATGAAGCCCCAGAAGTAAGGTTTCCAACGGTGGTGGCCTCATAGCTAAAATCCAGTGTATAGACAGATAGGTGTGATTTAGCGAGGACCGCTCGACTCTCTTTCTCTTAGCGATTCATACCCACCTTCTTCTTCAACTTGGTTTCTTCCCTCTTCTCCAATTTTCCTTAACTCCAAACCCCTAAACAAGGTGTTTTGAAATATTTTTCAAAGATTTTGACTCTCTTTCATTCATTTCCACTTCGTCCTTGCTCGGTTTACCGAAAAGCGCAACATTTAACGAAATGCGAGCGTCGGAACATCGTAGGAACTTTATTTTCAAAACATTTTGAAAGAGAGGGTTTCAAGGTCTAAAATCTTTTGATCGAGATTGTTTTGGTCCAAAAGGGGTATGAAGTTGAGATTTGACTCTCTCCTTGCCGAAGAAACTAAACCTTTGCCCTGCATACCTTTCTCCACCAAGTAAACCATCAGTAGTGCCCAAGTCTTAAGGGCGGTCAAAAATGGGGTGTCTACAGCGTCGATCAAGAGTTTCCATCAATTACAAAAATCCTTCAGGGCAAGATTCATCACCAACGAGGTCTAACCGAAACAAGCCGACTCTCTTTGGGCATGCAGATCCAGCCAGGAGAAATCCTAAGAGCGTATTTGGCGCGCTATTGGGAGTGCTTTAATCTTGTTGATGATGCTTGCAACGACTCTATGGCCATCACCTCCTTTAAAATGGGTTTGCATCCTGACAGTGCTCTCCGCAGTTCCTTGACTAGAAGGCCCCTCAAAACAGTCTGGTCATTGATGAAGAAAGTCGAGGAGTACTGCAAAGTGGAAGATGACGCCTTGCGGGTTAAAGCCGGGAACAAGGCCAACAAGACGGCCCATCCTGAAATTATTAGCCAGTAGACTCTGTGCCATCTCGGAGTCCCGAACCACGGCATCGGGCTAAACGAGACAAGCGACGGGATTCACGCCGATCCAACGACCAATGTTCCCACCGAGCTAGCGAACAACTTCAAGTAGATAGCAGGCGCACAAGGCGCACGGACAAGAAATATACGGAGCTGTCGGAGCCGGTCAGCGTGGTTATGTCTAAAGTCCAACACCTTCCATTCTTCAAATGGCCATCCAAAATGGTGGGACCTCCCGACACGAGACGATGGGATAAGCGGTGTGAGTATCACAAAGACCACGGCCATGATACTGAGAGTTGTTATGCATTGAAGGATCACTTGGAGGAATTGGTACAAGATGGTTGGCTACAACAGTACGTTCGAAAAGGCAACTCAACCAAAGTAGTAGCCTTAGGGCATTATTCACCTCCACTCGGCGTAATCCACATGATATACAGCCTGCCAACGACATCCGCGGTGAATACAATTCAGTCGCGTCCCGACCCTCAAAATCAACTCACCTCGGCTAAACGGCCTCATAAAGCTGCGAGCATCGCCTTCGATAATTCAGATTTGGCCGGAGTGACACTTCCTCATATCGATCCTTTGGTAATCGAGTTACGCGTAAATCGATTCACCGTTGAGCGCGTACTCGTTGATTCTGGGAGCACATCGGAAATTATGTATTATAAGACATTCACCAAACTCGGCTTCTCCAAATCGGATCTTTGTCCAGCTCCTTATCCATTATTCGGCTTCAACGCCAATCCAGAGTACCTGTTGGGCAAAATCACGTTACCAGTTCGAGCAGGCTCGCGAACAGTGGATGTGGAATTCTTGGTCGTCAAGCTGCCCTCACCGTATAACCTCATCATGGGCCGAACTTGGCTGCACACCGTGCAGGCCGTGCCAAGCACCTATCATCAATTGCTCCGTTTCTCTACTGAACGAGGCGTTGAACAAATCCGCGGTTCACAGAAATCGGCACAAGCATGTTATCTCCTTGCCGCGAAGACACCAAGAGAGCTGGAAGTGAATTCTATTGAGGTGTCAGATCGAGAGAGCCATGACGATGTTGGACGGCTTCCAAGCGAAAAGGCCACGGAAACCCTAGATCGAGTTGAAATTGTCGGTAATCCTGACATGTTCTTCATGATTGGAGCCTCCCTAAACGAAGTCGACAGACAGCAGCTAATAACCTTCTTACTCGGCAACTTTGACGTGTTTGCCTGGTCACCGTATGAGATGCCGGGGGTAGATCCATCTGTCTCTCAGCATCGTTTGAATGTCGACCCCAATGTAAGCCAATTATACAGAAAAGCCGGCGGTCAGCCGTAGAGCACACTACCGCCGTTGTTGAAGAGGTTGAGCGGTTGCTTGACGCCGGAGCTATCAGGGAAATGACCTACCTTACATGGGTTTCGAATACTGTGGTTGTAAAGAAGAAAAATGGGACTTGGCGTGTCTGCGTTGATTTCACCGACCTAAACAAAGCTTGCCCCAAGGATTGTTTTCCCCTACCCAGAATTGACCAACTTGTAGATACTACAGCACGTCACCAGCGTATGAGCTTCCTTGATGCCTGCAGAGGCTACCATCAAATTGCCATGCATCTGGAGGACCAAGACAAAACTGCATTCCTCACCCCAAGAGGAACCTATTGCTATAAGGTTATGCCTTTTAGGCTGAAGAATGCATGGGCAACTTACCAAAGACTAGTCACTGCCATGTTCAAGGAGCAACTCGGCCACACTATGGAAGTTTATATTGACGATATGGTGGTCAAGTCCAAAGAAGAGTAAACTCATCTAGCTGATTTGGAAGAGACATTCGACATTCTACGCAAGTACAGAATGAAGTTGAACACTTCCAAATGTGCATTTGGGATCAGCTCTAGCAAATTCTTGGGTTACATTGTCAACCACCGAGGAATCAAAGCCAACCCAAGGCAAATCACCGCAATCCTGGAACTCGGCTCCCCTCGATCGGTCAAGGAGGTTCAGAAGTTGATGGGGATGGCCGCTGCACTCAACAAGTTCATCAGTCATTCCACGGACCGCTGCTGACAATTCTTTCAGACACTACGACAGGGTAAAGCTTTTGAATGGACCTCCGAGTGCAAAGCCGCTTTTAACGGTCTGAAGGCTTATCTTCAATCTATTCCACTTTTGACAACACCATCGGCAGACGACCCGCTCCTTTTATATTTGGCCGTCTCCGACCGGGCTGTCAGCGCCGTATTGTTAAAAGAAGAGCTTGGAGAGCAGCTACCAGTATATTATGTGAGCAAGGCAATGGTTGACGCCGAAACCCGTTATCTTCCATTGGAAAAACTCATCCTAGCCCTCGTCATAGCGGCAAGAAAACTGATGCATTACTTCTGGGGGCATAGTATCGCGGTACTAACAGATTACCCCCTCCGATCAGTACTACGTAGTGCGGAAGCATCAGGGCGCGTTTTGAAATGGGCTATCAAACTCGGCCAGTACGATATTCAATTTCTGCCTAGAACCTCAATCAAAGGGCAAGTGTTTGCTGATTTTGTAACCGAATTCATGGGGGGTGTTGCCGACTTCAAGACCGACAAAACTCAACCCAAGCCGAATTGGAGAATTTATGTTGGGGACATTTGGCAGTTATATTGTGACGGGTCATCCAATCAATGGGGCAGTGGAGCTGGAGTAGTGATCATGGCTCCTGACGGCGCAATAATTGAGCAGGCCGTCAAACTCGGCTTCGAAGCATCGAATAACGAGGCCGAATACGAAGCCCTTCTAACTGGTTTGCGAAATGCACATCTTTTGGGTGCTTGGTGTTTGCTTGTATTTTGCGATTCGAAACTGGTAATCAATCAGCTAAAGGGGGAGTACGCGACCAAAAATGACCGCATGGCGGCTTACATGAAAACAACTAACTTCTTGCTGGCAAAATTTGACCATCATGAATTGAATCAAATAACACGTGATCAGAACACATATGCAGATACCCTGGCTTGCCTAGCCTCTGCCATCAACTCAGAGATTAAACGGACCATCGAAGTAGGTTTCATCCCGAAGCCGAGCATTGGCCCTTCGGAGGAAGTCAAGGTCAATGTCATAGAGTCAGGACCAAGTTGGATGGACCCCATTGCTGCATTCCTGTCTTCCAAACAGCTCCCAGTGGACAAGAAAGAAGCGCACAAGCTGCAAAACAAAGCCCTGCGGTACTATTTGGACACGCAAGGAAAACTTTATAAAAAATCCCTTTCTAGTCCATACCTGGAATGCGTGCATCCGGACAAAGTCGAAGAGCTTCTGACTGAAATACACGAAGGCAGTTGTGGCGCACATTCTGCCGGGTGCTCTTTGGCTCATCGAGCTGTGACACAGGGATATTACTGGCTGACAATGAGAGCCGATGCCGAGTGTTATGTGAAAAAGTGCGAACAGTGCCAGAAGTTCTCTCCTCTGATTCACTTGCCTGCTGAAGAGTTAAGCTTCATAACCAGCCCTTGGCCGTTCTCTTAGAAGGGACTTGACATCGTCAAACCGCTGCCTCGTGCTCCGGGTAACAAGCAATTTCTGATCGTTGCGACTGATTATTTCACGAAATGGGTAGAAGCCGAGGCACTAACGCACATCCGAGATACCGACGTAAAGCGTTTTGTATGGAGAAATATCATAACGCGGTTCAGCATCCCTAGAGCACTTATATCAGACAACGGCACCCAATTTGATTGCAGAGTCTACCGGGAGCTTTGCAACAAGTATGGTATTCGGCCCTACTTCTCCACCCCGGCTAATCCACAGAGTAATGGCCAAGCTGAAGCCTCCAATAAAACCATTTTAGACGGCATCAAAAAGAGGCTAGAGAAAGCGAAAGGCCGACGGGTTGAAGAACTGCCAAGTGTATTATGGGCTCATCGCATAACCCCAAGGCAGTCCACCAGAGAAACGCCGTTCGCTTTGTGCTTCGGAATGCAGGTAATTATCCCCTTGGAGATCGGCCTCCCAACCTTAACATGAAAAGTTTTTGACATAGGCCGAAACGACATGATGATGGCCTTGGATTTGACCCTGATTGAAGAACGAAGAGACCGTGCCCTTGCATCCATGGTACAGTACCAGCAGCAGCTTGCTAAGTCGTATAACCAACGCGTTCAGCTATGCCGCTATCTACCAAGCGAATTGGTCCTGAAGAAGGTGCTTCCAGCTGTCAGGAAGCCGGCTGATGGAAATTTGGGTCCTAACTGGGAAGGCCCCTACCAGATCGACTCAATCGCGAGAACAGGGGCTTATTGGCTCAGAGACATGTCTGGCAGGAGTCTGCCACGCCCTTGGAACTCTACGCATTTGCGTAAATTCTATCATTAGACCCGACCTGTGGGGCATGATGTTTGTTTTGAATGAATCGCCATGTACAGATTTTACTTTTGCAATGCAAGATTTCCTATTCAGTTCATGTCTTCCGAATAAGACTCCGGATTCGGAGCGCCCTTCGTGGATATCACGATTGGCCAAGACAAAAAGCCTCCGAATTCAGAGCCCCATCCATGCAGGTCACGTTTGGGCCGAATAAGACTCCGAATTCGGAGCGCCCCTCGTGGATATCGCCATACACGGTGAAAATTAAAGCATACAGATTCAAAATGAAATGCTTCATTAAGATTGAGTCAGCAAAAACTATGTAAATGTTAAAGTATGCAAACGTTCAAGATGAAGTGCTTAATTACTTTGAGTTGGCACAAATTATATTTCATTAACTGCCTAAAACATGCAAACGTTTAAAGTAGAGTATTTTATTAAATTAACCAATATAACCAATAAATACATAGGTGACGCCCAATCTGCATTGGAGCGTTTACAATACGTTCAGTTCTATTCGGCGTCACCTTCGTCATCGCTCTTCTCAATTTCGAAAGCGCCATAAGGAAAATGATGGCGTTGGTATAATGGCGACGCCGATTCAACTCCTGCTTCTTGGAGAGCCTCTGCGGCTTGAAGAGCCTTAATCCACCCATGCCTAAAGCCCCAGTTCTCGCATCAATAGACCTCCTCCGTGAGTTTCTCTTTGGTCTTGTCAATCCCGACTTTTCGACCGTCGTAGAAGCCTTTTTCGTAACCCATGGTCCTTGCATTTTCTACGGCAAACATGCTTGCCGTGTCTCGATTGGCAATCGCATGACTTATTAGCCGTTGGGTCACTCTCTCCTCCACGACTGGGTTAGATTGACTTGCCGCACGCGGCTCGGCGGTTTGAGCCTTCCTAAGCTCACGCTCGGCCTTCTCCGCACGAGCCTCCAAATTTCGAATTCGTTCGTCATTCTTCTCTATTTCTTGCCGCGCGGCACGCAGGCACATGCCGACTTCATAGGCGGTATACAACCCTTTCACCGCCCCATGGATGCCCTCCCGAAACACTTCGAAATCCTATCGACCAACCATCGACTTTTGGACTTCCGGTGGAAAAATCTGTCGAGCAAACTCAACTGCTACACCTAGGTTGTTAACAATAGAATCCGCCTCCGTCATTGGTTTATTTCCCACAAAAACCGCAAAACTCAACGGTCGCGGCGTCGCATCGGACTCATTTTTCGGTTGCGGTCGAGGGGAGCTGCCCCGTTGCTGTTTTTCCCTTCGGGGTGACCTACCCCGACGACTTGGGGGCTGACGTTTTTCCCATTCCATGGACGTCCTACTACCTGTGCATGCAGGCTCACTGCTGCGATTCATTTCAGTATCAAGCTCAGCCAATGTCCGCCCTTCTTTTCTACTGTTAAAGAACAGTCTACTTGACATCCGCGTTTATCTGACCTTCCGCAACAAACTGATTTCAATTGAGTGTGAACACAATAAGTGGAATTATGGACGCGAAAAACCCACCCAATTTATTCTTAACACATGCAGCACCCCCGAGGCGGTGGTTCATTAATTATTGTCGCCTGGGCATTGTCACGACCCAAACCCGCCCCTATGGGTTTAGCACCGTAACCAGCTAGTAATCCGTGATTACCAAAGGCCTGCTTAACAGTAATAACAGTAATACAGAGTACAGGGGCTGGCGGAAGCCAAAACAGTAATAAAAGATGTCCAATGAGCTATGACAGTCTGTATGCAAAAAGATTTTTCATAACATATTCACATCATAACCAAAACAGAATATACATACGACTTATACAGGCATTTAGGTTAGGGACCAAATCCCTACCATAACAGTACAGTGCCAGTCTCAAACAGTCTATACAAAACAGAAACAGAAAGGGGGAATCTAAAACACCCCAAAGCAGCCTTGGCTTAGTAGCACTTGGAACCTCACAGTGAGGCACAATGGTTGGCTTGACAAAAAAGGAGTTTAACCCAACGCTCCTAGCTCCGATCCGGTGCCTGGACACCTACATATATATATATATATAACAGTGAGCTAAAGCCCAGTGAATAACATATGGGTAAAGAGGTTAAGAATGAATGTCCTTTCAGTATTTAAAATAGTCAGTTATAACAGTATATCAGTCATTCAGTCATAGCAGTCATATGTGGTGCATCCCATAACAAAACAGTACAGTAGGTCTTAACAGACCGAACAGTCAGTTGATGGCCATCATATCAGTAAACAGTAATGGTTCCAACATGGGAACCGACAGAGATCTCTATAATAGTAGCAGTAACAGTACAGTAACAGTAAATTGCTATGGATGCCACGAATATAGTTTGCAAATAAGACAAACATTCATTCAGTAAGAAATATCATTTCAGAAAGCAATACAGTTGGTCATTCAGAAAATATTCATGATTGAATATATCTTTACAACATTGTCACTTACAGAGTTCTGGACTACAGATAGGTTAGTGAGCATCCTCGGATGCCAACCCTACACAGTTACAGGATGAACACACACTAAGTTGCACATTTGGGAAACAATAACTTAGTCCCTATCTTGACTCGGTGTGGTTCTATAGCATTATCCTCATTAAGATGCCTTAAACTAGGCCTAGGAATGCCTAGGATGGAATGAGGATGCAAAGATGCACTTTAAAATACTTTTCAAATTTTTGCTGAAACAGGGGTCCGCTCGAGCGTGGCTTTATCCGCTCGAGCGGACATCCAGACAAAAGAGCGACGCTCGAGCGTGACTTTCCTCCCTCAAGCAGATTGCAAAAGTACTGGATGCATGAAATTCACGCTTGACCCCCGCTCGAGCGTGAGACACAAGTCCTCGCTCGAGCTTGCATTCCCTCTCTCGAGCGGATTGTAAACACATGCAAAGTACTGGATACACGCATTTCACGCTTGAGCGTTACTTTCCCCGCTCGAGCAGACTGCATGAACTCAGAGTGTACGCTCGAGCGTGGAGTTCCCCGCTCGAGCGTGGATCTAAAATCTGGAATTTCCAGATTTGTCTCCAAGCATGAAACTCAACATTTAAAGCATCAAATTCGATCCTTTTGGGCTAATTTTCTGGAAAACACTTTAAAATTCATAATATGACATGTTTCAAAGATCAATTTGTAAAATCAAAGCTCAAAAGTAGTTCAATTGAACCCATTTCCAAACAAAACTTCAAGAACATGATGTACATGCAACATGCATGAATTTAATCAACTTCAAAGCTTCTAATACAAGAACAAATGAGTCTAAACTACCAAAAACATGATGAATTCATGGACCATAGCTAGAATGTAGACATGCATGTGAAGATTTCCATGAAATCAACTCAAAATTCAACAATGTAAACATACATGCATGGATTACCACTCAATTCAACATTTTAAACCAAATCTTGACTCTAAACTCTAATTCACCAAGAACCATGCAAGAAGTAACTCAAATTCACAATGGAGAAGATGAATTCTTTACCTTAAGTCCTCAATTTCAAGAATGGAAGCTCAATCATGCAATTCTTCTACAATTCTTCCAATTTCAAGCAAGAATTCTTAGTTGAAACCAATTTCTCTCACTCTTCCTCTCACACGGTTTAGGCTCAAGAAAAGGGCTGAAGAAATGTTGTGTGATCAAGTGTAATTCAAGCCTCAAGATGTTAATAAAAGTGGCCCACTAGATGGCATTTTGGTAATTAATGCAATTAATGTAATTTAGCACTAATTAATCCAATTTAATCGTACCAAATCAAATTTCAATCAAATCTACCATAAAATCACATAAATTCTAATTAGCATAAAACATTAATTGATTTCAGATTCGGCCGCCGATAAGGCCTTCAATTTACAGTTCAAACTTAAAACATGAATAGATCAATTAACAGTCAAACAGATAGAAATGCGTTTAAACTAATACACGCCAATCAATCAGTCAGAATTTCAGTCAATCAGTCACTTAACATGCTTAATCATAGATTAGCACTAATCAGTGGTATTATCAGTAAACAATGGTGAGGGTTGTCACAGTCTCCCCCCCTTACAAAGAGTTTGGTCCTCCAAACTCGAATTACGTTCATTTTGGAAGAATACCGGATCCAGAGGGAACAGTTCAGGATATCTCTTGTTCATATCGTCTTCCTTTTCCCAAGTGGCATATACGCCACCATGGTTTTGCCAATCAACTTTCACTAACGGAATCTCTTTGTTCCTCAACTTCTTGATGCGTCTGTTTACAATCTGAATAGGCCGTTCTTCATAAGTGTAGTCATCACTTCGCACTACACGGGTAGGCTCAATCACGTGGAAGGGATCCCGGAGGTAATCCCTTAACATTGAAATATGGAACACGTTATGCATACGCTCCATTTTAGGAGGAAGCGCTACTTGATACGCCACCGGATTAATCTTTTCAATAATCTCGTACGGTCCGACATATCTCGGCGCTAACTTGCCTTTAACCCCAAAACGGGTCTGCCCTTTCATCGGTGTCACTTTAACAAAAACATGATCACCTACTTCATACTCTCTGTCTCACCTTCGGACATCTGCATAACTTTTCTGCCGGCTCTGTGCGGTTTTTAATCTCTGTTGAATCAGTTTCACTTTTTCAGTAGTTTCATGTACAATCTCGGGCCCAAGCAAAGGCCCATCTCCAACTTCTGCCCAGCAAATTGGAAATCGACATTTCTTGCTATACAAAGCCTCGAAAGGCGCCATACCAACGCTTGAATGAAAACTGTTGTTGTAGGCGAATTCAGCCAATGATAAGTGGCTTTCCCAATTTCCCTGAAAATCAAGGACACACATTCTCAGTAAATCCTCCAGAGTCTGGATGGTTCTTTTTGACTGGCCATCTGTTTGAGAATGGTATGCACTACTCAGTCTCAGTTCAGTACCCAATGCAGTTTGCAGACTTTGCCAAAATCTCGAAGTAAACTTCGAGTCTCTGTCAGAAACAATGGACACAGGCACTCCATGCAATCTAACAATCTCATCAATATAAATTATGGCCAATTTGTCCACATTATAAATTATTTTGACGGGTAAGAAGTGAACAGATTTAGTCAGTCTATCAACAATAACCCAAATTAAGTCCATACCTTTACCGAAGCGAGGTAACCTAAAAATGAAATCCATAGTAATATGTTCCCATTTCCACTCCGGTATTGGTAAGGGTTGCAGTAAGCCTGCGGGTCGTTGATGTTCAGCTTTAACTTGTTGGCAATGAAGACATTTCGATACAAAGTCAACAATCTCTTTCTTCATTCCCGGCCACCATAAATTCAGTTTCAAGTCTTGGTACATCTTCGTATTTCCTGGATGGATAGACAATTTCGAATTGTGGCCCTCTTGTAGAATTCTTCTTTTCAGTTCAGAATCACTCGGTACACACAACCTTCCCTGGAATTTCAACACATTGTTCTCAAATTTGAAATCCGGCCTAGGTTTAGATTCTCGTTCATCAATGATTTTTTTCAAAAAGTCATCCTGCTACTGTTTCTCTTTAATTTCCTCAATCAGTGCCGATTGAGCAGAAATAGCGGCTAAGGTTCTACCTTGTTCACGCAAAACAATTTCAACCTCAAATTTTTCAAGGTTACATAGCAATTCTTTCTGCCCGGTGAGTAAACAGGCTAAATTTTCAACTGATTTCCGACTCAGTGCATCGGCAACGGTGTTAGCTTTCCCCGGATGATACAAAATTTGCAAATCATAATCCTTTATCAGTTTTAACCATCTCCGCTGCCTTATGTTCAGTTCTTTCTATGTGAAGAAGTACTTCAAACTCTTGTGGTTTGTATACACCTCACATATTGCCCCATAAAGGTAGTGACACCAGATTTCAATGCAAACACTACTGCAGTAAGTTCTAAATCATGGGTTGGGTAGTTCTTTTCATGCGGTCTCAGTTGTCGGGAAGCATACGCAATAACTTTACCATTCTGCATTAAAACATATCCCAAACCCTTATAAGAAGTATCACTAAATATAGTATAACCATCCGTACCTGAGGGTAGGGTAAGAATCGGTGCAGTTACAAGTCGAGTCTTTAACTCTTGAAATGTTGATTCTCTCGGATCGGTCCAGTCAAATGATATCCCCTTTTGAGTCAATTGAGTCAGTGGTAGGGCAATTTTGAAGAAGTCTTTGACAAATCTTTTATAATACCCCAGCTAAGCCTAGAAAACTTCGGACTTCGGTAACATTTGTCGGTCTAGGCCAATTTACTACTGCTTCAATTTTCTGCGGACAACTGAAATTCCATCCTTACTGATTACATGTCCCCAAAACATAGCATTGTCAAGCAAAAATTCACATTTTGTCAGTTTAGCATACAGTTTCAGTTCTCTTAGGGTCTGTAGGGCAGTTCTCAAATGATGTTCATGTTCTTCCGTGCTTTTGGAATAAATTAAAATGTCATCTATGAAAACAACCACAAATTCATCAAGGTATGGTTTGAAAATTCTGTTCATAAGGTCCATAAATGCAGCAGGTGCATTAGTAACTCCGAAAGGCATAACAAGGAATTCGTAATGTCCATACCTCGTACGAAAGGCAGTCTTTTCAATGTCCTCTGGTTTGACTTTCAATTGGTGGTATCCGGATCTAAGGTCAATTTTAAAGAACACTTGGGCACCCTGTAGCTGGTCAAATAAATCATCAATATGAGGCAATGGATATTTATTTTTCACTGTTACCTTGTTCAGTTCACGGTAGTCAATGCAGAGTCTCAATGAGCCGTCTTTCTTTTTCACAAACAAAACTGGAGCACCCCACGGTGAAGTACTGGGCCTGATGAACTTCTTATCTAACAGTTCCTGCAGCTGAATTTTTAATTCTTTCAGTTCGGTAGGTGCCATTCTGTAAGGAACTTTAGATACTAGCTGTGTACCCGGAATTACATCAATGGTGAACTCAATCTCCCTATCAATCAAATCCCCTGGCAACTCATCTGGAAAAACATCTGGGAATTCTCTGACTATAGGAATACTGTTCACATCAGTTTTAGCATCAGTAGGTGCAGTCAATACACAACACAGATACCCTTTACACCCCTTTTTAATCAGCTTAAAAGCTTTCATGGATGAAATCATATATGGGGGAGGTACTACTCCAACTCCGTTAAACACAAATTCAGGCAGTCCAAGTGGACGGAAAACAACTTGTTTTGTTACACAGTCTATGGTAGCATGATATTTTGTTAACCAATCCATTCCCAATATCACATCAAAGTGATCAATATTCAGAGACAGTAAATCAATATACAAATGAACATCCCCAACAATAATTTCACATGCAGGGTACATATAAGCACAAGTCATAGATCCTCCAACAGGTGAAGATACAGCTAATAGATAGTTCATAGGTTCCAGTGGTCTATTTAATTTTTGCGAAAAAACATGCGATACATATGAATGTGTAGACCCCGAATCAATCAGAACATAAGCATTTTGAGTACAGATTGAGAGTATACCTGACACAATGGTCTCGATATTCTGTACATCTCCCGGTACGAGTGCGAACACTCGGCCTTGCCTCATAGGCTCTTTTCTAGTAGCTTTGGGATTAGGTTTTGGTGCAACAGTTGATGCTGCGGCGTTGGCTGCAGCTTTACTATTGCCCTGAGGAGCAGAAGGGCAATCTTTGGCCATGTGGCCCACCTTGCCACACCTGTAACAAGCACCAGTTATTTTATAGCAAACCCCTTTATGTTTCTTACCACATTCAGAACAGGGCGGTATGGAACTGTTACGACCCAAACCTGCCCCTATAGGTTTAGTATCGTAACCGGCCTGTAATCTTGGGATTACCAAAGGCCTCTGAGACAGATTAACATAATATTAGGAGTTAGCGGAAGCAAATAACAACATACAACGTCTGTTGAGCTGTGCAGACTTATATGAGACAGAAAAATTTTAAACTATTTATATACATATGTACACATCAACTTTAAGTCATTATATATATATATACAGATTAGACAAAAGGGACTTAGCCCTATTTACAAAATACGCAAGACTTGTTCAACCAAACATGAAAACAAAACTTAAACTTTAAATCACATGGCCATAATCACTTGACATATTCGGAACCTCCACGGGAGGCACATAGGCTGGCTGACAAAAACAGATTCTACGCAGATGCCTCTAAGCATGGTCACGCGCCTGATCACCTACATACATAAATAATACAGTGAGCTAGAGCTCAGTGAATAATAACAGAGTAAAGGGTTTTAATGAATAATGTCTATTACAGAGTCAGAAATCAGATTCTTATGCATATTCAGATTCCAAATCAGAAACAGATTCATATACATATTCATAATCATTTTCATATTCAGATTTTGCATAAGATCATATGTGGTACACCCATTAGCTATTAGATCAATATGGTCCAGAGACCCACATGCATAGTTGGTACCAACGACCATAAAGGTCCATATCTTGCGCGCAAGTAGCCATGGTATTATTACCCCTAGGTAAGGGCCACGTGCAGATTGGCCGCGGTATTGTTACCCCGGGGCGAGGGCCACGTGCAGATTGGCCGCAGTATTGTTACCCCTCGGCGAGGGCCACGTGAACTAAGGGTGCCACAAATACTTTTCAGAAAATTGGACATTCACTCATAATTCGTAAGATAGCATTTCAGAAAACAGATCATACCATACCAGTCAGAAAATACTTAAGTTAAACATAACTTTATAGAGTTATTACTCACAGATAGCTGTAGAAGCAAATCAGACAGACTGGACATATCAAATAAATCAGGCAGACAATGGCGCGTGACCTACACAAGCACATAACATATACACATTGAAATACAATATTATTCCCTTGATCAAACTTGACTTTTCTAGTCTTTTTCTGTCTAAATAGTCCGAAGTTCTACTACACTTATTCTTTCTCATTCAAATAGACTGGGTTCTTATTTCACATATTCTTCCATTACTAAGCCCTTCTTTTCCAAATAGATTGATCTCTTACTTGGCTTCTTAAACAATTACCACTAGATCAATGATTCATTCTTCAATTAACTAATCTATGTTGATTGGTAGCTTATTAATCTTTATTGAGTCATAAATCATGTCTAGAATGCCTTGGAAAGAGATGAGAATAAAAATGTGAACTAAATGCAATTTTTCAAAATACGCTGAAAGTGGGTCTCCGCTCGAGCGCCACTTTGGTCGCTCGAGCGGACTGTAAAATTTGAAAAATTACTGGGAGCTCAATTTTCACGCTCGAGCGAGACTTTCCTCACTCGAGCGGACAACGTAAATTATGAAAATCCAAAATTGCAATTTGAAGTTCGAATTTGATACTCAAAGCCTCAAAACATGTACTTTAGTATACAAACATGGAAAACCATTGTATAATTAAATAAACACTTTCAATCAGAAAACATTCATTCAAAATCATGCTCCAATTGCCCAAATTTAGTTTTAATTCATCTCCTTTACATCAACCCACAATTCTAAAATATAAATTAGACTTCTCAACCTCTTGAAATTCCATGATGTATGTAATACAAATAGATCCAATTTTACTATTAATAACAAAATCAACTTAACTCAATTTTTAACCAAATACTTAATTTATAATCATGGGTGTTCTAAAATGTATCCAAATTAAATAAAATTCTTAAATTACATCACATGCATGGATTAAATAAAAATCCAATTATAAAATCAAAGCTTTATGATTAATTCCAAATTTCCATAAACGTGATTTTCTTAAAATATTTCCTTTGTCTCTTCAAAATATGAACTTGAATGGCTCAATTCCCTTAAAACTCATGTATTACAAGAAAATACTACAAAATCAAATCAAAATAATTAATTTTCCAAATTAATTTTCACAACTATGAGTCTATTTAATTTCTTACTTAATACCTTATTTCTGACAAAATCCATGAGACTAATTCCATAACTTTCTTAATTCATGATGCATGGAGGATTATCTAAAACATGAAATTAAAGTTATAAAACTCTTAGAAAATATTTGCATGTGTGAAATTAGGGTCAAAATTTAAACCAATTACATCCAAAATTCCTTTAATTCAATATTAAGTTCAAAATGTTCATGAATTCATAATTTCCCAAAACTTGCTCTCCTTGTACCCAAACATGAAATTAATTCTCCAACTTTCTCAAAGATTCATTGATGCATGTAAAGATGAAACCCAAATTTATGAGGAATAACACAAACTAAACTTAAAATAATTAATTTCTAATTTATTTTCCATAATCATCCACATGCATGTAACCCATTTCATGTTTTGAACCCAATTCCAAATTAACTTCCATAATTTTGAATCCAATACAATTCCTTCATCATTTTACTAATTCTTCTTAAATCATGAAATTGAAATGATAAACTCATTTAAAGAAATATTTGTATATATGAAATTAGGATCAAAATTACTAATTTTATATTTTTCCCAAACAAATCATAATTTAATTCTTGAATTACTCCAACTTAGATTTTTATTAATTTCCTTCATATCTAATCCAAATTTAAACTTATCAATCTTTTACACATGAATTAAATCTAAAACCTTGAAATTCCAACATGCATGCAAGGATGAGTTTCAATTTGTGAAGAATAATAGAAATCAAACTCTAACTAGTTAATTTCCAAAATGTATTCCCATTATCTTAAAACATAATTCAAAATTTCTTCATCTTCTTGTTAATTCCTATTAATTACATGATTTTGAGTCCAAACTCACCTTCAATTTCAAGGGTAATATAAATATTCTACAAGAAATCAAGCATAATTTCATACCTTAAACTTATTTCCAGCATGTTTGGTAAATTTTTCCTTTCTTCCCTTGTTCTTCCTTCAAAATTTGGACTCCTTGTTGAATTTCCAGCACCTCTCTCTCCCTCTCTCTCTCTCTCTCACGGTTTCTCTCTTTTTTTTTTTTCTTCTTCTAACTCTCTATTTTCCTACAAGAACTCATATGCTAATGCATTTATATATCAATAATGATAGAGACCACTAATTTTGGAGCTCTAAAAGATCACTAATGACATGACACTCAATTAAAAAAAAAAATACGACACCAAGGCCAAAATATCAAATCATTCATGGTGGGACCCACTGCCACATCATTAGTGGTAGCACTAATTAGTGCTCTTACTCATTTTCCTTTATATATATCATTTGTTGCCTTCCTCTTTACACGTGCACGCACACTTGTAAATCATAACCAGATTTCTCAGTACACCCACCTAAATTCTCAATGTACCACACCCAAAATTCTAGTTTGTTCCACAAGGCAATTTATGCGTAGGATTAATTTTAATTAAGCAACACTTGGTCTTAATAAATCTTGGTTAACACGCAAATAATTAATCATAACAAATCACAATTCCCAAAATTTAATTAGTCTAATTTGACTTCCATTAGAGCCTAATTAAATATATTTAAATTTATCAGACCAAATCAGATTTTTAATCCATATCCCAAAAGGCTCCAATTATTAAATTAAACTTATTTCCAATCTCAATTTTGGTTTCTTAAATCATTTAGGTCTTCAATTTCTGATCAGACTCCAAGTTTCCGTCAATTAAACTACATATTCAAATAGGACACCCCATCAATAAATTTAATTTATAACAACCATAATTCTCAATCCTCATGACTTAATCACTCAAAATAGGACCTAATTAATCGAATCTCAATTTTACTAAACTGAATCGAATATTTAATTAAACTCCCAAATGGGTTCGTAATTAAAATTAAATTGATTCAACTTCTCAATTTTACTTCCTTAAGCCATTTGGACCCTTAATTTCTAATTTCAAAATAACTCTTTAATAGAATCATATATGAATCAGATCCCACAATTCTCATAAATCCCAAATTAAATTATAATACTTGGCAATTAAATTTCAAATCCTCTTAATTAATCAAGTACTAATCATTATACATGATGGGGTCGTTACAGGAACCACTTCCCTGACTGGAACTGGTTGTTGACCCTGTATTTTGCTTTTTATTCAATGAACTGTTCCGGCCTTTCTTAAACTTGAAGCCTCATCTCTTACCACGCCACTCGGTCGCTGGTGCTTCAGTCTGTTTCAGTGCCTCGATGTTTGACTCAGCCATTATTGCTCGGTCAAGAACATCTACATATTTCAGTAGTTTCAGAACATTGATTCTGTCAAGGATTTCAACATTAAGGCCGCCTTCAAACTTCCTGGCCTTTTTGTAATCAGTGTCCACCATGTGTGGTGCATATCTGGCAAGTTCAGTAAATTTCGATTCGTACTCAGCTACGGACATAGTGCCTTGTTTTAATTGTTCAAATTCAGTCACTTTTCGGTCCCTGACACACTGTGGAAAGTATTTCTCAAAGAAGGCTCCCTTAAACTGAGCCCAAGTCATAGCAGTATTGGTGTCACGGACCAGCATCCACCACCTTCTGGCTTTCTCTTGCAAAGTAAAAGTGGCCAATAGGACCTTGTGTGCTTCAGAACATGGAAACACTTCAAATAATTTCTCGGTCTCTAGGACCCATGCTTCGGCCTTTAGCGGTTCAAGGCCTCCTTGGAATGACGGTGGTTTCATGTTACTGAACTTCTGCGTTAGAGCAATTATATCATCATTCACATTCGGTTCCAGCTGTACCGGAAGAGGTGGGGGCTGTCGGTTCTGATGTTGCCTTAAGGCCTCAGTCAGCAGTTCAACTGTTCTTTCTAATCTCGCCATTCTGGCATCAGATGATTCTGTTTCATCGGTAGTTCTCGTATTCTCCATTTCACTATAGGCAATTATGGCAATAATAAACATAGGCAGTTGCATCCTTTAAACATATTAACACATTAGCACATATATTCATGTCATGGCCACACACACTTTCTTATGCTCATGTAATGCCCTATCCACTTTTCTAGGACATCCTATAGCTTATTTGGACATGTGTGTGCGGTATAACTTGTGGTTTAGTATTGCTCTGATACCACTCTGTCACGACCCAAACCCACCCCTATGGGTTTAGCACCGTAACCGGCCAGTAATCCGTGATTACCGAAGGCCTGCTTAACAGTAATAACAGTAATACAGAGTACAGGGGCTGGCGGAAGCCAAAACAGTAATAAAAGATTTCCAATGAGCTGTGACAGTCTGTATGCAAAATGACTTTTCATAACATATTCACATCATAACCAGAACAGTATATACATACGACTTATACATGCATTCAGGTTAGGGACCAAATCCCTACCTTAACAATACAGTGCCAGTCTCAAACAGTCTATACAAAACAGAAATGGAAAGGGGGAATCTAAAACACCCCAAAGCAGCCTTGGCTTGGCAGCACTTGGAACCTCGCAGTGAGGCACAATGGTTGGCTTGACAAAAGGGAGTTTAACCCAATGCTCCTAGCTCTGATCCAGTGCCTGGACACCTACATATATATATATAACAGTGAGCTAAAACTCAGTGAATAACATATGCGTAAAGAGGTTAGTAATGAATGTCCTTTCAATATTTAAAACAGTCAGTTATAACAGTATATCAGTCATTCAGTCATAGCAGTCATATGTGGTACATCCCATAGCAAAACAGTACAGTAGGTCTTAACAGACCGAACAGTCAGTTGATGGCCATCATATCAGTAAACAGTAGTGGTTCCAACATGGGAACCGACAGAGATCTCTGTAATAGTAGCAATAACAGTACAGTAACAGTAAATTGCTATGGATGCCACGAATATAGTTTGCAAATATGACAAACATTCATTCAGTAAGAAATATCATTTCAGAAAGCAGTACAGTTGGTCATTCAGAAAATATTCATGATTGAATATATCTTTACAACATTGTTACTCACAGAGTTCTGGGCTACAGATAGGCTAGTGAGCGTCCTCGGATGCTAACCCTACACAGTTACAGGATGAACACACACTAAGTTGCACGTTTGGGAAACAATAACTTAGTCCCTATCTTGACTCGGTGTGGTTCTATAGCATTATCCTCATTAAGATGCCTTAAACTAGGCCTAGGAATGCCTAGGATGGAATGAGGATGCAAAGATACACTTTAAAACACTTTTCAAATTTTTGCTGAAACAGGGGTCCCGCTCGAGCGTGGCTTTATTCGCTCGAGCGGACATGCAGACAAAAGAGCTACGCTCGAGCGTGACTTTCCTCGCTCGAGCGGACTGCAAAAGTACTGGATGCATGAAATTCACGCTCGACGGACGCTCGACCCCCGCTGGAGTGTGAGACACAAGTCCTCGCTCAAGCGTGCATTCCCTCGCTCGAGCGGGCTGTAAACACATGCAAAGTACTGGATACAAGCATTTCACGCTCAAGCGTTACTTTCCCCGCTCGAGCGGACTGCATGAACTCAGAGTGTACGCTCGAGCGTGGAGTTCCCCGCTCGAGCGTAGATCCAAAATCTGGAATTTCCAGATTTGTCTCCAAGCATAAAACTCAACATTTAAAGCATCAAATTCGATCATTTTGGGCCAATTTTCTGGAAAACACTTTAAAACTCATAATATGACATATTTCAAAGATCAATATGCAAAATCAAAGCCCAAAGGTAGTTCAATTGAACCAATTTCCAAACAAAACTTCAAGAACATGATGTACATGCAACATGCATGAATTTAATCAACTTTAAAGCTTCTAATACAAGAACAAATGAGTCTAAACTTCCAAAAACATGATGAATTCATGGACCATAGCTAGAATGTAGACATGCATGTGAAGATTTCCATGAAATCAACTCAAAACTCAACAATGTAAACATGCATGCATGGATTACCACTCAATTCAACATTTTAAACCAAATCTTGACTCTAAACTCTAATTCACCAAGAACCATGCAAGAAGTAACTCAAATTCACAATGGAGAAGATGAATTCTCTACCTTAGGTCCTCAATTTCAAGAATGGAAGTTCAATCATGCAATTCTTCTTCAATTCTTCCAATTTCAAGCAAGAATTCTTAGTTGAAACCAATTTCTCTCACTCTTCCTCTCACACGGTTTAGGCTCAAGAAAAGGGCTGAAGAAATGTTGTGTGATCAAGTGTAATTCAAGCCTTAAGATGTTAATAAAAGTGGCCCACTAGATGGCATTTTGGTAATTAATGCAACTAATGTAATTTAACACTAATTAATCCAAGTTAATCGTACCAAATCAAATTTCAATCAAATCTACCATAAAATCACATAAATTCTAATTAGTATAAAACATTAATCGATTTCAGATTCTGCCGCCGATAAGGCCTTCAATTTACAGTTCAAACTTAAAACATGAACAGATTAATTAACAGTCAAACAGATAGAAATGCATTTAAACTAATACGCTTCAATCAATCAGTCAGAATTTCAGTCAATCAGTCACTTAACATGCTTAATCATAGATTAGCACTAATCAGTGGTATTATCAGTAAACAGTGGTGAGGGTTGTCACAGGCATAGTACCGATCGATCTGTGCCGCAGCCACTCTATGAACTCATGGTATTCGGCCTTTGGAGTTCATACATTGGCTGGGGCAAGGGGGTAAATGTCACGCCCCAAACCCGCCCCTAGAAGTTTGGGTATGACCCATTCGAAAACGGACACTAAACCTGTTATACATATCATATGGGGCCTGAACGGAA
Organism: Camellia granthamiana; assembly: GCA_036172215.1. Lineage (NCBI taxonomy): Eukaryota > Viridiplantae > Streptophyta > Magnoliopsida > Ericales > Theaceae > Camellia > Camellia granthamiana. The sequence continues at coordinate 28,938,892 of CM069903.1, read as the reverse complement.
GCATTTACCAATATAAATTAACATAAATAAAAGAACTGCATCCATTGAGCGACCACTATCATGCCAGGATCACAGACAGACATAAGGCAAATAAACATATAGTGACGTGCATCAGAGAATTAGCTATGTACATATATATATACAGACCCAGCCCTTAGAATTGGGCGCAAAACAACATGGACAGGCGAAGGGATTATATATACATCAACCTTAAGCAGACAATCAGGGTGCAAAATTAAAAGCTTAGCAAAATGAGCTGCCTTCGCTTAAGTGCCTGGACACTCTGAGGTTGACAAAAGAGGCACGGATGCCATGGGTTAAAACTGACCTCCAGGTGGAATGCATACAGAAACAGACATAACACAAAGTGAGTCAAGCTCAGTGAACAGTAGTACATAAACAATTCAATGCTTAACTTGAATTAAAATACATAGCAATGCATACATAAATCATGAGGCATAAGGTTAATTGAATTTGTATTAATTCTTGAATGGCCTAAGGCCTAGTCTTGAAACATGTTGACTTGAAACATAATATTTTGGAACATAATGGCTTTAAACCCTTGAACAAAGTGGTGATAGCCCTTGAACATATTAGCATTAAATTTTTAAACATGGTGGCATATAGCCCTTGTACATATGGCATGAAGCCCTTGAAAAGTTGGCATAAAGCCCTTGAACATATGGCACGAGGCCCTTGAACATGTGGCACGAGGCCCTTGAACATGTGTATGAATTCAAGAGGTGTCTCACACGGACTCTAGAGGTGTCTCACTTCGTAGCACTTAGTTCCGTGTAGCACTTTGTTCCATACAGTAATTAATAAGTTTTCCAGACCAAACCGGACATATCATGTCATATCATAAACGGAAACAAATCATACATAATCTTTATGCTTGAATTATAAACAGTAATTAGAAGTCATATTCGTAACATACTTGACCTTGTACCATACATGGACTTGTAACATGCGTAAACTTGTAACATACTTGAATTTATAACATACTCAGATTCGTAACATACATGAACTTATAATATACTTGGACTTGTAACATACATGAACTTATAACATGCTTAAACTTGAAAACTTGTAACATACCTAAACTTGTATATACTTGTACTTGTAACCTTACTTAAACTTGTACATACCTGAACTTGTCACATATATGAACTTGTAACATTCTTGAGCTTGTAACATTCTTGACTTATAACATACGTAAACTTGTAACAGACTTAAACTTAGAACATACGTAAACTTGTAACTTAACTATTTGAACCACGGTATTATTATCCCCGAGTAAAGGCCTTGTGCTAAAGATGATGTGAATACTTCTACATATATGAATAATCATTCATTAAGTTATAACGTAACATATCAGAAAACAGAGCATTTCTTGTTATATTACGTCATTATTGTGCGCTTAAGAAAATAGAATAATTCCTATTCTTATGTGGGTCACATAATGATATTAAACTTTTGCATTCATGTCGTAGATTCCGAATAACGTCGAATTCATGTGTAACACAACATAATGACTACAGATTCATATGGATTTACATAACTTTCCAATTATTCTGATTCTTCGAAGATGAACATAAGTTCCACTTATTCTTTAAGAAATAACATAGTATGCTTATAAATAATAAAGGGTTAATATTCGTCATTAACAGAACAAGGATTCCAAAATCATACCGATGTACGCGAATCTTTCAGCGTTCATGTAAGTTCACATTGATTTCCAATTGTCATAAATGTTCGTATAACACTTACAAAGAACAGAGCATTAGTGACAATAATTATCAATAATAGATAAAATGTACATTTTTTTTTTGTACTACTACTCACAGTGTTCAGATGCTTGGTCCGCCCCTGTAGCTGACCCTACACAATTCATAATACATATAGAAATCGGGTCACACATAATTATTCTGTTCTTAACTTGTTTAATTCTCTTTATACCAATTACACATTAATTTGTAATTCAACATAATTCCAACTAGATCCTTGAATCCTATTTCAACATTCCACAACCGAGTTCATGTCATCCATATCCTTAATAGATTATTTCCCCAAATTTTCCTTTACATTATAGCATGAATTCCAACATTTATAGCAAAGTTCATTCGCAAATTTTAAACATAATTTCCAAACATTTCCAAATTCCAATTAAACTTGTACATATACAATTCACTATCTCAATTTCATTATTCTACTTTCAATTTGGGCCAAATCATTGGTTATCATCATTAATCAACCTATGGTTTCAAGAAAAACCTAGGAATTTCAAGAAAAATCCAAATTTCTTAACCCATTATTTTTTGTTCCAATTTCCTCATTGATTACAAGTCTAAAGTTCATAATCCAACACCTTAACCCAACAATTACATCTCCAACATTATAAACCCGAAATCCCCCAATCTCAAGTTGGACATAATATGTTCAAAACTATAGATTTTGTATTTATATACTCAAAATACCATAAATCCATACTCAAAATACCATAAATCCATCCACGAATGCAATATTGAAAGGGAATAAGGACTTCTACCTCAAGATTCGAGCAAGAAAAGCAAGCTTTGAGAAGAATCCTCCACAAATTCGAATTTCAATCGGTTGAAAATGTTGCCCCTTTCTTGTTCTCCATCCTTGATGTAAGATCTATGGTGGATTTGTTGAGAAAAGTGAAGGAAATCAAAGTTTTGGGAGCTAGGGTTTCGGACATGGAAGAGGGGAGAAGAAGAGAGGAAAAGAAAATGCAAGAAATGAGCTCAAAATCACGTTTTTGAGCTGCTGCCCCGCACATCGCCGCATGTGCGCCGCATTTCCCGCACGTGCGGTCCTGCTTCCAGCACAGATATGAAAACTTCAAACATGCGTAACTCTCTCATCCGGACTCCGTTTTAGGTCATTCTTGTGTCCAAATTGAAGCCCCGAAAATAACCTTTCCAATGGTTCTAACCTCACATCCAAATTCAAAGTGTGGAAAAAGAAAAGGGCAAAAGAGTGACGGCTGATCGTAGACGAATTATTCGAATTAAAGTTTTTGGTCCAATCTTACTTTACCATCACGCCACTACCTCAATCAATACCCCAAAATAGATAAAAACATTCTCAATTCCAATGGATATAGTTAAATTAAAACACATTAACCCCTAATTAAATAAGGATGACTTTTGGGGTCATTACATTCTCCCCACCTTAAGAAGTTTGGTCCTCCAAACTTGATTCACCTTGCCACAAGTCTAACTTCGTCCTGGACATATAACATTTCTCAATCATTTGTCCATTCACAAACCTATACAGTCAACTCTGATGGAATTTGCTCCCAAAATCACAAGTAATTCATCTCTACTAACTACTTGGTAACCCAATTGATAATAATACTTACTAACATCAAAACATCGTCTCATTATTCATAACCTTGTACATTTTAATTTATTACTCCACAAATCATATCTTTCACATAATATAACAACTTAAGGGTATTCAGAAATGAATTCAGTTCAAGTATTCGTTTGCATGCAGCTCATAAACTATCAAACATAATTCAAACTCACAAATAACCCCCATTATCATAATTCCTCAAAGGTTAAGGAAACATTCACGACATAATCGCGTTTCAAAGGTATATACTTCGTACAATAATTAGACCCATCATAGCAATTAAGTTCTAAATCAACGACTTCATGGCTCTTTGTTCATCATCTGAGTTAGACTTATCAGTTCAAATCAAATCTCTAACAGACTCCAAATGCCAACTTAAATTTCATATCAAGAAATTACATGTTCAGGGTAGAGGATTCGTAAAATCAAATACAGATCAAACCTTAATGATCATACCTCCCACATTACAGTAAGTAGTACTCATTCAAAGTACATGTTGGCTTAGTCCAAGTCAACATCATGACATCAAACACATAATACATTCATCATAAAGTTATTATATTCTTGTTCCATAGTTAGTAAAATGTTCCTAGCATGGACAAAACATTTTCCAAGAATATGTAATACATAAGTTCTTCGAACCCTTCATAAGTACATACAATACGTTGCTCAGAGATATTACTCAGAAACTTATCAGACCTTCCAAAAATATCAGATAATGGAATAATTCCCAATAGTATTAAACTGATTTAAACTTTGACAGAACAATCTCCAATTCAACTTATAACAGATAAAACAGAATAGCTCGAAGCTCAACATAAAGCTTTCATCAAGTATGCAACAATAATTTATCAAATGAAGAACTCATTCATGCATAGTAAAATATTTCTTTCAAAAATCTTGTCATATCTTGAACTTTCAGAGTTTCGTAGCGTATCTAGTCATTTTGGAAAATTATCCAGAAAGCTTATCATATCATAACATGTCGGAAGTTCATAACATTTTGATCACTTCGGAAAATACTTACTATTTAAAAACATGTGATCACAAACCATCATTATAGTATCAAAACAAAAAACATACAACTTCGTAACTTCTCGCAACATACTAGACACTTGATCATGTCGTCATAAGTTCAAATTGACTAGTTAGTCATAAACTTTACTTAACCCCTTTTCTTTTTTTATACAGAATAGGGATTAGTTTAACAATTTGCATTAAAATGCAGAAACAAAATTCCAATTTTTTATTTTATTTTATTTTATTTTATTTTTTATTTTTTACCGGTATCATATGGGCAGACTCATCATATAGGTGGGGTTCTTCATATTATTCGACCATTCCTTATAAGAAATCCTGATTACAGATCACAGATTACGCATGAACAAAGCAGAATCACTATATGTATAACTTTTTATCACAGCCAGTCCTTTCAACACATTACAAGGTATCATGCGAAACTTATTTTAGCAACTATCAACTTACAGTAACCTCTCGAACTCGCAGGTTTAAACATTGTTATAATAAGGGGGATGTGGCTATGTTACAGAAAGTACACATCGCACATATTGTCTTATGTACGCACTAAATTGCATAAGTAAGTCATCTAAACAGATGCTTCGCAGATATCTATCAATTCTACAGTCACAATTAATAACACACATTTCACTTAGTCATAGGCATATAACTTGTCTTACCGTTCAACGTGAATTCTTACCACACTTCCGCTGCGCAACTTTATTGATTTAATCCTAGCTGCAAGTCTTACCATGTTCTGCATAGCAATCAATCACAATATATACAAGAAATGTATAACAGACATGAATAATAACCATTGCGGTTAGCGTCATTACATATACCATTATCGTTGCTATCAATTCCTTTCATATGCACTAAGGATGTCATGCATGATGCTTAAGTCTTTTCTAGACATCCTAAAGCTCAATGGATCCGTGTGTGAGATAGCAACTCGTGCTCTGATACCACCTGTCACGCCCCAAACCCGCCCCTAAAAGTTTGGGCATAACCCATTCGAAAACGGACACTAAACCTATTATACATATCATATGGGGCCAGAACGGAAGTATTTACCAATATAAATTAACATAAATAAAAGAACTGCATCCATTGAGCGACCACTATCATGCCAGGATCACAGGCAGACATAAGGCAAATAAACATATAGTGACGTGCATCAGAGAATTAGCTATGTACATATATATATACAGACCCAGCCCTTAGAATTGGGCGCAAAACAACATGGACAGGCGAAGGGATTATATATACATCAACCTTAAGCAGACAATCAGGGTGCAAAATTAAAAGCTTAGCAAAATGAGCTGCCTTCGCTTAAGTGCCTAGACACTCTGAGGTTGACAAAAGAGGCACGGATGCCATGGGTGAAAACTGACCTCCAGGTGGAATGCCTACAGAAACAGACATAACACAAAGTGAGTCAAGCTCAGTGAACAGTAGTACATAAACAATTCAATGCTTAACTTGAATTAAAATACATAGCAATGCATACATAAATCATGAGGCATAAGGTTAATTGAATTTGTATTAATTCTTGAATGGCCTAAGGCCTAGTCTTGAAACATGTTGACTTGAAACATAATATTTTGGAACATAATGGCTTTAAACCCTTGAACAAAGTGGTGATAGCCCTTGAACATATTAGCATTAAACTTTTAAACATGGTGGCATATAGCCCTTGTACATATGGCATGAAGCCCTTGAAAAGTTGGCATAAAGCCCTTGAACATATGGCACGAGGCCCTTGAACATGTGTATGAATTCAAGAGGTGTCTCACACGGACTCTAGAGGTGTCTCACTTCGTAGCACTTAGTTCCGTGTAGCACTTTGTTCCATACAGTAATTAATAAGTTTTCCAGACCAAACCGGACATATCATGTCATATCATAAACGGAAACAAATCATACATAATCTTTATGCTTGAATTATAAACAGTAATTAGAAGTCATATTCGTAACATACTTGACCTTGTACCATACATGGACTTGTAACATGCGTAAACTTGTAACATACTTGAATTTATAACATACTCAGATTCGTAACATACATGAACTTATAATATACTTGGACTTGTAACATACATGAACTTATAACATGCTTAAACTTGAAAACTTGTAACATACCTAAACTTGTATATACTTGTACTTGTAACCTTACTTAAACTTGTACATACCTGAACTTGTCACATATATGAACTTGTAACATTCTTGAGCTTGTAACATTCTTGACTTATAACATACGTAAACTTGTAACAGACTTAAACTTAGAACATACGTAAACTTGTAACTTAACTATTTGAACCACGGTATTATTATCCCCGGGTAAAGGCCTTGTGCTAAAGATGATGTGAATACTTCTACATATATGAATAATCATTCATTAAGTTATAACGTAACATATCAGAAAACAGAGCATTTCTTGTTATATTACGTCATTATTGTGCGCTTAACAAAATATAATAATTCCTATTCTTATGTGGGTCACATAATGATATTAAACTTTTGCATTCATGTCGTAGATTCCGAATAACGTCGAATTCATGTGTAACACAACATAATGACTACAGATTCATATGGATTTACATAACTTTCCAATTATTCTGATTCTTCGAAGATGAACATAAGTTCCACTTATTCTTTAAGAAATAACATAGTATGCTTATAAATAATAAAGGGTTAATATTCGTCATTAACAGAACAAGGATTCCAAAATCATACCGATGTACGCGAATCTTTCAGCGTTCATGTAAGTTCACATTGATTTCCAATTGTCATAAATGTTCGTATAACACTTACAAAGAACAGAGCATTAGTGACAATAATTATCAATAATAGATAAAATGTACATTTTTTTTTTGTACTACTACTCACAGTGTTCAGATGCTTGGTCCGCCCCTGTAGCTGACCCTACACAATTCATAATACATATAGAAATCGGGTCACACATAATTATTCTGTTCTTAACTTGTTTAATTCTCTTTATACCAATTACACATTAATTTGTAATTCAACATAATTCCAACTAGATCCTTGAATCCTATTTCAACATTCCACAACCGAGTTCATGTCATCCATATCCTTAATAGATTATTTCCCCAAATTTTCCTTTACATTATAGCATGAATTCCAACATTTATAGCAAAGTTCATTCGCAAATTTTAAACATAATTTCCAAACATTTCCAAATTCCAATTAAACTTGTACATATACAATTTACTATCTCAATTTCATTATTCTACTTTCAATTTGGGCCAAATCATTGGTTATCATCATTAATCAACCTATGGTTTCAAGAAAAACCTAGAAATTTCAAGAAAAATCCAAATTTCTTAACCCATTATTTTTTGTTCCAATTTCCTCATTGATTACAAGTCTAAAGTTCATAATCCAACACCTTAACCCAACAATTACATCTCCAACATTATAAACCCGAAATCCCCCAATCTCAAGTTGGACATAATATGTTCAAAACTATAGATTTTGTATTTATATACTCAAAATACCATAAATCCATACTCAAAATACCATAAATCCATCCACGAATGCAATATTGAAAGGGAATAAGGACTTCTACCTCAAGATTCGAGCAAGAAAAGCAAGCTTTGAGAAGAATCCTCCATAAATTCGAATTTCAATCGGTTGAAAATGTTGCCCCTTTCTTGTTCTCCATCCTTGATGTAAGATCTATGGTGGATTTGTTGAGAAAAGTGAAGGAAATCAAAGTTTTGGGAGCTAGGGTTTCGGACATGGAAGAGGGGAGAAAAAGAGAGGAAAAGAAAATGCAAGAAATGAGCTCAAAATCACGTTTTTGAGCTGCTGCCCCGCACATCGCCGCATGTGCTCCGCATTTCCCGCACGTGCGTTCCTGCTTCCAGCACGGATATGAAAACTTCAAACATGCGTAACTCTCTCATTCAGACTCCGTTTTAGGTCATTCTTGTATCCAAATTGAAGCCCCGAAAATAACCTTTCCAATGGTTCTAACCTCACATCCAAATTCAAAGTGTGGAAAAAGAAAAGGGCAAAAGAGTGACGGCTGATCGTAGACGAATTATTTGAATTAAAGTTTTTGGTCCAATCTTACTTTACCATCACGCCACTACCTCAATCAATACCCCAAAATAGATAAAAACATTCTCAATTCCAATGGATATAGTTAAATTAAAACACATTAACCCCTAATTAAATAAGGATGACTTTTGGGGTCATTACAGTAAATTAGTTGTCTGGGCGTAGTGCCGATCGATCTGTGCCGCAGCCACTCCATGAACTTATGGTATTCGGCCTTTGGAGTTCATACATTGGCTGGGGTAAGGGCAGATTTATTAATCTGATCGGCTATTTGACGATGGTAAATTAGTCGCCTGGTCGTAGTGCCAATCGATCTGTGCCGCAACCACTCTATGAACTCATGGTATTCGGCCTTTGGAGTTCATACATTGGCTGGGACAAGGGCAGATTTATTAATCTGATCGACTATTCGATGATGGTAAATTACTAAATTGCCTAATTATCTAATCAGCAAGTGTACACGAATGTTTTATCCAAAGAAGCAAAAAGCAATACTATGCATCAATAGCAAAATTAAGCACAAGTAATAGCAAAGTACAAAGGAAATTTTTATTAGTAAATTGGGCACAGACTGTAGCCATTTTACATGTGAAAACTACTAGATAAAAAGCTACAAGTTTGCAGGGAAATGCCTAGCAAAAACTTAAAAACTGTAGCCATACATAAAAACTACTAAACGAAAAGCTGTAATAATACATTCAAAATCCTTAAACAAAAATAACTATTGTCGCCCTAATCAATCCTCGGAGTCAGACTCCAGCGGCTCAACATCCACTTGCTCGTATGAAATCGGCATAGCTAATGTCACATTAGCAGCAACAAGGGCTTTGAGCCAGCCGTGCTTGAATCCCCGATTCTCAAATTTGGGGACTTCTTCCACATAATTTGCGAGGGCAGTGCTTTGCCCAACCTTGTACGCCTTGGAAGCCTCAGAGTCGGCTACTTCCTTCGCTGCCTTCGATTCTTCCAAGTCCGCCTCAAGTTTGGCGATCGCCTCTTGGGCTAACTGTCACGACCCAAACCCGGCCCTATGGGTTTAGCACCGTAACTGGCCAGTAATCCGAGATTACCGAAGGCCTGCTGAACAGTTATACAGTAAAACAGAGTACAGGGCCTGGCGGAAGCCAATACAGTAAATAACTAGTGTCCATTGAGCTGTGACAATCTGTATGCCAAAAACATTTTTCATGCATTCGTACAGTTCAGAACAGTACAGTCTATACAATCATATACAAACGTTTAGTACGGGGACTTAATCCCTCGATAACAGTACGGTCAAACAGTAAACAGTTTATACAATAATACAAAACAGTCAAGAGACAGGTGGGGAACACAAAAACACCCCAAGCCATAGCATGGCGTCTCGGAACCTCGCAGTGAGGCACATAGGCTGGCTTGACAAAACTGGGGACTAACCCACGCTCCTAGCTCCGGTCTGGCTGCTGAGAACCTACATATATATATAAACAGTGAGCTAAAGCTCAGTGAATAACATAATGCGTAAAGAGGTTATGAATGAATGTCCTTACAGTAATGAAAACAATTCATTAAACAGTATTTCGATCTTTCAGTATTTCAGTCAATCAGTCATATGTGGTACATCCAATAGCCTATAAACAATAGGTCCAAAGGACCGGGCCTTAACAGACCCAACAATAATGATGGCCATCAATCAGTAAACAATATGGTTCCACAAGGGAACCGACAGAGCTCTGTAACAGTAACAGTAATTAGTAAGTGCTAAGGATGCCACAGTACAGTTCGGAATACAGGACATACATTCATTCAATAAACAATATCAGTTCAATAAACAGTTCAGTTCAGTATTCAAAATATAACCATTTTGAACATATCTTTACACAAACGTTACTCACAGAGATTGTGTCACGACCCAAACCTGCCCCGAAAAGTTTGGCATCGTAACCGGCCAGTAATCCTAGATTACCACAGGCCTTACTATACAAAACATAATTAAACGGGGCTCGCGGAAGCAAAACAAATACGATAGTCCAAAGAGCTGTGCATAAATATGAACATAAGTTTACATGCCAAAAATGTATTAATTTACCCACTATCATTACATAACATGTAACCAAAAATCATATACATCGCATAGGCACTTGCCACTGATACAACTAAAACAAAACTCATACGGCCTTCCAGGCCTAGCCCCAGCTCGGAGGCACTCAAAAAAAACACTGGTGGCTTCAAAACGGTGGCTCGATGCAAAACTCAGCCTAGGCTTGACTCCCAGCAAGCTCACCTATAAATACATATATACAAACAATGAGCTAAAGCTCAGCAAGTAACATTAAAGTAAAGGGGTGGTGAACGAATTCCTCATAACATATATCCGTAAATAAAATCATTCATAATCATAATGATCTCATATCAGAACATACATAATGGCATACTCCATAGAACATAACATATACTATCTTCCGACTAGAGTAACCGGTCCCGGACACCGATTAAACAAACTGTCACAATGAAGTGACTAACGAGATCTCGTAAACTGGTCCACTTAGGACTATCTATGGATGCCATACTAGATTCGCAAATCAGGATATTCGTTCACAGAATCAAATTCACATTTTGAAAACATAACTTAACGTATCACATTTGAAACATACTCTATAGGAACATAACTTTACAGAAATGTTACTTACAGTGGGTTTCCGAAACCGGTTGTACGGTCTTCGTGATTTGACCTGTAAACATCAACATTTGCGGCATAATTCTTCAATACACATAGCCATTACGACAAGTTCATGTCATTCTATTCTTATTCTACCTTAATACATGTCATCATTAAATCACATAGTGCATACATTCTATTCTTTCTTTATTTTAAATCATGCCATACTAGTTTTCCTCTACATAATTCATCTCATAAAATCAAGTACTTCATGCCATGTTATTCTTTCTTAATTTTATCCCATGATTTTATTCCATTCCCTCTACTCTATTACATATAAATGAGATGCTAAATAATATAAATGAGATGCAGAAATTAAATAATTGTAGGCTTCCTTTGCAAAATCAATTTCCAATTTTATGAAAACAAAACCCAACATTTGAAGGCCACTATCAATTTATAAAACTAAGGCCAAAACATTTGAAAACAACTTAATTAAACATGATAACTTATAATCAAAGCCCAATTGCATCATAAACAAGTTCTCTTTCTTGAGCAAAATCAACCTCAAAATTAACAAATCCAAGCCCAAAAACCATAGAAAAACAACTTGAATTCCAACTCTAGTTTTACATAAAACCATAACTTCCAAATATAATTCACATCTTTCATGTATAAAAGATCAAGCTTTTATTTAAGTTAGAAAACTATAATTTTAAACATGAATTTCTTGAATCATGCACATAACCTCAAATAATTCAAATCCATGAAGTTTTTTCTTCCAAGATGAAAATTATGCAAAGAAAACATGATTTAAGCATAATTCACATGATAGAATGCCATGTATACCCAAAAATACATCTTTGATTAAAATCCACCACAACCTCTCAATTATCCATAATTTCCTTTCATTCCATTTACATACCATGAACACATGGAGAAATCAACCTTATATCAAGAACATAGAAGAGAAAGTCTTACCTTAAACTCTTAATTTGTAGAAGATTAGCTTGATTTTCCCTTTTCCTCCATTTCTTCTTCTCTTTCTCCCGTATGTTCTCCTCTCTCTCTCTCTTAGATATTTTTCTTTCTTTGGTTTGAGTCAAAATGGGTCAACAACCTTATCTTAAGTCATATATAAGTCATATATATCAAATAAATGGATTTGTACCAAAACTTTGAGCCAAACGGAGCTTAGCGAATCAGGCGAAATTCAGTCCCAAATTAAATTGTCCAAATAGTTCCAAAAATTCCCGGTAGCACATAGGCATGTTCAATTTCGTTTTCTGAACCCATTACGGTCGTCAATTTCAGTCCCGAAGTTGTAGTTCCAACATGTATTTTTCTAATTCAAACAGAAAATTCCCAATTAATTCATATTAATGCGTAATTAATTTCCAATAATTGTGGCGTACATTTCGAGGTCATTACATTCTCCCCAACTTAGAAAGTTTGGTCCTCCAAACTTAACTTATCCCGACAAGGTCCAAATCAGAAATTTCGGTTGCACATTATTAATCCTTCTATCAAAGATGTTCACTTCAAAAGTTCTTAAACAATTAATAGCAAAGGATAGCAAAGATAATAGCAAGGGTAAATTTAGTCCATTCATTCTGCAGCCATATAGTAGGTCACAAAGCATCACAGTTATCCAGAAGTATCATCATACAAAGAAACAACTCGACAGTTCTATGCAGTTAGTCAACATGATAAGGTAATTCTTGTATCCATCCCGTAGTAGTGGAGGCGGTATCATAGCAGTCAAACAAATAAGAAACAAATCTTGAGCATAGGACTGAAATCAACCAACAAGTTCCATCGTATTCAATGCATAGGTAATAACATGGGTATAATCATTCCATAAACATGTAATAGCAAAGGTCATAGCATAGGTAAATTTGTTCTGTTATAGTCACATGTTCAATATTTCCCACCATTGCATAGGTAATAATGCTAACATCATAATAGATAATTAAAATCATACCTGTATTCACCTTTCCAGTATTCGGTGTCTTTTCTGAAACAAGAGTAAAAACCCTTCCTTGTCTCAAAGTGTTCCCCTCAGAAGTAGATGTTGCAGTTGTCTTTGGTGCCATTGTTGGGTTAACTCCACTAGCATTAGGCTTCTCATTTCTTGGATAGGCTTGGGGGCAAGTTTTGGCCACATGTCCCTTCTGTCCACACTTGAAACAAGCCCCAGTTACACGGCGGCAAATGCCCCAATGCTGCCTTCCACATTCTTTACAGGTAGGTATGCCCATACTTCCACTATTTCCTCTCTTTATATTATCACTAATACTTGAATGTAAAGTCTCATTCACGGAGCCCATTGATTCCCCAACTGTTTCCACTTTCTGTTTCTTGAATCTCTTACTTTCTGCCTCGGTCATGGCTGTTAATTTAGATGTTTTCAAAGCCACAATATTTGTTTCAGCCATCAAAGCTCTGTCAAGCACATCAACATACTTTTCTAATTTCAACACGTTCACCCGGTCAAGCACCTCAACATGTAGTCCACCCTCAAATTTTCTTGCCTTCTTGTATTCTGTATCAACCATATGGGGAGCATATCGAGCTAATTCGGTAAATTTGGTTTCATACTCTGCGACTGACATAGTACCTTGCTTTAGCTGTTCGAATTCAGATATTTTCCTGTCTCGCATGCATTGAGGGAAATATTTTTCATAAAACATCTCTTTGAATCGGTTCCATGTTAAGTCTCTATTCTCACCTCGTACAAGCATCCACCATCTTCGGGCTTCTTCTGTCAAAGTAAATGTTGCTAACAGAACTTTGTATACATCAGTACACGGAAAGACTTCAAAAATCTTTTCTGTTTCAAGTATCCATGCCTCTGCTTTTAATGGTTCAATTCCTCCTGCGAACTCTGGTGGTTTCAGTTTCTTGTATTTCTGTGTAAAAGTAATTAGATCATCGTTATTGATCGGTTCCACTTGAACAGGTGGTGGAGGAGGAGGTGGAAATGGCTGTCTCTGTTGTTGTTGGCCTTGCTCTAGTTGTTGTCTAACCAACCCAGTCAAAGCTTCTACCATTCTCTCTAACCGATCCATTCTAGCATTAGAAGATTCAGTCTCATCTACATTCTGTACATTGGGGTTCTCCATTGATCTATACCCATAGCAAATAGTACATTTCATTTTCCATATACTGTTTCCTTTACCGTCTCATCATCATTCAGTTCTTGTTTCTCTTATGCAGAAACACACACACACACATGCACATATGCTCATGCCATGCTCTATCTCTTTTCTAATGCACCCTACAGCTCTTATGGACACGTGTGTGGGTAAATTAACTCGTGCGCTCTGATACCATTCTGTCACGACCCAAACCTGCCCCGAAAAGTTTGGCATCGTAACCGGCCAGTAATCCCAGATTACCACAGGCCTTACTATACAAAACATAATTAAACGGGGCTCGCGGAAGCAAAACAAATACGATAGTCCAAAGAGCTGTGCATAAATATGAACATAAGTTTACATGCCAAAAATGTATTAATTTACCCACTATCATTACATAACATGTAATCAAAAATCATATACATCGCATAGGCACTTGCCACTGATACAACTAAAACAAAACTCATACGGCCTTCTAGGCCTAGCCCCAGCTCGGAGGCACTCAAAAAAAACACTGGTGGCTTCAAAACGGTGGCTCGATGCAAAACTCAGCCTAGGCTTGACTCCCAGCAAGCTCACCTATAAATACATATATACAAACAATGAGCTAAAGCTCAGCAAATAACATTAAAGTAAAGGGGTGGTGAACGAATTCCTCATAACATATATCCGTAAATAAAATCATTCATAATCATAATGATCTCATATCAGAACATACATAATGGCATACTCCATAGAACATAACATATACTGTCTTCCGACTAGAGTAACCGGTCCCGGACACCGATTAAACAAACTGTCACAATGAAGTGACTAACGAGATCTCGTAAACTGGTCCACTTAGGACTATCTATGGATGCCATACTAGATTCGCAAATCAGGATATTCGTTCACAGAATCAAATTCACATTTTGAAAACATAACTTAACGTATCACATTTGAAACATACTCTATAGGAACATAACTTTACAGAAATGTTACTTACAGTGGGTTTCCGAAACCGGTTGTACGGTCTTCGTGATTTGACCTGTAAACATCAACATTTGCGGCATAATTCTTCAATACACATAGCCATTACGACAAGTTCATGTCATTCTATTCTTATTCTACCTTAATACATGTCATCATTAAATCACATAGTGCATACATTCTATTCTTTCTTTATTTTAAATCATGCCATACTAGTTTTCCTCTACATAATTCATCTCATAAAATCAAGTACTTCATGCCATGTTATTCTTTCTTAATTTTATCCCATGATTTTATTCCATTCCCTCTACTCTATTACATATAAATGAGATGCTAAATAATATAAATGAGATGCAGAAATTAAATAATTGTAGGCTTCCTTTGCAAAATCAATTTCCAATTTTATGAAAACAAAACCCAACATTTGAAGGCCACTATCAATTTATAAAACTAAGGCCAAAACATTTGAAAACAACTTAATTAAACATGATAACTTATAATCAAAGCCCAATTGCATCATAAACAAGTTCTCTTTCTTGAGCAAAATCAACCTCAAAATTAACAAATCCAAGCCCAAAAACCATAGAAAAACAACTTGAATTCCAACTCTAGTTTTACATAAAACCATAACTTCCAAATATAATTCACATCTTTCATGTATAAAAGATCAAGCTTTTATTTAAGTTAGAAAACTATAATTTTAAACATGAATTTCTTGAATCATGCACATAACCTCAAATAATTCAAATCCATGAAGTTTCTTCTTCCAAGATGAAAATTATGCAAAGAAAACATGATTTAAGCATAATTCACATGATAGAATGCCATGTATACCCAAAAATACATCTTTGATTAAAATCCACCACAACCTCTCAATTATCCATAATTTCCTTTCATTCCATTTACATACCATGAACACATGGAGAAATCAACCTTATATCAAGAACATAGAAGAGAAAGTCTTACCTTAAACTCTTAATTTGTAGAAGATTAGCTTGATTTTCCCTTTTCCTCCATTTCTTCTTCTCTTTCTCCCGTATGTTCTCCTCTCTCTCTCTCTTAGATATTTTTCTTTCTTTGGTTTGAGTCAAAATGGGTCAACAACCTTATCTTAAGTCATATATAAGTCATATATATCAAATAAATGGATTTGTACCAAAACTTTGAGCCAAACGGAGCTTAGCGAATCAGGCGAAATTCAGTCCCAAATTAAATTGTCCAAATAGTTCCAAAAATTCCCGGTAGCACATAGGCATGTTCAATTTCGTTTTCTGAACCCATTACGGTCGTCAATTTCAGTCCCGAAGTTGTAGTTCCAACATGTATTTTTCTAATTCAAACAGAAAATTCCCAATTAATTCATATTAATGCGTAATTAATTTCCAATAATTGTGGCGTACATTTCGAGGTCATTACAGATTGGGCTAATAGCAGCTAGAGCGCGTCCCCGAGAGCCAACCCTAAACAGTTAACAAGTAGAACACACACTAAGTTTCATAGTCGGGAAGGATGATAATTAAATCCCTAAATTTCCTCGGTGTGGTTCTATGTCTAAATCCTCAATGAGATGCCTTAAACTAGGCCTAAGAATGCCTAGGATGGGATGAGGATGCAAAAACACACTTGGAAGGCATTTTTCAAAAGTTGCTGAAAACAGGGGGCTCGCTCGAGCGAGCCTTCCTTCGCTCGAGCGAGGTTGCAAAATCAAAGGCTTCGCTCGAGCGAGGAATCCTTCGCTCGAGCGGTCTGCAGAAACAGTAAAAGTACTGGATGCTCGATTTTTACGCTCGAGCCACCAATCCTTCGCTCGAGCGTGGCTCAGAGGAAACCTTGGTCGCTCGAGCGAGGAATCCTTCGCTCGAGCGAAGAAGCCAAATCTGGAATTTCCAGATTTGCCTTCCAAGCTCAAACCAAGCATTCCCAACTCCATACTCGACCTCTTGGGCCCAAATTCTGGAAAATACATCCTAAAACAATGTATAACAAGTTTCAAAAGCCAATTTATGAATTCAAGCCCCAAAGGTGAGTCAATTAAATACAAATTCAAACCCATTTTCAAGAACAATATGTAAACATGCAATGCATGAGTTTTAAACCAAATTCAAGCTTCAATCCTTGCTCTAAAGAGCTCAATAGTTGGAAAACATGGACATGCATGTACAATCTACCATGAATTCAACTTCAAAATGCACCAATTCAAGCATGCATGCAACAATGGAGTTCCAATTCAACATATATGAGCAAATTCATGACTTAACTCCTCTATAACCATGATACATGCAAGATGGAACTCAATGACAACAAGAAGAAGATGATTTTTCTTACCTAAGTCGCAATTACAAGGTTTAGGAGCTCAAAAATACATCAATCTTCAATTTCCCCTAAGTTCTCAAGCAATTCACAAAGTTGGAGTCAAAATCTCTCTCACTCTCTCTCTAAATTCGGTTATGGGGGAAGGAAATGGCTGATCAAAATGTATCTCTAAGTGTATAAGGCACAATAGAATTGAATAAACAAAGGTTCACTAAGGGCTGGTTTGGTAAATAAGGCCAATTCTTCAATTAATCAATATTTAATCTAATTTAATCATTCCTAATAAATTTTCAGATAAATACACCATTAAATCACAAATATTCTACTGATCATGAAACACT
Organism: Camellia granthamiana; assembly: GCA_036172215.1. NCBI lineage: Eukaryota > Viridiplantae > Streptophyta > Magnoliopsida > Ericales > Theaceae > Camellia > Camellia granthamiana. The sequence goes on along the minus strand of CM069903.1, from coordinate 28,921,001 downwards.
AAACGGTTCCTAATTCGGCCGCCGATAAGGCCTTCAATTAGCAGGTTTAACACATGAATTCAAATAGATAATCAATCAATCAAATAGATGCAGTGTGCAATTCAATATATAAACTTATTCAATTTCAGTTTCGATTTCAATCAGTCCATTCAGTACTTCAGTTCATTCAATTATCAGTCACTATCCGTTCAGTTTAACAGTAACCGGTAGCTAATTCAGTGGTTTGTCGGTAATCAGTACGAGGGTTGTTACACTAACTTGAGTGCAGCTTCGCTTGCGTTCGCCCTCTCTTCAGCGGCCAATCTGAGCTGGTCTGCATTTCTTTCCCTTTCCATCTCGGCCTCGGCCCTTGCACCTTCCATCTTCGCCCTCGCCAATTCGAACTCGGCCCGGCTCTTTTGGCCCTCAACTTCAGATTGTAAACGGCCAATTCGTTCGATGGCGTCGTGCTGGCGACAGTCTATCTCGGCTATCTTTCCAACCGTCTGCAAAACAGGAGGTTAAAACCAAAATATATGCATAAAAGGGAAAGGCAAGATCAAGATATTTAACAGAAGAGCCAATTGAGCGGCTAACACTATTGCCAAAAGATCCGACTCCAAGCGGAAAGCCGCCTTGTCAGACGACAATGAGACCGACGAAGCCATGCTCAGCGCCACGGCTAGATCTTTCATAGCCGATGTGTCATGACCCGAACCCGCCCCCAAGGGTTAAGGACATAACTGGCCAGTAATCATGGGATTACCTACGACCTCAAACCAAGCCAAACGTATTTTAACAGAGTTAATGGGGGCCAAACGGAAGCAATTTAAAACTTTGTCCATAGAGCTGTGCTTACATGGCACATCATAACAAACCATACATATGCACATTAATAACTCACATCAAAATATGTACTACACAAAGCTCTGTACATACAAGATCATATAGGTCTAAGTCTGCCGAACAAAACTATATACAGCATATTCAAAGACTTCGCCCATGTGACAAAATAAAACAGAATGACAAAAAGGCGAAGACGGGTCTTGTGCGTGAGACGCAAGGGCTGACTCTTCAAAACCTTTGTTGTTCCTTACAGACTTCACTGGGGCTGGGTTTAGACTTCTCTTGGCTCACCTACAAACACATGAATGAGCGTAAGCGATAGCCCAGTGAATAATATTAAATAAAGAAGTTATACGAATGATATGTAGAACAACATACTTCAAACGGCCTTGGGCCCAATTCATATTTCTATTTAACATATACGCGCACAATTTAAATCAAGTGGCTGTAGTTCCAAACATACTGGCCCTTGGCCCATTTATCTTTCATTTGTCAAACTGGCCTTTGGCCCATTCATTCATGTCAAACTGGCCTTTGGCCCATTCATTCGTGTCAAACTGGCCTCTGGCCCATTTATTCGTGTCAAACTGGCCTCTGGCCCATTCATTCGTGTCAGACTGGCCTCTGGCCCATTTATTCGTGTCAGACTGGCCTCTGGCCCATTCATTCATGTCAGACTGGCCTCTGGCCCATTCATTCATGTCAAATTGGCCTCTGGCCCATTTATTTATTCATATCAAACATTTGTCCACGATTCAAACTAGCAACTTATAAGCCTTATAAGGAAATAAGCAATTGGACAAATGACAGGCTTCAAAATATCGATATTACTCATAGTGATCGGCTTGTGGATTTGCCCTGGAGCTTGACCCTACACATCATATAGCACATATGGGTCACAAACAATTCAATCCGTTCTTTAATTCACATATTCCTCTTTAGGCTTCATTCTTATCTCTTTAACTCAATTGCAATGCTTAATGCATGTCTAAGAGTGCTTGCAAGTGAAAGGGAACGGAAAACGAAACACAGAATACACTTTCAAAATTTCAGAAAACAGGGTCCCCGCTCGAGCGGATCCATTAGGTTTGCAAAAGTGCTGGTTGTATCATTTTTACGCTCGAGCGTGAACTCGGACGCTCGAGCGGAAGTTCATCCTACATAGCTCTCTGCTCGAGCGTGAACTTCCCCGCTCGAGCGGACACCATGCCTGCAAGAAAATACTGGGAGCTCGAAATCCCCGCTCGAGCGGCGGTTCCCTCGCTCGAGCGGACGTCAAAGTTTCTGGGTTTTCCAGCAATGTTCTTGAGCTCAATTTCAACATTCCAACCAACATTTCTTGCATGCCATGGCTCAAATTTCAAATATATTTATGCTATCATGATACAAACACCCAATTACATCAATATGGAGCTCAATTTCATGAATCAAACACATGCATGTCCCAAATTGACACCAAACTCATTTCCATCATAACACATTTATGTGTCCAAAGCTCCTATTCTCATAAATTGTACATGCATGTGAGATATAACTCTCATTACCAACTCAAATGGTGCAAATGGTGATCACAAGCATGAACTTTACCCAAAATCTTACATGGATCATACCTTTCATGCTCAACTATACAAATTCAAAGCAATTACACACATGCATGCATCCATTGATCTCCAAATCACCAAAACCAACTTAATTTCATTTTAATTCTTGCTTTTGATTACCCAACTAGCTTGAATACACAAATCTACAAACATATACTCATGAATTCATGTTCACTTGCTTACCTAGAGGTTCAATTCTTCCAATCTATAGCAAATTCTTGAGTAATCTTCAAGATTTCCAAGCTTTTAAGATCAAACTTCAATTGTGAGCTCTCCCTCTCTCTAAACCGTCCCTCTCTCCTTTTCTTAGAGTTAAACCAGCCGGATGAATACCAAAAGGGAGAATTGGGTGTATAATGCCCTTAATAAGAAGCTTCTTTAGTCACATTATTTTAAGATTAAATGATTTGAGCACTAAGTCATTATTTTAATCAATTTAATTCGATCCGAATCAATTTCCAATTAAATCTCACCGTAGGCTCTAAAAATTATGCCAATCACAATGGCATAATCGATTTTGGGTTTCGTGGCCGATAAGGCCTTCAATTTAATTTTCAAAGCAGATAATTCAACAAATATTCCTACGGTGAACAGATAGAAATTCAAAACCACATATTTTCACATAATGGTATACAAAATCATATCAAACACATAATCATATTTATACTTAGGACCAATTAACATAAAACGGAACAGGGTTATCACACGATGCATCAGAGGAGATCGGCATATTTTTTATCTTTGGTTGAACCACAAAAAGCATAACCGTATTCGACTCCTCTAAACGCGGCCATTTGTCAATAGGGTTTTCTTCAGAGCTGGCCTTGACCTCGGCAAGACATTTCTTCGCCTTTCGTTCAGCCTCCTGATTCGTCGGCACGACCGGCTCTGATTCGACATTTCGGGTTTGAGTCTTCTTCTCCTTGATAACAGGCAGGGGGGGCTCAACATCGGCGACAGGTGGCACTTCGGATCGAATGGCCTCTGTTCTCCGTCGCGCGGCCATTCGTTCGACGTTTTTCTTTTTGGCGAGTTGTGTGAGTGACAACCCAACCATGACTTCAGGGTACGCGCCGGGAAGGTCTTCTAATCCAATAAAGACGTCATCATAAACGTCCCCTCGACCCGAGGTGGACGGAGGGTTGGCTGCATTGAGGCCTGCTTCCTCAAAGGCTACCTTTAAAGCCTCGTCTACTTCGGCCTCAGACTGGCCTGATTCTTCAGCGACTTCCGCACGCTCCAAGTCGGATCCGTCGAAACCAATTTGGCATAAGTTTTTGAAGTTGGTTAAAATAAAAGCCGTAAGAAACTCTTCACCTCTCGGAATCGGGATGTTTTCTGTTGCCGAGAACGTCGTGTACATCGGCTCGTATCGAAGAAAAATGTGGGCCGCCCTCCCTTGTTTCTGAAGGCTTGGACGGTCGAAGTATTTCAGCGTGACTTTGATCTCCGTAAGAACGGTGTCGTCGGTCGAAATCAAGACTTTTTTCAAATCGTTTCCTGCACAAACCAAACCATGAGACCGAAAAGATAAAGTCTTGTATATACAACAAAAATAAGTGCAAGGGGCTATATGACCACCTGGTTCGCCCCTCCGTCTAAGAATAGGATCTAAGCGGTTCTCGCCTTTGCCGAATTCCCAGTTACCTCGGACAACGACCATGACATTATCGACTCGCTTGCTAAAATTGGAAAGCATGGTCACTAATTGATGGTCGGTGTCCTTGGCCCTGAGGAAATAGTGCCCATGCCGGCTAGAAGACTTGGCCAAGGCATAACAATGCCGAATAGCAAGTATGCCGAGGTTAATCCTAAGGCGACGGTTTAACTCTATACTCCCCATTACAATTCTAAAAAAGTTGACATTGGGTTGGGAAGGGATTAGACCCCAATGGCGAAGAACAGCCCTAAGGAATGGGTGAAGGGGGAAACGGACTCCACCCTCTGCGATCGATAGGAGAGGGAAGACAATTATGCTTTCATCAGCCCTCTCCATATCAAGGGTGCTGTCTGTCACGAGTGACAGATGGACGTCATCAGGGATGGAAAAATGGCGTCGAAAGCCAGAAATTCGATCCGCAGAGAGGAGATCTTTCAAATGTTTTGCCATTCTCTTCAGCCTATAGGAGTATGCTAAACCAAAAACAAACCAGGAAAAAGGATTCAAAGTAAAGAGTGAGGGAACTTACAAGAGACGAAGAGGACAGTGAAGGATAAAAGGAAGTTGCAGAGGTAAGTCGAAAAGCAGTCCAACGACTTCAAGCACCTAAAAATGTGTATGTATTTGAAAAGACGTCGAAATTTTAAATCACAATAAATAGAAGTGTACGAAGGGGCGGGAAGTTGAAATGACAACCAAAAGGCGTGTGTTCTGACATTCGCTTTGAAATGAGGTGAGCCGCCGAATTTCGGCTCTAGCTTTTTGGGTTCGAAACCAAACACACCAGCTAACTGTCGTTAGTGGAGTGTTTGGGGGGCAATTATGGGGGCCGAATATTGGGACACGTAAAGGAGCCGAATAGTTGGACTGGGAGAGTCGAAATTCGTATATCGCGTTCGATCCCGTCTTATACATGTAAATCTAGAAGTATCCTATTCGGCCAAATAGCCAGTTGAGTAAAGGGCCGAATGAAGAGCGATGCGCAGCAAAAGGAGCCGAGCAAATAGTTATATGACGAATTAAAGGAGGGCCCAGTCTCGAAGCCCAAGAAAGAAAAATATATAAGTAGAAGAACATCATTCAGAGAGGGGTACGTGAGAATTAGTGTGCTTAACTTAAGATACAAGCAATCAAGAGAGTATACACTAACTTATCCGTCGGATGTGCTAATTCCGGCACCCCCGACTGGAGTATTCACCCTGTTTCAGGTTAATAGCAGAGGATCACGAGTGTCCCCCGGGATCCAGAAAGAATTTCCAAAACCACATTACCACAATAATATATATGAAAAGTTATATTAAGCTTTCATTTTTAATTAATTGAATTATAATTAACAAACTAACAAATAGCAGTAATGGTATAATATGATAGAAAGAGGATAAAAATAAAGAATACAATGATATTTAAAAGTTTTAAATTTACCTAGTTACACAAAAATCTAATGTTATAGTAAAATCTTGAATTCTCAATAAATTTTCACATTTTCTATAAAATAAAATGACAATAAAATATAAAAATTTTGATACTCATTTTTTTTACTTCAATGTTATAGTCTTCATTGAAGAAAATAAAATCCAATCAAAATCATTGGCACAGAACGGATATAGATATTTCGATTGCAACCATAATCACCAATAATTCTTTTCCACCATGCAAACCCTTAAACAAACACATAAATCTCACTAAAACCGAAACCAACAGTAGAGAAAGAGAATCACACAGGGAAAAAAATAAAATTAAAAAACAAATAAATTTATGGAATGGTAGGATATTACCCCCAACAACTTAGACCTCGCCCTGCCTAATCCGTCAGCTCCTCCGCCAATGCCCGCAAAATTTAGGAGTTGGGATGACTAATCAGATTATTATTTAAATAAGACTTGAAAATTGATTAATTTGTCTCATTGATTGATTTAAAATTTCGATAGATATACATCAGAGAAATAAATAATTATATTACTAAATCATAATTCAAATTTAAATATTGTCATATTTTCTTTGAGATCCATATATAAATTCTTAATTTTTTTTAAATTTTTGTGTGGTTTCTATTGGTTTTTTTAAAAAATTTATTTAAGATAGAATTGTGGATTTCTATTTTTTTAATTTAATTTATCTATGGTTTCTATTTGTTTTTAATTATTATTATTTAGATAAGTTATGATGTGAGTTAGATATGTGATAAATATGTAAGTTTTGTTAATTTAAAGTATGATGATAGGAGATATTTTCAAATTAGATTTGTTCAGGTAAATTTTAAAGATTTTTAAAATTTAAAATTGGATATTGAGATCTAAAAAAAAGATTTTAACTGAATAAATAAAAATCAAATTTATTAATTTTATTTGTTTGTACATTTGATTTTTTTTTTTGGTTATGTTATAATATAATATATAAGATATAGATAGATATTTACAATTTTCATGAAAAATATTAGAAGGATGGCAAGTTTTAATATATTTTTGGGCAAATTACAAACACCCCTCTCGAGGTTTGGTGAAAATATAGATTCCTTCCTAAGGTTTGAGAAATTACATCCCGCCCCTTGAGGTTTATATTTCCATAACAAATTGTCCCCTGAGGTTTTTATTTTCATACAGATTTCCCCCTAATTTGTTATGCAAATTTGACCTTCAGGGGGCAATTTGTAATTTTTCAAACCTCAGGGGGCAATCTGTATTTTCACCAAACCTCGAGGGGGTGTTTGTAATTTGCCCTATATTTTTTAAAAAAATTGGTGAGAGAGAGATTAGGATGGAGAGATTTTGAAATATTTTTGTTAACTTTCCATTTAAAATTCATAAATTAACGGATAATTATTATTTCTAAAATAATTAAATAAATAAATCAGTCGATAGTTTTTTTTTAATCTATTTTATAAATTGAAAAATCAATAATTTTATAAAATTGATTAATTTGTCCCATTAAGTGATTTAAAATTTTGATAAATATATACCAAAAAAATAGATAATTATATTACTAAATCATAATTCAAATTCAAATATTGTTATATCTTTTTAAGATCCATATCTAAATTCTTATCTTCTTTGTTTTTGTGTGGTTTCTATTTTTTTTTTTCAATTTATTTTAGATGGAGTTGTGGATTTCTATTTTTTTTAAATTTAATTTATTTGTGGTTTCTATTTGTTTTTAATTATTATTATTTAAGTAAGTTATGATGCAAGTTAAATATGTGATAGGTATGTGAGTTTTATTGATTTAGAGTATGACAGTGAGAGATATTTTTAAATCAGATTTGTTTAAATAGACTTTATAGATTTTTAAATTTTAAAATTTAAAATTGTTTATTGAGAGGCAAAAGAAATATTTTAACTAAATAAATAAAAATTAAATTTATTAATTTTATCTGTGTGTATATCTGATTTTTTTTTTTTATGTTATAATATAATATATAAGATATAGATAGATATCCACAACTTTCATGAAAAATATTATATGATTTTTTGGACGAGAGAAAATAAATGCAAGTTTTAATATTTTTTTTAAATGGGTAAGAGAGATTATGATGGAGGGATTATGAAATATTTTTGTTATCTTCCAGTTTTTCTTATATAATATAGATATAGATAGATAAAGATATAAATATTTATATTTGTTTTAGATATTTTTTTAATATACAAATTATTATTTTTAGATTTTTTATAAAAATAATTTAACAATCCCATAGTGTATGGTAGAAGTTGAAAAGGGTGTAGTAATAGGTATGTGAGAAGTCACAAATGCTTGTGGGTTAAGAGAAGTCAATAAATATAGTCTTTTTTTTTTTAAATAAAAAAATTAGAAAATTAAGATTGGGATGTTGGAACTCCCACAAGACTTGTGGGTTAAAAACTCCATTTTCTTTATATAATACTAGTATATCACCCGTGTTATGCACGGATTGTGCTTACAATTATCTATATATGTGAATTGTGATTTTTAAATGTTTTTTTTTTTTAAATATCTTCTTTTTGTCCCTTTTTATATTATATTAAAGTTTAATATTTTGATAATAATCATATGTGTTGGACTTTTCAAAAAAAAAATTTATGCTTATTCTTAATGCATTAAAGTATTATTATGAGGGACAATAATCATATATGTTGGGACTTTTTAAGGAATTCATATGTGTTGGATTTCAAAGAATTTTTTTTATACTTGTTTTTAATGCATTAAAGTGTTATTATGATGGTAAGACTTGAGAGTTGGGAGAAGTTAATAAATGCTAAATTTTTTTTTTTTAAAATCAAAAAATCAAGAAATTTAGATTGGGAGATTGGAGCTCGCACAAGACTTGGGGTTAAAAACCCCATTTTGCTTAATATATAGTATAGACTAGCATATCACCCGTGCTATGCACGGATTGTGTTTACAATTATCTATATATGTGAATTGTGATTTTTAAATGTTTTCTTCTTTTTTTTTAAATGTCTTCTTTTAATGCATTAAAGTATTATTATGAGAGATAATAATCATATGTGTTGGGACTTTTCAAGAAATTCATATGTGTTGGATTTCAAAGAATTTTTTTTATACTTGTTATTAATGCATTAAAGTGTTATTATGAGGGTAAGTTTTGAGAGTTGGGAGAAGTTAATAAATGCTAAGATTTTTTTTTTTAAATTAAAAAATCAGGAAATTTAGATGGGGAGATTGGAGCTCCCACAAGATTTGGGGTTAAAAACTTCATTTTGGTTAATATATAGTAAGTATAGATATAGATAGATTAATAAATTTAAAATAATTGTATATTATTTTTTAATAAAATAACATGTACTTATTTTGAAATTCTGTTGATCCATGCCCCTGTGACACTCCCGAACACTTGCTTAATAGCAATTAATGCCAAAAAATCATATTTAATAAATTTTGAATTAAGCACTAATGACAAAGATTTTTTCAGGGTTGGTTTGGGAAGTGGATTGGTTTTTTGACTTTTAAATTTTTTTGACTATTTTAACCTGGGTTAAAAAGCTTGGTTTGGGAAGGACTTTTTAATTTTTTGACTTTTTTAATTTTTTTTGTGAGAGAAGAGTGTAATGATTATAGGTTGACTGTGATGTTTTGTTTGTTGTGGCTAAAATAGCCTATTTTGTCTTTTATGACTATTTTAGCCATAAATCTTCTTCCCAAATCAAAATGAATGTTAATGTATCGTGGCATATTTTATATTATTTTTCATTTTGTGCTTTTTGTTCTTGAAAATAGAAAAGAACGATAATGAATACCCTAAAAATATTTGTTTAGTCGATTATTTTTAAAATTTATTTTTGAGAATGTTTCAAAAAATATTCCTTTTTTAAGAAACACTTTTAATTTATTTACTGAATTTTTTTTATTTTTTATTTTTGTCTGTTTGATTATGAATTAAATTGTTGTTGATATTACATATTTTGCTATTCCGAAAATGTCCATGACAGTTTACAAATTACTTTTGTGAAAAAACTATTCATCTTTTTCAACTCATTCAGACTCTACAAATTTTAACTATTATCTTTTTCATTTTTGAACTATATGCATTTGAATATGTGCACCCAAGACTAGTATATATATAGATACCAAAAAAAAAAAAAAAAAGGACTAATAATTAGATATTGTTGGCACCATAAATCTGTAATTATTATTATTATTATTTATTATTTATATAATTGCAAGATATGTGGCATCCTCCTACTCATTTGGAAGTTATGAGAAGTTATGAAATGTGAAAAGATGATAGAGAATAAAGTGGAGAACACGGAGCATGAAGTGGAGGTTGAAGAAAGTTATGAAAGATCATGTAGCATGAAATGAAGAAGGTGGAAGAATAGGTTGTTTTAGGTATTTTTTTTTCTACAAATGTTTGTCTATAAATAGCTATTTATGGCTACATTGTAAAAAGATAGAGAACTTAAATAAAAAACAATTGATTTTTATTTTTCTTGTCATTTATATTTCTTACATTTCATTTTACACACTTTTTTTTCGAATCATTTATTTTCAGCACTTCATTTTCGAAGCATTTTATGCATTTCCTTTTCAAAGCATAGGAGTAGAGATAAATAATTATTACTTTGATTGTTCACTCAATCACCTCGATTGTTCACTCAATCATCTTTCTCAGTCTTCCTCCTTCTTTTAATTTTTCTTTTCTTTAACACTTGACAATTTTGAAGTCCTCTTCATTGAGGTAAAAGAACCGTCAACGCAATCGCTTGATAATTGATTTGAATTTAATCCGTAAGGATTTTTCAATCCTTGCTAGTACGGTCGCATTTATGATATTTTCCTTGGTATGAAAAATAAGCCAACAATTTTTGGTACGCCTAGTGGGACGTCAAGTGTAATAAATGAAAAATGAATTAGATTTGTCCATTTCAAATAGCCTAGATGAAATCTATTGGCGTAAACAAAAAAATTTGGATCTTCAAGAAGTGATCTATTTTCTTGATGAAATAAACTTTCATCCCTTACAATATTATCTGAGAGAAGAAAAAAGATACCGTTTAATTGGAGAAATTCATCAACTTGATATGAAAATTCGCTAATGGAATGATGAGTTATCAACTCTCACTACCAAATCTTTAACTGAGGCTTTAATGGCCGGAATTGATGAATGTTTTCAAAATTTTTCCATGGTTAGAAATAGCAAAAGCAAAGAGTTGATTTCATTAATGGCTCGGGGGGTTCAAGAGCCCATTTTTAAAGAGCCAAATTATGAAATTAACACAACGAAAGAGCATGTTCTTGAGCCAAATTTGGCTAAGAATGATATTCCATGCATGGTTTGGGGGGTCCAAAAACCAATTTTTACAGAGTCAAGTCATGAAAATAACATATCTATGGGTGATTTTTATAAGCCATTAATGGTTAACATGGAAAAACAACCCACTTTACCAAATAATTTTGAAAATCAATTCGGCGAAAATCATGTTTTTAAAACAAATATGGTCAAGAATAATGAACAAACAACTGTTCATGAATTCAAAATTTTTGACATTTTTCAAGGTATCAAAAAGTATGAATTTTCATGATCACACTATACTATGACTTTTATTGTTCGAAATCCATTTTGAATTTGTGGATCACATCAAACATTGACTTTGATGGAATGGCTAACAAATAATATTTCGTTATTACAATATATTGGGCCAAAAATATGATTATTAGTTGATCCATAAAACCATCATCATTTGATTTTGTGGTTACCTTCGAAATATGTTCCAAGACATTTCGAAGCATGTTATTCATTGAAATATCATTTTATAGCCATTAATGGCTAGTTAAAATGCCAAACTAATTTCATAGTAATCCAACTCTTTGGATTTGGTTCGAAGAGATGTCGTGAACACTTTCGAATGACGACTTTGATCCTTTAGTAACATATGTGACTTTCGAAGAGTGGTTTTGTCATCAATAAATACCTTTGAAATGTAATATGGGATGAAAAAACTTTCGAAATGTCTACCTTTCTTCAAATATATGTAAAATGACAATTAATTAATTGTCGAATAATGCCTATTTTTGGCATGATAATTAGTGGCTTTATTGATAACCATTTTTATAGCCATTTATTACATGAAAATGTAACTAGTATTCTACAAAAGTTGGTTCGAAGAACAACGATTTTAGTGTCTGCAGATAATTAATAATCGGTTCGAAGCACAAAATTAATATTTTCATTAATTATGTGTGAATCAGAACATACAAAATTTAAATAACCACAATGTTGGCCAAAAATTGCTTCGAAGGCCCTTTTGCCATAATTTTGTAAGTTTCGAAGCACTCCATCTTGTATTAACAGCTTCGAATAAATAATAGTGGTGGTTGTGAACTTTCAAAACTTTGCTGAGTATTTTCAAGAATGTAATTCGTCCTTTGTCGGCACTTTTGACATTTGAAGAATGATTTTGATCCTCTATACCACCTTCGAAGCTTGTTACTAGTCCATAATAGCTAGCATGTGTAACAACTTGTTAAAGTGAATCATGTTTGAATATTGGCTTTGCCTTGAAAATATGAGGTTCTGAATGATTCTAAGTGCAAGCAACATCAACCTACTTCAAAAGGTTCCAAATTTTCGAAGTGTTTGAAGTACAAGTAAAATAAAATTGTTTAATTTCCTTCAACGGATTGATACCGATTTGAAGTACATATATAATATTCCTTGGAGACATATATATATATATATAATTCGAGACATCTAGTCATAATTTTATACTCATTCGAAGCACTTTGTTGGTGCTATTATATCATTCAAAGCATTTTATTGATATTATTCGAAGTACTTTATTGCTTAGATTAGTCATATGCTTGGTTCGGCTCTTCAAAAATTCAAGTAAACATTATTTTTAAGGGCCGCGAGGGATAATGTTGGCACCATAAATCTGTAATTTTTATTATTATTTATTATTTATATAATTGCAGGACATGTGACATCTTCCTACTCATTTGGAGGTTATGAAAAGTTATGAAATGTGAAAAGATGATGGAGAATAAAGTGGAGAACATGGAGCATGAAGTGGAGATTGAAGGAAATTACGGAAGATCATGTAGTATGAAATGGAGGAGGTGAAAGAGTGGGTAATTTTAGGTAGTTTTTTTTCCACAAATATTTGCCTATAAATAGCTATTTATGGCTACATTGTAAAATAATCCAGAACTTAAATCAAAGACAATTGATTTCTATTTTTCTTGTCATTTAAATTTCTCACATTTTATTTTACACACTTCATTTTCGAAACATTTATTTTCAGCACTTCATTTTCGAAGCATTTTATGCACTTCCTTTTCAAAGCATAGGAGTAGAAGTAAGTAATTGTTACTTTGATTGTTCACTCAATCATCTTTCTCGGTCTCCCTCATTATTTTAATTTTTCTTTTCTTTAACACTTGGTAATTTTGAAATCTTCTTTATTGAGGCAAAAGCACCGTCAACGTAATCGCTTAATAATTGGTTTGAATTTAATCTATAAAAAATTTTCAATCACTATTGACACACTCATATTTATGATTTTTTTTTCGTAAGAAAAATAAACCAACAAATATATAATTGTGATTGACGTTGTGCTCCACAAAAGATTTAGCAAAAGATTCAACCGCGATTGGTAGCTCGAAAACTCGTGGCTCGAGTTTGGCTCGACACCAAAACGACGTCGTTTTGGTGTCATTTTTTTTTTTTTTTTTTTTTTTTCATGTTTTTGTTGCAGATCGGGAAGAATTGCAGATCGGGAAGAAGAAGAAGAAGGGTGGAGAAGAAGAAGGGAGGAGGAGGAGGAGGGGAGGAGGAGGAACTGGAGGGGGCAAAATGGAAGGAGGCTGGAGGCGAGGCTGGGCGGAGGCGGAGGCGGAGGCGGAGGCGGAGGGGGCTGCGATGCGACGGACCTGCGAAGGCGACCTGGGGGCTGCGATGCGACGGACCTGCGACGGCGACGGACCTGCGAAGGCGACCTGCTGCCTGCGACGACGAGGAGTTGCCTGCGACGACCGGCGCTGGGCCGATCTCCTCCTTCTTCCTCTCTTCTCTCCCTCTTTCTCCTCCTCTCTTCTCTCCCTCTTTCGAGCCAAACTCGAGCCCTAAATTCGAGCTACGAGGAATTTCTCCAAAAGATTTATCAACATGATCGGTATACTATAATAAGACGGTCAGTTGTCCTCTTATCAAAAGCACATAATCCACACCAGACAAAACCCCAAAGAAACCTATGATTTTGTCCCAACTCATATGTTCACCACCGGCCTTGGCCCAACCCTTTCGATTATTTTAATGTGGTAACAATATTTGATTTTGTATGTTTAATTATATATATATATGTTTTTTAAATATTGACTATAAAAGTTTATTTTAAAGAAAAAAAAGGTAAACAAAATAGGATTTGACTAATTGATATAAGAACATTTTATGTATATCTGTAGATCTTCCGAATCCATTTTTCTACAACTATTTGTTATAGTAAAAGGCTTTTTTAATGGGATATGTTATTGTCCAGTTTAACACGTGTCATGCAAGTCTCTTTTGGTGCGTTTGTTTGAAGAATTAAGGTGTGGGAGTGAGATTGAATTATTAGTCTCACCGGACTAATAACTTATCGTTTGTTTAAAAAATTTTGCTCCAGACTAATAATTCTCGGGTTATTAGTTCCACAAATATGAGACTATCTTATCCCATGGGGGGTCGGATAGAAACCATGAGATAACTCATCCCATAGGATTAGACAATGAAATTATATTTTTGCCCTCTAGTATTTAATTATGTGTTATATTTAGTAAAATTTTAAAAAATTTAAATGTCTCAATCTGAAAATAAATTAATTTTATTTAATTTTTATTTTTGTTTTATTTATTTAATTTTTTAAAATATTTTTTTATAGATATTTTATTTATGTTTAATTTTAAAATTTTGTTTATATTTTATTTAATTTCATTATTTAAATTTTAATAGATATTTTATTTTATTTCATTATTTAATTATTATTATTATTTAAAATAAATTTATTTAAAATTTTAATTAAAAAAATAACATATATTTTTATTTATATTTAATTATTTAATTGTTCAAAAAATAAAATAAAATAAATTTTTATTTAATCTAGTTAAAAATAATTAAAATATTAAAGCTATGTTTAATATTGTTATTACTTAGTAAATAATTGAAAATGATAAAATAGTCATTTGAGCATTTATCCTTCTCCATAATATCCCAAACAAATATTGGATAACTAAAAATAGTCCAATCCAGACATCTAATCTCATGACTAAACAAACATAAGATACAAATTTAGTCTAGCCAAATAGTCCCGAGACAATGTATCTCAAAACTAATAGTCCGATAAATTACAATCCCCTCTTATCTAATCCGTTCAAACAAAGACTTTGAAAAAAGAGTTCTGATGCATTTTCACATCCTTTAAAGACTCCAAGAAATGAACAAATTCATTTTCTTAGAACACATCTAAGATGCGTTACTAAAAAAAAATATCGATAATCTCACCGTCAATTGCTTCATTTATGAATTACATAAAAATAGAAAAACATGTCCTATAAAGAATAATATTTTATTAATAAAGTAATCATATTTATTTTGAAAAGTATGCTCTTCAAACGTTTGAATTTACTTAAATCACATCTAATCTAAATAAATAACGACAGGACGGCTAGCAATAACACAAATTCCACATCTGATCAATATAATCAACTCGTCGGCCACTTTTGCTTTTTGGATGCTGCTCGGCTCCCGTCGAAGATTTTAACGGTGCTATTCAGTTTGTGGGGATCTATTATAGGTTTCATTTTGATAATTTGAATAATTTAATGTATAAATTCGTTGAGTATTATATAGTTGTAAAAAATTACGTTGATTGGATATTATTAGCTATCTCATTGAATTAGTTTTGTATAAAAAAAATAGACAGTGAACAAATTAATAGTTGATAAAAAACTAATTCAATAAGATAGTTATCGATATTCGATCAACGTGATTTTTTACAAATATATAGTACTCAGCGAGTTTTACGCATTAAATAATTCAGATTATTAAAATGAAATCTGTGTAATTTTTATAGACGAAACAATATCGTCTAATCTGATTTCAGACCGAAGGCAAAGTGGTCCGTTGTTTTTTTTAATAAACCTTAGGTCTCATTTGGCAAGTGATTGTTTTAGTCTAAAAGTTAAAAAGTTATTAAAAACACTAAAAAGTCAACAACTAATACCAAAAAGTCAAAGATTCATTTTTCTCTCTACTTTTTACACATCCTTTCATAATAAATTAAAAAATTATCCCAAACATATCAATTTTTTTTACCTCATATTTTAATCAAAAAATTAAAAAATTACTAAAATAACCCTTTTCAAATAACGCTTTATCAAAGTATCGCTTCCCTCGGCAATTTGCCTTAAAAAATTGGATGGAATACGACACCTGGGAGGGATACAAGAACAACCACAGAAAACATAAATACCTAATCAAACATATTTTTATTCCCAAGTGAATGCTGAGCTAACTAACGAAGAGTGGGGCGACAAGAGAGTGCCACATGGCCTTAGAATCCCCATCATTGGTTTGGTGCACAAACCTTCTTCTCCATGGATTGGTTCCTAATCCTCCTCCTCCATCACCACTCACTCACTCTCTCTCTCTCTCGTCTTTTTCTTCTCCATTGTGAAAAGAAAACCCAATACAAAAGATCAAAGAAATCCCATTATTCTTTCCTAATTTTTGCCAACTCTCTTAATACTTGCACACAGCAATGACTTCAACTGTGTTCTACACTTCACTAAACCCATCAACAACGCTTTTCTCAAGAACCCACTTCCCAATTCCTATCTCTAGAGATTTCTCGCTTGAATTATTACACCCTGTGAACTCTAATTACGGTTTCAGAACCAAAGAGAATGGGCAGATGAAGAGGATGACAAAGCCCAGAGTCAGTGTGTCGGAAGCCCCGCCGGAACGAAGCAGCGCCGCCGACGTTGATGGGAACTCGAAGAAGCTGAGGGTTCTGGTGGCCGGGGGTGGGATTGGTGGGTTGGTTCTCGCGTTGGCGGCGAAGAGGAAGGGCTTTGATGTGATGGTGTTTGAGAAGGATTTGAGTGCAATTAGAGGGGAGGGGCAGTACAGGGGTCCAATTCAGATACAGAGTAACGCCTTGGCTGCTTTGGAAGCCATTGATTTGGAGGTTGCTGACGAGGTTATGAAGACTGGCTGCATAACTGGTGATCGGATTAATGGATTGGTTGATGGTATTTCTGGTAATTGGTATGTTGTTTAACCCCCTTTTTTATTTTTATTTATTTATTTTTTTATAATTGGGTGTCCTTGTCAGCTTGCATGCACCATGACTTCGATTTGCATAGCTTATAGTTTTCATTGAATATTTGTGATCCCTTCTATGTGATCATGTCAATAGAATTTTGAGAAGTATTGGCAGTGTTGAACTTTTGGAACTATGACAAGAAATTTATAATTTCAAACTAATTTTCATTGATATGGAAATGGATGCTGCTGTTGGATATCATCACCCCATGTGATGGTAATCTTTTTCCATGTGCTCCATGTGAAGCCAACGCATGAAGAATGAGCTGCAGCATGTGGAGAAGGAGCTGGCCATGTGCAGGCCAGCCAGCTCTCTACCATTCCCAGTGTATAAATAGAGGAAGAGAGAGCAGAGTTTATTTGAGAGAGAGAGATAGAGCAAGCCAAAGAGAGTGAGAGATGTGAGGCGGAGAGACCGTCTCTCTCGGTGTGAGCAAGGGAGACGGGTGAGTGGGTGAGAGAGGAGAGTGTGAGCTTCTCCTCTATTGTAATCTTTCTGTAATATCTCCATTGTTATAGTGATAACCGGCTACTCTCCCGTGGACGTAGGCATTGAGGCCGAACCACGTTAAATATGGTGTCTCCTTAAATGTGGGTGTGTTTTTCTGCTTGCTATAATTTCTATAAGGTCTTGGGCGGGATCCCAGATCCCAACAATTGGTATCAGAGCCTCGTCGGCGGCGTTTCGGAACAAAAATAGAGTGTTTTTCGAAACTGCCCAGAAATCAAGTTGCTCGAAATCAGGTTTTGAGCATACCAAGAGTAAAGTCTCGACGAGAGGAGTCCAAAAATGTAAAGCAGACCACCAGAGGAGGTTGGACTCGCTCTCACGCGCCTCTTGAAGATGGCGCGTGGGTCCCAGTCTCACCACACGCCGCCAGCAGGGAACGGCGCGTCGGCATAGTCGCATACACGCGCCCCCACGCGCGGCCCAAGGAAGAAGGCGACTGCGGGCAGTGCGTGTCCTCCACGCGCAAGCCACGTCGTCGAGCCACGTCAGCACACGTGGCAACACGTCGGCAAGGAGTGCCACGTGTCTGTCCACGTCATCAACTACAGTCAGGCCACGTGGCAGCCAGGTCATCGACACGTGGCAGACCAGGTCATCGCCGGGTCATCGCGTTGTGCCACGTCATCTGACACGTCAGCACTCGGAGAAGAGATCCAGTGCGACGCGGCTAAGGTGTAGCCGCAGGAGGAAGGATCCAGTGCTCCACGGCTAAGGTGCAGCCGCAGATCTGAGGCGTACAAAATGTTTTGGCTAGATCTAAGCCATTCGGAGTCCGTTTTTGGCGATCTAATAGTGCTTTCCAACTATTTGGAGTATTCTAGACACATCTGTACGGTCAGATTTTGGAATCGGAGTTTCTGTAAAAAGAAGACAGATTAAAGTGGCAGACGGCATCAGGTACAACGGACGGAATATACTGTTGGTACACAGAATATTCCCTGAACTTCTGAAAATTGCAATTTGGCCCAGAATTTTCAGAAAATTGTGGTATGGCCCAACTTTTAGGGATATTTTTCAATGAGGTCCCCGGAAGTGCAGCGAAGGTTGGTCCTAGCTAAACGGATCGTTCCAGACGCAACTGCGAGGTCAGAATAGTGAAATTCTGAACGGTTTGGAAAGATTGTCAAAACATGGGAGTTTGTCATCTTCAATACTCGAAGGAAGGTTGCCGGATATTGTAGAACGCTGCGGATTCACTGAAGAGGTTAGAATGGGCAGATTCTGACCAGATTAGACAACCAGACACAAATCGAGATAGATCATTGAAGACCAAAGGAGATCAGGCTTGATCAAATGGCAAATCAAGGGAGATCAGGATTGGTCAAGGGCGATCAGAAGAATTGCACATGATTATCTCAAGATCAACAATGTCTAGGAAAGTTCTGTCAAAAAGACACTGTCTAAGGAGACTGGTTCTTAAGTGGGACCGGTTGTGAACCCACCAGTCTTTCCTGGGAACTTTCCTGGTTGTTGATGTCATCGGAGGATCTAGTTCAATCAGATGAGAAGACCATTCATCGACGGATAGATGATTTGGCAACGAGTGCAGGCTCAGGGAAATATTGTGGCCGTTGGAGCTACTGTATACGAGTAGGTACTGATGGTATGTGGATGTGTAGAACAATAGTTGTAGAGGAGTATACTAAGCGCAGAAGCACAAATGCAGACGTGCAGCAGTGCAAGGGTACGCTAGAGTGTCGTACAGAGGCGCGAGAAGAGTGTGTAGCAATGGGTTGTTGAAAGTTCATAGGAACTTCCAGACAGAGAAATTAAGACAGATAAGACGCAAGAGTGCGCGCCAAGGAGTGGCAAGTTTTTTTTTTCTCTATGGTGGTTTCTTTAGTTCCATGGCGGCGGAAGATAGAGTTGATGTCTTAGTTGCACGAAGCGGGAGCGGGGGCAGGAGCGGGAGCGGGAGCGGGAGCGGGGGAACGTGGCCACTTAGAGGAGTCGTAAATTAGGAGCGCTTATGTATTATTTTTATTAATTATATTTTATTTATTATAATGAATAATAAATTATGTTAAAATAAATAATAAATAAAAATTAGATGTTTTATTTATAAATTTTTGAAGATTTTTTTATTATATATGATTTAAATAGATTTCTTTTAAATAATTAGATAATTTATTATATGTTAAAAAGTTAAGAAATAATTGTTAAAAAAATAAATAATAAATAAAAATTATATTATATATAATAAAATAAATAATTTTTTATTTTACAAATAAAAATTATATTGTTTATGATAAATTATAAATCTTATTAGATTTTTTTTTATTATATTTGATTTAATTAGATTTATTATATTATTATATAACAAATTATATTATTTATTATATTTATTATCTATTATATTATTATATAACAAATTATTAATATATTTATTATATCTATTATATTATTATATTATTTATTATATTTATTATCTATTAGATGATAAGCAACACAGATCGAAATAAGCAACACAGATCGAAGAGAGAGAGAGAGAGAGAGAGAGAGAGAAGAAGAAGAAGAAGCAGGAGGCGAGCTGCTCGAAGGCGAGATCGATCGCGATGGCGATGTGGAGAAGGCGATGGCGAAGGCGATGTGGAGAAGATCGAAGGTGAGATCGATCGCGAGCAGATCGAAGGTCAGGAGCAGATCGAAGGTCCAGGCGATGTCGAAGGTCGATCTCGAAGGTCCAGGCGATGTCGAAGGAGAAGGCAGCAGCGAGTTCAGGTTTCTCTCTCTCTCTCTCTCTATCTCCCCCTTGCGATCCCATCTTGGACTGGATCGCGTTTCTGTCTCCACAGAAACGCGATTCCTACACGTTTCTTTGTAGGAAGCGCGGAATCGCGATTCTGACTCCGAATCGTCACCAGGTTGAACGATTCCTGCAACTAAGGTTGATGTGGATCTCTTAAGCGAGCTCGACGCAGGGAGACCAGAAGTCATGGGTGCGAGCACTATGCAAGGAATTGCATAGCTGACGATGCTTTGATAGATGGAGCTACTGCCAACCATCAATCTACTGGACAGCAAATCAGGGATTGCAAAAGCACAGACAACGAGTGTATATGGAAACGCTAGAAGGTTGTTCAGAAGTGCAGAGGGCAAATGCTGATAGTTCAGAGAAAGAGCTCCGAGCAAAGAAAACCGAGGACGTTGATGGGATAAACAAACGAGTTTTCTATTGCTCCAATGACTGGTCCTGCGAGGTAATGCATGATAGTCAAGGACATCCCAGCCGGGGGTGCAGGACATCTAATCAGGGGGTGTCGGATATCTTGGTTACGCAAGTTCAAGCATAGCAAGTGAAGGCATTCGAGACAGAAAGCGTAGAAGAGATCTGTGGGAGATAGGAGCAGAGGCTCTCTCCAAATCAGAGAGTGGGGTGAGTTGAGTTGAGTTGAGGATGTAGGAGTCCCTCCTCCTCTTATATCTCTGGTGTATTATCTCTAGCTTCAGGGGGTGCATGCATCTCAGTGATGAGATACAGATTATGTTGGATTTTGGGTGTGACAAGATTAAACAACAGTGTGTACAGTGGATCACCTCACATGGGTTGAAGGGGTGATTTGTTGAATATCATCACCCCATGTGATGGTAATCTTTTTCCATGTGCTCCATGTGAAGCCAACGCATGAAGAATGAGCTGCAGCATGTGGAGAAGGAGCTGGCCATGTGCAAGCCAGCCGGCTCTCTACCATTCCCAGTGTATAAATAGAGGAAGAGAGAGCAGAGTTTATTTGAGAGAGAGAGATAGAGCAAGCCAAAGAGAGTGAGAGATGTGAGGCGGAGAGACCGTCTCTCTAGGTGTGAGCAAGGGAGACGGGTGAGTGGGTGAGAGAGGAGAGTGTGAGCTCCTCCTCTATTGTAATCTTTCTGTAATATTTCCATTGTTATAGTGATAACCGGCTACTCTCCCGTGGACGTAGGCATTGAGGCCGAACCACGTTAAATATGGTGTCTCCTTAAATGTGGGTGTGTTTTTCTGCTTGCTATAATTTCTATAAGGTCTTGGGCGGGATCTCAGATCCCAACAGCTGCAACTGTGATGACAAATTTATATTTTCAAGCTATTTCTGCATGTGGGAAGGTCTCTATATGCACAGGCGATGAAAATGGGTTGAATTGTAGTAGTTCTGAACTTTTATTTTCAAGCTTTGCCTCCATATAAAGGATCATGGAAAAGGATAATTAGAAGTGTGGGCCGTGGCTATAGAATTCACAAAAAATCAATGACAATAATGGGCATTCTACTCATTTGAATGTTCCCATGAAGTATAGGTTGTGTAGATATACAATTTATGACAAAATTATTAATTTCTGAGTACTTTAGTGGTTCCTCCTAGCTCAAATGAGCTAATAGGAAGCCCCTAGTGGAGCCTATGCGAGTAAACCATAAGATGTTTTGTAGAAAAATTAGGAATCTAGAAAAATTTTACCCTGGAATTACCCAGAAAGTGAGTCTATGGTGTAGATTTAAACTTGATGTGTTGTGGGCCGCACCTAGAATGAATCTTGTCCACACATTTTAAAGTATGGGTGATTTTCAAGGTTTTTTTTTTGTTTTTGTCTTTTTTTGGGCATGTAGTATTGTTGTTTTGTAGAAGTGCCATGACTCAAGTTCCTGATGTATAAGAGATATTTTGTTTTAAAATCTTTCCCATTGAAACTTTGTTGGAATATATTCAATTACCAAAAAAATGGGTCCTTGACATCCTCAGAGTACAGGTGGACTGAGTCAGGCTGATATGGTACGTAGATAAGCTGAATGTCATAAATTTTTCCAGAATTTAAATACATAGCTCCTACAGATACAGAGTTTCCTCAGTGGTTGTTTAAATAGTTTGCTGATTAGTTAATGAAAATATGATGATTTCAAATCATGTGCTTTAGAAGAGGAGGATAATTAGTTTTATCAGTTTAATTATTCAAGGGAGATAAGCAAATCCGTTATTGGCATGTAGCGTCCATCCAAATTAAAGAAAGTTTTCCCTTAATAATGGAATTCCTTCAGACTGGAATTGTTGATTTTAGTTGCCTTTACAGGTGAAATGGTTGTGTTTAAGAAACTTATCAATATATTAATGCATAGTTGGCTGTCAGGTACTGCAAGTTTGATACATTCACTCCTGCGGCGGAACGGGGGCTTCCGGTCACAAGAGTTATTAGTCGCATGACTTTGCAACAAATTCTAGCTTGTGCTGTGGGGGAAGATGTTATTATGAATGACAGTAACGTTGTTAATTTTGAGGATGATGGTGATAAGGTAACATGAACTATAATGCTTGTAGATTTTTATTTTTTTGCCAGCAAAGGTTGAGATTGTCCTCTTATTCTTGACATTGGGATTGTTACAGAGATTTTTTTAGCACTTCTTTATCTTCTTTTCGTAACATCCATTTGACAAACTGATTCATTAATGAATGTTTTGGCCTCATCTTGAGGTTGACAGTTGTCTTTGTGTTATGCAAAATTAGGTTACTGTGATTCTTGAGAATGGACAACGTTATGAAGGTGATCTTCTAGTTGGTGCTGATGGAATATGGTCAAAGGTATAGGAATTTTAATTTATTTAGAAATTTGAGTCTATTTAGTTTTATTTTTTTACTTCCTTTTCTGGAACAAGCCTTTGGTAATATATGCGCTTGGTGTAATGGATCATCAAAGTTTGGTATATTATTGAATATATAGATATTGGCCTACCTCACACTTTTGGATGACTTCTCTCTCAGTTCTTTTCTTCGCCTTCTCTCCTCTTCTTTTCCTCTGCTCTTTCGTTTCCCTTACTGGTTCTATGCCAACAGTCTTTTCCTATGAAAACTTTTTCATCTCTAACTAAACAAATATAAAATTACACATTACGTTGATATTGGGGTGGTGATGTTTGTTAACAATTTTTTGGAGATGATTTATGCCAAAAAGGTCTAACCTTATTGGCCGTAGGTACCTAGTGTACTAAAATTTCCCTCTTTTTTGGGTTTACGTTCATTTTATACTCCTGGAAGTTTCAAGAAACTACCTTGTTTAATTTCCACACGGAGCAATATTTTGGAGAAATTCATCAAAAAGTGGAAGATTGCAAATGTCGTGTTTTTCCTTTGGTGGACAGTCTTCTGGTCTAGAAAATGTTATATAGATTTTCTCTGTAGTGTGAAATTTATAGATACTCATTTCTCTTGAACAGGTGAGGAAAAATTTGTTTGGAGTCACAGAAGCCACATATTCAGGCTACACTTGTTACACTGGTATTGCAGATTTTGTGCCTGCTGATATTGAGACTGTTGGGTATGTTAATATTTCATTATTTTGTTGCTTTATAGGTTTATTTTTTTTAATCTTCATAGACTTCTTTATTCTGTACCTTACGTCTTGAGGGGAGAGGCTCATTTGAAATTTCTCTTTTTGAAGGTACCGAGTATTTTTGGGACACAAACAATACTTCGTGTCTTCAGATGTTGGTGCAGGCAAGATGCAGTGGTATGCATTTCACAATGAACCACCTGGCGGTGTAGATGGTTCCACTGGTAGATATTCCACTGTTGATATTTTTGTTATCTACTGTATTGGTTTTTTTTTTAAGATTCTAAACATGCAATTTTAACAGAGGATTGGCCATTTAGAATAATTGGCATTTGGAAAGTTTTTGTGTAGGCACTCTCAAATAGTCAGGGCAAAGATATTGATGATGATGAGGATGTTCTGTATTTTAATATTCTATGTTTGTGTCAGGTAAAAAGCAAAGGTTGCTGAAGATATTTGAGGGTTGGTGTGATAATGTGATAGATCTGTTGCTTGCCACTGATGAAGATGCAATTCTTCGACGGGACATATATGACCGCGCACCAACTTTTAACTGGGGAAAGGGTCGTGTAACCTTGCTTGGGGACTCTGTCCATGCAATGCAGCCCAATTTGGGTCAAGGTGGATGCATGGCCATTGAGGTACAAATTGCTTTGCTGTATATTGTTTGCCTAAATTATAGTTGTTGTTTGATCTACGTTATGTTTGCTAGATCTTTGCTTCACTGAGGATTCTGTGATGTCACAAGTACTTATTTTCTGTTTACTGAGTCAGAAATATATATACCCCTGAGGCTTGTATTATTCTTATATTACTCTGGTGTTGAATGTCCAGACTTATCTCATTATTATATAGTTTCTCGCATTAATTATTTTATTGTTTTGAACAACATTCATCGTTCTAAGAAGCAAATAAACATTACAATTTCTATAACATTACAAGCTTTGCTGAAATGTTTCATTCATAATTTCAGGATAGCTATCAGCTGGCAATGGAGCTTGATAAGGCTTGGGAGCGAAGCGTCGAGTCAGGAAGTCCTATAGATGTTGTCTCTTCTCTGAGGAGGTAATGCAATTTTTCCTTGTCAAAAAATCCAAGTAAAATTTGATTTATATGAGCATTCACCCTACAGTATAATAACCTTACAAATGAAATAAAATTTTAAAAAGTATACTCCTCTTAAAATGCCAAAGCACATTCATGCATGTAAGGGGAGGGATTGCACCATTTTATGAGTCTTTCGACGAGAGGTTGTGTGACCATGTGAGTGACATGTCTTGTGTAAAATATCTAGTTTTAATGCAGTACAAGGAGTGTTCCAGATTTTCCATTTTGTAAGGTTGTAAATGGTAATAACTTTAACCAATGTCAAATGTCTGTGTCACTACTTTGGCTGACATGGAGCTTCATAGATCAAAATGCTATCTTGGTGACTATCTCTTCTTCGTTTATTTATTTAATTTTTAAATTTCCCCAGCTATGAGGATGCAAGAAGACTACGGGTTGCTGTTATCCATGGATTGGCACGAATGGCTGCGATCATGGCCTCAACTTACAAGGCATATTTGGGTG
Source organism: Camellia granthamiana (assembly GCA_036172215.1). NCBI lineage: Eukaryota > Viridiplantae > Streptophyta > Magnoliopsida > Ericales > Theaceae > Camellia > Camellia granthamiana. The sequence goes on along the minus strand of CM069903.1, from coordinate 28,895,748 downwards.
TAGGCCTTGGCCCATTATCGGTAGGAGTGTGATAAACACATGCTGTTGCCTAATTAAAATAAACTCAAGTTTTCCGTGGAGTTCTGCATGCATTTCATAACAGCTTATATTCTGTTTTACAGTTTTTGACAAAGTTTAGGATACCACATCCAGGAAGAGTTGGAGGGAGATTTTTTATCGACCTTGCAATGCCTTTAATGTTGAGTTGGGTCCTTGGCGGTAATGGGTCAGTTCAGATAACCCTTTTTCATCAGTTCTTAGTATAGGCTTTCATGTTTTTATCCTGATTTTCCTTCTATTCTTTCATTACAACTAATATATAGTAATAGGGCTTATTGTGAGCTTGCTGGACTTACTGGCCAAATGCCAAGCATTGCACATCAAAACCTCTGAGCCCTGAGATTTTCAAAATAAACATTTTCGTGTTTTTTTTGATAAAAGACTAAATAAATTTTGAAAATCTAGTTTTTGTAAAAAAATCTATCCATTTAGTTTGAAGTTTGAACTAAGGGGGTGTTTGGCAAAGGTTATTTTTTTGGCTTCTTGGGCTAAAATCTACAAAAAGACAAAATAGGCTAAAATAGCCAATAAGACAAAATGTCATATCAAACCCATAATCATTTCACTTTTTCTCTCGCAAACATCACATTCAACTACAAAAATATCTAACTATCTTCTCAAACACACAAATTTTAGCCTACTAAAATAGTCAAATATTAAAATAGCCTACTAAAATAGCAACTCCCCAAACACTCACTAAGGGAAAAAGTGGAATTATTTTGAGTAATCTACGCCTGAAAGTCATGTAGTTTTGTTTAAAGTTTAAATGAGGCTTTATTACTTTTGCAGCTCAAACCTTGATGGGAGATCATTAAGTTGCAGACTCTCAGATAAAGTATGTTGTTCAAGCACTGAGATTCTGTATATGTCACTTAGAATATAGTTCAAATATAGCTCTTTGTGCTTTTTGATGATTGGAATTTTGTTCTAAAGCTAATATGTGGCAATGATTAATGAAGGCAAATGATCAATTAAGAAATTGGTTTGAAGATGATGATGCTCTTGAGCGTGCTGTTAATGGAGAGTATGTATAACAAGCCCAAAATCTGCTTTTTTTTAAAAAATATTTTTTATAACATATTCTGTAGTCATATGCACGTTCCATCACTGTGTTCATGTCGATTTGTTTCATTTTTTTTTTTTTTTTTGTAGGTGGTGCCTACTCCCATATGGAAATGCAGATGGTGCTTTGAAACCTATTTTCTTAAGTAGGGATGAGAAACAACCTTGTATAATTGGGTATGCCTTCATTTCTGTATATAAAAATTACTTTTATACACATGGTACAAAAAGGTACACATCATGCCACTACAGGAATTTAACGGCCTCATTTTAACTATATACATTTGAAGGCATTCTTTAAACGCCATCATTCTCATGTGCTGTCATCTACCATTAACACGTCATCTACCAGCAATCAGTCAAAACGACGTTAAATTTATACACTTATACAGCATTCTAAAAACAACATGAAAGGTGGACTTACGGTGGCATTTTTTCTTCAAATGCTGCTAATAATCCAAACTGTTGACATGCCTTTATGCGTTGCACTCAATTTGTTCTTGTTATAGTATCACCATATATTACAGCAAAAATATGATGCATTATTGTGATTACAGGAGTGTATCACATACAGATATTCCTGGAATATCAGTAGCCTTACCTTCGCCTCAGGTTATACGAGAAGTTGTCTAAGTTTTCCTTTCCATTTTTATTGGCAGTATTGTTCTTACTTTCTCCTTTCAATCCCAAATAACAAGGCCTTTCATATGTCAGGTTTCCAAAATGCATGCTCGAATAAGCTGCAAGAATGGTGCCTTTTTCGTGACAGATTTGCGGAGCGAACATGGTACCTGGCTCAGAGAGTAAGTCATAGAAAAACTGCATGTATATTTCTCTGTAATCTTATTTAGAGATCATTATTAAGGATCTCGCTTTATTTACTTTTGCAGTAATGAAGAGAAGCGGTATCGGGTGCCTTCCAACTTTCCTACACATTTCCGTCCATCAGACATTATCGAGTTTGGTTCTGATAGGAAGGTGATACTCTCTTTCATGTGTGGTTGTGTAAATATTATGGATCAGTTGCAATTTCTCTGAGTAATACTGAGGTTCATGTTGCCTTGAAGGAATCTTAGGAACCATAATTTGCGAACTTGACCTCAGAGACCACTTGCAAAAACTTCACTTTCTATCATTTCCTTCTTTTCTTGAACCACTTTTTAAAAAAAAAATCTTTTTCTTTACAATTACTAAGGCCTCGTTTGGGGAGTGGCTATTTTAGCCAAAAAGTCAAAAAGTTACTAAAAGTTGTCACATCACCTCTCTACTTTTCTGCACATCTTTTCGTAAAAAGTCAAAAAGTTACTAAAATAACCTGTTCCCAAACGAGGCCTAAGTTACTAATTAGATCTCATCAATACGTTGTTCCCCAACAACGAACTTATACCTGTTGAATTTGGTCTATTTTTTCTGGTAGTCTATACATGATGAATATTTATTTTTAGGTAAACCTCAATCCTATGAGGAAAAAGTTATTGATAATTCAAAATGAGAGGGGGACGTAATGAGCCTTACCTCTCACGCAATATAAGAAAAAAATGCATGCAAAAAGAATCAACTAACTGACTCGAATTTACTAAGTTCCCAACCTATCTAAAGCCACAAGGTCCTTATCCAATCTAGGAAGTACTGAAAAAGTAGAGAAATAAGACCATGATCACAACCCCAACTAGTTAACACGTCTGCAACACTATTTACTTCAGAGTAGCAATGAACAATTGAAAAGACCCTAGTGGCGAATAAACTCTTAGCCTTAAAAGAGATATGGACGCAATTGCCAAGAGGGAAAGATAAGCCAGTCAGAAAATCCACCAGCACTAGTGAGTATGTTTCCATATAAACATAAGTAAAACCAACTGTACATCAAAACTTAAGACCATCCGATGTAGCAAGACTCGTAAGAATGAACAAAAACAAAAACCATCTGACCATTAGAATCCCTAACTACTCCGCCCCCTTCGGGCACACTAGAATTACCTCTACCGCATCTATCACTATTGAACTTCACAAAAGAAGCGTCCGACTTACTCCATTTTAACAATTGAACTGAGAACAATTTCATCTTAATAGGAGTAAGCTGCAAACTGTCAAAATTTACCTGAGTGAGATAGTCTGTGAAATTTGGACTGTTACTTGGCTCATTAGAAGTGTATAATGGCTTGTTTGTTAATCCATTCTAAAAGCATGGATTTGTTCTGCCTTCAATTTCTAAGCACAAAACAGAGAGATTTTCCATTTTTAGGCGGCCTCTAAGTATGCCGTTAGTGTTTTGAAAACGATTATATTTCTTTCAATTTATTTTGGCTGTTCTGGCAACCAGCCCATCCACAAAATACCATCAGTATAGGTTTTGCATTACTAGTAAACATACTTGGTAGTACAATTAGCTTGTGTATCATGAATAGGAGTCCCTACAAAATTCTAGGTTCAGTAATGGCATATTAATTTTCTGGCATTGTGCAGGTAGCGTTCCGGGTAAAGGTGGTGAAGGATCCACAAAAGATTGCAGAGAACAAGGAAGTGGGTGGAATTCTACAGGCTGTATCGTAAGTTTCAACTAGTCCTTTTTTTAGTTGAGATACATGAAATTGTACAGCATTTATTCGGGGCAGCGGAGCCAGGTAAAGCCTGCCGGAATTTGTGTAATGTAGATCCTTATAGTGCCATACACGAGAAAAGAGACTCGTGATTTTCTTCAAGTTGGACCTGAAATGAAATTGTCAATTTTCTTTCTTGAAATGCTGAAATTTGTAAATACGAGTATAAAGAGAGAGAGCCATATATAATTTTTTTCTTGCAATTTAATGGTTTGTCTTGTTGACCATTTTAACCTATTGTGTCTTTTAGTGGACTATTTTAGTCCAACCCTCATTCCAAACATTCCCAGGGTTGAAAATTGTTTGATTTTTATATGGGTGTGCGCGCCTAGAGTTATCGAACGAGACTATTATTTGGACTTGTTTTGATTAGTTTGTTTGAAATTGACTTGAAAATGTGAACAAACTAAGTTTGAATATATTGTGAAATCCCTTGAATTTTTAAGCTAGACCTGAACGGACTTGCTACAAATCACTCCCTCGCTTACAACACTAGGTGTGCCTGCGTGTGGAATCCTGTGTAAAGCATGGTTGTTGCTATTTCCAACACAATGGGGGTGATGGGCTCGTTGGGCCCAGATTGTAGAAGCAGCCCATTCCGTATTTGTGTGCCTATATTCTGGGCCTGGTCTTGGCCCATAAGAAAGCCTGTTTAAAATGAACAAGCAGCACTTAATTCCCTGACAGTCACAGTCCAACATAAATCTTTGGGCAGTTCAATGGATGCCACTGGCCCAAATTTAACTTGGTAGATGGCTTGTGTTGTGGACTATGTTAACTTGCAATTGTCCTATTTTCTCTCTGAATTTTCTCGTCTTCTCTTTTCTTTTCTTTTCTCAGAGAAAATATTCCTCAGCCTGATATCTTTCTTACCTTTCACAGGAGCAACTGCCGTTGCTAGCTGTTTTTCTAGCGGTGCCATTGTAAATGCAACACTGAACGAGTTTCAAATTTTTTTTTGGTAAATAAAATATGATAATTCCAATATTATTGTTTATCTTCTCCAAGATAAAGATTGTATGAGTCAAGTTAAATTTGAAATGTTTGAATTCAACTAATTGAAAATTACTCGAGTTTGAGTTTAAATTAAACGTAAATAATTAAGTTTGAGCTTAGCTTGTCAAAGATTTAAGAAATTCAAAGTTGGCTTGAATCAGTTTGATTACACAAACGAATCGAACTCAAGCTTCAAATAGCAATGTCAAGGAATAACCAACAATTTCAGAATGGATCTTTTATTTTTTTAATACAAATATGATCTAATCATATGATTATTGAGTTTTAAACAACTTGATTTTTTTCTAATGATCTACTTTGCCGGCAATGAAAAATGAATGGTTCGAATCAACAAAGTGAACCTTTGGTGGATTCACAATTCACTTAATGAGTTTGTATTTGGATCATAAATTATAAATTTAAGTAAAAATTTAAAAGGGAAATGCACCCAACATCACATAGGTTTCGTTTTGCATCATAGGTTGAGGTTAAAATAGTTACAAAATGACAAAATAGGTTAAAAAGTCAATAAGATAAAATGTCACATTCAAATCTTAATCATTTTAATTTTTTTCTTACAAAAGTTAAAAAAAGTCAAAAAATTCATTTCAAATCAGACTTTTTAATCTCGATTAAAATAGTTAAAAAATTAAAAAGTCAACCTATTTCTCAAACGAGGGCATAGACATCTACACGAGTATTGAAACCCCCAAGTGGGTAGTGTGTCTCCTTTGAAATGACAAATACCCAACACGCCACACACTCACCATTAAAGACAGAAACACCTTTCAGATTCAGAAGCCACCGCCACCCCCCTCAAACATAAAGAAAACAAAAACTTCATATCAATATCAAACCCGCCCACCTTGGTTGGTCGCTTCAATCCAACTCAGGATATTATGTACTTGCTGATCACATGATCTACTGCTCAGATTTTGATAATATCATGCACTTTGATCGGTTTCAATGTGATTAGGATTTTGTATCAAATGGACCCCCCTACACAAGTGGATTCATTTAGTCGCTTTGCCCGAGAGCCCCTGACACTACCTTCAAATGAAGAGCTATACTCCCATACATACTCTTTAATGAATCCCACTGACGGTGTCCCAGCCAACTGCCAAAACTATATGTAAATTTTGATATTTTCTCGTGACTTTTCTTGTGATTAGTTGTTCAATATTTTTAAAATATTAAATTATTTATATTAATCTTTTCGATGAATAACGTAATAAATTTTTTTTATAAATGAAACAATAATGATTTACCGTTGTTAAATAATTGATAAAAAATAACTCAGTTAATATACTTTGCAGTGTATTGTTTATCAAAAGCATGTGGCTGTTCTGAAAGTAATGGCTATCAAGAAAAATTTCCATCAACAATGATTGAGATGCCATTTTTTTTTTTTTGGGAGATTCTCACAATGTCTTTTATATCTCAACCATTGATAGTGTAGGCTCTCCACATACATAAATGGATTCTATGTATATATCAATAATTGAGATTCAAAGAAGATTGTCGGAGTCTTAAAAAAAGGCATTCCAAAGCATTTTTCAATTTCCATTTCGCATCTGTGACTGTGAGTGCCAGAGGTGACTGTTTCTTCCACGTGAGACCAACGGTGGTGGCACGTGATAGGTGAGTAAATGGCGGAGGGGAATCGCACGTGATGAATCAACGGTCTGTTTCAGGTGGTGGAAGGTGACCGTTGGACCATTTATTGATTGATGCTGAGGCTTTCCTTCGAGAAGTTATTCGGGGAATTCGGCTGTAGCCTTCCCCTGTAGCCCCCAAAACGACGTCGTTTTGGGGGCTAATTTTCAAAAAAAAAAAAAAACGCAGAGAAGAGGGAGGAAGGAGAGGAAGAGGGAGAGGGAGGAAGGAGGGAGGAGGGTCGCCGTCCTCGTCCCTCGCCGCGGTCGCCGTCCTCGTCCCTCGCCGCCGTCTCAGCCGCCGTCGCAGGAGCTCCAGTCCGTCTCAGCCGCAGGTCGCAGCCGCCGTCCCTCGTCGCCTCCGCCTCCGCCGTCCCTCGTCGCCTCCACCTCCGCCGCCGCCGCCTCCTCCTCCTCCTCCCCCTGTATTTATGGCCCCCTCCAGTCCGGCCGGCCCTTCCCTTCCTCCTCCCTCCTTCCTCCCTCCCTCTCCTCCCTCCCTCTACCTCTGCGTTTTTTTTTGAAAATTCGCCCCCAAAACGACGTCGTTTTGGGGGCGACAGGGAAGGCTACAGGAAAAGGGCGACCGACGATCTTTGTCCTTATTCGGGTGTATTCAGTGGCGATTAAATTAGGAGGGTATTGATTAATTACATTTTTTTTTAATAACCAACAATAAGATGATAACAATAATTTTTGAATTAATATTAAGTACAAAAAATTAAATAAATTGTTATAAAAATATTTCACATAAAATTTTATAATTAACTTTGAATAAAATTGAAAAGAAAGTATTAAGTGTAACTAGTGTATTATAAACAATATAAAAAAGTCATATATTTAAGTCATAAAATAAATTATATAATGGTAAGATAAATCAAATTTTTACAAAATTTGAATAAAAATTTCAAATAATAGTGATATCACGTCATTATTAACATATGATATCACCAACCAATAGTAAAGCAACATATGAAGGGTGTACTCCACTTGCAAATATAATTAACACTCTAGTAATTTTTACATATATATAGTGAGATTAATTATATTTGTATATCAATAATAATGGATATTACCTTTATATTGAGATTTTTTCACAAAATTTTTATACATAAAAATATAATTTGTTGTAATTATTTCATTTTCAATAAAATAATCACTATTATTTTCATAAATTTAAAATGCCCTTAATATTTTATTCTATGTATTATTTTTGTTTAAAATTTTATTTATATACATATGTAAAGAAAATAAAAAAAATAAAAATGAAAAATCCAGGGGGGGCATGTGACCCCCTAGTCCCTATGTGCCTCCGCCACGGGTGGTATTAGAGTATTCGGGGGTGTTACATACACGAATTAGTGCACTAACTAGTGTATCAATACTAGTTATGACATTATTATTGACCCAATTTATTATACAAATTACAAATATAAAAAATATCTTAAATTATGCTACATCATCAATTGATACACTAATTAGTATACTAGTTGGTGCATATAACATTATTCTAAAGTATTAATCCAAATCATTTATTAGTGGATAAGTATTTAGTTGTCTTTAAAAAAAGATAAAAAATAATAAATCTTATTATTTTAAAGAAAATGCTATAGATTTCAAACCTATATGAGAATTTTAATAAAAAATTTAATAAATTATTTAAATATTTTAACTTAACTCTTATTTTAATCAATAAAAATTAAAATACTGCCATCACTATGGTCTAAAAGTTAAAAAATAATTTTCTCTTTCTTTCTCTTTCTATTGTGTGGTGGTGTAATCTTGTTTTGGTCATAGTGAATACTTTTCTTCTTCTGTGAACTTTTTGATTCTCTATTTTGTAATTAATTGAGCAACTGTTGTTTTGTCAGTCCTAATAATTATCGCCATTAAAAAGGATTCAAATGCAATCAAAACCGGCCCAATATGATATGAGAAGACTATATGCCTTGACAAACTTCCTCACTAGGACCTCCACGTGCCTTTATTGTGAAAAAAATGCCCTTAAAACGACTGAGCTTGGACCAATGTATTGTTGCTTTAACCTTTCTCGTTGCATTTATTGAGGGATAAAAAAAAAAGGTACTTACCAATTAGTCCTATTCACTAGATTTATTTACCTACAGGTTTTAATTAATAAATTTAACACTATAAAAATAAGAGAGTGATAAATTTATCACTAAAAATTTATTCATAAAAACAAAGAGACTGATAAATTTATCACTATAAATTTATTCATAAAAAAAAAAGACTGATAAATTTATCTTTATCACTTAATAAATTTATCAAATAAGACTTAATGGGTATTAAGTCTCCAAAGTAGGACCTATTGGGTAATAAGTCTCCAAAATAGGACCTATTGGTAGTTTACCTAAAAAAAAAAAAAATTGGATTCCAAGTGAGTGTCAATACAAACAAGCACATGAGTTATTTTAGCTTGGGACTATGCTATGACTTCAATTAAAAATTGTGTTTGGTTCATTAATCATATAATTTTATTAATTTTTTTAAAAGAGTAAGATTAGAGATCTCTAAAATATTATTATTTTTTTAAGATAAATTTAAGAGTAATATTTTTTTGTGATATATTAAACTTTTTTTTTCTTGAAATCATAGACCTATACCAACCTTAATTACATTGATGCAGTTATGCTATGAACCCAAAAAAAAAAAAAAAAATCACTCACAAACATGCATGTAAACACAATAATAAATTGAATTATGTCTGATTCTGTGATTAAATTTTGTATACATAAAAGAACTCCTGAAATCTCAAAATTTGTATGTTATATAGATCTTTTTCACATACCAAACGACTCGAAAGTTGCAAGGCAAAAAATACTGAAAATGAGAGAATTTCTAGCTAAAAAGATGACAGCTCCCATCACATGGTAATAATTAGGAGCTCCAAATGGGGACATTTTGACAAATGATTATACGGAGCGTGTCGAGCTAGGCTTCTCCTCGAAGCAATTCGGATGCTAGATTCTTTTTAATGCGGTACCCAAAAAACAAAAAAAAAGATACAAATATCATCACTAAAGTGCCCTTAATTCAAGAACAAAAAAAAAGTGCCTAGGAGTTAAAATTGACCATGTCAAATGCGAGGCCGATATAGCTATGAACCATGATTGTGTTTGAACAGCTATCTTTTATCAGTTTGATCAAAAAAGAAAATGGCATCACATTTACGGACTAAAACACTTCACTCTGAAGTGTTTTTGCATTTGGATGCTTCTAGTGGCCCCTACTATACAATTCTTTACAACTTTGTGACCATTTCGTTTCGTTTGGAGCTTGGTGGATGCCTTTAGAATCTAGCCGTTCCTTGGATCTTGTTTGCATTAACTTTCGAATGTACTTCTAGGTATGACGCCATACCTAATATTACTTTATTATTTAAAGTATGATGGATGAAGTTTTTAAGCCATAAACTTAACAGTGAAATTGTTGATATAATCGTTTACTAAGTCATTGTTAGTGATTCAGGGCACCATCTTATCTCCAAATAAAGAGTAATTATTTTTTTTTTTTTGAAAAAAGAAAAAAATATAGAAACACAAAGATCAATTACAGAATCACACACAACTCTTGCGTGGTTCTGTTATTGATTTCTATACAAGTAAAACAATTATTCAAGAAAATAAAAAATAAATAGGTTTGACCCATAAACATTTGGTGCACTCTTTTAATAATACAAAGACATATGACCACTTTTCCTTCTATTTTTTATATAAAATGACCATGTATATATCCCTCAATTATTGGATAAACATTGTGTTAGCAAAAATTTGGTTTGGGTCAGAGAAAAGTCGACAGGAAAAACCAATTTTCATAAACAACTTAATCAAACAATGTGATTAGTGTCTTATACCTTGACAGATTCAAGGACTTTTTTGAAGGTTGTAAAATGAAGAAACAAGTACAAACAAATTGAAATCCGATTGAATAACACTTAAACTTGTCACTTAGTTACAAGAATCAAATTACAAATTCAAATAACATTACAACGACAAGGCCAAACTGGATTACAAACACTGAATTATAGATAAACTACTCCTAAGTACAAGAACTACTCCTAGATAAGTTACACTACTCTTAAATTTCACATGAGTTGTAAATTTGGTTGAAGGTCTTGTCTTCTTCGAATTTTCAGCTTTTATACGGCTTCATTGGCCATGCCATGTTGTCACGTATCCATTTGCTGGCTTCCTTTATCTTCCCATGATCTGCAATTGCTTTAACTGCCTTAAACTCTCTTCTTTCCTGAAACTGTCATGTGTTACATCTTTAATCTTCTTTATTGAGCCACTAACTTCATGCTCTTGACTCTTGGACCTCTTCTGCACATGTCTATGCCCCTATTGACAGAAAATTTCAAATTTATGGTGCCAACACATTAGTAGGATAGAGTTATCTGATAACTTCTTTTAAATAACACCTCCTTGAAGTGTGAAATTCGTGTTAATAATTTACAGTGTGTCTCTAAACTTATTAATAAGCATATAGTCAACACCTGATGTTTTATTTGAAAGGAAAATGGATTTGAATTAAAATTATCAAGAAAATTATTCCTTCAATTTTTATTATTATTACACAACTTGAATGCAACTTCAACTCTTCCCTATATTACTCCAAACCAGCTGTTGTATTCGAGGTCAAAGGCAATGGGGTACATAACAAACAAACAAATACAGGTTTTTCAAAAAAAATTATTTTACATTATTCAAATTTTAACAAAATCCAAGTTGTTGGGGGCAGACTCTGCTGACTGCTCTTGAGTTTACAATATGTGAATGTGGGGTTTATGGGGATGATTCTTACTCAAGTATACACAACCATACAAAATTCTTTTACGTACACATTCGAAAACATCAAATTAATTAACGCTCATAGTCGGTGTGAAAACTATGAAAAAACTCCATCAGACCGCCGCGCCTCCCACTTCCCCAAACTGTACTTTCTCTCCTAATTTATGAACTGGACCCCTTGCATTACAAACTGTGGCCCTCCTTTTTCTCATACTAAAATGTATCATACTTTTTCTAAACATTACAAATTTACAACATTGGGGATAAGCAAGATTCAGTTTGGATTAGTTTGAAAAAATCAGGGACTAAATACCAGCAGCTCTATAAAATTTTAAACTAAACTAGATCATACCCAACCAAGTCTCATACAGGATGAAACCATGGTTTATAAATTACTTGCCATCCTCATAACCTACTTACAAAAGTATTGTTAATAAAAATATGTCAAACAATTGCTCAACAATTCAACTCACATGGCAGTAAATAGCAAGCAACTAGTACAAAAAAATAAAAAATTCCAACCAAATTTCAACTAAATTTTATCATTTGTCAGCAGGCAACTAAATTGTCATTTTTTTAATATTAAAATATATTTTTTACTCTTGATTATTTATATGTCCACACACCACTTGTATTAATGTTATTTATTTTGACATTGCTAGAAGATTCAATGTAACTATACAAAATTTACAAGACTTCCAACAAATTTTCAAACTAATGATAAGTGTGATTTACAAAAATAAAAGAAAATATTCTCCTCGCACCCAAGAATAAAAAACAGAGCACCTCGTTGTTCTGTCTCTAAAAAGCTAAAAAACGCTGATAAGGTTTCAGTGTGTCGGGTTAGTTTCCTCTGGTTGAAGATTGATTTCTCTTCCTTTTCCAAATTCCAAAACACCTCTCTCTCTCTCTCTCTCTCTCTCTCTCAATTTAAGAAGAGACTTTTGCAGACAATTCCCGCCATTTGCTATTCCCTTGTACCCTGTTTTCAAAATCACCGAATTAATCTTGTTTGAGTATATTTTAATCAAAAAGTTAAAAAATTATTATAAATTATTTTATATATTTTTTATTGTTTTTTGTGTAAAAAGTAAAAAAATTGTTAAAATAATTATTCCCAAATAAGATCTGATTTTCTCAGGAAAAAAAAAAAGCATCACCTGAAAAAGAAAATAAATAATACTAAAAAAAAGTATAACAGAAGAAAAGCAAATCTCATTTTCTCCCGCCCCAAACAAAAGCTCAACAAACAGATGGCCTCGTTTGGGAACATGTTTATCTAATAATTTTTTAACTTTTTAGTTAAAATATAATGTAAAAAAAATTATTATGTTTAGGATGACTTTTTAACTTTTTACAAAAAGATATACAAAAAATAAAAAGAAAAGAAAATCTTGAACTTTTTTATATAAATTATTGACTTTTTAATTTTTTAAATAATTTTTTTACTTTTTAACTAAAAAATACATTTGTCAAACGAGGCGTACTCGCACATCGGGCCAACAATACGATAACATCTTTAATTGCACTGTGAAATGCACACATTAATGTTTTTTTACCTTGAAAGCGATGCCGTTTGTACCACACCACCAGCTTAACCAAACCCATGCATTGTTTTCAATTTAGATCCATGTTTCAGGTTAGGACATTGGACCCTTTTCCTCTTGTCCAAAATATTTTTTAATAACAAAAATGCTTTAGAGCTCTAATATAGGAGCTCTAATAGCTCTAATGGGAAGATGAGACTCACTCTGATGTGATGTTTGTGCCTTACTTTGTTTTTTTTTTTTTTACTTAGACACATCACTAGAGCTCAAATTAGAGCTCTAGATTTAGAGCTCTCTAACATTTCCCTTTTAATAAAATTGAAACTTCGATTAGTTTTACAATTTTATTTTATTTTTTAATAACAAAGATAGAACAGGTTATTGTTAAAATCATTTTAATTGACATTTGTAAATCACTTTCTAAAGTTCACACAACAGTATGAAATGTAGACCCACTCAACATTGTTAAAAGTAAGGTGTTGGGCACTCACTCTTACAGCATGTGAGAAAAAGTTTGTGACACCAACATACAACATGGCATTATCATTTCTTCATAATATATACAAACAATTTACCAAACAACAATAACAAATTTGTGATACATATATAAATTTAAAAAAAATTATTTCAATATAAATACCTAGCAATCAAGTATTTTGAACTCGTTAATCTTTTTTATACAGCTTTCATAGTACAGCGAAACCGCCTCGAATTTTTTTTTTTTATATAAAAAAAAAATAAAAAAACCCAAAAGAATCTCGTATCTGCCAGTTGCCGGTAAAAATCCATCATCATGACCTTGAAACCGACTCAGCCAGTTTGCCGAATCGTTCAACGAGAACCGGGGGCAGCTTCTTGGCCGGTTTCCTTTCCTTCTCCGGTCGAAAATCGAACCCTAACGCTTCCGAGACCTCGTCGGAGCTCCACCCGGCTTTCAGGAGCGAATCCGAGAAGCGATCCGCTTTCAGAAGCAGAGCGTCGAGGACCGCTTGGTTGTCTAAGAGAACCATCTCGCCTTCGAAGAACCCAGAGGCCGACACGTGTACGATTTCGGAGACGTCCGATTCGTCCCACCCGCCTTCTCTCAACACCGACCCGATCTGGTCAATGTACTCGTCGACCCATTTTGGCATTTCGGATCTGGGCATGTCGAAGTACCGTTCTGGGGACGAGGAGGAAGAAGACGACGAATTAGAGTTCCTTCGCCGCCGATCCACGGCGGCGTCGCTCCAAAACTCAACCCATCTGGGGGTTCTACCGGCGGTCACGGCGTCGAGGCTTCTCCGAGAAAAATTGGACGACGACCCGGCAGATTTCTCGTTGAATGATCGTTGCTTTAATAGGACCTGAGGGTCTGAGTTGTTGAACAAGGAAGACTCGCGATCAAAGAAATCAGAGAGATCGAAACCACAGCAAAAGATTCGATTCTCGTCAATGAAGAAGATTGGGTTTCCAGCTAAGCAGGGATTACAGGGAATGTAGCAATGGTTGAAGATGGGAATCAAAAGGGGCGCTCGTTTGATTGCGTTTCTGGCGATTTTGAGGGCTTTCTCTGGGTCGGAGGGTCTGAGTCCCCAACGCTTTGACCAGAGAGCGTTGCGTGCGATGTGGAATGAGATTGCGGCAATGGGTAGATCGATGGAGGCACGAAGGTGAAGCCGAGCAGACCCGGATGAGCGCCAGTCCGGGAAGCCGGGGCCGACGGGCAAGCCCGCGGAGAGTACGGCTTTGAGGTCAGGAGGGAATGCGAAGCCGAACTCAGCTTCGGCTCGGGCAAACTCGGCGTCGGACAAGCCGGGGTGGACTTGGATTCCGGAGTTCCTAAGGTGGGTGATGAATTTGACAGCGAGAGTAGTGAAGGAGATGAGGCCGTTGCGGGCGGGGAGAGGGGCAGAGGGAGGTGGAGCGGCGGAGGCGGCGGCACGGGCGGAAAGGCGGCGGAGGCCGGCGACATGGGCCGGGTTGAGAGAGGTCATTCTCCGGTCGACGTCGACCATGGTGGTGGTAGAGTAGCAAGCGGAGTGGGGATAAATTTGATTGCTTTGGTTTTGGAATATATTGACTTTGCCGAAGATTTGCTGCCCAAAATTGTTGGTTGTCTCTCTGATCTTTGTTACTTTTTAGACTGATGCGAGAGAGAATGTATAAAAAGACGAGAGAGAGAGAGAGAGAGAGAGAGAGAGAGTGGCAGTGGGATGCGTTGTGGTGATATGAAAATCAAGTGGGTCTCTCAGAGAAAACGGGCAGAAAGGAGACTCGGATTTTGGGCTTTGTAAAGAAACGTTGGGTATTTATAGCAGGTGGTGAGGTGGGTCCCGACTTTGTGATTTTGCTAATTGAGGTTTTTTGTAGTATTAATTTCACTGGAGTTTTCACTAATGTGAGTGAAAAGAAAAAATAAAAAATAAAAAAATTTGAAACTACAGTTTTATGTAGGAAATTTTTTTTGTAACTCATGAAAAGCAAGAGTAATGTCGTGACAGGCCTAATGGCCAATTTTTAATACCAAATTTGTTGTTATCCAACAATAGTGCAATTAACCAAAACAGTACAAAAATTTAGCACGAAAATGTTATTATTACAAAATTATATTAAATATATAAAGAATAGTAATTTTTATAATTCTATGCCCTCTTGCTAAATTTAAATACGGAAATAAACTCCAAAAAACAATTAATTAATTTTACGATTTTGGAAGTGCTCCACTGTACCGTAGGTGTAGACGTAGTACGTGTAGAAATGGGCAAAGACAAAGCTGTGAACTCTTTTATGGAAGTGGCGTGACTTTTCACATGCATAACCAACTTTTATTTTATTTTATTTTATTTTTATTTTTATAAAGGTTATTTTAAAAATATGATTAAAAGTTAACTTTTTTATTATTTTTTATTATTTTTTTGAAAAAACGTGTAAAAAAATATGAGATATTGTGATTTAAAATGAATTTGACGTGGGTAGGCTCATAAAGGCTATAATCCACTATAAACAATCCAAA
This sequence comes from Camellia granthamiana, assembly GCA_036172215.1. Lineage (NCBI taxonomy): Eukaryota > Viridiplantae > Streptophyta > Magnoliopsida > Ericales > Theaceae > Camellia > Camellia granthamiana. The sequence continues at coordinate 28,880,025 of CM069903.1, read as the reverse complement.
CTTACCACTTAGGGCCCAATACATAACCCAACTAATAAGGTCCAACACCATTTGGAAGTCAACATGGCATGAAGGACCATTGATATTCAAACATGTGGCAGGTAAAGGGCAAGCCACATCAGCAGATAAAGATCTGCAAAGTTATTGTCACTGCACATCGCCATTAATGCAGCCCCTCACTGCATTTATTATGACAATACCTCTCCGTCGGGACGGCACGCCCTCACCCTGAACAAGGCAAGCTACAGCATAGACTTTTGGCCAAGGTGACAGGTCGGAAGGGACAACGAAATGATTACCAAAGGATATAAGCTAACATTGAAGACAAGAAGAAGATTAAGCTTTCTATGTCTAATTCATCTCTACATTCTACTTTTCTCTCTAACTTGCTCGTCGGAGGGTTCGCTGGAGGACTCCCCGTTCCCCGTTGAACTCGTGTGCAGGTTCACCAGGAGCTTCACGATTCAGATACCGGTTGGAGAAGCGTGGACCAGTCCGATCCATCCCACCTGGAACCCGTTATATCATAGCAGAACCATCAGTTGGCGCCGTCTGTGGGAACGCTGTGCTCCGCGCGCCAATTGTGCTCATTGTCGCCGGAGACCCTGTTCCAATAATCCTTTCCTCCTACCCATCGAAGTATATGGTCACGACTAGATCCATGGCTTCTCACCAAAATGCTGCCGACCATCAAGCCGACCCCCCCAATCCAAACAACCCACCACAGTATTTCATCGAGCTTACCAACAGCATTAACCGCATGGCCGAGCAAAACCAAGCCCTGATAAATGCCTTGCTCCAAAGGAACCTTCTTATACCCCCTCCCCCACCTCCCGATATTCCGCCCAACCAAGAACGAGTCTCGAGCCATACTATCCCGCAGCCCTATCCACCCAACTTGGAAGGCTTGCAACCTCCTCCTTCTAATATGAATCCACCACCCCGACCCCCACATCCATCGCTCCTGGCACCAGCCCTTGAAGGGGAAGCCAGTAGCATCCAATCCCCATTGCCTTCCGAAGGTGATAACATCCCTCTCTGGAATGTCGAACTCCGAGCCATGAAGTTCCAACTCCAAGGGGTCATGCAGAATATCCAGCATAAACCCTCTACCACAGCGAATTCACCATTTGTTGCCTCCATCCGGGATAAACCACTACCCCCCAAGTTCAAAATGCCCACCATCGACTCTTTTGATGGAACGACGGACCCAGTTGACCATCTTGAGACCTATAGAACCCTCATGATCCTCCATGCATTTCCTGACGAGATCATGTGTCGAGCTTTCCCTGTGACACTGAAGGGGTCAGCTCGGCTGTGGTTCAGCCAGTTACTAGCAGACTCCGTCTCCACTTTCCAATATCTCAGTGACTCTTTCCTTAGTCATTTTATTGGAGCCCAGCGCCAACGCCGTCCGGCAACCAAACTCCTTAACATCCACCAGACCGAGGGGGAGTCCTTGCGCAGTTTCGTTACCCGCTTCAACACCGAAGCCTTACAGGTGGCGGAAAACGACGATAAGGTCATCCTTACAGCTTTCATGGCCGGACTACGGTCGTCTAACTTCCTCTTCTCCCTCTCTAAAAACCCCCTCACATCCATGGCAGCCCTACTCTCCAAAGCTCAAAAATACATGAACGTAGAAGATTCCCTAGCAGCTCGCCAAGACCCTACAGCAAAAAACCCAACCCCCCGAGAAAAGCGAAAAGATTCAGAAACCAAAAACACCCAATACAATAACCCAACAACCCACTATACCGATCGACCCCTCAGAGCTGACCGGACAGCACCAGCTTGACCGCCCGGTCGGTTCGAACGATACACACCGCTTAATTTCCCCATGGAACAAGTCCTCAATCAGATCCAGTGGGACTACCCCCTCAAATGGCCCCAACCATCACGAACCCCTTCCAATCGGAAAGACCAGTCCAAATATTGCCGCTTCCACCAGGACCACGGCCATAATACCGATGACTGCGTCAACCTCAAAGATCAGGTCGAGACCTTAATACGTCAGGGACGTCTTAGCCGGTTCACGGACACCCGCCCTCAGCAGAGGCAAATGACTGAGTCCCTCAGAAACAACCGCCGGCGTACCCCCTCCCCGGTAGCCTGCTCAACCCAACCCAACCCAACCAAGGCCATGATCGCCCTCCATAGTAGCCTCGGCCGCAAGGTAATCCCCCCCACCTGTTGGAGAAATCAGAGTTATTTCAGGCGGCCTTGCTTGTGGGGGACCATCCCGCTCAGCTCAGAAAGCAGAACTCAGAAAGATCAGGCAGGGCTCAGACAAAGTAATTGCCACGGTGGACCGACCCTCCAAGCAGTCCAAGTAGTGGACCGAGCCTATCACTTTCACGGACACCGACTGCACAGGCATCCGTTACCCCCATGATGACCATCTCGTCATTTCTGCCCTCCTCTCCAACTACAAGGTCAGACGAGTTCTCATCGACAACGGCAGCTCTTTAGACATCATTTTCCTCAACTATTTCCGCCAGCTCAAGATCGGGGAAGAAAGTTTGTCCCCTCTCTAAACCCCCTTGGTCAGTTTCACTGGTGACCGGGTGACCTCCATTGGCTCCACCGATCTCCCCATCACAATCGGCGAGCACCTGCGCCAGACCACCAAGCTGCTCGCCTTCCTTGTTGTCGACTGCCCCTTTGCCTACAACATCATCCTTGGTCGCACCGCCCTAAATGCTTTTCAAGCTATTACATCAACTTATCACCTAGCCATCAAGTTCCCCACCGATCTGGGGGTCGGGACAGTGAGGGGGGAGCAGACCGTGGCCAGGGAATGTTATGTCTCCTCACTCAAAGAAAGTCAAGTTGAAGGAGGCTATGATCATCGAAGGACTCGATGTCAGAGACGAGAACGAGCTGGTTAGGGGGAAATCAGTGGAAGAACTTATCGAAGTCCCCATCGATCCCACCAACCCAGCAAAAACTGCTAAGATCGGCAGCCAACTATCCTCCCAAGCAAAGGCCGATCTTACTGCCCTCCTGATCGAGAATAACGATGTATTTGCCTGGACCCACTCAGATATGTCGGGTATTGATCCCTCATTCATAACCCACCGTCTCAGCATTGAACCCCATTTCTGACCTTACCGCCAGAAGCAGCGCATCTTTCATCCGGAGCGCAACACTCTCACTGCCGCGGAGGTTGACAAGCTCCTGGAGGCACAATTTATCCAAAACGTGGACTACTCTAGATGGTTGTCAAATGTCGTCCTGGTCCGTAAGAACAATGGTAAGTGGCGACTCTGTGTCGACTACTCCGACCTCAACCGAGCTTGCCCCAAAGACAGCTATCCTCTCCCTTGCATAGATCTGCTGGTTGACGCCACGGCCGGTCATCAAATGCTCAGCTTTATGGATGTCTTCTCTGGGTACAACCAAATTCTGATGCACCCATCCGATCGAGAACACACCTCCTTCATTACCGATCGAGGTACCTACCATTACCTCGTGATGCCATTTGGACTGAAAAATGCGGGGGCCACCTACCAACGGTTGGATAATGCTGTCTTCCATCATCAAATAGGTCGGAATATGGAAGTATATGTCGACGACATGCTAGTCAAGAGCAAAATCTCCGCTGACCATCTGACCGACCTGGGAGAGACCTTCGCTACCCTACGAAAGTACCAAATGAAGCTCAACCCGGAGAAGTGTGCCTTCGGCGTAGGATCTGGGAAATTTTTGGGTTTCATGGTCAGTCAGCGGGGTATTGAAGCCAACCCTGAAAAGATCAAGGCCTTGATTGAAATGCAGTCACCCAGAACGGTTAAAGAGGTTCAAAGACTCACTGGCTGAGTTGCCGCCCTTAATCGCTTCATTTCTCGCGCAACGGATAAGTGCCTCCCCTTCTTCAAAGTTCTTCGGCAAACTTTTGAATGGACGACCGAATCCAAAGAGGCTTTCTAGCAGTTGAAACAGTGCATGGCCAACCCCCCTCCTTTCGCAAGCAATCACGGGCGAACACCTCTTCCTCTATTTAGCCGTGTCAAGCACCGCAGTCAGTGCAGCTCTTATCAGGGAAGACGGCTCTGTCCAACGGCCGGTTTACTACATCAGTCGGGCTCTCAGGGGAGCGGAACAGAATTACCCACTGTTAGAAAAATTATCCTTGGCCTTGGTTACTGCCTCTAGACGACTCCGTCCTTACTTCCAAGCCCATTCCATAGTGGTCATCACCGACTAACCCTTGAAGAAGGTAATGCAGCAACCAGAACTCTTCGGCAGACTCATGCAGTGGTCAGTGGAACTCAGCCAGTTCGACATCTCCTACCGGTCTCGAACAGCGATTAAGGGGCAGGCTGTCGCCGATTTCATCCTGGAATTTACTAATCCTACCCCAACCATGGCCCCTCCACCCTCACTGACCCCTACCGACCCAGAAGACTCTCACTTTTGGACTCTCAACGTCAACGGATCATCCCGCAGGGAAGGCAGTGGGGCTGGCCTCATCCTCACCGCCCCTGAGGGTGGTTATTTCAAATGTGCTCTTCGTTTCTTGTTCGAGGCCAGTAACAATGAGGCCGAATACGAGGCATTGATAGTAGGTCTCTACCTAGCTAGGGATATTGGTGTCAGCCACATCCGGGTGTTCAGCGACTCCCAGCTCATTGTCGGGCAAATTACGGGGGAATTCGATGCCAAGGAGGACACCATGCGGGCTTACAGGGATATAGCACTCCTCCTTGTCCGCCTCTTTAATACCTTCCACATCAAACACATCCCTCGAGCGGAAAACTCTAAGGCGGATGAGATGCCTCAGTTGGCTTCTGCAGACAAGTCCGACCTTAGCCACGGTGTCCGCCTCGACTACCTAGCCCACCCTGCCATTACCCCCAACCAGCAAGAAGTCCACTTCCTCCAAAATGAACCTATCCCCTAGGCATCCGACATCTTTCTATTTTTGACAACGGGAGAGCTACCAGAGGACAAATAGCAGGCCGCCAAAGTCAGGGTCCGGTCGTCCAATTACATTCTTGTCGATAGTCTTTTGTACAAGAGGGGCTTTTCACGCCCATACCTCAAATGCCTCCATCCTGCTCAGGCGCCTTACGTGATGAGAGAAATCCATGAAGGCGTATGTGGCAATTATTCCGGTGGCAGGTCCCTAGCCCACAAAATACTTCGCACTGGTTATTTCTGGCCTACTCTCAATCAAGATGCGACAGATTTTGTGCTCAAATGTGACAAGTGCCAACGTTTTGCCAACATCCCCCACGCCCCTCTTACAGAATTGATCACACTCTGCAGTCCCTACCCCTTCGCCAAATGGGGGATCGACCTGGTTGGCCCACTGCCCACTGGACGAGGCCAAACCAAATTCGCCATTGTCGCCATCGATTACTTCACCAAATGGGTCGAAGCAGAACCCCTTGCCACCATTACTGAGCGAAACACAACCAGATTCATCTGGCAGTCGATCGTTTGCCGATTTGGCATCTCTCAAGCCATCGTCTCCGACAACGGCAAACAATTTGACAATGCCAAATTCAGGAAATTCTGTGCAGAGCTCCAAATCCAGCCATGTTTCTTCTCCCTAGGCCATCCCCAAGCCAATGGCCACGTCGAGGTCACCAACCGTTCTCTTCTCAAGATTATTAAAACTAAGCTGGAAGCTGCTAAGGGACTCTGGGCTGAGGAGTTGCCGAATGTACTCTGGGCTTACCGCACTACCGCTCGAACTCCCACTGGGGAGACCCCTTTTCGCTTAACATACGGCACAGAGATGGTCATCCCAGTAGAGATCGGTCTTCCTACCCCAAAGGGTTCTACATTCTAATCCAGAACTAACTGAAGAGCTGCGTTGGGCAGACCTAGACCTGATTGAAGAGCTCCGAGAAACAACTGCAGTCAGACGAGCGTCATACCAACAGAAAATGAGAACAAATTACAACCGCAGAGTCCGACCAAAGGAGTTCGCCGTGGGGGACCTTGTTTTGCGAGAAGTAACTCTTGCCACCAAAAATCCGACTGAGGGCAAACTGGCAGCCAAATGGGAGGGACCTTATGTTGTGAAAGCTAGACCACGTCCGGGCACTTACCGACTTCAGGACATGGAAGGTCGAGACCTCCCTCATCATTGGAACGCTGAACATTTGAAGCGCTATTGTCAATAAAAGTTGTATTTTTATATCGTCCAAATTGTTGTATGTTCTTTTTGACAATCTATGTTCTCATTTTCTCCTTATATAGTGTAAATTTATGACCCCATGGGCCACACTTTGTATGACAGCAAGCTTATATCTCAGTTATCTGTGGTATTCCAATAACGCTTTGATTGCAGCCTCAGCCAGACTGAGCATAAAAAGCCTCAGCCAGACTGAGCATGAAGAGCTCGGCCAAACCGAGTCGCAAAAAGCCTCAGTCAGACTGAGCACGAAGAGCTCGGCAGACCGAGTCGTAAAAAGCCTCAGCCATATTGAGCATAAAAAGCCTTAGCCAGACTGAGCACGAAGAGCTCGGCCAGACCGAGTCGCAAAAGGCCTCAGCTAGATTGAGCATAAAAAGCCTCAGCCAGACTGAGCATGAAGAGCTCGGCCAGACCGAGTCGCAAAAAGTCTCAGCCAGACTGAGCATAAAAAGCCTCAGCCAGACTGAGCATGAAGAGCTCGGCTAGACTGAGTCACTCAAAGCCTCAGCCAGACTGAGCATAAAAAGCTTTAGCCCGACTGAGCATGAAGAGCTCGGCCAGACCGAGTCACTCAAAGCCTCTGCCAGACCGAGCATACAAAGCCTCAGCCAGATTGGGCATGCAGAACCTCGCTAGACTGAGTTACTTCAAGCCCCAGTCACTCGGCATTGAATTTTTACAAGTTCAAATTCACTCTGCATTGAGTTTTTTCCTACATTCACTCTGCATTGAATTGTTACAGGTTCAAATTCACTCTGCATTGAGTTTTTCCTACACTCACTCTGCATTGAATTTTTACAAGTTCAAATTCACTCTGCATTGAGTTTTTTCCTACACTCACTCTGCATTGAACTGTTACAAGTTCAAATTCACTCTGCATTGAGTTTTTCCTACACTCACTCTGCATTGAATTTTTACAAGTTCAAATTCACTCTACATTGAGTTTTTCCTACACTCACTCTGCATTGAATTGTTACAAGTTCAAATTTACTCTGCATTGAATTTTTCTCATATTCACTCTCCATTGAATTTTTCTTACAAGTTATACTTCACTTTACATTGAGTTTTTCTTACATTTTACACTTCACACTGCTTTATACATAAGCCTTATACAAGTCGCCATTCTCATTCATTTCAGATGTGTAAACAAAAGCAATAGCATGAAAACAAGACTCAAAATTTTATTTATTTACAAACTTATACATAAGTTTCTTACAATCATTCCAAAGCAGAAGCCAAATTCAAAAAAAAAAAAAAAACCTAAGTACAGGTTTTATTCACACCAGTCACTCCTTCTCACTTGACACAAGGTCTTCTTCTTCAATGCCCTCATCTAGGGGGGTCTGGGCCACGTTGTCTTCATCAATCCTTACACCACTAAGGTCCAATTCTGGGAACAGTTTTTCTGCCTTCCGTTTAAACATCTTCTAGCCATTGTCCCAGAACTCAGTCATTTCGTGTTTGTAGAAGTCCGACCGCTGGAAGCTCTCAATAACTTCTGCTTCAGTCCTGCCTCCAGCGGTCATATCCGGCGGGCCTGCTCCTCCAGACACCTCCCTTGCCAAGTTGCTGGCGACCGCAGCATTGACTGCCATCTGAAATTCAGCAGACCCCTTGAATTGCTCTACTGCTGCAACGCACAGATCGGGGTATGCTGCTCTTTCAGAGGCTGCCTTAGTTCTTTCTTCCTCTAACTCCTTCTGCAATCGTGCCTTCTCCTCCATTGCCTTAGCGCTCATCCTCCAGCTCCTTCTGCAGCCCAGCGATCTTCACGTCTGCTTCATCCTTTTCTTTGATCTGCTGGGCATGCAGCTCTTCATTGTTCGCCATGGCCTCTTCAAAACGCTCATTGGCGACTGTGCAGGCATTTTTAGTCTCTTCCAACTTCTTCTGCTCGCCAACTTCTGCTCGCCAATCAGTTGGAATTCGAGCGACACTACCTTACGGCGTTCGTCCTCTACTTCCAACTTGGTCGCGAGCAGCTCAACATGGACTCGCGCGGCCATATTGCGCTGCACGATCGCCAGTATCTCTATCTTCTTGGCCTTTTCAGCCTCTTCCAAACCCCTTGCACAAATGCTCCGTGCGGTCCTCCTCCACCCCGCAGTTTCACTCTTTAAACTTGCAAGTTGGGCCTTCGCCTCCTCCAACTTGGTCTTCCCAGCTGCCGCCTTTCTCAGCAGAGCTCTTGCTAAGGTGGTCACCTCTATTTGGGCGGAGCACAACCCCCTCAGCAACTCAGCCTCATTGAGCCTGGCCACCGAAAGCACCGTCGCGTCGTCCACAATCCCCACAAGGCAATCTGCAGCAGCCCTGGCTGGGCCTTCTTCTCCCTCCAGCCGCCCAGACACTGCACGAGCGTGGTAGATTGCAGTCGTCAGCCTGGCCCCTTCTCCTTGAGGCGCAGGGCCTCCCTTGGGTTGCTGCTCCATCACTTCCTTAGGATCAGCTGACCCACTCTCCAACTGCACCTTGGGGTCAAGGGTGTTTCTGTGTCCTTCTTCCTCTGCGACCCTTTGACTCTTCTCCCCCTGTGCCTCTAGGCAACCACCATTTCTGGAATAGTCTCCACAATTTCTCCCCTCTCTTCTCCACCATCGGAGTGCCCTCACCACCCAACCTGGCCTTCTTCGACCCAGGTGCATCTGAGGCCCCCTCAAGGGCAACCCTCCTCTTCTTCTTCTTCTTCAAGACCTCCCCCTCCTTGTTTGCCCTTTCCTTCACTGGATCCACGGGGGGCGGTCGTGGCTCAAAACTGCCCAAGTCTTTCTCCCCCAACGGCTTGGGGCGCGGTCAAATCCTTTCCCTCGCGACCGGTTTTGGTGGCGGGCCTAACTGCGCTTCTTTGAACTTATTGGCTTTGGCAAAAATGGTCTGGTCCTCCGCCTCTTGCGCTTTCCTTTTTGCCTCAAGCTCTGCCGGGGCCAGATCCCCACCGGTCGGCTAAGGGCCCAATCCTGCGGCAAACAAAGTTGACGGCTGAACAAGGTCGTCCCATCTGACGCCCTCCTTCTCCCTCTACGCCTTCATTTTCTTCACCCTCTCCTCTGCTGCCGCCCCCAGCTTTGGCTCCATAGACTTGGCGGGTACCCTCCACACCGTGTGTACTCTAACTCCGCCATTCGCGGATACGTAGAACCACCGTGGCCTCCATCCCTTAATCGATGATGGCAACCCCGCCACCAAACCCCTTCCTGATGCCGCCTGCAAAGTGACCCACGTTTCTTGCTGGCCCGAGGCCTTATAGCAGGCAAAAAACTTGTCCACTGTCATGACCGCTCCCTTGTTCGCCTTCGGCCACGCACTTGCACAGACCAGTACAATCTTTCATGCGTTGGGCATTAGCTGGCCTGGTGCCACTTCCAGTCGGTTGAGGACATCCACTGCCACCTGTGGAATCGGCAACCTCAACCCCTCCTTCAACGCCTCCTCGTACAGGGCAAACTCCCCCGGCCGAGCGTCGGATGGCCTCTCCGTTGCTGTCGGTAACATTAACTCTATTTCTTCAGGCACCTGGTATTTTTTCCGTATACCCTCCAACTCCTCCGCCTTAACGGTTGACTTATCGGCCTTCGTATGCCAGTGATCTGGCTTAGCCTGGCTAATTGGCTTCGGAGCCGCCATCATTGTCAACGGACGAGGTAAACCCGCCGGCTCCCCTGACTTCTCCGCTTACCTCTCCCTCCAATATTGTTCCGCCAGGTCAATTACGTCATCATCCCCAGGGGATCAACCCTTGCGGTGGTTGCTTCCTCTTGTGCCATCTCTCTCGTATATCTTCGAATAGCTTCGGATGCGGGCGCAAGAAAATTCAAGAAGTGTTGCAGGGGCGTATCGTTAGCAATGAAGGAGTTTACGTTTGGAATGTTTTGATGTTTTGCACAAAGATAGGTGAAGGGAATAATCTCAAAGGCCCAAGGTTTGCCCGTATTCCAAGGGTCCCTATTAAATTTCGCCAGTTTGAAAATTTTTCAAAACACCGCCAAAACTGTCCTTTTAACACCCTATAATGACCTATCGTTTCACTTCTGGCCCAACGCCTAACCTGTCGCACCACGAGATGCCGTCACGTGTACGACCACGATCCACTGCCCCCTTCCCCTACCTTGTCTTTTCCACTTCAAGTCATCACGTGACGCGCCGCCTCTCGAGCCCGGCACCTCGCCACCTCACCCTTCATGGTCGGCCCTCCTCATGGCCGGTCCCTCCACTCGGTAACCCTTCGTGGTCGGCCCTCCTCATGGTCGGTCCCTTCACTCGGCTACCCTTCATGGTCGGCCCCTCCACTTGGTAACCCTTCACGGTCGACCCTCCTCATGGCAGGTCCCTCCACTCGGCTACCTTTCATGGTTGGCCCTCCTCATGGCCGGTCCCTCCACTCGGCTATCCTTCGTGGTCGGCCCTCCTCATGGTCGGTCCCTCCACTCGGCTACCTTTCGCGGTCGGCCCTTCTCATGGTCGGTCCCTCCACTCGGCCACTTCTGGTTGTTCATTCCTTTTCCTCGCCCTTCTACCCCCATCTTCCTTACTATTCCCTTCGTTGGGCTAAAGCTGCACTTGGGAATGGGGGACTACTGACGTGGGTAGGCCCATAAAGGCCATAACCCACTATGAACAACCCAAGCCTACCACTTAGGGCCCAATACATAACCCAACTGATAAGGCCCAGCACCATCTGGAAGTCAACATGGCATGAAGGACCATTGATATTCAGACATGTGGCAGGTAAAGGGCAAGCCACATCAGCAGACAAAGATCTGCAAAATTATTGCCACTGCACATCGCCATTAATGCAGCCTCTCACTGCATTTATTACGACAATACCTCTCCGTCGGGACGGCACGCCCTCACACTGAACAAGGCAAGCTACAGCATAGACTTTTGGCCAAGGTGACAGGTCGGAAGGGACAACGAAATAATTATCAAAGGATATAAGCTAACGTTGAAGACAAGAAGAAGGTTAAGCTTTCTATCTTCAATTCATCTCTACACTCTACTTTTCTCTCTAACTTGCTCGTCGGAGGGTTCGCTGGGGGACTCCCCGTTCCCCGTTGAACTCGTGTGCAGGTTCACCAGGAGCTTGACGATTCCGATACCGATTGGAGAAGTGTAGACCAGTTCGATCCATCCCACTTAGAACCCGTTATGTCATAGCAGAACCATCAGAATTAAAAGTTGATTTTTGACTACTAACCCACTTTCCAAAAGAGCTATTAATGGACTCTTCTTCCATGTAACAAATATATATATATATATATATATATTTTGATAACCGAGTATCTGGATCAGCGTTTTTTTAGGATGCATATCTCGATTAATCTGGGAGTCCTGAGCTGATCAACCAGACAAAGACACAATGACCTGCTAGTAATCCAGTTAGGGATGAAAATCGAACTCAAGACGTCCGGAGTTTATGAATCATCCCAGAGTTTTCCTCCCTCAACCAACTGGGCTACCCTTGTGGGTTCATGTGACAAATATTTTGAGTAATTTTATTTCAGTATATATTTTAAAAAATATTTTAAATTAATGATAAATTTTATAAATATTAAAAATAAAATTATAATTTTTTTTTCATACATTTATAATTAACTTTTGTAAAAACTTCTGACTTGTAATTTCTTCTAAATATTTTACATCAATTATCAACAAATATATAAAAATAATATATATCTTTCTATTTAAATTAATAATTATTAAACAAAAGTACCACATATACTTGTTTTAGAAAAATTAAATATGATAAAAAGTTGAGATTTTACTGATTAATTCTTAAATAAATATGTAACAATAAATTGATCAATAAGTTCAGTTACCATAACATTGATCAATAATTTGTCTTTTTAGGTTATGGCATGTCCTTCCTTATCCAAATAAGACTATTCATCTTTTGTTTTCTTTGACGGGTAGATTGGACCAATAGCATCTCACTTCTCCAATATAACTGTCAAAGAAAAACAATAAAAAAATAACTTTTATAGTTTTTATATCTCATTAATAATGTGTCGAGTTATTATACATGTATCTATTATATATAGAAATTAGTAGGTGACTTGGCACCGTAAATAAATAATTTTTAGAATAAAGGTTGGGACCCCCTTTGGGGGTCACCCCCTTTATCACGTGGCAAGAGGTGATTGGAGGAGCAGGAAAAAAAAGAAAAAGAAAAAGAAAAGGTGACCAATGAGAGAGAGAGGGGGTCCAAAGGGGGTCCTAAAAAGGAGGGATGAATCATTATTGTATAAAGTATTAAATATATGTAGAAAGATGATGGAGAATGTGGAGGAGTATGGAGTATGAATTGAAAGTTAAAGGAAGTTTTAGAGACATAAAGATAAAGTGGAAGATCATGGAGTATGAAGTGTGAAAAATTAAAGAATATGGTAGTTATTAGGTAATTTTTTCCTACAAATGTTTGCCTATAAATAGTCATTCATGACTACATTGTAAGGATCCAAAACTCAAATCAAAGACAATTGATTTTTATTTTTCTTGTTATTTATATTTTCTGTACTTAATTTTTTACACTTTATTTCATGCACTTCATTTTCAAAGCATATGAGTAGAGGTAAATTTTTTGTACTTTATTTTATGCACTTCATTTTCGAAGCATGAAAGTAGAGGTAAATTTTTTGCACTTCATTTTATACATTTCCTTTTCAAAGCATAGGAATAGAGGTAAATTAATGGTTAGTTTAATTGTTCACTCAATCACCCCGATTGTTCACTGAATCATCTTTCTCCGTCTCCCTCGTTTTTCTTTTAATTTTTCATTTTTCTACACTTAGCAATTTTGAAGTTATCTTCATTGAGGCAAAAGAACCATCAACATAATCGCTTGATAATTGGTTTGAATTTAATCTGTAAGGATTTTTCAATCTTTACTAGCACGCTCGCATTTATTGTATTTTACTTCATAAGAAAAATAAGCCAACAAATATATGAAAATTTAATTTTAAAATAAAATATTAATTTTAAGTCTTAAGATTTTATTGTATAAAATTTTAATAATCGAAAATTAAATACAAACAAATTTGTTAATGTTTTTTGAAAATTATTATAATTGTGTGTGATCCTATGTAAATAGGCTCATAAAAATATTTTTTTTAAAAAAATAAAAAAATGTATATTCTTAAACTAAAATCAAATGTTTATTTGTGTTAATCAAATTTATTAAAAACCATGAGCTCAACTTATATCAAAATATTTTTTTTCTAAAAAAAAAATAAGAATATCTTAAAATTCTATAATATACAAATTATGACTTGATTATAATTCACGGTGTATTATTTTGGTTATTAATCGAAAAAGTCTTTACTAATTTTTTATATTTTTTGTAATGTTTATAGTGGTGCATCGGGTTTTAATTATGCTTCAAGTGGTATTTGATTATAATCTATTATAATATTTTTATATGACAATATTTATGTATTTTATTACATGAAAAAGTGCTTAAGGTGGGTTGACTCAAATGTAGGATTTATGCTTAAGATCGTAAGAGTTATTCATATTGATGCACAAAAAATTATAAATTTAAATCATAAACGATGTACTCAAATAGAATTAAACATAAAATCGCTATAAACTTAATAATTTTAGTTTTCAAAGGGTTTCTGATTAATTATGTGACACATCATAATAACCAAAAAAAAAAAAATTATTCCAACCAAATTATTTTTGCATATTTTTTCTGGCAGAGCTCATGAATGTGCATTATCAGTAATAGTATAAATTCAAAATTTTTATTTAAAAATTATTCAAGAAAAACATCAATAGGTGCCTTAAATATACACAATCATTTTCGATATATCATTATTATTTAATAATACTCCACACTATTTATCATTTGACATTTATCAATTTATCTTCTAAAAACTTAACAAAAAAAAGTATTGAGTTCATTATTTTAATCAATCAATAGTAAATTGAACACTAGATGCGCATGTAAATCACTTCAAAAAATATGATGTTTGACATAAAATCACAATAGAGTTAATTTAATTAATGTAATGATATTTTATACTATGATATGTGTTATAAAATAATAATATTAATTTTAATTTAAAATAAATTTCTAATTTAAATTATTTATTTTAATAATAAATTTGGTTAAATGATTTGTTTATTTTGATAATTTTAGTTTTATTGTGTTATAAAAGTGTAATTATCATATAATGATTTTGTACGATATATATTAAATTATAAGATGGTAAAACAAACACTCATTTTGATATTAAAAATAATAGTTAACTTCAAAAAGAGAATTAGTAATATAAAACGAAAAGTGATTCTAATTATTTAGTTTTATTTTTATTTGAAAAATAAAAATATGTAGAAATAGAACTACATAAAATTTATTTAAAAGATTAAATATAAATATGTTGTGATTGGATTAAGAAGAAAACACATAAATTAAATATGTAGATTATTAATTTATTTTCTTTAATATTCTTTTTGAATTATTCATACATATTGTATATAGGTATATCAAATTTAAATTAAATATAATTGTTTTGTAATAAATAATTTCAAGTTAAATAAAAAATTAAATACAAATTAATATTAAGATATCAATAAGATAGACAAAAAAATATAAAATAAAATTAATTTCATCCATACGAGGCACATAGTTAAACACATTCTGTCTTATTTATTTATATATCACGATATTTTTTTTCAAATATCATAATAATTGAATTAAAATATCAACTATATAAAAAAAATCTAACAACAAAAAAACTAAATACACGATGAAAAATATATAAAAAATAAATATTTCTTAAATAGAGTCCATATAAAATTGATTATTATAATTGAAATTGAGTTTATGTATAATTTTATATGTAAATAAAAAAAAATATGTTGATGTGACTTTTTTAGAAAAAAAGTAGGCCGTTAGAATTTGTCACCTAAGTAAAGGAAAAACACTACTAATTTAGTTAAATTATTTATATTTTTGAATATATAAAATATTAAAAATAATTGTTAAATTGGAAAAAAAAAAAAGAAGCAATAATTTAAAATTTAAATAATGATTCTAATTATTTATTTTTATAATTTTAGTTATATCGTTTCATAAAAGTGTTACTTAAATCAACATATATAATAAATTTAAATAAATTATTTATGTATATTTTAATAATTTTAGCTCTATGTGTTATAAAAATGTAATTTACATAATATTATAAATCTCATAAAAATAAATATTCTTAATATTTAATTTTTTAAAAAAGTGAAAAAAGTGGAATAAAATTAATTGGTAAAGTTTTGTTTACGGGTAATTTCAATTAAGTAGAAGTCTTTTAAATATTAAATTTCAGAAAGAATTTTAATAAGGGTTTATTGATATGGAATTTTAATAGAAAAGGAAAAAAAAAAAAAAAAACGGAGATGCTCTACATAAGAGAGAGAAAAAAAAAGTTAAAGGTCAACAATATTTTTTTATTTATTTTGATAATCTTAATTCCGTCGTTTTATAAAAGTCTTATTTAAATCAACACATATAATAATTTTAAATAAATTATTTGTGTATATTTTAATAAGGGGCATTTGCATGCAAGTTTTAATTTATGAACTTATACTCCATTAAAGTTCTAAGTAAGATTTTTTTGACTTTCAAGTCCCATTAAATTTTTAATAGTCGGATTTACCTTTCAAATAATGATTGTTCATCAATTATAATTATCTATAAAGGGACATGATGATTTAACATTTATTTTTATTTTGAAAATTTTAAAATATCAACTTTCAAATTGAAAAAATTAAAAAAAATTATGTGCAAAAAAAAAAAAAAATGATTCGTATGTTTGGTTTCAGTTTTCTGAATTCAATTTTCTAGAAATTGAGTATTTTGTTTTTCGTGTTTTTTATTTTTATTTTTACTGAATATTTTTAAAATTTTAAACAATTTTTTTTAGATGTATCTTACTTAGATGTATCTGAATTATAAAATATTTGTGAAAAAATATTTTAAAAAATTAATAAACACACAAAAATATTAAAATATACTGAATTTTCGTTTTTTTTTTTATTTTTGTATTTTTGTATTTTTGGTATTTAGTGAATTTTTTAAAGATCTTTTTCACAAATATTATATTTTTTAACTGTATTTATGTTAGGTGTGTCTAAAAATTAAAAAAAAAAAAAATCTTAAAATATTAAAAAAATTCAGTGAAACAAAAAAATATAAAAAATGAAAAAATAGAATTTTCTAAAAAATGAATTTTTAAAACTGACAACAAACAGAGTGTTTTTTTTTTTTTTTTGAAAAAATTGAAAAAACTGAATTATTTTTTGTGCAAAACTAAAAAATTTTTGTCTATAAAGGAGTATGATGGTGGAGCATTGATGTGCAAAACTAAATAAATAAATTACTATAAAAAAAAAATGATAATATTATCAGTTTTAAAACTGAAAAAAATGAATATTCTCGGTTTTATTAGATAGTTGAATCAAATCAATAAGTAGAAGGGCAAAAACGTTTAATCTCATACTCTGTTTTTTTCATCAGTTAGTGAAACAATTGTCTAGAACATTACTATGCAAAATTGATAATGTTATTAGTTTTAAAATTATATAGGGTGAAACGCCAATAAATCTCAAAATATGATCTTGTAAACTATTTAGTCCTCAATTTATTTATTTTATTTTTATGAACCCAAAGGTCTTATTAAAGTGAAAATTACACAAAAGGATAGTTACTTACATGTTTGTGTTTAATTTTTTAAGGATAAAAGTGGGTTTCTCCAAATGTAGAATTACACATTTGGACAATCTGCACTATAGAGGTTTTGAATTTTTCCTCCTTATGGAACAATTCTCACATTACGAACAAAAACGTAACATTTCAATGTAACACTTTAATAATGTAACACTCAAAAAAAAAATTTAGTATACTTTTCCTAAACGTAACAACGAAACACTTCAAAAAAACTCTGTGGTGTACTTTTCTCTCCTTAGTGTATTTTTTCTAAATGTAACACTTCAATATAGCACACAAAAAAAAACTTCTTAGTTTACTTTTCCCAAACGCAATACTCCAATCAATGTAATTCCAAACGTGACACTCCAATGTAATACATAAAAAAAAATACTAAAAAACTATTCAATATACTTTTTCCAAATTTAACACCCACAATTTGAAAATTATACATTTACCCAAAACTTACTAACGGATTTTTGTATTCTTTTTGGAATGGTTTGAAGAATTCTACATCCTTTTTTTGAAGTGTTACATTAGAATGTTACGTTTGGAAACATTAATGAATTTTTTTGTATGTTACATTGGAGTGTTACACTAAGGATTTTTTTTGGAATGTTACATTAACGTGCTACGTTTGAGAAAAATATACTAAGAATTTTTTTTTGAAGTATTATATTTGAGTGTTACATTGGAGTATTACAGTTTAAAATTATACATTTATCCAAAGTTTACTAAAAAGTTTTTGTACTCTTTTTGAAATATTTGAAGAATCACACATCCTTTTGTAATGTTTGAAAGTTTCCATATTTCAAGTCATTTTTAGAGATTATTTCATTTTTACCCATATACTTTGTCATGATTTTCAATGACCCCCCAAACTACTTTTATTTTCACGCGTATCCCTATATTATTTAAGTTACTATCAATTTTGCTCCTGCCGTCAAATTTGAAACTGAAAAACTTAAAAAAATTATATTTTGGCTCCAAATTTCAAAAGAAAGATACAGATCCACCAGCAAACCACCACCAGTAACCATTACTTCAAGTCATTCTATCTCCTTCGTCATAACTTCGTTTCGCCTCATTTTTACGTCGTTGGATTCAACTCACGGTCTAGTTTTCATATCACATCTCACATGTCTCGTTCTTCATCTTTTTGCATGTTATCGGAGCTCCGAAACTTGATTTAAAAAAATAAGATTTTTCTTCTTGTTTTCGACTTTTCTTCGAACCATCTTTCGGACTTCATATATTTCTTGATTCTTAAGGGTTCTACTTTATTCTTTCGCTATTCTCTTTACCTCACTTCTTATTTCGCCCTACACTACTTTGCTTTCTCACTTCTTTGTGTAATGGGTGGTTTTGGTATGCCGAAAGTTGTTCGAAAACTAATTTTGAAAATCTCAAAACATTTATCTTTTGTTTCTTTCTTTTCTATCTTCCTCATTCTTCTTCTTCTTCACTTATAACATGATGTGGAACATGGTTCTAGGTGGTAACGAAACTGGTGATGATAGTGGCGGCGGTTCGGCGATGGTGGTGAAGTTGCTAGTTCGGGTAGTGATATTCTTCTTTTTCTTCAATTATATACATACATATCATCTTTCCTAATGAAATTTTCTCAGTACCATACACATTATAAGCACTCAACCGCCTGCCTTGTCGATTGAACTCACTAATCGATACGTTGAAAGAAATCTTTGTGGGGATTGAACTTTCTCGACGCATGAGGACTGACACCGACAATGCCTCCTCCACTTTTCCCACGACACAAAGTGCTCGAATGATATTGTTGAAAGTGATTTTCTTCGGGGCCTATGCAATCTTAACCATCAACTTCACCAACATCACCACCAGAACCACCAACTTCACCGCCACCGAACTCCATTACCACCACCATGAGCATTACCATCACCACCACTTTACAACATGAAACCCACCTTTTTCACAACCAAGTTCCATTACCACCACCATGAGTATTACTATAGCGATCCCGGTTCTCCCTTTCTGTAGTTGTCGTATTCCGAACTTGGTTCCGTGGAGTTGATGGTTGTTTATCTTGTTGTCACCCTTTAATTCCGTATGTTTGAGTTTTGGGATGTTTTGGGCAGGTGTTACAGGTTGGTTGAGCCTAAGTCTCAAATCTAATTGCCCAGGTTTTTGGTGTTACGCTCGAGCGGAGTTTGGTTTTTGGTTGTCCGCTCGAGCGGGCCTTCTTGCGCTCGAGCAGGGTTTACACACTCCCAGTATTTCATGCCTCTGCAAAACTTCTGCAGGTGTGTTTTTCACGCTCGAGCGGGTTTCTTTACGCTCGAGCGGGTCGCGCTCGAGCGGGTATGTTGGAGCTCGAGCGGGTAGTGCTTTGTCGGTAAAAGTTCTATGAGGGAGAAATCTACGCTCGAGCGGACTGGTTTTCACGCTCAAGCGGATGTACTTTATTCTTGTGTCTTGGCTCTCGAGCGGGCCTTCTTGCGCTCGAGCGTGTCTAGATTTTTGTGCTTGACGCTCGAGCGTCATGTTCTCCGCTCGAGCGAGAATGTCGTATATCAAAAGGCAGTTAGGCGTTTTTGAATCACTTCTTACATTCTCTCTCTCTCTCTCTTACTTTCCCAAAATCGATTTTGAGAGCCTCTCTCTCTAGAAACTCCCTTCTCTCTAGGGTTTGATCTAGTTAGAGTGCTTCCCTTCCCTGTGGCCTTTGTAAAAGTTGTGTTGATCGTCGAGGGCTTCGTTTTGATCCGTGGATCTTAGAGTTTGGAGCATTTTGGTTTTCTTCATCTTCTTCCCTTGGGCTCCGAATTTGAGGTAGGGATTCCTACTCACTCTTATGGGTTTTGACCTAGATTTTTGGGCATTTTGTTAAATGGTTTGATTTTGGGATCTAGGGTTTCAAAATGTATTAAAGGGGGTTTGTTATTTTGATTCTAAAATGTGTATTTTGGGTTTCAAAATAATGATATTGTTATTGATTGTTGATATATGGACCATTGGGTTATTATTGGAAAAAGGGGTAGAAAATCCTAATTTGTTGTATAAATTAATTGGTATAATTAATTTGGAAAAATTATGATTATATGGAATTGAGTTGGAAATAATGAAATTGGCTCATTATATTGTAAAATGGTGGAGTTGGATTTATTAATCGCTTACTTTTGAAAACATTGATATTTTATCTGTTGGAGCTTTTATTATCTGTTTAGAAATAATTGCTTTGAGCTACTGGTGGAGGGTAGCTATGATTGTTGTAGACAATGCATGATGATTAGGCAAACTAAAACTAATCAATGGGATGTGTCATAGAGTATGACGGTTGATAGAATATATTAACGTTATGTATTGATTGATTGTGTATATGACCTATGTGTGTCTACGTTGTGTGTGTGGGAGGAGATAGGGGATGTACTCCACGGTTTAGGGGAAGATAGGGGATGGACCTCTAAACCGCGTTTTGTTAGGAGAAGATAGGGGATGGACTCCGCTGATACAACTCGTATGCTTGTCAGTTAACGTGTTGATATAGCTCATATGCTTATCTTTGGAAGTATTGATATAGCTCATATGCTTATCTGTTGAAGTGTGGATACAGCTTGTATGCTTATCTGTTGAGATGTTGATATAGCTAGTATGCTTATCTATTGTGAAATGAGAAATGTTTAATATGAGTCACTGTCTCATGTAAATTGTCGGCCAGGTTCTGAGCCGTTGTTGTGAGTTGTGAATTTGATAAGAAATGGAAAAAGGAAATGAAACATGGACATAGTGGTCATGTAATGGAAATGGTTTATGAATTGATTTATGAAAGTCAAACATTTCTCAATTGTTAATGTCTTAGTTAATGCTCATATTGTGTTTAGCATATTTCTACTGGGCGTTGACTCACCCTTTATGGGATATTATTTTCAGGTGCAGGTAGCATGCCACCTCCAAGGATATAGCTTGGATGGTTATGGGAGTTGAAGACTCCTTTTGATTATTTTGTTTGTATTACATGTATATCAAGCCAAGGGCTTATTTTGTATAGAGTTAGTATTCTTCCTGTGTGTAACCAAGTGTTGACTTGGAAAGCTGTAAGCCCGTAAGGCATTTGCTTTTGTTGTTAACATGTAATACTGTTGTAAGAACTACTCTGATGAATGGAAAGGTGTTGATTTTCTTATATCACTGCATGTCTGAATGATGGGTACTATGTATTATTTTGAGGGCGTTACAATTACCATCACCACCACCTTACAACACCAATCCTACCACAATCGTCGGACCACCACCGCTACCATCACCAATTCCGTTACCACCTAGAACTATGTTCCACATTATGTTATAAGTGAAGAAGAAGAAGAAGAAGAAAAAGAAGAAGAATGAGGAAGATGGAGAAGAAAGAAACAAAAGATGAATGTTTTGAAATTTTTGAAATTCATTTTCGGACAACTTTCGGCACAAAACTGCCCATTACACGAAGAAGTGAGAAAGCAAGGTAGTGTAGGTAGAAGTAGGAAGTGAGGTGAAGAGAATGGCAAAAGAATGAAGTAGAACCACTAAGAATCGAGAAAGATATGAAGTCCGAAAGATGGCTCGAAGAAAAGTCGAAAACGAGAAGAAAAATCTTATTTTTTTGGATCAACTTTCGGAGCTCCGATAGCATGCAAAAAAAGAAAGAACGAGGCATGTGAGATGTGATATGAAAACTAGATCGTGAGTTGAATCCAACGACGTAAAAATAAGGCAAAACGGAGTTATGACGAAGGAGATAGAAGGGCTTGCAGTGGTGGTTGCTCGTGGTGGTTTGCTGGGTGAGTCTGCATCTTTCTTTTGAAATTTGGGGCCAAAATATAATTTTTTCAACTTTTTTCGTTTCAAATCTGATGGCAAGGGCAAAATTAATAGTAACTTAAATAGTATAGGGGTACGCGTGAAAATAAAAGTAGTTTGGGGGGTCATTGAAAATCGTGACAAAGCAAAAGGGAAAAAATGAAATAATCTCTCATTTTTATACTCATTTTGAAATGTTTTCCAAATAAAAAAGATTCCCATATAAAAATTAATCCTAAATTTAATTGTCATAAATTGTGTACCTTACCTTTCCAGCAGAAAAGAAAAAAAAAAAGAAAACATAATAGAAATAAGGATATAACTGTAAATTCAATTTCCAAATAATATATAAAATCTAATATTTTCAAAATGAATGGGACTAATTAGTCTATAAGAAAATCATTGGAATTAAATGAATCATCATTACTCAAGATAGGATTTATTGGTAAATTTTTCAATTATATATTGATGTGACATTTTAATAAAAGAAGAAGAAGAAGAAGAGAGATACGTCACATAGGATAGAGAAAAATTGATAACAAACACTAATTTTAATATATATATATATATGATTATGTAGCTATCACTTTCAATTCGAGTTTTGATCTAAACTAGAATTCAATCTCAATTAGTAAACGAGACAAACTCAAACACACACAACTCAGTTTAATTTGTTTCTAGCTCTATTCTGCTATACTATATTATTTGATAGCTTAAATAATTCATTCTACTTTCTCAATTCAAGAGACTGTAAACGGTTTCACGTTTCAACATAAAAATTGTAAGAATATGTTTACACAAATGATAATGGTTCCAATAATGCAAGTACATTCTTTCAATTTTCTACATCAAATTCACTCTTCTTCAATTAATGCTAAAGTTTTTGTTTGGCAATCAACTTTTTGGTTTAAAAAAAAGTACAAAATAGACTAAATAAGCTAATAAGATAAAATATCACATTTAAACCATAATTATTTTATTTTTTCTCTCACAAAAGTCAAAAAAATCAAAAAAATCAAACCAATCTCAAACTAAAATAGTCAAAAAATAAAAAAAATTAATTAAAAAAAATATATTACCAAATGACAACAGAGTTTACGCGCAATTAGCACTTATTGAATAGCAGAAACCAAGGGAACCCACATATGATTATGTTGGTAAATTGTTGTTAAACAATAAAAACTACTACTTTTGTGGAACCCTTTTCATAATAAAAAGTTAAAAGCCATTTTATAATCGAATTAATAATTACATTAGTGATTCTATCCTGAGTAGTAATTGGTAAGATACTCGTTAACATGTTTAAAATGATTGTACATTCTCTCATAAAAATAATTAAGAATGTTCGAAATTATAAATTCAGATATAGAAAAGTACTTAGAAAATAATGTTTGAACCTCATCATAAAAGAATTGAATCATCAAGTACTTTTTTTTCTTAATATGTCTAGATTCAGTACTCTTCTATGTCTAGATTCTTCATTTTTAACCTTACTAAAAAACAATTAGTTGAATAATGTGTGACCATTTATTATTTTGTTACCCAATATAACAAAAGCAAATATGGATAAGATTTTTTCCCTCAGAGTTTTGCCCTCCACATTGAATTCACCAAGAGTCCACTAACATAAAGGAAAAAAGAAACAAGGAAAAGAGTAAAGGCTTGCATATATCATGCACCAGTGATTGTGTTTTCTGTATAGGTACAACATGATCTCTTACATTAAATCTAGAATTACAAAAGTAAAGGGCAAAATGCTCCATTAAAAATAATGATTAATTTAAAGTAGACATCAATATTTTAATCATTTTAAGAAAAGTGAATGAATTATTTTGCTTTTTAATTTTACTATAATTTCTAAAAAGTCATTATTATTGAGTTAAATTGACATAATTTTTTTAAAAAAATAATATTTATAATGCAATTAGATTAATACAATAAACAAACCACAGAAATGATGAATGTAAAATTTGCATTATATTTATAAAGATCAAAGAGAAACAAATAGACCCAAAACAGACTCAAATACAAAAATCACTTTTGAAAGGCGTGCTTCAAAGGCTTGTTTAGGGTAGTTGGCTTTTAGTCATTTTTTTGGTTTGTAGCAAAAATTAAAGTTGACTTTTTTGGATTTTTTTTTTTCATTTGGGAAGGTGATTTTTAGCCAATGGTGAAATTACAATTTTACTTCTTATGAGTCAAAATATGCTACATGGGTGAAGTTGTAATATTTTAAACTAAATAGAGGTAGTTTGGTCATTTGATTATGATTTGACATCATAAACAAATATTAATCAAAAAGCCAAAAGTCACTTTTTACCAACTTCTCAAATCATTTGTCTAAAAAAGTCAAAAACTTGATTAAAAGCCAAAAAATCTCTTTTTACCATCTTTCCAAAATAAGTCAAAATCCAACAAAGGGTACACAAGAACGATTTCATTTCTAGAGTAGTACAATCAGTGTTGCATATATTAACGAGAAATGATATGTATTTCAAATATTTTTTCAAAACCTCTTATATGGGGGTAAGACTCACACAAACCTATATGTGTGTGAGTCCTACACTCATGTGAGAGGTTTAGTAAAATATTTAGAGTTTCTAGCATAACTCTATATTAATTGCTTGGAAAAGAGAAAAAAGAAAGCTAGGTTGTGTTTGGTAGAGTTTTCTAAAATTAATTCTAACTTTACATTCTAATGCTATGTTTGGTTTAAAATTTCAAATCATGATTCCAAATTAATTTCAAAATATATTTTGAAAACATGTTTGGAAAAGTAGAAAATTTTTAAATTTTTGGTCTACCCGGTCGTCCGCTCGAATGTCTGACTGGTTGACCGGATCATTACTTTTTTTTTTTTTTTTTTTTTTGCAATTTCCAATTGCCACCTGTTATTTGGAAGAAATTTTTTTTAATATTTTTTTATGATTTTTTTAAATATATAAATTATTTTTTAGACCAAAATGACAAATTATTTTTTTGAATTGAATTTTAAAAAGAATTTGGTTATGAGTTTTGAATAAAATTTTCAATAGAGTTTTTAAATTGTACGTTTGGTTATGAGCTATAAGGCTATGTTTGGTTGTGTTTTGGAAATATAATTCCATCCCTCCATTTGCATTTCATGTTTGGATAAAGTTTTCAAAATGTGATTCCACCACACATTTCAAAATGTAATTCCACCACATATTTCAAAATGTAATTCTTCTTCACGTTTGGCTACCCTCTCTCTTTTGTGTTCTCTATTCT
This sequence comes from Camellia granthamiana, assembly GCA_036172215.1. Taxonomy (NCBI): domain Eukaryota; kingdom Viridiplantae; phylum Streptophyta; class Magnoliopsida; order Ericales; family Theaceae; genus Camellia; species Camellia granthamiana. Next base: position 28,855,114 of record CM069903.1, on the reverse strand, counting down.
AAAAAGTACAAAATTTTTGAATTTTGGGTCTACCCGGTCATCCTCTCGGACGTCCGGCCGGTTGACCGGAGAAGTGTAATTTTTTTTTTTGTTATTTGGGAAAAAAAAATTATATTCGTTTTTGATATTTTTTAAATATAAAAATTATTTTTTTTAAACCAAAATGACATTTTTTTTTTTGAATGTTAAAAAGAGTTTGGTTATGAGTTTTAAATAGAATTTTCAATAGAGTTTTGAGTTGTGTGTTTGGTTATGAGTTATAATTTTTTGAGTTATTTTCAATTAAAAAAAATTTTATGTTATTTTTTGCTAATAACTAATTTTTTGAATTGAATTTTAAAAAGAGTTTGGTTATGAGTGTTTTTTTGTCAATAATTCTTTTTTTGAATTGAATTTTAAAAAAAGTTTGGTTATAAGTGTTCAGTGCCGGAACCAGAAAATTAAATTAGAGGGGATACTTATTAATTATAATATCAAAAAATTTTACAAAAATATTTCACGAAAAATTTTACGATTGATTTCAAGAAACATTAAAAAAATAATGTTATTTGTAACTAGTGTATCATGGATAATGCAATAAAAATATAGATATAAGTCTTAAAATAAATTATATAATGATAAAAAAAAATTTATACAAAATTTGATTAAAAATTCAATATAAATTTATAATGGTAATATTACGTTATCATTGATATGTGATATCACCAACTAATAGTATATAAGCACATAGAGAGTGAACTTCACATTTCAAATGTAACTAACAATCTAATAAATTTCATATATTTATAATGAGATTACTTATATTTGCATGTCAATAATAATAACATCACCGTTATATTTAAAAATTTTCATAAATAATATGGTTTATACTAGTCTTTTCATTTTCAATTAAAATAACCATTATTGTTTTCATAATTTTTAAAATATCATTGACATTTTACTCTAATAATATTTTTGTAATTTTTTTATTTAAAATATTTTCTTTATATTTGCAAAATTTTAAAAAAAAAATCCCAAAATCTAAGGGGGGCACGTGACCCCCCCGGTCCCCATCTCCTTCTGCCACTGTAAGTGTTGATCATAAATTTCAATAGAGTTTTGAATTATGTGTTTGGTTATGAGTTATAATTTTTCGAATTAAGTTTTAAAAACTTTTTTCAAAACTCATAACTAAACAAATTTTCTTATTTCATATGTCACATCAAACATTCAATACTCAATTCAAAACCCTTCTTAAAACTCATAACCAGACAAATTTTCTACACTCCAATCATAATTTCAAATCTCATAAACTCAAAATACAACTCTACTCTCAAATCATATTTAGAAAAGTCTACCAAATGTTGTCTAAGTTTTTCAAAGTTTTGAAAACTCTTTTTAAAACTTATAACCAAACAATTTTTCTCATTTCATATGTCACATCAAAAATTCAAAACTCTTTTTAAAATTCATAACCAAAAAAATTTTCACTTTTTAAAATCATAATTTTAAAACCCACAAACTCAAAATACAACTTCATTATCAAATCATAATTCTAAAACTCTACCAAACACTACCTTAATGCGTTTGGTTTTAGCTTTTTAAATTTAGTTTTCTAAAAATTGAGTTTTTTTCTTTTTTCGTGTTTTTTTTTTAAATTTTTGGTGAATATTTTTAAAATTTTAAATATTTTTTTTACTTTTTTAGGTACACCTTATTTAGATATATCTAAAAAGTAAAATATTTGTAAAAAAATATTTTAAAAAATTAATAAATACACAAAAATACAAAAAAAAAATATACTGAATTTTCGTAATTTTTTTAATATTTTTGATATTTAGTGAATTTTCTAAAGATATTTTTCACGAAAATATATTTTTTAAATATATTTATATTAGATGTGTCTAAAAATTAAAAAAATTACTTAAAATATTAACAAAATTCAATAAAAACAAAACAAAAAATAAGAAAATAGATTTTTCTAAAACATATTTTCAAAAAACTGAAAACAGACCTAGTAAATACTAGTACTACAATATGAAAAAAAATATTCCATCCTAATGTGGCATTGCACCAAAAGCATTCAAGTCATTTTTTTGTGTGAAAACCTATACAAATGAATGACTTATTGTTTTATGACATGTTTACGTTAATGCCTAGTATACCATGAATAATTGTTCCAACTGTATCATCTTCCACCCCTATTCTATTCCATTCAATTTAAGTCTTGTTTGGGATCTTTCAAAAAAGTCAAAAAGCCAAAAAGTTACTCAAAAAGTTAAAAAGTTAACACTATTCACCAAAAGTCAACAATTACGGCTGCACAACTCCCAATTCAAATTTTCCTCTAAAAACTAATTTTCACAATTTTTTATTACACATTTTTCCATAAAAAGTCAAAAAGTTAACCCAAACATCCATATTTTCAACCTCAATTTTTTAGTCAAAAAAGACAAAAAGTACATTTATTTAGTCTTCCCAAACAAGGCCTTAATTCAATTCAATTAATTTGAGTACAGAAATATTAATGGAATGCACGTGACACACAGTTTCTTTTATTTTGATCGACTGTTTGAACTTCCGTTTTTTGCTTTTGAGAGGTTATGTAGTTGAGAAAGTAGCAGCACCGCCGCACTGTATTAATTGTGAAAACAGGCTCGTTTGGTTTGTGTTTGGGAAAAAAATTTCAGAAATTTTTTTCAGAAACAAGTTTCAGAAATTTTCTCTACCAAACAAATTTTCCCAAAAAAATTTCCCAAAACACACAAACCAAACAACTTTTCCAAACAAACCTCTCTCACACACACATCAAATCAATCACTTTTTCCAAAACTCTCTCTCAAAACAATTTTCCAAAACAAATTTCCCAAAAAACCAAACCAAACATGTTTTCGTACTTTTTTTTTCAGAAACATGTTTCTGAAACACAAACCAAACAAGCCCAACATTTCCCACTTTCACTGTGCCCGGATGGGATAGACAAACCACACACCCCCCCCCCCCCTCCTTTTTTTTTTGTATTTTTGAATTTTTTCAATCTCTATATCTCTCTTTGCGGATTTTAATTTGAACTAACAACCTTTTGCCTTGTAACTTTTGTAATAAAAATTATTCATATAAAAAATTATTTTTATCAGACATCTATAAACACAAACAAATCGCATTTTGTTTTATGAAATAGATTGAATGTAAATTTAAACCATCTATTTTATAAACCAAAATGTAATTTGTTCTTGTATTTATAGATATCCAATAAAATTAATTTTTTGCATAGATAATCTTTATTGCAAAGCCTATAAAATAGACAGTTTGAATCATCGATGTGAGTTTAGATTGAAATATGAAGAAGTATGGAAATAAGTTCAACCCCTCCTCCCCCAATATTGTTGCACTCATGTATAAAATGAAAATTAATAATCAAAAAGCAAAAATTAAGCTATTGCGCTCCCAATTTTTAGATAATCAAATTTCTTCAATTTGTTTAAGTTATTTTTACCTATAAACACAAGTTGCATTAAACCTTTTGGCATAAGCTCTCAAAATGAAAGGTTATAAGTAGTTTTATATAAGTTATACCAAACAATCTCAATATGTTGGTAAAAATACCAGAAAAATTATATTTTATTGATATATAATGCAAAGAAAATGAGATACAAATAGATCAGGCTGAGACATAGATATCTCGTTTTCTTTAAGAAGATCAAGCCTACGACCATAGGAAGAACCAAAATACCGATGCAACAGTCACAAAACTATAACTTGTCCCCTCTAGGATACAACAGCCCGACCACTTTCGTATAATTCAAGCCAACTCTGCACAAGATGGTGAACCTAAAGCTTCACTAAGAAAAACACATTTCTTTGCTAGTAATCTCTCAAATATAAACAATAGGTAGTATAGAAAAGAGTAGATGAGAGGAACTATTTATAGACCACTAGGACCTTACAATTTATACCAAAAATAATAATGACCATTAAACTAGAGAAAATGGAGAGTCTCCAAATATTAACTCACAGCCAAGTTCATGAACTCCAATTAATCTCCATTTATGAACAAGACAAAAGGTCACAAAAATAATGAATCTTCATTTACCAAACAAAACGAGATTCATGAATAAGATAAAAGAAGATTCATGAACAAAATATATATATAAATAAATAAATAAAAGATATTAAAATAGACCAACAATTCCCCACTCATTTTAATATCAGTAAGGACAAAAGAGATTACCAAACAAAGATAGACTAGTATGTATCATGAATGTGTGCTTTGCATTGAATCTTCATTAGTGAAATAACAACCTTTACTCCAGAGTCAGTAGTGGTCTCAGATTTGAACTATGACTACTTAGGGGAAATAAAGTATTACTGCTCACACATAATAATTCAGGTGTTGACATGAGTTTTTAATAACCAGTACATTACGGCTTTATGCTAATCCCAGTTTTTATGAGTATATTTGAGAATAAGCCTTGTTCTCATAGAAAGCGGCCCCACTTTCATGCTCACATAGGTGAAATTTGTCAAGAGTGTTCTTGTAATTTACACACTCCACTCAACAAAAACTACAGAATTTCATTAAGAGTATAAAAACTCAACCCTCCAACATTACTCAACCCTCAAACCTTTATGAATATTTTAAGGTTTAAATTGAAAAGGAGTCAAATGATTAGCACTAGCATATTCAATTTTTTTTCAAAACTCAATAGACTATAGAAATTATTCAAAATTGATTTGTTTATTTTTGAATTAATTGTTTCAATCGATATATTTTAACATAAATTTACAGGCCATAGATGTATATATGTTTTTGGTATAGACAGAACAGAAATTGGGTGGTATGGGGATCTGGGGATTCTGCTGTGCACAGTAGGTTGTTGTGCTTTTTTGTGGAGTGTCATCCTGAGCCTCTTTTGATAATATAAATTGTTCATATTGTAAGATTTATCGAGTAGGTCATCCATGCAAAAAATCAAGTTGATTGGATATGTACAACTCTATAACCAAAGCACATTTGTTTTTATAAAAATTAACAGTTAACATAACTTTCATAAATTTTTAGAAAAAATTAAGATCTAATCATGGAGTTATGAATATCCGATTAACTTAATTTTTTACATAAATAATATTCTTAATAAACCATACAATATGAACAATTCAAATTACCGAAAAATATTCAGAACGAACTCCCACAAAAAAACACAGCAGGCTGCTGTGCATAGCAGCACCCCAAGTCCAGTGGTATGGTGGCTTAATGAGAAGATGCAGACATTGACAACATGTGAAACTCATAAAGCAAACAACAGTCGGTAATTATTCAATAATTTCAGATGATATTTTATAATATTGTGATTGGTGGAGAAAGTGGGTAGGTGAGGTATTGTGTTAGATGATTGGGGAACAAAAAGAACATATTAAATTATAATTAATTAAGGAGTACGAACACGTGATACTCCGAAAATATTTTATAATTTCCCAACAATGGTGGGCAGTTATATCTCAACATCTGGCAATGACTTTTTTAGCTCAAATAGTTCATAAAAATAAAATAGATTAAAATGGCTAATAACATAAAATATTAAATCTAAACAATAATTATTTCACTTTTTTCTCTCACAATCATCAAATCAATTACTGTACTAAAAAACAAAAAGTCAACTAACTTTCCAAACACAACTTTTTTAGTCAGGCTAAAATAGTTTAAAAAAAACTAAAAAATTAATTAAAATAATCAACTTTTCAAACGAGCTCTTAATAAGGATTTTGTATAACTTATCTATAGGAACTGAAAATTTGTATTAGAGTGATATCGATGAGGAAGTGGAGATATTGCTAGCGGCTGCTGTGCGGCGAAATAGACCCATTTCGAGATCCGTTTTGATAATTCGAACCGTTCACATCTTAGAATACATCAAGTAGAACATGTTTACAAAAAATCAAGTTAATCGGATATTGTTTACCCATTCATCCACTCACTTTTGTATCTACAAAAATAAATTATAATTTGATTTAAAGTATTAAAATGAATACAAATGTGAGTAGATGAATTGGTAAACGATATCCGATTAACTTAATTTTTTGCGGGTATGTTCTATTTGATGTATTCTAAAATGTGAACGGTTCAGATTATCAAAACGGATCCTGAAATGGGCCTATTTTACCACACAACAATCGCTGTTGTACAGTCCACACAGTAACATCTCCACTTCCTATTCATAATGTAATATCATTAATCAATAAATAATTACTTGTTACACTACTTGCACATAGAATAAGGCCAAGTTTGGGAAGACTAAATAAGTGCACTTTTTGACTTTTCTTGTATTATGTGTAGAAAAAGTAGAGAGGAGATATTGATTGATGTGACCCAAAAAAGATAAAAAGATGAAATAAGTGCACTTTTTTAGTTTAGCCAAACTTGGCCTAAATTGCAAGAAAAGACTGGATGCTGATACCGATGACCATTACGCTTTTAATATTTTTTCATTTTCAGGACACATTAAGAAATGTTATAAAAATTATATATTCGGTATGAAATTATGTATTATAATTTTTTTCTTTAAAAGTATTTAGTATATGCTTTAAGAATACACATTCACAAAATTCAATAAATAATTTAACAGTAATATAATGCGATGATAATATTATCAATCAATAAAAATATTCATATTACCGTAGTAGAATATAAATGGATTCTCTCTGAGCATTCGAGAAGAAGAGTGGCTTTGGCATTTGCAATTTGACCTCCTCACTAAACACATTCAAACTAAGCACGTCATTAGAGCACTGACACCTGCAAAATTACAATTCTTAATCTCCCTCTGTTTTTCTTAATTAATACTAGATAATTTCTTAACAACTGTACGAGGAGGAGGGTTGCAAAAGAAGGTTGATTTGTTTGACTTTTGATCTAAATACGATATGAATTCAGTTATAGTTATGTCGTCACTATCATTTAGGTGGTAGAGATGTAAATTGGTAAACCAATTGATTGTTTCATAAATTTTATAAGCTTATTACTTTTATCACACTTTGTCCTTCAAATATTATTATGCACAAAAAATTAAATTGTCTCTTAATAGATCAATTGGTGCAATGTAACCCTTCAATTAAATTATAGCAATGTGAATCCCTTACCGACTATAGTAATGACGTGATTGGCTTCTTGCGCCCCGATAAGATATTGTTCGCTCTGGCGAGGTGGCGAAACGACCCCCGTCGGCCTCACGGCTTTAAAAGGCCTCTCACAAGGTGGAGGGGGTCAGTACGCTTATAAGTTGGTTGCAAGTGTCCCTCTCAGGCGATGTGGGATTGCCCCAACATAACCCCCCAGCGGATTGGGCCGCGAACAGCGGGAGAGTTTGCCGGGCGACTTGCATGGGCCACCAAACTGATGTGACTGGTTTCTCGCGCCCCGGTAAGATATTGTCCGCTCTGACGAGGTGGCGAAACGACGCCCGTCGGCCTCACGGCTTTAAAAGGTTTAAAAGGCCTCTTACAAGGTGGAAGGGGTCAGTACGCTTATAAGTTGGTTGCAAGTGTCCCTCCTAGGCGATGTGGGATTGCCCCAACAAGTAATATTAATATTACATGACATATAGTGGCTCGATAAATGTGTACATATCTATTTAAGATGATATATTGCTAGAATTTTAATTCAATTTAAAGGGCATGTTGATACAAGTTTTTTAAGGGATAAATGACTCCTTTTATAATTTATCAACATATTTTTTATTTGTAACTACTAACTAGTAAACTGCTCCCGAATACCTGTAATGAAATTTTGAGAGAGAGAGAGAGAGAGAGAGAGAGAGAGAGGTGGGGAAGAACCTTGTAGTTGGACTTTTGAGGTTTGCATGGGGCCATATGGCACATGGGAAACTGACTGACAAAGACCGAAATTCAACAATCTTTAACACAACAAATCAAAGGATCTAAATTAACACAACAAATCAAAGGATCTAAAACGAGAGAGAGAGAGAGAGAGAGAGAGAGAGATCAATATGATTTGATGATGAGGATTGCATGGACAAACTAGCAGGGTCAGTACTCGAATTATGAGGTACAAATTCTAGAAAAAGGTCAACAGTGGTTGTGCGAATGTGAAACCAATGGGACACCTCCATGGAAAGTGATTGGAGGATTCCCTTATCCTGTCCTAGAAATCTGAGCAAGTTTTGGATCAGAGAAAGAGAGAGAGAGAGAGGGAGATTTGTGAGAGATGACTGAGGTGTGCATGGAGTCATGGACAAGTACCCAGTTGAATGCTCACCAACTCCTGACTTTGAGAGCTACAAAACTCTAGCTAAAAAAAAGTAACCAAATAACCAATGCTTGTGCAAATAAACAAACCATGGGGCAAACTCCCAATAATGTTAGGGACTAGGAAAAATAGTAAGTACTTCAGATTCAATATTTGTGTGATGAATTTTATATTTTGAATGAATTTGAATTATATAATATTTTTTGTGATTTGAGTTTTTAGTCATTATTTGGCAAATTCCATAATAGTGATTAGATATCACTATCTTCTATAACAAATATTAGATGCAACCGTATAATATTATTCTATATATACAATTGAATAACTCTTATCTTTCACTAATTCAACACTGTAATTTTTACTACTATTATAATACAAAGCATTACGTAATATTACTGTTTATATTTAATAATTATTTTGTATTATGCATGCATATATGCTAGACAAGCAAGGAGGTGGTCCATGCACGTAGGCCATGGAAATCAAATAATAGATGCCCTGCTGGTGGAAAGTAGTGGGCAACATCGCTTGCTTGCTTGTTTGTCTTCCTAAACCCTACAACCCTGTTCCCTTACACCTTGATTTGTCAAGCCCATCAATCTTTTGCCATGGCCTCTTAAAATCTTGCATAGTGTAACATAAACACAATGTCACATATATTCAACGGCAAATTACACAAATAGTCCTTATAGTTTGGGACTCGTATCACTTTGATCCTTGACTTTTTAATTGTGACACATTTGATCTTAAATTTTGAATCTTATTCCAAATAAAAATAATTGAAGATACCATTATTTAATTTCAAGGGTAAAATCGTCAATTTAATAAAATATAAACTAATTGGACAAAAATAAATGTCTAAATATAAACTAATTTGACCAAAATAAATGTCAAAAAAATATTTTTAATTTTTTAAAAATTATTTTTATCTACTAATGATAAAATTATGTAAGATTGATAAAAATTAATAAAAATTACATGATTAATTTTTTTTAAAATTAATTTTACACGATCATCATCCAAACACATAATAAAAATTAATTTGGTAAAAAAAAAAAATGTCTAAAAGATTTATCAATTTTACATAATTTTATTTTTAGTAGGTAGAAATAATTTTTAAAAATTCAAAAATATTTGTTTGACATTTATTTTTGTCAAATTAATTTATATTTTATCAAATTGACGATTTTACCCTTAAAAAATCTAATGATATTTTCAATTGTCCTTATTTGAAACAAGATTCAAAATTCATGATCAAATGTATCATAGTTGAAAAGTCAGGAATCAAAATGACACAAATTCCAAATTATAGGGATTATTAAGTATAATTCACCCTATATTCAATTTTACATATTAAATAAACAGTTCATATTCTCACTTCTTTTTTTCTTTTTTTAAATAAATGTTATGATAACAAAAATATAAAAAGCTAAAGGAGAAATATGAATATCATTTTCTTGAATAAAAATTAGGTGGAACATAAGGGTTCCTAATACAGGCTTTCATGTCAATCAAATCAAAGATATCTAGCCTTGCATGAGTTACAAAACAATAATATTAACGCGTATTACCGACTATTTTAGAAGATGATTATAATCAGTTTTTTGATTAAAAATTAATTAAAAATTAATTATAATCAGTTTTTTATGAGAAAGGGAAGTGGGTTATAATCTAGGAAGTGGATTATAACCCACTTCCCAAAAGATCCCTATATAAAAAAATATCATAACTTTAAAGAGCAGTCAAGAAGGGTTTTAAAAAAATAAAAGTGCAAACTAAAAGTGTAAATTTGGCTTGGTCCCGACCCATATGAGTGAGAAATTATTTAATAATTTCGAAACACCAAGTGGCCACACTCCAAGTCAATCACCAATTACTTAACCCCATGTAGTTTTCCGATCTCCGACATAAATCGTAGACCCCTACTCCTTTCTACCAATCAAAACCTTATGGAGCACCACGTGTATATAGTCTGGGAATACTGAGGCCTATTTTGGGAAGATGGTAAAAAGTAGTTTTTTTGCTTTTAACTAAGTTTTTGGCATTTTTAGACAAATGATTTGGGAAGTTGATAAAAAGTTATTTTTGGCTTTTTTGACTAATATTTGTTTATGATGTCAAATCATAATAAAATGACCAAACTACCCCCATTAATTTAAAATATTTACAACTTCACTCATATAGCACATTTTGACTCATGAGGGATAGAATTGTAATTTCACTCGTAGCTAAAAACCAACTTCCCAAATGACAAAAATGCAAAAAGGCCAACTTTTGGCTTATAGCGATCCCGGTTTTCCCTCAATTGGTTATTATATTCCTGACTCGGTTCCGTGGATGTCTGTTGTTGTATATGTTGCATTTTCGTCCTTTAATTCTTTGTATTTGAGTTTTAGGATGTGATGGGCAGATTTGTAACAGATTGGGTGTGTGTTGAAACAAATGGTTGCTGCCCAGTTTTTGGTGTTTTCACTCGAACGAGGCTTTTGTCGCTCGAGCGAGCTCTGTGTTTTAGTTCCTTCGCTCGAGCCAGGGTTCCTTCGCTCGAGCAAGATTTGAGTGATGTGTCTGTTGGCTCGAGCGAGCATTCTTGCACTCGAGCGTGCGTCTTCGTCTAAGTTAGGACTTGAAGGTTGTGTTTCTTGGCTTGAGTGAGCTTTCCTTCGCTCGAGCGAGCGAGTTGTATGCTTTGGGTTTCTTCGTTCAAGCGAGTGCTCTTGCGCTCAAGCGTGCTTCTGGGTTGCAGACCTGAAGCTTCGTGTTGTTCGCTCGAGCGAGATTCCTTTGTGTCTGGTCGCTCAAGCGACCACTTCTTCGCTCGAGCGAGGCTCGTATATATCAATTCGCAGCAGCAGCTTCTTCCTCACTTTTTGATTTCTTTTATTTTCAAACCCTAGATCCGGCTGCTCCCTCTCTCTTTACATACTTTCTCTCTACAAATACATCTAATTCTAGTGATCTTCTATCCTAGTTCCTTTGTAAAAAGTGTGGAGCTTGGTGTGGGCTTCATTTCAATTCGAAAAAGTTGGTGTTTGGAGCATCTTGGGTTTTCACCTTCATCTCCTTTGAGTCTCTTCTCTTGAGGTAGGGATAACCTACTCCTCTATATGAGTTTTGACATAAATGTTGGGTATTTTGAATAGATGGTGTTATTTGGAAATTTTGGAAAAGTTAGGGTTTGTTTTAAAGTTATAAAAAGGGAGTTTTCAATTGTTAAACTCCATGTGTATGTGAGACCTTGGAAAATGGATTTATTGTTGTTAAATTGATGAAATTGAGTCTCAGGATTGATATTTGAAAAAGGGGGAAAAAGCCCAATTATGTTGAATAATTAATTTGGAGAAATGTGAAATTGAGTTAGAAATCATGAAATTGGGAAATTATGAGATTGAATGGTGTAGTTGGATAAATAAATCACTCACCTATGAAAATGTTGACATTTTATCTGTTTGATAAATTTATTATCTGTTTAGAATTAACTACTTTGGGCTATCAGTGGAGAATAGTCTTGATTGTTGTAGACATTGTATGTTGATTAGGGAAAACTGAAACTAATCAAATGTGTTATGTCATTGAATATGACGGTTGAATTGTCACATTGAATATGTGCCTAGATTGATCATTGTACATGATAGAGCTTTTAAATACATTGCATATGTATCTTATTTGGGAGGGGATGGGGGATGTACTCCATGGTTTGAGAGGAGATAGGGGATGTACTCTCAAACCTATTTGGGAGAAGATAGGGGATGGACTCCATTGATAACTAAGTTGGCCGGAGTGTCTAGGGTGAAAGTCCCAAAATCCCAATTGCGTTTACATAACATGGATGAATTGAAGTATTGAATTGTTAATATGAGTTGTAGTCTCATTTGAAATTGAAGTGTTGAAGTGTTAATAATGTGAGTTGTAGTCTCATATTAATTGATCATGAATTGAAGTATTGAATTGTTAATATGAGTTGTAGTCTCAATTGAAATTGAAGTGTTGAAGTGTTAATAATGTGAGTTGTAGTCTCATATTAATTGATCATGAATTGAAGTATTGAATTGTTAACATGAGTTGTAGTCTCATTATAAACTGTCTGGATGAATAGAGAACCATATCTATGAATTGGTTTGGATAATGAAACGGAAAGGAGATTGGCATATAAATGTGAATATGAATAGGTTATGAAAAAGATGTACGTTTGTTTATATGAGTTAAACATTTATCAAATGCTAATGTTTTAGTTATTGCTCATATTTGGTTTAGTATATTTCTGCTGGGCTTTGGCTCATCCTATATGGGACATCATTTTCAGGTTCAGGTGATATGGCACCCCCAAGGACGTAGCTTGGGAGGCTTAGAGGCTGAAAGATCTTTTTGTTGTTATCTTTTTGTATTACATGTAAATCAAGCTAAGGACTTATTTTGTATAAAGAGTTAGAACTCTTCTCTTGTTGAACCGAAGTGTTGACTTGGAAAGTTGTAAGCCCGTAGGGCATTTACTTTTGTTGTCAACATGTAATACTTTTGTAATGAATACTCTGGTAAATGGAAATATGCTTTATTCTCTTATATCTATGGATGCCATGAATGTTGGGTTTATATGTATTATTTTGAGGGCGTGACAACTTAGTATCAGAGCGTACCGGGTTTGAATACTCTGGGTACGTGGGAAGTGGTTAGCACCACAATGGGTTTGTCTCGCTTGTTAGAGATTTATGTATGATGTTATGCATTTATTTGATAACATGCTTATGTGACTATATGGGTATGGAATTTAGTTTCTAGGATGTTGATTGGATCCTTGGGTTTCTGGGAGTCTTGTTGGAAAAGCAGTTGATCAATGCTGTTTCTAACTGGAACTCTAGCAATGCCACGGGACTGTCATTATCCGGAAATGGAATTCGTAAGTGCTTATGTGATTATGTGCTTACGTGGAATGAATTACTGTTGTCCAATGTATTAGAACGCGAGTGAAATAACTTCGGCACATTTGTGAATGCGTTAATGTTCTCGTTGTCTTTATTAGGATGTCAAGACGAGGACATGGTGGTAGGCGAGGTAGGCCTAGGAGGCAGGAGATGCCTATACCGGATGAGGTTCCGGCGCAGCAGGAGGATGTTGGTCAGGCCAATGTGGCCGAGCCAGTAGGTTAGCAGGCCATGGGCGCCTTAGCCCGCGAGATGGCATGAGCATTGAGGGAATCCATGGACATTCTCAGAGCTGAGAATCAAGTCTAGGCCCATATAGCTGAGGCAGGGCCGTCCTTTCTGAAGAGGGAGTTTTTCTGGTCTAATTCGGATGAGTTTCTAGGGGATTCTAAAGAGCCACTGAAGGCTGATGAGTGGCTTGAGCAGATGACGAAGGCGTTTGAGATGCTTGGCATCAAAGACAGAGGTTTGAGAGTGACCTTGGCGTCCTTCCAGCTGAAAGGAGACGTGGGTCAGTGGTGGAAGTTTATTAGGGACCGTATTGGTGGGACTTGGGAGGCTTTCGTTGATGCCTTCCAGGAGAAGTTGAGGGATCAGTTTTGTCAGCTTAAGCAGCTGAATACACCAATGGCTGAGTTTGAGGCCTTATTTACCAGTTTATCGAGGTTTGCACCTGAGTTGGTGGCGTCTGAGGAACACCGTTGTCTTGAGTTTGAGAAAAAATTGAGGATCGGACTCCAGTTTCGAGTGGCCGGGTCCATGACTAGGGAGTATGGGCGCCTGGTGCAGGCTGCAGCCCATCTTGAGACTATCATGCAGGCGGAGAAGGATAGGATGAAGGGCTCCAAGAGGAGTCAGGATGGCCATGGGGATGGTAGGAGGCAGAAGGGTTTTAACCCTCAGTAGTCCCAGGGTGTGTTTACGAGATTTACCTTTCCAGTGCCGAGTTCAGGCTCTGGAAGAGACAATCAGGGAGACATTACCTGTTACAAATGTGGTCAGCTGGGCCACAAGTCTCCAGCTTGCCTACAGAGGGGAGGAGGACAAAGAGCAGCTTCATCTTTGGCTCATCCTCAGAGCCAAAGTCAGGGCAGAGGCCAGCCGCTCTCTTGTTACCAGTGTGGTCAAGCGGGGCACCTGAAGAGGTTTTGCCCGCAGTTGAGTGGCACATCTGGTGCATCTGGTTCGAGGCAAACTCAGAGGCATCAGCCAGCTCAGTCAGTTCAGGCCTCGAGGGCCAATCAGGGAGCCTCTTCGGCTTAGTCTGGGCAGCAGTCTTTTGCTCCGAGAGGTGAGCAGGTAGATCAAAGACCTTCTGGGCGTGTGTATGCTGTTACCGCGCAGGATCTTATACCGGCTCCATCTGTTGTGAGAGGTACCTTTTTGTTTTGCAACTCGGTTGCTAATGTGTTGATTGATACGGGTGCATCTCATTCCTTTATATCTGCTGTATTTGCATTTGTTTTTGGGTTGGAGTTGGCGCAGTTGGCATCTTCTATTTGTGTTGTATCACCTGTTGGGGGTGAATTGATTTTGAAACAAGGGTGTAGAGGTTGTGATATTGAGGTCGCCGACCGCCGGCTTCCATTTTCTTTTGTAGTTATGGCTATGTCGGGTTTTGACGTGATTTTGGGTATGGACTGGTTATCGTCATATCGGGCTGTTATAGACTGTTATCGCCAGAGGGTTACTGTATGTACCTTGAGCGGGATTGTTTTCATTTCTTGGGAGATCAGGTTGGTAGAGTCTTACCACCGGTGTATGATCCGCGAGGGCGGAGTGAGCTTAGTTGCCTTCTCGCTAGCTGTATGAGTAGTGAGTGTGATGAGACCCGGACTGAGTTGCCGAGAGTGGCTTGTGAGTACTCGGACGTTTTTCCCGAGGATCTTGTTAGTTTACCACCTCATCGAGAGATTGAGTTCTTTATTGATTTAGTGCTTGGCATGACATCGATTTCCATGGCACCATATCGTTTTGCCCCAGTTGAATTGAGTGAGTTGTAGATCCAACGCTAGGAGTTGCTAGATTAGGGCTTTATTCGCCCTAGTACTTCGCCGTGGGAGCACCGACCCTCTTTGCTAAAAAGAAAGATGGGGCTTTGAGACTTTGTATTGATTACCGGAAATTGAATCGGGCTACGGTTAAGAACAAATACCCTATGCCTCGTATAGATGATCTGTTTGACCAGTTGAAAGGATCTCGTTGTTTCTCTAAGATAGATTTGAGATCGGGTTATCATCAGTTGAGGGTTAGGGAGGAGGATATTCCAAAGATGGCATTTCGTACGCGGTATGGCCATTATGAGTTTCTGGTGATGCCTTTTGGACTCACCAATGCACCGGCAGTGTTTATGGATTTGATGAACCGGATCTTCCGGAAATTCTTAGATCGCTTTGTGGTCGTCTTTGTGGACGACATTCTGATTTATTCACCTTCAGAGGAGGAGCACGAGAAACACTTGAGAGTGGTGCTTGAGTTGCTTAGAGCCCATAAGTTGTATGCCAAATTTGGGAAGTGTGAGTTTTGGCTAAGAGAGGTTAAATCCTTAGGCCACGTGCTATCTGGAGAAGGGGTGACTATAGATTCATCCAAGATAGAGGCGGTGCAGGATTGGACACAGCCTAAGAGTGTTTTTGAGATCTGTAGTTTTCTGGGATTGGCCGGTTATTACCGTCGGTTTGTGAAAAATTTCTCCAAGCTAGCTTCGCCTTTGACTAGATTGACGCGAAAATGGGTCAAATTTGTATCGAGTGAGACTTGTGAAAAGTCGTTCAAAGAACTTAAAGTTAGACTTACCACCTGTCACGACCCAAACCCGCCCCCATGGGTTTAGCATCGCAACCGGCCAGTAATCCGTGATTACTGAAGGCCTGCTTAACAGTAATGACAGTAATACAGAGTAAAGGGGCTGGCGGAAGCCAAAACAGTAAATAAATGGTGTCCAATGAGCTGCGACAGTCTGAATGCGAAAAGACTTTTATAAACAAACCACATTCATAAACAAAACATATATACATGCGATATATATACAAACATCCATGTCAGGGACCAAATCCCTAACCAACTGTACAGTCAAGTCTTATTCATCTATTACAAAACGGAAACAGAAGGGTGAATCTGAACACCCCAAAAACAGCCGTGGCTTGAACGGACTTGGAACCTTGATGTGAGGCACAATGGTTGGCTTAGACAAAATAGAGCTAACTCGACGCTCCTAGCTCCGGTCCGGTGCCTGGACACCTATGTATATATATAAACAGTGAGCTAAAACCCAGTGAATAACAGTTGTGTAAAGAGGTTAAGAATGAATGCCCTTTCAGTAATTAAAACAGTTAATTGCAATCACTTAGGGTGTGTTTGGTAACGTTTACGTTTTCAGTTTATATTTACAAAAATTTTATAAACTGGTTTTTGTTTATTTTTAGAAAAACATAAACTACAAACGCGTTTGGTAATTAACAAAATGTTTTAAAAATATAAAAAAGAGTGAGAAATGGTAAGTTGTGGCAAGTGGCGGCGAAAGACAGTGGTGAAAAGTGGTGACGGTGGATAGTGGTTGGCTGGTGGTGGCGGGTGGGTGGGTGGATGACGGTAGCGGGTGATAGCGAGTGGGTGATGGTGGCAAGTGGGTGGCGGATGGCGGGTGGTGGGGGGTGGGTAGTGGTGGCGGGTAGGTAGCAGGTGGTGGTGGTAGGTGGGTGGGTGGGTGATGGTGGCGGGTGGTGGGTGGTAGTGAGTGGGTGGGTAGGTGGTGGTGGTAGTGGTGGTGGGGGGTGGTGGTGGCAGGTGGGTGGCGGGTGGGTGGTGATGGTGGGTTGGTGGGTGACGGTGGCGGGTGGTGGTGGTAGGTGGGTGGCGGATGGCCGGTGGTGGTGGGTGGGTGGGTGGGTGGGTGACAGTGGCGGGTGGTAGGTGGTAACAGGTGGGTGGTGGTGGTGGTGGTGGTGGGTGGTGGTGGCAGGTGGGTGGTTGGTGGTGGGTGGTGGTGGCGGGTGAGTGGCAGGTGGCTGGTGATGGTGGGTGGTTGGTGGTGGCAAGTGGTGGATGGTGGTGGCAGGTGGGTGGTGAGTGGTGGTGGCAAGTAGGTGGTGGGTAGTGGTGGCGGGCGGTGGATGGTAGTGGCGGGTGGTAGATGGTGGCGGGTGGATGGCAGGTGGGTGGTGGGTGGTGGTGGTGGTGGTGGCGAGGGGTGGGTGGTGGTGGTGAGTGGGTGGCAGGTGGGTGGTGGCGGGTGGTGGCTGGTGGTGGCAGGTGGGTGGTGAGTGGTGGTAGTGGGGAGTGGGTGGTGGTGGCGGAAGACGGTGGTAGAAAATGGTGGCGGGTGGTGGCTAGTGTTGGGTGAAAAAAAAAAAACTGAAAACTCAAAACGGAAACACATTTTTTGTGTTTTCATTTTTTGGCCAAATTTATAAACTGAGACCACTGATTTATAAATAAAAAATTTTACCAAACAAGTTTTTATTTGAGTTTTTAAAATTTTTGTAAATATAAACAGAAAACTGAAAACGTAAGTGTTACCAAACGGCATCTTAGAATCCATAGCAGTTATTTGTGGTACATCTAATAGCAAAACAGTATAGTAGGTCTTAACAGACCGAACAGTCAATAGTGGCCATCATAACAGTAAACAGTAGTGGTTCCAACATTGGAACCGATAGAGATCTCTGTAACAGTAGCAGTAACAGTAATTTGCTATGGACGCCACGAATACAGTTCACCAATAGGACAAACATTCATTCAGTAAGAAATATCTTTCCAGAAAGCTGTATAGTTGACCATTCAGAAAATATTCATGATTGAACATATCTTTACAACATTGTTACTTACAAAGCACTGAGCTATAAGCAGCTAATAAGCGTCCTCAGATGCCAACCCTACACAGTTACAGAATGAACACACACTAAGTTACACACTTGGGAATCAACAACTTAGTCCCTATCTTGACTCGGTGTGGTTCTACATCAATATCTTCAATAAGATGCCTTAAACATTGCCTAGGAATGCCTAGGATGGAAAGAGGATGCAAAGATGCACTTTAAAGCACTTTTCAAAATTTTCAGAAAATAGGGGTTTCGCTCGAGCGTGACTTTCTACACTTGAGCGGACATGCAGACAAAGGAGCTCCGCTCGAGCGTGAGTTCCTTCGCTCGAGCGGACTGCAAACTTCATGAAAAGTACTGGATACATGCAATTCACGCTCGACAGATGCTCGACCTCCGCTTAAGCGTGAGACTCAGGTCCTCGCTCGAGCGGACTGTAAAACACATGAACTTCTGGGCATATGCATTTCACGCTCGAGCGTGACTTTCCACGCTCGAGCGGAGATGCACGACTCAGAGTGTACGCTCGAACGTGAAGTCCTATGCTCGAGCGTGGGTCTGGAATTTTCAGATTCATCCCCAAGCACAAAACTCAACTTTAAAAGCCTCAAATCTGATCCTTTTGGGCCAATTTTCTGGAAAAACACTTTAAACCCATAATATAACATGTTTTGAAGATCAATTTGAAAAATCAAAACCCAAGGGTAAGTCAATTAAATACGAATTTCAAATATACTTCAAGAACAAGATGTACATTTAACATGCATGTATTCAATTGAATTCAAAACTTCTAACACGTGATCAAATGAGTCAATCATTCCAAAAACATGATGAATTCATGGACTACAACTAGAAAATGGACATGCATGTGAGGATTTTCTAAAAACAACCTCAAATCCCAAGAACATGCACATACATGCATGAATTAGCTACTCAAATCAACTCTTTAAGTCAATTCTTGACTTAGATCACCAATTTACCATGAACCATGCAAGAAGTAGCTCAAATTCACAATTAAGAAAGTGATTTTCTTACCTTAGGTCTTGAATTCTAGGTGTGATAGCTCAAATGTGCAATTCTCTTTCAAATCTTCTAAGTTTCAAGCCAATCTAGATGAACTCAAGCTCTTTCTCTTACTCTCCTCTCTCATATGGTTTGGTCTAGAAAAAATGGCTGAAGAGGTGATAAGCTAAGCGTATAAATTGAGCCTCAAAGATGCTAATGAAAGTGGCCCACTCAATGGCAAACATGCAAATAACTCCAACTAATAGCAATTAGGTAAATAACTAGGTTCAATTAATTTAACATTATTTAATCTAATTTAATCGTTCCAAATCACATTTTAATTAAATCTATCATAAAATCACATAAATTCTAATTAACACATAACATTAATCAATTTCTGATTCGGCCGCCGATAAGGCCTTCAATTTGCAGTTCGAAATTGAAACATGAATAGATCAATCAAATGACAAACAGATAGAAATGCAAGTAAAGCAATATACTCTTGCAATCAATTCAGAATTTCAGTCAAATCAGTTACTTATCATTCTCAGTCACAGTTCAGCATTAATTAGAGGTAAGGGTTGTCACACCATCGCTCCAGTTTTGATTATTCTAGAGAGGGGTTTAGGGTATGCAGTGTATTGTGATGCTTCATGAGAGGGTTTGGGTTGTGTGTTGATGCAAGAGGCGAAAGTGGTAGCCTATGGCTCGCGGTAGTTGAAAACACATGAGAGAAATTACCCTACACATGACCTAGAGTTAGTAGCTGTGATTTTTGCCTTAAAGATCTGGAGGCACTACCTGTATGGTGAGAGATTCGAGGTGTTTTTGGATCATAAGAGTCTGAAATATCTGTTTACACAGAAAGACTTGAACTTAAGGCAGATGAGGTGGATGGAATTTATTGAAGATTACGACTTCGAGTTACACTATCATCCGGGGAAGGCTAACGTTCTGGCCGATGCCCTTAGTAGGAAATCTATTAGTGATGTAGCTTGTATAGCCATCCGGGAGTGGGAAATGTTGGGCGCACTTGGCGAGTTTGATTTGCTTCTGGGTGAATCTGTTGAGTTTGTGGCCTTGTTTTCTGTAGTTGCGCAGCCTACACTTGTGAATCGAGTGTTAGAGGCACAGATAAGTGACCTTGAGGTAGAATCCCTCCGGGAGAAGATCTCCAGTTGGAAGGTTAAGAAGGGTTTGACTGTGTATCCCGACCTGAGTGTGAGGTACCGAGACCGCTTGTTTGTACCGGAGTCTTGCCGAGAGGAAGTACTCCGAGAGTTTCACCATTCACGTCTTGCGGTGCATCCGGGAGGCACTAAAATGTATCGTGATTTAGGTTGCCAGTTTTGGTGACGGGGTATGAAGAAAGATGTGGCAGTTTTTGTATCCAAGTACCTTACTTGTCAGCAAGTGAAGGCCGAACATCAGAGGCGAGCAGGTTTGTTGCAACCCTTGCCTATTGTCGAGTGGAAATGAGAGCATGTCACGATGGACTTCGTTGTAGGTCTTTCGAGGACTCAACAGGGTAGTGATGCTATTTGGGTGGTCGTAGACCGGTTGACTAAGTCGGTGCACTTTATCCCTATGCGTGTGAGAGATTCGGTAGATCATCTTGCCAACTTGTATATTCGAGACATAGTGAGGTTGCATGGGGTTCCAGTGTTGATCGTCTCAGATAGAGATCCACGTTTTACTGCTAGGTTGTGGCAAAGTTTACAGAGTGCCTTGTGCACTAGATTGACTTTTAGCACGGCTTATCATCCTCAGACTGACGGGCAGTCCGAGCGTACTATTCAGATCCTTGAGGATATGCTTTGAGGCTGTATCCTTGACTTTAGTGGTTCGTGGGAGAGGCACTTACCCTTAGTGGAGTTTGCCTACAACAACAGTTTCCAATCGAGTATTGGTATGGCACCGTTTGAGGCCTTATATGGCTGACCGTGTAGGTCTCTAATGTGTTGGGCCGAGGTGGGTGATGCACATTTGTTGGGCCCGGAGTTGGTGCGAGAAACGACGGAGAAAGTTGAGCTTATCCGTAGGAGGCTTGTTACAGCCCAGAGTCGCCAAAAGAGTTATGCCGACCATAGGAGGAGGCCTTTGGCATTTGAGGCGGGTGATCACGTCTTTCTGAAAATATCACATAGGCGGGGTTTGATGAGGTTTGTGAAGAGTGGGAAGTTGTCCCCTCAGTTTATTGGCCCTTTCGAGATCCTTGAGAGGATTAGCGAGGTTGCCTACCATTTAGCTTTGCCGCCGCAGTTGTCCAGAGTGCATGACGTGTTTCATGTTAGTATGCTTCGGAAATACGAGCCGGATCCGTCATATGTATTGGATTGGACCAATTTAGAGGTTGATAAGGATGCCTCGTATGAGGAGAGACCGGTGAGGGTCTTGGATAGGCGGGAACAAGTGTTACGAGGCAAGACGATACCCTTGGTAAAAGTACTGTGGAAACATCACGGGGTGGAGGAAGCCACTTGGGAACGTGAGTTAGAGGTCCGTGAGAAATATCCGGACTTGTTTGTTAATGTTTGACCATGTATTGGAAACTTTGTTTTGATGATAAACTTTAAGAACATTGTATATGTTTTGGTTTATGGAAATATGGTAATTGTTGAATTCACCTCGGAAATGGAAGTTTAATTTAACATTGTATATGTTGAATGTGTTGTAGAAATGCAAATATATCATTAACATTGAATATGTTATGGAATTGTGAAGCATGTGTATTGGGAATTGTTGAATTTCGAAGAAATGCATGTTGTATCATGTATTGTAAATTGCCTCTTGAAAAGAGATGGGATGACTGGTAATGGGTCAGGATGTTGAATATTGAAATGAATTGAAAAATCACAATTTTGAAACTTGTAACTAATTTCGGGGACGAAATTCTTTAAGGGGGGGAGGTTATAGCGATCCCAGTTTTCCCTCCATTGGTTATTGTATTCCGGACTCGGTTTCGTGGATGTCTGTTGTTGTATATGTTGCATTTTCGACCTTTAATTCTTTGTATTTGAGGTTTGGGATGTGATGGGCAGGTTTGTAACAGGTTAGGTGTATTTTGAAACAAATGGTTGCTGCCCAGTTTTTTGTGTCTTCGCTCGAGCAAGGCTTTTGTCGCTCGAGCGAGCTCTGTGTTTTAGTTCCTTCGCTCGAGCCAGATTTAAGTGGTGTGTCTGTTGGCTCGAGCGAGTATTCTTGCGCTCGAACGTGCGTCTGCGTCTAAGTTAGGACCTGAAGGCTATGTTTCTTGGCTCGAGCGAGCTTTCCTTCGCTCGAGCGAGCGAGCTGTATGTTTTGGGTTTCTTCGTTCGAGCGAGCACTCTTGCACTCGAGCGTGCTTCTGGGTTGCAGACCTGAAGCTTCGTGTTGTTCGCTCGAGCGAGGCTTTGTGCACTCGAGCGAGATTCCTTTGTGTGTGGTCGCTCGAGCGACCACTCCTTCGCTCGAGTGAGGCTCGTATATATCAGTTCGCTGCAGCAGCTTCTTCTTCACTTTTTGATTTCTTTTATTTTCAAACCCTAGATTCGGCTGCTCCATCTCTCTCTACGTACCTTCTCTCTACAAATGCATCTAGTTTTAGTGATCTTCTATCCTAGTTCCTTTGTAAAAAGTGTGGAGCTCAGTGTGAGCTTCATTTCAATCCAAAAAAAGTTGGTGTTTGGAGCATCTTGGGTTTTCACCTTTATCTTCTTTGAGTCTCTTCTCTTGAGGTAGGGATAACTTACTCCTCTATATGAGTTTTGACATAAATGTTGGATATTGTGAATAGATGGTGTTGTTTGGAAATTTTGGGAAAGTTAGGGTTTGTTTTAAAGTTATAAAAAGGGGGTTTTCAATTGTTAAACTCCATGTGTATGTGAGACCTTGGAAAATGGATTTATTGTTGTTAAATTGATGAAATTGAGTCTTAGGGTTGATATTTGAAAAAAGGGGAAAAAAGCCCTAATTATGTTGAATAATTAATTTGAATAATTAATTTGGAGAAATGTGAAATTAAGTTGGAAATCATGAAATTGGGAAATTATGAGATTGAATGGTGTAGTTGGATAAATAAATCACTCACCTATGAAAATGTTGACATTTTATCTGTTTGATAAATTTATTATCTGTTTAGAATTAACTACTTTGGGTTATCGGTGGAGAATAGTCTTGATTGTTGTAGACATTGTATGTTGATTAGGGAAGACTGAAACTAATCAAATGTGTTATGTCATTGAATATGACGGTTGAATTGTCGCATTGAATATGTGCCTAGATTGATCATTGTACATGATAGAGCTTTTAAATACATTGCATATGTATCTTGTTTGGGAGGAGATATGGGATGTACTCCATGGTTTGAGAGGAGATAGGGGATGTACTCTCAAACCTGTTTGGGAGAAGATAGGGGATGGACTCCATTGATAACTAAGTTGGCCGGAGTGTCTAGGGTGAAAGTCCCGAAATCCCAATTGCGTTTGCATAACGTGGATGAATTGAAGTATTGAATTGTTAATATGAGTTGTAGTCTCATTTGAAATTGAAGTGTTGAAGTGTTAATAATGTGAGTTGTAGTCTCATTATAAACTGTCTGGATGAATAGAGAACCATGTCTATGAATTGGTTTGGATAATAAAACGGAAAGGAGATTGGCATATAAATGTGAATATGAATGGGTTATGAAAGAGATGTACGTTTGTTTATATGAGTTAAACATTTATCAAATGCTAATGTTTTAGTTATTGCTCATATTTGGTTTTGTATATCTCTGCTGGGCTTTGGCTCACCCTATATGGGACATCATTTTCAAGTTCAGGTGATATGCCACCTCCAAGGACGTAGCTTGGGAGGCTTAGAGGCTGAAAGATCTTTTTGTTGTTATCTTTTTGTATTACATGTAAATTAAGCCAAGGGCTTATTTTGTATAAAGAGTTAGAACGCTTCTCTTGTTGAACCCAAGTGTTGACTTGGAAAGTTGTAAGCTCGTAGGGCATTTACTTTTGTTGTCAACATGTAATACTTTTGTAATGAATACTCTGGTAAATGGAAATATGCTTTATTCTCTTATATCTATGGATGTCATAAATGTTGGGTTTATATGTATTATTTTGAGGGCGTGACATGGCTTTTGCTACAAACCAAAAAAAGTTGCTAAAAGCCAACTTCCCAAAATAGCCCTGAATAATCACCCCGCATAGGTAGAGGCTCGAGCTGGCTCATGTCGGGCCTCGCAAGTTCCTGCCAAAATTTGGACTGGCCTAGCTAGGCCCATGGCTCAGAAAATTAGGCCCAGGACCAGGGGTATTTAGGCATTGGGCGGGCTGGTGAGCCCAGGTTTGGGCTCGGGCTTAGGCAGGGCTTGAACATTTTTATTTTTATTTTTATTTTTTTTGCCGAAATTTACACTAGGCCAGGCCTCTGGAGGGGCTTTGAGTGGGTTTTGAATGGGCCGATGGGTGGGGCCGAGCTTTAAAATAATGGCCCAGGCCCAGGATTCTGAGCTGGGCTCAGGCGCGGGTCTAACCAGGCCTAATTAAGCTAGGCCCGCCTTGAGCCGCGAGCGGGTTTCAGGCCACGCACGGGCCGCGGGCTATTTTTACAGTCCTACTTCAATAGCAGTGGTTGAAATTAGTGTAAATTAAATAATAAATAATAATATTTACATAAATATATATATTTTTTTTCAAATTTTATTATACTTGGAAACAAAGGTTATGGGATCCATGTAAATAAATACGAGACTTCCTCTTTTTATGTCTAGTTATAGAAAAATATTGAAAGAAATTCATTTATGTACGAAACTGCTACAAATAAACAAAATCAAATTACTCAATAATGAATGCATCTTTTTATTAGTGTGTATAATAACTTATCTAACAAGGCACACAGGTACCCTCTGATTGATGAGCATTGAAAATCTCGAGTTACCAACAAAATTTGATTAATTAATTTTGTAAAGTAATTGGTAATGCGTCACTTTCTCGTAGAAGTTGCGAAAGATCGTGTAAATCAGATTCTAATGGAATCAGACGATTATATATTATGTTAATCAAATGCAAAAGCGATCTATAAAGTACATTTCTTTAATTTCCATTTTGTAGGTTTTAGTAGAACATGATACTTGGTCCCTAAACAAACAGTTTTAAAATATATACATAAATAATTTTACAGTTTTACCCCTGAGATAATTTAGTAAATGCTTCCCTCGTTGGGTATATTATATATATGATCACGACTTGTATCTATCTTTTGCTCCCATATAGTACTAGTGGTACAACACAATTTGGTGCAGCAACAACCATTTTATTGAATAATTAATTAATCACACTATATTTTAATATATTTGAATTAACTTCTAAGGTAGTGACATCACGATGAGGTGTGTAACAGAGGAGGGAGAAATTAATCAAGTTAAAATACGTCATATATTTTAACTAAAGATCAATATTTACCTATCAAAATAGAATTTGCATTGGTAAACCGCGATTGTGGTGGCAGTATTATATGAAAATGATTTGTTATAAGAGGGCAACGCATGCTTAACAAGAATAAAATCGTTTTTGTAGGGTAGAGATCTAACACACTTATTAGCTTATTTTATACACTCTTTGGCACAAAGATTGCATATAATACATAAGCCTCAAGTAGTCCAAGAGAGATACACCGTCCCATGTGCTCCATCAACCTTCTTACAATTTTAAATAAAAGAAAAAGAAATAAAATATAACAAGCTAGGGTTTGTAGGAATAATGGATAGTTAAAGCCTAACACAGATGGTTTAAGAAGAAATGGATAGGGATTCTTTGCTTCATTGTTTATGCTTAGAATAAATAAAGCTATATCATTAGTTAAAGGCACTTGAGAAGGCCATTAATTGATTCAAAAAGTTCTTTATAGAATTTGTTGTTTGATTTGAGATTGGTGAGAACATGATCTATGCAAGTACACATGCTATGTTAATTAGATGAATTAGCATTTTTACAATTATTAGTTTAAAGATCAATTCCTTTATAGTGTATCATATTCTTATGTTTGAATTGACCCAAGATTATGATAAGAGTGACAAAATCGTATCAAGTTTATAATTTTGCCAATTTATCTAAGCCTCTCCTTAATCACTTATTTTGTATCCCACCTCGCTCTTGTGATTCGATAGTCTCCATATGTAGGGATGCCATGTTTGGATGCACTATTAATCCATACTTGGATTTCCTTAGTGAAATATGAGATTATGTATTTTGTTGGATTATTGATCCAATCTCAAAACTATATCCCCCAAAAACCTGATCATAATGCGAAACAAGAGCATTTGATCAGAAGTACATCAACTATAAATATAATGTCATATTCAATGCCCCCAAACAAATACAGTAGGAGAAAAGATTCACAAACGTGGACAGAGTTGAACCCTGACCTCTCATTTCTCAATAAAGTGCATTGACTCCTTAACTAACAGGTTAATCACATTGATTAATTAAGAGCACATCTAGACATATAGACATGTAATTATCACCCTCAAAATCAAAATAGTGGCACATCTCTCTCCATCATAAGGTGTGGGTGTATATATGTATTCATATAGATATGTTGATAGCCCAGCCCTCTATAGCAGTTGGGAGGCAGCAGAGATTTTTAAAGCAAAAGTTGTAAAAAGTAAAGAAGCATCCTCCACCTCCACCCGTGTGGTGATCGCTACTTTTGAGTACTACTAGTTGATCATCTTCCTAGCCTAATCTAAAGCTGTAGATAGGTATAACCAAAAGTGTGAATTTGAGTTAAAGGTTGAAAATGAGAATATCTCTACTCTTTCATGAACCCACTTGATAGTTGTGTGTGATACAATACACGATGGAATAAAGTGTGGTTTTAGGTGTTGTAAATTTGATCGCTTCTGCTTTTAGAAGGGTGTGTCCTTGAACATATCCCGTGTGGTTCACGGGACAGAAAAAGAAGATGCTAAGTTAAAGGCAAAAGTTAGAGGTCATGAAAACTTTTTTTTATAGAAGTGATCATGAAAAATTTATGATTCTTGGATTATGTTGATTAGTGTGTGGTGCTTTATTCTAAGTGTAATTTAAGGGTCACCAAGCTTTCATGATTATTTTCATGAAAATTTTTTCATGATACCTAGCATTACTGTAAGTTAAAAGGCCAAGGAAAGCTCCATTTGATGAAAAAATTTAAGGTAAATTATAAATACATCCCTGAGATTTGATTAAAATACGAATTGTCACTACAAGAAACGACACTTTTGGCGACCAAAATATTGGTCGCCAAAAGCCCAATTTTTGGTCGCCGAAACAATTAGCGACTAAATTTATTTGTCGCCAAAGTGGTCGCCTAAAAGCTGTCGGCGATAGTATTGGCGACTACACAATTTTTGGTCGCTGAAAGTGAACGTTTTGGCTACTAAATTTTCGTTAGTCGGCAAAGGCTATGTTTTGGCGACCAAAATATTAGTAGCCAAAAGTAAGCATTTGGCTACTAAATTTTCATTAGTCGGCAAAGATTATGTTTTGGCTACCAAAATATTAGTAGCCAAAAGTAAGCATTTGGCTACTAAATTTTCATTAGTCGGCAAATGTTATGTTTTGGCTACCAAAATATTAGTAGCCAAAAGTGTTCAAATAAAATTAATTAAATTTTCAGCGACTAAAGAATTTAGTCGCCAAAAGAATTATTTTTCATTTTATTAAACTTTTGGCTACTAACCATTTGGTAGCCGAAAGTCTTCATTATATTTTTAGCTATTAAATTTTTAGTCACCAAAAATCTTTAGATTCTTTATGGCTACCAAATATTTAGTCACTAAAAATATTGATTTCCTTTTTGGCTCCCAATTGGTTAGTCACTAACAAATTCACTTCTTTTTTTTTTTCGCTACTAAAAATGTAATTGCCAAAAACTTTATTTTGTGTTTTTTTTTATTATAATTAATTTCTTCCCAACCTATATTTATTTCGTGCAACCTGCACCCTGTATTTAAATAAAATAATACATATATCTATATCTATTTCGTTTCAACAATACAAAAATTTAATCTGTTAACATCAAATTCTATACAAATCAAATACAATCCAACCCAAAATAATAATTCCATACAAGCACAAAATCATACAAAAAAGATGTCCTCTGTACAAAAAATTCTACATCAAATGTTGTTTACAGAATATTTTGAAGGTGTAAATTTAAACATGATGGGAAAATTAAATTTATTTACTAAAACACTTGCTTAATTTTAACAATGAAGCTACTGATCTAAACGCTTCTCATCCTTCAAGCTTCCTTCATATAGTTTGGTACCTTTCTTTCTGAAGACACCAACTGCAAAATAATGCAAATGTAGTAATGCAATCAGAAAATCGAGAAATGGAATGGAAAGATGCCAGAACATTTTCCAATACACCCATTGCCCATGTCTCATAAAACATAGAAATTATTCAAATAATATATGAATCATTAATATCTAAAGAAAGAAGAAGAAGAAGAAGAAGGTTTTAATCTCTCCCTTGAGATGGAAGGGAAAAACATAATTTGAAACATGTTTTTGTAATTAACTTCTAAGTTTCCATCCATGTTACAATTATTATTGATACTCCACATTTTCTAATAATTTATATTTGAATTATTTGTTTAACATTTGAATTAACCATCAAATTCATCACATCTTATTAAGAAAAAAAAGATACCTCAATAGTAAGGTAAAAAACATGAGCTTCATCAATGACAGGCCTGCATGCTCCAACAGGATTCCATCTAGCCAATATCTGCATTTACAAAGGATAGGAGCTGCACCAATCCAACAAACTGTGAATTATGGCCACAATTTGAGCTCTTCAGAGTGTAGAGGTAACAACATTGTATTTTCTATGTTTATATCCAATGAATTATTAAATAGGAAAAGAATGTTCAATTGAAAGCTGTCACATCTGTTACATGCACATAAATTTAAGAACAAATTTCAAACAACAATAATAAGTTTTATACCTCCTGACTTCGTCCTGAAATTAATAGCCACAAAGGAGTTCGTATGGCAATCCTATGGAGGTAAATTCAATATGTACAAGTTTTCAGAACAAAAAACTGTGATGTCCGTAACATATGTTCCACTAAAGTACTAAACAAATAATTATCTGCCAGAGATTACAAATCGATTCCAAGAGACAAGGTGAGGGGAGAGAGAGAGAGAGAGAGAGAGAATCAACAACCTCATGAGCTGCACCTGTACCAGGATAGAACTTCCCACCCTCATGTCTATGTAAGAAGATATACAGGACCTACACATATGCCCAACCTCATCACTGCAATAGATTTATGTATGTATATTTATATGAATGTATATTTATGTATGTATATTTATATGAAAAATTTTCATTCAGAGGAAAATTTATGTATGTATATTTATATGAAAAACGATGCTTGGTGTCAATCAGATGCCAAATGCATATGGAATGTAAGAAATTTCAGAAAAATAACTGTGCATAAATTTTTAACTTGCAAAACTTATACATTATTGTCAAATACTAAAAGTAACTTAGTCAGCATCCACCACCGCATGTATCATTTCACTCAAAAATTTGTTCCCCTCAAAAATTTCTTGCATTCCATTTCCGTGATGTACATCCTGCAAGAAACAAAATAATAATTCCATTTATGAATTAGGTGTTATGCTCACATGCATTACATTCAGTAGTTGCATAAGGCCTCCATCATATATAAATGGAAGTAATTACTCTATCATTGCAAACAAAATTATCCAAACAGCATGAAGAAAAGATAAAGAAATATTGACATATGTCACTGACTTTTCAGGGTAAGATACCCTTAGTTTTGCACATAAAATCGCATTAGATTTACAAGATTGTAAAATTACCTAGTAACAAAGAAGCATAAAAAGTATAAAGGAGTTCTTGACATTACCCAATCAACAATTAGCACCTTCTTAGCCCCAGCAGCCTGAACTGCTAATGCAGCAACTGCAGCATTATTGTGGTGGCAAAACCCCATTGCATGCCTTACACCAGCATGGTGTCCAGGAGGTCTAACCTGAATCAGAAAGAAGAGAGACAGAGAGAAGAAGAAGAGAGGGAAAAATAAGTTAATAACAGCTGGTTGCTTTGATAGGTTTATTAACAGACATGATAGGAGACTTGAGAATTGTTCTTACCAAAGCAAAACCATTTGCAGGACTATTCAATGTGTACTATCATTACACATTTGCAAAATCCGGGTGCATAGCTTTAAATCTGGGTGCATAGCTCTATGATTTGTCCAACATTTTTGCAGGAGATTCAATGTGTAAAATGAGTTTGTACACTTTGAGAGCATGTGAACAAAACACAAAATCTGATCAGTCTACAACTGATTTTAACACTATTTCAAGCAATTTTAATGTTGTTTGATCAACAAATAATAGTCCATATCTAGGTTTCCAAGAGTGATTTACAATAAAACTTGAACCTTTTTCAGAGGAATGCCCTTTCAAATGAATGCCCTGATAGAGTAAACATCAGAATTCAATCCACGCAATCAAACAAAACAAGTTTTAGCATGAGCTGGCATTGGAAACCCATCTCAAAAGTTAGTGCCATTCAATTTCAGTTAGTTGGACCTATAATAACAGGTATAGAAGTAACATTTCTGGTTTCTCACTGTTTTCTCCAGCTCATGGTCATCAAAATAAAGCCAAAGAGGGTACAATTGAAAACCCCATGGCATCTTCAAAACCCAACAAGGGTTGTAAAAAGTGAAACTCCCAACTGTAACAACATCAGTTGTAGTATATATGATATCTGGAATCAATTCATAATTCCTAATTTAGACAACTTGTGGATCATATAAATGGAGACCAAATTACTAAATTAGGCCTGCACATCATCAAGTTGAAACAGGTGGCGCCAGCTCTTCTTGTTTACCTGCTACAGATGGTTGGTCTTTTGCGACTGGTAGAGATGTCTGTTCTTGAACAGGTACGCATGGCCTCCAAATTGTCTCCTTGCCCACATCCATAAAAGCAATGCCCTTGGCAGCCAGTTCACTTATAACTGTCATACTAGAGCAAATGCAGATTATATATGTACTAATTTTTGTATCACATTTCGTACAATGCCCTAAAACATCACATTGCCCTAATTTTTAATTTGAATCACATTTCAATAACAATGCCCTAATTGAGGGCATTTCGTACTTCATATTCTGTGTGTTTTGACATATATATATATATATATATGTATGTGTGTATGTGTGTGTGTGTAAACAGAGACAGATAGAAACTGAGGGAGAGACAGATGCGAAATTCAAACATACCTAGGAAGGAGTTCGGGGGATGATCCAGTTCGGGGGAGTTCGGGCGATGGAGTCTATTCCTGTACAGAAGAGGGCAGAGGCGTGAGTGTACAGATGATTTGTGTATATAATCGAGTATATATGGAATCAAGGCTGTGAATATATGATTCGTGTTTGTGTGTGTGTAAACAGAGAGAGAGAGAGAAAGAGGGAAACCGAATGGCCTTGTGAGATGTTTAAGAAATGGAGAGGGAGATACCTGGGAGCGAGCTGGTGGGGTTTTGGGTTGCAGCGTCAATGGTGGCGTGAGCAGTGGGCGAGAAGGAGGAGGAATGAGAAGGAGTTGTGTGTGAGACTGAGATGAGAAACGGAGACGGGTTAGGGCTAAATTTTGGGGGGAATCCCCAATTTGAGAGGGAATATTTTTTTTAGGGGGAATCCCCAATTTGAGAGGGAATATAATCGCCGACTAATATTTAGTCGGTAAAAGAAAAATAACAATTTTAAAAAAATTTAAAATAAAAGTAACAAATATATTAAAATTATATTTAAATAAAAATATGAGTAATAAAATTATAAATTAAAAAAAAAACCAAAAATTAAATTATCTTAAATATTTGTCCTAATATTTTTTGTACTGAAAAATATAATAATATATTTTAAAATTTTATTTTCTTATATTGTTATATTATATATATATATAAAATAAGAAAGAAAAGAAAGAAAGAAAATTTAAAAAAAAAGGAAAAATTTAATACTAAAAAATATTTTAATGAAAAATATTTTTGTGGTAGAGGAAAAGGAGCGGCAGTAGTAGTGAAGGTGGTGAAAGAGAGATAATGGTAGTAGTAGTAGCAGTAGTAGTAGTGGTGATAGTAGAGTGGTAGCGATAGTAGTAGTAATGGTAGTCGTAGAGTTGAAGTAGCGACAGTAGAAGTAATAGTGGTGGTGGAATGGTGTTTGCAGTAGTGGTGAAGGTGGTAGAGGAGATGGGTGGTGAGAGAGAGTGATAGATAGAAAAGAAACATAGAGAGAAGAGAGATAAAGAGAAATGAGCGAGAGAGACAGAGAGAGATAGCGAGAAGAGAGATGAGTAAGAGAGACATAAAGAGAAGAGAGATGAACAAAAGAGACATAGAGAAAGATAGAGAGAAGAGAGAAGAGAAATGAGCGAGAGAGAAAGAGAGAGATAGCGAGAAGAGAAATGAGCAAGAGAGACATAAAGAGAAGAGAGATGAACGAGAGAGACAGAGAAAGATAGAGAGAAGAGAGATAAAGAGGGGAGAGAGTGATCAATGTGAACACAATGGGGGAGAGAGATAAACAGACAGATAGACACATAGAAAGAAAGAGAGAGAGAGAGAGAAGAGTGAGAGACAGACAAATAGACACAGAGAGAGAAAGAAAGAGAAAAAAGTGATAAGTGAGAGAGAGATAAAGAGAGAAAGAGATATAAAGAGACAGATAAAGACAGAGACAGAGTAGAAAAGAGAAAGAGATATAAAGAGACAGATAAAGACAGAGACATAGTAGAAAAGAGAAAGAGATAGAGACAGAGGCAGAGAGAAACAGAGAGAGAGAGCGAGAGAAGAGAGATGAGCAAGAGAGATAGAGACAAGAGAGATGAACGAAAGAGACATAGAGAGATAGAGAACGGAGAGAAGAGATAGATGTGTGAGAGACACAGAGAGAGAAAGAGACAGACAGACAGACATATAGACAAATAGATAGACAGATAGACCAACAGATAGACAGATAGATTTTTTGTAATTATAATCGCCGACTAAAATTTAGTCGGTAAAAAATATATTAAAAATATATATTAAAAGTAAAAAATATATTAAAATGATATTTAAAAAAAAATATAAGTAATAAAATTATAAATTAAAAATATTAAATTATCTTAAATATTTATCCTAAAATTTTTTTTATTGAAAAATATAATCACAAATTGAGCTTTTAATTTTATATATAATAAGAAAGAAAAGAAAGAAATAAAATTAAAAAAAAAAGGAAAAAAATATAAAAAAAAATTTGAGCTAGCTCAACCCATGTTTTAAATTTTTTTGATGTTTTATTTTATTTAATTTTATTATTTAAATTTTGCCACAAAATATTTAAATTTTATTGATGTTTTATTTTATTTAATTTCATTATTTAATTATTAATATTTTTTAAAATAAATTTATTTAAAATTTTAATTAAAAAATAACATATATTTTTATTGATATTTTATTTATTTAATTTAAAAATATATATTTATTTAATTGCGTAAAAGATCAAATGAAATAAAAGAAAATCAACTTTTGGCGACTAAATGTTTAGTCGCCAAAGACAAAAATTAATTTTTTATTAAAACATTTGGCAACTAAAGGATTTGGTAGCCGAATGTGTGCCTAGGGCGACTAAAAGATTTTTTGTCGCTGAAAATCAACTTTTGGCGACTAAATGTTTAGTCGCCAAAGAGAAAAAATTAATTTTTTATTAAAACATTTGGCGACTAAAGGATTTGGTAGCCGAATGTGTGCCTAGGGCGACTAAAAGATTTTTTGTCGCTGAAAATCAACTTTTGGCGACTAAATGTTTAGTCGCCAAAGAGAAAAAATTAATTTTTTATTAAAACATTTGGCGACTAAAGGATTTGGTAGCCGAATGTGTGGATACGGCGACTAAAAAAATTTTTGTCGTTGAAAATCAACTTTTGGCGACTAAATGTTTAGTCGCCAAAGACAAAAATTAATTTTTTATTAAAGCATTTGCCGACTAAAGCCTTTAGTAGCCGAATTGATACCTACGGCGACTAAAAAAATTTTTTGTCGCCAATTTATGCCATTTTTGCCGACTAAATTTATTTTAGTCGCCAATTGTCATATTTTTAGCTACTAAATTTTTTTTGGTCGCCAATAATCAATATTCCCCGACTAAAAATAATTAGTAGCTAAAAATTTGACTTTTGCCGACTAAATTTATTTTTGGTAGCCAAATCCGTAACATTTGGCGACTAAATTTGTTTTAGTCGCCAAAAGTGGTCGCTGTAGGTGCTTTTTCCTGTAGTGTGTCTTATGTGGTTTTGAAAATTACATTCCACCCCTAAGGTTTTAATGTCATAACAAATCATTATTTTTATTAATAAATCATCAAGTCAATTAACAATTTTTAATGATGTTAAAAATATGTTTCAATTAATAATTTAGATAATTTTATTATTGTATACGAGAGCAATTATGAATTTTTTTTTTTTAGTTAATTCTGTTAAGTAAAAAATTCTAATAAGGGGTATTTGTAATTTTTCAAATCACAGGGAACAATCTGTATTTTAAACAAAACTCAAGGGATATATTTATAATTTATCCAAAAAATTAAGAATGTAGAAATTGATCAAGACAACTCTCTCACATAAGTTAAGTCCGACATTACCGATTTTAGGTTTGTTTGACATGTCCCTTGGGGCTAAAATAGTCATATAAGACAAAATAAGTTATTTTAGTTAAATAAGACAAAATGTCACATCCAATTCATAATCATTTCATTTTTTCTCTCATAAAAGTCAAAAAGTCAAAAAGTCTATCCCAAACAAAACTTTTTAGCCCCACACTAAAATAGTCAAAAAGTCAACCCATCTCAGATGAGCTTTTTATAATTTACGTTCAAGTATAAGAACAAAGATTTGGGTAGCGTTTGGTAGAACTTTCTAAATATGATTTGAGAATAGAGTTGTATTTTGAATTTGAGAGTTTTGGAATTATGATTTGAGTGTGAAAAATTTGTTTGGTTATGAGTTTTGAAAAGAATTTTGAATTGAGTTTTGGAATAAGTTTTGAGTTTTTAAAATTAGAAAAGTTATTTGATTCAAAAATTTACAATTCACAATCAAACACATAATCTAAAATTCTATTCGAAATTCACATAAAAATTTGAAAAATATTTTTTATTTGCAATATAAAAATAATAAGTGCCCATGAAGAAGAAAAAAAAAAAAAAAAAAAACCGAACACTGTTCCGGTCAACTAGTCGGATGTCCAGAAGACGACCGGATTAGCTAAATTTTCTCACTTGGAAAAGAGTTTACAAAAATAGATATGAATTATAATTTAAACGTTCAAAATAAACACTACCCACAAATGAGTGAGTGGAAATATGTTTAGAATACATAACCAAACATAGCTTTGATATTTCATATTGTGTTTATAATTTACTTTCCGGAAATGTTTATATATATATATATACGCGGCAACTTGAATGCATTCACACTTCATAGGGGGGTAGGCTTCAGGCCTTTAAAAGAAAGTAACTTGCTTTGCACTCCTGGCTTTAAATATTGAAGTGTGTGGGTAGCTCTCCTTCGACAGTCTTGTTGGTCCTAGGGCGAGCATGGTTCGGATTAAATTGGATTGAGGTAAAATCAAAATCAATTCGTTATTTACAGTTTTTAAAAAATTAGAATCAATCCAATCCGTTTAAATCATGGAACCAATCCGAACCAATCTATTTAAATACGGATTTGATCGGTTTAAGACTACGGATTCACATAATTAAATAACAAAAAAATATATATATAACACTTTAATTTTATAAAAATATAAATATAGCGCTATATTAGTTCCATAATAGCAACATATTTTTCTATAATAGCGGCATACTGTTCTAGAATTTAAACAACCATAAGAAAATTAGTTTCACCATAAGTATTTAAACCATTACAAATTAAAACTAAAAACTAACAAATAAAAGTAATAAAAGAAGATATTATACGGGTTTAGGTTTGAGTTTAGGTTTATATAGAATAAGAGAAGATATTATGGGGGAGGATGTATAATAAAAATATAGATTATTTGTATACGGTCCGGATCGGTTCCAATCCGGAACCGTGGGGTTCAATCCGGAACCAATCCGTGAACTACGGATTTTTAATTCTTCAATCCGGAACCGAATCATGAATTCAAAAAATCAATCTAAACCTATCGAATTGGACTGAACTGGATCGGATTACGGATTTCACAGATTCCTTGCTCAGCCCTAGTTGACCCATTTTATCAAAGGGGAAAGTTTTAATTAACATAGTAGGAATAAAATTTGGGAACCAACAACCGTCCAAAATAGTTTTGAATCTTTAAAAAAAAAAAAAAAATCAAAAATATAAATTTGGAAGATTGTGGTGCTTGTATTATGCTAGTTGATGGTATGATATTTGATAAAAGATCCAATAGTTTTTTTTTTATTTTTTTTATTTTATAAGTAAGCAAACTTTGTTAGAAAAGTATCGAAACGATACAAAAAATACAAAAACAAACCTAACAGCTAACAGTAAACATAAACCAAAGCAACACTAATTCGCAAGACAAAGAGCAAACAAAACAGCTACTAAAGCAAATTCTCTACAAAATCAACAAAAGTCAAAACATTCAAGTCTATTGTAGCGATTCTAATTTTCTTAAGTTATTATTTATTATTGTTATTATTACTTTATTTTTTTTGACTTTATTAATTGTGCAGATACATGAAAATTTAATGTGATATTTAGTTAATTTAATATGTTAGTTAATTATATATAATAAATTATTTATGTAGATTTTATATAAGATATTTATATTTATATATGTTGTATTTAGATTGTATTTATAAATTATAATATAATAATAAATGTCAATTAGGTTATAGCAATAAAGGTTCAGAGAGAGGAGCAGAAGTGACGAAAAAAGAAAAAAAGAAAAGCAGAAGGGTGCTCTAAGCGCGGGAGAAAAGCCCTATTTGGTACAGTTTAATTTTAACTTATTTCAACTTTCAGTTTAATTTAAATTATTTTGATGTGTTTGGTTTAGCTTAACAATACAGGTTATAGTTTTTTGTAAGTCAGAAATCAACTTATTCTTTGAGTGGGGCAGGAGAAGCTTAATTTATAAGTCAGAAATCAGCTTATGTTCATAATTATAAACTATAAGCTGTTAAGATATAAGTTATAAGTACTTTCCCACAACTCTACCAAACAGGGCCAAAGCCGAGAGAGAGCAAAAAAGAGAGACGGCGTGGAGAAAAGAAGAAAAAAAAGGTTAGGGATTTGTTTCGGTGATTTTATTAATTTTTTAAATAATTTTTTAATTTTTAAAAAAATATTGTGAGTATAAAATTTATTTTTCTTGATTCATATTTAATTTGTTGTTTATTTTTATTTATTTGATGTTGATTTGATTTTGTATTTGCATGTTGATGATGGATTAATTTCATTATTTGGTTAGATGTGTATGTAAGGCTTAAGGTTTTTATATGTATTTATTTTATGATTATAATCACACTCATAGATATATGAAATTAAAATAAACTTAGAACCCATAGATAAATTTGTTACACTCCACCATGACTCTATGGATTATTGTTTTATTTGAGTGTTGGTGAAAAAGAATGTATAAAAAAAAAGAGTGAGAATTATGAGATTTATTTGAATACCTTAGAACATCTCCAATGGAGCTCTGAAAATACTTGCCAAAGCTATAATTTGACAATAATGACAAAAAGTGGGTCTCCAATGGCTTGCTATTCTATTTGCCAAAGATGGCATATGCCATTTCTGTTCTCAAATTTAGCAAGTAGAATAGCAACTGTCAAACATGCCACATCAGTAAATATGAACAGATTTCTGGCTCCAAATTTAGTTGAAAAAACAGAATTGAAACAGTAGAAAACCAAGTAATTTTCAGAATCAATTCCCAATTTCCATAATCAAACCGAAATTTGAATATACAGCCAAATTCACAAATTTCACAATAAATTTCACAATTTCACAATAAATCTCACAATTTCAAAATCAATTTCTGAATAAATATGAACAGATTTCAGAATAAATTTCAGAATTTCAGAATCACACAAATCTCAAAATCAATTTCAAAATCACATGGAGCAAATTTGAGAATCAATTTTACAAATTGATATAAATTTCATAAACGAATTTAACCGATAAATACCTAGAAAAAATGTCACAAAAGATAAAAAATAAATAAAAATAAAATCACAAAAAAACTTATATCCAAACTACATTTACAAACTTGGAGGGAAAGTTGGTTGAGAATTGCCAAAATAGCAAGTGACCATTGAAGCACCATTGCTATAATTTGGCAAAATAGCACTATTTATTGCCAAATTATAGCAATAGCAATGGTATTATAGCAATAACCATTGGAGATGCTTTAGGCTTGACATTGCTATGTTTATTCTCATGAATAGATGAGAGATTGTCTATATATATATATATATTGTTGTCTCGTTCTTATGAGTAGACGAGTGCTTTGATTTACGCGCGTACGTATATACTAACTATCCGAGGAATGTGGGTCAAACTCAGGACGATTTTCCGGTGCAAGTTTGGCTTCGGAGCGGTGTTAGGTATACGAGAGGCACATGGGATATATGTGTAGGTCGGAAGTGAAGGGCCGAAGTGGTGGAGTTAAGGTACAAAGAATTAAATATGAATTTATTGGTATAGTTTGAATTGCTTCGATTTATACATCTCGAAAAATAGTAAACAACCTTGATGAATTATGAAATTTAGGCAAAGGCATGTATACTTAATTCTAGACAACTTTTGTATTTTAACTTTTCACTAAAAAGATCGATTAGAACTTGTAATCGGATAATCTTAGTTATAATAATTTTTATTCATTTTAGCAATACAGATTTTAGATGGTGTTTTAACCGACAAAACGAGCTAATTTCTATTGATTTCGCGAAAAATGAAGTAAAACATTATTCTGAACACTTTTCATGTTTTGAACTTTTTTGGAAAAAATCATCTTGGGACAGTTTCTTTTCGTTTTCAATTCCAGATTTTTCGATTGAATTTCATCTAGATTCTTCTATTAAGCTTTCTTTCAACCTGTTCAGTTTCTACTAAATTCGTTCACATCACCTTTTAGGAAATTTGATTTTGTACAACTTTTGTTCTTTGAGTTTTGATCAATTCGAATGATCTAAGTATAAAACATTGCATTTTTATACTTGTTCAGCAAGTTACTTATGATTAAATTATACCAACTTTATTTTTTGCAGAATGGTGGGTCTTACTAACTTTTTATGTAGGGCTGACCCACCATATTTTTATTTTGTTTATTTTATACTCAATTTATATTTAGTTGTGTACTGGTAAGAAATTAAATGCCACCATATCTCGGGAAATTATCCCTTCGTCTCGGTGCGAGTGGAACTACTTGTCTTGTCCTGTAACAAGAATTAAATGTACTTTTATTTGTGTCTGGTGGATACGTGGGTGTCAAATATTTGTACTCATACTAGTAAATTTGTATATTAGCCAGTTTTGTTTCTTGGCATCTCGGGTGCGTTCTATTTTAGCGCAGCCGAGCTTCCTTTGCACGATTAGTTGGGATTACAATGGTGACGAGAAATAACTATAATTGTTGGACATGTCGTTTGGACTTTTTTTGTTTTCTTGAATTTAAGGTTGATATTAGTTTATGTATTTATTATTTTTTTTATGACTTTAGTATTTTGATAATTTGGCATGGTTTGTAATTTTACATTATTTAAGTTGTGTTGACTATTTATTGTTACTTTGATGTTTGAGGTATTTGATAGTTATGTAATTACGGTAGATGGTTTGGTTGGTGTTTTGTTAGTTTTTTTTTTTATCCCTTGTAGTCTTTTGAGTATGGAAATTTACTTAAACCTTATGGAGACGAAAACATTTAGATTTTGTTTTACCCCTAGGATTTGGATGATGGAATATTGATTGGGGTTTAGTCCTAATTTAACATTTAATTGTCCAAATTTTGGGGTGTGACATCCACTATCAACGATATCCAACTATGCAGCACCATGAACAAACGCCACTCCAACCATGCCACCGAACGCATCTCCCCAAAAAAAACCCGCCTGTTATGCTCTAACCAAACTAGCCACATTAGACAATGGCCAGCCATCTTCCATGCTGTTCGACGTCTTTTCCCAATCCTACCCCTAGCCTAATTTTGTAACACCACCCTCATTGTCCCTAGTTGAACCCAAGCCAAACCAAAGGTAGCAACAATAAACATCCAAAGACGTAAAGCAACCGGATAATAAATAAGCAAGTAATCCACCGTCTTTGCATCTCCACAACACATGCAACACCAGTTCACTAAAATATGTCCACGACGAATCAAATTATCAATCGTCAAAATATGCCCTAAAGCTACTATCCATACAAAGAAAACAACTTTGAACGGACAGCCCACCATCCAAACACTCTTCTAGGGGAACGGCACCCCATCCTTTCCTGTGAGCATATGGTAAAACGAAGACCGAAAAAATACCCCTTTGGACTTTGGGCAATCCCACCTCAAAGAATCCTTCCCAACCCCCCCAAACCGAAGATCATACAAAAAGCCCAGCAAATCCAACAACTCGCCCACCTCCCAATCCTTCACTTCACGATGCAACCCAACATTCCACACCACCACCTGGCCTTGCTCCTGAACATAAGAAGCCATCGTCGCCTCCCGATAATCACAATACGAAAAATCAACGGGAACATCACCTCCAAAGCTATCTCTCCACACCACTTGTCCCTCTAAAACCGAACCTTATCCCCCACCCTTACCCTAAAACAAACTCTCTTCCAAAACTCCTCCCGACCTAAGTAAATTCCTTTCCACAAATTTCGCCCATGCGACTGTCTAACCTTCCCAATACTCCAATCCTCCTATCCCAAGCCATATTTAGACCCACTACTTTCCTCCACAACTACTCCCTTTCTACCCCAAACCTCCATAACCACTTCCCCAAAAGAGCCAGATTAAATGAAACCAAACTCCAAATCCCCAACCCCTCCAATTATCTTAGAAGAACAAATCTAATCCTATACTACTAGATGGTAATGAAAAGAATCGAACCCTCTACCCTATAAGAAATGCCTCTGTAACTTCTCTAACCGCTTTGCAACAAACATAGGAATGACATGAAC
Source organism: Camellia granthamiana (assembly GCA_036172215.1). Classification (NCBI taxonomy): domain Eukaryota; kingdom Viridiplantae; phylum Streptophyta; class Magnoliopsida; order Ericales; family Theaceae; genus Camellia; species Camellia granthamiana. The sequence continues at coordinate 28,813,912 of CM069903.1, read as the reverse complement.
TGACATGAATTGAGTCAGAATGCTCAAGAAGATGCTCTTTATTAGTGCAACTCATCCTCATTTCCAAATATATTGGCGCTTCCAGCCTGCCAAACGTCACTGCATCCTACCCACCACCCCATCCTATACCTCTCTCGCCTTATGCAAGGCACCCAAAGGTAAACCCAAATAAGTTGTGGGCAATGCTGCCATTTTGCACCCTAAAATAGCAGCCAAAATCGATATATGACCGAAATCATCTCGAACTTCCCCAGATTCACCTAAAGCCCCGAAATCGCCTCAAAGCATAATAGAACACACCTAAAATATCCAATATGACCATCCTCCGCTCCACAAAAAATGAGAGCATCATCCACATAAAACAAATGAGACACCACCAAGCTAGCATTCTGATCCATACCTACCTCGAAACCCATCAACAAACCCTTCTGAACTGCATTGGATAACAAATGCCCCAAAGCCTCCATAATCAAGATAAACAATAATGGAGATAAAATATCTCCTTGCCTCAAACCCCTATAAGTCAGGAAAAAATCATGTTGGCGTCCTATTCACTATGATAGACATCCTCACAGTAGATATACAAAACTAAATTCACCTCATTCACAACTCCCCAAACCCCATTCTCTCTAACATATACATCAAGAACCTCTAGTTCACATTATCATACACCTTTTTAATATCTAACTTGCAAATAATGCCTGTTTGCCTTTGCTGAAGCTGTAACAACCCCGACCTCTGATTAACGTTGATCCATGATTAATTATGCCTAATTAGTAATTAAGGCGAAATTCTGAATTAAAATGCATGTGTGTCTTGCATTGTTGTGTCAATATCTATTAGGCGTAGGAAGATCTGTTTGCGTCCTAGTTTCGGTTTGCGAATTGAAAGTCTTATCGGCGTCCGAATCAGAAATTGACTTGATTTATGTGCTAATTAGGATTTATAAAAAATTATGGTGGGTTTAATTAAAATTCGGTTCGGAGCGATTAAACTAGATTAAAATAATGCCATTTGATTAGTTTGGATTAATTACTACCTAAAGCACCATTTTGAGCCCACTCACTTCTTTTCCTTGATTCCATCACATTGTGAGCTCATCCAAGAGAGAGAGTCAAACATGAGATAGAGAGAGGGAGAGGAGAGTTGAACTCAACAAGAAAATTCTTGAAGGTAGAGGAAGTTGAAGAGAATTTGGAAGATTAAGCTACCACACTTGAGAATTCAAGACTTAAGGTACGCATTCACCCTCTCAACTATGAAATTGAATTCCTAGTACAAGAATTCTAGTGAGCTAAATGAACTCATGTAAGGATTAAGCTAAGAATTGGTGAATTGAAGCTCAATGCATACATACATGTGGAATTCATGGCATTTGAGGTTGTCTTTCTAAAGGATCCTTGTATGCATGTCATAATCCAAGCTTTGTTTTAGAAGTTCTTCATGTTCCATGTTATATTGTCATAGTTGATCATGTTTTTGGGTTGAACATTGCATTTGGTCATGTTTTCGAAGACTTGAGTTCAAAGAATTGCATACAAGTCATGTACATGAATTAATTTCAAGTTTCAAGTTGAATGTTGCACAATTGGCATGCTTTTGGGCCATGATTTCTTGTTATGATCCTTCAAACATGTTGTTTTTTGAGTTTCTAAGTGTTTTCCAAAGTTTTGGGCCTAGAAAATTGAGTTTGATGCTTCAAAGGTTAAATTTGAGCTTGGTGATCAAATTTGAAATTTTCAGAAATTTGATCCACGCTCGAGCGGGGAACTTTACGCTCGAGCGTGAACTCTGAGTACATGCACTTCCGCTCGAGCGCCGAGTGTTATGCTCGAGCGTGAAATGCATTACCCAAAAGTTCTTGTGTTTTGTAATCCGCTCGAGCGAGGGAATCTACGCTCGAGCGAAGGTCTGAGTCTCACACTCGAGCGTAGGTCGAGCGTCCATCGAGCGTGAAAATCATGCAACTAGTACTTTTCAAGAGTTTACAGTCCGCTCGAGCGGGGGAAAGTTACGCTCGAGCGGAGTTTCATTGTCTGCATGTCCACTCGAGCAAGGAAAGCCATGCTCGAGCGTGGACCTTATTTTCAGCAAGTTTTATGAAATGTTTTCCAATGCATTCTTGCATCCTCATTCCATCCTAGGTATTCCTAGGCCATGTTTAAGACTCCATAATAGGGATTAAAGGTTAGAAACACACTAAGAGCAAACGAAGTAAGTTATGTATAATTAGAACGTGTGTTTCAAGTGTGTGTCTGTTATGTGTTATGTAGGTCGCGTGCTGCGTACCGTTTGACCAACTTGCTCCGTCTATCTGTCTCAAGGCCAACTGTGAGTAATAACATAGTAAAGCTATGTTCAACTTTATTTATTTTCTGTGTGATGAATTAAGTTCTGTTTTCTGAAATGATATGTTCTGTACAATGAATGATTGTCCAATTTCTGATATGTATTCGTGACATCCTTAGCATCATGTGATATCTATTGGCTGTTACCCAGTATTAGAGGTTCCATCACGGAACTTAATATGTCTGCACTCTGTTACTCGTACTGGAGGCTCCATCATGGGGCTCAGCGTGTTTATTCTATGTTACCCGGATTTGGAGGTTCCTTTATGGAACTGGTTATCGTAATCCTCACGTGTCTGCATCTGTTCTGTATCTGCTCTGTTAATGCTAATGGATGTATCATGTATACTTAAGTGTACCTCATGATTTCTATATATGATCTGGACAAATTATGAATTTGATACGAAATTGAATTATGATTTCTGAATCTGTACGGACTCATTCATTGAAACCCCTTTACTTTGTTATTGTTCACTGAGCTTTCGCTCACAGTTTATATTATATATGTAGGTGAGCCGGCGCGTGACCAGGGCCAGAGTTGACGGCCTTCATTTCTGTTTTTGTTAGCCAACCGTTGTGCCTCTCGAGGAGGTTCCGATCGAAGTCTAGTTACATGGCTATTTTTGTACTTATGCTAGTCTCTGTCTGTTTTGTAAATTCGGGTCCTGGGAATTACACTTTTGTAAATGTTTTGTAATTATGATATCCTTCGACTGACACACTTATGTATATGTAAGTTTTGAAATCTTCTATCCTATATATGCTATCACAGCTCATTAGACCTTGTCTATTTTGTATAATTGCTTCCGCAGCCCCTCCCTATGTGCTTATCTTTTAAGAGGCCCTTGGTAATCCACGGATTACTGGCCGGTTACGATGCTAAACCTACAGGGGCGGGTTTGGGTCGTGACAGAAGCCGCGAATCAACACACTCATTTGTTACCAACATACCATCCAAAATCTAACGCCCACCCATAAAGGCATTTTGGGACTCTGACACCACCCCCTCCCAGACCCCCATAATCTGTTAGCCAAGACTTTAGCCAAAAGTTTGTACACACTCTCTAACAAGCTGATGGATCAAAAGTCCTTAATGTACTTCACCCCTCATTTCTTTGGAATTAAAGCTATAAAAGTTGCATTAAGACTCCTCTCGAACTGCCCTGCTTGATAGGACTGAGCAAACATAGCCAACATATCTATCTTTACCACTCCCCAACACTCCTGAAAGAAGAGCATAGTAAAACCATCAAAACCTAGCGCCTTGTCCCCAAACATTTTCTGCAAAGCCCTTAAAACCTCCTATCTAAAAATGGCATTTCCAACATCTGCCTATCCACCTCTAAAATAGCATCAAACTGAACACCATCCAACCTCAGCCTCTAAGTCCTTTCTTCCTCCCGAAATAGGTGTTGATAAAAACTTACTATACCATCCCTCACCTCATTCTCTGACGATAACACCACACCATTAACACGCATTTTCCCAGTCAGTGGATGGGGGCATTAATGCAATTCCAATTGTTCGTGATTTTCCGGATGTTTTTCCAGAGGAGTTATCGGGGGAGTTAATTGATTGCGAGATTGAGTTTACAATTGATATAGTGCCGGGCACTCATCCCATTTCCAAGACCTCTTATAGAATGTCACCCACTGAAATGAAAGAGTTAAAGGTCCAATTGCAAGACCTCCTTGATAAAGGGTTCATTCGCCTGAGCACTTCTCCTTGGGGCACACCAGTCCTTTTTGTAAAGAAGAAAGATGGGACCCTTCGGTTGTGTGTGGATTATAGAGAGCTCAACAAAGTAACCATAAAGAATAAGTACCAGTTGCCTAGGATCGATGATTTGTTTGATCAATTACGGGGTGCATAAGTTTTCTCTAAAATAGATTTGTGATCTAGGTATCACCAACTAAAAGCTAAAGCTGAAGATATTGAGAAAACTGCTTTCCGAACTCGTTACGGACATTATGAATTTTTAGTTATGCCGTTTGGGGTTACCAATGCGCCAGTAGCCTTCATGGATCTAATGAATTGAGTTTTTAAGCCCTACCTGGATGACTTTGTGGTTGTGTTCATTGACGACATCCTTATCTACTCAACAAGTATGGAAGCCCATGAGAACCATCTACGGTTAATTCTTCAGACTCTTCAGGATAAGAAACTGTTTGCAAAACTAAAGAAATATGAGTTTTGGCTACACGAAGTGGGATTTCTGGGACATGTAGTAACGAAGGAGGGTGTTACTGTTGATCCATACAAGATCGAAGCTATTGTGAATTGGCTGACTCCTACTAATGTGTCAAAAGTGCGTAGTTTCTTAGGTTTAGCTGGATATTACCGAAGATTCGTTAAAGATTTTTCCAAAATCGCTATGCCGCTTACCCAATTAACCTAGAAAGGTGTTTTGTTTGAATGGTCATAACAATGAGAATCTGCCTTTCAGGAATTGAAGATGAGGTTAACTACAACACATGTTCTTGCCTTACCGTCTGATCCCGAGGGATTTGAGATTTATAGTGACGTTTCTTACAAAGGGTTAGGCTGTGTACTGATGCAAAATGGGAGGGTTATTGCATATGCCTCTCACCAACTTAAACCCCATGAAAAGAATTATCACACACATGACCTTGAGCTAGCTGCGGTGGTCTTTGCTTTAAAAATATGGCGCCATTATTTGTATGGAACTACTTGTGAAGTTTACACCGATCACAAGAGTCTTAAGTACTTCTTTACTCAAAAGGAATTGAATATGCAACAAAGACAGTGGTTAGAGCTCATTAAGGACTATGACCTACGAATACATTACCACCCCGGTAAAGCTAACACAGTTGCAGATGCCTTTAGTCGAAAGGGTACGGGGAATTTAGCAAGTTTGCTCACGAGGTAGAAGGAGCTGTTACGCGACTTGGAAAGAATGAATGTGGGAATTGTGTTACATAGCCAAAATACGATAGTAGCAGCGATATTGGCTCAACCGATATTTATGGAAGAAATCAAGCAACGACAATTGGAGGATGAATTTCTACAGAAAATTTATGAAGAAATGGAAACAAAACCAAAGCCCAGGTTCATGATTGAAAATTCAGTATTGAAATTTCAAGGTAGATAGTGTGTTCCAAGTGTGCCAGAAATCAAGAGAAGAATTATGGAGGAAGCACATAACTCCAAATTTGCGATACATCCCGGTAATACGAAAATGTACCAAGATCTGAAGCAGAATTTTTGGTGGCCTGGTATGAAAAGGGCAATTGCAAAATTTGTCTCAAAATGTTTGCAATGCTAACAAGTAAAAGTGGAGCACTAAAGACCAGCGGGTTTACTTCAACACCTCCTAATTCCAGAATAGAAACGGGAACATTTAATTATGGATTTTATTGTGGGTTTACCGCGAACACCTCGGGATATGAATTCCATATGGGTTTTTGTTGATAGACTAACTATGTCAGCTCATTTTCTACCTATAAAAACTCAATACAATGCCGATAAGCTAGCTACCATATATGTGGATGAAATTGTGGGACTACATGGTGTCCCAATTTCAATCGTGTCCGATAAAGATCCAAAGTTTGTATCAAGATTTTGGCAAAGTTTACAGGATGCTTTGGGAATAGAATTGAAATTCAGTATGGCTTTCCATCCTCAAACAGATGGACAATTCAAGAGAACCATACAAACGTTGGAAGATATACTTCGGATGTGTGTTTTAGACTTCAAAGGAAGTTGGGAAACTTATCTACCATTGGCGGAGTTTGCATACAACAACAGTTACCACTTGAGCATAGGAATGGCACCTTATGAAGCTTTATATGGAAGAAAATGTCGCTCTCCCATGTGCTAGACCGAAGTCGGTGATAAATCGTTGTTTGGACCCGAGATTGTTCAATTGACAATAGAGAAAATTAAAACTATCCAAGAAAGGTTAAAGACCGCGTAGAGTAGACAAAAGAGTTATGCAGACCACCGGCGAAGGGATTTAGAATTTGAAGTAGGTAATCATGTTTTTGTGAAAGTCACACCAATAAAGGGACACTCAAGATTTGGCAAAAAAGGTAAATTAGCACCCCGATACGTTAGTCTATTTCAAATCCTAGAAAGAGTAGGTCTGATAGCCTATCGTGTTGCTCTTCCGCCAAATATGGAGCAAGTGCATAACGTATTTCATATATCAATGTTACGAAGTTATCTTCAAGATCCGTTCCATATTATAGACTATCAACAAATTGCCTTGGATGATAATTTGATTTATGAAGAGAAACCAATTCAGATTTTAGACCGACATATGAAGCAACTACGAAGTAAAGTGATCCATATGGTAAAAGTGGAGTGGCAGGAACATTATGGAAATGAAGCTACTTGGGAAAGAGAGGAAGAATGAGGCAACGGTACCCAGAGTTATTTTCAACCTAAGGTAAAACAAGTTTGAGGGACCAAACTTATTTAAGGGGAGAGAGTGTAATAACCTGACCCACTTATATGCTTTATATCTCTAGCTATATGAGTAATTACATGTTTCATGTGAAATTCCATGTGGAGTTGTGCTTACATACACGAATGATTTAATTATAACATTCTATATGTTGGTTATTGGAGAAAATCTGTTAAAATTAAGACGTTTGAACTAAAATTGGAAGCCTTAGAGGCGCAATAACCCAAAATTGACTTTACATTTATGATTAGCATAATTTTTAAGACATAATATCAAGTTTTGTAAAAATTTGACTCGTAATGAATTAACTGGGAAAAATTTAGGTTCAAAACTCTTAAAACTTATACCTAGATAGAGATATAAGAGTCTTGGATGACTTAGTATCAGAAACAAAAAAATATTTCTTGAGAAAGTGAGAGAGGGTGCTAGAGAAGAAGAGGAAAAAGATGAGGCTCAACAAGACTGAGGATTGAAGAAATTGAAAAGAGTTTTGAGATTAGAGTTCAAGTTATGTATAATTCAACTAGAATATCCTAATCTCTCTCTCTCTCTCTCTCTCTCTCTCTCTCTAATTGATTTGAGAAGGAAATCCTTACATTCATGTAAGTTAGGGTTTACAACAAGAGTCTTACTCATGGTAGTTGGTTGATTGAAGGATGATCTTTGTGTTTTAGGTTATGTTGAGCTATGTTGAGAAGGATTACCTCTTATCGTTTAGTTTTACATGTTTTGAGCTCATACATGCATCTTAATATTTATAGATATATATTTTGATAAACCAAGTATGGATGAGAACATAAAAAGATTTGAGGTGTATATACGAATTTTAAAAAGGGCTATGAACTAATTATGCTTGTGATTCATGTTTATTGTGATGATATATCATGATATTGAGCTATTTTTTCCTATTTTATACCTTGCAATGTGTTTAATCAGTTGAATTTTGTCTAAGTTTCGGACTGCCCAAAACAGGGTATATGACCGCACGTACGGGCAGGTGCGCCGCACGTGCGGGGTTCACAGTCGCACGTGCGGAAAACAGGGAAGAAGAACTGAACTACACTGCAATAAAAGCACGTGTGGGCCGCACGTGCGGTGGGGACTTCCGCACGTGCGGCTAAAGCTGGAAAATTCTGTTGCTTTCTTTCGCTCTTTTCAACCCTCTGAATGTGTTATTATGTCCATTGGATGTTCCTATAATGCATTTAATTACATGGAACTTAGCAAATCAAACATTTGAGAAATAAGAGGAAACTAAGGAAAAATGATGTGCTTACGAGTTGTGTCCTATGTGTAGGGCACATACAGGAAGAGACTATTGTTCATCCGCATCACAGTGAGTGATAGTAGTATAATGACATATTTCATTCACGTATTGTACTCATATATGTTATTCAAAACTTAATTCACTCTTTTAGTAAATAACTTATGTTATATGAGTTATGTTTGATGGAGCAATTGGAATGATTGAACATTGGTACATGAGATATGGACCCGAGGTCGTTCTGTTGTGCTATTGTAATGGGCCTGAGGTCGTTTTGTATTTCATTGGGCCCAAGGCCCTTTTGCTATAATAATGGACCTAAGGTCGTTTTGTATTCCGTTGGGCCTAAGGCCGTTTTGCTATTATAATGGGCTTAAAGCCATTCTGTATTACGTTGGGCCTAAGGTCGTTCTGTCTTATGTGGGCTCGAAGCCGCTCAGAAAAGAAAATAAGAATAAGACCAACTTGTGATCTATAAATGTGCACTACTAAATTATGCTTGTACTCTTAATCTGTTTGTATTACTATCATTCATTGAGCCTTGCTCACTCCATTTTTATGAATGTTTTGTATGTAATTAGCCCGCATGACAACCTTAGGTCAGCCCAGGAGCCTTTTGCTGAACCCATTTTGCTGAGTCACCCGAAGTGACTCTTTTGTTTTACTTTCGGAAGATCCATGTGATGACATGTTTTGTCGGTGTTTGGGGAAATAGACATATATATATTGTCAATACTTAACTTTTGGGTTGTTACCCTTTTTCAAATTCAGTGAATAGGAATGGTATATGGAATGTTATGTACTTAAGTATGGTAATGCATTAAGATCCTAGCATTTAAACACAGCTCAATAAATGTTTTACTCTGCTATTATTTTGCTTCCATTCGGGCCCCAATATTAAGTAAGACTAAAGATAACAAAATTGAGGCCTAAGGTCAGGCCGGTCATGTCCAAACTTTTAGGGACAGGTTTGGGTCGTGACAATATTACTTCCTTGCCCCTTCCCGGGCCGCCAACTTCTCCTTGGTCAAGCTACCCTCAACTTCCTTCTCATCCAACCCCTGCAACACTACCAAAATATTTGTCTTTTGAGTTTCCAACATACCAAATACCTCCCTGTTCCATCTCCACAAATCAGACTTAAGAAGCTTTAATTTCTAAGCCAACCTATTACTAGGATCTCTCATCGCGTAGTAACCTTCCTACCACTAGGGCTGTGCAAAATACCACCTAATCTGGTAAAATCACACTGATCCGCATCAATCTGCACTGCTCTAACCACTAACCACAATTTAAATTTAAAAATTTATAATCCTCCTTCCAAACCACTCCCCTTCGCTATAGTTAATACATATATATTTTTTAACTTCCAATGAAATATCAAAGTAAAATGAGTGTGAGAGAGATTTAAGATATGAAATTTATTACAAATTAGTAATTATATATATGAAACATATTATATAAAATATTATACAAATTAGTGTTATATATTATGCAAATGTATAACAATTAGTTAGAATATTTTTCAATCTACCAATTCGTCAAAAATCGCCTAAACCACAATTTGTCAATCCGTTAATCTGCCAATCCGCCATTTGGTTTGTAATTTTATTCTCAAACCACCCGAACCGCACCGTTCACACGCCTACCTACCACGACCGAACTGTATCCACAAAACCATCTGACTAGAACTACATATTTTCAAACCGCAATGGCACCGGTCCACTCTGAATCCCACTACTGTCCAATAACACCAACCAATGATCTGAAACTGAACGCTCTAATCTTTGTTGAACCACCTAAGATAAGTGCTTTACCCAAACCCTAGAAATTAAAAAACGATCATGGCAAGAGAACACTTGGCCCCCGGACCAAGTGAAGCTACCTCTCTACATTGGTAAATCAATCAACTCCAGATCATCAATCAACGATGAAAAAGTCCACATTACGCCCATTGAAGGACCCAAACCCAACTTTTCCTCCGACCGATGCACCACCTTGAAGTCACCCTGTACACACCATGGCGCCAACCACCGAAAAGCAATACTCTGTAACTCTTCCTAAAAAAGAGGCCGTTTTGACCCTTTTACCGGCCTATAAACTCCAGTAAACACCGACCGAAAATCATCCCCAATGCAGCGAAAAAGACATGACATCAAAAAATCACCCATCTCCTCCTCTTTTTCAACCACCCTACGATCCCAACATAATAGAACCCCTCTAGCCACCCCAACAGCTGGAAAATATGTCCAATCCAAATACTGACCCCCCTACACTTCCCTAACCGCCTCCCTATCTATGTGTTCCATTTTGGTCTCCTAAAAACATACCACATCTGCCTTTGCCTTCCTTAATACAGCTCTAAGCGTCACCTTTTTTCCCCTGTCATTTAGTCTACGTACATTCCAAGACAAGATTTTTAATCGCATGGCAACATGATTGGCTAGCTCGTTCTTTCCTCAAGGCCTGACCACCTTCTTGTGAATGCTGTAGACACCCCATTTTTGACCGTCCTCAAGACTTGGACATCATCGTTTGAACACCCGATGATTGTGTTCGCTCGTGTTCGTTTTGAGTCCTTGAAGGTCTCGGCTGAGCGCCTTACCTTGGAGCCTCTAATCTTGTCTGTTTTGTGCTTGGTTGTGGGCCAAGAGCTTGTTGCTTCACTTCTGGAGGAGAGGGTGACCTGTTGGCCATCCCCTTAGCCTGTCGGCCATGACTTGTGCCTACCGGCCACCACTGCTATGTTGATGGCCGGTCGGCTACATTGATGGCCGGTCGGCCACTAATGATGGCCGACGGCCATTTTTCTCCTTTTTTAGATATTTCTTTGCCAACTGTGCCAGCTGTTGTTCACTGATGCTCATTTCCATACACATGTACGGAGGGATGAAGGCAAGCCTTTGGCTTGTTTTTCTATATAATGGGGGGTCTCTCCCCATTTGAGGGGTTACAAAAATTTGTGAGCAAATTTCCTCTCTCTCTCTCTCTAGAATCTTCTCTCTCTTCCTATTTTGTGTTTGAAAGTGAGAGTTCTCTACACATTTGCACTAAGACCCTTGACCAAACACCTTCATCTTGGAGCTGAGGTTCTTGGAGGGCTAGTTTGAGTTCTTAAGGCTAGTTTTAGCTCAGAATTGTGGTTGTTTGTTATTGTGCTTCAAAGGTATAAGACTTACCTCTTTTAAGCTTTGTTTTAGTTGATTGCTTGGCTATCTTTTTACACTATTTTGGCCTGGTTTTTCAATCATAAAAAACTCTATTTTTAAGGTTTTAAAATGGTGGTTTGAGTCTTGTTGAGTTAAGGGGTGGTCTCCTCTTTTTGCTCTTTGGCTTATGAAGCCTTTTGTGCTATTTCTTACCACCTTTTCATCAAACTTTTTGGGCCTTTTAACCACTGAAATTTAGAGCTATTTCCGTGGTAAAAAGTATGTTTTGATGTCCAAAATAGGAGAGGGTGACCTCTCCTTCTTGTGTCTTATTTGCAAGTGTAGATAGCCTAACATGTGAGCATGTTTTTATACCTTTTTGTGACTTATTTTCAGCATGTTTTAGGCTCTGATTTGGCATGATTTAACTCTGTTTTGGGCTGCTTTGATCATATGAGCCTTGTCTTGCATAGTCGTAGTACAAATGCCTTCACTAACTTAGTATTTTAAGGCTTCTAACATGTTTTGCATGAGATGATTGCATGTTGTAGCATCATTTAACATGTGATTTCAGCATATATAGCTCTGTCACACTCTCACTTATATCACTCTTTCATTGCTTTTGAGAGTTGTGTTTTGAGCCTTGTTTGCGAGCTAACATGTGAGCATGTTTTTCTTGCCTTTTATGCTTCAATCTCAGCATGTTTTAGCCACTGTTTCAGCATGTTTTAGCTCCGTTTTGAGCTGGTTTGGTCATTTAAGCTTGATATTGCATGCCTCTACTGTAATGCTCTTCACTAGTTTAATACTTTTGGCTTTTGAACATGTTGTGCATGTGTTGCTTGCATGATTTAGTGCCATTTTTCATGCCATTTCAGCACTGAAAAGTCTGCAACTTCTCTCTATTCTTCACTTTTTAATTTGCTTTGAAAGTGGTCTTGAGCCCCTTGTTAGCTTGAGTGTGAACTTGAGGCTCTCATGCCTAATGGTTTTAACCCTATCTTGAGGGTTCCTCCTAACCAACAGCATGAGGCCTCTTTCATGCTCAAGACACTTGTGGTTTAGACCATCTTTTCAATTAGAGGACTCTCACATTGGACTTAATCGGTTAAAGGACTAATCGGTAATCTAAAATGTGTAAACAAAATTAGACAAGTAAAACTTGAGCAAGATAAACATGTTTACGTTGCATTGCATTATGTTTGGATTGGACGTTAATCCAAACATAAGAAATATGGGACGTTTCATACTCAAAGTGATGAAACGTGTCACGTTTCTTGGTCACCATCACCCTTGATCATGCATGATAGGGTGGTGGTCCTTCGAGTCTTATTTGTGCATTCATTGACTTTGTACAAGCTTGACTCTTTGGCCATCATGCATTGAAAATGCTTGATTGGTGGCTTGAGAGCCAAGAATTACACTCCTTTGAGCTTGAGAAATGATAAGGAGAGTAATAGTACATATATTGTTTGAGAATACACTGTTTTGCCTCTATTTGCTCTCTATTGCAACAAAAAGAAAAATTCCAGGGAAATGGTGGCCGACAGCCACAAACAGTGGCCAACCGGCCAGTAGTAGTGGCCGACAGTCACCTATGGTAGCCAACCGGTCATTAGTGAAAAGGTTGTTCAAAATGTTCCTGTGTTGGGGCAGAAGCAGTCTAGAAATTGGTGCAATGTTCAGAGATCAAAGCAAAGTACAAACAGAGGCATCCAAAGGCAAGGCGGTGGATTTTCAGAAGGAAGCCAATCGAGCATGCATGCGTCCCTCGTCCTCGAGGCCATTTTAATTGCTTTAATTAGTTAGCATAGCTAATTATTTAGTTCAAGTGTTGTACTTAATTAGTTTGTGTAACTAGTTCTTCAATTTCAATTTGTTGTAATTAATTAGCTTAGAATAAGTTAGTTAATTAGTTTCAATTGGTTTGTAATAATTAATTAGCTAGAATAGTTAATTAGTTTCGTTTTGTAATAATTAGCTTAGCTTAAATTAGCTTAGCTTTTTTATTCGGACCCTCCTTCGCAAGGGCGCAGTGTTGTAATAAGTATGCGTGCGTGTGTGTATATCTTCCAACCCCACTTCTTTCTCCCTTTTATTTAACCGCTTTCGATGGTTAGATTAGGGCATATTTTGATTAGCATACCTTATGCTCGCATGTTTCTATTATTCATTTGTCTTGCATGCACCGAGGCTCGGTGCATCATTCAAACTGCATTGCAATTTCAGTACACTTATTTGAATACGTGTTTCAAAGCATGTTATCAAATTGTTGCATTCATATGCCATATTAGTAGCCGAGCCTATTAATTGCATTATTACATGTGTTACATTAGGCATATTGCATAGTTAAGATCATGTGTATTTCTAACTAGCTTTTGTTTTGGCTTGGAGTACACTGTGAGTTTTACGCTTTAGCATACTTGCATGAGTGTGAGTGTTGCCATGTTTCGCATGCTTGCCATGAGACTATTTGCTTAAATGATAAACTGCATGAATGCCTGTGGATGAATGCTTTGTTGCTTGAATTGGAACAATTCATCGAATGTGAGTTTTAAACCCACTTTGCGAAGTGGCAAATCATGTTTTAAGCCCATTATATTTGATGGTAAATCTGTGCTGTAGCCCACTTGAGGGTGGCATTTTCAAACCATTTTCGAAAATAAACATGAGTTAATTTGTTCCAAGTCTTGCGACTTAGTCTATACTTGCTTGTGTGCGTTACGTAGTAAAGTTCGCTAATAATCGGAATAAGAACACATGTGTTTATAAAATAATATATCATGCTTAGTAGAGGTCGATCCTTTGATTAGGCGAGCAGGGGTGCTCATTTCAGGACCTTCCCCTCTCGTACCCAAGTTCCCGAACCGAGGCAACTTTGGTGATGACGGGCACTTGGCCTTTGGCACGAGTCAGGGTTTCTTAAATTTTACAAAAATAAAATATTTAGGTGGCGACTCTGTAATCTGGCAAAGCAGTATAGTTTTGACATTATTTGATTCAAAATCGATTTTCCAAAATGATTTGCCGGATTGGACTCTTTGGTGTTTATCAGTCTCACATTGCACTTTGTGAGATTAGATTCAAAACCGGGACAGGAGTCCGAACTGTAAGACCAATTTGAGCTCTCCGAAAGGGGGCGCGAAGAAAGTCGAGTCTACAAATGCCTATCATAAAATAATTGATAGTATACTCTAAATTCCTCAACTCTCTTACACCCTTAATTTTTTGCCTAACAACCTGTATTTGTTTCCCCATAGGAGCACTCCTCCTCCACGATGTCTCTATAACCGAAAACAGCTTCATTCCTACATCCTCATGCCCAACAAATGATACCCCAACAGCACCCAGTCGGACACCTCTCCCTCAAAACCAGTCATCGTTTTCTCTCTCTCAGTCCCATACTCAGCTGCATCAAACTCCCCTGTCTCTATTGCCAAAGGATGCAGAACTAGAGGTAGTTTTTTGCCCTCATCTATCCATTAACTTACAGCTGTGCCATAATCCATCCCAGTTTCAAGGTCGTCCTTGCGGCCTAGCCTCTTTCCCTCATTGTTTCGAGTTTCAGTCCTCAGATCCAGTAGCTGATTAAGCACAAGAGGCGACCTCAAAACAACTCTGCCATCTACAAGATTGGGCTTAGAATCACGTCACGAGGAGCCAGTAGTGGGGCTAGCGCAATGTTCCGTCGGCCGAAGATTCATCGCCAACAACCCTCGCTCATTCCTCACCAGTAAAGACACCTTTGTAAAACTCGAACCCACACTCCGTCGTAATAGCTCGAAAACCCACTACACAGGCGGGTCGTCCGTTTGACCCAAGTGCTGCAGATTTGACCCAATAGGATTAAGACCCAGCCCAACCTCAATACCATGAACTAAATTTAAATCTTCTAAGTCACCTTTTGGGCCCTTTTTAGTCAGGTCCACATGCCCAACTTCCTTAACTTCTCTGTGTGCCTCAATTTGTGCCTAAACTCGCTTCTCTTGGTCCACTTGGCCTGGCTCTTGTTGGGCCTATGGTCTCCAAGCCTGCCTAAGTCCCTATCCCTCTAAAGCAATCCTCTGTTGACCATCACCCATAAATTTCCCAAATCTCTGAAGGTTAGGTCGAAATCCCCTCTGTCCCCCCAATATCTGAGAATGATCTGTTCTCCACCATCTTCACCACTCATGCTGCCCTGAATTTGCACATTCCACACCCGGTTGATTCTTATCTCATGAAACAACCGTCGTCAGAGCACAGACCACTACCGGCCCAATTTTTGACCAAATTGGAAGTGTGTAGCGTTATGAGCCCCATCGGATTGAAATTTGTGATAGAATCCCACTAACCATGACGCGAACCTTCATCCGAACACACCCCAGTAGTTCTATCGACTCATCGACCACCACAAATCCTCCGTACCTATTTCCAATTACTCGGTATACCTCAATGCCTTGAAAATAGATCGAGAGGCCCAATACCTATGTCTAGTTGCTTCGTGCCAAAACTGGGACCCTTCCATTAGCATAGAGCGAATCCGGCGACCACTAGTTGAGGACTAGGTCGCGACTAGCTATCGTCCACCTCTGACGCACCACAGCCTCCGCCTCTCGCCTCTCGCCTCGACTAGAAGACGAATAAGTAAAACTAGCCTTCAATATCAAAAACCTCCACTTCCCTAGATAATTTCCACCATCGATGCACCCAATCAGTGACAACCATAATGTCCCCACCACTGCTTTGTCCAGTTTCTGAAACCATCCCCCTTCAGCTCCTTCCTTAACCACAACATTCCCTTTAACCCCACCCCGGTGTACCGCCGCATTCGCTGTCGGTGGCCCCTTTGATGCATCTATCCTCTGTTGGCTCTATTTGCATCTGGTTCAACCATCACCAAAAGTAAAACCCTCCATGACCAACGCAATCCTCTCTCAGCCACCCCCAAATTCATATTCCAGCACAAAAATTTGTTCTCTTCTACCACCCATTGTGGCCACAATCTAAATCGAGGAACTACTATCCTTCTCTCCTCGAATCGATACACTACCACACTCTGACACCCACTAATCAGACGACCCAAGTACGCCAAACGACTTGGTTCCTGCGAGGCCCTCCGAAGCTTCTCACAACACCATCCAACCTCGTACTGGCAAAGGATAATCGCTTTACGAAGACCCTGCCCTTGCTCCACAATCACCAAACTCCGACGCCCAATCTGATCTTCCCTTGCTTCTTCAATCTCGAAGTAACAACCTCCTAAAAAGAGAATCCTCCAACAAGGTACGTCCCTTCCTCCAGAGAACATCTCTCTAAGAAAACATTATCGAGTTTCAAAATCTTATCGTAGTCCTCAAAATGACATGACATACCATTCAAAATTTTCGAAAGTCAATTTTTTGGAACTTCACTTCCAGCTCGGCCCTTGCAGCACATTGATCTCTTCTTCTTTAATGGTGTGGTAATGTGAAATTCGATTGTAGAACACTTGCGCCAGAGATCCAACTGTCTTCAAATATATAAAATGGGCATCACATTGATGTCAAATGAGAGACAACATGACAAATCAAAGATTTTTTATTTGAGAGGACAAATTAAACAAAGAAATTTAAACTATAGGTAAAATATAACATTTTTCTATTTTACTAGGGCAATTTTAAAATTTTAATGTATCAATATTAAAAATAAATTTCCAATAAAAAAATAATAATAATAAATTTTAAAACATATACCAATAAAGTTAGTGGAGGCAAGTAGGGTCACAACCTCTCAAACTTAAATAAAACTGACATGAACCCATATTAATTTGGGGCCTTACTACATCCCCTAATTTTTGCCCCCCTAATCCCCCTAAATTTCAAATCAAGGCAAAAAAAAAAAAAAAAAAATTATCCAAAATGACGTCGTTTTGGGCATTAGGGGGATTACGGGGGGCATTTTTAGGGGGACAAATCATTTTCTATTAATTTGACTATTTATAAATAAAATTAGCATTTTCACCCGGAAAATGATTTGTCCCCCTAAAAAAGTCCCCCCTAATCCCCCTAATGTCCAAAACGACATCGTTTTGGGCTTTTTTTTTTTTTTTTTTTTTTTTTTTTTGCCTTGGTCTGAATTTTAGGGGGATTAGGGGGCCAAAAATTAGGGCTCCCTAGCATGGTCCTTTTCACCCTCTCCCAATTTAAATAATTTTATCTTCCCTGGACCCTAGTCATCGAGCCCCAAAAATGAAAGAATAATAACTTGGACCCCCTTTTTTTCTCACCCCTTTGACCCCCTCTTCATTTGATTGGCTACTTTTTCTTTCTTTCTTTCTTTTTATTCCTTCTCCTCTAATCACCACCTGCCACGTGTCTGTGGGGATGGTGGGGGTGGTGATTGAAGGGGGTCTCCATCATCACCCAAAATGAAATTAGCATTTTAACCCTCTTGCAAAATTTCAGGGTCTGGCACCAAGGGCAAGTGCTCCCACCTGTACCTTAATATATCTTCGCCATAATTATATCCTCTAGTTTCAATTAAATCTTAAAAAATGTTAGACCCTAATGAATGTTAGAACTTAATATTGTGTTTGGTTAAGAAATTTAAGAAAAAATTTTATAAGAAAAAAGAAAATGATAGGTAAAATATGAATAAAATATACTTATATTTCACCTAATTTCACACACATTTTTCTTTTCTTTTTTCAATTTCCTCTCCAAATTTCCCAACCAAACACAGCGTAAATATATTATCAAATATTTTATACAATACTCACATACTCACATTAGTGTGGATTCTATGTAATGTGAGTCCCACACCTATATAAGAAACAACTCCGATGAGATTCTAATACATGTAGAAGAACCATGAAGTTAAACATTCAAATCCCAAATGACCAAATAGTACGAAGACTAAACAAACTAAAGTGGATAACGAGCTTTGCCTAAATCCCAATTCAAATAAAAAACCAACTATACTTGCACGGCCACCATTAGAAAAGAATGGAAAGTACAGAGAGCATTGATCAAGCAAGAGCTAATAATAGTAATTACTCACACAGTCATTGTACGTACAAAACGCAATAAAACTTAAAAAAATATTTGAGCAAAGAACAAGGCACAAGTGTTGGCACCATCCCCGTGACAATTCCACATACACAGTGACATGAGAGGTAGCTGCAGGGTGCTGCTGATGCCGCTCATTATTCTATTTTCTTATTTCAGAGAAGAGGTTGCCACTTGCTATACTCACTGCCACTCGTCCAGCTACAATATCTTGATCAATACCTTGAACGGCTTCTTACCCTGTAACATTAGGTGTCTCTCATCAGTGCCAAAGTGTGCACATCCCAAAAAACAGCAACACAAAAACAATAAAATCACCTGGGAGAGTGAGAGCGTGAGACAGAACGAGTGTGAGAATGTGAGTAGGGGGGAGAGTGAGAGTGGGACAGTGAACGAGAACGAGAACGGGAATAACATCTTCGAGAACTCCTGCTTCTACTTGGACTTTTGCTGTGCCTATATCTTCTGCAGTAAGCACATGTGGGATGCACCCAGTGACAAAGTATTAGTTTTAATTTTTACAAACTTCACCAGAAGAACATCAAATGTTGGGTTCATAAATTAGTAATAATTCTTAATGCCCATAAGGTTGGTTCATAAGTCAAAAACCTTAAAAACCATCAGAGGTGCAACAAGAAGCATCATTTCTTGCTTTTCCAAGTCCATGATCTGAAAAGATTTGAAGGAGACCATGGCTCCAAGTACAATTGAATGGTAAATTTGGACACAACGAAAAAATTATGTTTTGATTAAACTCAACAAAGCCTGAATCCCAACTACTTGGGCTACCTAAATCCTTCTCCAGGCAGCTCCATCAAGAACTTAGAGCCAAGTCCTAAGCCCAGATCATCTTGAATGGATCACCATAAACATTCTAAAATGACCATCTTCAAGCCATAAAATGTATTGCACAACCATGCGGTAGCATCTAAGCAGGGATCATCCTACCTTGAGGGAGATCGACTGTAGCTTCTGCTGCGGCTGCGACGCCTATATCGACTAAATCGGCTTGTTTCTGCAAGTTTTTCAAGTCTCCGATGCTCCTGTTCTCTTTTCTTTGCCATTTCAATAGCAGTATCTTTCTTAACTGTAAAAGCAATCAATGAGGCTAATGAATATTATATATATATGCAAAGATATGGAACCACATAACAGAATGCGAGGAGAAAAGAGAGGGAAAAAATTAGGATAAAAGCAAAAAAATATCACTTCCTATCAAGCTCCATCACGATATGGCAACAAATAATATTGGATTAGCTGCTTAACTACTAAAATGCAGATAAAATAGGATATACTTTGTTTATTAAGTTGCCTGCTCATGATTCGTTTAAGTCGCTCTTGAGGTGTTTCCTTCTTCTCTCCTTGTTTGGATAGGGCCCCACTACTTGTTGGCTTACTTAACTTTGCCAAAGCTGACGAAGTGCTGCACATGGAACAAAGATAGCAAAGAAAAAGAAGCAAAACAATAAGATCCTCATTATCTACACATACAAGTCTATTAAATTAAGCTGATGATACTGCATTTCAACCCAAAAATCATGAAATACCTCACTTGTGGCTTCGATACTTTAGTATTCTTGTCCTTATCATGGGATAGACTGGAAGCAGGATCAATATGCAGGGCCTCAAGTATCCGACCAGATGATGGCCTGCAGAAAAGAATAAGCATTAGACACACCCATTTTAATGCTTCTAGGTAACTTGGATGCATTCATACAAAAGCCCATTTTGGGAGAAAATGAGCTTCAAAAAAGAAGCTTCCTTCCCTCTCCCTCTCGGCAATTATGCTGATAACCTAAGCCTCACAAATTCTAAACCACAAAACTTGGCCTCAGGTAACATAATGGAGGATAAGCTGCAGCAGAGTAAAGACTGTCCAATCTATCTTTGCAAGAATTAAAGGTCGAGTGCTCCGACCGGTTCAAAACATCAGCTTGTGATGGAGGAGACAGTGGTGGAGAAAATCCTTCAAGCTTTCTCTCATCCCCATCAGCAAATCCACCAAATTCAGTAATATACTCTATTTTAGCCTTTGATTTGCTTTGATAACCATCATCAGAATGCACACCACGAGCACTGCGCCTTGAGTGTGATGGGGAGTAAGACCGTGACCTTGATCTGCCAAAATAGATCAACTATAACATTAATAAAACAAAACAAGTCCATTAGGGGGGAGAGGGAAGCACGCACGCACACCTTCTAAAACGAGAATAAGCCTCATAAGTTGGACTTCGTCTAGATTCCCTGCAAATTATTAATATTAACTACATCAGCATAACGCAATACTCAGTTTAGCCATTTTGCATCTGAAGGTTTATAGATTTCAGATGCTTTATATATCCCACCAAACAAATGCCAAAAGATAACATATTGATGTTGACCTGTAGGGATCATGACGAAGCCCAAGAGTGCCGGTAATCTGGGCAGCATCTCTCTCTCTCTCTCTTTCAATTTGAGAAGCCTTCCTCCTTTCCTTGCGACTAAGCTTCCTCTGAAAAATTCAAAGTACCCAGCGCAGAAAATTTTAGCACAATTGAGACTTCCAAAGTGTCGCAATCTACAGCTTTGACAAACTTACAATTGAAGGATCCCCCTTGACGACTTCTTTTTGCCTCCTTTCCTCCTCTTTAGCCTTTTTATCCATGTAAACAAGCCAACCATACCTCCTGACACCAAATTCTTTTGCAATTTTCTCCATCTCTTCATCATTGCTATCATCACTGTTAAAATCGTCATCATCGTCATCATCATCCTCCTCTTCCTCATCACCATCAGAATAGTGGGTTTCTGCTTTTCCTTCCCCTTCGTAAGAGAAACCCACCTGAGAATATGTACCCTTGCTTGCTGGAGCCTGAGCTGGATGAGATCTAGAAGATATACACGAGACATGAGACATTATGTGAAGAATTACTCACAAAAGGGCGCCATTAAACATGCTACCTAACCATCAGTTGAAAAATACCTTCTAGTATTTTCAC
The DNA here is from genome assembly GCA_036172215.1 of Camellia granthamiana. Taxonomy (NCBI): domain Eukaryota; kingdom Viridiplantae; phylum Streptophyta; class Magnoliopsida; order Ericales; family Theaceae; genus Camellia; species Camellia granthamiana. The sequence continues at coordinate 28,792,716 of CM069903.1, read as the reverse complement.
AAATAGAATATAAGACTATCATAAGAGCTTAGGGTAAAAATAAAAATACTTAAAAACAAAAAAATGTTGTCATTCCACATTGCAAAGACAACAAAAAGGAGGAAGCACTCTCACATTTTATTCAACAGTGAGTAGATTTTCCGTTTTTGAATGCTTCTAGAACTCATAATTAATCAAATGGCTAAATAACAACATAATTTAATTTTAAAAAGAAGAAAGGAAAAAAGGGAGAGCTTTTCTAAGAACAAAAAGGTTGAACCTGTCAGATCCAAATGGTGTAGCAATCTTTGCCTCTATCTCGTGATCCACATGTTGCAAACCCTCCTCATCAGTAACTGTTAATAAACAATACTTAGTTTGTAAAATTGTTAGTACATTAATCTCTTGCCATAAGAATGATTCCCCCAGACACATGCATGAAAACTATTGCGGAATGCCTATTAATAACTAGAAAATAGATAAAGCATAATATATATATAAATGTTCATGAATTCAACACATGATCAAAAATCAAAAAAGTACCGACATCCTCTACGTTGATGCTTAATTAAATCCCGATAACGCTCAAAATTAACAAACTCTTCTAATTCTTCTTCTTCCTCTGTCTTTTCTGGGGCATGAAAATGTCGAGAACTAGAATCCCGAACAAAATCGAGAAGAGCTCGACCGTCAAATCTGTAAAGAGTAAAGAGGATCAGTAAAGTGAAACACCTTGACCAACACACGCAGACACAAGCACAGAGACAAATGTACCTGTCAATCAAAATATCTTGTTTCCCATTCCAAGGTATCCTGAGATAAAAATAAAGATTAGCTAAAATCAAAATGCAGACATAGATGCTCAACCATGATGGAACTAGGAACAGTGAAGATAAGCTGATTGCATGAGAAAGGATATGATAATATATAAATCTTTTACCACATGGACGACCCACAAGTAATTTCAAGTTCTCCTTTGAACCAACATGACATGTTTGTATATTGTTATGCACAAGGCCAAGTGAACTTCACTTAGAGCAAGGTCTGAAAGCAGCTGATAATCTGTTAAGTAACAGGCATTATGCAGTCAGTGGCCCCTAAACTCCTTGCAAGCCAGTATAGTGTGCAGCACGAAAATCACACTGATACTGCATTTGACTTGCAAGGGGAAAAAAACACTTTATTCGTTTGTTTTATTATCTCTTCAGCTTAGATGAGTTCCTTTGCATCCAATATAGTGAGAAATTGTTAGATCGACAATTCTAAGGCACAATTTTGTAGAATTGGGCTCAGACAAATAATCAAATGTTGTCAGGTATAAAACATACAAGGTAAACTTGTTCATGTTTGAGATCAGCTATTTTAAGGCCCAATCTTGTAGTCTTGGGTGTAGATCTTCATTCCAAAAAATCAAATGTTGTTAGGTATAGACCTATGAAGCACGGGTACAAGTACGAGTACCGATACGATACGGGTACGTTATTACGGTAAAATCCAAAAAAAATAAGGTACAGGTACGGGTACGGGTACGGCTTCAGCTTAGTACGCTTGTAAAAAAATATTTATTTTTAATTTAGAGTCATGCAAAAATTAATTAAATGGTTTAATTTGTTAAGATCCAACTTATAATTAACATTTGATGCCAAACGTAAAGGTATAAATCAAAATTAAATGTCAATATATTAAATAACTTACAAACCATAGTTTAATTTTAAAATCATACCAAGTATAAAACTAAAAATAAAAAAGAAGTCTAATAAAAGGAGTTTTATTTCTGTAGTATAAGAAAATATTGTTTCAACCGATGTACGGTACGGTACGGCTTGAGTAGATACTAGGTCCATCTGGATACGCCAAAAATTAAGAAAAAAAATTTTGGGTACGTGTTTCGTATACCCAGTAAGTATGCAGAAATACCATACGAGGTACCATACGCCGGTAAGTACCCGGTACGGGTATGGCATGCTTTTTGAAGAACCCATGCTTCATAGGTATAGACTATACATGGTAAGCTTCTTCCCCTTTTGATTCTTTTTTTATTTCATTTTTTTGAGGTTATTTCAAGTTAAATTTGTCAAAGGAAAACTTTAAATCTGCTTAGTTTAATTTAAATTAGTTGGCAAAATATTGGAAAGCTCCAAGTCTTTATTCCACAACACAGCTAAATTGTTTGAAGGTATTTTTTTTCTCTTCTATTCCCCAACAGCACTTATAAATGTGATTTGAATTTACATTGGCACATATCTTATTACTTGTATTGAATATCAAATTAATGATTATTTTTTATCAACATTTATTTACAGAAGATTAACAGATCGTGCACATGAAACCCTAATTTACCCTAAAGACAACAGTTACACCTACCTATGTACTTACTTTTATAAATCCTTCAATTTTCCTATTTAACCATCGCTGAAAAACCAAAAATCTCTTGCCCACTGTATATTTATGAAACAAATTATAAATTTTATGATGGAAAACAGAAAGAAAAAGCAAAGATGGAGAAACAGAAATTAGGGGGGGAGAAAGAAAACATACAGGCCTTGGTGATCCTGGGTGGCCTGGTAGAGGGAGTCGTCGCGGTACATGCGAGAGCGAGAACCGATGACCTGGATCGATTGCAGAGGATCGCCACGCCTCTTCGCCAAATACACTGCTCGTCTCTGACCTCTTTTCCGAGCCGCGTCCATTAGCTCGTGGACCTTCTTCTCTGATCTCCGAGCTTCGTGCCACATCCTCTCCCTCTCTCTCTTTCAATTTAGATTGCGTTACGTGTGGAGTGGTGGAGATAACCTGAACCCTAAATCGTTTGATCTTTTGTTTGACAGGAGAGAGAGAGAGACAGAATCGAAACGCTACCTGAGGATTGTTTTAGGATGGTGATTAAAAATTAATTTTTAAATTTTTTTTGAAGTAATAATATAGAAAAGGTATTGTGGCGTTCGGTAACACTTACGTTTAAGTTTTCAGTGTAAATTTATAAAAATTTAAAAAATTGTTATAAAAATTTTTTTGATAAATTTTTTAGTTTATAAACCAGTGGTCTGAGTTTACGTTTACGTTTTCAGTTTTTTTTTTTTACCACCCACCACTCGCTACCACCTGCTACCATTTTTCACCACCGTCTTCCGCCACCACCACCCGCCACCACCTTCCACCACCGTCTTCTGCTGCCACCACCCACCACCCGCCACCACTGTCTTCCGCCGCCACCACTACCCGCCACCACCACCCGTCACCACTTTCCACCACCGTCTTCCGCCGCCACCACCCGTCACCACCATCTTCTGCCACCACCACCCGTCACCATTTTCCACCACCATTTTCTCCCGCCACCACCTACCACCTGCCACCTGCCACCACTTTCCACCACCGTCTTCCACCGCCACCACCCGCCACTTGCCACCACTTTCCACCACCATCTTTCGCCGCTACCACTTGCCACCACCTGCCACCACCGTCTTCCGCCGCCACCACCCGCCACCACTTTCCGCCACCATCTTCTACCGCCACCACCTGCCACCACTTTCCACCACCGTCTTCCGCCACCACCACCCACCACCACCACTGTCTTCCGCTGCCACCACCACTTTCCACCACCGCCACCACCACCCTCCACCACTTTCCACCACCACCATCTTCCGCAGCCACCACTCGCCACCTGCCACCACTTTCCACCACTGTCTTCTGCCACCATCACCCGCCACCACCATCTTCCGCCACTACCACCCACCACCACTTTTCACCACCATCTTCCGCCGCCGCCACCACCCACCACCTGCCGTTATCACCCATCACCCGCCACCCGTCATCATCATCTTCCGTCACCACCACTCGCCATTACTCACTACTACCGCCTTCCGTCGCCATCCACTCGCCACCACCGTCTTCCGCCTCCACCACCCCCATGCCATCACTCACCACTTCTCACTTTTTTAGTTTATATTTTTTAAAATTTTCAAACATTTTGTTTAAACCAAACACGTTTGTAATTTATGTTTTTCTAAATATAAACAAAAATCAGTTTATAAAATTTTTGTAAATATAAACTGAAAACGTAAGTATTACCAAATAGGCCCTATGTAATTCAAACTAAATTAAAAATTATTAAATTAGGCCTAAGTAATTATTAGATACTCCTTCAATATGGTCACGTAATGTGCCTGCGCATAATTTTATGAAATTTATAATTTTATATTAAGTTGTGTTTTAAAAAGTTGATAAAGTTTTTTTATTTGGTGACTTTTTTGGTAAAAAGCTGAGTTGTTTTTGGTAAAAAAAATTAGCTTTTTTGACTAAAAAAGTTAAAAAATCGAATTTTTTGATGTGTTCTCAAAAGACCCCTGTCGGCTTTTTTGGCTTTCGAAGGTTAGTACAGTAATTTTAAGCATGCCAGTGAAGATCAATCAGTCCTTACAAAAATTTAATTGCCAACCAATTATTAGACAATTGTGTTTTAGTTCTTTCAACCTCAATGAAGAGGACTTTTACTAGTGGTTTTACTTAGGAGGAATAAACTAATAATGATTAAATGAAGAACAATTGCAGTATTTCATTAAGTAAAATGAAAGACTTACAATGATCCAATTCAGCCTCGTAGAGGTTTACAGTAACAATTTACTTGAAACTACTCCTATGAACGAAGTGTAGTGCAGGAATTTTAAAGTATAGAAATACAAAGAACAGGAAATATAAAACTGGAAAGGAAATAAAGTAGATAAAATTGGTTTTTTGGATTTGAGTCTGGGGGCTTTTTCTGGGGCCTTCTCTGCTATTTATACTTCTTAAGGATAACCATCGAACTGCACTTCTAACCGTCGAAACGCTCCTCCATGATCGTTGATCATGTTGCCTTATAGTTAGCTCCACTATGCCAATACCTGTAGTTAGGCTTCCTTCCTGATTTTGAATTTAAATGTGAGTAACCGTTGAAACCACATCACTTTGCATCTCTTTACTGATCCAGTACTACGCAGATCTTACGAAAACCAATACTAACTGCCACGTGTACGATCACGATCGAAGACTTGAATAGTCTTTCTATATTACCCTTATTCTGTCACGCGTTGAATTGTAACTAGCTTATACAAAATATATAGCCAACAACCCCTAAGTGAGAAATTTTGGAAGTATAGTGTATAATTATTGGTGAAGAAGATGAACGTGGTGCTTGAGGACCCCCAAAATTTTTTCTGCCGATGGAGTCCATTTTTGGTCGGGAAATTGATTGTAATATGGTGGTTATGTATATATTAATTAGTGTATTGTAACACTTCAAAAATTTTAATTTTATAATTATGTATAATAAAATGTAATTTGATTTAAATTAAGAGTTATTATATTTTATCAAATAAATAAATAAATGTAATTTGATATAAATTAAGAGTTATTATATTATGTAATTTGATATAAATTAAGAGTTATTATATTTTACCAAATAAATAATAAATGTAATTTGATTTAAATTAACAGTTATTGTGTTTTATCAAATAAAAAATGATAATGTAATTTGGATGTATTATATAAGTAAATTTTTTATCTTTTTTTGATCACATTACTTTTTTATTTTTTATATATTTTTTTATAAAAAATTTAAAAAGTATATTTATTTAAATTATTCTAAATAACCCAATCTCTTTTTAATCAAACAATATATATTTTATAATATTGTTATAATAATTATTATTATTATGTATTGGGAAAAAACGAGAGAGAAAGAGAGAGAGAAAGAGAGATAAGGGAAAGGTAGAAAGAGAGAAATGGTGACAAGAAGAAAAAAAAGAGATTCCGTATTTGAAGGATCCGCATCGTAACAACATAGTTATCATATTATTATTTTAAAATCATGGCACTATTTATTATATAAATTATAAAATTTTAAATTTTTTAATATTATTTATTAATATATTAATTAGTACATCAATTGATATATTGATAAATTAAATTAATCATTTTGTAATGAAAGGGCAAGGTCAAGCACCCACAATTTGGGCCCGTTTGGTAGAATTGTGAGAAATTAATTATATATTATAGTTTACAGCTGTGAGTATAAGCTGGTAACCTATTTGGTGTAACTGTGGGATTATAGATTTAAGCAGCAGAATAGTATTTGGTAAATAAGCTGTAAAATAGCTTTTTGCTGTGTAATTGTCATTTTGCCCTTATGAACATAAAAATTGTAATTTTGTCATTTTCTTCACTTTAAATTTTGAAAAAATTATTTCATTAATGGAAGTTGATTAATTAATACCTAATTTAGTACATTTTTACATTACCTCAATTTTTTTTCTTTTTTAATAATATTGAGTTTACAAGAGAACAAAAAAATGTCACTACAATAAAAATACATGAATTATTATTAAGACAGGAAAAATAAAACTTTCTAAATATTTAAAGAATTCTTAATTTCGTCTGCAAATTGACATACAAATATTATGTCTCTTCACTTCCATCTCACTGTCATCACATACAATATCATTTCCATGGTGAGCTTGTTGAGACAAAGATCATTCATCTTCATTAGGCACATAATCTGTGAATCTATCATAAGAGTCAAATGTAATATCGCAGAACTCACTTCGTCGGATGAAATTATGAATTGCCATTGTTGCATAAACAAGTTTGACTTGGGTTGACCACTTGCAGTTTGGTGGGATATCCTTTATCATCGGTCATCTCGCTTTCCAAACCCCAAACGTTCTTTCTATTAAACTTCGAAGTGATGAATGTGCTTGGTTGAATTTTTCTTGTGCATTTTAGGAGGGTTGACTATGTTAAAATTGAGCTAGATGGTATCTCTCTCCTTTGTAAGGTGCAAGATATCCTTTCATGTTTAGATAACCAGCATCCACCAAGTAAAACTCATCTATTTTAAAATTCCAAAATGAAATTAAAGTAAGCAATTATAAATGTAAAAATAAATATGAAGATGTGAGTGTGATGCATCTATTGTAGCAATCAAATATAAAACAGTTACCTCCTTGTGGTTTTGGAAAATTATAACTAGGATTCCTAATTGTATCTAAAAAGATCCGAGTATCGTGTGCACTTCCTTCTCATCCTGGTAAGCAAAATGTAAAACACCTATCAAAGTCACATGCGGCCATTATGTTTTGAGTCGCATATCCCTTTCTATCTATTAAACGAGCTTGCTTATCTGGAGATATATATGCTTTGATGTATGTTCCGTCAATTGTTCCAATACAATCTTATTACATAATAGCGAATAAAAATATTTTTAGCCACAAATTATTAGAGATATCCTACCAACATTAATTATATGTAACACCCAAGTTGCATTTGTAGTTAATTATTTACCTTGAAATGAGGATAATATTTGTGGTTGCGTCGAATATATGGATGCACACCATTAGTCGGTTGAGGCCTTACCCAATCAATGGACATCATTGTAACAGCCTTTAACACCTTCTTGAAGTATTTTGAAATAGTCTCGCCGGAATGTTGAAATCTTTCTTGGACATTTCTGTTTCGAATGTCACCGCCAACAATATACAAAAATATTGCAACCTGCTCTTGAACCAAGACTTTTCGTCTAGTTTCATGGCCATACTTTGTCTGTAACAAATTACACAATTGATAAAATACCTCTCTTTCCATTTGAAAATTTTCAAATATTCTTGTCCGATTCCCTTCTTGTAATTCTACTATCCACTTCCCTCCTGTTAAACTAGATGTCCTACATGATTCTTTTATCAAATAATTTGTTGCATATGTCACTGCAACTGTAGCCGCCGTAGCTAAGAGCATATTATTATTTTGTTAGGTTTGCGATGTGCTGCCTTCATCTTCAGTATCTTCATCATCGTGATCATCATTCCATTAATCTTCATCACTGTTACTCATCTTTAAAATACCTACTCATTTAAAGGCTTAGTTACTATTCAATTCAAACAAAAATAGGGTGAGATCAAGAGGGGGCCATCTTCCATACGTGGCAGTACCAAATTTACATATTATAACAAAACTTACATATTATATATTCAAATTTTGAATAATTTTCTAACTACATAGCATTTCTGTTTATTATAAATTGTGTTGTTACATGAGGGTGATCATTAATTGTGTTATGTTCTATAATTGAGTGAATTGAGTGAGGGTGATCATTAATTGTGTTATGTTCTCACAAATGCAACCTCATGTCTTGACAAGGGCATCAATAACAACATCATTGTCGACATTCTCAAGCTATAGATATTATATTACTCTGCCCCAGTGTACCTCTAATGCTCTATTCTTCTTTGTTAATCATGGCATTATGGAAAGTTCAGAAACAATTTTCGCAACAAGGATATAAAATTGCCATTTGAGATAGTGGTCATGTGATGTCAATCAATTAACGCAAATTTAGTCCTTTTTTGGAGCAGGAACAAGAACTTCAACGTGCTGAAAGATACATTAAACGCAAATTTAGTCCTATTTATAGGGTTGAAAATTCGTTAATTACAATGAAGCCTACTTTCCAACTTCAGGGAGCATATATATGACTAATAAATCATGGATATATACTAAAATGCAACTAGATTTTAATATCAAACTCTCAAAACTAAATTTGCAAAATCTTTTGGCTGAGATAAGAGTTCAATTTCATGCTCTTTTCTACTTTTTCTCTCCAAAGAATTCAAAAACTAACACAAGAATCCAAAATTAAGAAAAGCGGATTCTTTGTTTTCCAACTTCTAATAAAACATCTTCTATGTTGCCATGTGTTCTTACAAGTCTTCTCAAGGTTTCATGTTGAACTAGAAATTTAACAGTTCAAAATCATTCAGATCAAGAAATATGTAAATAATAAAATAAAATAGGTAAAAGAAAGGCCATAGAGGAAAAACCAACAAACCACAGCCCGATCATCAGATTTTTCTTACCTAAATATAATCAGATTAAAAACACTAAATATAATCAAAATTTTCTCTTGCAGCCGTCAACACAAACACTAGATTCAAATTAAATGCAAACAACACAGTGCTCATAAATTGGGTATTTGATAGAACCTGGAGAGATTCAAATGTAAAGGAAAAAAATTATACCTTCAACTTCAAACAACACAGCAATATAGCAGCAAATACAGCAGAATAGATGCCTAAAAAAAATACAAAACAACACCATATAGGAATTCAGCACAGCAAATACAGCTCTTACACCACACTCACATTTCAAAACCTCATACCTCAAGTCCAAGGTCTCAGCACCGGAAGAATAGTTACTAGAGGATGACATGCCTCTGCATTAATTAGGAAGAATTGAATCCAAATATTCTAAAATTGATTGGAAAGTTAAAGATGTTATACATGACCATTGTCTTTAATTCTTAACACTATTGTACACTTTGGTCCTAAATTCCCATCAACACAATTAAACAAATAGAATAACTAGCATATAGTGGAGAGCATGTTTGGTGATAGGGAAATCAAAGTCCCAAATAGTATAGAGGATTGGCTTGTTTCTCTCAATTTAATAAATCAGCTGTAATAATCCGAAAATTTAATTAGTCCTTTAAATTTTATATTAGTATTATTTAATTATAAATGATTTCAAAAAAATAATTTTAACTTTATTATATTATTCGATATTATTTTCTGAGTGTTATGGTATTTTTATTATATTTTTCTCTATATTTTTCCTTAACCAAAATACACTGAAATATAACATTTTCGGTACAACTACGATGCGTGGCCCCCAAGTCGCTTGGTGCCTACGCCTTGTCACCCAATGTTTTGAAAACCGGACCGGTGAGCGAACCGGAAAAAGGACCGAGTAGACGGGTCACCGGTTCAACCGTCGGGTCAAAGCGGTCGAACCGTGACGTCATAATTAATATTATATAATTAAAAATTATAAATAAATAAACATATATATAAATACTCAAATAAAAATAAAAATTGTTATATATATATATATAAGAAAGAAAGAAAAGAAAGAAAGAAAATTAAAAAAAAAAAAAAGGAAAAATCACCGATCCAACCCGGTCCGGGTCACCGGTTTTCCCAGTTCGACCGTCGGGTCCGGGGGTTTTTCATTTCCAGGCCGGTTTTGCTCCTAGTCCGATTCTAGGGGGTTGACCGGACCAGGACAAGGCCCGGTTACCGGTCCAACCGGTTCGACCGGCCGGTCCGGTCTGGGTTTCACAACATTGTTATCACCTATATATATAAAGATAAACATCATGTCCCAATAACACTCTTAGTCTCTCTCTCTCTCTCTCTTTGCCTCTAAGTGTTTTGTTTTATATATAAAACTTTGAGTTTAGTTTGGAGTATCTACTAAGTCGCAGTGAGCGAAAGGTAAAAGTTGAAATTAAAGTTAAGGGGAGTTATATTATACCTTGAGTCACAATAATATATTTTACGAATGTTTTGAGTTACCATAATTTATTTTATACAAGTTGTATTTTATTAATTATATTAATATAAGTTATGTTTTATAAATATTTTAGTTACGTTGATTAATTTCTGAACTCTGTTTGTTTAAAATGAAACCCATACATAGATATGTTCGTTATATTTTAAAGAATATTTGGCTATGACCTTATAAATAATTATGTTTTGTAAGTGTCACAACGGGAGTCCCACGCCTTGGGGGACTTAAATAACCATCGGTGTCTGTTTGGTCACTTTGTGGCCCTCTATTATCATGGATCTATTAACCTCTGTTCTGTGTGGAGCATAGTGTTGTGCAGAGATAAGTGCTACACTATTGTAGGAGCCACCTCTATAATCCGTACGAGCCACCTATTGAATCCGTACCTCTGTTCTGACTGTCACTCCTGTGACCTCTATTCTGTTATGTTCGGTACCGTGGTTATGGTTATTTATTTACATCATCTCAGTTTTGTTATTTAAATGAGTATTTGTTCAAACTAAGTTATCTTAAATATTTTAATTACATAACTATCCATGGTTATTTTGTGTCCCTTATATTTTTGGCATAATATTTCTCACTCCGCCATGTACTTATAGTTGTTTACCAATTTTCAGGAAACAATATAATTCAGAAATAGCTTTTGGAAAATCTTAGACGCGGGGCTGCGGAATAGACACACACAACACTTTTATGATATTTTTCTATGTCAATATCGGTCTTTTTGGTCAATAAATTTTGTAATAAAAATAGAAGCTCCGATGATTATTTTGGTACCCTCACTTAAATATTACTTCCGCTCGCATTTGTTAATTTGTTCAAAAATTGGCCGGAGGTAACTTCAGTTACTGGCCATCACGATACTTAACCCTTAAGTACGGGGAGTGGGTCGTGACATCAACTTCCTACTTTGTTGTTTTATAGTTACAGAGAATGAAATAAACAAACATGTGCCTTCAGTCAATATGATTAAAGAAGCCCTGATCTGTGGTTTTGGATATAATGTTTATGTACTACTAGCTTTCTAACAGATTTTTCTGCAAAGTGTTAAGTTGGTCTAACTGTAGGGAGGAGAGTTGAGTGATGAAAGGTCTATGCAGGTCTAATGAGTGAGAGATATAAGCTTAGAGAGTTGAGAGATGAAAGCCTCATATTGTTTTTCTAACTATTTGTTGTTGCAGATTCTAAGCTTAGAGAGTTAAGGGATATTCTTCTTGAGGATTGAGTGATGTAGTCCTATATTTTCATAGAGGTGTGGTCACTTGCTATACCAACTTCAATGAAATAATTATCTGTCACAATAGGTATTTGTTTATACCAACCATTTGCTATACATATGGGATTCATAGCCAAAAAAATGTAGTGGTCATTCTTTTAAATAGTGGAGACTCTAATCAAAGCACAAAGTCATATTAAAAGGCCAAAGAAGAAATGAAGATAGATAAAAACTAAATCAGTGGCTAAGGAAAAAGGTATTAACAAGACATACCAAATCAAACAAGATGGAAGCCCAAAAAGAAACCACAAAATGTCACAAAGATGGTCCACTTTTTTGCATAAATTATTAAAACTTCACCACTTATATATTTATTTCAGTTTGGCCTAGTGGAAAATGGTAACAATAGTTATAACTTTTTTCTCATCAAAAAAATCCTTACACTCAATAGTGTATGTGCTTGTGTGCTAGGAAGCTTACTTGAGCAATGCAAAAATGAATTGAAACCAAACTTTGAATCCTTCCTGAACCACTATACTATAAATGGTCGTATCAATATCAAAAAGTGAAAAACCAAACTGATCTCTTATATTTTTGTCTTGTTTATTTATTTTCTATTGTGGCCATGAATTGATTAAGGAAAATTCTCTATTAGATTAACAGATTAACAGATCAGTCAAATACCTATTATGAATTTCCATTTTCTCCACAAACCCAATTTGCATGAATTTTCAGATCAGTCAAATACCTAATTTCCATTTCTCCACAAACCCAATTCTCCACAAACCTAATTTTCAGATCAGTCAAATACCTATTATATCTTGTTTATGAATTTCCACTTTCTCTACAAACCCAATTTTCTTCACAGATCAGTTAAATACCAATTTTCTATTCTAATACAAAAACTAGTAGAGAAACTAAATGCTGATTCAAGATTTTGTCAACATTTAAACTGATTGGGCCAATCTTTAAATATATATATATATATATAATTTTTAAAAAAAAAAACTGAACCAAAAGTGATTTTGATTTTAACACTACAGCAAACAAGTGAACAAGAATTGAGCAGCAATTAAATAGAAATTGAGTAGCATTTGACCAAAAATTTAACAAGAACACTAAATATTGAGTAGAAGAATCCTACCTGAATACTCAAATGTCGAACTCATCCAATGGCTGCGAATGGTAGCTGGGACAAAAAAATAAACAAAAAAGATGATGAAAATCAGAGAAGAAGAAAAAAGCAAAGAAAGGAACATGGAGTGTGATCTAGTCTCTGTCTGTGTAAACCCTAACTCGATATGTGTATACATATAGATATATATATATATATATCATAAACAAAAAGGCATGAACTCTAACCTTTTTGGTGCAAATCAACGGAAACAGGGAGGAAAGGAGTTCAATCGGCTGATTTGGAGATGTGGAGGAGTTCTATTAGCTGCTGTGGAGGATTGTCTTCAATCGGCAAGAAAGGAAATAAGAAGAGGAATGTGAGAAGAGGAGCGGGCTAGGGCAACAAGAGGGTTTATATAGTGGCAATTCTGTAATTGTTAAAGTTTTGGAGGGGCATTTTAGTCATTTCATCACCTATGAATCAGCTGCGCGCTTAAGCTATAATTCATAAGCATGCCCCGAGTTGCTTATGAATATGAGTTGAAAATAGCTTTTTTTAAGCTATAATCTATTAATATAAGTTGTACCAAACACAACATTATAGCTTAAATTAAGTCAAAAGCTGAAATAAGCTACTTTTAAGTTTTACCAAACAGGCCTTTTATATACTTGACCATTGATGGTTTTCGCTTGTGGTAAATTAAATTGATTGTTTTGTAATAAAAGTGCAAGGTCAAGCACCCGCAATTTATATACTTGACGATTGATGGTTTTCGCTTATGGTAAATTAAATTGATTGTTTTGTAATAAAAGTGCAAGGTCAAGCACTCGCAATTTATATACTTGATTGTTGATGGTTTAGCTTGTGGCAAATTAAAAAGAGTTTATTATTAGCACCTACCTAAATTTTTTTAGATTTTTTATTTTTTATTTTTTATTATAATTATATCTTGAAATGAAATTATATTAAAAGATAATTTTTAATGAAATATTCACACACTAAATAAAGACAATTAAAATGACACTCTATAATATTGTAGACTCATCTCCATTCCCATCTAAATATATTCCTCACCAACTTAAACCCAAAACATATTCCTCTTCATCACCATCTTAAATCTTAAATGTATTCATTTTCATTGCCACCATAGTTCTATCCAAATCAGTTAATGTTTCAAACAGTCCTATTACATCTACATCTGTGGTCGTTTTCACCATTCGTTGATACATATAGAGCAATAGAGGATAAGAACAACAACTCTGATGAGGTTTTCATTGCATTGATAAGTTTATCTATCTTGCATTAACGATTCTTTGTCATTTTTTATGGTGGTGTATTTTGTAAAAGCTATTTGTAGCTTGAAACGTGGTACATGGAGGGCAATTCAAGGAGTTAATACAAGTCTCCAGTCAAAGACAGACACGTGGCAGGTCATATTGGTTATAATGGATCTGCGTAGCACTGGAATAGCTAGAAAACGCAAGATAACGTGGCACAACGGTTACTCACGAATTCAAATTCAAATCCAAGAAGGAAGCCTAACTACAATAATGGTGTAGTGGAACTGACTGTGAAAGAGTGTGATTAGCAATTATGTGAGGACATTTCGACGGTTAGAAGCCCACTTCGACGGTTACCCTTGAAGAGTATAAGTAGCATGGAAAGTCCCAAATTGAGGACCCAAACTCAGATCCATAAACCAATTTATTTACTTTGTCTTATTTCCTTCCAGTTTTTACATTTCCAGCACTTCAATTCCTGTACTGTACTTCATTTCCTAGGAGTAGTTTCAAGTAGTCGTTGTTGTAAACTTTTTCAAGGCTGGGTTATTTCATTGTAAGTTCTTATTTACTTAATGAAATTCAATTTTTTGAATTGTTCTGTACTCGTTATTTCTTATAAATTTCTCCTCAAACAAGCCACCAGTAAAAGTCTTCTTCACTGAGGCTGAAAGAACTTCAACACAATCGTCTGATAATTGGTTGACAATTAAAATTCCGTAAAGACTGATTGATCATTGCTGGCACGCTTAAAATTACACAATTAACCTTCAAAAGCCAAAAAAGCCAACATATATTTTTCGGCACGCCCAATGGGACATATTAAAAATGGCTAGACGTAGAGCAAGAGGAGAAAATGAACGCCTAGAAGAGGGTGTGGAAGGAGAGTTAGAAATACCTAACCTAGACGACAATGTGATGGATGCACCTATCCCATCAGATCCTCCACAAATGGTCGAACAGACCAGTATTTCAGAATATACAACACACGTCCAACACACTAGACAAGGCCATAAGACTGGACCTTCGAATGTCCCTTCTATCCACCCAATAAATCTATGGGGAGGTTTAGTAGATGCTATGGGGCAACAATTAATGTATACAATGAAAAGATGGGCAACATCCTTTTTGGATCGAGTAAAGTCCCATCAACCAATGATCGCATGACAGGCTGAAGAAAACATGAATTCTTTTAACATAGATTGGCTCCAGACAAACAGCCTATGCAAAATAATGGACAAACCAATGGTCAGACTAGCAATCATAGTCATGAAAGGTCGCCACCTGTGCCTCTGTAATGGTATGAAGCTCCTTTGAGATCACTAACAAACCAAAATGTACTATTGCCCACCAGCGAAACCATACAAATTGGTGGATCTGGGCCAGCACAAGGGAATGGTATGAGGATGTTTCCAAATCCTATGTTCGAAGCCATACCTGTCACACGGGGTTTCATTAATCTTGTGTTTGAATTTAAACTTGGGGATTTGAGGGATTTCCCATGGCTAGAAGAGAAACAACACTTATTCCTCCTCCTGTAGCACCTGTCGTAAGGCCTATCCCAAGACAGATTCCAAGAGGTCAGCTATACCTCCAACAGCAACCAATATAACAAGGACAACCAGTCTTGTTATAGCGATTCTGGTTTTGACTCGTCACTTGTTGTATCCCAGACTCGGGTTTAATACTTTCATATTGTTATTTACCTCTTGTTCTCCTTATATCTCTTTAGAATTGGCTTTCGAATTATAGTTGTGTGTTTGGAATAGGTTGGTTGCTTGTTTTTCCCAAATCTTTGTTGTCCAAATTTTTGCTCTTCCGCTCAAGCAGGAATTCTTAGGCTCAGCGAGCTTCACAAATTTTGCTCCTCTGCTCGAGTGACCATTCTCGCGCTCGAGTGGGATTTGTCAACTCTCAGTACTTTTACAAACCTGCAAATACTAGAAGAGTGTGTTCTACGCTCGAGCGGCGTTTCCTATGCTCGAGCGGGTGGACGCTCGAGCGTCCAGTTCTACGCTCGAGCGGGGTCCTTCGTCTGCAACACTTCTGGAAATGTGTATTCCACGCTCAAGCGTCACTTTTTACGCGCGAGCGAAACTTTGTATCTGCTGCTCGAGCGTCACTTTCCACGTTCGAGCGGACTGCATGTATAATAGTCCATGAAGATGATGTTTTTGTTCACTTTTTCATTTTTCTCTCTTTCTCTAAAACTCTCCAAAACCCAAGATCTTGAGTTTCTCTCTCTAAAATACAATCTCTCTCTACATTTTGACCTAGATCTATTGTGTTCTTCACCCTAATGCCTTTGAGAAAAAGGTAGAGCGCTTCAAAATCTCTATTTTGATTCGAACGAAGTTAGGTCTCGGTGTCTTTGGAGTTTCAACCTTGCTTTACTCGTCTTCTAACTTGAGATAGGGATTTTTTACACTTTGTTATGGTTTTTAACTTAGTTATTTGTGGTTATGTGACAATGGTGAGATTTGGGAGTAGTTTGAACAAACATAGGGTTTGGGTGTGAAATGAAAAGAGGGGTTTGTGGTGAATGTGGAATAAATGAGTATGGGGCTTGAATAGGAGGTCATGTTGTGTCAAAATAGTTGATTTTGATACTTAGGTTGATATTTAGAAAATGAGGATTTTGCCCTAATTGAATTTAATTGTTATTTTGTATAAATAATTGAAATTGACATTGAAAAGGTAAAATTGGATGATTATGGATGCACATGGTGGAATTGGATATGTATTATCACACACCTTTGGAAATTTTAAATAAATTATCTATCTTGAGAATATATATCTGTTTATAAATATCTGTATTGGGTTATCGGTGGAGGATAACTATGATTGTTGTACTAATTGCATGAGGATTAGGTGAATTAAAACTAATCATGATCGGCTATCATTAAATATGATCGTGTTGTAAATACATTGTATATGTATGACTATTTGGGAGGAGAAAAGGGATGTACTCCTGGTGTAATTATGTATTTAAATACATTGCATATGTATGATTGTTTGAGAGGAGAAAGGGGATAGATTCCATTGTTTGGGAAGAGAAAGGGGATGAACTCCATTATAATTAAGTGTGCTGGAGTGTCTTGGGTGAAAGTCTTGAAATTTATACATGGGTGCCAATCCCGCAGACGAAATATCCGTAAAATGACAGTTTGAAGTGTTGTATGTTGATAATGTGATTGTTGAATCATTGAGTTGTAGTCTTATTTGGGTTATTAAAAAAATAATGAAATTGGCTCATATATTGAAATGAATTTGAGGAAAATGAAAGCGAATATGGAATTAGTACTCTTTGGCAATATAAAAGTATGAATGTTTTATCCTAGGCATTGTATATGCACATGCACTTATATCTTTGTTAAATCTCATATATTGTGTTAGATCATTCCTATTGGCTTTTGGCTCACCCTATTTGGAAAAAATATTTTCAGGTAATGATGGCATGTCTTCACCAAGATAGTAGTTTGGAAAGACTTTTGGGAGTAAGAGCTTCTTTATTTTGATTGTGTATTTTTGTATAGTCAAGGGCTTTATTTGTAAGAACTAGTCTCATTTTGTTGTAACCAAGTCAAGGCTTGGAAAGATGTAAGCCTACAGGACATTTATTTATATTAAACTCTTTTGTATTATTAATTCTTTGAAATGAAATAACATTGTACTTAGATTCATATTGTCATCCATATATGTTTTTGGGTTATATTTATTGTGTATTTTTTGGGGCATTACATGAATGTACCTATATACTGACTAAGAAGCCCTCAGGCACATGTTGTTCCTCCAAACCTTGTATTTGTCCCTCTAATAGTGGTTCAACCAGCACAAAATATGGTTCCAAGAGACCAAATTGCTAATATAGTTAGAGAAATGTGTGGACCTATAGCTCAGGGGGTCCAGACACCATTGTACAGAAAACCTTACTTAGAGTGAGTAGATAGGATACATGAGTATGCTAGAGGGTTTAGAATTCCAGACTTTGCCCTTTTTTATGGTGATGGAAATCAGTTAACAATAGAACACATTGCTAGGTTTATAAGCCAGGGTGGTGAGTTTGCTAATAATGATTACATCAAATTAAGACTTTTTTCAAATTCTTTAACTGGAGCAGCCTTTGTATGGTACATAAACCTTACACCTAGCTCTATCCAAACTTGGTAGCAAATGGAGGAGGTTTTTCATGCCCAATTTTTCCAAACAAAACTTGAAGTTTCCATGCCAGACTTGGTAAGATTGAGCCAAAGGCCTGATGAGAAGACTGCTCAGCTTATTGCCAGATTTAAAAGGGCACGAAACAAATGTAGGGTCATACCACCAGAGCCTGAATTTGCAAGATTGGCTCAAAATGGTTTGGAGTTTAGGCTTCAAAAGAAGTTTGACTCAACTGAGTTTCAAGACTTAGTAAAGTTAACATATAAGGTGTCTAGATATGAAACTTTACTCGAAAAAGAACAAGATCGAAGTAATGCGTCATATAAGACCTATTATAGGGACCCTAATTATGAAATTGATGCAGCAGAGAGCGTAGGAAAAGAACCTATAACTTGTGAGGCATAAATTCAGAAAGGCAGTACAATAGATTAGTAGTTTAAAAAGAAAGACTTGTATAGGAAGTATTCTTTTAACTTAACAAAAGTAGATGACATTTTTTTATCATTTGCTTATAGCAAATTTCCTAAAGTTACCAACGGGAGTTAAGATCCCTACCCTTGAAGAACTTAAAGGAAAACTATATTGTAAATTGCATAATTCTTGGTCTCATTCAACTGAAAACTGTATTATTTTCCATGACAGGATCCAAGAACAGATTCGGAAGGGGAGGCTAAAGTTTCCAACCAAATCAAAAAAAACTATGGAAATTGACACCAACCCATTTCCGGAGATTGGGGAGGCTGCAACCAATGTTGGCATGCTAGATTTCCAAAACCTATCCTTAAAAGAATTAGAGGAGGTCACTGTGCAGATGCATGTGGCTAGCCAGGCTGCTTTCAGGAAGAACACAAGAAGTTCACCAGCTGATGGACAAAGCTCTGTAGGCCTAAAAAAAGGCTCTAGTGAAGAGATGTTGGATGACGACTCTCTCGAAGCTACTGTAGTGTAGAAGATGTGTCCCAGGTGCATGATGTGTTACAAGTGGCTGAAAGGGCTCCTAGTTGATGGGAAAAGTATTACAAAGAGGTGCAGAGGGACTGAATAGCCAGCACCTATAACAAGAGGCCATACCCAACTGGCCCTAGACAGCATTCATCTTTGGTAGTTCTACCAGATACCAGGATGCAATCAAAAGGAAAGATGCCTCTGTATGAAACCAGGCCACCAAATTATTACATGGTAGATAACCAACCTGAAAGGAAGCATGGATTCAGTGCAAGGCATGGGACCTGGACTGATAATTGGCCCCTAAAGACTATTTCAAAGACTGTTTCAAAGAGTGGGGCAGCAGATCGAGCAGCCAAACCAGTGGACTCATAGGTCCCAGGAGTTCCAGATTGGTTTGTCATGCAGAACAAACCTAAGGAAATGCCTACTCAAAGAAAGGTTTTTAGAAACCAGGGAAGAATGATCAAACCTCCCTTAGTGGCTCCAAACAATTGGGTGTTATTAAAGAACCCAAAAACAAGGGAGCCAAATGTGGTTCCTATGATTTCTAGGTCTTAAATGAGGAAGATCCAACGAAGATACACCCATATCAAAGGGATCTGAAAGAAAGTGGAGAGAGCACTTCCATGGCACAAGTAAAAGACTAGACAGATAGGGGGATAGGTTCGAAACCTGCTCCCAAGATCAAGAGGAGTGCCAGCATGGAGCAGTTGGCTAAAGTTCATGCTGAACTGAAAGCTAAAGAAAAATCCAGTTTAGCAGGACTTGAGAAGGCTTTAATGGAAAGTGATGATGAAACGGATGAAGGGACTAAGTTAGATCAAGAGAAAACGTTAGCCGAAGATGAAATGTTTGAGACCTTCATGGCTGAACAGACCTTTCTGGTTGACAAGCTAACGGAGGTAGACCACCAACAGGCTGCTTCAAAGGAACCTGCTAGCATAGAGGTACCAGAATGTAGTATGGAGGATGCTTCTGAAATAATAGAACAAACTAGTTTGGAAAGAAAACAAGTACAGCCAGTAGTTCAGTTTAGCTCATTCCCTCTAGTGCCAGTAAACATGGTATATATATTGCTACAGGAGTTCTAGGCTGAAGATGGAAACCAAGAAGGTCAAGAAGATGACCCCATTCTAGTTTCTAGTGAAGATTCACAGGCCAGCATGATTCAAGATGAGTCCGAAGTGGCCACACCAATGGAAACTAAAGAAGAAAGTGAGGAGGTAAGTATTAACCTCTCATATCTCTTCGAGTGCCCTACAACATCTATGACTTAGTACGTTAAGCCCCTGTATATCAAGGCTTACTTCGATGGGATACAAATGAATAGAGTGTTAGTGGACAATGGGACGGCATTGAACCTGCTTCAGAAGTCCTCCTTGAAAAAAAACCCCAGGTTAATCCTAACCAACACAACCATTACTGGTTTTGCTGGGGATAAGCAGATGGCTCAGGGCATTCTGCCCATCAACCTGAGTGTAGGAACCAAAGATTGCATGACAGTATTCTTTGTTATAGACAATAATGCCAAGTATAATGCTTTGCTTGGCAGGGATTGTATCCACACCAACAAATGTATGCATTTCTCTCTATATTAGAAAATGATGATAGCGCTATGCAATGGAGAGGCAGAGGAGATCAACGCAGACCCCTAACCTTTTATTGCTTATGCTGATTGTGCAGAGGCCAAGTTATATACTGAAAGAGTGACACCACTTAGTGTGCTGAGGAAGCCTGATGAAATAACTGAAGTGATGACTGATGAAAAAGTAGCACACTTGAAACACTTAGTGCAGGAGCGTACTGATGAAGAATTCATCACCAAAGATAACAATGATGCCTGGTGGTAGGCAAGAAGATCAAGACCAAAAAGCCAGACCTTTGGCTTTAATCAAGTTTTCAGTGTTGGACTTAAAATCAATAGTCCAGAAGGTGCAGGAACAAAAGAGAGAAGCCATGGTGATTGGCTGTAATCAGGAGCAACAAAAGGCTAGATTTTTGGCTCTATGTAAGTACTGTGCATTGGATATTGAAATAAAAGTCTGAGAGATACAAGAAGAAGAAGTCTTGTGGACAGATTTTGTCTACGAAGAAGAAAGCAAAGAGATGGAACTTGAAAGGATAGAGGTAGACAAAAAGGTTACATCGAAGGCAGAGAAATGTAAGGGGGAAACATCAATGAATACCTGTAGACACCATTTTGACCGGCTCTAAGACTTGGGCGCTTTCTTTTGATTACCCGATGATGACAAGTAGAATGTGTTTCTCACAGAATCCTCAGTAAGAGAGATGAAATTTAAACTTTAATCCCAACATTCATCATTATAGCCAAATTGTTTTAAAATACTAAATATTTCATTAGTTTAGTATTTTTGTAATTTTGCATAATTTTATGTGTTTGTTCATATTTTTGGTGTTTTTATATAAATTGGTATAAATTATATATTTTATATATATAAAATAAAATAATAAAAAGTTATATTATTATGTTATATGTTTAATATTATTATATTATATGTTTAGTATTTTACGTATAGTTAGAGTATTATATTATATGTTTAGTATTTTATGTATAGTTATAGTATTATATTATATATTTAGTATTTTATATATAGTTATATTATTATATTATATGTTTAGTATTTTTGTATAAATTATATATTTATATTATATATATATATATATTATAAAAGAAAAATAATAAAAAATTATTTTGATGTCGGTCAGCCATCGGCTGCCGACATCCAAATCTCAACATAACATATATATAGTAAATATAATCTTTTAAATATAATCTTTATATAATATCTATATTATTAAATATAATCTTTATATAATATCTATATTATTATATTATATGCCTATAACTTTTTATATTATTATATTATACTTTGTTGCCTATATAAAGCCAAAGAGAGAGGCTCAAGGGAGCAAAAAAAAAGAATATAAGAATGCTTCAAGAGAGTTAGAGAGAAGAGATAGTAAAAGATTGTCTACATTTTCAATTTTGAGCCAACACTTCCAAGCTTCCATAGCTACTGAAATTCCTCATTTTCATACACCAAAAACACTCCAAAAATTCTGATATAGCCAAAGATCAATTGCCTTGATCATAAGGAAGAGTATTTAGTGATTGAAAGTGAGAGAAACTAGAGAGTTACCCACTTTCCATACTATAAACTTCATAATTTTGAATTGAGGATTTGATAACACACTTTCTACACTTGAGGGTGATCAAGAGGGAGTTTGTGAACTAAGGAGTTCATCCTTTCCTTGGAAGGTGAATTTCACAAACCTTTCATTTTCTTGCATTTCTTACTTATTTTGCTCTTTTATTTTGATTTATTGTTATATTGTATATTATTGTAATCTAATTGAAAGTGGTGAATTGATGTCCTATATATGTTGTTTTTTAGCATGAGAAAGAGACCTTCCATGCTAAATGGTTTAATCTCTTCGGAGGTTCATTACCAGGGTATTACATCTCTCTCATGCCAACAACAACTCCTTGTTTGACGCTTCTTTTCATTTAGAAGACTTAAACTCACCATTGGACTTAATGAATTAAAGAACGGATGGTAATTTAAAATTGAATAACTAAAATTGAGGCTAAAATGGTGCAAGATAATTTGGTTGTGTTCAATCGGACGTTAATTGAACACATGAAAACTTGAGGCAATTTATACTCATTAGTGATGAAATGATTTAAGTTTCCAAGGTCACCACTTCCCTTGAACAATTCATGAAAGGGAAGAGGTTAGAGTCATATCTTGTTGCATTTATTAAACTTGCACACTTTGATTCACAAGACATCATGCAATGATATTGCTTGAGTTAATGAAGTTTTTTTGCTCCCCTGAGCCTCTCCCTCTTTGGCTTTATATAAGCAACAAAGTATAATATAATAATATAAATATAATAATATAAAAAGTTATAGGCATATAATATAATAATATAGATATTATATAAAGATTATATTTAATATACTATATATATGTTATGCTGAGATTTGGATGTTGGCAGCTGAGGGCTGACCGACATCAAAACAATTTATTATTATTTTTCTTTTATAATATATATATAATATAAAATATCTAAAATATATATTTTATACCAAAATATTAAACATATAATATAATAATATAACTATATGTAAAATACTAAACATATAATATAATACTATAGCTATACATAAAATACTAAATAGAGCATAAATTGAGGAATTTCAGTAGCTATAAAAACTTGAAAGTGTTGGCTCAAAATTAAAAATGTAGACAATCTGTTACTATCTTTTCTCTCTAACTCTCTTGAAGCATTCTTATGTTCTTTTTTTTTTTTGCTCCCCTGAGCCTCTCCCTCTTTGACTTTATATAGGCAACAAAGTATAATATAATAATATAAAAAGCTATAGGCATATAATATAATAATATAAATATTATATAAAAATTATATTTAATATACGATATATATGTTATGCTGAGATTTGGATGTTGGCAGTCGAGGACTGACCGACATCAAAACAATTTTTTATTATTTTTCTTTTATAATATATATATATATATATGTATAAAATATAATATCTAAAATATCTAAAATATATAATTTATACTAAAATACTAAACAAATAATATAATAATATTAAACATATAATATAATAAGATAACTTTTTATTATTTTATTTTATATATATAAAATATATAATTTATACCAATTTATATAAAAACACCAAAAATATAAACAAACACATAAAATTATGTAAAATTACAAAAATACTAAACTAATGAAATATTTAGTATTTTAAACCAATTTGGCTATAATGATGAAGGTTGGGATTAAAGTTCAAACTGAGGATTTTGTAAGAAACACATTCTACTTGTCATCATCGGGTAATAAAAAAAAGCACCTAAGTCTTAGGGCCAGTCAAAATGGGGTGTCTACAGTTGCCCCTTTTTGACAGAGTTCGAAGTCATTTCATGACGTGAGTGAATGTCAAAGCTCGAAGACGACCCTTTTGACAAGGTTGGAAGACTTGGGCAAACAAACAAATGTACAAACAATTGGTTGAACCTGAGGGTTGCCTATGTATCCCTTTGAGGACTCAAACCTGCGTAGTTCAGGGGCAAGATGCAAATGATATGCACGATGCAACTTTGAAAAACGAACTGACACGTTTCGCGAAGCCGGCTATTTTGAACATGATCATGCAAGACGATGCAATAAGCAAATAATGAATACAATACACAAGATAGCGAACAACACATGTAACGCCCTCAAAATAATACATAATCAATCATTCACAAGTCCTAGAATCATAAAAGAAACATTATGTTTTCATTCATCAGAGTCCTATTTACAAAAGATGTTACATGTTGACAACAAAAGTAGATGCCCTACAGGCTTACAACTTTCCAAGTCAACACTTGGATACAACCAAAAGAGGGTCAGAAGCCCTTTACATATAAAGCCCTCGGCTTGGAGGTAAAAACATGTAAACATAAATAAAACAACAAAAGAGAGACTTCAGCCTCGAGACCTCCCAAGCTATACCCTTGGAGGTGGCATATTGCCTGTACTTGAAAAATGGTGTCCCAAGTAGGGTGAGCCAAAGCCCAGTAGAGATATGCTAAACCAAATATGAGAAATAACTAAAACATTAGCATCTGATAAATGTTCAACACATGTATATCGATTTACATCATTTCTATAATCCATCAAGATTGATATTCATCTCTCAACCCAGTTTTATTTCTATTTCCAATTCACTTTATTGACATGGTTCGTTTATCCAAGTAATTCAAATGAGACTACAACTCATAAAACAACACTTCAATTCATCAATAATTCAAAATGAGACTACAACTCATATTATCAACACTTCAATCATCAACATCATTCAGATGTATATAAGGTTTCGGGACTTTCACCCTGGACACTCTGGCCAACTTAATTATCAATGGAGTCCATCTCCTATCTCCTCCCAAACAAGATACATATGCAATGTATTTAAACACTTTATCATATACAATGATCAATTAATGCATATATTCAATGTGTTATTCCAACTGTCATATTCAATCACATATTCCAATTGATTAGTTTCAGTTTACCTAATCATCATGCAACTCTACAACAATCATGACTATCCTCTACCGATAGCCTAAAACAGTTATTTCTAAACAGATAATTAAATTTATCAAACAGATAAATTAACACATTTTCCATAAGTAAGTGATTTTCAATCCAACTATACCAATCAATTATAATTTCTCCCAATTTCATCATTTCGAACTCAATTATGTATTCCCATAATTAATTTCATTCTTTTGGCAAATAATTCAATTAATCCCAATTAGGGCATTTTTCTCTCTTTCTCAAAACTTGCAATCAAGGCCAAATTTCTTCATTTTAGATAACAATTTCCATTATCAAGGCCTCATATACACAATGGAACCCAAACATGGACAACCTCTCTTTTAACATTTCAAATTTCAAATCCTAACATCCCAAATTTCCAAATCTCACCTTTTATACAAAATGACTAATTTTTATGTTAAAACTCATAAGAATGAGTAGTTTATCCCTACCTCAAATGGAGAGACTCAAAGGAGATGAAAAGAAAACTTGAAAGTGCTCCAAATCCACACTTTTTCGAATCAAAAGATAGCCCACGAGATACTCTAGCTTTTTTATCAAAGGGAATAGGGTAGAAACCTTTTATAGATCAAGTGTATTTGTAGAGAGAAGGAGTGTGTAGAGAAGGAGTGTGTCGGATCTAGGGTTTAGAGTGGAAAAGAGGTTCAAAAATGGTGTAGAAACACGCTGCTGCGAACTGATATATTCGAGGCTCGCTCGAGCGAAGAAGTGGTCGCTCGAGCGACCAGACACAACAAACACCTCGCTCGAGCGTAAAAAGCCTCGCTCGAGCACACAATTCAAAGCTTCAGGTCTACAACCAGACACACGCTCGAGCGCAAGAGTGCTCGCTCGAGCGAAGAAATACAAAACATAGAGCTCGCTCGCTCGAGCGACAAAAGCCTCGCTCGAGTGAAGAATACCAACCTTCAGGTTTTTCAGAGACGCAGACGCATAAGAGTGCTCGCTCTAGCGAAGAGACACACCACACAAAGCTCGCTCGAGTGCAAGAACCCTCGCTCGAGCAAAGAAGCTACAACCCAAGGCTCGCTCGAGCGACAAAAGCCTCACTCGAGCGAAGGAACCAAAATCTGGACAGCAACCATTTGTTCCAACACCCAACCAACTTGTTCCAATCTTACCCAACACATCCTAAAACTCAAATACAAGGAATTAAATGATCGAAACAAGATATAGAAAACAACAACCAACCATGGAACCTAAGTCCGGAACACATTATATGACGGGAAAAACTGGGATCGCTATAACACATGAACTAACAACACTCTACTTACGCCAAAACACAGGATGAGGAAAGAAAATATCGTTCGGGGTCGTGTTTCACATGTCTCAAGGTGAAATCAAAACAGCTTAGGGCCACACTTCGCGCATTCGAAGATAGAAACAAAACCATTTGGGATAGCGTTTCACATATCCCAAGAGCAAATACACCCAAGGCCGCGTTTTACGCGTCTTGAGATAAAAGAAGAACCGATCGAGATCATGTTTCACATGTCCCGAGATAAAATTTGCCCAGGACCGCGTTTCATGCGTCCTGAGAAACAAAAACTACTCAAGGTCGTGCTTCACACGTCCTGAGATAAAACCCATCTAAGGCTGCATTTCACGCGCGCTGAGAAACAATAGAGAGATGTGCGATAGATATACAAAATGAATGAGTGCGATAGATGCACAAAATAAACGAGTGCGATAGATGCACAAAGTGATCGAGTGCGATAGAGGCACAAAGTGAACGAGTGCGATAGATGCACAAAGTGATCGAGTGCGATAGATGCACAAAGTGAACGAGTGTGATAGATGCACAAAGTGAACGAGTGAGATAGACGCACAAAGTGAACGAGTACGATAGACGCACAAAATGATCGAGTACGATAGACGCACAAAATGATCGGGTGCGATAGACGCACAAAGTGAACGAGTGCGATAGACGCACAAAGTGATCGAGTACGATAGACGCACAAAGTGAACGAGTGCGATAGACGCACAAAGTGATCGAGTACGATAGACGCACAAAGTGAACGAGTGTGATAGACGCACAAAGTGATCGAGTGTGATAGATGCACAAAGTGAACGAGTGCGATAGAGGCACAAAGTGATCGAGTGCCATAGATGCACAAAGTGAACGAGTGCCATAGATGCATAAAGTGAATGAGTACCATAGATGCACAAAGTGATCAAGTGCGATACATGCACAAAGTGAACGAGTGCGATACATGCACAAAGTGATTGCAATTACAAAATTGTGTAGGTTCTCCTACCGAGACACGAGACACGAATAACTTATCCGGAACTCCTCTGAATGAACCATATATACAATATCGTTTGGTTACAACATAACCAACAAATGTACCTAACCGTATCTCATATGGAGAGAGGGGGTTTTAATCAGGTAAACATCAAATCCTTACACGTTTCACATGGAATGAACAAAGATGGTATAACCAACAAGCTTACCTAACCGTATCTCATACAGAAAGGGGAAAGATTTTAATCAAGTAAATATCAAATCCTAACACGTTTCACGTGAAGAGAACAAAGGTGAATTTGAAGTCCAAACACGTCACACGCGAGTGGAAGAAGATATAATAGAATGATTTCTTTTTTTTTTTCTTCTTGTTTTCAAAAAAATGTCAAAAAGAATTTTTTTTTATAAATACCAAATACCGTATACAAAATACACACAGATATATACATACAATAAACATATACATATTCGGGAAATATTCTGTTTGCTTGAATATTCTGTTTGTGGTCGTCAGCGGGAAGATGTCGTTAGTGAAAAGGCATATTTCATTTGCTATCGTCAGTGTACGTACGCAAAACAATCAAAAAGAAAGGAAAAACACAAATGCATGGATACGGGGGTTCGAACCTTTAACTCAAGCTTCTCTGAGTCCTCAACCACTGAGCCAAACCACTTTTGTGACAAAATATTCTAATAAATATATATATATATATAGGTATACGAGACATATATATGTAAAACCAAAACAAAACAAAAGAAACACTCGTTGCTATGGGGGCTTAAACCTCTAACCTCAAGTTCAGCCCCTCAATCCTTAACCACTGAGCCCAAGCCACTCTTGTGACCAAATATTCAAACAAATATATATAATACATAGATGTACAATACATATACACATATATATATACATATACCACTTTCTCGCATCCCTCTCTCTGTTTTTGTCTCACTCTTTCTTCCTTCATCTTCTCCAAGCGTCGTGTCTGGCGCGATTTCAACAATCGCGGCACCTGACCGACAGGCTATCCAATCCTGCCCCGATTGTCAATGATCGTCTCGGCCTTTCTCCCTCTTTGTCTTCTTCTTCTCTCACTTCTTAAGTTGAGGCCTACGAGAGAGGAAGGCAAAGTAAAAGCCTGCAAACTTTCTCTGCCACCACTTTGCAACCTCTTTCTTTTGCATTACTCTCCTCTGCCATGGTTTCTTCACACAGTTCTCTCAATCTTTTTTCATACTTGTACGAGTCCACGATAGAGATGACCGATTCTGACTCCCCTGAACCTCAACCACGAGCTCCTCCTCTTTCCCCTGTTTTCAGCTTTCCAGCGATGTCAGTTGAACAAATAATGGCAGCACAGTCTGACATCGAAGCAAACTCGTATACGTTAAGGTCATCTGTGGAGACCGTGACTGTGGTCTCCAACTTGTCCCATCGACTGCAGAACAAGCTGTGTGAGGTACATCAGTTAAATGCACAACTCTTCCTCTTCCAACGTATGTACAAAGACGCTCGAGTAGAAATTAGTGCACTGAAAAAGCAGAACAAAGAGCTAAAATGACAGGCCACCTCCGTGGCTCGATTCGGAGTTTCATCGCACAACCAATTTGATGGCCAGCGAGGAATAATCTCATTCGGAAGCTCTGCCAAAGCCGAGGCAGAGACTTCAAGAGTTTCAAAAGAGTAAAGATGAAGCGAGGCAACTGATGGTAAAGTCGGGCAACGAAGCTGTGTACAAATAAAATCGGTTGTAATCTTCGCCGCCGAGCTGCTGCCGGAGAAGAAAGAAGAAAAAGATCCCTCTCTCTGTCTCTCTCTCTCTTTTTGTTTTTTGTTTTTATTTTTTTTTTCTTTTATTTTTGTATATATGTTTGTACAAATTTGATCGGGGTTAATCCCTATTAATAAAACGAGTTTTTTTTTTTTTTCTTTCTCTTTTTGCAAATTCGTATAGCAATCAGTTCCGAACTAAAAATTAAGCCTCTCACTGATTATAAAACAAATCAAAACTCGATGAAATGACAAAACTTGATAAAATAGACAGAAAATGGACGCAAGACAAAGCAATACCAATCGATCACGTAGTCAGTCGCTAATCGGAAACGCATTCCGGCGATAAAAACTCGATAGTACGGGTATAGGACAGAATACCAACACACAATATAACAGAACGACTTACGAATTATCAGAACCAAAAAAAAAAAAAAAAACAAAGTTCCTCCTTTTTTTTTTGGTTTTATTATTTTTTCCTTTGTAGTTTAAACACTAGCTTCAGATAGACTCACTGTATTAGAAGACTTTTCTTTTGTTTTATTGCTTTGTAAAATAATGATCGGGGTTGGACTCACCAGTTTGGATGATCTCAGTGCATAATGTGTGATGAATGGTAGCATTGTACAGGACTTAAAACTGTGAATACCTGCTCTTGTATTCGTTCTTGAACCGGATAACGACCCACAACCGGACAAATATGTAAAATGCAACTAGATAACAGGAAAACGAAATGAAAACAACTCGAAAATACTAAAAGACACTTGGTACAAACAGTACTCAAAACATAGTCGCGACATGCCAGGACAAAGGACCAGCTTTTGCTCTGCACTAGTCTGGGCCACCACCTAGACTCGTCCGGGCTTCAAAAAGAGGTCTGTTAATGCTGTCTAGCTGTCATGCACTGCTCCTTCTATGCCACTAGTTTATTGTTTCGACCTTTCTTTTCAAGTTTTTTTTTTGTTGATTGTAATAAAAGCAACTTTGATTTGTATCAGAGATTTGGAGAACTTTAAGTTTGAAATCAATGAAATTAAAGTTGTGAGCATTGAAAATTTTCTATTTGGTCCAAAAATGTTCTAAGTTGTAAAAAGTAAAATTTGAACAAAATCAACTTTTATCAAAACTTCTCAAAAACCATTTTCGAAAAGGATCACCACTTGACACGCACAGAATCAATCCTCAAGATGTATAATACTGAATCAAAAGATCATAATTGCCCCTTAATTGAATACCACTACTCTGCATTGTACCCAACTTTTCTCTCAGAGTAAAGATCACAACCGAACCCTCAGGTAAATAACAGATAAAGATGACTTGATCAACAAAATGGACAGGACAGTTGAGCTGGAATTGATTACAACCGAACTTCAGGATGAAATTGCATACGTATCCCGAAGATAGGAATCAGGCCTTACGTAGTTCGATTCAGGCTCACTCGAGTATTAACTCGCTCCTTTTGTGCTCTAACTTTTGCCAAGGTCGCCCTTTAGGGTTTTCAGCCTTGCGAGCTCATTTTTTCTTTATTTCTAATTTTTTATGCTCTAACTTTTGCCTAGGTGGCCCTTTCGGGTTTTCGGTCTAGCGAGCCTCTCAGGGATAGTATTTCTTCAACTTGTCCATGTTGATCGGTTGGGAAAATTCCAAACCATCTAAGTCCATGAGAATGACTGCTCCTCTTGACTAGATAGACTTAATGATGTAAGGACTAGTCCAATTGGGTCTAAACTTGTCCCTAGGATCATGGATGGGAGCTTGGTTGTCTTTGAGCACCAGATCTCCTTCCTTGAGACTCGTAGACTTAATCTTCTTCTTAAAAGCCTTAGCAATTCTGCGTTGGTAGCCCTGTACATGATACAATGCCTTTAGCCTTCTTTCATCAAACAACATTAACTCCTCAAATCTACTCTATTGCCAGTCGGCCTTTGCTATTTGACACTCAGCCATAACCCGCAGTGATGGTACTTCAATTTCAATTGGCAGAATAGCTTTCATACCATAAATAAGAGAATAAGGAGTTGCCCCTGTAGACGTCTGGATTGAAGTTCTATAGCCCCAAAGTGCGAATGGCAGTTTATCTGGCCAATCCCTGTAGGTCTCGACCATCATCTGCAAAATATGTTTGATATTCTTATTGGTGGCCTCAATAGCTCCATTGGTTTGCGGTCGATATGTAGATGACTTATGAAAAGCCACATTGTATTTCTCCAACAAGTCTATCACATCTTTCTTGAAGTGGGAACCATTATCTGATATAATCTCGTTTGGGACTCCGTATCGACAAATGATGTTGTTTCTGATGAACTTAGCCACATGCACTACTTTCAACACTGCATAGGACTGGGCTTCCACCCACTTTGTAAAGTAATCAATTGCCATTAGAATGTATTCATGCCCGTTCGACCCTTTCGGTGTAATTGCGTCGATGACATTAATTCCCCAGACTGAGAAAGGCCATGGCGAATTCATGTTATATAGTTTTGACAGTGGCATATTCATGCGATTAGCATGAATTTGGCATTTGTGGCATCACCGAACAAAACCAATGCAATCCTCCTCCATGGTGGACCAGTAGTAACCTTGCCTGAGAATCTTCCAGGCTAACATTACTCCGTTCATGTGCGCTCCGCACTCTTCTCCATGGATGGCCTCCATTAGGCACTTCGATTCCTCTTTTTTGACACACAACTTGTGCATTCCCAGATGTCCTCTTTTGTACAGTTTGCCTCCGCAGATGATAAATTGAACGGCCATTCGCCATATTCCCCGTTTATCCTTGGTATTTGCCCTCGGTGGATACGCCTCCTTTTCCGAGAAGTTCCAGATATCGAAGTACCAAGGATTTTTGTCATGCGCTTCATCTATTACGGCGATAGTTTCATAGGCCAGCATGTATTTCTACTCAATGAGGATCGGACGCAACCGGACTTTAAGCGGGATGTCTACCATGGAAGATAGAGTTGCTAAAGTATCAGCGAACCTGTTGTTCTCTCTCAGTAGATACGTGAAAATCAACTTTTCAAACCTAGGAATTGGAACGTCCAGGGTTTGGTGATAGACCTTCATCTTTTCTTCCTTGACTTTCCAGGCTCCATTTGCTTGAGAAACAACTAAGTTTGAGTCGCTGATAACATCCAACCTTTTTGCCCCTAGTTCTAAGGCAACTTCTAAACCAGCAATACACGTTTCATATTCTGCTTCGTTGTTAGACACTTTGAACCAGAGTTTGAAAGCTAGAGGTATGTGGGAGTTTTCAGGTGCTATCAGTAACACACCGATCCCATAGCCGTATTGATTTGATGCTCCGTCGAAGTACATTGTCCAAGTCTCCTCCTTAATTTGCAGAATGGCTTCATCTGGGAAGAGGTATTCTATCGTTTCGTCTTCTTCTGCTGGGTGATCTGCCAGGAACTTTGCTACCGCTCTCCCTTTGGCCGACTTGTGAGTAACATACTTCAGATCAAATTTGGAGAGAAGAAACAACCAACGAGCTAGCCTACTCGTAAATGCTAGTTTCTCAAAGAGATATTTGATAGGATCTAATTTTGAAACCAGAATTACGGAGTGAGCTAACAAGTAGTGCCTCAATTTCCTGGTAACCCATACCAAGGCTAGGCAAGCTTTCTCTAGCGGGGTGTAGCGGGTTTCGTAATCCAACATTTTCTTGCTCAAGTAATAGATGGCTTTCTCCACCCTATCCTCAGATTCCTGAGCAAGCATGCATCCCATTATGGTTTCTATTACTGACAGATACAAAAGAGTTGCATATAATGAAGCTATAGTGACTATTCTAACTTAGGACAGGATGCCACTCATTTGTAGGATGTTGTGAAACTTGTTGTTTGAAATAGTGCAGCTTAGATCATGCTAAAAATCTAGGACAAGGTAACCCTACCCCCTCATAGGGGTGTTTTGGTGCTTTTACGTGATATGTGCTTTTACAGTGAGACTATACAGAATGGGTCATATCAGCATGAGTTTGAGAACAGAGTTCAGTAGGGATTATAGTTCAGCTATATGTTATGATTGTTGTGAATTAGGGTCGAAGTGCTGTCCAAGAGATACGGGTAGGCTAGCTCATTGGTTGCTTCTTCTCTCCGAATTTAATCTGAAGTATGTTACTTGAAAGTCGGCCAAAGGGAGAGCGGTAGCGGAGTTCCTGGCAAATCACTCGGTAGAAGGGGACGAAGTGGTAGAATACCTCTTCCTAGATGAAGCCATTCTGCAAGTTAAGGAGGAGACTTGGACAATGTACTTCGACAGAGCATCAAATCAGTACGGCTATGGGATTGGTGTGTTGCTGATAGCACCTGACGACTCCCATATACCTCTAGCTTTCAAACTCTGGTTCAAAGTGTCTAATAACAAAGCAGAATATGAAGCGTGTATTGCTGGTTTAGAAGCTGCCCTGGAACTAAGGGCAAAAAGATTGGATGTTATTGGGGACTCAAACTTAGTTATTTCTCAAGCAAATAGAGACTAGAAAGTCAAGGAAGAAAAGATGAAGGTCTATCACCAGACCCTGGATGTTCTAATTCCTAGGTTTGAAAAGCTGACTTTTATGCATCTACTGAGAGAGAACCACAGGTTCGCTGATGCTTTAGCAACTCTATCTTCCATGGTAGACATCCCGCTTAGCGTTCGGATGCGTCGGGTCCTCATTGAGCAGAAATACATGTCGACCTATGCACAGTAAGATTCATATCATGATTAGTGGAGGCCGATCTTTGATCGGGCGAGAAGGGGTGCTCAATTCATGACCTTCCCCTCTCGTACCTAAGTTCCCGAGCCGAGACAATCTTGGTGATGATGGACACGTGGCCTTTGGCATGAGTCATGGGTTTCCCATCTATCGCACTCGATCACTTTGTACATCTATCGCACTCATTCACTTTGTGCATCTATCGCACTCGTTCATTAATTAGCTAAAGTAGTTTATTAGTTGTGAGTTAATTTATTTCATTTGGTTTATAATAGTTAGTTAATTAGCTTAGCTTAAATAGTTAGCTAGTTAGTTTATTCATTCGGACTCTTCTTCGTGAGAGCATAATGTTGTAATAATGTGTATGTCTTCCAACTCCACGTTTTCATCTCATGCACCTCCTATTCATGCACCTTCTACGGGTACCCCAACGCCCGGAGCCACTGCCCACACCGCTAATGTCTAGGAAAATCATGGTAATCAGGACAATTTAGCGGAACCGATCCCAGCACAGGCTTCCAAAGCACCTGTATATCAGACTGAGGCTCCATTTGAATTTGAGGTTGACCTGAAGGCCTCATGGTCATCCACACTTCAAGGCAAGCTATTACAGAAAATGATTGTTCTGCCGTTATCCACGTTCTCAGAGCTCTATGAAATAGGGGTTCAGATTAAAGATGCTATGAAGCAAGGGCTCATTATTGATGATAAAGAGCCAACCAAAAAGCCGTTTGTTCGCAGTTCCAATGCTGCCAGTGGTAGCACAATTGCCAGGCCATCAGATGTAAGTGTTGTTACCACAACCAATACCGCCAATCCCTTTGCCAATACAGCTCCACAACCTTCAGCCAACCCTGTCCAATCCTAGAGGGCCTTTACCCCACTCTACATGACCCTATCCTAAGCCATGAAAGTGCTAATTAAAAAAGGGCACCTCTGACCGTTAGAACCTCGCCCACTGTCTGATCCTCTTCCACCCAAACACAACCCAGCAAAATATTGTGCGTTTCACCAACAACACGATCATGATACTGACCAATGCTTCCGACTACGTCATGAGATTCAAAACCTCATTGACAACAAGGTGATCGCACCACTTGAGAAACCAAATACAATTACAAACCCTCTTCCGGTCCACAATCAAGTTCCCCCACCTCGGAACCTAAACCTAATCCATACACTGGCCCTTTCCTATGACCCCAACATATATATTACCCCCTCCCACCTGCCCAGATCGACAGTGTTCATTCCTAAAAGCATGAACTTGTGCATGATAAACACATCTACACTTCAACCTAAACCTGTAGTGGTGATAGGTGCAATAGAAGGGAAGCCGACCTTAAAGGAGAGTACGAATTCATTGCCTGAGTACTCTAAGAACTTGTTTAAGGAGGGGTATGATCCGTTTCACTACATTGTGCTGGTTGATCAAGCCAAGCCGGAAGTGGTATTGCCAATTATAGTAGAGGTTAATGTAGTTAAGGAGGATGGCCCCAGCCAAGGTTTGGATGATCTGGCGGAGTTTGAGGAGGACTTAGACAACCTCCAGTTCTTCAACGAATAAGATCAAGGAGATGTATAGATTGACTGGTTCGATTTCAATAGGTCGGCGGACAACTTTGGATGGTTGAGTAATGAACCCGACTGGGCGGAAGGAACTGAAACAAAACTGGAGAAAAAGGGAGCAAGAATTGTTGCAGTAGCCGGAATGGCCAATGAAAAGGGGAAATTGCTGAAAAGTACCGGTGAGGAAAATTCAGCTCAGGGACTAGGCACTGTGCATACTGCGGACACAGAACACGAAGTTGTGTTTGAACGAGAAAGGGTGGAAG
The DNA here is from genome assembly GCA_036172215.1 of Camellia granthamiana. NCBI lineage: Eukaryota > Viridiplantae > Streptophyta > Magnoliopsida > Ericales > Theaceae > Camellia > Camellia granthamiana. The sequence goes on along the minus strand of CM069903.1, from coordinate 28,756,938 downwards.
ACAAGCAAAAAGCTGTAATGACTCAACACCTTGCAAGGGAACTAGACAACTGTTTGTCAGATGCCGAAGGCGTATGATGGGAGGACGACGATCTATGCCTGGCTTACACCGATGAAGGTTGGGGTTAGTACTTTCCAGACAACACGCGGTACACTGAGGAGATTGATCACACGACAAGAAGTAGGCGGTATTTCAAACCACTGCACTTGGTCCAAGCTGAGGCCTCCGAGAAAAATGGAGAGGTTGAGAAGCAGAAAGAAAAACAACTGGAAGAGAAGGCAGTGCTGAAACAACTGAAGAAACTCCAAGCCGATATTTCAATCTAGGGTCTTCTTATGGCCTCCCGAGTACATCGACAAGCTGTATTGTCAGCAATGGACAAAGCTAAATTGTCCATTGACACCACCCCTGAACAGCTAGTGGAATTGGTCTTCCCAGGTGGTGCCAGCCCAACCCTAACCTTTTCTGACAGAGAACTGCCGCTGGAAGGCTCAGCACATAACAAACCCCTGTACATATCTGTTGAGTGCAAAGAAAAATGGGTATCGGTGGTGTTGATAAACACCGGTTCGGCTATCAATGCCTATCCGTCTCGCACAGGTCAATGTGGTTAAAGAGGATGGCCCTAGCCAAGGTTTGGATGATCTAGCGGAGTTTGAGGAAGACTTAGACAACTTGCAGTTCTTCGACGTTTGGACTTCAAATTCACCTTTGTTCTCTTCACGTGAAATGTGTTAGGATTTGATATTTACTCAATTAAAATCTTTCCCCTCTCCATCTGAGATACGGTTAGGTAGGCTTATTGGTATACCACTTTTGTTCCTTCCACATGAAACGTGTTAGGATTTGATGTTTACCTGGTTAAAACCCCCCTCTCTCCGTATGAGATACGATTAGGTACGTCTGTTGGTTATGTTGTAACCAAACGATATTGTATGTACAGTTCATTCAAAGGAGTTCCGGATAAGTTATTCGTGTCTCGGTAGGAGAACCTGCACGGCTTTTTAGTTGTGATCACTTTGTGCATCTATCACACTTGTTCACTTTGTGCATCTATCGCATTCGATCACTTTGTGCGTCTATCGCACTCATTCACTTTGTGCATCTATCGCACCGGTTCACTTTGTGCATCTATCGCACTCGATCACTTTATACATCTATCGCACTCGTTCACTTTGTGCATCTATCGCACTCGACCACTTTGTGCATCTATCACACTCGATCACTTTGTGCATTTATTGTAGTCGTTCACCTTGTACATCTATGGCACTTGATCACTTTGTGCATCTATCGCACTTATTCACTTTGTGCATCTATCGCACTCGATCACTTTGTGCATCTATCGCACTCGTTTACTCTGTGCATCTATCGCACTTATTCACTTTGTGCATCTATCGCACTCGATCACTTTGTGCATCTATAGCACTCGTTCACTTTGTGCATCTATAGCACTCGTTCACTTTGTGTATCTATTGCACTCGTTCATGTTGTGCATCTGTTGCACACCTCTCTGTTGTTTCTCAACGCGCGTGAAATGCGACCTTGGGCGAGTTTTATCTCAGGACGTGTGAAACATGACCCTGAGCAGTTTTTGTTTCTCAGGACGCATGAAACGCGGTCCTGGGCGGATTTTATCTCGGGACGTGTGAAACATGATCCCGATCGGTTCTTCTTTTATCTCAGGACGTGTAAAACGCAGCCTTGGGTGTATTTGCTCTTGGGATACGTGAAACGCTATCCTAAACGGTTTTGTTTATATCTTCAGACGCGCGAAGTGTGAAGCCCCTAAAAATGTATTCGCTTTAAAAAAAAAATAATGTTTAAGTTGTTTGCTTAAGGCCCCTCAGTTACTAGACTTATTTCTAACTAGTGCATATAATGTTTCAATTACTTTTCCACTAGTGTTCATTTAATCCAACTAGTGTTCATTTAATCCAACTACCAACTAGTGTTCATTTAATCCAACTAGTGTCCATTCATTTTCCAACTAGTAATCCATTCAATTCCAACTAGTGGGCTTTAATGACAAGTAAATCCTAACTTGACCTTTCAATTCCAACCAGTGGGCTTTTATGCCATGTTACACCAAGTTTGCCTATAAATTGAGCTCACCTCTCAACTTCTTTCTATGGTTCTTCCCATATCTCTCTCCATTTGTTATATAGATTTAGAGTTTAGATTAAGAATGTTTAAAGTGAGAGTAAGCATTTTCATAAAGGAGGAGAGTTGTAGAGTTTGTGAAACCTTACATACCTTATGGCTTAGAATTTGGAGATTCATGGAGAAAGATCGAGATTCGAACGTTGGAGACGAAGGAGATTGATTTGAGGTAATTTGGGTGGTATACAATATGCTTCCTCTAAATCTCTTTACAAAAGAGTTTATGTTAATTACTTTCAATTTGTAATCCTCTTGATTATTGTGATCATTTGATAAATCCTGTGAATCATTGTCTGTTGACACGTTTGAGTACTCTGGTCATTTGATAAATTCTATGAAGTTGTTCTGTGTAGTTAATGTTGATTTGTCTGGCTAAATGACGTGGAAATGCTCCGTACATGGATCGAGTAGACCATGCCAATAGCTTGGACCAATAGCTTAGACCAATAGCCCAGATAAGCGTTTGTGCTTGGGTGAGGTGGGTGAGGCTGGTCATTGGTCATGTACCGAGTAGGACCGGGTATTTGGTTCTGGATAAATTATCATATGTCGAGTTGACTTGTTTGTGCAATTTGGTAAATTGTTTGATTATCGAATCTAATCGGTTGTGTAATTGCTGGATCTCTGTTAATTTATTTTCTGTCTGAGCCTTGTTATTCCTGTTGTATTGTATACTTCCCGAATTAATTTATTTTTCAGGCGTGGAGCAAATTTAGTGGCGATTGGAATTGAAGCATCTAAAGAGATTGTTTGAGTTGGAGATTCTTTTAGTCCACAACTATATATTATTTTTGGAGATTTGTATAATTTATGTTTGGGAGACTTTTGAGTTAATTATTTGTGGAGATGATTTGTGTATTTGGGATTATGAGTTATCTGCGATTACAAATTTGAGGTTGATTTTATTTATTAACGAGGTTGATTTGATTTATTAACGACCTAGGAGTCGGGACGTTATACGAAGTGTGGCCCTAAGCTATTTTGCTTTCACCTCAAGACGTGTGAAACACGACCCCGAGCTATTTTCGTCTTTTTGTTTCTCAAGATGCGGGAGTGCAGTCCTGAGTGATGTTTTCTTTCCTCGTCTTGTGTTTTGGCATAGGTAGAGTGTTGTTAGTTCATGTGTTGTTCACTATCTTACGTATTGTATTCATTATTGCTTATTGCATCATCTTGCATGATCGTTTTCAAAATAGCCGGCTTCGCGAAGCGTGTCAGTCCGCCTTTCAAAGTTGCATCGTGCGTGTCATTTGTATCTTGCCCTTAAACTACGCAGGTTTGAGTCCTCAAAGGGATACGTAGGCAACCCTCGGGTTCAACCACTTGTTTGCACATTTGCACATTTATTTGTTTGCCCAAGTCTTCCGACCTTGTCAAAAAGGTTGTCTTCGGACTTTGAAATTCACTCACATCATGAAATGACTTCGAGCTCTATCAAAGAGGGGCAACTGTAGACACCCCATTTTGACCGGCCCTGAGACTTGGGCGCTTTCTTTTGATTACCCAATGATGACAAGTAGAATGTGTTTCTCATAGAATCCTTAGTAAGAGAGATAAAATTTAAACTTTAATCCCAACCTTCATCATTATAGCCAAATTGTTTTAAAATACTAAATATTTCATTAGTTTAGTATTTTTGTAATATTGCATAATTTTATGTGTTTGTTCATATTTTTGGTGTTTTTATATAAATTGGTATAAATTATATATTATATATATATAAAATAAAATAATAAAAATTTATATTATTATATTATATGTTTAATATTATTATATTACATGTTTAGTATTTTATGTATAGTTATAGTATTATATTAGATGTTTAGTATTTTATGTATAGTTATATTATTATATTATATGTTTAGTATTTTGGTATAAATTATATATTTTAGATATTGTATTATATATATATATATTATAAAAGAAAAATAATAAAAAATTATTTTGATGTCGGTCAGCCCTCGACTACCGACATCCAAATCTCAAAATAACATATATATAGTATATGAAATATAATCTTTATATAATATCTATATTATTATATTATATGCCTATAACTTTTTATATTATTATTTTTATATTATTATATTATACTTTGTTGCCTATATAAAGCCAAAGAGAGAGAGGCTCAAGGGAGGAAAAAAAAAGAATATAAGAATGCTTCAAGAGAGTTAGAGAGAAGAGAGAGTAAAAGATTGTCTACATTTTCAATTTTGAGCCAACACTTAGAAGCTTCCATAGCTACTGAAATTCCTCATTTCCATACACCAAAAACACTCCAAAAATTCTGATATAGCCAAAAATCGATTGCCTTGATCATAAGGAAGAGTGTTTAGTGATTGAAAGTGAGAGAAACTAGAGAGTTAGCCACTTTTCACACCATAAACTCCATAATTTCAAATTGAGTATTTGAGAACATACTTCCTACACTTTGAGGGTGATCAAGAGGGAGTTTGTGAACTAAAGAGTTCATCATTTCCTTGAAAGCATAAGAAAGAGACCCTCCATGCTAAATGGTTTAATCTCTTCAGAGGTTCATTACCAGGACATTACATCTCTCTCATGCCAAGAACAACTCATTGTTTGACGCTTCTTTCCATTTAGAGGACTTAAACTTACCATTGGACTTAATGAATTAAAGAACGGATGGTAATTTAAAATTGAGTAACTAAAATTGAGGCTAAAATGGTGCAAGATAATAATTTGGTTGTGTTCAATCGGACGTTAATTGAACACATGGAAACTTGAGGCAGTTTATACTCATTAGTGATGAAATGATTCAAGTTTCCAATGTCACCATTTCCCTTGAACAATTCATGAAAGGGAAGAGGTTAGAGTCATATTTTGTTGCATTTATTGAATTTGCATACTTTGATTCACAAGCCATCATGCAATGAAATTGTTTGAGTTAGTGGTTTGTGGCTTAAGTTTACTTCTCCTTTGATTCGTTCATGAAAAGGAGGGGTGAGTTGTGCAGACAACCCTAGAGAATACCCTGTGCATGCTATGTTTGTCCTCTGTTGCGACAAGGTGAACTAGGCAGCAGTGGTCGGCAAGCCACTTTTCATGGCCAGCAATGGCCAGCAGACCTTTGATGGCTGGCATCCCTCACCGGCGGCCCGTCGACCACTAGTGCAAAATTCAGCAGTGTGTTCCTTTGGCGGAGTAGAGCCATTCTGGAAGTGGGCAATAGTGTATGTGTTCTATTGTGCAACAGAGGCTCTCTAGAAACAAAACAGTGGCTTTTTGGATGGAAATTGAGCATGCGCATGAACATTCCTCGCTTCCCGAGGCAGAGTAATTAGTTGTTTAGCTTACTTACTTCTTTTAATTATACTTGTGTTATAATTATTTAATTAGCTAAAGTAGTTAATTAGTTGTGGGTTAATTTATTTCATTTGGTTTGTAATAGTTAATAAATTAGCTTAGCTTAAATAGTTAGCTAGTTAGTTTATTCATTTGGACTCTCCTTCGTGAGAGCATAATGTTGTAATAATGTGTATATCTTCCAACCCCACATCTTTTTCCCTTTTATTTAACTGCTTATCATGGTTAGTATAAGGACATCACGTTTAAATTAGCATTCTTCATGTTTGCATCCATTTGTATTGCATGCACCGAGGTTCGGTTCATCATTCCAACTGCATTGTTAGTTTAATACTTATTTGAATACGTGCTTAAACCACATGCTATCAATTGATTCATATGGCATGTTAAGTAGTCAAGCCTATTTTAGATTGGATATCGCATGTGTTGCATTAGTCATATTGCATAGTTAGGAATCATATATTTTTTCTAACTCTCATATGTCTTTTTGGCTTGAAATACGAGGTGAGCCTTTACTTGCTTTAGCATATTGCATGAGTGTGATTGTTTCCATGTTGAGCATGCCGACCATGAGGCTAAGTGCTTAATTGATATACCTGCTTGTATGCCTGTGGATGAAGGCCAATTACTTGAATTGGAATAATTTGAGCCATGCACATTTAAGCCCACTTTTGAAGTGGCAAATTCAAACTTTTTTGAAAAAACAAACATGACTCAAGTGTTCCAATTTTTGCAAGTTAGTCTATACTTGTATGTGCGCATCACATAGTAATGCTAGACTAATAATCGGAACAAGAACATATAATACACAGTAAGATTCATATCATGAATAGTAGAGGCCGATCTTTGATCGGGTGAGCGGGGATGCTCAATTCATGTCATTCCCCTCTCGTACTTAAGTTCCCGAGCCAAGACAATCTTGGTGATGATGGACACGTGGCCTTTGGCACATGTCATGGGTTTCCTAAATTTCCCCAAAATAAAATATTTAGGCGGCGACTCTGTATCTGGCAAAGCAGTCCATTTTTGGCAATTTGATTCAAAATCAATTTTCCAAAAGATTCACCAAATTTGGACTCTTTGGTGTTTATCTATTTCACATTGCACTTGTGGAATCAGATTTAGAACCGCAGGAGTCCGATAGTGTAGGGCTTATATTGACCTCTGAAAGGTGGCGCAAAAAAGTCGAGCTACAATACCCAAGCACAAGACCCCTTGGAAGAAGTTAACCTAGGTGAAGGTTCAGTACAACAACCAACATATATCAGTCCTTGGTTAGATCCTAATGACAGGGACCAGTTATTGGTTGTATTAAAATAATATGAGGATTGCTTTTCTTGGTCTTATAATGAGCTACCTGGATTTGACAGGTCATTAGTGGAACATAGGCTCCCTATGAAGCCTAACTTCAAGCCACACAAATAGAAACCAAGACAGATGAGCCTTGAAGTGGTTCAGAAAGTGAAGGAGGAGATTCTTAAGCTCCTTAAAGCAGGCTTCGTTAGAACAGCCAGGTATGTTGCATGGTTGTCTAACATTGTGCCTGTGATTAAAAAGAATGGCAAGATGAGGGTATGCATCGATTTTAGAAATCTGAATTTGGCAACTCCAAAAGATGAATACCCTATGCCTATAGTTGATCTATTGGTGGACAGTTCAGCAGGGCACAGGATTTTGTCTATGATGGATAGGCATTCTGCTTACAACCAGATCTGCATTGCAGAGGAGGATGTCCACAAGACAACATTTAGGTGTTCCGGAAATATTGACACCTTTGAATGAGTAAAAATGCCATTTGGTCTAAAGAATACTGGGACAACATATCAGAGGGTAATGAATACTATCTTCTATGATCTTATTGGAGGATAGCTAGAGTGTTACATTGATGATATTGTTGTAAAGTCCCAGTCTATGGAGGAACACTTGGTTCACTTAGTAGCAGCTTTCGAAAGAATGAGAAAGTTCAAGTTGAAGCTTAATCCTTTCAAATGTGCTTTTGGTGTATCAGTTGGAAACTTCTTGGGGTATGTAGTGCACAAAAAAGGAATACTGTGATAACCCTCACCTCTGATTAATGCTAAACTGTGACTGAGAATGATAAGTGACTGATGTGACTGAAATTCTGAATTGATTGCAAGAGTATATTGCTTTACTTGCATTTCTATCTATTTGTCATTTGATTGATCTGTTCATGTTTTAAGTTTCGAACTGTAAATTGATGGTCTTATCGGCAGCCGAATCTGAAATTGATTGGTATTTTATGCTAATTAGAATTTATGTGATTTTATGGTAGGTTTAATTAAAATCCGATTTGGAATGATTAAATTAGATTAAATAATGTTAAATTACATTAGTTGCAATATTTACACAATTGTCACTTAGTGGCTTGATTCAAGACCATTCTTTTTCTACTTCCCTCATGTTTGATATGCCATCCCTTTCATCTTTGAGACCAAACGTGTGAGAGAGAGAGAATTGGAAGGAAAGAATTGATTCAACAAAGTTTGGCTTGGGACTTAGGAGAAATTGAAGAGAGATTGTGTAATTGAAGCGTCAATACTTGGAATTCAAAACCTAGGTAAGGAATTCATCCTCTCAATTGTGTATTTAAGTTGTTACTTGCATGGTCCATGGTAAATTGGTGATCTAAGTCAAGAATTGGTTTACAGAGTTGATTTGAGTAGCTAATTCATGCATGCATGTACATATTCTTGAATTTTGAGGTTGTTCTTCATGAATTTCCACATGCATGTCCACATTTTGGTTGTGGTCCATGAATTCACTTTGGTTTTGAGGTTAATCTTGCATTTGATCTTGTTTTAGAGCATTGGAATTCATTAGAACACTTGCATGTTATGTTTTTATATAATACATGAAAACTTCTTTGAAATGGTGTTCAATTGATTCACCCTTGGGCTTTGATTTTACAAATTGATCTTCAAAACATGTTATATTGTTGGTTTCCAAGTGTTTTCCAGAAAATTGGCCCCAAAAGTTGAGTTTTGAGGTGTTGAATGCTTAGTTTGAGCTTGGGAGGCAAATCTGGAAATTTCAGATTTTGGCTTCCACGCTCGAGCGACCGTCTTTTGTTCGGAGCTCCGCTCGAGCAAAGGAATGCTCGCTCGAGTGTAGATTGCAAGCTCTCAGGTTTTTGGTGCACGCAGACGCACGCTCGAGCGACGAGACCTGCACTCGAGCGAAGGATGTGTCTCACGCTCGAGCGAGCATCGAGCGGGGATTTTCAACATCCAGCACTTTTTGCATTTTTACAAACCGCTCGAGCGAGGAAGTCCACGCTCGAGCGACCTCACTGTTTTGGCAAGCTCGCTCGAGCGAAGAAAGCCACGCTCGAGCGAGACCCCTGTTTTCTGAAAATTTTGAAAAGTGTTTTAAAGTACATCTTTGCATCCTCATTCCATCCTAGGCATTCCTACGCCTAGTTTAAGGCATCTTAATGAGGATAATGTTATAGAACCACACCAAGTCAAGATAGGGGCTAAGATGTTAATCCCAAGTGTATAACTTAGTGTGTGTTCATTCTGTAACTGTGTAGGGTTGGCATCTGAGGATGCTCATTAGCTTGCCTATAGCCCAGTGCTCTGTGAGTAACAATGTTGTAAAGATATGTTCAATGATGATTATTTTCTGAACAATTAACTGTACTGTTTTCCGAAGTGATACTGTTTACTGAATGAATGATGTCCTATTTATGAACTGTACTCGTGGCATCCATAGCAATTTACCGTTACTGTATAGTTACTGCTACTATCACAGAGATCTCTGTCGGTTCCAATACTTGGAACCAATACTGTATACTGTTATGATGGCCATCAACTGACTGCTTGGTCTGTTAAGACCTACTGCACTGTTTGTTATTGGATGTACCACATATAACTGATATGACTGATTCACTACTAAAAGGACATTCATTCTCAACCTCTTTACGCATTTGTTATTCACTGGGCTTTAGCTCACTGTTTATATTTATATGTAGGTGTTCAGGCACCGGATCGATGCTAGGAGCGTCAAGTTAAGCCCCAGTTTTGTCAAGCCAACCATTATGCCTCACTTCAAGGTTCCAAGTTTGTCCAAGCTAAGGCTGTTTTTGGGGTGTCTCAGTTTCACCCTTCCGTCTCTGTTTTGTAATAAATGTTTAGACCTGACTGTACAGTTATGTAAAAGGGATTTGGTCCTTGACGGGATTATTTGTATATATATGTTTGTGCATATGTTGTATGTATGTTTGGGTTATCCATGTGGCTTGTTTATAAAAGGTTTTTTCACATTCAGATTGTCACAGCTCATTGGACATCTTTATTTACTGTTTTGGCTTCCACCAGCCCCTTACTCTGTATTACTGTCATTACTGCTAAGCAGACCTTTGGTAATCACAGATTACTGGCCGGTTACGATGCTAAACCCATAGGGGCGGGTTTGGGTCGTGACAAATATAGGTTGATCAGAATAAAGACAAAGCCATCATTGAGGCCAAACCTCTATCAAGTAAGAAAGAATTACAAAAGTTCCTTGGTCAGGTTAATTTTCTTCGAAGATTTATTTCTAACACTGTAAGGAAAACTAAAGTATTTTCTTCTTTGTCAAAGCTGAAAAATGAAAAGAGTTTGTGTGGACAACAGAGCATCAAGCTGTTTTCGAAGGGATTAAAGCCTACTTGGTTAAGCCTCCAGTATTGATGCTACCAATGAAAGGTAAGCCCTTGAAGTTATACATTGCTGAAGCAGAAGATTCATTGGGAGTTTTCCTAGCTCAGGACAATGAAGAAGGCAAGGAGTAAGCAGTTTATTACCTTAGTAGGTTCTTAAATTCTTGTGAATATAAATAGTCAACTGTAGAAAAGCTGTGTCTTGCATTGTATTTTGCAGCAATGAAATTAAGGTATTATCTTTTGCCTACTGTTGTCTTGGTAACCACAGACTTGGTTAAGTACATGTTATCTAGACCTATGCTGAGAGGAAGAATTGGCAAATGGTGTTTAGCTCTTTTAGAGTTTCATCTAGAATATGTCCCCTAAAAGGCAGTAAAAGGGCAGATTTTGGCTAACTTTTTGGCAGATCATCCATGTCAAACAGAGAGCCATGAAGTAGTGGATCTTGGTTTAGTTAATATTGAGCCATGGCAAATGTGGTTCGATGGATCAAAAGCCAATGGTCTGGTTAGAATTGGTGTTATCATTAAGTCACCACAAAGGGTAGAAACCACACATGGTTTTCGAGTTGATAAAACTACTTGTTCTAATAATTAAGCTGAATATGAAGTTTTAATAATAGGACTTGAGATACTCATTAGATTACAAGCTCATGCAGTTGATATATTTGGGGATTGTCAATTGGTAATCAACCAAGTAAAATGAATCTTCAAATGTCAAAGTGCAAGCATGTTACCATATTATATTGTTGCACTACATTTGTTTTCTCAGTTTCAGATAGCCAATGTGACTTATATCCCAAGATTCATGAATCATAAGGCCAATGATATAGCTCAAAAGGCCTCGAATTTCAGAAGAAAGGGAAATACCCAAGTGAGCATAAGTCAGGCAACATATCAGAAGTTAATATTGCCTTTGGCTAAAAGGGGTGTCATGGTGGAAGTTAACCAGAGTAACTTAGAAGAGCATGATTGGAGACATCCAATCATTCAATATTTAACTGGCCCTTCTTCGAAGGCTAGTAAAAAAATTAAATTATAGTCTATGCAATATATGGTGTATGACAATGCTCTTTACAAAAGGGGAGCAGACAAATTATTGTTGGAATGCTTAGGGCCAAAAGAAGCACTGATTGCTATGGCTGAGGTGCATGAAGGTATTTGTAGTGCTCACCAGCCTAGTGTGAATATGAGATGGTTACTTCGAATGCATTCTTACTATTGGCCAACCATTCTAAAGGATTGTATAGAGTATGCAAAAGGATGTCAGATATGCCAAAAACATGGCATGATAAGATATGTGCCAATAGCTGATTTGCATGCAGTAGTAAAGCCATGGCCATTTAGAGGATGGGCAATGGATATGATAAGAAAAATATATCCACCATCTTTGAAACATCATTGTTTTATTCTAGTGGCCATAGATTACTTCACTAAATGGATCGAAGCTAAGCCATATAAGGCTGTGGATCAGATTGAGGTTATTGGATTTATCAGAGAATTAATCCATAGCTTTGGCATCCCTTAGACCATAACTGTGGATAATGGGACTGTGTTTGATAGAAAGATGGTGAAGTCTTTCGCAGCAAAATTTAGAATTAGTCTTATCAATTTCACCCCCTATTATGCACAAGCAAATGGTCAAGCAGAAGCATATAACAAGTCCTTGAAAAAAAAAATACAAAGAGTTGTGGAAGATAATCTTAGGGATTGACACAATTTGTTGTTAGATGTATTGTGGGCTTACAGGACTTTTCCAAGGTCAAGTACAGGTATCACTCTTTATGCCTTAGTATATGGGCATGATGCAGTATTGCCTGTAGAAATTAATATCAAGTCCTTAAGGGTAAAATTCCAAGACCAATTAATTTCTAAACAGTACTATCAAAGTATGTTCTTAGAAGTAGAGAATATAGATAAATCTAGAATATTGGCATTAAATAGCATTCTTTTTCAAAAGAAGAAGGCAGCCAAGAGCTATAATAAGAAAGTTAAGCATATTAGCTTTGATGAAGGTGACTTGGTATGGAAAACTATACTTCCAATAGGCATTAAGAGCTATAAATTTGGCAAATGGTCACCTAATTGGGAAGGACCATATCAGGTTCATAGAGTCTTGTCTGGAGGAGCCTGCCATCTGAGAAACCTAAATGGTTATGTGCATCCCAAGAGAATTAATGGCAGGTACTTGAAGCCTTATTATCCAACTGTGTGGGAAACACAAGGAGTGTAGAAAGTGTTAAATAATAGAATGATAGAGTATGATACACTCATATATATAATAAAAGGTTTTCATTTCATAAAGAATTAAATATATGCAGCCACAAATTGGCTCAAAAATCAGTACAAGGTTTCAGTTGTTCACTTATAATTGATTCTCTACTCCTAAGGGATAGGAACAACTGGATGGTTGTAGCCATGTCCTGCTTTTTGTCAGCCAGTCCTTGGTTAGTAATTTGCAGCTTTTTAGTATTTCGATCCAAGGCTAGATTGACTACTGCTAACTCCTCTTCCAGTTGGGTATTCTTCTCTAAAAATTGGGTTCGAAACTGGGAGGCATAGGAATGTTGTCTCTTTAATTCAAACACTTCAGCATGAATTTGGGAGACAAACTCTTTGTCTTTCAACAGTTCCCCTTCTGCAGCTTTGGCCATATAGCAGATATTGACATAAAAATCTAAGGAGGATGCTGCTTGGGATAAGTGACCTGAGAAGGTCATGTTGGACTGCTCGAACACTTTACAGCACTTAAGGAAACAATTTTTAATGATATCCTTTTGTAAGGCTTCAAATGGAATCCTTGAGAATGATTGCAGCAGGTCCGAGCAAGTGCCCAAGTCCATACGAGGCATAGAAGCTTCAGTAACAGTTGAGGACTCTCAATAATTTCCAAGAGAGAAGCTGCAAGGACTAATGGCTTAGTCTCATTGCTTGGTGCTCGAACTGGTGAAGATATGCTAAATAAGCTGGCTAGTTGAGCTTCGAAGATGTCCATCCCTTCCTCTAACATTAGCAATACAGAAGAGTCACTGGTTGAAGGAAGAGATGGAAACCTGGGGATAGGAGAGGAAGTGGAGGAGTCCCTAGCAGTGTCTATTGTCCTAGCCACTAGCAAGTCAAGAGAAGAAACACTGGAGCTGGATGGTGGGAAAGAAATTAGCGAGCCATCAATGCCTTCCTTGCGAGTACCAGTTACCACTAAAGATGAAGTGACAACTGGAGTTCTCTTAAGTGATAAAGGGGCAGCCAGGACTATACAAGGAGTAAGATAAGATGAGATGAAAGATAGATGGGGCAAATATGGAGTTAAGCCTGGGCATAAGGAAGGTGGGATGCTTTGCTTTAAAGAGGAAGGCATGGGGAGTATAGAGTTGGGAAGTGGAAGCATCATCTGAATGGGCTCTATACTCACTGGCACTCCAATATGAGCTTGCCTTGTTCTTTTTGAGGCTAAAGAGGCTAATGTCGAAGAAGGAATGACTGATGTTGCATAGCAGAAAATAGGAAGAAAATGTTAACTTTTTGTTAAGTCCGGGAGAGGGAATCAAGAGAAATTAAGGAAAAATTGCCAACTTTGAAGGTTGTAATGGTAAAGATTGAAGAACCTCAAAGGGCATAGAGCTCAGCAGTTTGTTTCTTCCTTGCAGCCTGCTTTTGTATTACTTCAACAGTAGCAGCCTTCTCTCTTTGCATTCATTGCTCCCTCTTTTTCTCAAACCTCTGGAAAACAATAATTTCTTTTGAATGCTCCTGCTCCACTGTCCTAGTAGCTACTTCATGAATAGGGTCTTGGGAAAAATCAGAGGGGGAAACTATCATTTTCTTCCTCCCCTTAAGTGGAGCTTCTTTTTCCTTTGTTACTTCCTCCTCTTCTGCAGAAGTTTTAAGTGCCTCTTCTTCAGGAACAAGCAAGAGTTTCCTTTTCCTTTGTTGTTCTTGATTACCCTTAAGAATACTCAAAGCTTGAGCTCTCTGAGGGACGTCTTCCTATGGAGCTCTTGTACCAAGAATAAAATTTATAAGTAAATAAGCTAGGCATCATAAAAGGAAAATAAAGGAAAAATATAAATGCATACCTTTTTTCGAAGTAGTCTTGGTAACTCTTGGAGGAGGTGAGGCAGCAGGAGCAGACATAAAGATAGCAGGAGTAAGAGTTGGAATGACATGGGCAGTAAAGGCAATAGTAGTGGTCCCAGTTTCTTTGGACTTAACTTGAGAGGGCACATCCAGCCCAACCAACAGATCCCGATAAGAGATGGCCAGGAGCACCTCTATATTGGCTGTCCACCAATTCTGGTACCTCCTCAATGCAGTGCTGTGCGGGATGAAGGGAGTGAATCTAAATTCGACCAAGTCTTGTATCAACTTGGAAGTTGCCTCGTCCAACCTGGTTCTTGGCACCTTCAGCTCTCTGGTTGCAAGATTGGTGTTAGTTTGGCTACAGAAAGGGACGGGAATTCCTTAAGTAAGCTCAAATTGCCTAGCAAATTGGGCAGGGCAGTAAGGTTTAGCAATGCATTTGTAAGCTCAAAAGTTCAAGGTACCAATATAGAGCTTCCTTGGAATCAAAATCGAGGGCCATATATCCCTAGGAATGGGGTTGGAGCATGTGTTGTCAGCCAAGAAAGTCCTCAGCCATGTTGGCCTTGTGTTAGCCATAAAGGGACAGAAGAAGATGGGAGAGAGGGAAACTGGAAGTTGATGGAAGAAGGTAAGGTAATAAGCAAAGCTAGAAAGGTAGAGTGAAACTTTGGCATACTTCATTCCATAAGTGGTAGGGTCTTACACAAAGAATCTCAAGCACCTGGAATATAAGTCAGTGAAGTACGAGAAAAGCTAGAGTTGCAACACCCAGAGTGGTCCTCCTTGGTTGGCATCAAGGGGTTTCTCACAAAACTGAGAGCAAGTTCTGTATACATGACCCAGTGCATAAGGAGCTAAGGATATCTTCTTAACCGAAACGAGAGCCTTAGTAAGAGGGGCGAATTCAGGCATAATCCTCTGTGAGGAGGTACAAAATAAAAACTTTCAGAGCCAATATAAGAGAAAAGAAAAGAACTCCCGATCAGTCACAAGACCTTCTTTTTTATTCTCAGACTTCACAAAATCACTAAAGAAAGAAGTTAGAGGGGGAATAGAGAAAGGAATATTAATATCAGGATAATCAAAACCAAAGGGAGTACCAGCGGGCGATAACCCTAGAAGATAGCACATGTCAAGGATAGTGGAGGCCATCATACCACACCGAAATTGAAAGAAATTGAAAGTTGGGTTCCAAAAACAAAGAGCAGCGAGTATGAGAAAAGGGTCTTTAGGAATGGAAAACTTGGCTAGTCGAAGAGTGTTGAGGAGACAGAGTTCGTGGAGGTCCAACGTACGGGCAAGAACAACTTGATCGTTCCATTTCTCCGATTCCGGCCTCAATGTGGACCAGCAACGATGGGGACGGTTCATCTTCCAGTTTCCCCAATCAAGGCCGCCCTCGTAAATGAGGCATTGATCTTCTAAGCATGGATACAAAACAGGGAGTTAGGTGAGGGCTTCTCTGAAAATGAGACCAAAAACAATTTCCCCTTGAGCATGGTGTTGGGGAATAAAGATTCGACTAGCACACCGTTCTCCGGTCTTGTATTTGTCACATTCTTCATTGATGATTCTCCTCAAAGCCACAGATAGGCTTATACGCTCGACGATTGGTATTTTAGAAGAAGAAGCCATTAGCAAGGAATTGAAAGAAGAAAGTGAACTGAAGGGCAAAGAGCTGCAGATAAGAACAATAGGAGTAAAAGAGAGACTTTGGACAAGCATGTAGATAAAGCGCGAGAAGAGGGGGTTTTAAAACCTTTCTGTCCAAAGTTACCTATTTAACATAAGGGGTTAAATGGACCTAGGTTCTAACCCATGTGTGATCAAGGCTTTTATTTTAAATCCCTGAGAACACAAGAAAGAAGACTACCTCCGAGCCAGAATGTAGATACCTTATGAAGGAGGGAGACACATTTCAAATACCCAGCTTAGTTCGAAAGGTGTTAGGTGGTTTCGAAGTCGGTTTTCAAATACTTAGCTTAACTTTGAAAACAGGTAGTTGGCTTCAAAAAGTGTTAGTTGTCTTCGAAACCAGTTTTCAAATACTTAGCTTAACTTTGAGAACAGGTAGTTGGCTTTGAAGTCAGTCTTCTACCTTGAATTCAAGCATAGTTAAGATTTGCTCACTTCAAGAATCCTGGAGGTGTGTTTTTATACTTTCCAACAAAAGAAGTTTTCTTCGAAGGGATCTTTGTAATAACCTATAGTTAGAATATGGTGCTTGCCTATTCTTTCAGCATAAATAAGTACTATGAAACCAGTTCTTGGTTAAGCATTATAGAAAGTCCAAAGACCAAAGGACTAATCTTACGCTTTTGCTTATATAAGATCCTTCAAAAGAAAATAGGGCCGTTCTTAAAAGAAATTTCATGCTTTGAAACACCTGAGTCAGGCCTTGAAGCAAGATTGGTACTGTTATTCACACAGATTATATTAACCATACAATTGGAGTGTGAAAACCTAAGATAAATACCATTACTCCTATGAGGAATTTTATGATTCGAATCATTTGAAACCAGGCGTCAAAGCAAGTTGGTTGCTTCGAAGCTGTTGTTCATAGATTACATAAACAGAGTAAGGCATAAAGCCATATTCGCCAGGCAATCGGTCATACAATTGGAATATAAAGCTAGATCATGACAAATAATGTTTGAACAGCTCAGTTTTATTGCTATGCAATATTTACATTGGGAACACCTATTTGGTTACATTCTCAATTTCATAAAAGTAAGGAACGGACAAAGTCACAAGATCATGGAACTTTGTCCAACAAAATTCAATAAGTACGTACTCTTTTCCTAATCTATCTTCTATCCTATCTAAATTTGGTTTATCGAACTGATGAGCCCTTAGTTGGAAAAAGAGATGTTGGGCCTTTAATTCAAATTCTGTTTGTTTAAGAGCCTTATTTGTTTCATCCATTTCTCCTGCCCCATGTATTTCATCCATAGGGTTATCTCCTCCAAACTCTAATTCTTGGTTCTTGAAGTTCTCATATTCTTCAAGAACATTCTCTGTCTCATATTGAATTTGAAAACAAGTAGAAGAGGTTTCCTCCAGCAACTCACTGGTAATGGAAGCATTTGTGTGCCAGCTGAGTAGAAGAGGAAGTTGATCCAAGAAAGTATAAAGCTCTGCCTGGGCTATAGGGTTAAGGATGTGGTTTCGAGAGATAATATCACAAGATCATAATAAGTTCTTGTGAGGAATATCATCTCGAAGGACCTCAAAGGATAAATGGGAGAAAGCGGTAAGCAAAGTCTGGGCTCTATACTGTTGGTAAATAGTAGGAAGGATTGGGGCTTGGTAGAGCAAAATGCTGGCTTTCGAAAAGGGTGAGTTTTAGCTCTTCAATCCAGTTAGGATTAGAAGGTAGGGAAGGAGCAATTGGGTCCTCTCCAAAGAAATGTGGGAATTCAGGCCTGTTCACACATTCTAGCCAGTCAGATGAGCAAAGTTTTGCTTTTTGGGCTAAGAGTGAGGGACTGAGTCCCAAGGATTCAACAGGGTGTGGCGTATTTCACACTATTCTGGATAGGAAGGTGGAAATATACCATGCCGAAAGTAAGTTGTCCTTAAGGCTGTGAAGACGGTCGAGGGGGACATATGGATATACTACGGAGCTGCACATGGAGGGATGGATTGCAATGGGGTCATCAAATTCAGGGAATCGATGGTAGATTCGCTCCCTTGTTTGAGGTTGAGTGGGTGTAGGCCAAGTTCCCCAGCCGGTGCTGTTAGAAGTGTTATTAGAGGAAGAGAAGACAGCTTCATCCCGTACAAAAAGTTTGGAGGCAAAGGAGGAGCTTCCAAGATCCATTTTTGCAAGTTCTTGATTCAAAGGTTTGTAATTGGCAGATTCTTGGTCCAAAGGTTGATAGTTTGCAAAAGCATCCATAACTTGAATAAGTTGAGGCGGATAAGCGTGGCCAATAATTGTATGAATGTTCTTTCAAGGACAAACATCATTGACTAATACCTTTTCGTATGTACGATCGATGAAAAAAAGGTTTGTTTGGCCATGGGAATTGTATCAGCCTTTTCGAATACTTAGATAGTGGAAGATGTTCAAGCACAAGAAAGAATTTAATGCAAATCAAGTGCTTCATTTATGGAAGACGATTGCATTTTTAAGAAGATGCAAAGTCCATACACATCCTAGGACATGGACAAAGTGCATTGAGTCCACTAATATCACCAAGTATTGGGTGTATTAGTGCAAGGGGTAATGTTGGCTATATATTTTGTAAAAGTTAATTGTAGCTTGACATGTGGTACATGAAGGGCAATTCAGGGAGTTAATACAAGACTCCAGTCAAAGACAGACACGTGGCAGGTCATATTGGTTATAATGGATCTGCACAGCACTGGAATAGTTAAAAGGCGCAAGATAACGTGGCACAACGGTTACTCATGAATTCAAATTCAAATCCAAGAGGGAAGCCTAACTGCAAGAATGGTGTAGTGAGACTGACTGTGAGAGACATGATCAGCCATCATGGGAGGACATTTCGACGGTTGAAAGCCCACTTCAACGGTTACCCTTGAAGAGTATAAATAGCATGGAAGGTCCCAAGTTGAGGACCCAAACTCAGATCCAGAAACCAATTTATTTATTTCGTCTTATTTCCTTCCAGATTTTACATTTCCAGTTCTTTACATTTCCAGCACTTCAATTCTTGTACTGTACTTCATTTCCTAGGAGTAGTTTCAAGTAGTCGTTGCTGTAAACCTTTTCAAGGCTGGGTCATTTCATTTTAAGTTCCTATTTACTTAATGAAATTTAGTTTCTGAATTGTTCTGTACTCGTTATTTCTTATAAATTTTTCCTCAAACAAGCCACCAATAAAAGTCATCTTCATTGAGACTGAAAGAACTTCAACACAATCGTCTGATAATTGGTTGGCAATTAAAATTCTATAAGAACTGATTGATCCTTGCTGGCACGCTTAAAATTACACAATTAACCTTCGAAAGCCAAAAAAACCAACAGGTTGTTGTTTTGTTTGAGCTTATTCGGTACTGGTTTGTCAATTGTTAAGGTTTTTTCGATAACATAGTGCTAAACATAAACATTTAGTTTGGTATATGGGTTCTGAACAAAACCTTTATTTTCGGCATTGTTCAACCAAACATAATTTTTCACGAGACAAAGAGATTTTTGTCAGTCACTGATCTCAATTGAAAGATTTCTAACAAGTCAAAGACAAGCTGATGAGGGTAATCTAGAGGTAGAAAGCGCAGCAACAACTTTGCCATTTGTAGTGGTGGTAGGGGTAAGGATGGTAGGATAGGCGGCTAGCGTTGTAAAGCTGGGCCTTGGTTGCCAAAAAAGTAAGAGATAGAAAGAGACCAACTAAATCTGGATGGGAAAAAAAAAAGAAAAAAGAAAAAGAAAAAGAAGAATGACAAAGAGAGTGTGTACAAAATTAGGTGGGTACGCACTTTGGTGTGATGATATTATAAATAGGGGTAAAATTAGTATTAAGTGGGGTGTTCAAAAAAATCTTATTAAAATTTAAGATTTAGGTAAAAATTATCAAAAAAAATGACAGATTCAAAGAATTAAGGTAAGTGTTAATAGCAGCACTCATTAAAAATTAACACATGACTTTTATATTATTGTGGATATAATTGTAAAATTAAAATAATACGCCTTAATTTTGTTTAAAACAATAAATATAGAGTTTTTAGAAAAATAATAATAAAACAATTGACTAATATACCAATAAACATTTATACATTAAAAAAATTAAAACACAAGGCATGTGGGATTCACCATTTGATGTGTGACTCACTTATGGGTTATTTGGAATGATTAAATAAGTACACTTTATAATTTTTTACAAAAAATGTGTAAAAAAAATTAAAAAGTTAATATGATTTAAAAAAGATTAAAAAAAAAATTTAATAAAAAAAATACTAATATTGGAGATGCCAAACAATCTCTTAATATTGTATCTTGTTAATATATATATATATATATATTTATAACAAAAGTTAATATATTTATTTAGGCAATGGCTTCCCTCTAGTCCCAAATTGATCTAGAGGGTGCTATTGGACCCGTGGAGGCCCACCACGAGTCTCTTTTTGATAATCCCAACTGTTCAATGTGTAGAACTCGTCGAGAACTATATGCTTGTAAAATATCACATTGATCGGATATCGATAGCTATATCATCGGATTAGTTTTCTATCAACCGTTTATTTTTTCACCGTCTATTTTTTTTATACAAAACTAATTTTATTACGTAACTATCGATATCCGATTAAAGTGATTTTTTACAGGCATATAGTACTCGACGATTTCTATATATTGAACGGTTCGAATTATCACAACGGGACCTGTGATGGGCTTCCACGGGCCCAAAAACACCCTCTAGTCCGATTTAAGACTGGAGGGAAGCCAGGCCCATTTATTTTATACATTAGTTAGTGTTGGTATCATTATGGGTTATTAAATTTTGAAACATTCAAAAATGTGTTAAAAATATAAGAGTATAGAAAAATATTAGAGATTTTAAAAGTTTTATCAATTTTTTTTACTAAATGTTTTATATGGATGTGAAATTCATACCAAGTGAGTTTCATATGAATTTCACACTCATATGAAATATTAAATAAAAATTTTAATAAAATTTTTAAAATATCTAATATTACTGAAAAGTAAATTATTGATATGCACTCTATTGTTTTAAAATTATATCAATAACCCTCTTTATTATTTAAAATATCACTGACATCTCTCACTTTGAATTTTAAAATAACAAAAGCTCCTCTTAGTCAATCAATTGTTTATTGACTAAATGAATCTTGCGTTCGTTTGAGGTGTGGATTGAATTTTTAATTATTTTAATTTGGGGTTATAAAATTTTATTTGGGATAGATTTTTTGATTTTTTTAATTTTTATAAAAAAAAAATGAAATGATTATGAATTGAATATAACATTTTATCCTATTTAATTAAAATAACTTATTTTATCTTATATGACTATTTTAATTCAAATAAACATCCTAAACGGAGCTTTACTGACCTTAGCATAAAATAATTTTGCCCTTATTAAAGGTATTTTCAACAATAACAGGCTATTCTTGCAAAACCAAACATCCTCATTTCATAATTGACTTCGACATCAAACATTACTTTTTTTTTAAGGGAGCTTTTTCAATAAATCCATTATCTAAGAGTGTTGTTCCATAAAACCCATAGTGTTTTACAATATTCCATTAGGTCCATTTCATACAGAAAGACCAAAACATCCCTAAACAAAACACGCGCCTTTCTCTCTCTCTTTGAATCTAATAACCGTCTCTCTTCCCCTCTCTATTCTTGCGCAGGAAATCACGCACACAACTGTAATGGCGACTTCTTCAACTCCACACCTTCATTCTTCTTTTCTTCTTCTCACCCTCCCAAAAGAAAAAAACGCAAACAAAAAAAAAAAAAACACCAGAACCAAACCCATCTTCCTCCAGCTCCCTAGTTTCTTGCTCCTCAAGGTTGCTTCATTTTTTATATCCAGGAAATATATATATATATATAGATGCAGATACATACCCACGTTTGCAATTTGTGAATACATTTATGTAATTTTTTTTATCGTTTTTCTTGCCTGCCACGTGTTTGTCTTATTGCGCCTTAAACTGTTTGAACTGGGTTTTTAATTATTTTCTTTATTTGTTAAGGAATCTATATGTATATTTATATTTTGAAGTTGAAAAAGCTTCTTATTATTTAATTTCGATTGAGAATTCAGTTATTTTATCTGGGTTTCTGGTTGTTGTTCAATGCTGTGAACATTCACACAGTTTCAAAATGTTTTGGCCAATTCTGTTTTGTTGTAGTTGATAAAAAATGTGAACATTCACATTGAGTTAAAATGTTTTGTTAATCAGGTACTAATGGTGTTGTTGTTTTATGCTTTGAACATTCTTGTGGATTGAAAATGTTTGGCCAATTCTGTTGTTGTTCTTGTTGACGAAAGATGTGAACATTCACACTGCCTGCAAATTTTAGCAGAATCAGAAATTATTGGTCCTTTTGTCATTGGCTGTGAACATTCACATTGCCTGATAATTGTAGGAGAACCAGATATTATTGGTGCTGTTGTTCTATGTTGTCAACAGTCACATTGCCGGCAAAATTTAGTAGAGTCAGATATTGTTCGTGCTGTTGTTCTAGGCTGTGAACATTCACATTGCCTGAACATTTTAGTTCAATCAGATATTGTTGGTGCTTTCGCTCTAGGCTGTGGACATTGGCATTGCCTAAACATTTTAGGAGAGTCAAACATTATTGGTGCTGTTGTTCTAGTATGTGAACAATCACATTGCATGAACATTTTAGTTCAAACAGATATTGTTGGTGCTTTTGGTCTAGGCTGTGAACATTCACATTACTATTCATTACTGGATAAACTTACATTAGTAGACACTGATGTGAACATTCACATCAGTGTATAATGATGTGAATGTTCACATTACTGTCACTTTTGATATTGTTGATTGTTGATGTCCATAGAACCCACAATCTTCACTCAACAATGTGATGGAATATGATGTAAACATTCACGTTGTGACATCAATGTCAGACTTGTTGGTGTTGTTAGGTGTTGTTTGGTGCTATTGGTTCCACCCTTTGTTTTTCAGCCAATTATAACATAATGTGATCACCTATGTAAACATTTACATTGCCCTATAACTGTTGTTATTTTCAGAATTGATTTTGCTAACATAGATGATGTGAACATTCACATTACTGTTCATTACTGGATAAACTTACATTAGTAGACACTGATGTGAACATTCACATCGGTGTATAATGATGTGAATGTTCACATTACTGTCACTTTTGATATTGTTGATTGTTGATGTCCATAGAACCCCCAATCTTCACTCAACAATGTGATGGAATATGATGTAAACATTCACATTGTGACATCAATGTCAGACTTGTTGGTGTTGTTGGATGTTGTTTGGTGCTGTTGGTTCCACCCTTTGTTTTTCAGCCAATTATAACATAATGTGATCACCTATGTAAACATTTATATTGCCTTATAATTGTTGTTGTTTTCGGAATTGATTTTGCAAACATAGATGATGTGAACATTCACGTTACTGTTTATTACTGGATAAATTTACATTAGTAGACACTGATGTGAACATTCATATCAGTGTATAATGATGTGAATGTTCAGGCAGCAACATAAATGAAAGAAATGGATTACGAAATCAAAGATGAACCAAATTAAACAAAGACAGTATTGGAATGCACAAACCACAATATTTTCAAAACATTAAATACATTAGAAAATAACTTATAGAAAATAACTTGCACTTACAATTGTTGCAATCTGCAAGGATCTTTTAATTAGGTTGAACAGAAAGGAGAAATGTAAACCTCACTCAGAGCACTCTAGTTTTCTTGCAAAACTGAAAAGTTTGAAGAAAATTGAAAGTTGAAGTTTCTGAATGATTACAATGAAATATATAGAACAAAATTAACTATGCAGCATGTGAACTGGCTGAAGGCAGCTGGCATCTTTCGGCTGACTGATTGATCAGTTGAGCAGCTTTAACAAAAGTTGTAGAACAAAATTAACTATGCAGCATGTGAACTGGCTGAAGGCAGCTGGCATCTTTCGGCTGATTGATTGATCAAATAGTGATGTGGACAGTGAAGTAGCTTTTACTATTCATCACTTTCGGTGGAGCATGTGAATAAAGGAATCAGAATAAATACAAATTGGCAGCTTTTCTCAAAAGAGTATTGATTGAAGCCAATTTTGTATTTATAAAGAATCCTAAGTTGATTAGGCATATGGATCCTGAGCATCTTGAAACTCGGGTCGTCCATATGGAATGGATTGAGTAGTTGATCCTTCAGAAGATGGAGCTGAACTTTCTGAACCTTCTTTTGAACCATCTGAACTAGTTGATTTAGCCTGAGCACGATCCACAAGTTGCCGAGCCATCTGGAACATTTCATCACGGGAGGGCCTGGACTTGTCTTTGGATTTAGCTTTGGGCTGAGCAAGAGGTGAAATGGGCTTAGCCTTTGATTTGGATTTTGACTTGGGTCTTGAATGATCCTTGGGCTGGTCCGGAATAATAGGAACTTTGGACTTTCCCTTGGATTTGGATTTGGAGGATCGGGGCTTGGAACCACTAGAAGAGGGGCTTCCAAGATTGACTGGAGGAAGACTGGGCTGACTTCCTTGACTGATTGCAGCAATTGGGTTCTGCTGGGCTTTAACTGTGGCAGGAGTTGGAGCACATTGATCCGGAGGAAATTCCTCATGAACAATTTCAATAATGCGGGGCACATTGAACTTGGCCCACCATTTGACTGAATGTTGGCGGATAATTATGTTGTCATCAATCCCATAATGCCATTTAAATATCCAAGGGATTTTATATTTGGATATAAAAGTGAGCAAGATAGGAAATTGCCTCTGATGAGCTGTAAATGGGTAAACAGTAGCAAAATAGGCAATTGTTTCATTGAGGGAACTGGGGAGGATTTCTGAAATGGCGCCATAATGTGTCCACCATCTCACAAACCAGGTTGGTAACTCGGATTTGAATTTTTGATCAAAGGAAATAAACCAGGAGTGACTAAAAGACTCATTTTGGTACAAGAACAATTTGAACCAAGCATCAATATAATCATGATAATTATATGGAATGGAGTGACCAGGTAGATCTCGAAGCAGATTAGGATTGCCCCATTCTGCAAGAGAAACAATATTATGAATGTAGAGTGAATGGTATAGGATCTTGTAAGCATAAGTTCGATCCTGAATGGGTTTGATCAAGATGGAATGATGGTTGAGCAGAATATCTTTGTAATAGGAGAGGTTTTTCTCTGGAGGTGAAGAAATAAAATGACATCCAGAGCCAAAATGGAATTGAGCAATTTCATGAATAGTTTGATTTCTAGGGTGACTAGGTTCTTTGTAGAACAGGTTTGTAACATGTGATCTGGTGTACTCAGTTCGAGGAGGGCGAACTTGGTTGATTGGTAGTGGAGTAACTGAAACAGATTGGCTAGAGGCAAAAGGATCATTAGCCAATGCTGATGAGTAATCAGGACGGTGAATGGTACCAAGAGTATGGTATCGGTTAATTAGGTCAATTGATTTGGATGGATGAACTGACTCCAAAGGAGGAGGAACTATGAGTTGATTAGGTTTACTAGAACCAGAAGAGGGAACCAAAGCCTTTGAAGGAGGCCTTGGGCGAGACATCTGTGAAATAGGGAACAAAGATTAGCAACCAGAAAGAAGATCTAAATAATTCTGGTAATAGAACAAATCATTGTAGTAATTATGACGTAAAATACGTCGAGCTTGTAACTGTTGATGATTGATGTATTGGGCTCGTTTAGTAGTAGGTCTGGCTGATTTAAGACAGGTAATACGGCGGTTAACTTGTCGGATCAGGGTTTGGTAATGGATAATTTGGGTTTTAACATAAGAAATGTGTGGAGTAGCACTCATCCCTTACCCCCCTGTAAAAATTCCCGGGTAAGAAAATCAGGTAGGGAATTTTGACAACCAGGAATGTAAGTAATGTCGAAATCAAAAATACTTAAAATAGATTGCCAACGGGCAAAAATTTGTTTACTAGCAAGATTTTGAACATCTTTTTCCAAAACATATTTAGCAGATTTGCAATCAACACGAAGTAAAAATTTTTTGATTTAAAATATCATCTTGAAATTTTTGAATACATAAAACAGTAGATAAAATTTCTTTTTTAATAGTACTATAATTTAATTGTGCAGTATTCCAGACACCAGAATGAAAACGAACAATTTGTTCAGGTGACTGAGGAGTAACTTGCTGGAGGAGAATACCACCATATCCAATATCAGAAGCATCGGTTTGAATGATTTTGAAGGAATTCTCAGTAGGAATACCAAGACAAGGAAGAGATTGAACATATTTTTTAACTTGTTGAACAACAGCAGTATGAGTAGACGACCAAGGAGGAGGATTATCTTTTAATCTATCAAACAAAGGTTGACAGATTTTCCTAAGGTCTTGATAGAAGTCAGCAATGTAATTAAGGGAACCTAAGAACCTTTGTAATTGAGTTTTATCAAGTATTTCATCAGGGAACTTAGACGCAAATTCAATAGAGCGACTAATAGGAAGAATAGTATTATGATGAATATCATATCCTAAAAACCTAACTTTAGTTTGAAATAATTTAATCTTAGGAGCAGATATGACAAGACCATGACTTTTAATGGTATAAAAGAACGCAGTTAAATGTTTCCAATGTGCACTAATGGAGTTTGAAAAAATTAATATGTCATCAATGTAAACAATGGAAAAATGACTAAAGGGGTTAAATATGTCATTCATTATGTGTTGAAATTCACTGGGAGCATTTTTTAAACCAAATGGCATAACATTCCATTCATATTGTCCAAAAGGTGTATTAAATGCAGTTTTATATCGATCTTTAGGGTGAATTTGAATTTGCCAAAAACCACTTTTTAAATCAAATTTACTAAAAATAACAGCTTGATTAAGTCTTTTAATTAAATCTTTTTTATTAGGAATAGGATATCGAATCCATTCAAGAACAGCATTTAATGGTTTGTAATTAATAACTAGGCGAGGAACACCTCGTTCCAATTCAGCATTTTTATTAACATAAAAAGCAGGACAAGACCATGGTGATTTACTTGGACTAATTATTCGATTCTTTAATAATTCATTAATTTCTTTTTTACACATTTCTAATAAATCATGATTCATTTGAATAGGTCGGGATTTAGTAGGAATTTGTTTCTCATTAAAACCTTTAATATATGGTAATGTAACTACATGCTTTTTCCTATGCCAAAATGCAATAGGTAAAGATGAGCAAACAGTTGATTCGAGTTTTAATTTAAAATCAGTAATTTGAGAAATGAGAACGGGATCAGTTAATTGTTGATCAATTCTTTTGTAACTAATTTCTTCTTTAAGAAAATTAATATGTCGAGTTAATCGATTAATAGTATGAGTAATAGAACAATCTTGTAATTGATTCAATTCTAATGGTTCTGGTGGAAACAAGAATTTAAATGTAACAGGATGTCCTAAAACATGAGTAGTAATTCCTTCAGTGGAAGTGGTGAATGGATATAATAATGAAATAAAGGGTGTACCTAAAATTATTCTATCAGTCATGTTTTTAACTAAAACAAATGTAGTTTTAAAACAAACATTATTTTGGCAAACATGTACTTTAGGTAATTTATATTTAATATGCATTTTACTACCATTAGCAGAAGTTAATTTCTCTTGACATTTGTGATAATACTTAGTAGGAAGTAATCCTTCTTGAATACAATTTAAATCTGCACCAGTATCAATTAATGCAACTAAATCTAATTCAAAATCTTCAACGATGATTTTAATTCGTGAATACCATTTTTGCATAAAAATTTTATTAAGTAAGTTTAGTCTTTTATCTTCAAGGTTAGTAGCTTGGGATCTATTATCAAAAATAAGTTTCTCGGGCTTGGTGTGATCAGATTCAGAATCAGACTGGGTATCAGATTTCTGGGGTGATTTTGGAGTAGGTTGAAAATCATTTAAGTTTTGTTTAAGTTTAATATTAATGATTTCATTTTCTAATTTATTATCTTTATTTTGGAGATCTCGAATAGTTTGTTTAATTTGATTTATTTCAGATTGTAAATCGTGAAGTGTTACTTCTTTAGTTTTATTTTTAAATTTTTCTAAAGTTTTAGATAAACTAATTATGGGTTTAGTATATGTTGGTTTAGTATCTTTTTGAAGTAATAAATTTCTTAATTTATCAATATATTGTTGTTTTAATTGAGGATCATCTAATTTACTAATTAAATCGATTAGAGCAGATTCTTCCTGAGTATGTTTGGTTAGAACAGAGATTTGTTTAACAGGTTTACAGCAAACATCTGTACATCCTAAAGTAATTTGATTATGTTGGTTATCAGAATCAGATTGATCATTATCAGAAGGGGAACTAGATGTAGATGGAGGAACAGAAGAGGAATCATTATCAGATTGATTTAATTGTAAGATTTCAAATAATTGAATCTTGGATTCTTCATTAATTTGGAGTTGGTTAACTCTATCTTTGAGTTTTTGTTTTTCTTTGCATTTATTAGCATAATGACCTTTTTGACCACAATTATAACAGGTAATATCCTTAGTAGTTTTTGGATGTGATTTAGATTTATGATATTTCTTTTTAGGTTTAGTATAAAATTTGTCATTAGATCTAGAAGGTGAATAAGGCTTCTTATATTTATTATAATACTTGGATTTATAATTTTTATGTTTTGAATATTTATGTGATTTCCTACGAGAGGGTGCAACTGGAGGTAATCCATATTGTTCACAAAAATTGCCTAATTCATATTTAGCTTTATGTTTATCTTTAGAAGCTTTTTGACTGAGTTTTAAATCAATACACATTTTTAAACCTTCTTTTTGAATAGTGCTTATGATATCACCATAGGTCAAATTATCATATTCAATAATGCCAGTAGGTTGACTAAGAACATCCCTAATTTTGTGAGCAAATAAACTGGGTAATCCATTAATGAATTTTTCTTTCCAAAATGATTTAGTACAATCTTCTCGTAGCATAACTCTAGAGGTAAAAACATCTTTATACCATCTAAAGTCACTTAATGTTGGACAGGTAAGATTACTAAGTTGATCATGTATGCGAGAATAAATATTAGTTGGGGTTCCAATAAAATGGCGAACAATAGTATAGATTAATTGATTAATACCATCAGGATGACAACAGCCTAAAGTTTCATCAAAAATAGGTAATCCTTGATCATCAGTTTGGTTAGCATAAATTATGGATTCTCTTTGTTCTTCAGTTAAATATTTTTCCCACCAGGATTTGAGCATACCAGTAAAACTAGTAGTAATTAAAGTAACAATTTCAGGTTGAGTATATTGGGGATAGTTAGAGAGATAACTATTGGAGACCATGGATAAATGATTTAGTTTTTGAAGGATTTGATCTTCACTTAAACCATCAATATTCCATTCGTATAATCTTTTAGCAGAAACAGAAAATTGATTATTAATATTATTTTCTTCAAATTGTAAATCGACAGGAGTAGGTTTATTGTACCAATTCTTAGTAGTTTGGGGATTGACTTTTGGATAATGGATTTTTGTAACTTGGAATTGTGAAGCTAATTGATTTATTTCATTATCGGTGTCGGATGGAGTAGAATTATCAATATCAAATTGTTGATTTAGAACAGTAATTCCTTTATCCTTAGAAGGTGAAGGAGTATCAACGGTAGATAATTTATTCAATAATTTTTCAATAGCTTGGACAGTAGATGATTGGTCATTTGGAACTAAACTAGGGCGTTTGGAACGATTAGTAGGTAGGTTTAATAAAGGTGCATCTAAAGTTTGTTTATTAGATGAACTAGGAATGGATTCTAAATTGGTTTCTATTTTATCTAATTGTTTACCAATAGTGTTTAAACATTGATTTGTATAATTGTTTTGTTCAATGACTTTTTTGATTTCATTATCATTTCCAGGTAATTTAAAAGGGGAAGCAGGAATTTCAGTTCCTTGTTGATTAAGAATAATGTTTTCTAACGGAGGATGACTAGAGGTAATAGTCGTGGTAGCAGAAGTTTTCCATTTACGTTTGGTAATGGTATTTAGTTTTTTGTAATATTTATCAACATAGTCAAGTAAGGGTAATTCAAAACCATATTGAATCATAAAATCATACCATTCTTGGGATATTTGAGACATTTGGGCAGAAGTATATTTAGTATAATAAGCATGTCGCTGAATACGATTAGCTTTTGATTTGAAATCAATAAGTAATTTTTCAAGATTGGGAGTAAAGTCTTTTTTGATGGCTAATAATTGAGGATTAACAGGTGGCGTGAATTCTTCCATATCAGTTTGAGTTGGAGAATTAGTTGAATTAACTTCTTCTTCAGGGAAATGAGTATGGGTTGAATAAACAGGCTTACTAATCTGGGAAGTGGTAGAATTATCAATTCCTTTTAATTTATTTTGAGTAGTAGGGCCAAAATGGATTTGACTGTTTTTTCTGAATAAGGGAGTATTAAATATTTCATCTTCAGTTTCAATTTCAGTAGGGACACTAGATGTACTATGTCTAGAGGATTGACTACGATTAAATTTAATATGAACAGAACCATCATTAAATTGTTGAATATCTTGGATATCAGTTATAGATGATTGTTGTTGATTATGTTTATAATGTTCATTAACAGTGATCCATTCATTTGGTAAATCGACATTTTTCCATTCAATCATTTGAGGAACATTAATATGTGAATCTGTACTACTACTTTGAATTAATAAAGTTTTATCTTTAGGTGATTTATGCAAAGCATGAACATTTAAATTAGTTTTCATACATTTATAATGAACACGATAAATTAAAGCAATATTATGAGTTTTAGTCATCATGTTAGTAAATGAGCCATGTAATTGAATATTTAATGTTAAAGCATGTAAAATATTCGGATCTTTTAAACTAAGTGTAAAATCAGGAAAACAATTGAAATGTACTGGTCCTTTATGGAGACCGGTTTCCATCATACCCATTAAACTATCATTGTAATTAAGGAATCGAGCATCTCTTAAACATAATAATACAGAAGTATTTTTCCCTTGTGGAGTTAGTGGTTTAATACCAACTTGAATTAATCCTATATGAATAAAATTGTAATCATTTTTTAAATATCTTTTAATAAGTTGAGAATCAAATAATTGACAGGTTTCCCTGGGTTTTTCCAAAGCATAAACTTGTTCCATAGTTTTAACATGTAAAGTGAATTTAAAAGTATTCTGTACAAAAGAAGTTTTATAAATTTCTTTGATTGGTAATTTTGGTATATTCCAGTCTACATTAATTTGATCATTTTGTATTTCAACATCTTCTTCATTAATTACTAAACCGTGATTAGGTATGGTAGGCAAAGTAGTTGACCTAGAACTGACTGATGAGTTACTTCGAAATAATCGACTCATTGTTCTGTTTTATTAATCAGTTTTACAATTACCTTAATACAGACCCTATTCTGGTCAAGTTATCACAGACCAAAGTGGTTTAATACAGACCCTATCCTAAATGTCCACACTGCCTAACTCTAAGGACTTACTCCGGACAGGAAATGGAAGTGGGTGATATAAACCAGGTGGATAACAGACTGAGCTCTTGGGTGATTAAGATGAATTGAAAACTAGATTAATCAAATAAACAATAGGAACGATTAATAGGAAGAAACTAAACAGTTAGAAACAGGATACAACATACACTTGGCTCTGATACCAGGAACGCGGAAGCAGCAACATAAATGAAAGAAATGGATTACGAAATCAAAGATGAACCAAATTAAACAAAGACAGTATTGGAATGCACAAACCACAATATTTTCAAAACATTAAATACATTAGAAAATAACTTATAGAAAATAACTTGCACTTACAATTGTTGCAATCTGCAAGGATCTTTTAATTAGGTTGAACAGAAAGGAGAAATGTAAACCTCATTCATATCAGTGTATAATGATGTGAATGTTCACATTACTGGGTTCTGATGATGGAAGGTTCTAAGGTAATTTTTTAAACTCTACCAATTTATCAATTTTGAGTCTCATGCACTGGTGAGGTTCTTTACATGGTCATTGTACTTGATTCTTCCTGCATGGTTGGAGCTTGTTTGACCATTTACTTTCAAACTAACTTGAATCGTCTTCATATAAAGATCACTGCTCCTTTGTAATGTTAATATTGTGCTCACATCTTCTGTTTAATATTAACATCTTCAATATGTTATTTCAGTTGCTATTTGTCATTTCAACTATGTATGTAGCAATACTCACACATGTCAATTATCGATCAACCATCACAGGCTTAGTAAAACCAATGAGAAGCAACAAGTTCTCGGATTTTCAGCTGGACTACTTAAGGAAAACTTCGTTGTTCGATAGTTGGGGTTGTCTACTATTCACTAGCTATACCAGAATATAGTGCTAGTTTTTTTTTTTTTTTTTTTTTTTTTTTTTTTTTTTTTTTTTTTTTTTGTAACTTTGATAACTTGCAGTTGAAAACACTTGACAGCATATATATAAATCAATGATATACTTCTCACATGCCTATGTCTTTTGATGGTATATTTGATGTTGATGTGTTGCGTGTGCTAAACAATATAGACTGTGAACATTCACATTTGTTTTCTTATGTTGAAGTTTGTGTGAATGTTTACATCTTAATTTATGTTTAATAAATGTGAATGTTCAAATTATGTCTTATGTTTATTGTGGTTGACTACAGATGTTAATATTCACATTGTACATTAATTATATATATGATCATATTAGAATAAACGTGAATCTTCACGTCTATTTATTGCATTGTGAATATTCACATCAAAATGTGGTTGACTACAAATGTTAATATTCACATTATACATTAATTAGGTGTACGACCCATGAACAAACATATCATCATTAATGTGAATCTTCACATTTATTTATTGCGTTGTGAATATTCACATCATTAACTATTAACATATGTACATTGTGTTTGTGCTGACACAGTCAACATGATGTGAATGTTCACAACCAGACACAAACTCTGGGCATTCACACCCACGCACACAACTGTGAACATGCACATCAGTGGAAAAGCTGTGAATGTTCACATCTGTTCCACTACGCTAATCACATGAAAGTGATAAGATTCGAATTCTAAATTATGGTTGGTTGAATTGGGAAATGGAAAAGTCATGTGTTTTAATTAATCTAGTCCGGCTATTCTTAGGCATGGCTGGGTTCGTGTGTTACGTTTGTGGACCAAATCCATGGTTGTGGGTCGTCGTTTGCTACAGGAGTGTGTAACTCCGTTGTGCTTCGTGGTGGTGTCCGTCGGTGTATGGGTCTTGTTCAGAAAACTCTCGTCGACTGGGGGAGTCACTGACGCTGGGTTTCTACTCCAACGTGTGCTGTTTCTCTGCTCCAGCGTGAGGTTGACGGGCGTTGGGTTCTACCCTGGCGTGTACTACTTCTTTGCTCCGGTGCTGGTTTTTATCGGCGATAAGCACTTTCAGGTGCATGTGGTGGGATGGTTATATGTTCTGGGAGATGTAGCCGGCTATGGTGGATGCGTCGTTGGCGGGTCTGCGTTGGTATGGCAAGTGTTATTTGTTCGTATTTGGTTGTGTGATCAACCCGGCGTTGTTATTTGTTTGTATTTGGTTGTAATGCCGAAGCGATTCCAGCGCTGGTGTTGGGGTTCCTCATTGGGTTCTCTCTTCCGGCGCTGGGTGTGGGTGTTTCGCCGGAGTTGATGACTGGCTTCCATGGAGGTTTTTTTGTTCATTCAGGTTCCTTTTTTAATGGAGCGTGGCCTCACGTATTAACACAGTGTATATATATATATATATATAAGGGCATAATAGTCCACGTATAAATATGAAATTAAAAAAATGGACTTTATGGAATAAGCAGAAAACTATATGGGACTGATTGGGATATAATTTTTCTTTGTGGACTTATTGGGATAAAACATCTCTAGATGGGATTTATCAATAAATTCCCCTTTTTTTAACCCTAACTTATTGTAGCATTTTTTAATCTCTATGTATCTTTTTTTTTTTGTCTATATCTTGTTTGATACCGTCACTGCCCCCATTAATATAAGGGTAAATTACATTAATAGTTTTTATAATTTGAGATTTATGTCAATTTAGTTTTTGATTTTTTAATTGTGACATATTTGATCTTAAATTTTGAATCTTGTTCCAAATACGGACAATTAAAGATATCATTGCTTAATTTTAATGGCAAAATCGTGAATTTGATAAAATATAAACTAATTTGATAAAAATAAATATCAAAAAATATTTTTAAATTTTTAAATTTTTAAAATTTATTTCTACCCACCAAAGATAAAATTATGTAAAATTAATAAATCTTTTAGACATTTATTTATTTACGAAATTAATTTTTATTATGTGTTTAGATAATGATCATGTAATAAGTAGTTGTTAAGATTTTAATGTGTAATCGATATATTTAATATATTAAATGTTTTCAGTTTTAGATTTTTTTGATTTAATGGATTGCTTTAATAATGATATCAAAATTGTCTTCATATTTGACTTTTTGAAAAAATAAAAACTAATTTAATGAAAATAAAAATAACCACCCGTTACATGATCATCATCCAAACACATAATAAAAATTAATTTGGTAAAATAAATAAATATTTAAAAGATTTGTCAGTTTTACATAATTTTATCTTTAGCTGGTAGAAATAATCTTGAAAAATTCAAAAATATATTTTTGATATTTATTTTTGTCAAATTAGTTTATATTTTTATCAAATTGGTGATTTTGCTATTGAAATTAAGCAATGATATCTTCAATTATTCTTATTTGAAACATGATTCAAAATTCAGAATTAAATATGTCACAATTGAAAAATCAAGAATCAAAATAACATAAGTATCAAATTATATATTTGCTTGTTGGGTAAGATTTGGATAAAAAATTATTTTTCCCTACCTTAACCCGAATCCAATCGAATTTTTAAAAAGTTTTCTCAAATCCAACCTGACTCTACCCATCCTATTAGGATCGGGGGAGTAAAGGACCTGCTGAATTGGGAGAGTTCCATGAGAGGAGGGGAAGGTCAAGAGTAGGTGTAAGGCCCTCAATTCATACTCTATTCATTGCCATTCCTAACTACCATCACTTCACCCTACCATTAACCATAACACCACCATCGCTCATCACTACTAGCACCATTGTTATTGTTGCAAATATCTTATTTCCACACAATCTCCGCTATGTTTGTTGCCACAGCCATTTCATACTCCCCACGTAGTCCTCCCTCCTATCACCAACCACTACCTCATCACTACCTTCATCCACCTCTACCTTATCACAATCCAACCACCACTTACTATTATCATTGCACTATCACTCCTCCCTCCTATCACCAACCACTACCGCAACACCACCTTCATCCACATCTACCTTATCACAATCCAACCACTATTTAGGGGTTGTTTGGGGTGCCCTAAATAAGTGCACTTTTTGACTTTTTAGATTAAAAAGTAGAGGAAAAAAATATGGTTGTTTGGGATAATTTTTTGTCTTTTTACGAAAAAATGTAAATTAAAATATTGTATAAAATAGCAAAATTATATTTTTACCCCTACATTTTAGACTCATCAGTGACAGTGCTACAGAAGGACTGTATGGAATGGTTGAAATGGTGAGAAGAATTTGAACCATATGCATACATAGCATGAGGCTTCACGGGTACTGTTGGGCCCGTGGGGGCCCACCATGGGTCCCGTTTCAATAATCCAAACCATTAAATGTATAAAACTCGTTGAGTACTATATGCCTATAAAAAATCACTTTGATCGGATATTGATAGTTATGTGATCAAAACAATTTTGTATGAAAAAAATGGACGGTGAAAAATAAACGGCTGGAAAAAATCTGATTTGATCACATAGCTATCGATATCTGATCAATGTGATTTTTTTCAGGCATATAATACTCGACAAGTTCTAAGGATCTGTGGTGGGTCCCCACGGGCCCAATAGTACCCTCCAACTTGATAAATATATATATCTAATTTTTTTTTGGTACCATCACTGCGTAAATTTCCCATCACTTCAGTAGCATCACTGTATAGCCTTTTAGATTGTACTAATATTGTGGAAATTAATTTTTTTTTTAATTTTTAATTTGTGAATAGTGATAACTTTTTATTTTTGCGTAACATTTTTATTTTTTAACTTTTTCTCAACATGCCAAACCAATCCTTACTATTATCATCGCACCATCACGTTATTATCAAATCATCACCCAAATATAAAAGTATAAATAATTTTAATTTTTTAAATTGTAATTAAATTTGCAAATTAATTTAATATTAAAAAAATTTGTATTCATTTTTAATATAATTTTTAATTTTAAAATATTATTTCCATCAAGTAACATTTTCCTTAATCGGCGGTGATTGGTAGCTCGAAAGTGAGGCTCGAATTGTGGCTCGAGGGGTCAAAACGACGTCGTTTTGACCCTTTTTTTTTTTTTTTTTTTTCCCTTTTTTCCTGGTTTTTCTGGCAGAACGAAGAAGGGAGAAGAAGGGAGAAGAAAAGAAGGGAAAGGGAGGAGGGAGGGGAGGGGGCCATAAAATCGGCTGGAGAAGGGAGGAGGAGGAGGAGGAGGCGGGGCGAGCTGCTGCGAGAGGCGGTGGCGGTGGTGCGACGATCGGCGAGGAGCAAAGCTGCTGCTTCGACGACGGCGACGGCGACAGCGAGCTTCTGCTTCTTCGACGACGACGACGACGACGACGACGACGACGATCAACGATGGCCGACAATCGTCTTCTCTCTCTCTCTCCCCCTCTGCTTCTCTCTCTCTCCCTCTCTTTTCTCCTTCTCTCTTTCTTTTTCTTCTTTCGAGCCAAAATCGAGCCTGGTAGCTTCGAGCTACCAGGCATTTTCCTTCCTTAATTTTGAAGCCGATTGTAAAAGAGAAAAGTATAGTAGCTCCACTTGACATCATTTAAAATAGGGGTACTTTTACGTAGATCTTAATAAGTGAATTTATTATTTAATAAATTTTATGAAAAAAATTTGTTATAAAAAAACTTACTAATTGTAAGTTTTAGTGACAATTTATAAAAATCATGACAAAAAAAAATCACTAATTGTCAATTTTTAACGACATATATAAAAAACTGTCACAAAAAATTATTTTTAGCAATAATTTTATCAAGAATTATTTTTAATAAAATTTGATGGGAATTGAATCTAACTATTTGGACCTATTAGTAGTTTATTCTTTAAAAAAATATCACTGACATACTTTGAATTTTGAAATAACAAAAACGCCCCTCAGTCAAAGAAAATTATTTTTTTGTTCCGGGGTACATGGTGTTTAAATTTAATTTTTATTGATTAAAATAGTAAGATTTAATCATCTTTTTGAGACGATTAAACAAATATTACCGAACAACTTCTCCTCAATCAATCAATTGTTTATTAACTAAACAAAAATTACCGACATTAGCATAAAATATTAATTTACCCTAGTGTGTTTTCAACAATAACATACTATTCCTGAAAAACCAAACACCCTCATTTTATAATTGACTTGGTAATGAAAATCACCTTCTTTTTTCTCATTTTTTTTCTTTTTTACTCTAACTTATTTTAGCTTTTTTTTAGTTTCGGCCTCGTTTGAAAACTTGATTATTTTCGTTAATTTTTTCATTTTTTGATTATTTTATGAATCGAGAAAAAGTTGTGTTTTAAATAATTTTTGAATTTTTTTATAATTGAATAGACGATTATGAGATAAAAAATAATTCATTGATATGTAAAATGTGACATTTTATCTTATTGACTATTTTAATATATTTTTATTTTTATTGATTATTTTAGGAAAAAAAAAAAAAAAAATTTGTTCCCAAAATCTTTTGTTTGTATATTGACACTGTTAGTGTCCCATCAACACTTCACCCTACCTGCCATCAACCATCACACCACCATGAAGGGTCAATATTGGGCTAAAGACACAGCAGTATTTGTTGGGCTTCAATTTAAAGTATATTATGGATTTATTTTTATAATTCGAACAGTTCATTTTGTAGAGTTTGTTGAGTATTTCATGCGTACCAAAATCATATTAATCGGATGTCAATAACTATATAATCGATAATCAAAAAAGTTTTTCTTTTGAGAAATAACATAAAAAATTATATCCAATTAATATAATTTTTGATAGGCATGAAGTACTGAACAAATTCTACAAAATAAACAGTTCGATTCATAAAAATAAATCCATAATACACCTCAAATTAAAGTATAATAATTATTATTGTGCCTTTAATCCACCATCGCTTACCATTACAAGCACTATTTATTGTTGTCACAAATATCTCATCGGCACACAATCTCCATCATATTTGTTGCTACCGCCAGTTCATCCTCTCTTCTATCACCAACCACTATCTTAACACCACCTTCAATCGCTTATACCTTGTCACAACCCAACCACCACTTGCTACCATTATTATCATTACACGACGTTATTACCAAACCATCACCCCAATATAAAAGTAGATATAATTTTAATTTTAATTTTTTAACATTATAACTAAATTTGCAAATGAATTTAGCGTCTAAAAAAATTTGTATTCATTGTCAACAGTATAATTTTTAATTTTAAAATATTAACTCCATCAAGCAACATTTTCCTTAGCTTTGAAGCCGATTGTAAAAGAGAAAAGTATGGGAGATCCACTTGAGTGCAACCTCATTTGTCAAAAATTTTTTTTTTTTTAGTGCAAATTATTGAGCTTGTTTGGTTTTAATTTCCATAAAACATTTTTCAAAAAAATTTAGGTAGCGTTTGGTTTGGTTTTAGAATCATGATTTGAGAATGGAGTTGGATTTTAAGTTTGTGAGTTTTTTTTTTTTTAGTTACAGGAAAATCCTCCCACTCTCCCGCAGGTCCAAGGCAGCGCCCCATGAGGAGATCACCAGGGTGTCCTGTTGTCCGTTCCGAGTAAGAGACTATAACCTGGAAGCTTGTCCCGACCTCCCAAGGCAAGCTCCGCTT
This sequence comes from Camellia granthamiana, assembly GCA_036172215.1. Classification (NCBI taxonomy): domain Eukaryota; kingdom Viridiplantae; phylum Streptophyta; class Magnoliopsida; order Ericales; family Theaceae; genus Camellia; species Camellia granthamiana. The sequence goes on along the minus strand of CM069903.1, from coordinate 28,718,018 downwards.
AAGTCAGGACTCGCACAGCGGGGGAGAATTAAACCCACACCAAGTAGCTGATAAGGCATCCTTGAGGTCAACCTCCTAACTAACTGTGTTACGCCCAGGAGATTGGCCCAGAGGGGAGTTGAACCCAGGACCTAGGGGCTTAAACCCCAAGCCCTTACCAAGTTGCCACTCACCCCTGGGTTAGTTTGTGAGTTGTTAAATCATGATTTGAGAAGAGAAAATTTGTTTAGTTAAGAGTATTGAAAAGAGTTTTGAATGTTTGAAATGAGTTTTGAATTAAGAAAAATTGTTTGGTTATGAGTTTTGAAAATAATTTTTAAAACTTAATTTGAAAATTTATAACTCATAACCAAACACACAACTCAAAACTCTTTTAAAAATTCTATTCAAAACTCATAACCAAACTCTTTTTAAAATTCAATTCAAAAAAATAATTATTGAAAAAATTATTTTTTATTTAAAATATTAAAATATATTTATATTATTTTTTGTTAAAAAAATATTCAACTAGTGCTTTAAAATTACTTTTAATTGTGATGATGTTGCTGATCCAAGGGAGGGCGAGTTGGGCAGACCCACGCTTCCGACACCTTTCATTGGTCACTGAGCTCGTTGGTGTGCCTGCAAAAATGCCCAACGGGGAACGGAAGTCCCCCAGCAGACCCTCTGACGATCAAGTTAGGAGATTGACGATATAGAGAGAGGGAGAAAGAATAAAGAACTTAACCTTTTGATGTGTTTTGGAAGCCTTCTTATATTCTTTGTCCATCATTTCTTTATCCACTTCGACCTGTGGTGTTAGCCGAAAGTCTATACTCTAGCTTACATTGTTCACGGTGAGGCTGCATGTTCTGACGTGAGGGGGTTGTCGCATTTAATTATGTGGGAGCCTTATTAATGGCTGATGTGTGGTAGAATAACTCTGCAGGATCTTTGTCTGCTTACGTGGCTGGTTCCCTACTTGGCACGTGTTTAGATACCATTGGTTTCTGGTTCAGCATTGGGTCCTCAAGGGTGTTGGGTTTTAGTACTTGAACTGTGAATTGGGCTCTACATGGTGGACAAAACCTTTTGTGGGCCCACCAATGTCAGATTGTATATTTAATTGGAATTTTTTGTTTTAAAATGTTTTTTAAAAAAAAAAAATTTACTGTGATAAATTAATTTTTATTTAAATTTTTTTGGTTAATTTTAAATAAATAGTCAAATAATTTGTCATTTTGGTCTAAAAATAATAATTTCTATATTTTAAACATATTAAAACAAGTATAATTTTTTTTTTTTAAAATAACAGGTAGCAATTGCAAAAAAAAAAAGATACTATTCCGGTCAACCAGCTGGACGTCTGAGAGGATGTCTGGGCGGACGATTGGGTAGACCCAATTTCAAAATTCAAAAACTGACTCTACCAAACATGTTCTGAAAAGAATTTTCAAATGTGGGTGTGAAATTAATTTTTAAAAATTATATCCAAACACAACATTGAAATAAGAGGGTGGGATTTTGACCCCACACCTAAACCAAACACAACCTTAGTTTTTATTTTTTGTATTTTTTTAATATTTTAAGCAATTTTTTTTAATTTTTAAACACACATAATATAAATACATTTTAAAAGTATACTATTTGTGAAAAAAATCTTTAAAAAATTCACTAAACAGCAAAAATAAATAAATAAATAAATTTAGTACATTTTCGTATTTTTGTATATTTATTAATCTTTTAAAATATTTTTTCACAAATATTTTATTATTTAGATACATCTAAGTAATGTGCATACAAAAAAGTAAAAAATGCTTAAAATTTTAAAAATATTCATTAAAAATAAAAAAACACGAAAAATAAAAAAAAATTGAATTTCCAAAAAACCGAAACAAAACACACAAATTAGTTTTTTGATTTAAGAATCTATGTTAAAATATTGTTTTGGGATAATCTAAATAGATATACTTATTTAGATGACATTACATCTCTATCTTGCTACATATATATTCATAAAAAATTAAAAAATACACTATATAAGTAAATCCAAGCAACTCCTTAATAAAGTTTCTAAATATAATTTATAAAATACAAATAATTTAAATAAATTAAAAAAATTAATTATTTACAAGTTACACGGTAATGAATGATTTCTACTTGTTAAAAAAAATTATTATTTATTTAAAAATTTGAGTAAATAATATTTTAAATTTATAATTATCAAATAAATCCCATCTCACATAACGGTCCGCCCAAAAAAACAATAATAATAATAACGCAAGAAGAAGAATAATAGCGTAGCAATCCGAAGCTACCCTTTTCGAAGATTAGAAGAAAATAAATGGGGAAACGTTTAGAAAAGGAGTGGACAGGTCATGATGACCCGGACCCAACCAATCCTTGCTTCTCTGGACCCACGCACCTCCACCGTTCCACACCTTCCTTATAATCCCTCCCTCTATCTCTCTCTATCAAAACCAAACACGACCCCTACTACAACACATAAAAATAAATAACCAAACCAAACCAAACCAAACCAAACAACCCCCAAAGCCATAGAAGAGCTACCCCAATCAACCCCCGGGCTCCGCCGTCCTCCGCTCAGCACTGCCGTATGGGTTGACGAAGAAGGCGTCCCGTTGGTGCCCATGTCACATCTCACCTCCACCACCGCCCCTCCACTACCGGCCCCGCCGCCGCATCCTTCGCCGCTCTTCAAACAGAAGTCGTGGTCTCCCGATGGATACCGCGACGAGGCATGGCAGCGGCGTAAAGGCAACCACGGCCGCCGCAGACGGCGGAGCAAGAGCGTCACCGACGAGGACCTCGACGAGCTCAAAGCTTGCATCGAACTTGGATTCGGGTTTGATTCGCCCGACACGGATCAACGCTTGTCGGATACTCTGCCCGCCTTGGGTCTCTTCTACGCCGTTAATAAACAGTACTACGACAGCGTTTCCAAGTCATCTTCGTCGCTGTTTTCGTCGACAGCGTCTGAGTGTGACTCACCGTCTTCCGTGGGTAGCCCCCACACCATATTCGGCCCCGGTACTTTCCTTTCCTCCCTCTTTTCAAAATTCAAACGTTTTATTTTTTCAGTCAATTAATTGATCTTGATAAAACTTATGTTTTGTTTTTTTGTTCGTTGTTTGTTTCTCGGGAAAATTGAAGGTGATAATCCCCAGACGGTGAAGACAAGGTTGAGACAATGGGCACAAGTGGTGGCTTGTTCGGTGCGGCAGTCTTCTTCTGGCTCATGATGTAATACATCTCATACCAAAGGGTTTCAAGCAAACCATACTTATAGTTTTAAATTTAAAAAATAAAATAAAATAATTACTTGTTTGATCCGAATATTATCATAATTTGTCCTCGACCACCATGTTTATAGCTTGTTTGCTTACCCATGTAATGTAAACCTCAAAGAAGAAGAAGAAGAAGAAGAAGAAGAAAAAAAGGACTACAGTGGGGATTGACTTCTGCTTTTTTTGTTTTGTGCTAATTGCTGTTAATGATTTGTTTTCTTTACTCGGTTTAGGTATTATATTTTAGATTTTCATGTCTGAGCTTTGATGTAAAAAGGTCGAAAGTTACTTGTCTTCTATTGGAGATATTCTGTTATTTTTTTGACTTTTTTCTTTTTATTCTTTCTTTTTTGGTACATTATAGTTTCTAACTTTTTAAAAGCATGAAATTATTGTACATATAACAAGGGCATTCCTGTCTTTCTCTCTCTCTGAAATTTTATTTATTTGATCCATTTTTTCTTCATGCTGCGAGCTTGTTTTGAAAGATGGATGTAAAAATTTATATTATCCGAAATTGGCAAAATTAATTTATCAAAAAAATAAAAAAATACTGGCATTAATTAAGTTGCTTTATTTTGTTTGCTGAATTTCATCATCTTCTGCTTCTGCATCCACATTCTACAAAGAAAAAAAAGTTAGGAATCATTGAAAATTTTGAACCCACATGGCATTTCATATCCAATAAATAAGTTGAATAGAGAGCTAACCAGATAGCTCAACGGTTGTTGTGTCTTTCAAAAGGGTATTCATGACATTAGTTACGAGGAGGTTGGGATTTTCATCCGCGAGCGGATCCTCTGGAGTTAATCTCCTAGAGTGATCTCCTAAAGTACTTGATCGAACGGCTGAGAATAATACTCACCAAAACGACGTCGTTTTGATGAGCATTTTGAAGAAAAAAAAAAAAATTTAGATTTTTCGATTTCAAACACAAGAACAACAAGATTTCCAATCCAAAAACTCAACATTAACCTATCACTTCAAAAGACAAATTCCAATCCAATCTATTACCCATTTTTATTTTGATTTTGATTTTGATCTTGCTCCAGTAAGATGGATCGCGGGCAAGATGTAGAAGGAAGCGGAAGTGTTCATTTACAAATGGATGAACTTGGCAATGGAGGTCCAACAATTTTTGAACCCCAAAGCAGTATGGAAACAAAAGATAGTAGCAATGCTCACACTTGATAATTAAAACTATAAAAGCAATCTTCAAACCCATGAATTGGTTCGGAAGCAAAGTCGAAGGGGCAGAGAAGTTAATCAGAGTACTCACCTGGCGAGCCGCAAAAACTGGGATCAGAAAAAGATGCCGACTCGAACATCGGTGGCTTCAGATGTTCCTCTGTTTCCATTTGCCCTATGGCTTTTCTTAGCAAAACATGTCAGCGGCGACGGTGGCCCGTCGGACGTCGGAAACTCTCCGTTCTTCTCTCTCTCTAATTTCAGATTTCCAGGAACCTTCGTTGTTTTGAAATCGAAAAATCTGAAAAAATCTTCGTTGGATTGGAAATCTTGTTGTTCTTGTGTTTGAAATCGAAAAATCTGATTTTTTTTTTTTTTTTTTTTTTTCAAAATGCTCACCAAAACGACGTCGTTTTGGTGAGTATTATTCTCAGCCGTTTGATCAAGTACTTTAGGAGATCACTCTAGGAGATTAACTCCAGAGGATCCGCTCGCTTTTCATCCCCCACAAAGACCCTTATATGATGTTCCAACATGTGCCTATATTGACTGCACTGCTGTTACATCACCGAATTTGTTCAGTCTGAATTCATTTAAATAAGATTCTTTATAATCATAGCTTTTTGTTTTGAAAACTCGTGGGTGACTCTTTTCGAGAAGAGTTTTATTCAAACAAATTCAAGATGAATAAATTTGATAGATTAATCATTAATCTATTTATCATATGTGTAGGTTCAATGTGTGAAATAACACCTTGCTTGGTTTTCATTTTTTAAAAGTACTTTTTAAAAAAATTTACTTTCTTATTTTTTATGTTTTTTTGTTTTTATTGATTTTTTAAAATATTTTTAGTAATTTTTTTAATTTTTACACATACCTAACATAAATATACTTAAAAAGTAAAGAAATTTTGAATTTTTTTTTTTTAAAATTCACTAAATATCAAAAATATAAATAAAAAAAAAAAAAAAACGAGAATTCAATACATTTTTTTTGTATTTTTATGTATTTATTAAATTTTAAAAAAAAAATTCACAAATTTTTTACTTTTTGGATACATCTAAGTAATGTGCATCTAAAAAAGTAAAAAAAACATTTTACTTTTCAGAATTTTTTTTTTTGAAAATTTTGCTTAACCAGTCGTCTAGCCGGTTGACCGGAATAGTGTTTTTTTTTTTTTTGCAATTGATATGTTAATTTTTATATAATCGAAAAAAACATTTTCTGAAATTTTTAAATTTTTTTATGTGCTTTAAAATAATTTTGAGTTATATGTTTAGTTATGAGTTGTAAATTTTTGTATCAAATATCAAATGTCACATCAACAATTCCCCACTCAAATCAAAACTCTTTTCAAAACTATTTTCAAGACTCTTTACTAAACAAATTTTCTACAATCAAATCATAAGTCCAATCCCCACAAACTCAAAATACAACTCACACTCTTAAATCATAATTACAAAACTCTATCAAACGCAACCTCAATTTTCAAAAAACTTAATTCAAAAAACTCAAACCAACATATAATAGACAGTTGTGTGCTTTATATAAAGAGTTGTGTACTTTATATAATAGTATAAATAAAAAATCAACCATTGAAAAAAATTATCAAATATTGAAATTTGAAATCTAAAACGTTGAGTTGCATAGGGATAATTTGAGAATTTAAAATTTCAAAAAAAAAAAAAAAGAAAAAGAAAAAAAAGTGACAGAGCGTAGCACCAAAGTGAATTGAACACTTTATATAACAGAATAAATGTATAAAAATTAACACAGCAGCGTGACAAAAACATTATTGTATATTTTACCCCGCCACGTCTGATATCTATATCTATATTTATATCTATTTCTATATCTATATCTATACTATATATTAAGTAAAAAGGAGTTTTTAACCCCAAGCCTTATGGGAGCTCCAATCTCCCAATCTAAATTTCTTAATTTATTGATTTAAAAAAAAAAAAAAAACTTTAGCATTTATTAACTTCTCCTAACTCTCAAGTCTTACCCTCATAATAACACTTTAATGTATTAAGAACAAGCATAAAAAAATTTTTTGAAATCCAACACATATGAATTCCTTGAAAAGTCTAACACATATGATTATTATCCCTTATAATAACACTTTAATCTATATCTATACTATATATTAAGCAAAATGGGGTTTTTAACCCCAAATCTTGTGGGGGCTCCAATCTTCCAATCTAAATTTCTTGATTTTTGATTTAAAAAAAAAAAAAAAAAAAACTCAGCATTTATTAACTTCTTCTAACCCCCAAGTCTTACCCTCATAATAATGCTTTAATGTATTAAGAACAAGCACAAAAAAAATTCTTTGAAATTCAACACATACGAATTCCTTGAAAAGTCCCAACACATATGATTATTATCCCTTATAATAACAATTTAATGCATTAAGAACAAGTATAAAAAATTTCTTGAAAAATCTAACATATATGATTATTATCAAAATATTAAACTTTAATATAATATAATAAAAAAAGAAGACATTTAATTTCTTGAAAAGTCCAACATATATGATTATTATTAAAATATTAAACTTTAATATAATATAAAAAAGGAAAAAAAGAAGACATTCAAAAAAAAAAAAAAAGACATTTAAAAATCGCAATTCACATATATAGATAATTGTAAATATATTAAGGAAAATGGGGTTTCTAAACCCCAATCCTTATGGGAGCTCCAATCTTTCAATCTTAATTTTCTAAATTTTTGATTTAAAAAAAAAAAAACCTCAGCATTTATTGATTTGGTCAAAATCCCTCATTAGCATTTAAAATCCCCTCATACAAATAATTATAAATACAGCCTGTGCATAATTACTGCAGTAGCCTTTTAAATTTCTTCTGTACACTATAGTTAGTAATAAGATTATTAAATTATTTTTATAAAAAAATCTTTAAAAATATAATTTATATATTAAAAAATTAAAATAAATATAAATATCTATAATTATCCCGTGTATAGCACGGTTGATAGACTAGTATATATTAAGAAAAAAAAGGGTTTCTAACCCCCAAGCCCTGTGGGAGTTCTAATATTCCAATCTTAATTTTTTAAATTTTTTATTTTTTAAAAAAACTCAGCATTTATTGATTTAGTCAAAATTCTCTGATCAACATTTATTAACTTTTTCCAATTCACATGTCTTTCCACATGTCTATATTTATTGATTTGATCAAAATCCTCTGATCAGTATTTAAAATCCCCTCATATAAATAATTATAGATACAACCGTGTATAGATACTGCAGTATCCTTTTCAACTTCTCCCATAAACTATGGTTAGTGATAAGATTGTTAAATTATTTTTATAAAAAATCTTAAAAAACATAATTTATATATTAAAAAAATCTAAAACAAATATAAATATTTATAATTATTCTGTGCATAGCACGGGTGATAGGCTAATTGTTCTATATTTGAGAATGGCAACGAAAGCAAAACTCACAAACTCTCTAGATGTGGCAATTGAGTTGCTCCTATCATGTTATTTTTCCAATATTATATCTTATTATTGTATATCACATTTTATGAATAAGAATAATTTGCTAGACTTATACGTTTTTTTTTTTTTTAAGAATAAAATCTTGAATATACACTACAAGAAATGTCACTTTTAGCTACCAAAATATTGGTAGCCAAAAGTCACTTATTTAGTCGCCAAACGTTTTAGCGACCAAAAATTTTCGTCGCTAAGCTCGTCGCCTTTACTCTGTCGGCGATAGTATTGGCGACTAAAATTTTTTTGGTCGCCGAAAGTGTACACATTTGGCTACTAATCTTAGTTTAGTCGGCAAAAGGTATGTTTCCGCCACTAAAGTATTAGTCGGCGAATGAGGCTTTTTGGCTACTAACTTGTTGTGGTCGGGAAATGTATCACTTTTAGCTACTAAATAATTGGTCGCCGAAAGTACACATTTGGCTACTAATCTTAGTTTAGTCGGCAAAAGGTATGTTTTGGCTACTAAATATTTGGTGGCAAAAACGTTTTGAGCTATGTTTTTGCTACTAAATTATTAGTAGCCAAAACTTTTGATTACCTATTTGGCTACCAAACATTTGGTAGCCAAATAATTTTCTATTTTTAAAAAAAAAAAATAAACAATTGTAATTATTACATGAATAACCATTAAAGCATATAATCCATATAATCCATTAAAAATATATATATTATCAACCTGTATCCTGTATAAACAATATAATCTATCAACACTAAAATATATTATCAACCATTAAAGCATTCAACATAATACATGAATAACCATGATTTAAATCCATACATAATACATGAATAAACAACATCAATAATTTCAATTACAACCTGTACCCTGTATAAACAATATAATTCATCAACACTAAAATATATTAGGGTCAATAATCCATACATAATCCATACAAATTCCATACATTACAAGTCTAATCCAACATCAATAATTTAAATCCATACATAATACATGAATAACCAAATTAATTTGTTCGAACCACTGTGTCTTTATCATTGCGCTTCTGCCACTCCTCCCAAAACTTCCATGAATAATAATGGATTCGATTGATTCTTCTCACGTGATAGATCCTCAAATAATTTTCCACAACGGGCTACTAAAGTTGCAACCCCTTCAATCAAGAGTTTCAAATTATTATCCTTCGGAGGAGGAATTTCTGGACGTGGGGTATCAGCAAATTTGTTGTTGATGTCAAGAGGAGTAGGAAATTCATGAAGGGGTACAAAAGAACTTTGGAATAACAGGAGGATCAAATCTGAAAAGCAGTTTGCATAATAGATTATATCAAAATAAAATGAATAATAAATAAACTAAGTAGTCATATAAATTTTATTGGACAATATATCAAAAAAGTAGTTGAACAATATTTTGTTGGATATCATAGAAGACTAGACAATGTCACTCATGGGAGGAAATATTCATGCATACAAAGCATAACTGTTTAAAATTCTCAAAATAAATATGCATAATGGGATCGAGTAGCAAGTTCAGGACTTGTTCATCTCCAAAATTACTATCAAGTAGATTAAAATTGCTAATATATATCATTTCCATGTTTTGAGATTCATATCACATGTTTTGAGATCCATGTTTTAAGATTACTATCAAGCACTGTGGAGAAAGTAGTTCCTCTGGAGCACGATCTGCAATAGCTTCCCAATCTGCAGTTTTTAAAACATTATTTGGGTCAAAATCATCAACAATGTAATCTATGGGAAATAACAATTAGATATTAGAATTGGAATGTCGTATGGTTAGTAAAGATTATGGTAGTTGAGATAAGGATACTTAGTTGGATCTGTGGAGAAAGAAAAAATTTTAAAAAAATGACCATTCAATGTGTCCAGCGGTCATTGAATACTTCAATGTGACCTGAAAGGTAAAAAAATGAACAAAACTTTAGCAATACGTCAATGTGTCCAGCGGTCATGACCATTCAAACTTCTCAGTGTAATCAGAAAATAAAAAGGATTAAAACATGAAAAATACCTTCGCATGTCCGGGGTTCCGCAGCACCACATGATTCACATTTTCCAGATTCAAGCGGCAAACCAAGGAACGGATTTGAAAGCTGACTAGCATGGCTTATAGGGAAATCACTATTGGATGATGTGCACTAACAAAAAAATAAATAAAAGGAATCATACCAACTTATTCAACCAGAATGGTCACAACATCCAAAAACATGAATAGACTAATTTCCCCCAAAAACATGTTCAAAGAATTTTACAGGCACATTTCCTGAATTTTAAAAACTAAAAATGTGTGAAAATAACCCAACCAATACAATTGCAACCATTTGTGTAATATATATATATACAAAAACAACTTCAAGAGAAATCTGTGTAATATATATATATATATTAGTGAGGCCAACCTGTGTAAACAGCATTATGAAATGAAAAATATAACTAGTTCACTGTGTAACTAACCTGAATTAACTTGTGCTTACCACAGGTTATGAGAAAAAGCATCTTATATGGTTCAGAGAATGCGAGATCATTTACACCACCAACATGGGCATCAATCTAGATAATAAAAGTCAGTATTAGAAGCAAATATAGAACTCTAAAAAGAAATATTAGCAAAAGAGAAAACCATCAGAAATGTACCTCCAAGTGCACTATTTTTTTTTAATATGCGACCCCTGCTTAGGGAAAAAGAAGATAGCTGAGGTTCAAAAAACTAAATGTAAGTTTCAAACTCACTTGGGTTCTTCTCATCTTCAAACTTACCGAATAATGAACCATCAAAACTAAATGTATGATTAACAGAGACATGTGGATCTTTGAGCAGACCAACTTGCTTATTCAACTTTGAGAAATAAATTGAATATGAAATGTGAGAGGAAACAAGAATAGGCAAACTGAAGTATGCCTCCATGTGAAACAGATAACCACTTAGTTTGCACCACCACTGTGAAGTGAGATCCTTATATTCCAAATTAAAGGATAGCTGTTCTGAAGAGAACATATTCTTCATGGTAATCTAAAGAACAATACAAGAAAAAGTAATAAAAATTAAAGAATTGGATTGGTTGATTTATTTTTTTATGAAATCTCATTTTTGGGTTGTCACACCAAGAGATATAGTAAGCATATCCTCAAGTGCCATACATGCGTTTTAGGATGACCTAAGTGATACATGTCAATGAACCTACATATCATTCAAACCCAACAAAATGATACAAGGAAACTGTGAGCAGAACATATTTCGGCTACCATTTGAAGCTAATAAATAAAAATTACCAATAAAAGAATCAATAAGAAAGATTACAAACTCACATCAGGAGAGAGATCATATCCGGTTGCATTCGTCCCGACTCCAGACAAAAGTAATAGTGGGTGATTCCTTGGAGGCGCCTGTAAACACACACACACACACAAAAAAATAATATTATTTCTGTATGTATCTAATCGGTTATATAAATGCCCATAGAATTGCTAAAAGAATCACAATAACTGCGTAATCAATTTTTTCAAAATTAACCCATATTTCCAAAAAATGTAGACATAAAATTGAATCACAATAAATGCCCATAGAATTTAGACACAATCTGCTTGAATTAGCCAGGTAAGGAATCAGACCAACACAAACCCGTAAGAAATAAAAGCAATTAAATTTAACAGAGAATTAAAAATTTGGCTTCTGGGTATCTATAATATACCAATAAATCTTAGAAAATATGCATACACATACACAGAGAAACGCAAATATACATAAGTACATACAAATATATGTAAATCTGAGACATGAACATACCCTCTGTAGAACATGATCTCTACTACCGAGAGGGAAAAACAGAGCCGAGAGGGAGAGAGAGGATCTCAGGCGACGGTGACCAACAAGGAGGTGAATCGGTGCTCCGGTTGCCGGCCAACGCGAGGAGGAGCGGCGGTGAGAGTGGAGGGGAGAGGATCGGCGGTGAGGGAGAGGGAGAAGGACGCTGAAGAGAGAGAGAGACAGAGAGGCGTTCAGGGTTGGGTTGGGTTTGGTTTGGTGAGACCGTGAGATGTCTTATAGAAATGGTTATTGGCGACTATCGATGTTGGTCGCTAAAGGTATTTGATAATTCCCTCTAAATATTTGAAAGGCCTCCCTCCAAAACATTTTACTTATTTTGGCTACCAAAATTTTGGTCGCCAAAGGTAAAAAATATTTTTTTTATTTTGGTCGCCAAAATTAAATAAATATTTAAATAATAAAATTCTTTTGGATTTTTTTTGTAGCAGAGGATATCATTTTTTTTTTGCAACAGAGGATATCATTGCTAAAAAAAATTTTTTTTTATTAAAATAATTTTTTTATAGTTAATGAAATTTTATTTTTATTTTTTCATTTAGTAAGGTTTAAAATTTATTTGTTTCATATTTATTTTAATGAATAAAAAATTATTATTATTTTTTATTTGGTAGAAGTATGGATAATATTTTCCATTAAAATGAAGTTAATTTTTTGTGGTTAATGTGGCATTTGCAGTGGTAGTAGTGGTAATAATGGAATGGCGTTTGCAGTAGTGGTGAAGGTGGTAGAGGAGATGAGTGGTGAGAGAGAGATATGAGTGAGAGGCACAGACATAGAGAGAGAGAGAAAAGAGAAGAGATAGATGAATGAGAGACAGAGAGAGAGACAAATAAACGAGCGAGAGACAGAAAGAGATGAGCGAGAAAGCGAGAGAGAAAAAAAGAAGAGAGAGAGAGACAAAGAAAGAAGATAGATGAAACAGATATAGAGAAGAGGGATGGACGAGAGACATAGAGAAAAAGAGAAAGACAGACAGACAGACAGAACTAAAAAGAGTGATGAGTGAGAGAGAAAAAGAGAAGAGAGACAGAGACACAGAGAGAAAGAAAGAGACAGACAGAGAGAGACAGAGACAAAAAGAGAAAGAAATAGAGCGAAAAGAGATGAGCGAGGGAGAGACACAGAAAAAGAGAGAAACAGACATGCTCTCTCTCTCTCTCTCTCAATTAATCTATAACTAAGCTTGTTTAGTGTCCCAAATATTTGACATGATCTAATGGACTGACTCTAGAAAAAAGAGAGAAACAGACATGCTTCTCAATTAAGATGAATTCTTCTTTGAGGCATTTCATCAAACACCCTGTCCACCATTGGATCTCCCCCTTGATATGAGAAGCAGAAAACCACTTTGCTATCAAATATGAGAAGCTTCCACACCATTGGTCATTTTTGCTCAGTTCACACTTCCACACCATTGGTGTTTCGGATATCAACTATTGAATGAAAACCCATGGTTTGAATATGAACTACTAAACAAGAGGTGGGAGGGATAATGGTCCATGTAACACAGGTGCAATGGGAAGGAAAGAAATAATATGTCAGGTAGTTCAAGTTAAAGCACTCCAAAGTTTCTCTCCAAAGTCTGAAGCACAAATTTTCAATTTTGTAAGACTAATCGCCGACTAAAATTTAGTCGGTAAATAATGAATTAAAAAAATATATTAAAAGTTACAAACAAAATTCATTATTTAAAAAAATTTAAATAAAAGTAACAAATATATTAAAATTATATTTAAATAAAAATATAAGTAATAAAATTATAAATTACAAATATTAAATTATCTTAAATATTTGTCATAATATTTTTTTTACTGAAAAATATAATAATATATTTAAAAAATTTATATTCTTATATTCTTATATTATATATATATATATATATAATAAGAAAGAAAAGAAAGAAAGAAAATTAAAAATAAAAGAAGGAAAAAAAAATTTAAAAAAAATTTTGAGCCAGCTCAACCCGTGTTTTTTTAGTCGCCAATTACTTTTATAAATCTCTCAAATTTAAATTAGAAATGTCTCCCTCCAAATTTAAATTAACAATAGTGTTTGATTATTGTTAACCGTGTATAACGTAAAAATAATTTTAAAAAGTTGAAAAAATTAATTATTAAAAAATTAAGGAAAAATTTAAAATCTGAAATAATATCAATAAGTCTTACAAATAATTGGGATATTTTGTCTTCTATTAGTACGGGTAATAATATTGAAAAATTTATTGAAATGATAAATAATTGGGATATTTTGTCTTTTATTTGTGAATTTTGATTTATTCTTAATTTATTAGTGTTATTGAAATATGATGATGTAAAAAGTATAAATAGTTTAATTGTACTTTTCATCTCAAAATAATAGTCTATTTTCAGAATTTAATTTCTTTTTATAATACAATTATTACATTTTAAAAATATTAATTTATCAAAATTACCTTTTGATAGTATATTTTTTTAGAAATATCCAATTGTCATAATTGTAAATTTTTTATTATTAATGGATTTAAAAAAAGGACAAAATAAGAAGTTCATATTATTCTAATAATTAATTTTTTTTAAAAATTAATATTTTTGGATGGTGGGTGTACAACCTCTTCATAAAAATAAAAATAAAAATATAAAAAATTAATTTTTTTTATTTTCATTCGGCTACCAAAGATTTAGTAGCCGAAAGTAGGTTTTTAGCGACTAAAATAAATTTGGTCGCCGAAACGTGACATTTGGCGACCAAAACTTTGGTCGGCAAAGATTAAAAATTAATTTTTTTTATTTTCATTCGGCTACCAAAGATTTAGTAGCCGAAAGTAGATTTTTAGCGACTAAAATAAATTTGGTCGCCGAAACTTGACATTTGGCGACCAAAACTTTGGTCGGCAAAGATTAAAAATTAATTTTTTTTATTTTCATTCGGCTACCAAAGATTTAGTAGCCGAAAGTAGATTTTTAGCGACTAAAATAAATTTGGTCGCCGAAACTTGACATTTGGCGACCAAAACTTTGGTCGGCAAAGATTAAAAATTAATTTTTTTATTTTCATTCGGCTACTAAACAATTTAGTAGCTAAAGGTACCTCTACGGCTACTAAATTTTTTTTTAGTCGCCAATTGTGATATGTTTAGCTACTAAAAATTTTTTTAGTAGCCAATTGTAATATCTTTAGCTACTAAATTTTTTTTAGTAGCCAATAATCAACATTCCCCTACTAAAAAAAATTAGTAGCTAAAAAGTTGACTTTTGCCGACTAAAATTAATTTTGGTAGCCAATTCCCACACTTTTGGCGACTAAATTTGTTTTGGTAGCCAAAAGTGGTAGCCAAAAGTATGTTTTCTTGTAGTGATACATGCATCGAATTGCAACGATTTTGTGCAGATCATTAAACGTGCATTGAAGAGAATTATTGGCCAAATTGGTTTAGAAATTAATGATGTTCGTGGAGTTTCAGCCTGCATGGCATTCATAAGAAGCTCTCATGAGCACATAACTTGGCGGCAAAGCCACCCGTGAATTCACCACTCATAACATAACCATGGTTTCTAATGAATTTAATTAATGTCATAATTACATGACCCTATTAGTGTGGGCACTAATAATTTTGAAAAAAATAAGTTCTGAATTATGAAGAGGAATCAGTAAAATCTTATTGTATCTCTTATTTTTTTAGAATTACTATTTTATATTTTTGTCCTATAATTCTTTATAATTCAAACCTGATGTTTGGATTGAGTGATTTGCAGAGAAAATAAAAGAAATTAAGAGATGTGTATTTCTCTTACTTATTTGGATAACTTTTAAATAGAGAGAAATAGGAAGAAATATATGGAGAGAAACGGAGATAAATCTATTTTTCTTATAACTCTCATTTTCAATTTTTCCAAAAGTAAAGAGATTGGAAGAGAAAATAAACCAACAGATTCTTATATTTTCATAATACTAATTTTGTCCCTGTAAAAATAAAAGAAATAAAATGATTGACACCCATATCCTTAAGGGCTTTTCATATCTAGTAAAATGTTATTTTGATAATATAACATAAAAAGGTTTCTTTTCTTTTCTCTTATTAGAGAAATCAGAATCATTTTTTTTTTTTTAATTTCTTACTTATCCAAATAATAATAAGAAAAATTATAATCATTTCCTTTCTTTTCTTTTCTCTTATAACCTTAAATAATCATTTTATTTTTTTTCTGTCCTAAGCTTCCAAACATAATATTAATCTTTCATTTTATATCTTATTCCTTCCCTGTCAATAATCCCCTATACCACATGGAAAATGTGCAGTCGTGTTGGACTGTCGAGTTAAAAGTTTAATTTTACACCTAAACATGTAATTTAAGATTGGCCAAGATACATAACCCAATCTTATAACTTAATTTTCAAACAAACACAACTTTAATGCATTCTCAATGGGGCTGGGATGGGAATGAATGCAGTTGGCACTGGTGCTCATTGAACACCACTAAACTTTGACGAGACAAGACAACCTTGGACAGGACAGGACAGGAGTGAGTGTAAAGTAATGAGGTTGAGTTGTTTTTGCATGGCGATCAAGGGACAATTGGTACTGTACGTATAAATATATTGAAGTGGAAATCCTGGCTATTATTATTATGGTTGCTTTCGTGAATTCGACAAATTACTTAGTGCGTTGCTTTGCAAATAGACCCCTGATAAATAATTTATTGCTGCCAACGGACCTCCATGGCCTCTGGATCAAGGATTTGCAACCCCCCATTTGTCCATATTGTGGGATGGGCTGGACCCCCTCTCTATACCTTCACTGCTAGTTCGATGACAAATGGCCTGCTTTAGAGGGTTTGGTTTGGATAAATCGAGTTAGGTTTTTATGGATAAACATGTGAATAAATCAAAAATGATTTGCAGCTCTAAAAAAAGAGTTTTAGGAGAGCTCTAATATAATGAGGTTCATCTTGATGTGATGTGTGCGTCTGTATTGTTTTTTTTCCTTGCCAACTCAATAGAGTTCAAATTAGATCTCTAATTTTAGAGTTCTATATCATTGTCTTGAATAAATGAGCCCAACATCATTTATATATATTAACCAAACAAACAACACCTGCACAAATTTAATAGAGTGATTGTGTGTAGACCAGGATCCATTAGTTTGCTATTGACTCCGGTGAATTTTGGGTTGATTCCAACATTTTGGGTTAATTTTGCCATTTTGTCTTTTTTAGAAATTTTAATTCGTCAATTACTTAGTTCATATGAATTCGATTTTAACAATAATTTACAACAAGGAGCTTTGTTATTACTGTTGTAATAATAACTGTAGGATCTTTCAACTGTAGTCATAAGTTAGCTTGTTTTTCAAATGCTTTTGCTTTAGTGATTTTTATTTTTATTTTTATTATAAAATTTTTGGAATTGTTTCACTCAAAACCGAACTATAAACAAAAATTGACTGAAAAATAGAAGAGAAAAAAACAAAAAAAAAAAACTCCCAAAAAAACAAAAAAAAACCCAATGCCACGCGAAAGGAATCCATCAAGCAAAGTCATGTGATTTTCTTTTCTTTTCTTTTCTTTTTTTTCCGAGATACATATGTTTAGTAATTACTACTTAACGACAAGAAGTTGGCCAAACAGTACAGATTTGAGAATAAAATTCAAAATAAATAAAAAATAGTTATTACTTTTTGGATATAATTTTTTTTAATAATGTATATATAATTGCTTAAGAGGCAATTAGTACAGAAGTAGTCATATATCTAGCAGTAGTGGACTACTAGCAATTTGGGTCATGATCATTTTTTGCATGGGCCTATTTATCAAATTCCATCAGAAATGAATGGTTGTCCCCAAATAAAATAAAAATTAAAAAAGGCTTGTTTTTCCTTTAGGCAGACATGAGTTAGTTAATAATTAACATAGGCGGCCTTGTTTGGGCACCCAAGTTTAAGCTTAAAATAGTTTCAAATGCTGAAAAAATAAAATAGCTTCAAATAGTACCTACCTAAACCAATAATTTATATTAAAAAAAAAAAAAAAACAACAACAACTCTGCAGTGGGGCAGCTTACACTCTCATGTTGACAGTGTAGTGACAGCCTACCATTGTCGCATTGGCAGGCTGTCCCACAGATAGTAAACGACAATTTTGCCCCTTTAGACCAATTTTGGAAAAAGTGAGGTTAGGGATAAATTTATCATTTTAGTCTCAAACATTATTTCAAACACATTTTTCAATACAATAATCAATCAAAAAATTCAACATAACTTCCCAAACATAAAAATTAAAATAACCTACTAAAATAGTCAAATAATAAAAAAAACTAAAAAAGTAACCACTTTCCAAAAAAGGCCATAGTTAGACTTTGGTTGGGTTTGAACTCAAATCGATACTCATCAGTTGCTAGACCTAGTAATTTGAATGAAGAGGTGGACCCATTGTTTGATGGTTGGTACCATTTAGTTGCTACCTCACTTAGGCACAATCTCAAACATTGATTTTAAAAAGATTCGTGTAATTTGATATTAGAATTAATCATAATGTTGAATATGGGAGCTAGATGTCAACCAGATTGTGATAGAATGTTCCTATACAGGGAGGAAATATTCGTCACTATCCGTACTCCTCGTCTCCAAACTTCGCTTCGCCCCGAATAACCTAAGAACACAACAACGGTGAGCTATCCGGCGGGTGTGCTGCCGAAAAATCTCTCTGATGGTCAAGTTAGCACCCTTAGAGAGGAAGAGAAAAAGAGAGAAATGGAGGAGACAAAGTGGCAGGTGAGCTCTGATCACAAGATTTTCTAGACCTGTGTATGGAGGCTCAGCACAGCTTATATAGTTTCTGCACGCTCCCCTATGTCTGTCTTCCTTCTGACGCGTGGATATATTCCCCTCTCACATTCCTTCACGTGTAGGTGCAAATACCGTCAAACATCAAATGACAAAACCGCCAAACGGTATTAACGTGAACGGATGGCGAAATCTTCTTCCCGCAGTCCTGCTACATCGCGTAGCATATCCTACCAAGCTATGCATAGTGCAGTGCCATGCCCTCACCTAAGAACCGTACCACCTTCTTGTCCTTTCGATCGAACCTGAACGAGGGCTCCGACCGAGCTAAATAGTTATGACCGAGCTCCGCCTCGGTCTAGTCTCCTGAGGACAAACTCCGTCTAACTCAACAGAGCACACCCCTATACCAGTTATCTCAACTTAACCGAGCTACCACTCCAGTTCAGCGTGTTCCCAATATTTGACCGAGTAAAGACCTAGACTCCGGCCTAAATTGGCTCGGCCCATTATCAAGTCATAAATCTTCCTCTTAATTGTCCTTTAATTCTGGTTGTATTAGTGCGACAGGGATTATATTCTCTGGACGGACTCATTCTCTTGCCCGGCCATCATGTGCTTAGTTAAGTGCCTCAGTACCCGCGCTTTCTAATCGTTGCGCAGTCTCCAACCGTGCCATTCTTTACACTTGGTTTTGTTATATGCTCGGTTGCCGCACGATCTGTTTAGCCTGTCTTTTCAAAATTGACATAGGTCTTGTCACAAACACGTGTCGCTTGCCCATTGGCCTCGTATGGCCAATCCCAGCTATCCCACATTGTCTTTTCGGATTCAAATTTTTGGCTCCCATTCTCATTCTATATACTTCACCTCCATATCCAACGCCTCATTTCCACTATTCATTATCTCTTCCACTAACGAACTAGCACAACAACGTATCTGAGCCCTATTCTTTGCATTTCTTATCTAAGTCGAAACATTTTCCTGGTGGATTTGGTCTCGTCGTCCCCATTACGAAGCATTCCGCTGATTGGAGCCTCAATTCGCGAACCAACTCATAAGTTTTTTCTCTTATCCCTTTACCCTTCGTTTGTTCTTCATGTTTTCCTCGTGTTTTCGAACTTCAACTCTTACATCTATTCTTTAAGGAAACTTATAACACCCAAATACTACCAAAAATTGAATAGGGTTAGGGTTTTGCGCCGCTTTTGATGTCCAAAAGCTCCCATGCCCCTAGTTTTCCACTATTCGTCATCTCCTGTGATGAACAAGTGTGGATCTATGTTTGGCCGGGCTCACAGCGCCTTTTTGATCTGAAAACACTAGTCAACCAGGCAAATTTGTTATTCATGGAATTGTGGGCGAAAAATCGGGCTACCTAGTATCTCGATCGTGTGACCGGGCTAATATCTGGCTTGCTTGCACGATTGAGCAAAGACCAAATAGGTTGAGCTCCAAAGCGCGCACGATGTGACCGAGCTAAAATCTGGCTCATACGCGTGACCACGTTGCCTCTTACACTTGGTTTTTAACTGAAGACCCTAGAGGACCAGGCACACTAACACCAGGGCTCTTAATGACCGAGCAGCCACCGTGCATAACTTAGCCAACTCGATTATGCCAAGCTAAACAAGCCGGTCATTTATGGGATGCTATCGCTTCTTTGTAAGCACACCGGACGCACTGGTTGCGTTTCGAAAGGAGTATGACGTCCCCACCGATGTACACTTCGAGCTCGATGAGGAAGGCATAAACCCATGGGGAAGATTAGAGTCCTATACCTTTACCGTGCTAAGTATAGTCGAGGGAAGGTTGCACTTCCTAGTGCAGCCCCTAATGTGCGAATTCTTGAGACGTACCGAGTTGGCTCTTACACAAGTATCTACAAACACTTATAGGATCATAAACGGAGTGGCCGAGCTGAACAATCGGCTAGGGTTACAATTAGGATTGGCCAAGACCTTGCGTCAATACACGCTTGATTGAACGAAAGATGGCTACAATTATTACTTAAAAATAAGACCGGACAGAGAGCGACTAGTGACGAGGACGCCGGACAAAGACATGCATGACAATGATTTTTTCTGGGTGACCGGCAATTATGAAACAGCTGACGTGTCTGGTTGGTACATCAACAAGGACTTCGATTTTTCTTATAAGCCGAGCTTCCTGATTAATAACTTTTATTATTGTTAATTGTGCCGAGCTAATTGCCTTCCTTTTGCAGCTATCGAAGAGTTACAAGCCAATTATCTCTATTCGAACGAAGCAGCGATCAGGGCCGCACTAAGATTTTGGCATTGAGATTGCCACGAGCTCCTTAGTTATGTACCAAGCTACCGCTATTCGGCTCCTCGCAAGAGCAAGGTTACCGACTTCCTTCAGATGCCTTCTCCATCACCAGATCCGACACTTCCAGACGTGCCCCTAATCAGACTGACTGAGGAACAAGAAATGGCGAAGAAGAGCTGAATCAAGAATCTTATCATCGCCACCTCAACCGAACTGTCAAGCAATCCTTCTCCTGTACCTACTGTCGGTTAGAGTTCAAGGACTGTGATTGCCTTAGCTTCCACAGCTGCTCCCTACGATAAACAACGTCGGGCTAGCAAGCGGGCCCGCTCGGCTGATCCATCTGCTGAACTTGTGGCCAAGCTAAGCACGGACCAGTTGGTGCAAGATGTTGAGCTGGCTCCTCCATAGAAGCCCGAGTTTAAGCACCGGGGTAAAGAGATCCCGGCTAACATTTCGGTTAAGGGAGATAAGGAGCACTTTTTGGCTTTTGATTTGTCAAAAGCGTTGCTACTGCTGAGCGACGTAACCAACAATGACCATGTACCTGACACCCGGCTTGTGAAGTCCACGGTCAAATCTATGACCAGAGTAAGAATTTAAGAAAATTTTCTAAGTGTTTCTTCTGTTGCTTTCTTATTTGAGCTAACTTTACTTTGATTTGTTGTAGGCTATCCAAAAACAACACCTCGTCATGGATCACATTGTCAACTTGTGTCACAAAGTGACCAAATTGAATAACACTGGCAAGAACGTCTCGGCCGAGCTTGGCCGAGCTAAGGCCTCGCTCAAAATTGCCAACGCTGACAATACCAGGCTTCTTGGCCAGCTTGGTAGGGCCGAGCAGGAGAGAGACGTATTTCGTGCCGAGCTGGAAGAGTTAAAGAAAGCGAGGCAAAAAGACGCGGACGAGGCCAATAACCTTGGCTTCAAGGAGGCCGAGGAGACCTATACCAAACAAGCTAAAGCTACCAAGGACATCTTCTTTAAGTCTGGTTGGAAGGCAGGTTGTGAAAAATTAGGCCAAGGGTTTGATTGCAAGGTCTTTTCCACTCATCCTCCCGTCTTCTTGCCGGTCTACATGGTGCCCTATGCTAATGACGTCTTCAATTCATTATAAGAGGAGGCTAAAGAAGAAACCGTGAAAGAAATCAAGGAAGTGGTCGAGTAAGGAGGTGATCGAGATGAGACCGGTCAGAAAAAACCCAGCAAAGTGGCCGCCGTGGTTGATTTGGAGGAAACCGGTGCAGGTGCCGGTGCCGGAGCCGGAGACGCCTTTGCTGATCTCTCCCCCCTCTCCTAGCTTAGTCTTGTATTTTCTCTCATTTTTCTTTTGAACTTTTTGTAACTGGGCTATTAGCCCCTTCTCTTGTACTTGAATGCTCAATGAATGAAAATTTTGTTGTTGCTTGCAATTACATTATTTTCCTTCTTTATAACTGTGCAACATTCTTGAACAAAACATCCATTCATTTAACTTGGCAAAACATCTCGACCATAAGTCAAAGTTGAACAAAACATCAATTCTTCTAGCTGGGCAAAACTCCTTGGCTAAAAACTTGGAGTTGAATAAGTCATCTATTCTTTTGGCCGGGCAAAACACCTCAGCTAGAAACTTGGAGTTGAACAAGTCATCAACTCCTTAGGCCGGGAAAAACACCTCGGCTAAACTTGGAGTTGAACAAGTCATCTACTCCTTAGGCCGGGCAAAACACCTTGGCTAAAAACTTGGAGTTGAACAAGTCATTAACTCCTTAGGTTGGGTAAAACACCTCAGCCACAAATTTGGAGTTGAACAAGTAATCAAATTCTTAAGCCAAGCAAAACACCTCGGCCACAACTTGGAGTTGAACAAGTCATCAACTCCTTTAGTTGGGCAAAACACCTCGACTGGAAAACGATTGCCCCTCATTTAGTTCAAACCACCAATCATGACAAAATTTTTAAGTACAATAATTCATTTATATGATAAACAGATTACCATGGTGATCAAAAGGATTGCATCGGTAAATTGAAGGGAATGTCTGTCTTCCACAAAAATTACATTAAAAGTTCAAATTAAAAATAATACAATTTTAAATTGGCTGCGTTCCATGGCCGAAGTATGGCTTGGCCGCCTAAATCTTCTAGACGGTATGCCTCTTTACCCGCTAAACTAGTTATCTTGTATGGTCCTTCCCAATTTGCCCCTAGCTTTCCTTCACCCGGTACTAAAGTGTTGCCCATCACCTTCCGCAAAACCTAGTCTCCAACCTTGAATTGTCTAGAGTGAACTGTCTTGCTATACTTCTTAGACAGTGTTGGTACGTTACGATGTGGACCAATGCCCTTCTTTGTGTTCTTCAACAAGGTCTAATTCAAGGGCGATGGTTTCGGGGTTCAGATCTGGCTCAAAATTTTCACTGCGGATAGTGGGCATACTAATCTCTAATGGAATGACCGCCTCCATGCCATATGCCAAAGGGAAAGGTATCTCCCCGGTTGAGTGTCTCGGCATTGTTTGGTAGGCCTAGAGGACCTTTGGAAGTTCCTCGGTCCACTTGCCTTTGGCTTTCTCTAGCCTTTTTTTTAGTCCATATAGAATGGTCTTATTCAATGCTTTGGCTTGGCCATTCGATTGCGGATAGGTCGGTGTTAAATTGTAGAACTCTATCTTCAGCATCTCACAGAATCCTCTAAATAGTTTTCCGTCAAATTGGGTGTTGTTGTCGGATATTAAGGCTTTGGGTACTCCGAACTGCGTTATAACATTCTGTCAGACGAATCTTTTCACATCTTTCTCCTTAATGGTTGACAGGGGCTCCACTTTTACCCATTTGGTAAAGTAATTCATTGCGGCTATAAAGAACTTGTTGTTGCCCGGTGCGGTTGGGAGTGGTCCCACTATGTCAACTCCCTACATTGCAAACAGCCAAGGACTTGTGAGAGGAAGAAGTTCTTTGGTCAGCTGGTGAATTTGATGGGCGAACTTTTGACACTTTCTCACATACTTCTGTGCATTTGCCACCAGTATCCTTGCGAGATAGTGCGGTAGGTCAGAGATCTTACCCCAATATGGCTTCCGCACATTCCTTCGTGGATTTCAAATAGAAAGGCTTCAACTTTGTTTGGATAGACGCATTTTAAGTAAGGTCTTGTGAAAGAATTTTTATACAAGGCACCAGACGGAGAAAGCCAAATCGCTCAGATTTCACCTAGACTTTGTGTGCCTCTTTTTTGTCGATCGGCAAGATTTTTTCTTTCAGGAAAAAAACGATGGGTCCATCCAAGAAGGACCTAGCTCGGTGCAAAAGACTTTAGTCTTCTCTGGTTCTTCTATACTAGGTCTAGGAAGTATTCAATCAAGACAGGGATGGAGGTTGATTTGTTGGCCATGGAAGCCAGATTGACCAACTCGTCTGCTCGGCTATTGTCTTCTCGGTCGATTTATTGAACTCGTATGGCTTGAAACTTTTTGATCTGCTCTCTCACCAGAGTTTGGTATTTGGTCATTCTGTCATCTTTGGCTTCATAATCTCCAGACACTTGGGTTACAACGAGTTGGGAGTTGCAGTAGACCATTATCTAGGATGCAGTTCGGCTAGTAGCGCTTCGTACTCAGCCTCATTGTTTGACGCTAGAAACCCAAGCGTGATGGAATGTTCAATGGTCAGTCCGTCTGGTGAGATCAAAACTATGCCTAACCTGGCTCCATGTCTGTTTATAGCGCCCATTGACGAAAAGTTTCCACATTTTGCCGATGAAAAGCTTCCAACATTCTGTGGGGTCTCGGAACTTTTGGAGGTTTAAGTGTTCTGAGTTGCTCGGCTGCTCGGCGATTTCCACGTCAAGCGCGCTGGTGATGATTGCAAGTTGTATGCCTTCATTCCCTCCTGGTGATGCGATGTTGGATCCAACAGGTTGCCTTGTTATTCCTAAATCCCTCAACGCATTGCCAAGACGTGGTTGTGTTTTAATTGACGGGTCTCTGCTCGGGCACGCAATTTTCACATCACTTTCCATATTTGGTTCGTTAGAAGGGATGATATGGAGCGGAGTGGGAGTTGGCTATGCAATTTCTGCGGTGCTTACCTCCCTCAGCCCGATTGCGTCGGTAAGGTCCACCAGGCAAACCAAGTGAGTCCCAATTGAGAATTTTGCAATAAAGTCGGCTAATGCCTGAGCCTTGATGGCGGTTCTGGGTTGAAACTTGATGTCGAATTGTCCCAACTCAACTGCCCACTTTAAGATTCGATCGGAGAAGTTAGCCCGCTCAAACAAAGCTTTCAACGGAAACTCAGTTAGCACTACGATCGTATGCGCATAGAAGTAATGCACTAACTTCTTTGAAGCCATCATCAACACCAAGGCTAGTTTCTCAAGTGGCAAGTATCTTGACTTCATGAGGAGCAAAGTTTTGCTCACGTAGAAGATTGGCAGATGCTGTATGTTTTCTGCCCGAACAAGTACTGCGCTGATAGCATGTTGAGAAATGGCCAAATAAAGATAGAGTTCCTCGCCTTGTTTCGGCGTGACCAAGAGTGGAGTGGAAGATAGATACGTCTTTAGCTAGGCCAACGCTCTATCACACTCGTCGTCCCATGAAAACTTTGACTTTAAGGCTAAAAAAAAAGGGCTGCAATGATTTGATAACCAGCTTATAAATCAATTAAGCGCAGTTGCCATCTCGGCAAGATGTTGCATGTCATTTGTTGAGTCGGATTGCTTCAATTCTTGTATGCTTTGATTTGAGAGGGATCCACTTCAATCCCACGGTTAGTGACTAAAAAGCCAAAGAACTTCCCTGACCCTATACCGAAGGCGCATTTGGATGCGTTTAGACACAACTTGTGTTGCTTGAGAATGCCGAACATCTCTGCCAAGTCGGCTAAATGGTCGGTCTCACATTTGCTCTTCACGACCATGTCGTCGATATAGGCTTCCATCATTCGGCCGAGCAAATAAGCGAACATCTTCATGACCATCCTCTAAAAGGTTGCTTCGGCATTCTTTAACCCAAATGGCATGACTTTATAACAGAAAAATCCTCTCGGGGTCGTGAAAGAAGTGATTTTTTAGTTGGGCTCATGTATGGCAATCTAGTGGTAGCCGCAGTAGGCGTCCAAGAAACTGAGCCGGTTGTGCCCAGTTGTTAAGTCCACTGATTGGTCAATTCTGGACAAGGGGAAACTGTCTTTAGGGCAAGCTTGGTTGACCGTTTTATAGTCCACATAAACTCGCCATTTCCCATTCTTTTTTGGCACAACCACCGTATTAGAGACCCATCGAGGGTAATGCACCTCCCAGATAGCCCCTGCTTCAAGCAAGTTCTTCATTTCTTCCGCCACCACCTCGGCGTGATGAAGCTCCGATCTCCATGTTCTTTGAATGACCGGCCAGGCGTAGGGAAAAACATTGAGTTGATGGCAAATGAAGCTTGGATCGACGCCGGACATGTCGTAAGGCGTCCATGTAAACACTTCGATGTTTGCCACCAAGAAATTGACCATCACTCTCATTAATCCTTACCTCCATCAAGTCTTCAACAACCTTCTCATCGGCCCTAGTATCTACGTTGTCCAGGACGCTTTGATTTTTTGGTCCTTCGATCATTTGTACGAAAACCTTTGGCTGCTCAGCTTCCCTTCATGGCCATAAAACACTGCTTGGCCATGACTTGATCCCCCCAAACTTCTTCTATCATCCTTGTGACCGAAGGGAACCTCATGACTTGGTGGTAAGTCGACGCCACTGCTTGCATGACATGAAGCCATCATCTGCCTAAGATCAAGTCATATGTTGAGGGCACCTTGAGGACCCAAAACTCCACTTGCTTGACAACCAACCCAGCTTTGACTGGTAGGATAATATTTCTTGCTGGCCACTCCAGCTGTGAGTTGAAGCCTACTAGTGGTGAGGTCACTGGGGCCAAGTCTTTGTCATTTAACTTGAGCTGTTTGAAGGCGTCATAGTACATTATTTCAACTGAGCTGCCCTGGTCGATCAAAATGCGCCAAATGTCAAAATCCTTTACGCGAAGTGTGACCATCAGTGCATCATTATGTGGCATCTAAATGTGGTCAAGATCTTGGCTTGAAAAGCTGAGTACGTCTTTCACCTCAGTCTTGTCCTTCTTGACCACAGGTTGGACAGATAGCACTTCTCACATGTACTCCGCCTTCTTTATCATTCCCCGAAGCTCGCATACCTATGCCAGTTTAACAATCCCATGGATCACATTGATTACGCCTTGGGGGGGCGCGTTTAAGGCAGCCAAATTGTTAGGTTCAGTTGGAGCTTGGGGCGCTGCCTTGACGTCTCCATCAATGTAACGGTCCAAGTGACCAGTAGCCACCAACTCCTCCAAATGTTGTTTCAGAGGCAAACAATCCTCAGTACGGTGCCCTTGCTCATCATGAAAGGTGCAGCGATACTGCGGATTGAAGCCCATTTATGCGTCGCCCAACTTAGCCGGAAACCAGTCGTATGTCTCGTTGTGGATCTCGCTAAGGATACAGTAGATTGGGATCTTGAAAATCGTGGTGATACCTGTTCAGGCATTCAACTTTCTCTTTGCATCTTCCACAGCATTGCGGGGGTAACCAGCTCGGTCGTTGCAACAACCCTCACCTCGGTTGTTGATTCTCTTTCGTGATTGTTCGGGCGGTTTGCCTCATGTCCGACCGCGTGAATCTTTCCGGTCACCCTCTTGTCCACCGTTACCGGATTCGCCTTCACGGTAGCCACGGTCGCATCATCTTCAATTCGGATGTCCTCATTGATAAGTTGCATTAACAGCTCCATGGTAGTTGGTTGACTCATAGTAAGCGAATCTCGCAATCTATGTCTGACCGAGAGATCGCGCTTGTATTGGGTGATTGCCAGGTTGGTCGGACAATCGAGAATTTCGTTGAAGGTTTTCCAATACTTGGCGTTGTATGCCTTGAGTGAGTCGCCCGATTCCATTTTGATGTTGAGAAGGTGGTCAACTTCCTTAGGTGTTTTGGTATTGGTTTTGAATCGAGTCAGAAACGCCTCCACCAGCTGCTGCCACCTCTTGATACTTTTCTTTGGCAGCCTCTCGAACCACTTCAGGCCTAACTCACCCAAACTTGATGAGAAAATAAGGCATATAAGGGCGTCATTTCGCCTGTAGCCGGCCATGGCTTGCCGGAAGTGGCTGACGTGCATATATGGATCAATTTTCCCATCGTAGAGTGTAAACTTAGGCTGGTACTGGTAGAAGCCTGTAGGAAGCAGTATGGTTTCTATCTCGAGGGAAAAAGGGGTAGCGCTTAGCCTCGCCAAATCTCTATCCAAAGGCACATACGCAGTTGCGTGTGGTGGCGGCATTACGACTTCTTTACTGGCACGACCTCCACGGGACAGCCAATGCCGGCACCCTTTGTGCCTCTCGCTAGCGTGCTCAGCCTTCCAGGACGTCCCTCAAATCCTCCGAATGGGCGGAGTAAGAGTATCTCGACGTCGTCAACAGACGTGAGGGACGATAACTACTATCTCACGCACAAAACTTCTTCTCCGATTAGTCAGAGTCACCAACTCCATAGTTTTTGGTGATGAAAAGGGAAGGGGTTCGTCATTGGCTCTGGTTGCCTGAGCGACGAGATAGGGTGCGCTCACTGTGGTTACCCACTCCAGCAACATCCTTCCCTTTAACTTGCCGCTTTAGTGCCTCCATCTCTGCCGCCATCCTCCGAATAATGGCGTCTTGGTCTCTCAACTGATGCTCCAAGCACTAAACATGTGACTCTCTTCGCCGCTGATGCCCGTCTAGACTCTGTGAGTGGTCTGTGCTCCTTGCACACTTATCTCGCGCATCTCTGGGGAGCCCTCTAGAGGAAGTCTCCAAGCCCGCCATGGCCGGTACGGCAAGTGGGCCATCTCTCTTCCGGACCGACTCTAAGGTGATGCCGTCGACGACGGACAACAGCGTTTTGTCGTTGTGAGCCATGAAAGGTGATAAGAAAAACTTGGAGGACAAGGTTTTGTCTGTCAGAGTTTTCCACAGACGACATCAATTGTAGGGGAATGAAATATTCGTCGCTGTCTGTACTCCTCGTGTCCAAGCTTCGTTTCGCCTTGAATAACCTGAGAACACAATAACGGTGAGTTACTCGGCGGGTGTGCTGCCGGAAAACTCCTCCAACGGTCAAGTTAGCACCCTTAGAGATGAAGAGAAAAAGAGAGAGAATGAGGAGACAAAATGGTAAGTTAGCTCTGATCACAAGATTTTCCAAACCTGTGCATGGAGGTTCAGCACCGCTTATATAATTTCTACGCGCTCCCCTCTGTTTGTCTTCTTTCTGACGCGTGAATATGTTCTCCTCTCACATTCCTCCACGTGTAGGTGCAAATACCGCCAAACATCAAATAACAAAACCGCCAAATGGTATTGACGTGAACGGACGACGAAATCTTCTCCCTACAATCCTGCCATGCCACATAGCATATCCCACCGAGCTATGCATAGCGCGGTGCCGTGCCGTGCCCTCACCTAAGGACCGTGCCACCTGTCTGGTCTTTTCGGTTGAACCTGAACGAGGGCTCCGACCAAGCTAAACAGTTATGACTGAGCTTCCCCTCGTTCTAGTCTCCTGAGGACAAACTCCATCTAACTCGGCAGAGCACACCCCTCTACCGGGCTAGTATCCCGAAGTTATGTCAACTTAACCGGGCTACCACTCCGATTTAGCGTGTTCCCAATATTTGAAAGAGTAAAGACCCAGACTCCGGCCCAAATTGGCTCGGCCTATTATCAAGTTATAAATCTCCCTCTCAGTTCCAATCACACGGTAGAACGAAATAAGTCATTTAGAACATCTCCAATAGTTGTTCTAAAAATTAATCACTAAAAAACAAGCTTTAATATACACGTAGTGACTCGTTACATTTTGGAGAATCATTATTCATCTCTTAAATATATAAAATTAGTTTGTTTCTCCTCTCTCATCTTCCTCTTCTCTCTAATCATTGTCACAAAACTTCTAAAAAAATAAGTTACAATATTAAAATAAAAATAATTTTTGTTTAAATGAATTAGATAAAAAAATAGAAAGTATTGTTTAAAAAAGTAATCAAAAAGCGATTCCCTAAAAATAGAAAATTAATTTTTTACAATAATTTAGATGAAAAATATAGAATATTATTGGAGATATGCTTAAACACTATATCACCTTTGCAGGCTACATTTCAAGTGTGAATTATACTCCATTGAGTTCAAAATCTATTGAAGTGATGCAATGCCAAAAGCATATATATATTTTATATCACCCTTTCAATCGTATACATGTATGCTTTACCATCTTCAGATGGAATCCTTTGTTTATGTTATTTTTTATAAATTTTTTTTTCAAAGAACAAGCTAAAAAAAGAAACACATTATAATAAAATAAAACGCTAGTACAAAATAAGCGACATCAGAGTAGGTGTCATTAGCTAAAAGCATCCACGTTTTACTATCTTCAGATGGAATCCTTTGTTTATGTTATTTTTTATAATTTTTTTTTTTCAAAGAACAAGCCAAAAAAAGAAACACGTTATAATAAAATAAAACGCTAGTACAAAATAAGCGACATCAGAGTAGGTGTCATTAGCTAAAAGCATCCACTTCTTTCACACAGTAGTGATTTGGGAAGTAAGTTAAAAGTTGATTTTTGATTTTTTTTAACTTTTTTTTTAAAAATCTTTTTGTGAGTAAAAAATGTGAGATGATATGATCTAAAATGAATGAAATGCTAAAAACTAACTTTTAACTAACTTGCCAAAAGACCTTTGTGTAGAAACTTTCACAATTTTAAGTAGAGCAAAAATAGTACAAAGACATTCCTTAAATGTCAAAATGAAAAATTGTTGAAATTTAACAATAAAAAATAATTTAAATAAACTTGTATAATAATATGTCATTATGCTACGGGACTGACAATGTAGCATGAGGGCCCAAGTGTTTGTTTTTAGATTTAAGATATGAGAAAAATTATTTAAACTTTTACTTGTCAAATTGTTGTGTAATCTAAAATTTACTCTTGTACAATAATATTTTACACCATAAATAAATTTTAATCCTACAATAGTTTTTGTAGACGAATAATTCGTAGAAATATTGTGGAATGGTTTCCACTTCCAATCAAATCCTTCTTTAAAAAATAAAAAATCCAACTTGTTCAATCATCAAGTGGGCTTTTGGGGTACACATGCTTGGGTTGGGTTGGTTGGCGGCTTGGCCGTTTTGTGAAAGTCAATGTATCATATTCCTCTTCCCAGCCCTACCACGAGACTCTGGGGTCATCTAGATGAAGATGATGATTTGATTTTTATTTTTATTTTTAAAATAATATAAAAGTATATCCGATTAAGTATTCTGAATTTTCAGTCTGACTGATTATCTTGCAACGTGTTACCACTTAAAATATGGATAACTTATATCATTGATTTATAATTTTAATAAAACCGTTAAACCGTCATGCGACAGATTCCATAACTCCCATAGTATTTGTGAGAGAGAGGGAGAAGAGAGAGAAAAAAAAAACAAAATAATGAGTGGTCACCAATCAATTGGGAGTCGTGGGAATCACAAAATTTGAGAGTCTCAAGCTTTATTCTTAATAAAATTTCACTTTTTATTATTAATTTTCATTTATTAGTTTTTATCATAAAGTTTACTTTTCATTTTAACATAATTTCTCAATCATTACCGATTAATATTTCGATCCAAAAATAGCACCTGTGAAGTATCGTTTTGTTTTGAAATCAAAATAAAGAAAGAGAGAGCCGAATTCAAGATTGTGAATTCTTTGACTTAGAGGGAATAATAATATATGATTTGTACATTCAACCAATCTTCTATCTATCTCACTACATAGAATTAATTTCTGTAGCATTACTGTTATAACTTACAAATGGTAAAAAATGTTTTTTTTTTATTATTTATTATTATTTAATTCTCACCTTTCTTTAATTTAAGAAAATTACAATCAGTGGCGGAATTAGAAAATTAAATCAAAATAATACTTATTAATTACAATGTTGAAAAAAAATTCAAAAAAATTTCACATAAATTTTACAATTGACTCCGAGAAAGATCAAAAAAATAATATTATTTGTAATTAGTATATCATGGACAATACAAAACAAGTTATGAATATAAGTCTTAAAATAAATTATATTATGATAAAATAATTTTTTTATACAAAATTTAAGTAAAAATTTAATATAATAGTAATACCACATCATTATTGACATGTGATATCACCAACCAATAGTCATTATTGACGTAGAAGGTGAACCATGGATGATACAACCAATATGATCATTATTGACATGTGATATCACATCATTATATCATGGACAATACAAAAAATTCAATATAATGATAATATCACATCATTATTGACATAGAGGGTGGACCTCACATATCAAATGTAACTAATAATTTAATCAATTTTATATCTTCATAGTGAGATTAATAATGATAGACATTACCGTTACATTGAATTTTTTTTATAAAATTTTCATAGATAATATGACTTATTGTAATCTTTTTATTTTTAATCAAAACAACCATATTATTTTCATAATTTTAAAAATGTCATTGATGTAACAATACTAAAATACTACAAGGCAAACCAAAAAATATTCACTCCAAACAATATAATATATGTTGTGCTAAATACCAGTATTCATTCACGAAAAGTCGTCTTTTCTCAATAATGTTTTTATCATTTGATCCAATAGCCTTTTGTTAGATGGGAAGAGATTTGATAAATACTAATAACTCACAGAGAGAGTATTAGAATGGAAAGATCTATTAATAATGAATTATTGGTTCTAAGCCATCTGCAATTAATCAACCGTTAGAAATGCTTTTCTTGCATATTCTTGATAAACCAACATTTATATATATATATATAGGAAGATCTGTTTGGGAAGTAAGAAACTCTTTTGGTATATATTCATCTATAAATAATTATCGATGTGAAAACACAAAAACAAAAGGCCGACCTAATGTTATTTCTTCTGTCAAATTTGACACAATATGTAGACCACGATACTATACTACACCATTAATGATTTTTATTTTATTTTATTTTGGATAAAATTTACATATATGCTATTTTAATCAAAGTTTAATTTATCAATTACCACAACCATGTCACATGAAGACCACCAACATGTTCCTCAACATAACGGAATGCTATTTCTTTTGTCAAATTTGACACAATATATATACCACAATTCTATACTATGACCAGTTGATTTTTTTTGAAGAAAAATTTACGTACATGCTATTATAATCAAAGTTTAATTTATCAATTACAACAACCATGTCACGTGAAGACCATCAACATGTTCTTCAACCTAATCTAATATTAGAGTGAATTTGACACCAACCCGAGCTTAACTTTGTTGTCTCTTCCTTGCGACTACCCACAACTCAACTCAACACTTACACTTTTAGTTAGAAGATTTGGGGGTAAATTTTTACCAAAAATAAAAATTTATTAATATTTTTTTATTACTGGACATTTTGTTTCCAATATATTTAATTAATTAAAGGAGTTATTTTGTGAGAAAATTGATCCTCCTATGGGCTCAGTTGCTTGCCCATTTGACTAAAAGCATAGGCCTTTTGCTTTGAATAACTCCTTTAATTAAAAGACGTGTATGATCTGTTGCTTTGAATATTTCAAAAACAGCTTCAAATATTCAACACATGCGATCTGAGATTAGATATTGTTTTGGGTCCATTTATATCTAACACCTATATGTGTGAAGGGTTTTTGAGGTTTTTGGTGAAGAGGCATAGTCCTTCTAGAGAAAATAAAAATAAAAATAAACTAAATTCAATACAAACCCGACACCACATCATCATCATTCAAATTACTATATAGACATAACCCCGAGACGGAATGATAAAAATTTAAAAACAACATTCAATATTTTAAGTTCAAGTTGTTTGAAGGATCCACTAGAGATTTGCTTGGTTGTTAATTTCAGGAATCTTGAATCAATTGAGATGCATGAAAACTGATCTAAACTCCTTATTATTAAAATATGTATACACATAATAAAGCACATTATATATTGAAAATTGATTCATGCACACAATTTATCTCTCCCAAACCCCCGAAATGATGTGGTAAACAAAATTTGAAAAGTTAATCTACATTCAAATATTTTTTCAAAACTCTCCTTACATGCATTCTGTCTTACCACCTCATTAAGGGGTTGTGGGGAATAAATTGTGCGGATGTAGCACTATTGATATTTATATATGTGTGTGTTTTAACAGACAACGTATTTTTAAAAGTAGTTTATATATTATTTTTAGACAATATGATCCAATCAAATGATTTTTGACGTGCAATCGACCTAATTTTTGACATGTATGATCTCCTTGAAAGGTCCGAAATGGACCCAAAATGGCTTCGTTTGGGAAGAGCTATTTGGGGCTTTTTTAGCTATTTTAGCCACAAAAAATAAAACATCACATCCAACCCATAATCATTACACTCTTCTCTCACAAAAAAAGTCAAAAAAGCCCTTCCCAAACCAAGCTTTTTAGCTAAGGGTAAAATAGCCAAAAAGCCAATCCACTTCCCAAACGACAAGTTGGATATGGCAACTGAAAAGTATCCAATCCTTGTTTTCTATGGTTATGCATAATTACACCCAAACATGAAGAAAAACATATATTTATCTATCTATACTATATATAAAGCGAACACTTCTTATGCTATCAAATGTCTATTTTTATATTTAAAAAAAAAAAAAAGATAAATGGGAGGAATGTGACTTAAACCTTAGACCTTAGGTTGAATGAACAAAACTTTCATCACTTGAATAATACGCGATATATAATAAATATTTTATTTTTTTATTTATTTAAATTCTGCACACATTGCTTTTCTTGTTCCAACCGTTAATTATAGATAAAATAAAACAATTGATGAATATAATTTATTTGGTGTATTTTTTACCAACTGTCTTATTTAAATAGCTAAAGAGACATGGGTTGGGATTAGCTTTGTATAACCATGCCATTGGACCCAAAAATAATAAATCTTTATTTTCTTTCACATCACAATATAAGTGGAAAAGGTTGCAAGTGCCACTTGAATCAATAGTTTGGGATTAATTATTAGCTTAAAATGTTTTGAATAAGTTATAATATATTAAAACTTTTGGTGTTACTTTTTGAATACAAATGAAAAAGCAAACTTCTAAAAAAAAAATTCTTAAGTGTAACCTAACAAATGAGTAATTTTTTTTAAACATAACTATTCTTCAAAAGATTTGCCTGTAATTAAGAAAATATTGAAGGATCGTTGTGTGTAATATGAAAAGGTTAAAATGTGAGACCACTTCACATGGGAGTGGTCATGTCATTAAAGGTGAAATTAAGGGTACAAAATTAAGTGATGTAGTACCACTCAAAAATTAAACTAGAAAAATACTTTGGATAGTTTAAAATTAGTTCACTTTTTTGTACTATGACATACTGATTAAACTGAATACAATAAACATGTCAACTATCTTTCACTAGTTTATTTATTTATTTATTTATTTTTTAATTAAAAAAAAAAACTATAATCTAAATAATTTAACTTAAAAGCTTTGACATGCATAAAAGATAGGTTAAATTTTTAATTTTTAAACATTTTTTTTTCCTTATTGACAATCATTAAATTATCATTAGTTTGTTGTATCCTCACTTGCATAATGATGATGTCAACACCTTCTTACTATAATGATAGCATCTCAAAAAAAAATATATATATATTCTACCTTATTTAATCTTGAATTATATAATTATGTGTATATTGTTTTACTCTTACAAAAAAAATAGATCTTTTTTAATTATATCAAACTTATTGTATTTCCTTAAACTTCAAGGATAATTAATATAACTTATCCAAATTAAAATTTGTTGAAGTGCTCGATTGTCATTATCAAATCTTCACAAATCCTCAATTATACATTAAAAAAAAAAAAGTTGAAAGAAAAAAAAAATAAAGACCCAAAAGGCGTGACTGATAGATCAACATTAATCTATTGACTCTATATTATAGAGTGAGCTTCCAAGGAACTCCTTCACTATAACCACAAGTTGTTAATACCCATTTCTCTTTATTAATACCCATTTCTCTTTTAATTTTTTATGCCATCGTGGACAACCCTAGCTAAAGTTTAGCAATTGGTTTTCCAGTGTTGTTTTTTTTCTTTGGTAATTGCTAATATATATATAATACATATATTTGTAAAAAAAATTGACTTTTAACATTTTCCAGTTATTTTTAAGCTCAAGAAAAACATTTTTTTATTTTTTAACTTATTTAGTCAAAAATATTTTCTTAACTCATCCCAAACAGTATTAATCATCATCATCATCATCATCATCATCATCTTTTTCTTTTCTTTTACATTTCCTCTCTCAGTTCAATAAATGGTTGTGTGATGATTCTGTACAAATGTTTTATTTACATGTCACCATCCTTTTGCTCTTATTAGTTTTTAAAAAATTGGACATTCTGGTATGAATGGTTCAGCAGCAGCCGAAACCATTCTGAAAAAGATATACAGAGAGAGATAATGGAACTTGGAAGTCATGAAATATATTATCTTGTGAATCTGTGATGATGTGAAGGTTTGAATTCCATTATTCCAACTTGGTGATATTAGGACATCTGTTGTCCTTCTTATGGACGGCCAATCTCTCAAAATATCTTTAACCACATTTAGGCCAAGTTTGGAAAGACTAAATAAGTGTACTTTTTGTCTTTTTTGACTAAAAAATTGAGGTTGAAAATATGGATGTTTGGGTTAACTTTTTGACTTTTTATGGAAAAATATGTAATAAAAAATTGTGAAAATTAGTTTTTAGAGGAAAATTTGAATTGGGAGTTGTGCAGCCGTAATTGTTGACTTTTGGTGAATAGTGTTAACTTTTTGACTTTTTGAGTAACTTTTTGACTTTTTGAATTATTTGGGAGTACCCAAACAAGGCCTTAATTTGACCAAATTGATAGTCCTATCCTATGCTATGATATGCTATATTCTCATTGGTTCCACTTCCAGCTAAAAAAAAAAGATTTTGCCATTTTATTTGACTCTCTCCGATACTTCTACTTCATAGATTCCTATCTCTTGTGTTTCTTATGAATTTAAATTTAAGATAATTAAATTTTATGGTCATCCCACAACCTCTCATCTCCCCTGATATAACCACTAAACTAATGTTTAATAGTTGAGTACAAGTCGAGTTTTAGGTTT
Organism: Camellia granthamiana; assembly: GCA_036172215.1. Taxonomy (NCBI): domain Eukaryota; kingdom Viridiplantae; phylum Streptophyta; class Magnoliopsida; order Ericales; family Theaceae; genus Camellia; species Camellia granthamiana. The sequence continues at coordinate 28,680,895 of CM069903.1, read as the reverse complement.
TTCAATGTGATTTACTCAAATAAAAAATATTTGACACTCTTAAAAAAAAATTATAATTTGATTCATAATAATGTGACAAGATAAATATTAATTTTTAATTTGTCACATGCTCAAACTATTTAGGGTTCAACTCCTTTTTTTTTTTAATGACCGAGTGTCCGAGCCAGTTTACGCACACCCTTCACGTGAATCAAGGAAATCTTAGGGAGAACCCTTAGGCGTGGCCCAAAGAAATTAATAACACTTAGTGAGAGTTGAACTTGAGATCTAAAGGAAGCATACATTCAGACCCCAAACTGCATCCACTAAGCTAACCCTTAGGGTTAAGGTTCAATTCCCTTATTACATTATTGTCGATAATATTGCTTTACTCAAAATTAGTCGAGCTCAAGTCAAGTTTAAAACTCAAGTCACTTCAATTATATAAAAGAATTTGAACGCGAGAAAAAATTAAACTTAAATTGATATATATCTATATATATTAATAATAATAAGAGAAAATCATGGGCAAAATATAAAAGAATGATCTTATTATTAATAAATTTTATCAATCAAATATATAAATTTGCATAAACACTAAACATTAAAAAAAAAAAAAAAAAAAAAAGAAACTATCCTTTTGTTTATGAAAAAATATTAATAAAATAAAAAATAAAATATTAACCATCTAATTGCATCATGTTTATCAAATGATTTATTCTCAAAATTATGATTTCTACTTATTGAATAATTTAAATCATGAAATAATAAATAAAATAAAAGGTCCCCAAAGAGGGCACAACTTAAAGGCACAAGAAGTTTAGCTTATTATATCAAGCATATAAAATAAAATCTAATAGGTATGAAGCCTCCAACATGTAATGGGGAAAAAAGGAAAGAGAGAAGAAAAAGAAAAAAAAACCTCCCACGAGTTGGAACACTATTTGATGCGACCTTTACATTGATGTGATCTTCGTATATTCCTTTTCTTTTTCGATCAGGCTGGAAATCATTAATTTAGTGGTTCTAAACCTATCACTAATGAGGTAGAAAAGTGAAAAAAAAAAAAAAAACAACAACAGACACAAAATATACTGTGATAATGGGTGGGACCTACTGTCACATCATTAGTGATAGCTCTAATTAGAGTTGTCACTCATTTTCCTTTCTTTTTACACATACTTGTACATTCGATGAGTCCAACAATCCATGATTGTTTTAGATATTATTTCTGAAGATTAAATAATTTTTTGGTATGCTTGTTTTACATATTATTTCTGAAGATTAAATTTTTTTTGAGATAAGAGGAGATATTTTGCAATTTGATTAATTATATTATATTTGACTAGATTAAAATAAAAAAGACAATACAATGATTGATAATTGTTTTTTTATATTATTGATTGAAGAATTAACTAATCTCAAGGGGGTTGGGATTGGTTATCCCACCATTTACTCTTCTTTACAATGGATAAGAGATAATCCATAAATGACTAATTTATTTAAACCAAACAATAGGCAAAATGATAACAGGTCTTGTAATAGTCATATGTTTTTTTAGTCTTTTCATTATTCAACATTTTACACAATTTTTGTAGTTGTTGAATTTTTTATTATTTATTTATTTTCCAGAAGTTTGAGTCAAATTCATGGGAATTAGAGGTATTGTGGCCAATAATTATTTGTCCAAAGAGTTGGTGGGTGTTATAATTAAACGGTAGATTTCATGAATTTTATTTTATTTTTTGACTTTTTGAGTTATTAATAATTAAATATTAAGTAAAAAATATCATGGTAATTTTGCACCCAAAAAAAAAAATGATAATGGTAATAGAACGAACAACACGGACACCACCTTGTGCATCATCTGCCCCATGTTGGAGCACCGTAGGCTCCTCAACAGAGGAATATTCTCAATCCACCTATTACTTTACACATTTTTATTCTATTATATAAAATTTTTTTAACTCAAAATATGTTTTGAAGTCATGTCATGCCATTCACATTTTTTATTTCAAATTTTGATTTCTTCAAAAAAAATTAAAAAAATCAAATAACTATACCACTGTCATTTTTCATTCATATATATATGTAATTAATATTATTTATTTTAGGGACAATTCATGCTGTTGTTGCAGCGCTTCTAAAACTTCGACTTATTTCTAAAATTTGATTTCTTTCCAAAAAAAAAAAATCAAATAACTATACAACTATTATTTTTCATACACATACATACATATAATTAGAAAAACACTACGGTACGCATCCCTCAAAAGGAGATTACCGTATATACCTTATAATTAAAGAAAAAATAGAATAATTTTATATTTTCTGAGTCATAATTAAAAAAAAATTTGTCATAACCAAACACAATATGAGACATAACTAAAGAATTTATAAGTCGTAAGAGGAACGCTAAGTGTACGGGAAGCAAATATTCCGGCAAGCCCGTACTCTTTTCTTCCAAGCTCCGCTTCAGTCCGATCACCTGTGAGCACAACGGCGGTGAGCTACCGGGCGGTGTGTGGCCGGAAAACCCCTCCGACGATCAAGTTAGCACACACCTTGGGATAGAAAGAGAAAGAAGAGAGAGTGTTTGAGTGTAAATATTTCTTACAAAATGTTCGTCTGTCGCGTATGGGGGCGCAGACATGCTTAAATACCCTCTGCGCCCTAAATCTACTCCCAGTGATCTCTCGACACGTGGCTCTGCCATCCCATCTGTCAGCACAAGTCATGCTGAGCATCACCTAACCTAACTGCCAGCCCACTCTACTGGGAGCTCGGCAGCCGGGCAACAGTATCTCGGCTATCAATGGCCATACTGCACTTCAAGCTCAAGTGCACTTGATGTCGTAGTGCTCCTCCAACCGGGCTCATTTCCAGCCGTGCTCGACTGCATTCCGGCGAAGCCGAGATGGAGATTGATCACCTTGGTCATGCCCGGCTGAGGGCGCGTGTATTACAACCGAATTGTGGAACCCTTGTTTGACTGAACCCTATCCTGATCGGCCTCCGTGCCAACGAAATCAAGTAGCTCGGTTCCACAAGGCCTTTGTCATTACCGAGCAAGACCACGACCCAATATCGGAGCCAAATACCTCGGCTCGACCTCGTCCTACCCAATCTGTCCGGCTAATTCCACGGCCCAATCTCAGATCGTTAATCTCCCTCTCACTAAGGATTGTGAAAAAAATATCATAAAGATGATCATGAAAGATTCTCTATCTTTGGATTATATATACAATAAAACACCACACACTAATCAAATGATGAAAAATCTTCATGATACATTTTATGATATTTTTTTTTATGATATCTAGTATTATTCTTTGAAGAGTATGCATGTTATAATTTTTCATTAAATTAATGTTTATTTATTCTAGGGACAATTCATATTGTTACAGACTTTCACTTATTCTAGCCTTTAAAAAGATCTTCTCATAATCTTAAATCAATCGTTTTATATCAAATTGCAGGATTTGAGAGACTCTTTTATGATTATGGTATGGCATAACAAAGGTGGTGTTATAGGCCATTCTAGATCTATAGAATTCTCTCCCTTGACGCCTAAAGAGAGTACACGTAGTATTACCATGATTGCTCACTTAGCATCTAAATTTTTTGATTTAAAATATTTTTTATTTTTAAAATTAAAATTTTGCTTCGTCCTTGTTAAGATTCTCCATATATTTTCTTTATGACTTATTCAGATTTTCTTTATGACTTATTTAGAATTAAATATAAAGAATTTTTGAGTTTTATGTTTTGCGTATATATGACGGAGTTGTGCAAGAACGCATGATGCATGAGGGGTGAAAATAGTAATAAGACATGGATTATTGGGAAGTGTTTGGTGGGATGATAGAGTTAGGAAGCCTCCTTCCTTATTAATAAAATATAACCAAGCCAATTGGTCTAAGCTTCTTTCTCCATCTCTCACTCTCTCCTGAAAAAGTAAAAGTTAAAGCAAAAGAAACAAAGAAAGCCAAGGACGCGTCAATGTATCATATCAAAGTAGACTACCGAAACTCCCCTCCAATTGTATTATTAGACGCTTCTCAACGAAGGACCACTCTCATTCCGCCCCCCATTTCATCACCAAAACCAAAACTAATCAAACATTGGAGAGGAAATACTTTGAAGTAAAACAATTAGGATAAAGTATTAATAAATTTTAAAATATAATTTTGTAAATTGTTTAGTTTTTTATTTTTTTTTTTGAACCCAAAAGTTTTATTATAGTGAAAATTATACAAAATGATAGTCACTTACACATTTAGATTTAATTTTTTAGTGATAAAAATGAATTTTTCTAGATGTTTTGTGAACTATTTAGTTTTTCATTTTTTCTTATGAATTCAAAAGTCTCATTAAAGTAAAAATTACACAAAAAGGGAAGTCACTTACACGTTTGTGATTAATTTTTTAAGAATAAAAGTAAATTTCTCTAAATGTGAAATTACACATTTGGACAATCCGCACTATAGAGGTTTTGGATTTTTCCTTCTTCTGAAACAAATGCCACATTACAAATAAGAATGTAACACTCCAATGTAATACTCCAATACTGTGACACTCCAATAAAACACACTAAAAAACTCTTTAGTGTAATTTTTTCAAATGTAACAACATAACACTTCAAACTTTTTCCAAAACTCCAATATAACACACAACAAATTTCTTCAGCGTACTTTCCTCAAACATAACACTCCAATTAATATAATCCCAAACGTAACACTCCACTGTAATACATAAAAATAAAAAATAAAAACTCATTAGTGTACTTTTTTCAAATGTAACACTCCAATCAATGTAATGCCAAACGTAACACTCTAATGTAACGCACAAAAATACTAAAAAAATTCTTTAGTGTACTTTTTCCAAGTGTAACACTCACTATTTGAAATTATAAATTTACCCAAAACTTACTATGAAATTTTTGTACTCCTTTTTGAATAGTTTGAAGAATTTCACATTCTTTTTTTGGAGTGTTACGTTTGGAAAAAGTACGCTAAAGAATTTTTTTGAGTGTTACGTTTGAGTGTTACACTAAGTAATTTTTTTTTTTAGTGTAACATTTGAAAAGAGTATATTAAGAATTTTTTTTTGAAATCTTACATTGGAGTGCTACACCAAGGAGTTTTTTTTTAGAATGTTACATTTGAATGTTATGTTTGGAAAAGAAAAAAATACACTAACGAGTTTTTTTGAAATCTTATTTGAGTATTATGTTTGGAAAAAAGTGTATTAAAGATTTTTTTTTTAAAATGTTACATTTGAGTGTTTCGTTTGAAAAAAATATACTAATGAGTTTTTTTGAAATTTTACATTCGAGTGTTATGTTAAGGAGTTTTTTTGAAATCTTATTTGAGTGTTACGTTTGGAAAAAAGTATACTAAAGATTTTTTTTTTAAAATGTTACATTTGAGTGTTTCGTTGAGTGTTACGTTTGAGGGTTACAGTTTAAATTATATGTTTGTCCAAAACTTACTAATGAGCTTTTGTATTTCTTTTCAAATGTTTAAAAAATCTCATATTTCAAATCATTTGTAGTACTCTTTAAATGTTTGAAAAATCTCACATTTCAAGTCATTCCAAATAAAAAAGATTTCCATATAAAAGTTAATCCCACATTTGATTATCATAAATTGTATATCTTACCTTTGTAGCATAAAAAGGAAAAAAAGAAGAAAAAAAAAAGAAGAAGAAAACATAATAGAAATAAAAGTATAACTGTAAATTGAATTTTCAAATAATATATTAAATCTCAATTTCCAAAATTAATAGGATTAATTGGTCTATAAAAAAACTCTTAGGACTAAATGGATCACCATTCCTGAATATAGGATTTATAGGTAATTTTTTCGAAAAATTAGGCATAAATTTACATAAAGTGTATAATTCTTTTACATAGGGGTGGGCAGCGGATATACCGATCCGCCAAAACCGAACCGATCCGCCGCATTTTGGACGGATGCATAATGACGAGCGGATGGTTACGGATTGATTTTCTCCAATCCGCCAATTTGGCGGACGGATGGCGGATTTGAGATTCCTTTGGCCGCAACCGAACCGCCAAACCGCGAGCACCCCTATTAATTTATAAGACTTTGTATTTTCAATTTATTTAAATAGTTTTCAATTGAAAAAGAGTTTAAATATTTTGTTGAAAAAAAGTTTTCCCCTTGAATATATTTTTTGAATTGAAAAAAAAAAACATATTATTTATCTATATTTTTTAGTTTTTAAATCTAACTCTAAAAATAATAAATAGAAAATATGATATATGCTGGTTGGTTTTTGTTTTCAAAACATATATAGATGTAACAATACAGAAACATACAATCTCTACTACTGCTTTGTTCATGGTTTTGGTGGTTTGAATTATTTTTATATTTTAAGAACCACAGATTGTAATACTTTATGTGGATGAATCACGCTGTTATTGTAACATGTGAATGAGGCATGTAGTGATTGTGATATTCTAAAGTTTCAAACTTTCTTTCTTTGGATGAAGTATACAGTGATTGTAATACCTTTTTAAGTCATTGACTGTAATACTTTCTTCTTTTTTTTTTTTTTTTTTGAGGAAGTGCACAAGTTGAATAATGTTGAAAATTTATAAAATTTTAAACCGTCAAACCGATTCGCATCCATCCGCCAAACCGTCAATCCGCTCAATCCACATCCGCCAGATTGGCGGACGGATGCAGATTCATTTTCTCCAATCCGCTAATTTGGTGAACAGATGGCAGATTAGAGGTTCCGTGGCTGCAACCGACCCGCGCCCACCCCAACTTTTACATATGAAGAATTTGATTAAAAAATTAGATACAATTATCTATCTATCATAATATGAGAGGCATGTAACATAATACACATCTAAAAAATATATATATAAATCTATAATGAACTTTTGAGGAGTATGGTCTTATTTGTCAATTATACATTTTAATTAAAAATTCAAAAAATTATTATAAGTTATCATATCACTCTTTCTATTTTTTTATACATCTTTTTATAAAAAGTCAAAAAATTACTAAAATAACATATTTCCAAACGAGTCCTGACTCTTGCTTTAATTCAATTTTTGTCATTGAATCTTATTTTCACAAAGATAAAAAAATAATTTTTTTTATCTCACTTTTAATTTAAAAATATTCTTCTCCCAATATAATTTCTCCAAAATATAATACACACATCTTTGGATACATTATGGATCAAGCTTCTATCCAATTGGAGAGATATCTACTTCAATTGGGCTTATGAATCTCATCACGAGTTTTATTTCGATAATTCAAATCATGTTATATAGATTTTATGTCAAATTAATTGGGTAATCATAATCATATGATCTTTTTACATTTCTCCAAAAAAAATTAGTAACTAATATTGTTCTAATAAAAATGGTCCATATTTTTTTAATACAATCTCATTTTTATTAAATATTTTTTTTTTTTTGTACATAAATAGTTTACATGTAAAAACAAACTTACAAAATAAATAGTTAGAATAACTAAATTAAAATCCATGATAATACCAAACACTTGAAAATAATATTATAGTGCTATTTTTATAAATATGAATCACAAGAATGGGGTAGCGTTTGGCAGAGTTTTATAATTATAATTTGATAATAAAGTTATATTTTGAGTTTGTAAGTTTTGAAATTTTGATTTGAAAAGAGAAAATTTGTTTAATTATGATTTTTGAATTGAGTTTTGAATTTTTGATATAATATATGAAATGAAAAAAATTGTTTGGTTATGAGTTTTGAAAAGAGCTTCCAAAACTTAATTCAAAAACTTATAACTAATAACCAAACATACAACTCAAAATTCTATTCAAAATTCATAACCAAACTCTTTTTAAAATTCAATTCAAAAAAATAATTTCTATATTTAAAAATATCAAAAATAAATATAATCTTTTTTTTTTCTTTTCAAATAACAGGTAGCGATTGACAATTTAAAAAAAAAAAAAAATACTATTTCAGTCAACCGGTCAGACAATCAGTTGGACATTCGGGGGATGTTCGGGGGACAACCTAAAGCGCAAATTCAAAAATCAAAAACTCACACTATCAAACATACATTGGAATTTGTTTTCAAATGTGACGTTGGAGTTAATTTTTGAAATTTTCAACCAAACACAATATTAGAATGTCGGGATGGAATTTTAAACTTTAAGTAAGAGGTGTTTGGCTTAACATATATAAGTGTATTTATTTAATCCATATTACTTTTTTTATTTTTTTATATATCTTTTTATAAAAAAAATATATTTATTTAAATTATTTCAAATATTGTAAGAGAATCATAAGAGATAGTTTTTGTAAAAAAATAAAAAAATAAAAAATTGTTTAGATTATACACAAAACCGGACATGTTTTGAATTGGAACGAAACCGGTTGCTTAAAATATGACGAAATTCATTTTCCTCTATTTCTTCGTAAAGGGTAGTAGTAGAGGGAGAACAAGACAAAACCGTGTCTTTTTTTTATTTTTTTTATTTTAGTTTTTCTTCTCTTATCTACTTGTTTGAACGAGGACCCAACTCAAAGTGCTCTCTTCTTTCTCTCCCCCATTATTATAAACACTCTGCTTCTAAAATTTTCCAGAACCTGCTTCATCTCTCTCTCCCTCTGTGGTGACCATCGTGTCTCCTCTGCTTTTTCATAAAAAGAGTTTCTCGTACACACAACTCAGAATAGCAACCAAAAACACACATACATAGAGAAAACCAAGTACAACTTGTGTGTCGAAACCTAGTTATGGTCGTGTCCTCAACATACGAAGAAGAAGATAATAATGGAAGAAGCTAACAAAGCGAAGCGTTCTATCACAGATCTGGCGCACTCTCGAGTATTCGTTTCTGGGTTCTATTGCTGGGGTTGGGAGTTCCTCACTGCTCTCTTGCTCTTTAGTGGTTCCTTCTAAACAACACAAACTTGAACATCCCCAAAAACAAGATTAAGGAAATTCGAGCTGTCCCCAGATCTCTTGTTGTTTTACTAGATTATTATTGTTGTTTTTTCAGATTTGTTTTGATTTCATAGATTATTTTTTGTGGGTTTGGTGATTGATTGATCGATTGATTGATTTGGTGAGTGTGGGAGATGGGGCAGAGGTCAGTTCCGGCGCCGTTTCTTACGAAGACGTACCAGTTGGTGGATGATCCGAGCAGCGACGACGTCGTGTCGTGGAACGAAAGCGGCACGACCTTTGTGGTCTGGAAAACAGCTGATTTCGCTAAGGATTTGTTGCCCAATTACTTCAAGCACAACAACTTCTCTAGCTTTGTTCGCCAACTTAACACCTATGTAAGTAACCTCACCTCCTTTTAATTACCTTCATTTCCTTCTCTAAATTTATCAAAATATTCATTTGATATTCTGATTTATTACTATTTGTTATCAAAAAACTAAGGCAGTTTTTAGTATTCAATTTTTTGCCATGGTTAGAGTCCAAAAACTATAATCAATTAACCTAATTTAAAAAAATAAAATAAAATCAATGAACTAGTTTTTTTTTTTACTTTAAAAAAATCCCATTAATTTAATTAAAATCTTTATAATTAAAAAAAAATTAAATACTGCTGGAATTATAGAATTTTTAGTACAGAATAATACACAAAAATGAAATGTATAGCCCATATCAAATATGGTTAATCTATAATCGTATTGAATATTATCTTATTGCTTGCTTACAATTATCTTATTGCTTGCTTACAATTGTATGCAACTGTTAAATCTCATATGTCAATACATATAAGTCATAAAGCTTACTTAAATATTGGATTTAATATGATGTTAGGCAAGAATAATTGTTGTATCCATATTTGTCTTTGAAATTTCATAGGTTTTAATTCTATCAAATGTTGAAAAAACTGTGGTTTTTAGGTGAGATTGTGTGAAAAGACCAAATCATCATAGAGAAATGGTATTAGGTGAGGGTTATAATGGTAAATTTCGGAATTAGATAAATTGACCAGATTACGGTCTACGAAGGGTAGGAGGAGGTAACACACACACACACACAACTCTCATCCGCTGAGATGTCCGGTCCAACCAGCTACGATATAGCTGTCGGGTAGTGGGTCCTACTTCGATATTTGATAATGTTTTTCACAAAAAAAAATTCGCAATCCTGGTTTAGCGTAGAAAATGACGAACGTCTAGAATCCACCAGAAAAGTACAATACATACATGCGTGATACATATATACAAAAAATGCTTTAGACCACTAATTAGTGGTGACTCTAATGATGTGGCAGTGGTCCCACCCACTGCCACATGTTTTTTTTTTTTTTTCAATTGCCACCTCACTAGTGGTTGGATTAGTGATGGCAAATTAGTAGTCTATAGCATTATCCTACATATATATATATATATATACATAGTCAACCTGGTGGGCCCACTCTCATGAGAATTTATTGGTTGGTTTAAGTTTTTTTTTTTTTCAAAGGAAGTTAGAAGTCATTTTTCAATATTTTATAATTTTTAATTTATTTTTGATCATATTATTTTTTATATTTTTTATATATATTTTTTAAAAAAATTAAAAAATTAATTTTTAATTATCATCTCAAAACACTTCCATATCATATTGTGATGGCTGAAATTCATAATTTTATATTAAATAATTAAAAAATATAAGAAAATATGATAATTTGTAATTGATCATTTGTGTCCTCGGCCATCTAATAATTTGTCCACTCTCAGTGATGGCGTGCCCCAAAAGGTTGGCGCCTCCCTTTAGCTTTCCTATTCCTGTCCTTGTCTTATCCTCCGACAATGTTTCCTTTCCTTATATTTGTTTGTTAATTTTTTTCCAGCTTTAGGACATTTGTAATAGTTTTTTTTTTTTTTAAATAATTAAGAATGCAATTATCTTTTTATTCTAAATAATATTTAAAAATATATTTTAATGTTTTTGAGGATATTTTTTATGTGTCACTAATATATTAGTATTAAAAAAAGGTGAGGTTATTAATATAATAAAAATATTAAGTACTTGAAAAATTGATTAGAATTAACCATTTATTTGAATATGTCATTTACAGTGGGTTTGAAAAAAATTTCATTTTTAATAAATTTGTAAAAAAAAATATAACACTTTCCACTTTTCGGACTAGAAAATTTTTCAAAAAAAAAAAAAATTCAGAAAAGACAAAAGAAAATTAAAAAGTTTTCTTTTTTATTGTTAGTGAATTTTTAAAACAATTTTATTTTCACATCCATCTAAATTAGAGGGATCTGAAAAACAAAAATTCTAACACAAATCTTAAAAAATTCACTAAAATTAAAGTATTTTTTAGTTGTTACCAACAAAGATTCTTATCTCGATGTCATTGTTGGTTCACACCAGATTCAAGTTGGATTCTTGTTCACAATTTTGGTCTAGATAAATGCATCACCCTCGAGAAATTGTGACAGAAAATGCAAATTCTGTGTACCCTTCTATATAGACTAGCTAATATTAGTGGTGGATGTAAACAATGTGCTTATATTTTTACATCTAAAATTTTAGACATTTTAAAATGAGAAAAATAAGTTAAATTTGAAAATTATTTAGCAGTTTTAGTAGTTATTTTATGAACATTATTGGGAAATTTTTTTTACGAAGTTTATAATGATATTTTGAATTGTAGATAGTACTATACATTAATTATTGTCTTATTGTCATGTGGTTGATAACATGATATATCAATGACACGAGGAAAAGCTTGTACACAATCTACAGAGTAGTATATCAATATCATCCATTAATATCCTATACATTAATTATTGTCTTATTGTCATGTGGTCGATAACTTGATATATCAATGACACGAGGAAAGCTTGTACACAATCTACAAAGTAGTAGTATATATACTATATATCATCCATTAATGTCTGACTTGTGTTTTGAGTAGGGTCATGAATACCTACATCTTAATTTGGCAAGCCAATGCTATATCAGGGCTTCTAGTGACCTTGACTTAAAAGGCCATGTTTGTTTATTAGATTACGGCCTGATTTGGAACTTTAAAAAAAAATTTAAAAAGTCAAAAAAATTATTAAAAAAATTAAAAAATTTTCACTATTTATCAAAAAAAATATAAAAAATTAATATACATAATATTAAAATACAAATCAATGTTTGAAAGGAAAAAAAATTAATTACATGTGTATATTCACTAAGTTGGATGGTAAAGTTAGGCCTATGGGGGCTCACCATGGGTCCCCGTTTTGATAATCCGAACCGTTAAATATGTAGAACTCGTCTAGTACTATATGCTTGTAAAAAATCACGTCTATCAGATATCGATAACTACATGATCAAATCAGTTTTGTATAAAAAATAGATGGTGTTATAGTTAACAGTTGATAAAAAAAACTAACACGATTAGATAGCTATCGATATCTAATCAACGTGATTTTTTACAAACATATAGTACTCGACGAGTTCTACACATTAAACGGTTCCGATTAGAGAAACGGGACCTGTGGTGGGCCCCCACCGGCTGAACAACACCGTCCAATCAAAGCCCGAAAAGGAGGCAATCTTTTCCCATCTCCTACTTAGTCGTGCACTGCCCAACTCGTACGACCTACTTCACTATCTTCTCTTACATACTCATTTATACAATTTTTTAATACATATTTTTTCATAAAAAGTCAAAAAATTAACCAGAACATTCATATTTTTTTCTTCAATTTTTTAGTTTAAAAAGATAAAAAGTACATTTATTTAGAACACTCTAAACAACCCATAAATTGAATGAGATATGAGATTATGAATGTAGTGTGCTTGAGTGAGGTAATTACTATTGAAGTGGTATTTAAAGATTTAAGATAAATTGTATTGGGTGGTGTACCAGTGTAATGATTTTCGTTGGTTTGAAATTTATGAAATCAAGTAAAAAAAATTATTATATAAATTATGATTTTGTTAGTATTTTCGTAAAATAGAAGGTAAAGTAATATTTTACCTTTTTAATTCTATGGGATTAGACTAGCAATACTACCTAGCATTGCTAATACAACATAACATTGCTAATCCTAAGCTATTACTAATGCCATAATTTTTTCTCTAAATAAACATGCTTTTGATGGGATCCATGGAATTAACAAGTATTGGTTCATGATCTTACTGTTCAAAATTTGACATTAATTTTTTAAAATTCATCCATATTGTACTGATTTTTATTGATTTTTTTAAAAATAATAAAGATCAAGGAGTAATAATTACTTTTTTTATATTGGAGTATAAAATTGTAGGACTTTTTTTAAGTGTGCAACTCTCAAGGGTTGAACACCATGTGCCACTTACACAAAAAGTGTAAGTGGAAGGTGAAAGTGTAAGCAGGACTGCAAACAGAAAGGCGTAAGTGTAAGGCGTAAGTTGCACACCATAACAGTACCCAAAATTGTAATAATCTAATGCTGTACTGTTTTCTCAGGGCTTTCGAAAGACCGTGCCCGACAAATGGGAATTCGCCAACGAGAATTTCATACGAGGCCAAAAAGAGCTCCTCACGAAGATCCGTCGCCGTAAGGCCGTGACGTCATCCCCGGCCGGTGGAAAATCCCCCTCCGCAGCCGCCATCGGCAGCCCTTCCTCGCCGTCGAATTCCGGCGAGGACCTAGGGTCCACCTCCACCTCGTCCCCGGATTCCAAGAACGCGGGGTCGGTGGAGGCTCCGGCGAGGGCCCAATTCGCCGACTTGTCGGACGAGAACAAGAAACTGAAGAGAGACAACGAGATGCTGACCTCGGAGCTCGCGCAGACGAAGAAGCAATGCGACGAGCTCATCTCTTTCCTCACCGAGTATGTCAAGGTTGCCCCTGATCAGATCAATAGCATCATGCGGCAAGGAAGTTTTGGGTTCACCTGTGATGAATTGAACGGTCAGATCGAGACCACTGGTGATGATGATGACGACGACGAAAATGCTGAAGAGAAAAGCGGAGAGGGTTTGAAGCTGTTTGGGGTGTGGGTGTATGGGAATAAGAAAAAGAGGGGTCGCGATGAAAAATTGGGGTTTGGAGGGACCAATCGCAAAGAAATGAAAACTGTTGACTATGATGATGCGCCGTGGATGAAGATCTCTGCGGCCCCAGGGGAAACGGGCAAGGTCTGTAACTGACCAATGCGCTTGTGACGCGTAAGCAACAAAGAGGGAGGTGCACTGGAGAAATAAATAACTGTTTAGTGTGGTGATTAGTACAAGATTAGAATAATGTAAATTAGAAAACAGACAATGTTCGGCTGTAAGGTTGGCCTGTGATGTTGAAGCAATAAGGACAACTTTGGAAAAGTTTTCGAGGTTGGATTGTGTAGGAAAGTTTATAGTTGATGATAATGACAGAGATAGAGATCAAAAGCAAATGGGTGAGTCTCTCGTCTATATTTAGTTGCAGATAGATCATACACATGTAAAAATTTCCTACTTTCTTAGTTGACTGAAACAAAATGTTGTAAGAAAACACTTTATATGTGGAATCTGTATGCAAGTTTTTATGTATCTATTTCTTCCCTGAAGCTTTGATTTCGCTGTTGTTATTCCTACTTTGGTGCTTGCTTGCTTGTTAGGAAGAATCTTCTCTCCCCAAATAACTTTATCCTTCTGTTTCAATTCATTGACAATCATTGAATATATCTTGAGATTTTCACATCTTGAGATTCTTATATGATCTAATGGTTATGAGTGAATTGAAACAGAGGACAATATTATTTGGGGATAAAGAATCCTTACACATTGCTTGCCTAGTTAAATAGTTATTGCAATTGTTTGCATGTTTAACTTAGGGTTGGTTTGGGATATTCTAAAAAAATACACTTTTTGACTTATTGGCTTATATGGGTTGGGTTTGGGTTGGGTTTGATGTGATGTGTTAGAGAGGTGATGTGATTTAAATAAGATGATGTGACTTAAATAGGATAGTGACTTTTTGACTTTTTGTATTATTTAGTAAATGCCAAACTTGGCCTTAATTAATAATGTAGTAAAAAATATTAACACTTTTCACTTATGTTTGTTAGGTAGTGGAGAGACTAGTGATGATGCATGAGTGTGTTTTGTTATAATTTGTAAGCAATATCACATAATATTTCAAGATTGCCTAACAATTTTTAAATTTCATTTATTAGATTTTGTCACCAATAAATAAAATGATAGATAAATATCAGTTAGTCCTTTAAAAAATAAAATGATAGATAAATATCAGTTAGTCCTTTAAAAACAATCTGTTAGTACTACATTGGACTCATGTAGTAGTTATTGTGACCTATTACACCAATATTATTTTGACAAATAAGACGATAAACATAATATGATAAGTGTAAGATTATTAAAAAGAAAAAAAAAGTTGATAAGAAATCTATTTTGTATAATATTTTTCTTTATATTAAAATATAAATTACAATAACCTTCTTAAGGTTTTTGAGGTTTTGAAAATTACTTCTCACTTGAAATTTCAAATCACATAATAATTTTTTCTGTTGGTAAGATCTCGTTTGGGAATGAGTTATTTTAATAATTTTTTGACTTTTTACAAAAAAATGTACTAAAAAGTAAAGAAAGTGATGTGACAATTTATAGTGACTTTTAAACTTTTTAGCTAAAATATGTAGTTACCAAACGAGACCTAAGTCTATTGTTAAATCAACTAAAATACTAAACATTTCATTTCCAATTCTACCACATATCTAAAAAAAAATTATTTAAAATTTTTTGTAGAATTAAAATATATAAATAAGACTCATTCAGCATATTAATTTTAAATATACATTTTACATTTCATTTTTATGATAAAATTCAGATTAAAATTTTCATCACATCTAAAATTATTTTATTTTTTCTCAGCTGGGTCCAGCCCCTTTTTTTAAGCAAAAAAAATGAGTCCATGGGTCCAGCCCATTGTACCAACGAGCTTCTGGCTACTGAAATGATGAGCCTTAAACCACCCAAGGCTGGGCCTGGGCTTGTAAAAATTTCGATCACTCACCTGATCCGACCCGCCAATCTTGACCGACAATATGCATATATGTTAATCACCAAATCGTATCTACTCTGAACCCAAAGCTTGTACAGAGGAGAGCTCATCGCTTCAGGACGATCATCAAACCGGACAATGGTTCGTTTCTTCATTTAAAACCCTAGCTTTGCTTCGTATTGATCTTGTTCTCCTGTACCATACATTCTTTATGAATTGATTTACTTCTGCTCCAAATTAGGTTTAAGCTGTTCAGTTCCTTTCTTCGATTTGATTCTACCTTAATCCCTCAGGCCCGTTTGTTTGGAGAGTTAGAGGAGGGATTGGGATTGGTAATGAGCTGGTACCCATTAACATTGTGTTTGTTTTGAGAGATGGGGAGAGATTGACAGTGAGCTCCAGATCATGAATCGCTAAGGGATTCGGATGGGCCTTTGTATTAGAAAAGTAGTCTGCCGGTTTAGAAATTTTTTATTTTATTTTTTATATGTTGGGCATTTTTTTAAAATAATTTTTTTTTTAAATTTTTTGTTAAGAAAAATCATTATTTTATTTGTTTTATTTATTTTTAAATTTTTTACATGGTGGGCATTTTTTTTAAAGCATTAATCTGTAATGTTTTAGTATTTTTTTATTTGTTTTATTATTTTATATAAAAATAGTTTAACAATCTCTACACTAACAACTATGAAACAAACAAAATTTTACTTAATCCCATTACTATCAATCCCCTCACTATTAGTACCATCCATTCTACTTCTGAAAACAAACGGGTCCTCAGTTGTGTGTATGTACTGGTTACGAATTTAATTTTAGGGATCGGAATTTAGTGCCTTGTTTTGTTCGTGTTTCATTCGATCAGGTTTGTGTTTCGGTTGATAAAATTTATGTCATTTCATGTAAATTAGGCTTGTCGAGCAGCATATAGAACGGATTTTAAGATCAGGTTTGTTAAGAATAAAATTTACAGCTTGAAGACCGTTTAATTATGGATTTAGGTCATTTTAATGATGAAAGATAAAAGAAAATGTGTCAAATCATGAGTTGAAGAACAGCAATGCCCATCTGAGCTAAGATGGGTTAATCTACTTCAATTAAGGTTGAACATGATGTAGTGTAGCTAGAAATTCATGTCCTTTCGATAATAGCAAGTCAGACAAATTATGATGACCTGAGTAGTACTATCAAGTATGAGAGATCACTAGGTCATTAGTTTAATAGTTTCCTTGGATAAAATTTTATGTTTTTAACAATTTATGATAGCTTCTGTATTGGATATCTTCACAAGTTTTGCATGTAAGGAGCTGATGTTTGGGGACAATTAGGGCCTGTTTGGTTGTCCCAAAATGTGAATTGAGATGCTTTAGAATTGGCTTATTTAAGAATTAGACAACTAAATATGTTTTGTTGTAAAACTGAAACAACTAAAAAATTTAAGCTTACTTTCTTTATGAAAATTATAAAATTTGTTTTTTTCTTTTAAATGCCTACATTTATTTAAATTAACCCAAATGGAATAATACAATTTGTGTAACGAAACAACCTCTTAGAGACTATAGTAGTTTGGAGGCTAATATAGTTTCACTTTGACTCTATGATAGCCCAATTTTTTTGAGATCCAATCATGAGGCTTACTAAGGCTATCTATGGCCAGCCTTGGGTTTGAATTGTGAGCAAAGACAAGACTGTGTCTCTCATATCTGGATTAAATTGACTAATTTTACCCCTTTTATGGCATAAACATATTTATATAAAGTTTGTCATGGCGTGAAATTTTAGTGAGATTCAGCTGGGCGCTGTGTCTCAGATATGCTTTGACCACTGAATGTTGCAAATTAGAAACCAGGTAACACCATGCTGGCATGCTCTTCCTTCTGCGAGCGCTGCTAATTATAGTTTGATATTTCTGGGCTTCTTCATAATTTCATTTCAGGTTCCTTTGATTATTTAAGTATTTATGATAGGGTATTTACTGTAGTTTATTCTAACACCCTATGGTTTCACATACTTTGACCATTATATTGGGCCGTTATTCTATTTGTTTAGTAAAATAGTCAAATTGATAATTTAATGAGACAAAGGCATATTGTGTTTGATTGTTCATCATTTTCCCACACTTTATTGTGATATCATATAGTTGTAGGGGACTTTAAGTGGATGCCATATCATTATTTTTGCATAGCTACAGAATACAGATGCAACTGTAGTTCCATCGTCCCCTCCTCTCTTTTAAGTTTGAAATCTTTTCGCCATTTATAGCTTTTACTTTGCCTGTTCAGTAAATTAGGTATTTCTTTTAAGCTTTCTAGGATGCATATTTGTTTGCTGAAGTGTTTCATTGAATTTCAATACCTATCAGGCAAGCCTTTACAGAGTTGCATCTAGGAAAGAGAAACCTAGAGGACGTCATCATGGGTTAACTCAACAGAAGAGGCAAGAGATAAAGGAAGCATTTGAGCTTTTTGACACTGATGGCTCTGGTATTGAAATGTGTGCGTGTGTGTATTAATATGCGTCTTGAACCTTTTATAATTTGTTGTTTGACTTGTGTTATCTAGGCACTATTGATGCCAAAGAGCTGAACGTTGCAATGAGGTAAGAATAAGTTGCCCCGAGCACTCTTGCCTTTTAGGTTAATGAGTAGTGCAAACATTGGAACTAATATAATTTCATTTCAGGGCACTGGGCTTTGAAATGACTGGAGAGGTAACATCTAAATCCTAATACCTACTTGTTTTACACCAGATTCAGTGTAGGTTTTTTAACATGTATGCATTGTTGCCAAAGGAAAGAGGGACCTGCCTGAATAATTTAATGGGCCTCTCTCACTCTCTTATAACCGTCAGTTGCTCTTATTGAATAGATTTAATTGGCACTGTATTTAAACCTCAACATAATCCTTTCTTTGCAATCCGATTACACTACTTTGGTCCTCAGTCTCAGCCTTCTAAAGTAATTTCACATGGCCTTTCGTTTCCTTTTTTAATGAAGTTTAAGATAAAGTTGTAGGTAGTCAAACTGTATTTTCATGAAAGAAATGATAATTTTTAAATCTTAATTATATCATCTACTGTAGTTAAGTCTTTCTGTCCTCTAATAAAAGAGTAAGGCTTTTTCCAGTTGAGTGTTTTCTTCTTCTTAAATCTCTACCTAACTAATGAGGTGAACTAGTTGGTAATTTGACTGAGAGGCTGAGATAACTCATCAGATTTTGGTTGAGTTTGAAACTGGTTTGGATCTATTGGTCACCTGATCCAATTTAGGGATTGCTAAGTAGTCTTGTCTTGGAACTTAACACTGGTTAACTGGTGATCATCACCAACAATTACGTACTTGAAGGGTTAGCATTCGTAATTTAGTCTTGCAGAAATTATAAAGCTGGAGCTACTGCGTACTGTAGATTACTGGCTAAGTGCTGAACTGGATGTTTCATTTCAGAGATCTTAGACTCTTCTTTCCTATGGATATTCCTTCACTTGGATGTTAAAAGTGGAAATACAGATCTAGGTTCTGTTTTTATTTTAGCATCTCTCTCCTCTATAAAGGGTCTGTTCTCTGTTCTGTGTCTTTCGGCTATTTTTTTATTCATATGCTTCCAACTCTCTCTTAATATGCTGTTGTTCCTACAAATGATAGCATCCTCGTCATCTCTGCACGTACTTAATTAAATTTAATTTTCTATTAAAGATGAGGAAATTTTATTCTTTCCTGATTGTTTCTCTAGATAAAAAGTAAATGTGTACTCTCAACTTCTTCTTTTTTTTTTTTTTTTTTTTTTTTGCATTGTTGTACGTAACTCTCTATTACAGAAATTAGGACTTCCAGCTAACATCTCATTTTATTTTATGATTCAGCAAATCGATCAAATGATTGCTGATGTAGACAAGGATGGCAGTGGTGCAATTGACTTTGATGAATTTGTGCACATGATGACAGCCAAGATTGGAGAAAGGGATAGTAAGGAAGAGCTTACAAAAGCGTTCCACATCATTGACCAAGATAAAAATGTTAGATACTGATTAAGAACACCTTGTTTTGTCTTTTTGTTGTTGGCCACTGATTTTATGTCATTTGAATATAGGGAAAGATATCTGCCTCAGACATTCAGCAAATTGCAAAGGAGCTCGGCGAGAACTTCTCTGACAAAGAGATTCAAGAGATGATCGAGGAAGCAGATCGTGATCGTAAGTCTACCTTTTCCTATTTTGATTTGCAGTATTCTTTAAGCTGTGTGCTTTATGTTTTTGTTTGAACCACCTGGCATATCATATTTGAGTTTCTTTGTTCCTGAGTTTGAGAACTATTTTGTTTGTGCCACTCTCTGTCACGCGCACACACACACATGCAAAGGTTTGCAGAAGCACACAATTCAACACATGTACAGGGATGGTACTTGGGAAACAAAAATACAAAGAAGTAGGCATTGGCCCTGATACATAAGCAAAAGAAAAGAAAAGAAAAGAAAAAATAGATTGAAGGGTTGTAATTACATTTTGAGTTGAAGAGCCAAAACTTATCTTTACCCAAAATGTGAATGGGAAATCCCACTTTTGGATGTCAGAAAGAGGATGAAAAATATCTGGAATCACTAGTTTTGTTGCATTGCTTTTCTCGTCCTCTCTAATTTTTATTCATCTCCTTGGTTTCGCCACGGCACATGATTGTAAAACTCACCATTATATGGGTCTCAAATGCAGTCAAGTACATGGGAGAAGTCCTTGGTAATTAAGAAAAGCACTACCTTATGTTCAAAATTGTTCTTTTATTGGTACTTTTTTCACAATTTTACCATTCTTATTAATTTGATGGATTTTGGAACATACAGGGGATGGAGAAGTAACCGTGGATGACTTTATGAGGATGATGAGGAGAACTTCCTATGGATATTAGAATTGAACTAGATGTCTGTACAATGTTGTGTGATAACGGTTTATTTTACTATGGTTCATGATTAAGAACTATGATGCTGGATTTGAAACATTAAGGAATGATGTATGTTTTTATTTTGATTACATTGGAATGTTTTTAGCTCTTTCACGTTGTGTTTGGTTGGGAGATTTGGGAAGGGATTGGGAAAGAAAATGGGAAAAGATGTGTGAAATTATGTGAAATATAGATATATTTTATTTACATTTCACTTTTTTTTTTTTCCTTTCTCTTTTTCTTTCCAAATCTCTCAACTGAACACAGGACCAATGTATAAAATCATTCTGTAGAAGAATTCTGAATCTATTACATGAAGCAGGATCAACAATCTGCTCTGGTTCGGCATGGGATGAATCTGGCATAGAACTCACTGTAGATGATGAAGCATTTTCAAGCTTGATACCAGAGATTATGTTGGATTTTGTTTTTTGTTTTTTGTTTTTTGAGAATTGATGTTGAATTTTGTTGACACAAGGAAGATGCTGATTGGCCCAATTCTGCAGGGCCTTACGTTATCATCAATTAATTGGATGTTTGCTGCCACAAATTTTTACATCTTCGTTGTAAGACACTGGCAAGAAAAAAAATAATAAAAAAAAAGGTGTCTTTTTTTAAGGCCCAGAAAAATCAACTCAGTTTTAACGTTTGTCCCCAAGAGCATTCGGTCAGCCCTACACCTATTGGCCATCGAATCCGTCTCTTTGGTGGTTCAAAAGAAATTGAATACATAGCAGAATGATAAGAAATTGAATACATAGCAGAATGATAGGCACGTTTGGTGTAAATTTTTACCCAAAAAAACAAAAAAAAAAACAGCTTTTTTGAGGTTTTTTGTACTTAATAATAATTTTTTTTATAGCTTTTTTGAATTATTTTTACCTTATAAATTTTTAGCAGAGCTTGTACCAAACAGTAGTAAAAAATTGCAGATAAAACAATTTGTTAATAACATTATGAATTACACTAAACAGATCTAAAGTAGTTGAAATCAATGAATCACGAGGAATTTTCATTGGTTCTCTGTTTTCGTGAGAGATTACTTACTAGTAGTTTTAGAAAATAATGACCAATGTTACTATTTAAACTAATAAATAGGGTTTGTTTGGGATGTGGGTTGACTTTTTAATTTTTTAGCTATTAATTTAGGGTTAAAAAGTCTTATTTGGAATAAATTTTTTAGTTTTTTTGACTTTTATGAGAGAAAAAATGAAATAACTATGATTTGAATGTGATATTTTGTGTTATTAATTTTTTAGTTTAGTTTAATTTATTTTATCTTCTTGTGTCTAAAATAGTTTAAAAAAAAAAAATTCTGAACTTTTTATGCTAAATTAGTGCATACTTTTGCTCTTGATGATGATTGGTTATAGAGTGTTCTTGGAGCATAGTAAAGTGATATTTATGATATTTTAAGGTATTGTGATTAATGAAAAAAGTAGAATTTATAATTTTATATTAAGTAATTGAGTAACATAACAACATGATTATTAATAAATGAGTATGAACCATGGCAACGATTGAATAGTTTTTCCGGGAGGATGTATATGTTTGAAGAGTGGGTTGTTGTCCAAAAAATGGTCTTTATTGCATGGTAGGGGTGTTCTTTTCATTCATTCAATTCAAGTCATGCGAATGATACCCTGTTCAAAATTTCTGCTACTGAACTAGTCTTGTTCAGTTATAGCCCTACCCATTGCTTGCTAATAAGCCATGAGAATACATTGAACGATGGCGGAGGAGGATGCTCTCTAGGATTACGAAGTTGTGTTACAGTTCACTCGTTGTTACTCAACCCATAAACCATTATTCAACCACTCCTCACGGAACTCACATTCTTCGTCTGTTAAATCTCTGCCCCCGAGTAGTCGAAGACTTGAAGCCACTCAAATCTCTCTTCCTCGTGCACGGTCTAATCGACCACCAACCACTGATTGTAGAATTTTTCAGGCCATGTTTTGATCTGGGTTCTCCCGAATTAGTTCTCTCTGCTTTTGCTGTAATCGAAAAGCCTAGTGTGTTGTTGCAGAATTCAACTGTTAGGTCTCTGTGTACTGTTGGGTTATTCGAAGACGCCTTGTCTGTCTATCAAAAATGTCGAATTTCGGGATGCCCTTCTGATAATTTTACGTTTCCTTTTGTGATCAAGGCGTGTTGTGCTCTGGGTGCTCTTCAGATTGGTAAAGGGTTACACTGTTCTGTGTTGAGAAATGGATTTGGAGACAATCTTGTTGTGCAGACAGCTCTTGTTGATTTGTACGCCAAATGTGATCAAATGGAGAGTGCACGTCGACTGCTCGATAAAATTTCTCAACCGGACTTGGTTCCATGGAATGCATTGATTTCTGGGTATTCTTTGAATGGGCTCAACGAGGAGGTCTTTCATGTTTTCCAGGAGATCTGTGCGATGGGTTTCAAGCCTAATGTGAGCACTTTGGCCAGCACAATTCCAGTATGCACCCGTTTGGGATATCTGCATATGGGTAAATCTCTTCATGGATTTGCGGTAAAGTTAGGATATTTTTTGGATCAATATTTGATAGCTGCTTTGATCTCGATGTATGCTGGTGGTGGGGACTTTGATGTTAGTAGGAAATTATTTGATTGCTTACTGGAAAAGAATGTTACCATCTGGAATGCCATGATCTCTGCATATACACACAACCAGAAACCCAATGAGGCATTTGCATTGTTTAAGCAAATGCTCCAAGCCGATGTGCAACCTAATATGATAACTTTTCTGTCCATCATTCCTTCTTGTGAGGGCTTTGGTTGCATTTTGTATGGTGAATCACTACACACGTGTAGTAAAACATGGGTTAGTTGACCAACTTCCTGTAATGACAGCCATATTATCAATTTATGCCAAGCTTGGAGATATGGGTTCAGCTGAGTTTCTTTTCAATCAAATGCCTGTGAAAAATCTCCTGTCATGGAATTCGTTGGTTTCTGCATACGTGCACAATAGACATTGGGATGTTAGTTTGGATGCATTCCGTGAAATGCAGCTTGCGGGGTTTTATCCAGACGCAGTCTCTATCGTTTGTGTTCTTTCTGCCTGCTCTGAACTAGAGGTCATTCTACCCGGTAAATCTGCCCATGCATATAGTCTTAAAAACGGATTTGATTTTAACCTCAATGTGTCGAATGCACTCTTGGCATTTTACTCCAACTGCTCTCAGCTTTTTTCTTCTTTTAAGCTATTCTGTAAAATGGATGTAAGAAATGCCATTTCATGGAATACATTGATATCTGGATGTGTGCACAATGGAGAAGTAAGAAATGCAGTTGTTCTTCTTGACCAGATGCAACGAGAGGGGATGGACTTCGATTTGGTTACCCTGGTAAGTGTTCTTCCCTGTTATCATGGACCTGAAAATTTGGTGCAAGGAATGGGTATTCATGGTCGTGCAATCAAAATGGGGTTTGTGTCTGATGTTTCTTTAGCTAATGCACTTATTAGCATGTACTTCAACTGTGGAGAATTTCATGGCGGCAAGTTACTTTTTGATAGCATGCTTAATAGGAGTATGGTTTCTTGGAATGCATTGATCACAGGCTATCGATATAACAACTTACATGACAATGTCATGTTGTTGTTTTGCCAAATGATAAAGGAGGATCAGAAACCAAACAATGTAACCTTGCTGAATATATTACCTGTATGCTATACCCCGTTGCAAGGAAAGTCTATTCATGCTTATGCAGCTAGGACAGGGATTGCAATGGACGCTTCTCTTCTTACATCTCTTATATTCATGTATGCTAGATTTGGAAATATGAATTATTGTCTCTTGCTGTTTGAAATGGGGGAGAAAAGGAATATTTCTTTGTGGAACGCTATTGTTTCTGCTCATGTACAAACAAAAAATGCAAAAAAGGCAATTGCTTTCTTCAGCCAATTGCTTCACACAGAAATGGAACCTGACTACATGACAGTTTTGAGCTTAATTTCAGCTTGCGTTCAGATAAACAATCCAAATCTCACAAACTGCGTAATGTCTTATGTGATACACAAGGGATTCAACAAAGATGTTGCTGTCGTTAATGCCCTTATTGATTTGTATGCAAAATGTGGGAACATCTCAATTGCAAGGAAGCTATTTGATGGTCTACTTGAAAAGGATGTGTTCTCCTGGAGTGTGATGATCAATGGGCATGGTTTGCACGGTGATGGTGAAGCAGCCCTCGCTCTTGTCTCACAAATGGAACTTACGGGTATGAAGCCTGATGACGTTACTTATGTCAGTATTTTATCAGCTTGCAGTCATGCTGGTTTCGTTGAGCAAGGCTGGATGTTTTTCAATTCT
Source organism: Camellia granthamiana (assembly GCA_036172215.1). Classification (NCBI taxonomy): domain Eukaryota; kingdom Viridiplantae; phylum Streptophyta; class Magnoliopsida; order Ericales; family Theaceae; genus Camellia; species Camellia granthamiana. Next base: position 28,655,698 of record CM069903.1, on the reverse strand, counting down.
ATGGTAGAAAATGGGATAGTACCGAGGATGGAACACTATGCTTGCATGGTGGACCTTTTTGGGAGAACCGGTCACTTGAACGAGGCTTAGGACATGGTTAAGAAGTTGCCCCATAAACCTTCTTTAAGCCTGCTAGAGTCTTTGTTGGGTGCTTGTATAATCCATGGAAATCTTCAAATAGGGGAGGAAATCGGAAGGTTGCTCCTTGAAATGGACCCTGAAAATCCTGGATCATATGTGATGTTATACAATGTTTATGCAGCGGCTGGAAGGTGGACAGATGCGAATAAAGTGAGGTCGGACATGGAAGAGAGACAATTGAGGAAAGTGCCTGGTTTCAGTCTTGTTGAGGACGGTAAATGGTTGTCATGAAGGGTTCTAGAGGCAAATGAGCATCAAAATTTGAATTTTGAAGTTTACTCGTGCTAGATTGCTCACATTAGAATGAGAAATTACAATAGCATAAAGCCTTTCTTCAATCAGAACAGCAAGGAAAATTCTGTCATACTAGAATGTGGTTTTGAGGTATGGTACATGAATAATTGGATTTGGATTTGGATAAGACACTATCTTGACCATTGATGACAAATAATTAATATTTGGTTAGAAAACCAAGGTAAATTCTCACAAACAAAGTAGTCTTGAGTATTTTTAATAAAATATTTGTAAAATTAGCTTACTATTGCAACATGCCACACTTACTATTTACTGTGAGAGAAGTTACTATTAAAAATGACATCTTCAAGGATTATTGCTATTGAAAATGACACCTTCAAGGGATTATTAGTTCAACAGGTAACAGGTCATACCTTGAAAAATGTGCTAAACTAATAGAACACATATTTGGCTACTTTCACTCCACATCTTGTATATTTTTTTAATTATTGTTTAACACACCATACTTGGCTATTTTCACTCCACATTTTGTTTTTTTGTTTTTTTGATTTTTTAAGACATAATATAAAGTGTAAAAAATAAAATGTATTGTGTTATTTTATTAAAGAAATATATATTTGAAATTGAAATTAAAACTCATAAATATAAAGTTAAGATTAAATTTTATAAACATCAAAATAAATATAATAAAGTTAGTTTTAAAATTTCAAATCTAGATCATTTTATTAATTATTTTATAAAACTCACAAATTTTATATGAATTTCATATACCAACCTTTTAGGTATTTATAAATACATAAGTTTTTATGAATTTAATATTCACAATGAAATTATTTTTTTCCTCCATGAATTCATATGAATAGCTATGAATATGTTTTTACAAATTTAATATCTACAATATTTTGAAGCACAAATGGAAGATCTCTCATTTATCTCTTAAGTTGAGGTGATAACTTGAGAGCTCTTATAAATATACTTAGGAATATCTCTCATATGTCAACATTTATTATTGACAATAAATGAATACATCAACAAAAATTATTTTTCTTTACCTACTGCAACATGAACAACATTTAAAATGACATTTCTAATTTTATTTACCACTAAATAGTAATGGAGTCTTATTGAGTAATAGTCATAATTGATTGAGTTGTAAATCATGTTTTATAGAGTAGTAAGTTGAGTATCAATGAATAGTATTTTGAGTCTCACTGACTAGTAAGTAGGGTTTAATTGAATAGTAAACAAAATCTAATAAAATAACAAGTGGAATCATATTAAGTAATAAGTGAGAATTTTTTGTTTTTTGGTAGTAAGTCTAGTTGAAGTGGTGTTTTTCTTAGTACTAAGTGACGTCTAATAATTTTTTGTATTTTGTTTGATTAAAATTCATGTTTCTAATTTATTACTTACCAGTCATTGTAACTCTATTTACAATTTGTTCTCATTCTACTTACCAATTAATAGTAACAAGGTCTTATTGAGTAGTAGTCACGTTTGATTGAATTGTAAGTCAAATTTAATAGAGTAGTAATAAGAAGAGTCTCGTTAAGTAATAGGTAAAATCTAATGAAATAATAAGTAAAATCTCATTAAATTGTAAATGAGATTTAATTGACTAGTAAGTCAAGTCCAATCATTAAGTAGTAAGTAAAATTTAATTGAGTAGTAAATCAAGTCACATGAAGTGGTATCTTATTGAGTATTAAGTTAAATTTAATAAATTTTTACATTTTCAAATTTTGTTTAAAATTCATATTTCTTATCTAATAATTCAAAATTCACATTTTTATTTATCAATGACCATTCATATTACTTATTGAGTACTAAGTTAAGTCTAATAATTTACAATATGTTCTAATTCTATTAACCACTCAATAGTAATGTAATCTTATTGAGTAGTAGTCATATTTGATTGAGTTGTAAGTTAAGTTTAATGAAATAGTAAGTGGAATATCAATGAATAGTAAGCTGAGTGTCATTGATTAGTAAGTGCGGTTTAATTAAATAGTAAGTAAACTCTAATGAAGTAGAAAGTAGAGTCTCATTAAATAATAAATGAGGTTTAAAATAATAGTATGTCAAGTCTAATTAACTGGTGTCTTTCTTTCTTTCTTTCTTTCTTTTTTTAATTATGTAGTAAGTCATGTTTGATTGAGTAGAAAGTTGAGTAGTATTAAATAGTAAATGGAATTTGATTGAGTAGTAAGTTTAGTATCATTTAGCCTCCGTTTGAGAAGTGGGTTGGCTTTTTGGCTTTTTTGGCTATATGAGCCTGGGCTCAAAAGCTTGGTTTGGGAAGGACTTTTTGGCTTTTTTGGCTTTTTGGTTTTTTGGTGAGGTGTCATCTTGTTAAATTACCAAACTACCCTTTTTTGCTTTTGTTGTTTTTTATTTTTATTTTGGGTTTGGATTTCCCATATTTTGTTTAATTTATTTATTTATTTTAATTTTGGGTTTGGATGTGGCGTTTTTTGCTTAATTTTTTTTTAAAATTTATTTATTTATATTTTTATTTTATTTTTCGCTTTGGCGTATTTCTCGATTAATTTTTTTTTTTTTTAAATTTTGGGTTTTATTTTATTTTGGTAAAATATTTATTTATTTTTTTTATTTTGGGTTTGGATTTGGCGTATTTTGTTTAAATTTTATTATTTTTTATTTTGGGTTTTATTTTGGTAAAATAATTTTTCTACTTATTTATTTTTGGATTTGGCGTATTTTTTTAACTTTTATTATTTTATTATTTTGGGTTTGGATTTTGGCTTATTTTGGTAAAATATATATATATATATATTTTATTTTGGGTTTGAATTTGGCGTATTTTGTTGAAATTTTTATTTTTTATTTTGGCGTATTTTGGTAAAATATTTATTTTTTATTTTGGGTTTGGATTTAGCGTATTTTGCTTAACTTTTTTTTTTTAAATTTATGTTTTTGTTTATTTTATTTTTTTATACTTTAATTAGTTCTTGTTCTTTAATTTACGTTTTTTGTGTAATTTTAATTTTAATTTAATTTTAATTTTATTTGAAGTATGTAAATAATCTAAATAATTTAATAAGCAAAAATTTAAAATAAATATTCAAAAAATTTAAATCGGAAAAATTTAAATAATTTAAATATTCAAAAAATTATTTTAACAAAAAAATGTAAATAATTTAAATATTCAAAAAATTTAAGTAATTTAAAATGTTATTAATTTTTGTTTGGATAAGCCGTATTTTGGTCTTTTTTTTTTAATTTACGTTTTTGTCATTTTTTTTTATTTGTATACATTAATTTTTTTGAAAATTAATTGTAAAATGATAAAAAAGTGAGGCTTTATATTATTGTCCTGTGTATTTTAAGTAATTTAATTTTAATTTAATTTTAAATATTTAATTTAATTTTTATTTTAATTTGCGTTGTAATTTTTATTTTACTTATAATTTTATTTTAAATATTTAAATAATGTAAATAATCTAAAAAATTTAATAAGTAAAAAATTAAAATAAATATTCAAAACATTTAAATTGTAAAAATTTAAATAATTTAAATATTCAAAAAATTATTTTAACAAAAAAAATTAAATAATTTAAATATTCAAAAATTTTAAATAATTTAAAATGTTAATGTTTTCAATTTGAAAACAACTCTACACTCAAATCGTAACCAAACACATAAAATAAAACTCAATTAATAAATTATTTTTAAAACTCATAACCAAACATATAATTCGAAACTCCATACTACTTTCACAACTCTACACTCAAATCATAACCAAATACATAACAAAAAAATTAAAATATTTAAAAATATTTTTATAAATAGAGTTTTCATTTATTTGTATAAAATATTTTAACAAAAAACAAAAAAAATGTTTTTAATTTTTTTTTTCTACTTTTTTGTCTTTTCCTGGGAAAAGGTTATAAAAAGGGCAAATTTTTTTTTTTTTTTTTTAACTTTTCAGCACCTGAGGCGATGCCCCTGCAAATCAAGTGGGGGTAGTTTCGTAAATTTACCTGGCCATGGATGGTTGCCAAGCAGAACTCCTTTTTTTGTCTTCATTTGGCTATTTGAGCCTCTTTTGGCCTGTAGTGGCTATTTGAGCCTGAAGAGCTCTTCCCAAACACAGGCTAAAAGTAAACGAGGTTTGATTAGGTAAAAAGTTGAGAATTATTAAATAGTAAGTGGTGTTTAATTAAGTAGTAAGTGAAGTATAATAAAATAATAAGTGGAGGCTTATTGAATAATAAACAGAGTTTAATTACCATTTATAAATACAATACTTACCGTTCATTCTCATTCTACTTACAACTCTTTCTCACTTAACTTACCACTTGAGAGGGAGATTTATGAGCTGGAATGGGCCATGGCAAAGGCCGGGCAAATTGAGGGCCGAGCGCATTTGGGCCGTGATAGCTTGGGCCTGTCCGGAGATGGTTCTGCTCGGTTGAGGCCCAAGGCCATGTTGAGACCGAGCTACTTGGGCTTGTCCGTGTGAGGGACCGAGCTACTTGAGCTACTCGGCCGAGATGATCCCTGCCATTCGGGATTCCACGGTTCGCGCATTTAGCTTGGCAGGAAGGGCTTTGGTTTACCAGCTCAACCTGTCTTGAGCTCGGTTATGTCGGAATGCAACCGAGCACGGTCGTTATGGAGCTCGACGAGTGGAGCACTCGTACTCGTTATGCAGCACGGTTGTGTGAGGCTGAGGCGATGCCGCCGGGCTGCCGAGCTCCCACTAATGTAATCTATCGGTTTGGTTAGGTGGTGATTGCTGGATTTGTGCTGACAGATGAGAGAGCAGCTCCACGTGTCAAGAGGCTAATGGGAGCAGATTTGAGCGCAGAAAGTATATAAGCATGACTGCGCCCCCCATGCGGGGAAAGGAACATCATTGGGTGAGAACAACCTAAACACTCAACTCTCATCTTTCTTTTTCTATCTGAGTGTGCGCTAACTTGACCGTCGGAGGGGTTTTCCGACCACACACCGCCGGGTAGCTCACCGCCGTTGTGTTCGCAGGTCGATCGGACAGACAATAAGCTTAGTAGAAAGGAGTACGGGCTCTGTGGAATATTTGCACCTCGTACAATTGGCGCCGTCTGTGGGAAATTTGATAAACAAAACCTTGTCTTCCAAGCTCATCTGATCGCCGCCTATGGCGAACAACGACGAGATACCGTTGTTCGCCATCGACGGTGTTACCCCGGAGTCAGCCAGACGGAGAGACAGACTCCCCGCCGTTCCAAACATGGCGGGCCTGGAGACTTCCCCAGGAGGACATTCAAAAGACGCGCGGGATAAGCACGGTAGAAGTTTTGGTAACTCTCGGAGCCCAGACGGGCACTGGCGGCGAAGAGAATCGCACGCTAGGCGTCTGGAGCACAAGTTAAGGGACCAAGACGCCGTCATCCGGAGAATGGCGACGGAGATGGAAGATCTCAAACGGCATGTCAAATGGAAGGGTGTTGCGGAGTGGGAGACCACAGTGAGCGCACCCAACTACGCCGTTCAAGCAGTCAGAGCCAGCAGCACACTCCCTCCCTTTCTATCACCAGAAGCTACAGGGTTGGAGAATCCGACACGCCTGTAGAGAAGTCTAGCGCGCAAGATAGTACCTATCAACCCTCACGTCCGGCGACGACGTCGAGGTATTCCTATTCCACTCACTCAGAGGACTTACGGGTAGTCTTGAAGGAGCGGGCTCGTCGGCGGGAGACTCAAAGGGTGCCGGCGCTCCAACGGCTATCTTACGGGGGCCGCGCTAGTGAAGAGGTCATAATGCCACCACCCCGCCCAGCCGTGCCTCTCCCTCTAGACACAGATTTGGCGAGGCTGAACGCCACCCCCTTCTCCCTTGAGATAGAAACCACACTACTCCCCGCAGGCTTTCACCAGCCCAAGTTTACGCTCTACGACGAAAAGACCGATCCATACATGCATGTAAGCCACTTCCGGCAGGTCATGGCCGGACATAGGCGCAATGACGCTCTTATGTGCCTTATCTTCCCGTCGAGTTTGGGCGAGCTGGACTTGAAATGGTTTGAGAGGCTGCTGGAGGGAAGTATCGAAAGGTGGCAGCAGTTGGCGGAAGCCTTTGTAACTCGTTTCATGACCAACACTAAAACGCCGAAGGAAGTGGACTACCTTCTCAGTGTCAAAATGGAGTCGAGCAACACACTCAAGGCATATAACTCCAGATACTAGGAAACCTTCAATGAGATTTTAGATTGCCCGATCAACCTGGCAATCACCCAATATAAGCGCGGTCTCCCGGTCGGACATAGGCTGCGAGACTCGCTTACCATGAACCAGCCGACATCCATGGGCCAACTAATGTAGTGCATCAATGAGCACATTCGAGTAGAGGATGATGCGGTGGCGTCCACCGCGAAGACAACTCCGGTGGTAACAGACAAAAGGTCGGCTGGCAAGGTGCACACGGTCGGACAGGAGACTAACTGTCCAAATGACCACACCAAGGAATCTGACCGAGGGTCGAATCGTTGAAACCGGGAAAGGAGACGTCGGAATGCCTGAGATGAATACCCCCGCGATGACGTAGCTGATGCCAACAGAAGGTTGAAAGCTCGGACGGGTATCACCACGGTCCTTAAGATTCCAATCTATCGCATACTTAGCGAAATTCGTGACGAGGATTACGTCCAGTTTCTTGCTAAGTTAGGCGATGTGCAAAAGGGCTTCAATCCGCGGTACCGCTGCACATATCACCGGGAGCGCGGACACCGAACGGAGGACTGTTTGCCTCTGAAGTAACACTTGGAGGAGTTAGTCGCAGCCGAACATTTAGATCTTTACATCGATGGGGGTGTTAAGGCCGCGCATCCCGCCCCGGCTGATCCACATGGACCGGCTGACTTTGAAGCGCCTCCTCAAGGAGTGGTTAATGTGATCCACGGCATAGTGGAGCCGGCGCGTGTATACAAGCTTCGCGGAATGATCAAAAAAGCGGAACACATGAGGGAAGTTTTGTCAGTCCAGCCCGCGATCAAAAGGGGGAAGACCGAGGAAAAAGATGTGATTAGTTTCTCCACAAGGGACCTAGAGCGCATTCAAATGCCACACAACGACGCCCTAGTGGTCACCCTCCGCGTCAAAGAGTTCGATGTCAAGCGCATCTTGATTGACCTGGGAAGCTCGGTTGAAATTATGTACTACGATGCGTTCAAACAACTCAAACTCCGAGATACAGACTTGGCTCCGGCTACTTCGCCACTGGTAGGTTTCAACTCGCAACCGGAGTGGCTTTTGGGGAAAATAATTTTACCGGTCAAGGCTGGATCCGTGGTCAAGCAGGTGGAGTTCTGGGTATTGCAGGTGCCGTCTACATACAATCTGATCCTCGGTAGGGGCTGGCTTCACGCTATGCAGGCTGTAGCGTCGACCTACCACCAGGTTATGAGATTCCCCTCGGCTATGGGGGAAATTGAGGAAATTTGGGGCGATCAAGTCATGTCGAAGCAATGCTTCGTGGCAGTGAACGGGAGCCGAGCTGCCAAAGGCTTCGTACAAATGATTAAAGGCCCAGAAGACCAGAGTGTCCTTGATGACGTGGGCACCAAGGCCGAGGATAAAGCTATTGAAGAATTTGTAGAAGTACGGCTTGACACGGAAAATCCAAACAAGTTCTTTTTGCTCGAATTAAGCCTGACCGCTCAAGAAAGGACCGAGATGGTAGAGTTCTTGATGGCAAATATCGAAGTCTTCGCATGGTCGCCTTACGATATGCCTGGCATCGACCCAAGTTTTATTTGCCACCAACTCAATGTTTTCCCCGGTGCACGGCCGGTCATTCAGAGAACGAGAAGATCGGCGCTGCACCACGCCGAGGTAGTCGCGGAAGAGGTAAGGAACTTGCTTGAGGCACGGGCTATTCAGGAAGTGCACTACCCTCGGTGGATTTCAAACACGATCGTAGTGCCCAAGAAGAATGGGAAGTGGCGAGTTTGCGTCGACTACAAGACCGTCAACCGAGCTTGCCCTAAAGACAGCTTTCCCCTGCCCCGAATAGACCAGTTGGTGGATCTAACGGCCAGACATAACAGGCTCAGTTTCTTGGATGCCTACCGCGGTTATCATCAGATTGCCATGCATGGCCCTGACCGTGAAATCACCTCCTTCACTACTCCAAGGGGACTCTTCTGCTACCGAGTCATACCTTTTGGTTTGAAGAACGCTGGGAAAACTTTTCAAAGGATGGTGACCAAAATGTTCGCTCCTCTGCTAGGCCGGACGATGGAGGCTTATATCAATGACATGGTGGTCAAAAGCCGGCATCAAGCAGACCACTTGTTCGACCTAGCCGAGATGTTCGCCATTCTCAAACAGCACAAGCTACGCCTGAATGCGTCTAAGTGTGCCTTCGGCGTGGGATCCGGGAAATTCCTAGGCTTTCTAGTCACAAACCGAGGCATCGAGGCAGACCCCACACAAATCAAAGCCGTACAAGAATTAAAGTAGCCCAACTCGGCGAAGGACGTGCAGCATCTTGCCGGTATGGCAGCCGCGCTTAACAGATTCATAAGGCGGTCATCAGATTGCTGCCGTCCTTTTTTTCGAGCCTTAAAATCCAAGTTTTCATGGGACGAGGAATGCGACAAGGCTTTGGCCGAGCTAAAGGCGTATCTGTCTTCTGCTCCATTATTGGTGACACCAAAGCCCGGCGAAGAACTCTACCTTTACCTGGCCGTTTTTCAGTATGCAGTTAGTGCAGTGCTTGTCCGGTCAGAAGGTATCCAGCATTTTCCCATCTTCTACGTGAGCAAAACCTTGCTACCAGCAGAGTCGAGATACTTGCCGTTGGAAAAACTTGCCTTGGCACTAATGATGGCCTCCAGGAAATTGGCGCACTATTTTCATGCTCACACAATCATCGTCTTGACCGAGTTCCCACTTAAAGCCTTGTTTGAGCGGACAGATTTCTCTAGTTGAATCCTCAAGTGGGCGGTTGAATTGGGACAATTCGACGTCAAGTTCCAATCCCGAACTGCCATAAAAGCACAGACATTGGCCGACTTTGTTGCTGAATTCTCACCTGGAATTCATCTAGTATGCCCGGTGGATCTTGCCGCGGTAGCCGAGGAGGTGAATGCTGGCTCGCCAGAAATTGTGCAGCACGGCGATGTTAGCGACGCGGAACTTGCACGCCCTACCATAGAACTCCAGCCGGCATAGTACTTCAACCCGGCGATGCAACTCTGGACTTGAGCATGGCAGTTCAACCTGTTGGGTTCGGTGCTACATCGCCGAGGAGAGATGAAGTGGAACCAAACGGCAGCGAACCAAAAACTGAACAGTTGAGCGACCGTGATCCTATCAACTTTCAAGCCTCCCAAGACCCCTCAGAGTGTTAGAAGCTCTTTGTCGGAGAAATATGGAAACTTTTTGTAGATGGAGCCTCAAATCATCACGGTGCCGGGCTGGGCATAGTTTTGATCTCCCCAGATGGTTTAACCATCGAACACTCTATCACACTTGGATTCCCTGCGTCGAACAATGAGGCTGAGTACGAGGCGCTACTAGCCGGACTTAAGAGCGCGCTCCAGTTGCGCGTATCCGAGTTGATGGTTACAGCGATTCCCAACTTGTTGTCAACCAAGTGTTTGGGGTCTACGAAGCTAAAGATGACAGAATGGCAAAGTACCAAGCTCTGGTAAGAGACCACATCAACTAATTCCAGGCGATAAGGGTCCAACAAATTGGACAGGAAGAAAACGGCCGTGCGGATGAGTTAGCCGGTCTGGCTTCTATGGTCGACCGCACATCTCCCAGTCCTCTCCTGATTGAGTATCTTCCAAGGCCAAGTATAGAGGAACCCGAGCATACAGAAGTACTCTGCACCGAGCTTGGCCCTTCTTGGATGGACCCGATTATCCTCTTCCTAAAAGAGCGGACCCTTCTGGTCGATAAAAAGGAAGCGCATAAAGTCCGGGTGAAATCAAAGCGGTTTTGGCTCTCTCCATCTGGCGCTTTATACAAGAAGTCTTTCACCGGTCCTTATCTCAAGTATGTACACCCGAACAGCGTGGAAGCTTTCCTGTACGAAATTCACGAAGGCATATGTGGCAGTCACATCGGGGGCAGATCTTTGGCCTACCGAGCTATCTCGCAGGGGTATTGGTGGCCGTGCATGCAAGCGGATGCTCAGAAATATGTCCGCAAATGTGAGAAGTGCCAGAAGTTCGCCCACCAAATTCACCAGCCGGCCTGAGAACTTCTTCTCCTCACAAGCCCTTGGCCTTTTGCTATGTGGGGGCTGGACATAGTGGGACCACTCCCAACAGCACCAGGCAACCGGAAGTTCTTCATTACGACTACGGACTATTTCACCAAATGGGTTGAAGCTGAGCCCTTGGCGACTATCAAGGAGAAAGACATCAAACGGTTTGTCTGGCAGAATGTGGTAACGCAGTTTGGCGTCCCTAAGATTCTGATTTCTGACAACGGCACCCAATTTGACGGACGCTTATTCAGAGGATTTTGTGCAGAATTGAAGATCGAATTCTACAACTTCACCCCGGTTTACCCGCAGTCCAACGGCCAAGCCGAAGCATCAAACAAGACCATTCTTGCTGGGCTGAAGAAAAGACTTGAGAAAGCCAAAGGAAAATGGGCCGAGGAACTCCCAAGTGTCCTTTGGGCATACCGGACGACCCCGAGGTGATCTACCGGGGAAACTCCTTTTGCCTTGGCATATGGCATGGAGGCGGTCATCCCATTGGAAGTTGGCATGCCCACTCTCCGTAGTGAAAGTTTTGAGCCCGAGCTGAACTCTGAAGCCATCGCCCTAGAATTGGACCTAGTGGAAGAGCGCTGAGAAAAGGCTCTAATCCATGTGGCCGCATACCAACAAGAGCTTTCCAGAAAATACAACAAAACGGTGCACCCCAGACCATTCAAAGTTGGGGATTGGGTTTTAAGAAAGGTGATGGGCAACACACTGGTACCGGGGGAAGGCAAGCTAGGGGCAAATTGGGAAAGGCCTTACAAGATAACCGGTCTGGCGGGCAAGGGGGCATACCACTTGGAAGATTTGGAAGGAAAAGGCATACCCTGGCCATGGAATACGGCCAACCTCAAACTGTACTATTTTTAGCATTTTACGTTCTTATGTAATTTTTTGTGGAAAGACTTGCTCTCCCTACACTTTTGAATGTAACACGCTTTTTGTCAAATACAATAAAAGTGACTTGTCTTTGCCAGCATTCTGTTGTTTTCGATGCTTACTTCAAGATTTAAACCGAAATGTTTTACTCCTGTTAAATGAGTTGATGATTTGCTCAACTCTATAATCTCAACCGAGATGTTTTACTTCGGTTAAGTGAGTTGATGATTTGCTCAACTCTATGATTTAGACCGAGATGATTTTGCTCCGGTTAAATGAGTTAATGATTTGCTCAACTCTGTGACCTCAACTGAGATGTTTTACTCCGGTTAAGTGAGTTGAAGATTTGCTCAACTCTGTGATTTCAACCGAGATGTTTTATTCCGGTTGAATGGGTTGATGATGTACTCAACTCTATGGTCTCAACCGAGATGTTTTATTCCGGTTGGATGAGTTGATGATTTACTCAGCTTAAATCGAGATGTTTTACTCCGGTTAAGTGAGTTGATGATTTGCTCAACTCCGTGATATCAACCGAGATGTTTTACTCCGATTGAATGAGTTGATGATTTAATCAACTGTGGTTTTAACCAAGAAGTTGTACTTCGGTTGAATGAGTGGATGTTTTATGCAGCTATGGATTCGACTGAGATGGTTTATCTTGGCCATGTGGGTTGATAATTTGCTCATAGACAAATTGATGATTTGTTTAGCCGAGGTGGTTTATACCGGCTGAAGTTATTTAGCTTAAACGGTGCAAACACTTAACGAAATTAGAATTTTCCATTGATGTGGAATAGCATTACAAAAGGTGGGGCAAGTAGCCCGGTTACATTCTCAAAAAAAAAGAACAAAACAGAAAACTAATCTAAGGGGGACAGGTCAGCAAATTCATCCCCGGTAGCAGTAGCCTTCAGGTCGACCGTGGTCATTTTTTCCTGGACTCCGGTCTCCACCTGGCCGGTCTGCTCTGGGCGGTTATCTCCCTCGGCATTTTCCTCGGCTTCCTCCCCGTCGTCTTCCTTGGCCTCAACCTGCAATGCGCTGAAGACATCGTTGGCGTATGGCACCAGGTATGTCGGTAGGAAGGCAACTGGGGAAGAGGCGAACATATCGGTTCTAGATCCTTGGCCGAGCTGTTCGCAAGCAGCCTTCCAGCCAGCCTTGAAGAAAATATCTTGGGTGGCATGGACTTGTTTCGTGTAGTTTTCCTCGGCCGCCTTGAAACCTGCGTTGTTCGCCTCATCCAGCTCATCCTTCTTTGACTGTTTCAACGCCTCCAAGTCGACCCGGAAAGCGTCCCTCTCTTGCTCGGCGGCTCCAAGCTGGCCGAGCAATCTGGAGTTGTCGGAGTTTGCGATCTCCAGAGAAGCTTTTAATTGCCCCAACTCGGTTTGAAAGTGCTTAACCTGGTTGGCAACATCGGTTGCCTTCTGCCGGAATCTATGAATCCGCTCCATGACCAGGTGTTGTTTTTGGATGGCCTGCAAAGAAGAGTTTTGATTAAAAAAAGGAAACCGAGCAAACACTTGGAAAATTTTGAATAAAAAGTTCGAGATTCTTACCCGGGTCATAGACTTGACCGAGGACTTCACCAGCCGGGTGTCAGGCACGTGGTCGCTGCCGACCACATCGCTCGGCAGAAGCAAGGCTTTGGTTAGGTCGAAGGCGAGTAGATGCTCTTTGTCCCTTTTGACCGATGCGCTTGCCGGGATCTCCTTTCCCCGGTGCTTCAGTTAGGGCTTCCATAGTGGTGTTGGGTCAGCTATGACCGCCGGTTGCTGGGTGTTCAACTCCGCAACTAGCTCGACTGAGGGATCGATGGTGCGAGGCCTTTTCCCAGCCTGGCGGCTTTCTTTGCTTGCCTGCCTGGCGGCGGGTGACGCTAATGCAACCACGGTCCCGCTCGATTGACCGGCAGCGGCTGTACGGGAGGGGATGGTCGGTAGCTCGGTGGATGTGGCAGTGATGAGATTTTTGATGCAGCTTCGTTTGGCCATCTCTTCTGCTTTGGTCAGCCAGATTAGTGGTACGTCCGGTAATGTGGGGTCAGGAGGTGGCGACGGCGCTTTAAGGAAGTCTTTCACTCTACTCCGGCGTGGGGCAGAATATCTGTAGGTCGGTACGTAACCGAGGAGTTCGTGGTAATCCCGGTTATGGTAGCGAAGCACGGTTCTGATGACTGCTTCGTTGGGATAATGGTAGTTGGCTTGCAAAGCTTCGATTGCTGCAAAGAGAAAACGAACAAAGTGCATTAGTACAAAATGATGAAGGAAAGAAATTTGACCGAGTAGTTAGCACGACTTACATGTTTCGCCGAAATTTTTGATGATATACCAGCCTGGCATGTCAGCTGTTTCATAATTATCGGACACCCATAAAAAGTCGTCGTTGTGCAAATCTTTGTTTGGGGTACCAGTCACTATCTTCTCCTTGCCCGGTCTGATCTTTAAATAATAGGCAAGGCCATCGCCTATATGCCCGAGGGTATACTGGCGAAATATCTCAGCTAGACCTAAGTTGGTTCCCAGCCGGTTGTTTAGCTCGGCGATTCCGTTTATTATGCGGTAAGTGTTGGTTGAGACTTGGGTTGGTACTAGCTCGGTGCGCCGCAAGAATTCGCACATTAAGGGGTTAACCGAGAAGCGGAGGCCTCCTTCTATAATGAAAAGCACGGTGAAAGGGCACTGGTCTAATTTGTCCCAGGGGGTTGTGTCCTCGTCACCGAGCTCTAGATGAACGTCGTCCAGGATACCGTATTCTTCCCGGAACGCGGCTAGAGCAACCGGCGTGTCGACCAAGAAGCGGTAGCGCCCCATGTGTAGCCGGCTGGTTTTAGCGCGGCTGTGTTGGTTTATCACGGACTCTTGTTTGATAGCTGCTCGATTGTTGAGAGCCTCAGTGTTGGTGCGTGGTCCCCTTGGACTCTGCAGGAAAATGAGGGTGAGTGTAAGTGGGGGCGCGGTCGCGCAAAACGAGCTTGACTTTAGCTTAGTCAGATGGAGTGCCAGACCACCTTGGTCACGAAGGTAAATCCAGAAGCTTAACCACTCAAGCGAACCAGATGTTAGCCCGGTCGAGCGGTCAAGCCCTCTGCCTACCTCGGTTCCTACAGGAGTTTTTGCAAACTCACAATTTGCTCGGTTTATGTGTTTTTTGGGATCAAAAGAAGGCCTGGAGCTCGGTCCGCCCCAGATCTTCGTGTGTTCATCATTGGAGTTGAAGAACAGCAAAGAGAGTAGGGGCAGAAGAGGTTTTTGAGGGGGTTATATCCTAAAACCTATGGTTTTTGTGCCCAGGAATGCGAAATACTAAGGAAAAAGCAATAAAGAAATTGAGAGAACTTACCAGAATGAGGCAGAAGTCGAATCTTGAGCACGAACACAGTAGGAGGTAAGAATGGAGCTTGGGAGTCGAGGATGACGATGGTGCTAGATCGTCTGGAACGAAAGAGAGGCGGTAAGAAGAGAATGAAAGAGTGAAGTGGCGTACTTATAGGCGAAAAAGGCCGCCAAAATTCGAATATGAAAAGACGTCGGGGTTGGCTGCTCGAGGCCAATAAATGATCGACACGTGTCCCTATTGATAGCGGCGTCGATATTGAAGAGACATGCAGGCGAGTTGAGGCGTCGATCGGGCAAGTCTAGAAACCGAGCATGTCGATTAGCACGGTTTACAACTTGTGGAGGAAAGACCGGCGGGGAATATACCCCGGTTAGGTCATGTAATCCCAGTCACGCTTTTGCGCGGACGGAATTAAGGGGCAATTGAGAGGGAGACTTATGAGTTGAAATGGGCCATGGTAAAGGCCGGGCAAATTGAGGGCCGAGTGCGTTTGGACCGTGATAGCTTAGGCCTATTCGGAGATGGTTCTGCTCGGCTGAGGCCCAGGGCCATGTTGAGACCGAGCTACTTGGGCTTGTCCGTGTGAGGGACCGAGCTACTTGAGCTACTCGGCCGAGATGATCCTTGCCATTCGGGATTCCACGGTTCGCGCATTTAGCTCGACAAGAAGGGCTTCGGTTTACCAGCTCGACCTGTCTTGAGCTCGGTTATGTCGGAATGTAACCGAGCACGATCGTTATGGAGCTCGACGAGTGGAGCACTCGTACTCGTTATGCAGCACGGTTGTGTAAGGCTGAGGCGATGCCACCGGGCTGCCGAGCTCCCACTAATGTAGTCTGCCGGTTTGGTTAGGTGGTGATTGCTGGATTTGTGCTGACAGATGGGAGAGCAGCTCCACGTGTCAAGAGGCTAATGGGAGCAGATTTGAGCGCAGAAAGTATATAAGCATGACTGTGCCCCCCATGCGGGGGAAGGAACATCATTGGGTGAGAACAACCTAAACACTCAACTCTCCTCTCTGAGTATGCGCTAACTTAACCGTCAGAGGAATTTTCCGGCCACACACCGCCGGGTAGCTCACCACCGTTGTATTCGCAGGTCGATCGGACAGACAAGGAGCTTGATAGAAAGGAGTACGGGCTCTGCGGAATATTTGTTCCCCGTACACCACTTAATATTCTACTTATTATTTCTTAATTAATATGTTTATACTTATTGCAATGAAAGACAACATTGAGCAAAATAAGAATAACATTATTTTTTGAATTAGATGATGATGATACTAATGATGATATTAGCATTTGAATAAATTAACTGAAAAAGATGACATTTGTAAATCTACTTATCATTTATGAATCAACACGTACTACTACTTGAAACAATATTTACCATTCTTTTAAATTATATTTGTTACTTATTATGACTTTAAGACAGCATAATAGTTTGCCGCGAACGCATAAGTACTTTAGCAAATAGTTTACAAAGTCATTATTAGATAAGTTCGAAATTTTTGAATCAAAAACTAACAATGGATGTTTTATGATTGACTATTTGAGCCGAATAAAAAATTGACTGTTTAAATTTAATTTTTTATTTAACGAAATGAGTTCAATCGAGTTTTTAATAAGTCGAATAAAACTCAAATATAGTCCCCCAAAAAAAAAACCCACATATACTTTTGGATTAGTGTGCTTTTAGATCCATCTACATGAATGATTTGTATTAATGCCTTCAACAAATAAATGTATGTGAGTGAAATTTTTATATTAGGGAAAAAGAGATTGGAGTTCTTTATCATTTTATCATTTTGGTCCCAAGAATTTTCTTTTAGACCGATTAGTTTCATTGATTTTGAAAAGATAGATTTAATATATTATTTGAAAATTAGATTTACAATTATACCCTTATTTCTATTATGTTTCATTATTATTTTTTTTCTTTTGCACTAGAAAGGTAAGATATACAATCTATGTGAATCAAATTTTAGATGAATTTTTATATAAAATCTTTTTTATTAGAAAAACATTTCAAAAGAAGTACAAAATTAACTTAAAATATGCGATTCTTCAAACATTCCAAAAGGATGTGGAATTCTTCAAACATTTCAAAAAGAGTACAAAAATTCTTTAGTAAACTTTAGATAAATATATAATTTCAAATTGTAACATTCCAATATAATACTCAAACGTAACACTTTAATGTAATCAAACGTAACACTCCAATATAATACTTTAAAAAAAATCCTTAGTGTATTTTTCTCAAACGTAACATTCCAATATAACACTCCAAAAAAATTCCTTATTGTATTTTTTTCCAAACGGGACATTTCAATATAACACTCTAAAAAAATCCTTAAATGTAACACACACAAAAATCCCTTTGTGTATTTTTTCCAAACGTAACAATCCAATTTAACACTCAAAAATATATATATATATATATGGGATTCTTCAAACCATTCTAAAAGGATGTGAGATTCTTCAAATCATTTCAAAAAGATTACAAAAATTCCTCAGTAAGTTTTTTGAACAAATATATAATTTCAAACTGTGAGTGTTACATTTGGGAAAAATACACTGAGGAATTTTTTAGTATTTTTGTGTGTTAATTGGAGTGTGTTACGTTGGAATGTTATATTTAAAATTATATTGATTGGAGTGTTACATTTGAGTATACTAAAAAGTTTTTTTTGTGCGTTACATTGGAGCGTTACATTTGAAAAAAAATACACTAAATTTTTTTGTGTGTATTATATTTGAAAAAAGCATACTAATGAGTTTTTTTTGGAGTGTTACGTTGTTAAGTTTGTGAAGAGTACACTAAATTTTTTTTAGTGTTTTTGTGTGTGTTATATTGGAGTGTTACGTTTGGAATTACATTAGAGTGTTATGTTTGAAAAAAATACACTAAGAAGTTTTTTTTGAGTGTTACATTAAAGTGTTATAACGAAGAAAAATCCAAAATCTTTATAATGTGGATTGCCCAAATGTGTAATTTTATATTTGGAGAAACCCATTTTTATCCCTCAAAAATTAATTTCAAACATATAAGTGACTACTCTTTTATGTAATTTCCATTTTAATGGGACCTTTGGTATCATAAGAAAAAAGAGAGAAGGCCAAGTTTGGCAAGTCCACAAAAAGTCAAAAATTCAAAAAATTACTCAAAAAGTTAAAAAGTTACTCAAAAAGTTAAAAAGTTATCATTATTCACCAAAAATAAAAAATTATGGATGCACCCTACACACTAATTTATACAATTTTTTAATACATATTTTTCCATAAAAAGTCAAAAAGTTAACCCAAACATCCATATTTTTTTCTTCAATTTTTTAGTCTAAAAAGACAAAAAGTGTACTTATTTAGGACACCCCAAACAACCACAGTTTACAAGATTATATTTTGGGATTTATTGGTGCTTCACCCTTTCTAATATCAATGTAATTAAATCACAATTAATCATAAATTTTTAATTATTTATTGTAATTCTTAACTTTTTAATCTAATTTTCATTTAGTTATGTTTTGAATCATAATTAATCCTAAATCCTTGCTTATTTATTGTAATTTCTAACTTTGTAATCTAATTTTAATTTAATTATATTTTTATATTACAATTAATCTAATTTTAATTTATATTATAATTCCTAACATCATAATATAATTTTAATTTAATTATATTTTAGATCAATCTTTAATCATTATTTATTTTATATTTTAATTTAATGAGAAATTTATTAGAAAAATTTCTATCAAGTACTTATATCGCAATTAGTTTATAAAATATTTTGTATTCTAATAAGTCCTATTATTTTAGACATTTAATCCTTCAAATCTTAATTATCATATTTAAAATATTTTATGGATAATTTTATCTTTACAAATATTTTTTGAACCCTTAACAACTTGGTAATGTGAACATTCACATTAAATAAATTTGACACTGTGAATGTTTACATCATGAAATATTTATATTGTCAATGTAAAAATCAATATGCATTTCACCCTATTATTATTAGAGATATTTTGATAACTATGTTTTCATAGGACTTATTGGAACATAAGAAAATAATTTGGACTAAGGTCTCATTTGGCAACTCACTATTGTAGCTTAAAAGTCAAAAAGTCACTAAAAAAAAAACTAAAAAGCCAACAACTTATACAAAAAAAATCCAATATTCTATTTTCTCTCTACCTTTTGCACATTTTTTCATAAAAAATTAAAAAATCATTCCAAACATACTAATTTTTTTATCTTATATTTTAACCAAAAAATCAAAAAGTTGCTAAAGTAACATGTTCCCAAACGAGACCTAAGTAGAATAGAAGTAGGCGAAGAGGGATTTATAAATAAATATCCCAAATAATTCTTAATCATACTATATATTTTAGATCAATTTAATTATATTTTATCTTTATTAACTTCTTAATCTAATTTTAAATTTGGAGAAGATGATATAAAATTATCTTTTTATTGTATTAATTTCACTTAATTTAAAAAAAAAATTAAATTCACTCTAAAATAAGAATAAAAAAAAAGAAGTCAAAACATCATATCAATGGAATCAAACCCGCCCTTAAAACTCTTTTAAAGTTTATGTTTTAAAACTTCAAAATATTTTTGATTCTACTAAAATCTAATGATTAGGAATTTTTTTTCCTGCAGAGCTGATAAAGAGCTCTAATAGTGTTTAAAACAGTTCTAATAGAGTACAAAAAAAAAAAAAAAACAAAAAACAAAAAACAAAATATAAAAAAAAAAAAAAAGGAAGGATAAATTAATATTATTTTAAATTTTTTTTTTTTTTTTTTAGAGTTCTAAATAATTTTTCTTTTTCACGCATGTATCGAAAAATCACGTTTGGGTACCATAGTCGTTCTCGAACAGGGAAAGCAACACGTCCATCAAAAGTCGCTTCAATTACCACGGGATGAAATGGCATCTTTCTTTCACATCCTTGTGTTGAAACCTTTCTGGGAGCCGAAGCAACAGACCAAGCCTCTGGTTGGGAAGTGGGTTAATTTTTTAATTTTAGGTAAATTATAAATACCTTTTTCGAGATTTTGTGAAAATATAAATTTTCTTTTGAGATTTGAAAAATTATAAATTGTCTTTTGAGGGTCAAATTTTCATAACAAATTAGGAGAAATTAGGGGGGAATCTGTATGAAAATAAAAACCTTAAGGGGTAATTTGTTATGAAAATATAAACCTCAGGGGGCAGGATGTAATTTTTCAAACTTCAGGAGAGAATCTGTATTTTCACCAAACCTCGAGGGGGTGTTTGTAATTTGCCCTTTAATTTTTTTGATTTTTTTAGTTATTTTTGTTTGGGTTAAAAAGTTTAGTTTGAGAAATTTTTTTTGACTTTTTTGATTTTTTTATGAGAGAAAAGTGTAATGATTATGGATTGGATGTGATGTTTTATTTGTTGTGACTAAAATAGTCTATTTTGTCTTTTGTGGCTGAAATAGCCACAAAAGCCCTTGCCAAACGAAGCCTAATGCCTTATTTAGAAATAGGTTATTTTAATATTTTTTAATTTTTTAGCTAAAATATAAAATAAAAAAATTAAAGTATTTAGAATAATTTTTAAATTTTTTATGAGAAGATATATGTAACAACCTAGATTTTTAATTATTCTGTAGAATTTATACTAATATTATTTAATCTCAGTTTGGAAAATATATAATTTATTATATATTATTATGTGTAATTTTGTAAAATAATATAATTATTGAGAATTTAGGGGTTAAAGTATAAATAAATAATAATAATAATAATGGGTGTGGTAATAAAATAATTAATTAATTTTCTGTTAGTATATGATAAAATGTAATTTAATTAGGAATTAATTAATTTATATAATTATATTAAAAAGTTATGTTAAAAAGTAATTATCTTAAATATCTATTAAGGATAATAACGAATCTATATAATTATTAATCGAATCTAAGGGAGATTCGCACGCCACGTATGCGCCTTATCTCCCTATAAAAGGGAGGTGTGTCACCCGGAGAAGAAAAAGAAAGAAGAAAGAAAGAAAGGAAAGAAGAAAGAAAGAAAAGAGAAAAAGGAAAGGAAAGGAAAATAAGAGAGGAAGAATGAAAAAATGATGGAAGCTAAGAGAGTCTTTGATAGTGGGAAGAAAGAGTAAGGTATTAAAGTTAAGGTGAGTTATATTATACCTTGAGTCACCATAACATATTTTACGTATGTTTTGACTTACCATATTTATTTTATACAAGTTATATTTTATAAATTATTATAAACTATATTAATATTTCAGTTACGTGTATTATTTTTTGAACCCTATTTGTTTAAAAGGAAACCCATGGATATGTTTGTTTTACTTTTAAAGAATATTTGATTATGACCTTATATATAATTATGTTTTGTAAGTATCACCACGGGAGTCCCATGCCTTGGGGGACTTAAATAACCATTGGCCTCTGTTTGACCACTTTGTGGTCCTCTATTTGTCATGGATCCATTGACCTCTGTTATGTGCTGAGCAAAGTGCTGTGCGGAGCTAAGTGCTACACTATTGTGGGAGCCACCTCTAGAATCCGTACGAGCCACCTCTTGAATCCATACCTCTGTTCTGACTATCATTTCTGTGACCTCTGTTCTATTCTGTTCAGTGCCGTGGTTATGGCTATACATTTACATAATTTATATATTTCAGTTTCTGACACTTAAATGATTTGTTTACTAGTGATTTATTTACCAAACTAAATCATGTAAATGTTTTGGCCTAACTAACTATCCATGGTTATTTCGTGTCCCTTATACTCTTGGTATAATATTTCTCACTCTGCTATGTGCTTATAGTTGTTTACCAATTTTCAAGAAACATGCAATTCAAAAATAGTTTTTGGAAAGTCTTAGATGCGGGGGTGTGAAATAGACACACACAGTATTTTTATAATATTTCTCTATGTAAATATCGGCCTTTTTGGTCAATAAATTTTTTAATAAAAATAGAAACTCCAATGATTATTTTGGTACCCTCATTTAAATATTACTTCCGGTTGCGTTTATTGATTTGTTTAAGAATTGGCCGGAGGTAATCTCAGTTACCGGCCATCACGATGCTTAACCCTTGGGTATAGGGAGCGGGTCGTGACAAGTGGTATCAGAGCAATGGTTTATAAAAGAAAAAAAAATCATCATTGGAGCATAGGACACACGCACATTTAAGAAGTAGGATGGCGGGTAATTGGTACCTAAATACTATATTTTGTTAGTTGATTTAATTATATTATAATTTTATATGATTTTATATATATCTATTAAATTTTTTTTTTTTGTGCATAATTTGTGAAGGATATTAGATATAATTTATATTTGTTATACCAAAAGAAGGAAAAGAAATAACGGATATCGGGCTCAAGCACTCATCAAAATTATAATATAATTAAATATATATAATTTTTAATTCAGTATTCAAAAAAAAAAAATTATTCGACTTTTAAAAGTATAAAGATACTAATTTTGAAACTATTTTTCATCAATGAAAAGTTCATCTCAAATTTTTTTAACTCTTGCATATGATTCTGTCATTGTATTCTCATTTTATTTATTTATTTTTATCGTAAACAAAACGAATGAAAAGTTTTTAAAGTCACCAATTATTTCTCATTTTGGTCCAAACCAATTTTTGACAACTAGACAGTGAGTTATTTTTGGTAAAGTTTTTTTTTTTTGAGGTAATATTTTCTAACAGATTAATTATCTAATATATATTTATCAGAGTGCACAGCGGATAGCTTACATATGACAAATTTCGAGGACGAAATTTTAAAATGAGGGAAGATTGTAACAATCCAGATTTTTAATTATTCTGTAGAATTTATACTAATATCATTTAATCTCAGTTCGGAAAATATATAATTTATTATATATTATTATGTGTAATTTTGTAAAATAATATAATTATTAAGAATTTAGGGGTCAAAGTATAAATAAATAATAATAATAATGGGTGTGGTAATAAAATAAATAATTAATTTTCTGTTAGTATATGATAAAATGTAATTTAATTATGAATTAATTTATTTATATAATTATATTAAAAAGTTAGGTTAAAAGGTAATTATCTTAAATATCTATTAAGGATAAGAAAAAATCTATATTATTATTAATCGAATCTATGGGAGATTCGCACGCCACGTATGTGCCTTATCTCCCTACAAAAGGGAGGCGTGTCACCCGAAGAAGAAAAAGAAAGGAAAGAAGAAAGAAAGAAAAGAGAGAAAGGAAAGGAAAGTAAGAGAGGAAGTAGGAAAAAATGATGGAAGCTAAGAGAGTTTTTGGTAGTGGGAAGAAAAAGTAAGGTATTAAAGTTAAGGTGAGTTATATTATACCTTGAGTCACCATAATGTATTTTACGTATGTTTTGACTTACCATATTTATTTTATACAAGTTATGTTTTATAAATTATTATAAACTACATTAATATTTCAGTTACGTGTATTATTTTCTAAACCCTATTTGTTTAAAAGGAAACCCATGGATATATTTGTTTTACTTTTAAAGAATATTTGATTATGACCTTATATACAATTATGTTTTGTAAGTACCACCATGGGAGTCCCATGTCTTGGGGGACTTAAATAACTATTAGCTGTACGAGCCACCTCTTGAATCCGTACCTCTGTTCTGACTGTCACTTCTGTGACCTCTGTTTTATTATGTTCAGTACCGTGGTTATGACTATATATTTACATAATTTATGTATTTCAGTTTCTGCCACTTAAATGATTTGTTTACCAATAATTTATTTACCAAACTAAGTTATGTAAATGTTTTGGCCTAACTAACTATCCATGGTTATTTCGTGTCTCTTATACTCTTGGTATAATATTCTCACTCTGCTATATGCTTATAGTTGTTTACCAATTTTCAGGAAACATGCAATTCAGAAATAGCTTTTGGAAAGTCTTAGATGCGGGGCTACGGAATAGACACACACAGTATTTTTATGATATTTCTCTATGTAAATATCGGCCTTTTTGGTCAATAAATTTTGTAATAAAAATAGAAGCTTCAATGATTATTTTGGTACCCTTATTTAAATATTACTTCCGCTTGCGTTTATTGATTTGTTTAAGAATTGGCCAGAGGTAACCTCAGTTATTAGCCATCACGATGCTTAACCTTTGGGTACGGGGAACGGGTTGTGATAATATACAAAGGCCTTGTTTGATTGGGGGGATTGGGGGGGGACTATCCACTATTTGGACTTGAGTCCAAATAGTGTTCCTTATCCGCCGTTTGATTTTTTTTTAGTCCGGCGGACTCCATGTCCGGCCGGACTCCATGTCCCCCATATGGGGGACTATCCTGTCCTGGGGGGGGTGTGGGACAGAAAGTGGGGGACTAATCACTGTTTGGATTAGATGATGAAATGACCATTTTGACCATCTACTATTTAATTATGTATTATATTTAATAAAATTCAATAAAATTTAAATGTCTCAATTTAAAAATAAAATAATTTTATTTAACTTTTTATTGATGTTTTATTTATTTAATTTTTTGAAATAATTTTTTATGGATATTTTATTGATGTTTTATTTTAAAATTTTGTTTATGTTTTATTTAATTTCATTATTTAAATTTAATGGATGTTTTATTTAATTTCATTTTTTGATTATTATTTTTTTTTAAACAAATTTATTTAAAATCTTAATTAAAAAAATAATATATATTTTTATTGATATTTTATTTATTTATTTATTTTTTAAAAAAAATAAATTTATTTAATTGTGTAAAAAATAAAATAAAATATTTTTTTATTTAATCTAACTAAAAATAATTAAAATATTAAAGATATGTTTAATATTGCTATTACTTAGTAAACAATTAAAAACGGGTAAAATAGTCATTTGTTCATTTATTCTATCCAGTCCGTCCAACCAAACGTTGGATTCACTAAAAATAGTCCGGGGGATTCATAGTCCGGACATCTAATCCCATGAAAAAACAAACACAGGATACATATCCAATCCAACCAAATAGTCCGGGGGATTCCAATCCCAGGACTCAAGTCCGATGGATTCTAATCCCCCCTTTTCCAGTCCGTCCAATCAAACACACCCAAAAAGTAAAATGAAAAAAAAGAATGTTTAACTATTTGATATAAGTTATAGATTTTCTGATTTTTTAAAATAATTTTTTGACTTCTAGAATAAAAGTGATACATGCCAAATGAGGCCTAAAGATAATAAAAAGTTATTATTTAATTTTTAATTTATTTTGGATCACATTATTTCTTCATTTTTTTTATATATTTTTAAAAAATAATAAAAAATAAAAAATCAGTTTTTAACTAATTTTTCAATGAAAAATACTAGGGATACTACTTCCAAGTTGATGTGGATCCCATTCTAAGTGATTGTTCATCTTATCAAAATTTCTGAGTGTGTTAATAAAATTATTAATAAATGTGTAAGTATCTCTAGTATTGTTGTTTTTCGAAATAAATAACCCACTACGACTTAGAGCAGCTTTAGAAGAATTTGCATTTAAATATTGATTTTTTTCTCTCACTAAAATAGAGTCTCTCTTTTTTTTTTTTTTTCTTTTTTCTTTTTTTAAGTTTAAATTAATAATATTGATTAACATTTTACATTATAAATTTTTATTAAAATTTTAATTTCTTTACAGGTATACATACCCTCTCACCATTTGGGGCATTTGGAAAAACAGCATCTGTTTAGATATACTAGTTGGACTCCCACGCGCAGTGCGTGGAAGTCGCGTTATTATTGACTGAAAATAAGATACATCACAATATATGGTATTATTAAGGTGTTTTTAGATAATTTTAAGGCCATAATACCAATCTACAAATAGATTTGATTAGATATAAAAATTTGAGTTTGAGAGCGTTAAATTCAAATTAAGCATCACCTTTATATCAAAATAAAAAAATAAAAAATAAAAAAAAGAGATACTTACCAATCAGACTTATTAATTGGACTTATTTATTACCAATTCTAAATTTTTCTTCACTTACTTTTTTTGCCTTTTGGGTACTAAGAAGATGGATTGTTCTATTCTTGCATACTAATGGTATACAATAAGCTTTTCAACAGCACTGGATTGATGGGTTGTCTTTCGGAAATATCTTCAAACACCTGACTTGTCGAATTCTTGTGGTTTCCTGTTACAAACAAGAGGGGAAATCTTAACAAAATAGAAAGGTTAGACAAATGTTTCACTAAATAAAAAGTGAAATGATTGAATCCACATACCATATGAAGAATTACTAACAAACAAATCATATATCACAACAACAATATTTATATCTATGTCAAACCTTGGAGCCAATGAAGTATTAGTCTCTTTGACAAATCCTCAAATAGCTTCTATGCACAAGTTTTGTACGCCCAACAAGACCATTGTCTATCAAATACAAAATAATCATTGGACATAGATACATATATATCATAGAAAATTGAACACACGACGTTACAGAGAACTGCTAATAAAAAAATTCATAGCTCTTCCAGGTTTTTCAACTTGAATTGACTGCTCAAATGAGTGAAGAATGACAAAGCCTAAACCAAAGCAATCAAGGGTTTGTGTGTGTGTGTGTGTGTGAGAGAGAGAGAGAGAGGGAGATAGATTGAAGACGTGGCTGATAGATTGAAGACCCATATGGCTTCAGATTTGTATAACCAACAAGATTTATATAACCAACAATGAACTCCAAGTGATAGTTAAAGCCATATTGCAAATCAATAAACTATGTAATCAGGACAACATAAACAAATTTTTAGAAAAGAAAATTAACAATTAGGCTTTTAAGCTAAGACAAATATTACATATGTATTCCTCCTCTAAACAAAGGGATTTATATAATGTGAGCAAACATAACCCAAAACCATAATAAAATCTACTATACCAGAATGTTATAGACTACAGTGTGCTACTAAAAAAGCAAACACAGGCCACAGTTTTTAATTACACTACATGAATACTTCAAAATGTGTGAAAAACTTATCTTCGATATGATGGGATATGTGCCTACCACACTCTCATTTGAACATATTCTCTAGAGATATCATGTGAGGCAGCAATAGGAGCTGGACCAATAGAAATGTCAGTACCTTCCTTGGAAAACTTTCAATGTATCTTGAGGATTGAAGACTTAGCTGGGTGTTTTCTTCTCTCTTTTTTTGTTATTTTATGGTAAGCATTTATTACCAAAGAAGGAGGAATATACAATAAAGCTCAAGACACATGTCCAAAGGATATACGAGGAAACGACTCGAGAGGCCCACTACCTTTCAAAAATAAGACAACTTAAAACTGAGATTAAGTTTCATCTTATTTAGTTTCTTCCTTAAATCAAGAGTAACTTAATAAAAGTTTCCATTTGAGATTCATTTTGCGTATGGGTTGTAAGTGCAACAGCTTATGAACTCGTCAATTGGGTGCCGGTGGGTGTTTATTTATACAGATATTTATAATATGAGCTCTCGTCTGGTTTTGTTGTATATTTTTTGTGGGTGTAGTTTTCTATCGCAAGTGTCAAAATTCCTTTTTCTTTAATTTTGGTCACTAAAAATGAATTGAGCTGGTTGATCTAATCAGAGTTATTCAAAGTTTTTATTTTGCCTTTTTAATCATTTTAATCTTTCTCACTATCCTACTTTTGTTCCTACTATGATTAAAGACATCAATTTAGACAAATTACATGTATGAAGCTTATCCTCAAGATCATAATATATATTTTTTTCCAATAATCTATTACACTTTCAACACAAACCAGATAAGCAATACTGGTGTTGGTGATGGTGGTGGTGGTTCTATGTGTCATTCATTTGAGCATATAGTCGAGCACATGATGGGCAAAAAGAAATTAGACATTAATAACATGCTGAAGTATCATACAACAGAACTTTAAATTCAAGTAAGAAAAAACTCACCAGCCATATTCCATAACCTCTTTGCAATTCAACAGTTAATCCCATCCATGAATCAATCGCCACATGAAGCCCCAAAAATCAGTTAGCAATATTCATGATTTAAATTGAATCAAGGGTTTGTGTAAGTGTTTGTGTGTGTGAGCAAGAGAGGATGTCGAGGAAACAAGGTACACCTATAATTGTAAATCAAATACCATGAATCCGTGCTGGCCTTGAGTAGAATGGATGGCGGTGGACGTGCGGTTCTCTGTATTTATTCTTCAACTGATGAGATGAGTCATTTACGTAGCACACCATCGATGCTGCCAGTTGTCTTTCGTGAGACCACGTGGCCCATAGATTGCAAGCCCATATGGCTTCAGATTTGCATCAATGGTCATGAGCGGTGGGTGAACCAGGTAATTTGAGAGAGTTTTGAGGATACTGAAGTCATATACGAAGCGTTAGACTCACAAATTTCCCCATTTGTTACACCACACTTACCTGCTTTTAGTATATGTTATAGATATGTTAACACGTTTTGTTTGGTTTGGTTTTAAATTATTATTATTATTTAAAACTAATTTAATAAATAAAATAAAAGCTTATCATTTTCCTACCACTTTCTTTTTTTGAAACGAAATCAGTGTGACTTTTTACAAAATTGTTCATAGGTGGTGGGGCCAGTACTGCTCAATTTGATGCAGTTCGGTTTACTCATTTTTTCACAAGTATTTTGGAAGTCAAACCTAGTACAATAATAATGATAATAATAATAATAATAATAATAATAATAATAATAAATTTATTTATTATTATTATCCTTATGTAAAGATAAATTATAATTTATTTATGAGATAAATTTGAGTGGATTTATATGTAGGTTTTAATAGAAGGATTCATTATTTAATAGGTTTTATAATAATTAATTATATTTTTATCAAACATTATTAAAAATGTTATTAATTGTTAATTTTCAGCGATAGTTTAAAATTTTTATCACAAAAAATATCATTAATTATAAGTTTTACTAATAGTTTAAAAAAATCGTTATAAAAATGTCATTAATTTTTAATTTTCAATGACAATTGAAAAATTTTATCATAGAAAAATATCATTAATTGTTAGTTTTAGTGATAATTCATAAGAATCGTTGACAAAAAAAAAATCATTAATTGTCAATTCTTAATGACATAGGTAAAAAATTGTCAATAAAATTATTTTTAACGATGATTTTATTATAATTTATTTTCAATAAAACTGAATAAGAATTAAATTTAACTATTAAAATTTATTAATAATTTATCAATAAGAGATGATGTTTTAACTTAAATATTATTGATTAAAACAAATTTTATTAGTTTTTTATCTCCTTCGTGGAGGTTATAAAGCATTTGTCTAATTATAAATAATAATACACCAAGATCATCGAATAAGGGTTGATTTGAAATGTTCTAAAAAAGTGTACTTTTTGACTTATTAACTTATATGGATTGGATTTGAGTTGGATTTGATGTGATATGTTAAAAAGGTGATGTGATTTAAATAAGATGATGTGACTTAAATAAGATAATGACTTTTTAACTTTTTGTATTATTTAAATTATGCCAAACTTAACCTAAATTCTCGAAGAAAAAATTAGTTGAACAGGACAGAGCAGTCATCTCTCATGTCTAAGAAAGGTCGCTCTCTCACGTAATTTTTTAAAAAAAATAAATTGTCCGACGTCAGGGGTTGCGTACCAACGAAAATTCTAGGAGTTGGAGCACACTGTAACGCAAGAAGGGACCATTGTCTTCTACGTGTCCCCACATCACGAGATTAATTATACAGTGACACCATTTGATTGTCTAAAATTATTTTTTATGCTAAAAAAGTATATTTATTCTATTTATATTTGTCAACACGAATTTGATATAAATTTGTGAGTTTTATTTTTTTCACCAATCACAATACCGTTAGGTATTACGTGGCGGTATTTCAAAAGTAATCAATAACTTCTCCAAGCTCAAATATCTTTGGCCGGTGTTTTCTTTATTGGAAAAACAAACAGTTAATCCGTGCAATACATATTTCTTTTCTTTTTTTTAAAAAAAAATGATAATACAATATATGTTATAAAAGAATAATTTTAATTTTAATTTTAAAGTAAGATTTTAATTATTTATTTTGATAATATTAGCGCTATTGTTATATAAAATTATTAATTGAATACTTATATTAATTATTAGCGCTATCAAGTACTTATATCCCAATTAGTTTATAAAATATTTTTGTATTCTAATAAGTCCTATTATTTTAGACATTTAATCCTTCAAATCTTAATTATCATATTTAAAATATTTTATGGATAATTTTATCTTTACAAATATTTTTTGAACCCTTAACAACTTGGTAATGTGAACATTCACATTAAATAAATTTGACACTGTGAATGTTTACATCATGAAATATTTATATTGTCAATGTAAAAATTAATATGCATTTCACCCTATTATTATTAGAGATATTTTGATAACTATGTTTCCATAGGACTTATTGGAATATAAGAAAATAATTTGGACTAAGGTCTCATTTGGCAACTCACTATTGTAGCTTAAAAGTCAAAAAGTCACTAAAAAAAAAAACTAAAAAGCCAACAACTTATACAAAAAAAATCCAATATTCTATTTTCTCTCTACATTTTATACATCTTTTTGTAAAAAATTAAAAAATCATTCTAAACATACTAATTTTTTTTATCTTATATTTTAACCAAAAAATCAAAAAGTTACTAAAGTAACATGTTCCCAAACGAGACCTAAGTAGAATATAAGTAGGCGAAGAGGAATTTATACATAAATATCCCAAATAATTCTTAATCATACTATATATTTTAGATCAATTTAATTATATTTTATCTTTATTAACTTCTTAATCTAATTTTAAATGTGGAGAAGATGATATAAAATTACCTTTTTGTTGTGTTAATTTCACTCAATTTAAAAAAAAAAATTTAAATTCACTCTAAAATAAGGATAAAAAAAAAAGAAGTCAAAATATCATATCAATGGAATCAAACCCGCCCCTAAAACTCTTTTAAAGTTTATGTTTTAAAACTTCAAAACATTTTTGATTCTACTAAAATCTAATGATTAGGAATTTTTTTTCATGCAGAGCTGATAAAGAGCTCTAATAGAACTTAAAACAGTTCTAATAGGGCTAAAAACAGAAAAACAAAAAATAAAAAACAAAATATAGAAAAAAAAGAAGATAAATTAATATTGTTTTAAAACTTTATTTTTTAGAGTTCTAAATCATTTTTCTTTTTCACGCATGTATCGAAAAATCACGTTTGGTTGCAACATAAAATAATTTTAGAAACCTCAAAAAAATTCTACACTTTTTCCAACCCAACTCATTCGGACTTCTTCTTATGCCACCATCAACATCCTTGAAATAAGGTTCAAAGTTGGAATCCACAAACTTCAATCGGTTAAAAGCCTTCTCATACTTTTCGGCGGCCTCTAACATCAAATAGGTAGAGTTCCACCTAGTTGGTACATCTAGGCATACAAGAGCTTTTGAATCAAGTTTGAGTGTGGCCGAACACTTCTTAAAAACATCATGCCTATGAGGAGAAGACCTCACATATCTCACCGCAAGTCTAATGTTGGCAATAGAATCATCCATTTCTTTCAACCCATCACTCACAACGAGATTAAGAATATGTGCACAACAACGCATATGAATAAACTCATGTTGCAAAATAGTCCCCTTCCAATCTTTGGTTATCGTTTTCAAATATTGAATGGTAAGATTATTAGAACTAGCATTATCAACTGTTAAGGTGAATATGCTATCAATGTTCCACTCAATCAAACACGACTCAATTTTTCGACCAAATGTTTCTCCTTTGTGATCCTCAACTTGTTGAAAATTTATGATTCTTTTTTGAAGTTTCCAATTATCATCAATGAAATGAGCAGTCAAACACATGTAACACAAATTCTGAATAGATGTCCAAGTGTTCGTAGTAAAGCAAATTCTACGACCCTTCATGGCCTTCTTTAACTTATCCCTTTCATTCTTGAATATATTGAGCACTTCTCTAGATATGGTTTGACGAGAGGGAATTGGTGTGAATTTGGGTTGCATGACATTACAAAATCTTCTAAACCCAACACCCTCCACAAATCTAAATGGCAACTCATCAATGACCACCATCTCCGCAAGAGTCCTTTTACAAGTGTCAAAATTAAAAATTGTTGCTACAACCTCAACACCCTCTTCATTTTGTTTCGGTTTAAGATTTAGTGTTTGTTGACCATCGGTATCCCTATTTGGATATTCTTTACAATTGGGTGTGTGACTCCTCAAATTACTAGTCCCATGAGTTCTAGAGTCAGCCATATACTCTTTCTTACAATATTTACATACGGCTCTACGCTTCCCATCGGTTCCTACAACCTTGTCAAAATGATCCCAAACTGTGGATGGTGCTCTCCCCCCTCCACCCTCACTCTTTCTCTTTGGGGGTCTAGAAGGCTTAGGTTCAAGTTCAGGTTCGGGTTCGACTAAGAGAGGATTCATTTGAGAATTAGAGGATTCCGGAGGTACAAGATTGATTGCGGGAGATTGCATACTATCCTCCATTTAAACTGGATTACAAAAATACAGTCACAGAATCAATTTTACAGACACATATTCAATTTTAATAACAGATTGAATTCCAAAATTATACAGATTTAGATTCAGATGTACCAAAATTATACAGACAGAATCAATCAGTTTGAATGTAAACAGACAGATTCAACGTAAACAGATTGAATGTAAACAGATTCAATTCAATTCAGAATTAAATAACACACAAATTCCACCTATTTTTTCTGAATTTCACCTAGTTGGTCAATCTGAATTCCAAAAATTAAATAACATACAGATTCAGATTTCAGATTTAAAGAACAAATTTGAAGAAAGAAACACAGATTCGATCGGATTTAACATACAGAAACACAGAAAGAAACACAAATTTAAAGAACAAATTTGAAGAAAGAAACACAGATTTGAACAAATTTGAACAGATTCAGATTTTTAACATACAGACAGATTCGATGCAGACTAGCCAAAAAACAAATCTGAAACCGAACAAAACAAACACAGAGGCCAAAACAATTTGAAGAACAAATCTGAAACCGAAGCTACCTCAAACAAAACAAACACAGGCCGAAACAAATTCAAAAAATTAGATCTGTTGGTCCACAAAAAAAAATCAGATTTATTTCCAAAGAAACACAGATTCGATCGGTGAGAGATGAGAGAGAGAGAGAGAGAGAGAGAGAGAGAGAGGCTTACCTGTGTGTGAGTCAATCGGTGCAGAGATGCACAAAGAGTGAGAGTGATGAGATCAGAGACTGAGGGAGAGAGATCAGATCAGAGAGATATATCATATATATATATAAAACAAAAAAAATCAACGATCGATTGGGGCGAAAGAGAGAGAGAGACAGAGATTGAGAGAGAGAGATTACCTGTGAGTAGATCGGCAGTGCTATGATCGGTGTGATGAGATGATCGGCGGTGGGAGAGTGATCGACGCAGAAACGAGAGAATGAGAGAGAGAGGCAGTGATGACTTGAGATGAGAGACTGAGAGAGTGAGGGAGAGGAGGACGGAGTCGATTGATTTTAGGGTTTTATCTTTTTGTTTTGTTTGTTATAGGATCATATTTGAACGATTAGATTTGAAAGTTTAAAAAAAAATAAAAATAAATAATTTAATGCGGGCGGGTTGGGCGGGTGTGGTTCAAACCCGCAACCCGCCCGCAACCCGAAATTTGTATAAAATCCAAACCGCACCCTACCCTAATGTGTTTGCGAAACCGCCCACATGTGTGCGGTTTGGTTCGGGTAGGGCGGTTTGGGCGGGTCGGATGACCCTATGCCCAGCCCTAATCGTCCCCGAACAGGGAAAGCAACACGTCCATCGAAAGTCGCTTCAATTACCATGGGATGAAATGGCATCTTTCTTTCACATCCTTGTGTTGAAACCTTTCTGTGAGCCGAAGCAAAGCCTCCGGTTGAAAAGTAGATTGGCTTTTTAATTTTTTGGCTTTTTTAATTATTTTTGTTTAGACTAAAAAGTTTGATTTGGAAATAATTTTTTGACTTTTTAATTTTGTTGACTTTTTTTGTGAGAGAATAGTATAATGATTATAGGTTGGATGTGATGTTTTGTTTGTTGTGACTAAAATAGTCTATTTTATCTTTTGTGGCTGAAAAGCCCTTACCAAATGGAGCCTAAGGCCTTATTTAGAAATAGGTTATTTTAATATTTTTTAAATTTTTAGTTAAAATATAAAATAAAAAAATTAAAGTATTTAGAATAATTTTTTAATTTTTTATGAGAAAATATATAAAAAGTAAAAAGAAAAAAAAGAATCTTTAACTATTTGATATAAGTTATAAATTTTCTAATTTTTTAAAATAATTTTTTGACTTCTAGAATAAAAGTGATGCTTGCCAAATAGGCCTAAAGATAGTAAAAAGTTATTTTTTAGTTTTTAATTTATTTTACATCACATCATCTCTTCATTTTTTTATATATTTTTTTAAAAAAATAAAAAATAAAAAATCAATTTTTAACTAATTTTTCAATGAAAAATACTAGAGATACTACTTTCAAGTTGATGTGAGTCCCATTTCAAGTGATGGTTCACCTTATCAAAATTTGTGAGTGTGTTAATAAAATTATTAGTAAATGTGTAAATATCTCTAGTATTATTGTTTTTTGAAATAAATAACCCACTACGACTTGTACATGTAGAGCAGCTTTAGAAGAATTCGCATTTAAATATTGATTTTTTTCTCTCACTAAAATGGAGTCTCTCTTTCTTTTCTTTTTTTTTTTTAAATTTAAATTATTAATATTGATTAACATTTTACATTATAAATTTTTATTAAAATTTTAATTTCTTTACAGGTATACATACCCTCTCACCATTTGGGGCATTTAGAAAAACAGCATCTGTTTAGATATACTAGTTGGACTCCCACGTTGGACTCCCACGCGCTCCGCGCGTGGGAGTCGCGTTATTATTGACTGAGAATAAAATACATAACAATATATAGTATTATTAAGGTGTTTTTAGATAATTTTAAGGTCATAATATCAATCTACAAATAAACTTGATTAGAAATAAAAATTTGAGTTTGAGAGCGTTAAATTCAAATTAAGCATCACCTCTATATAAAAATAAAAATAAAAAATAAAAAAATGGGGTACTTACCAATCAGACCTATTAATTGGACTTATTTATTACCAATTCTAAATTTTTCTTCACTTACTTTTTCTGCCTTTTGGGTACTAAGAAGATGAGTTGTTCTATTCTTGCATACTAATGGTATACAATAAGTTTTTCAACAGCACTGGATTGATGGGTTGTCTCTCGGAAATATCTTCAAACACCTGACTTGTCGAATTCTTGTGGTTTCCTGTTACAAACAAGAGGGGAAATCCTAACAAAATAGAAAGGTTAGACAAATGTTTCACTCAAATAAAAAGTGAAATGATTGAATCCACATACCATATGAAGAATTACTAACAAACAAATCATATACCACAACAATATTTATATCTATGTCAAACCTTGGAGTCAATAAAATATTAGTCTCTTTGACAAATCCTCAAATAACTTCTATGCACAAGTTTTGTACGCCCAACAAGACCATTGTCTACCAAATACAAAATAATCATTGGACATAGATATATATATATATATATATCATAGAAAATTGAACACACGACGTTATAGAGAACTGCTAATAAAAAAATTCATAGCTCTTACAGGTTTTTCAACTTGAATTGACTGCTCAAATAAGTGAAGAATGACAAAGCCTAAACCAAAGCAATCAAGGGTGTGTGTGTGTGTGTGTGTGAGAGAGAGAGAGAGAGAGAGAGAGAGGGAGATAGATTGAAGACGTGGCTGATAGATTGAAGACCCATATGCTTCAGATTTGTATAACCAACAATGAACTCCAAGTGATAGTTAAAGCCATATTGCAAATCAATAAACTATGTAATCAGGACAACATAAACAAATTTTTAGAAAAGAAAATTAACAATTAGGCTTTTAAGCTAAGACAAATATTACATATGTTTCCTCCTCTAAACAAAGGGATTTATATAATGTGAGCAAACATAACCAAAAACCATAATAAAATCTACTATACCAGAATGTTATAGACTACAGTGTGCTACTAAAAAAGCAACACAGGCCACAGTTTTTAATTACACTACATGAATACTTCAAAATGTGTGAAAAACTTATCTTCGATATGATGGGATATGTGCCTACCACACTCTCATTTGAACATATTCTCTAGAGATATCATGTGAGGCAGCAATAGGAGCTGGACCAATAGAAATGTCAGTACCTTCCTTGGAAAACTTTCAATGTATCTTGAGAATTGAAGAGTTAGCTGTGTGTTTTCTTCTCTCTTTTTTTTTATTTTATTTTATGGTAAGCATTTATTACCAAAGAAGGAGGAATATACAATAAAGCTCAAGACACATGTCCAAAGGATATACGAGGAAACGACTCGAGAGGCCCACTACCTTTCAAATATAAGACAACTTAAAACTGTGATTAAGTTTCATCTTATTTAGTTTCTTCCTTAAATCAAGAGTAACTTAATAAAAGTTTCCATTTGAGATTCATTTTGCGTATGGGTTGTAAGTGCAACAGCTTATGAACTCGTCAATTGGGTGCCGATGGGTGTTTATTTATACAGATATTTATAATATGAGCTCTCGTCTGGTTTTGTTGTATATTTTTTGTGGGTGTAGTTTTCTATCGCAAGTGTCAAAATTCCTTTTTCTTTAATTTTGGTCACTAAAAATGAATTGAGCTGGTTGATCTAATCAGAGTTATTCAAAGTTTTTATTTTGCCTTTTTAATCATTTTAATCTTTCTCACTATCCTACTTTTGTTCCTACTATGATTAAAGACATCAATTTAGACAAATTACATGTATGAAGCTTATCCTCAAGATCATAATATATATTTTTTTCCAATAATCTATTACACTTTCAACACAAACCAGATAAGCAATACTGGTGTTGGTGATGGTGGTGGTGGTTCTATGTGTCATTCATTTGAGCATATAGTCGAGCACATGATGGGCAAAAAGAAATTAGACATTAATAACATGCTGAAGTATCATACAACAGAACTTTAAATTCAAGTAAGAAAAAACTCACCAGCCATATTCCATAACCTCTTTGCAATTCAACAGTTAATCCCATCCATGAATCAATCGCCACATGAAGCCCCAAAAATCAGTTAGCAATATTCATGATTTAAATTGAATCAAGGGTTTGTGTAAGTGTTTGTGTGTGTGAGCAAGAGAGAATGCGGAGGAAACAAGGTACACCTATAATTGTAAATCAAATACCATGAATCCGTGCTGGCCTTGAGTAGAATGGATGGCGGTGGACGTGCAGTTCTCTGTATTTATTCTTCAACTGATGAGATGAGTCATTTACGTAGCACACCATCGATGCTGCCAGTTGTCTTTCGTGAGACCACGTGGCCGATAGATTGCAAGCCCATATGGCTTCAGATTTGCATCAATGGTCATGAGCGGTGGGTGAACCAGGTAATTTGAGAGAGTTTTGAGGATACTGAAGTCATATACGAAGCGTTAGACTCACAAATTTCCCCATCTGTTACACCACACTTACCTGCTTTTAATAAATAAAATAAAAGCTTGTCATTTTCCTACCACTTTCTTTTTTTGGAACGAAATCAGCGTGACGTTTTACAAAAGAGCAATGTTGCGTACCACTAATTTATCATCACTAACTCCATTATTAGTGAGGTGGCAACTCTTAAAAAAAAAAAAAAAAAAAAAAAAAAAAAAACAAGGCACAAAACACATGTGAGCCACCACTAATTAGTGGTCTAGAACATTTTTCTTTACAAAATTGTTCATAGGTGGTGGGGCCAGTACTGATCAATTTGATGCAGTTCGGTTTACTCATTTTTTCACAAGAATTTTGGAAGTCAAACCTAGTACAATTATTATTATTATTATTATTATTATTATGTATAGAGAAATTATAATTTATTTATGAGATAAATTTGAGTGGATTTATATGTAGGTTTTAATAGAAGGATTTATTATTTAATATGTTTTATGATAATTAATTATATTTTTATCAAATATTATTAAAAATGTCATTAATTGTTAATTTTCAGCAATAGTTTAAAAATTTTATCATAAAAAATGTCATTAATTATAAATTTTACTAATAGTTTAAAAAAATCGTTATAAAAATGTCATTAATTTTTAATTTTCAGTGGCAGTTTTAAAATTTTATCACAGAAAAATATCATTAATTGTTAGTTTTAGTGATAATTTATAAGAATCGTTGACAAAAAAAAATTATTAATTGTCAATTCTTAATGACATAGGTAAAAATCGTCAATAAAATTATTTTTAACGATGATTTTATTATAATTTATTTTCAATAAAACTAATAAGAATTAAATTTAACTATTAAAATTTATTAATAATTTATCTATAAGAGATGATGTTTTAACTTAAATATTATTGATTAAAACAAATTTTATTAGTTTTTTTATCTCCTTCGTGGAGGTTATAAAGCATTTGTCTAATTATAAATAATAATACACCAAGATCATCGAATAAATTCTCGAAGAAAAAATTAGGCTCTGTTTGGAACGGTTCTGGAAATCGTTTTCAACGTGTGAGTTTGAGCATGGTGTTTGGTAGGAGTTTTGGAACGATTCTGGAAATCGTTTTTCAAAACTCTGAAATTTGTTCTGTAACATTCTGTCGAAAGCTGTAACAGTCTGTGAGGGAATGGGACGTCCGGCCGGTCGTCCGGCCGGTTGACCGGCCGGCTGTCCGGAACAGTAAATTTTTTTTTTTTTTTTTTGCAATTGATTTATATAATCGGGAAAAATATTTTCTGAAATTTTTAAAATTTTTTATGTGCTTTAAAATAATTTTGAGTTGTATGTTTAGTTATGAATTGTAAATTTTTGTATCACATATCAAATGTCACATCAACAATTCCCCACTCAAATCAAACTTCTTTTCCAAAACTATTTTCAAAACTCTTTACCAAACAAATTTTTTACACTCAAATCATAATTCCACAACATACAAACTCAAAACATAACTCATACTCTCAAATCACATTTACAAAACTCTACCAAACGCTACCATAGTTGGACAGGACAGAGCAGTCATCTCTCATGTCTAAGAAAGGTCGCTCTCTCACATAATTTTTTTTTTTTTAATAAATTTGTCCGGCGTCAGGGGTTGCGTACCAACGAAAATTCTAGGAGTTGGAGCACACTGTAACGCAAGAAGGGACAATTGTCTTCTACGTGTCCCCACATCACGAGATTAATTATACACTGACACCATTTGATTGTCTAAAATTATTTTTTATATTAAAAAAAGTATATTTATTCTATTTATATTTGTGAACACGAATTTGATATAAATTTATGAGTTTTTTTTTTCCACCAATCACAATACCGTTACGTATTATGTGACGGTACTCCAAAAGTAATTAGTAACTTCTCCGAGCTCAAATATCTTTGGGCGGTGTTTTCTTTATTGGAAAAACAAACAGTTAATCCGTGCAATACATATTTTTTTTTTTAAATGATAATACAATACGTGTTATAAAAGAATAATTTTAATTTTAAAGTAAGATTTTAATTATTTATTTTGACAATATTAGCACTATTGTTATATAAAATTATTAATTGAATACTTATATATATATATATATATTAATTTTAGTTAAATTATATATATTAATTTTAGTTAAATTATTTGCGTATTTTGATAATTTTAGTTCTATTGTATTATAAAAGTGTAAATATCATATAATAATTTTGTATGATATATATTAAAGGGTTAATTACAAAAAAAATAAATAAATAAAAAATTCAAGATTTTGAGTGTTTTTCAATTTAAACTCCAGAATTTCAATTTCGACAATTAAACTTGTGGGGATATATTTTCTGAGTACCAACACGTGGCCAAGGTGACGCCGACGTGTCAGCCGAGGTGCCATGTGTCTTGGTCATGACGCCGAGGTGATCTCGGCAAGGCTGAGGTTATCTCCGAAGATATCGGAATCCGAGATAAGCGGATGAGGCATAAGAGTCCTAGATGATGAGGGGACTCAGCCTGGATAAAGATAAAGCTCTTAGGGAGTTTGTCTCTATCTATTGAAGAGTCCTGGATAAGTACTGAACTAAAATCCATTGAAGCTAGACTTCTGTTGGGACAATGATTGAGTTAACTATAAAAGAAAGGCACCCCCGGTGGGTTTAAGGTACGCAATTTATATTCAGAACAGTGAGTTTAGCACTATTGATTATCTTTGAGAGATTTACTGACTTGATCGTTGGAGTGCCCCCGGGTGGACGAACCACCGCCGGAATCTTCTCTTTCTGTTGCAGGTCAGCCAGGTGTCATCTATTCTGTCAGTACTCTCTAGCTGAATACTGAGTTGGTAGTGTGGTCAGAAAATCACTCACACAATTTGGTGCCATCTATGGAAAATAAAGAAGAATAGATGGCCAGTAACGGACATAATGAAAAGATTGGGGACGACACTCCTGTTGGGAATGGGAGACCTATTGACCTTGATATCGAAGGAGACGAGTGCAACACAGAAACTCGTGACCAGAATCACGAAGTGAAAGATATCGGCCAGACTGGCGACGTACCAAAGAAACCAGATCGAAGTGGGTACTACAACGAGGACGACCTCTAGGTATGAAAGGATAGGTGCCTACGGAGGGACGAAGAAGTGAAAGAGATGGCAAACAAATTGGCAGACCTGTAATCGATCGTCAATTTTATGATGCAAAATAACGTCATGCAGCCACCATTCCCGTTGCAGGACACACCGATTCCAGCGGCCAATGCCCAGAAGGGAAGGCAGAAAACAATCCCCGTAGCCCCTCAGCACACCAGGAACGAAAGACACTCTCACTGACCTTCCAGGGAGGTCGAACGAGAAGAGTCAAGAAGGGAGGAATCGCGGAGGACGCATCGCACAAAAGAAGCAGACCCCAAAGAACATCGGCATGTTCAGGGGCAGGCGCTGTGCTTCGATACAACTAATGGAGAAAAGTCGAAGAGGACTCACCACGAAGCTGAAAGTAGTGCACCAAAAAGATTGAAAGTAAGAGATAGCCGAGCTTCTGGGCGGACAAAGGAGGACTTAAGAGATTATCTCAAGAGGAAGCAACAGAATGTCGACGCCGAGGTAACCTCCCCAGATAAGCCGAGGACACCATTCTCGGTGGAGTTGGACAAGTTTGAGGCGCCGAAGAGATTCAGTATACCGAGGTTCCAAATATACGATGGTAAGTCAAACTCCAACTTCCACGTTGGATTGTACTTGAACTCAATGGCATTGTATAGTGGGAACGAGCCGTTGCTCTGCAAAGTGTTTCCCTCATCCTTTGAGGAGATTGCATCAGATTGGTTCCACAAACTACCAAAGGGAAGTGTGAAGACTTAGGAAGGCCTGGCCGAGATATTTGTGGCCAGGTTCATGACAAACAAGTTGCAGCCATTGAGTGTAGATGCATTGATGGCCCTGAAGATCAGTAAGGATGAAGGCCTTAGGGCCTATGCAAAAAGATACTATGAGGTGTTCAACCGAATACCAGAGTGTAATTAAGAGGTGGCGGTCGTATCTTTTAAAAACGGCCTAAAAGACGACTGTCCACTACGAAAGTCTTTGGCAAAGACATTGCCAAAAAGCATGGAAGAGCTCATGGCGAGAATCGAGAAGTATGCTAGAGCCGATGAAGACACGTCGGGAACTAAGGAGACAAAACAAGAGAAAGGAAACGGCTCGCTGAAGCGAGGCCGAGGTAACAATGGATCGAGCAAGCAAGAGACAGAACTGAGGGCTACACAAGCAGTGACAACTGTGTTTCGAATCCCAATTCGCAAAGTCCTCGATCAAATTCAGAATCAACCCTATTTCAGATCACCAGCAAGGGCACCAGGAGAATTTATGGGAAGAAACCTTGGCAGGCATTGTGCTTACCACAATGAAGACGGGCATATGACTCAGGGCTGCAGAGCCCTGAAAACACACTTAGAAGACCTGGTGAGGCAAGGCCATCTGAGAGACCTTGTTAATGAGGCCAGAACAAGGGAAGAACATGCAAGACTGCCTCAGGCACTAGCAGCTCCGCCTCCTCCAGCACAGCAACCTCAGGCAGGAGGACCTCAGGTAATTAATATAATTTACTCGAAGGTCAACGAGAACGAGATTAGGGGGGAGACCCAGAAGGTGAAGCACTTGCAGTATGTCTACCAAGTCGGAGAGAAGAGACATCGGGCAGAGGAGTGCCAAGGACCAGTAGTGTCCTTTTCTGAAGCTGACCTTGAGATAGTGCAGCATCCGCATAATGATGCCTTGGTAGTATCTAGGAATGGCAGAGGGGCGGGGCGGGGCGGGGCCAGGGACTACCCTCCCCGTCCCCGATCCCCAAAGCTATAAGATTCCCTGTCCCCGGCCCTGATCCCCGACGGGGAACCCATTATGCCCCCCACCCCCGTCCCCTAATGGGGATTGGATTTCCCCGACCCCGAACAATCCCCGTACAAAAACAACAACCAGCACAAAAACAACCATCAGCTAAGAATGAGATCTGAATATATATATAAATTGATCAAGATAAAACCATAATAACAAAATCATAACAACAAAATCAGAAAAAATCATAGATCTGTTACAAAAAAACAGATATGTTA
The DNA here is from genome assembly GCA_036172215.1 of Camellia granthamiana. Taxonomy (NCBI): domain Eukaryota; kingdom Viridiplantae; phylum Streptophyta; class Magnoliopsida; order Ericales; family Theaceae; genus Camellia; species Camellia granthamiana. Next base: position 28,613,106 of record CM069903.1, on the reverse strand, counting down.
AAACCCTAACAGATAAAACCATAATTACAAAATCAGATCCGAATATATATATATATATATAGATCAAGACTTTTTAAAAAATAACATAGATTTGTTCAAAAAACCACGGTGGGAGCGAGATCGGTGAGTCACATCACTACAATGGTGTACGACGACGGTGGCAGCGGGATCGGTGGTGTACGACGACGGTGGTAGCGAGATACGGTGATGTGCGATGACGGTGGCAGCGGGATCGGTGGTGTACGACGACGGTGGCAGCAAGAGAGAGAGACACTAAGAGAGAGGAGATTGGTGGCGAGTGAAGAAGACCGGCGGTGGAGGAGAGAGTGGTGACTGAAGAGATCGGCGGTGGAGGCGGGAGGGAGAGAGAGAGAGAGAGAGAGAGAGAGAGAGAGAGAGAAGATTGGTAGAGAGAGAGAATGAGTGAGTGGAATGAAGGATTAAACAGTGAGAGGGAGAGAATGAAATGAAATTTAGAAATATATTTTATATATAATATATACGGGGATGTACGGGGCTCATTCGGGGTCAGGGTCGGGGCGGGTCCGGGTCCGGGGCCGGGAAACCTATCCCCGTCCCTGGCCCGAAAATCATCGGGGATTTAATTTTTAATACCGTCCTCGGCCCTATGGGGATAATTTTCGGGGAAAACCCGTTCTATTCGGGGTCGGGGGATCAGGTCCCCGTCGGGCTGGGTTTAAATTGCCATCCCTAGTAGTATCCCTCCAGGTTGGGGAATGCCAAGTAAAGCGCATCCTGATTGACCAAGGTAGCTCTTGTGACATCATGTACATCCGATGTTACAAGGAGCTCGGCTTTCACCCGGACGATATGGAGCAATCCAATAGCCCAATGGTCGGGTTCAATGGAACGCCGACATGGCCACTGGGAACAACCAGCTTGGAGGTGCAGGCAGGCACCAGGAAGATAACAACAGAGTTCACCGTAATCGACACACCCTCCCCTTACAACATCATTTTGGGAAGGCCATGGTTGCATGCAATGGGGGTTGTTCCCTCAACATTGCATCAACTATTGTGGTTCGCAACAGAGCATGGGATTGAGGAGGTCAGAGGAGATCAGCTGCAGGCAAAGAATTGCTCTATGGCAGCAATGAAATCCACCTGCAGCATTCGAGAACCAGATAAAGCAGAGATCGAAGACGAGGACGTGGAGGTCCTAGAGGATGTCGGCAAGGAGCCAGCCGAGAAGAGTGAAGAAGTACTGAAGAAAATCCTCGTCTAAGAGGGGGATGAAGAACGCTTCTTTCTTCTCGGCTCGGGCTTAGTCGAAGAAGAGGAAAAAGAGTTGGAAGTTTTTTTGAGAGCAAATATTGAGGTGTTCGCGTGGACGCCCTACGAAATGCCTGGCATTGATCCCGAGGTCACTTGCCATAAGCTGAACGTTGACAGGTCGGCCAAACCTGTAATCCAACGAGCAAGAAGACCGACGTTGATACATGTCGAAGCAGTGGAGGAGGAAGTACACAGACTACTGGAAGCCAGGGCTATTCGTGAGGTAAATTACCCGACATGGCTATCGAACACAGTAGTGGTGAAAAAGAAGAACGGTAAATGGAGGGTCTGCGTAGACTTTACTAGCTTAAACAAGGTCTGTCCCAAAGACAGCTTCCCTCTACCCAAGATTGACTAGCTAGTGGATACCACTTCAGGGCATGGAAGGATGAGCTTCCTGGATGCCTACAGGGGGTATCACCAGATAGCCATGTATCCCGCGGATAAAGAGAAGACTGCGTTTATCACCCCAAAAGAGCTGTACTGCTACAAGGTGATGCCTTTTGGGTTGAAAAACACCGGAGCAACTTACCAAAGGTTGGTAACCAAGATCTTCAGACACCTGATTGGCCGAACGGTGGAAGTTTACATCGACGATATGGTCGTGAAGACCAAGGAACCTGAAGGTCATCTGGCCGACCTCAAAGCAGTCTTTGAAATCCTTAAATCATATCGGCTCCGACTCAATGCATCTAAGTGCGCATTTGGAGTTGGATCTGGTAAGTTCTTAGGACACCTGGTGACAAGAAGGGGCATTGAAGCCAGCCCAGATCAGATCAAGGCCATCCTAGATTTAAAGAGTCCGATGTCGGCATAAAGGTGCAAATACTAATGGGAAGGCCCGCAGCCCTGAACAGGTTCATCAGCAGAAGCTCAGACAAATGCAAACCTTTCTTTAACTTAGTGAAGAAAGCCACGGACTTCCTATGGACCGAGGAGTGCGAAGCCGCTTTGGCCGACCTGAAGAAGTATCTGACCACGGCTCCAGTCCTCTCAAATCCAGAACCTGGAGAGGAGTTGTTTTCATACTTAGCAGTTTCAGAACATGCGATAAGTGCAGTAGTAATCCGAGAAGAAAAAGAGGAGCAAATGATTGTTTCCTATGTAAGCAAAACCCTGGCCGATGCAGAAACAAGGTATCTACCCTTAGAGAAATTGGCACTGGCTTTAGTAATGGCTTCAAAGAAGCTGAACCATTACTTCCAAGCCCATAAAATTGTGGTGCTAACTGAACACCCCTTAAAGTCCTTGCTGCAACAAGGAGACTTGATAGGAAGAATAGCCAGATGGGCAGTCGCCTTGGACCAGTATGACCTGGAGTACAGACCCAGAACAGCAATCAAAGGCCAAGTTTTGGCCGACTTCGTGGCGGAGTTCATACCAGAATCCATCGAACATCGAGCTCCGTTGAGCCAAGGTGAACGATGTCCAAATAAGCAAAGAGGAGCCCAGCCAAAGGCGAAAGAACAAAGCAAAGAGGAAAAACTCAGATCCTGCAGCATTTACATCGGTGACTCCTTTCGACTGTTCGTTGATGGGAGTTCAAACCGACAGGGAGCAGGGGCAGGAGTAGTTTTGATATCTCCTGATGGGCAGATAATAGAACAATCGATTTGTTTGGGGTTCAAGGCCTCAAACAATGAAGCAGAGTACGAAGCACTCATTACAGGGCTGAAACTGGCAGCAGCAGTACAAACAGATGAGGTAATAGTCTTTTGTGACTCACAACTCATAGTTAACCAGACAGCAGGCGAGTTCACAGCCCGAGATGAAAGGATGTCAGCCTACGCAAAGGAGGTCATCAGGTTGTCAGCCTTGTTTCAGAACTGCCGACTACTTCAGGTAAGCTGAGATGATAACAGTCACGCCGATGCATCGGCCAACCTAGCTAGTGCGGTACAACCTGGAAAAGCAAGGAAAATAATGGTTGACTATTTGTCGGGCCCGAGCATCGAACCACTGACCACAGAGCGTGAAACAATGTGTGTGGACATGGGACCAAGCTGGATGGATGCAATTATTGCATTCCTGAAAGAAGGAAAGCTGCCAGATGACCACAAGGAGGCACACAAGATCAGATTAAAGTCGGCAAGATTCAGTCTGACAGCAAAAGGACATCTCTACAGAAGATCCTTCACTGGACCCTTTTTGAGGTGTGTACATCCCTCACAAGTTGAAGATTTTCTATATGAAATACATGAAGGAATTTGCGGAAGCCACGCTGGGGGCAGATCACTAGCTCATAGGGCCATTACCCAGGGGTATTGGTGGCCCTACATGCAGAAAGATGCAAAGGCCTATGTCAAGAAGTGTGAAAAGTGCCAAAGGTTTGCACCTCTGATACACCAACCAGCAGCAGACCTGAACCCAGTATCCAGTCCTTGGACGTTTGCCCAATGGGGAATGGATCTGGTCGGACAACTGCCCCAAGCAACTGGGCAAAGGAAGTACTTGCTGGTAGCAACAGATTACTTCACCAAATCGATAGAAGTTGAGCCCTTAGCCAAGATCCGAGATGTGGACGTAAAGAGTTTCATATGGAAGAACATAATCACAAGATTTGGGATCCCAAGAGCAATAGTCGCAGACAATGGAACACAATTTGACAGTAAGCTAATCAAGAGCTTTTGCGCAAAGTTCAAGATCAAGAATTACTTTTCAACCCCAAGCTTTCCTCAAAGCAATGGACAAGCAGAAGCATCCAACAAAGTTATCTTGGATGGGATAAAGAAGAGGCTGCAGGCAGTAAAGGAAAAGTGGGTGGATGAACTACCAAGTGTGCTCTGGGCATATCGGACTACGCTGAGAAGATCAACGGGGGAATCCCCCTTTGCCATGGCCTATGGCACAGAAGCAGTCATTCCCTTGGAAGTCGGCATCCCAGGGATCAGAACCCAAGGAGTGGAGAATGGGACCAATGACGTATTATTAGCCCGAGATCTAGATCTACTAGAAAAAAGAAGGGAAAGAGCTGTAATTCAGTTAGCAGCATACCAGCAGCAGCTTGCCAGGGCTTACAATAAAAAAGTTAACCCAAGGGAGTTCCAAGTCGGCGACCTAGTCTTGAGAACAGTCGTCGGCAACAAGAAGGATCCCAGGGAGGGCAAGCTTGGCCCAAACTGGGAAGGACCCTACAGAATCACTTTGGTATTGGACAATGGGGCATATCGGCTTGAAGATAATGAGGGCAAAGAGTTGCCAAGACCTTGGAACACTTGCAATTTGAAATTTTTCTATCATTAGAATTTTTTGTTCTTTTGTCATTTGCCGAAGTACATAAATAAAGTTTTCGCTTATTTATATGATTATACACTTGTAACTGATAAAGATACATAACGTTATTTCTGGAATACATGTATAATGAGAACCCAAGTGGAACTTAGGTTCACATTAGGGGGCAGAGAGAGAAGAAAAATGGGTTTAACACTTGTTGAAACTTGAGAAAAGTTTACAAGTTGAAGTTAAACCGAGAACATATTTAACACTTGTTGAAACTTGAGAAAAGTTTACAAGTTGAAGTTAAACCGAGATCATGTTTAACACTTGTTGAAACTTAAAAAGTTTACAAGTTGAAGTTAAACCGAGATTATGTTTAACACTAGTTGAAACTTAAAAAGTTTACAAGTTCAAGTTAAACCGAGAACATGTTTAACACTTGTTGAAACTTAAAAAGTTTATAAGTTCAAGTTAAACTGAGAATATGTTTAACACTTGTTGAAATTAAAAGTTTACAAGTTCAAGTTAAACCGAGAACATGTTTAACACTTGTTGAAACTTAAAAAGTTTACAAGATGAAGTTAAACCAAGGTTAAACACTTGTTGAAATTTTATGAACAAATTTACAAGTTGAAACCAAGGTTATGCTAAGAAAGGTACTTGGGTACTTGCCGAGGTAAATCATCAGTTTAATCAAGGTGTGTCACCCCGAGAAGGTTGCACAAAGATTGAAGTGTATATTAAAGATATGCAAAATATTCTAAGTGTGGAATCATACAAAGAACAGTAAAGAGAACAATACAAGTATGCAGGAAAGGAAGCTGTATTAACAATCAAAAAGAGACACATTGGCCACATGGAAAGCTTACATTGTTTCGAAAAAGAAGAAAAAACATAGTGTAAGGCACAAAACGAAGAAAAAAGGAGAACACAAAATTCAAGACTCCTCAGCAACAGCAGATGGTTGGGTTTGAAGTTCAGACAACTGCTAGGAAGATATCTCGGCAGCCTTCTCGGCCGCAAGCTCAGCGTCGATTTCTTGAATGGTTACTTTAAGGCTTTTGTCGGTGAGAGGCACGTCGGATGATGCTTTCTCAAGAGTAGTATCTTTGGGAACCTCCTCACCCTCCTCATCTTGAGTCAAGTCCAGGACTTACTCATTCTGAGTAGGGGACTTGGCCCTAGCGGCTTCCTTGGACTTCCTCACCAGAACCTCCTCCTCAGACTCAGAATCGTCATCGGATTGGCTTGGAGTTGGAGGGAATGGAAGGGGAAGGACGTCGGCATTCCTGAGGGGGGAGTCCTTGGGGACTTCAAGCTTTTTTAGCAAACTCATCCAACCAAGGGTAAAACCCTTGTTGTATGCTTGCTTTACTTGCCTTTCATAGTCTGCCGTGACATCGGCCACCCCCTCGTTGTACCCCTGTTGGTCGACCTCCTTCAGCTCAGTGTCTTTGGTGGCCAAGGCATCCTGGAGTTCTCTTTGGGCTTGGGCCATCTTTTCCTCAGACTCTTTCCTCTGGGCCTCAAGAACCTTGTTAATGACCTCAGCAGCACCTGTTTTTTCATCGGTATCGTCCTTAGCTTTGATGGCAGCCTCGTCCTAGTCTTCCAACTTCTTCATTTTTGATTGGAAGCTTTTGTTGGCCTTTTGTAGACTGGCAACTTCTCTCTTCTTATCGGCCAGTTCTTTCCGGTTCTTAAAGGATTGTATTGAGAAGGAATGAGCATGCTGGATGGCCTGAAAGTGAACAAGACAAAAGTTATTAGAAAATTTTCTAAGTACAAGAAAGAAAGAAAAATGACCAAATAAAGACACTTACTTGGACAGAGCGCTGGAGCATCAGAGCATAGTTTTCATATTCACTCAACTCGGCGTTTCGATTGAGATCGCCGGGAAGAAGCAGAGCGGTACTAAGGGTAACACCAACATTGATGTCATCAGCACTGTCGCCAGCCCTAACTGACTTGTCCTCCAGTACGATTTTGGGGGCCCAGGGGGCATCGTGTTTTAGGGACCCCGAGGTGGTTGCAGAGGATGACCTCGGCCTTTTTGATCTGGTGGATTCGGATGGTTGTGTTTCAGTAGACCTCTTCTCGGGGATGGAGGTGGTTTTCTCACTTGAAGCCAATTTCGAAATTGGCAAAGTATCATTAGTGTCAACCTAAGTCACCTTTGCTTTTGGCTAAGCCTTCTTTATTCTTTTCGGCTTTGAAGGGGGCTGGGATTGCGCTGGTGGAGCGTCAATCGTTGATGGGATGCTGGCTAAGAGATCTTTGGCAACTGCTTTTTGGCGACCCATCTCGGCAGAAAAAATAGTTCATCGTCGACGTTGGCGCTAGGATATTGGGATCAGATAAAGAGCCGAGGTTGACGGCTGCTCGGCTGGATCAGAAGTCGATCCTTGATCTTGCCGAGATGTGGAGGCAGCTTGAGGAGTTGTGGCGGAAGGAGGAGACAGACTCTTCTTCTTCTTCTTCTTGGGGACATCGGGAAGAGCTGACTTATACGTAGGAATGAAATTAAGTAGAAGAGGGGCCTTCTGTTTGTGGACTGGAAGATCCAAAAGTTTCCTCAAGTCTTTGCTGGGAAAGAAAGACTGACGGAAGCCCTTTGGTGGCTGAGGAAGAGCTGCAAGAAAAACAGACGTTAGAAACAAACAAAGTATTTGTCACGACCCAAACCCGGCCCTATGGGTTTAGCACCGTAACCGGCCAGTAACCTGAGATTACCAAAGGCCTGCTTAACAGTAGTACAGTAAAACAGAGTTCAAGGCCTGGCGGAAGCCAATACAGTAAATAAATAAATAATGTCCATTGAGCTGTGACAGTCTGTATGCCAAAAAGATTTTTCATGCATTCACACATTCAAACAGTACAGTCTATACAAAATTTACAGTCACACAGTAAAGGGACCTAATCCCTTGATAACAGTACAGTTAGTAGCTGACAGGCTATACAGTAATCCAAAACAGTACGGAGACAGACGGGGGAAAAAGAAAACACCCCAAAGCCATAACATGGCAACTCGGAACCTCGCCGTGAGGCACATAGGCTGGCTTGACAAAACTGGAGTCTAACCCATGCTCCTAGCTCCGGTCTGGTGGCTGTGCACCTACATATATATATATATATATATAAACAGTGAGCTAAAGCCCAGTGAATAACATAATGCGTAAAGAGGTTAGGAATGAAATGTCCTTACAGTAATGAAAACAGTTCATTAAACAGTATTTCAATCTTTCAGTCAGAACAGTTATTCAGCCATATGTGGTACATCCATTAGCATAGCAATAAGCAGTAGGTCTTAAAGACCGAATAGTAATGATGGCCATCAATTTGTAAACAGTAGTGGTTCCACGAGGGAACCGACAGAGATCTCTGTAACAGTAACAGTAAACAGTAGGGGCTAAGGATGCCACAGTACATTTCAGAATATAGGACATACATTCAATCAATTAACAATAATCAATTCAGAAAATAGTTCGGTTAATCAGTCAGAAAACATTCTCAGTTGAACATATCTTTACACAATTGTTACTCACAGAGTTTGGGCTACAGTATGCTACAGCGTGTCTCCCCACACAGTTCACAGGTTGAACACACACTAAGCTACACAGTTGGGAAATATCATAACTTAATCCCTTATTTGCCTTGGTGTGTTCTACATCTATATCCTCATTAAGATGCCTTAAACTAGGCCTAAGAATGCCTAGAATGGGATGAGGATGCAAAAATACACTTAGAAAACATTTTGCAAAGTTTGCTGAAAATAGGAGCCTCGCTCGAGCGAGCCTTCCTTCGCTCGAGCGAGCTTCCAAAATCAAAGGCTTCGCTCGAGCGAGAAATCTTTCACTCGAGCGGTCTGTCGAAACAGTAAAAGTACTGGATGCTCGAATTTTACGCTCGAGCCACCAATCCTACGCTCGAGCGTAGCTTCGAACCCAGGTTGGTCGCTCGAGCGAAGAATCCTTCGCTCGAGCGAAGAAGCCAAATTCTGGAATTTCCAGATTTGTCTCCTAAGCTCAAACCAAGCATTCTTTCACTCAAAACTCGACCTCTTGGGCCCAAATTCTAGAAAACACATCTAAATTCAATGTATAACAAGTTTCAAAGCTCAATTTATGAATTCAAGCCCCAAAGGTGAGTCAATTAAAACCATTTTTCAAACCCATTTTCATGAACATGGAGAAATGCAAACATGCATGGATTCAATCCAAATTCAACCTTCAAAGCTTGTCCAAATGGACTCATTTCTTCAGGAACATGATGAATTCATAGACTCAAGCCTAATTATGAACATGCATGTACAATTTACTATGAACTCAACTCAAATTTCAACATTTCAACCATGCATGCATGAGTTAAGCTATGTTTTCAACATGTGAAGCTATTTCATGGCTTAATCCACCAAACTTGACATAACCCATGCAAGAACAAGTTTAAGGACAACAGTAAAGACTTGAATTTCTTACCTAGGTCTTGTATTCAAGGTTTAAGAGCTCAATCTTTGCCACTTACACTTCAATTCCAAGTAATTCAAGCTAATTCAACAAATGAACTTAAGTCTCTACTTCTCCTCTCTCTAAGGCCGGCTGTATACTCAAAATATGGCTGAGGGAAATGTTGTCTCTAAGTGTAAGGCTCAAACAATATTAGACTAAGTGGCCCACTAAGTGGTCTAATTGGTAAATAAGTCCAAGTTAGCAATTTATCACTATTTGATTTAATTTAATCATTCCTAATCAATATTCCGATAAATACACCATCAGATCACATAATTTCCAATGATCCTAAAACATTAATCTAGTTTCGATTCGGCCGCTGATAAGGCCTTCAATTTGCAATTTAAACATAAAAATACCAACAGATAATCAAACAATCGAAAAGATAAAAAAAATGCAATACAATAAACATGCTCAGTCAATTCGTTTTAAATTTTCAATCAGTTCGTTCAGTACTCCAGTTAGTTCAATTATCAGTCATAAGCATTCCAGTTTAGCAGTAATCAGTATGTAATTCGGTAAATTTCTGGTAAACAGTATGGGGTTGTTACAGTATTGAAGACTTTGAAAACAAATACGTATGAACACAGGACTCTTACCATTGCCCTCTACAAAAACTGTTCGAGGAAGAGGATAGAGATGGAGGTTCTCGTCTGGAGCACACTCCCAATTCTGCGAGGTAATGAAGTAATCTTCTCCAGCTCCCTTGTTGGAGTCTGGGAGGTCGGCTACGATTTTATACTCTGTAGACCTCGGCTTAAGGTAATAAACGTAGCCTGTATCTTTTTTGAGGCCACACATGGTGTAGCAGTATTGGATGTCAGCTAAGGTGATCCTAACATTTTCTTGTTTGGCTAAGGCAATTATACCATTTATGACTCAGTAGGAATTGATGGCAAGTTGCATTGGGTTGAACTTATAATAATGAATAATCTCACGAAAAAGAATATTGAATGGGAGCCGAAGTCCGAACTCGATGAAAGCTACAATAGGGAGGGGCATGGAATCAGCTGTGGGCATGATAGAGTCATCCTCCCCAGCCAACCTCAGATGAACGTCGGCCGGGATGTCAAACTCCCGCCTAAAGTGCTCTAACTTGGATGGGGTGTCTACCCTATGTTTCCACATACCCATGATATTGGCTTAACTGAAGGGGTTAGATTTCAGAAGGGTGTGTTTTTGAAGGGTTTAAAGGACTTCGGCTAAAAACCTAAAAATGTACTATGGTAAGGGTTTGTACGGATCTAGAAGGAATTCGTTTCAGTTTTTCCTAAAATTTGTGGGTTCTACAAACAAATCCCAAAACCTAAGTCTGTGGGAACAAAGGTTGAAGGCAGGAATCTGGAAAAGACACAGAAAACAGAAAACAAGAACGTGTTTCAGAATCAAGAACAAGGATGAACTTCCAAGAACATTGTGACAGAGTGTACAAGGCCAAGAACAATGGCAAAAGTGGACAAATGTGTATGCAGGTTGTGAATACTCAAGAAGAGATTGAGCAAAAACAGAATCGCGAGGCAATCATACTCAGATACATGAACAGATTAAACTAATTAAGGTTAGAAGCAAGTTCGCAAAAATGACAGGAACTCAAGATACCATCAAAAACTGAAACAAGATGTTAAATTGGGAGGAAACAGTAACTCACCGAAGAGGGGAAGCCGGTGTTGAGATCGCCGAAGTCAGACGACGCTTGCAAAAGTGGCAGAACGGCGAAAACTTCACCGGAGGAGAGGAATGAAAACAGTTATAGAGCTTGTAAGTCTGGAACAATGGCGTATTCAGAAGCTAGAGAGAATTGAGAGTTTGGGGATACAAAAGTGAGAAAGCGGAGTGAGAGAAATTGATTTTTGTTAAAACACAGAAACGGTGGCAAAGAGGTCATTAATGTACCTAGAAGAACGTATGCGTCAGATGGCGCACGCGAGAATGATTTGATTTACAGGCGCGTATCCGATACGATCTAGTAAGAGGGAGACGCGTGGCTGAAATGGTTGAGTTGTTATGCACGACAGCTCATATGCATGAAAGAGCACTTGGAAATTCATGTTCTGTGGAAGGCATGTCGGCCTTAGCGATGATCTCGACTGAGGTACTCTAAGCCGACGTACTAATAGGGAGTACTAATATAGGTTCCATCACCTCAGAATGCTGAGGTAATAGAACCTAGGGGCAGTTGTGGGGATATATTTTCTGAGTACCAACACGTGGCCAAGGTGACGCCAACGTGTCAGCCGAGGTGCCACGTGTCTTGGTCATGACGCCGAGGTGATCTCGGCAAGGCCGGGGTTATCTCCGAAGATATCGAAATCTGAGATAAGCGGATGAGGCACAAGAGTCCTAGATGATGAGGGGACTCAGCCTGGATAAAGATAAAGCTCGTAGGGAGTTTGTCTCTATCTATTGAAGAGTCCTGGATAAGCACTGAGCTAAAGTCCATTGAAGCTAGGCTTCTGTTGGGACAAAGATTGAGTTAACTATAAAAGAAAGGCACCCCCGGTGGGTTTAAGGTACGCAATTTATATTCAGAACAGTGAGTTTAGTACTATTGATTATCTTTGAGAGATTTACTGACTTGATCGTCGAAGTGCCCCCGGGTGGACGAACCACAACCGAAATCTTCTCTTTCTGTTGCAGGTCAGCCAGGTGTCATCTATTCTGTCAGTACTCTCCAGCTGAATACTGAGTTGGCAGTGTGGTCAGAAAATCACTCACACAAAACCCTAGAGTTTCATTCGTATTTCAATATGGCCCCTCCATCCATGTCTGTCATATTAAAGTAACAGAAATTTGGGCAGAATTTCATATTCAAACCCACATGTTCAAATACTTGTATCTCCCTCGTCATAACTTCGTTTTGCCTCAGTTTTGCATTGTTGGATTCACCTCATGGCCTAATTTTCATTCCACTTTTCATACACCTTATTCCATATCTTTTTACTTGCTGTTGGAGCTCTGATAGTTGGCCAAAAACAAGATTTTTCTCTCTTTGGGCAAAATTTTTAGATTCAAATTTACATATTCAAACACTTGTATCTCCCTCGTTGTAACTCCGTTTCGTCTCATTTTTGCGTTGTTAGATTCACCTTATGACATAGTTTTCATTTCACTCTTCGTACGCCTTGTTCCACATCTTTTTACTTGCCGTCGGAGCTCCGAAAGTTGGCCACAAATAAGATTTTTCTCTCTTTAGACAAAATTTTAAAATTCAAATTCACACATTCAAGCATTTGTATCACCCTCGTAACCTTATTTTCGCGTCGTTAGATTCAACTCATGGCCTAATTTTTATTCCACCCCTCATATACCTTGTTTCACCTTTTTTTGCATGTCGTCGGAGTTCTGAAAGTTGGCCAAAAATAAGATTTTTCTCTTTTTTTTTGTGTGTTTTTTTCTTGCTGCTATCGCAACATTATTCTTGGCAGTGGAGATGCAATGGATGGTGCTTGATTGGAAACCAAGATGCCCTAACATGCTCACCAACCCATTTGGTTTTTTATTTTTTTGTGTAGTTGTATACCTATCACTACTCGACGACACCATCACCATTACCAGCACCACTTCATCTTTCAAATATTGATGATGAAACAGCAGCAGCAGTAGTAGTAGTAGCAAGCCAAGAGGAGGAGCCACGGAGGAGGAGGAAGAACAGAATAAAAAATAAAAAAAACAGAGAGAAAAAGCTTATTTTTGGCCAACTTCGGAGGTTCAACAAAAAGAGATGAAACAAGGCATATGAGGGATGGAATAAAAATTAGGCCATAAGTTAAATCTAATGACGCAATAATAAGATGAAATGGATTGATGATGAGGGAGATACAAGTGCTTGATATGTGGATTTGAATCTAAAAATTTTGCCCAAAGATAGAAAAATCTTATTTTTGGTCAACTTTCAAAGCTCCGATGGCAAGTAAAAAGATGTGGAATAAGGCGTATGAAGAGTGAAATGAAAATTAGGTCATGAGGTGAATCCAACGACGCAAAAATAAGGCGAAATGGAGTTACGACGAGGGAGATAAAAGTGTTTGAACATGTGAGTTTGAATCTGAAATTCTGTCCATATTTTCTTTAGTTTAATATGATGGAGATGGACAAAGGGGCCATATTGAAACACAGATGAAACTCTAGGATTTAATTTGTAGAGATTGAAATTCTGGGGTTTAAATTGAAAAATATGCAAAACCCTAGGGTAGTTTTTGTAATTAACCCTATATTAAATTATAAAATAGTAAAATAAATACTCATTTTGATATTAAAAATAATATTTAAATTAGAAGAAAAATTAGTAACGTAAAATTAAATTCTAACTATTTAATTTTCTTTTATATTCATTTGGAAAATAAAAATATGTAGAAATTGAAATTATATAAAATTTATTTTAAAAAATTAAATATAAATATGTTTTAGTTGGATTATCATATAATGATTTTATATGATATATATATATATATTAAATTATAAGATTGTAAAATAAATACTCTTAATTAAATTAAAATATCAACTATATAAAAGAAATTCAATAATAACTAACTAAGAAAGGATCACATAACATCTAAACCTAAAAAGAAAAAAATAATGAAAAATCCAATTCACAGAGACATCTGAGTGTGTGAAGTGATTAATCATCTGTAACATGATATACAAACATAAAAGAACTTACTATTCAATAATTGAAAAAGTAACTAAAGTAGTAAATCCAAACTTTAGAGGTTCTTCAAGAGTATCATTACTGTGCATGGTTTTCCTTGTGTAAATTGTGATTATATAAAATAATATCGGAAATGAAGTATAATTTTATATATAGAATCATTATAAAATTTAAACGACAAATCCATAATATAGAATAGATATTAGGTATAGAATAATGCACAAGAAAATGAGAAGAAAAAAGAAAAAAAAAATTTAATATTAAAAAAAATCCTAATACCCTTGAAAAAATTAAGAAAAAAAACTTGAAACGCAAAATTGGTATTGAGTTTGTGGATTATCTCAATTTACTATGAAAAATATATAGAAAAGAAATATTTGTCAAATAAAGTCCATATAAAATAGTTAAAATTAGTATAATTTAAATTAGATTTGCGTTTGTATAGAACTCTATATGTAATTAAAAAAATACATGTAACTTTCTCAGGAAAAAAAACAAGCTCTTATAATGTACCATCTAAGTATGGAAAATACTACTTTTAATAATATATATATGATTACACGTCAGTGCAAGTTTTCCCAAACAAATTATAAATCAGTAGAAAAGTTTATTAATTTTAATAATTAAAATTATGAATTTATAAATATTTTATAAAAATACTATGATTTGTAATTTATCTTTTTTTCTCCTAGCTAGGACAGTTAACCCATTAGATTTGATGATAGATTAATAAAAAAATATATTGAATTTAGTGGGGAAAAAAAAAATATATATATTTGCCTTATATTTTAGTGTGGATAGTGAATTTGTCTTCACTTTGGGATTAGCGAGAAGATGTGCTCACTCCTTTGTTCGCAAGAAAAATCAAAGTTCGTGATCATTCCCGACTTGGTTAAGTTGGGAGGACCGCCGCCAATCAAGTCAATAGTTTAATCGGACATTGTTAATGGTAATTGAAATGAATATTTTCAGTATTTTAGGTTGCCATGATCTGTCTTTCCTTTACCTGGTTCTCCTTTTATAGTTATTTAAGGCTTTATCATGGCCCATTGATCTTTTTTTGATCGGATGGTTAACCTTTTGTCAGGGGTCACTCTTGTTAGTGGCAAGCTTTTACCTGGTGTGGACCATAGGTTCTATACTTATCGGACGGTTGTGCTATTGTCAGACTATAATGGTCAAAGGTGTACGGGAAGTGAATCGTCGAATTTGAATTGATCGGACAATACTATTCTTTGTCAGTGTCAGTCTAAGTGGTGGCCAACTTGTCATAATCTTCACACATTGGATTCATGTTAATCTAACAACTGTCATTAGGGTAATTTCTATTTCCACACATCTATTTATTTATGTGCACATCATTTTTCAGTGTACATACTTATTAATTTGGTTATATATTATTGTTTTCAATCCACATACCAGATGTTCTAATATTATTAACTCATATCTTTGTACACAAACCACCTAAACCCTCCTTCCACATTTCTGTTTAATATTCTAGACCCACATACCTATTTTCAGTTCCACCCACATTGAAGATGCAGTGAAAACCCTCCATTAAAGATACTATTCTAGACCCACACACCTATTTTCAATTCCACCCACATTGAAGATGCAGTGAAAACCCTCTATTAAAGATACAATGAAGACTCTCTATTGATAACTCCATTGAAGACCCTCCACCTACATTGCATTTTTTATTTTTTTTTAACTAAAATACCCTCTATCCAAAAGCTGCCTTATCATTTTGGAAAGATAACAATTGGCAATTATACAAGCATTACAATTCCTGCCAAATTGGTATTGGACATGGACATAATTATGTATACAAATTGAAACAGACCCACCAAACCAAAACAATCACAAACTCTCTCAAACATCAAACACTTGACACTCATCAATACAAACCCAACCAACCATGTCAAGAACAACAAGCTCTCTTACCACCACCACCACTCAATCACACTTTCTCCTAATGGAGAATCACGAATGAAAAAAAAAAAAAAAAACTTTTGTATAAAAAAAATTCACTTTTTTATCACTATATTTGTTGTAATCAGACATATTCTTATTTGATTTTGAACTTCTATTGATTTACAACTCTTTCATTATAAAAATTAAGAATGATGGTAGATTCTAATGAGAAAACGATATAGTAATGGAGTAGGAACATAAAGAGTGTTGCTATAAGAGTATTGTTTTACAAGAAATAGAGGGCAATAGAGTGTGTAGTAGCAATGGACAATAGAGTAAATGAGAAATAATTGAAGAAGTGAGAAATAATGAAGAAACTAGGATTTAACTTTTTTTAATCAAAAGATGTGCACTGAGATTTTTTGTTTTTAAAATATATGTACAGAGAAAATTTTGATTTAATGTTAAAGGTGTATTTTGATATCCATTATGGTCATTTTGTTTTAAGGTACAATTGTCATTAAAATTATATTTCATTAAATGCATGTATAGAGATAAATAGGTGCGTGAAAATAAAATTACCCCTATCATTATGCTTGTCTGACCTATTTTGAATCGTGTTTTGTTCTCTATTAGGGGTGAGTAATGGATATACCGATCCACCCGAAACGACTGAACTGAACCAATTTGCTGCATTTGGACGAATGCATGATGACGAGTGGATGGTTGTGAATTGATTTTTTCCAATCTGTCTAATTTTGGACGAATGGTAGATTTGAGGTTCATTTGGCCACAATTGAACCGTCAAACCGCGAGCACGCCTAGTAATTTGCAAGACTTTGTGTTTTTAATTTGTTTAGATATTCTATTTGTGTTTTCAATTGAAAAAGAGTTTAAATATTCTGTTGAAAAAGAGTTTTCAACTTGAATATATTTTTTGAATTGAAAAAAATAAATGTATTATTAAAATAAATGTATTATTTAAAAAAAGATGATATATGCTGGTTGGTTTTTGTTTTCAAAAACAAATATAGATGCTACAATACAGGGCATACAATCTCTACTGTTGCTCTATTCATGGTTTTGGTTGTTTGAATTGTTTTTACATTTTAAGAACCACAGATTGTAATACTTTATGTGGATGAGGTATGCTGTGATTGTAATATGTGAATGAGGCATGCAGTGATTGTAATATTCTAAAGTTTCTAACTTTATTTCTTTAGATGAGGCATGCAGTGATTGTAATACTTTTTTAAGTCATTGATTGTAATATATATATTTTTTTTGAGGAAGTGCACAAGTTGCATTATGTTGAAAAATTATAAAATTTTAAACCACCAAATCGATTTGCATCCATCTGTCAATCCACTCAATCTACATCCGCTGGATTGGCGGACGGATGCTGATTGATTTTCTCCAATCCGCTAATCTAACCGACGGATGACGGATTAGAGGTTCCGTGGTCATAACCGACCCGCGCCCACCCCTATATCATATATCGTAGTTCTAGTCAGCCTTTTCCCTTAGGCCTATTGGGTTTGGACCAACCTTAAATGATTTTGGGTCCATATCCTTAATTGGGTTGAGCTCGAATTTTTATCCCCACTCTTTGAGGTACTCATTAACATATTTTAATATATATTTTTACTATATCATTGGAGTACTTATTCATTATTTAAATTAATAAACCCTTAATACATAAAATAAAATAAAATTAAATTTTTGTTATCTTTTATAAATTAAGTCATTTTTTAATACATAAATTTGACAATGACATTAAAAATACTCTATATAAAAGGTCATTCTAAAATATATTCCCTTAAAAAGAATGTGCATTATATTCAAGTTATGATAATTGATGATGCAGTTAATGTACAACGGGTACCAGGCAGAACGGGTCGGACTGATCCATGCTCCTCGCACCAAAATCCGAGTGATCAACCCACCAATGAACCTGTAGGTAAGTTCAACGGGGAACGGGGAGTCCCCCAGTGAACCCTCCGACGATTAAGTTAGAAAGAGAAGTCGAGCGTTAGAGGGAGATTGGAGATAGAAAAGCTTAACCTTCTTCTTGTCTTCAACGTTTGCTTATATCCTTTGGTCATCATTTCGCTGTCCCTTCCGACCTGCCATCTTGGCCGAAAGTCTATGCTGTAGCTTACCTTGTTCAGGGCAAGAGGGTGCTGTTCCGACAGAGAGGTGTTGTCATAATAAATGCTGTGATGGGCTGCATTAATGGTGATGTGCAGTGGCAATAACTTTGCAGATCTTTGTCTGTTGATGTGGCTTGTCCTTTACCTGCCATATGTCTGAATGTCATTGGCTCTTTATGCCATGTTGGATTCTAGCTGTTCTGGACTTCACTAGCTGGGTTATGTATTGGGCTCCAAGTGATGGGCTTGGGTTGTTCATGGTGGGCTATGGCCTTTATGGGCTTATCCACGTCAGTAGTCCCCCATTCCCGAGTGCAGCTTTAGTACAACGAAGGGAATACTAATGAAAAGAATGAGGGTGTTAGAGATTGGCAAGATGGAGGTCGACCGGCAGGGGCGACCGAGGGGGTAGACCGACCGCGAGGTGGACCGATCGTGAGGTGGACCGAGTGGAAGGGAAGGCCACGAGGAGGACCGACCGCGAAGGTGGGCCGAGTGGGAGGGCCGACCACGAGGAGGGCTGACTGCGAAGGTTGGCCGAGTGGAAGGGCTGACCACGAGAAGGGCTGACCGCGAAGGTTGGCTGAGTGGAAGGGCCGACCACGAGAAGGGTTGACCGCGAGGAGGGCTGATCGCGAAGGTTGGCCGAGTGGAAGGGCCGACCACGAGAAGGGCTGACCGCGAAGGTCGGCAGAGTGGGAGGGCCGACCACGAGGAAGGTGGACCGCGAAGGTTGGCTGAGTGGAAGGGCTGACCATGAGGAGGGCCGACTGCGAAGGGTAAGGTGGAGGGGCACGGGCCTCAAGAGGCGGCATGTCACATGGTGGTTTGAATTTGAAAAGACAGGGAAAGGGGAGGAGACAGTGGATCGTGGTCGTACACGTGGCAACATCTCGTGGGGAGGAGGTTAGGCGTTGGATCAGAAATGAAACGATAGGTCATTATGGGTGTTGAGAAGACAGCTTTGGCGGATGTTTTGAAAAGTTTTCAAACTGGCGCAAATTAATTGCGATCCTTGGAATTCGGGCAAGCCTTGGGCTTTTGGCATTATTTGATTTACCTACTTCTTTGCCAAAAATCAAAACATCCCAAGTGTTAACTCCTTTGTTGCTGACGATACACCTCTGCAACATTTTTTCAATTTCCTTGCACCTGCATCCAAAGCGATTCGTAGACATACCATAGGAATGGCCCAAGAAGAAGCTATGAGTGTCAGGGTGGATCCGTTGGGTGATGACGATGCAGTAGAGTTAGCAGAGCAGTATAGGTCGGAGAGGCAAATGGGGAGGGTGGGGGAACTGGTGGTACGATCTCATGGTTCCACCATGATAGCAACTCCGAAGCCAATCAGCCAGGTGGAACCAGATCACTGGCACACGAAGGCTGACAAATCGACGGTCACTGTGGCGGAGTTGGAGGTTATTCGCGAAAAATACCAGGTGCCTGCTGAAATAGAGTTATTGTTGCTGACGTCAACGGAAAGGCCATCCGACGCAAGGCCGGGGGAGTTTGCCCTGTATGAGGAAGCATTGAAGGGAGGACTGAGGCTGCCACTGCCGCAAGTGGTGGTAGATATCTTGAACCGTTTGGAGGTGGCACCGGGCCAACTAATGCCCAATGCCTGGAAGATTGTACTGGCCAAGTGCGTGGCCGAAGGCGAACGACGGGGCGGCCATGACAGTAGACGAATTCTTCGCGTGTTATAAGGCCTCAAGACAACAAGAGACTTGGGTGACGTTGCAAGCGGTGGCAGGAAGGGGTCTGGTGGTGGGGCTGCCGTCATCAATTAAAGGTTGGAGGCCGCGCTGGTTCTATGTGTCTGCGAATGGAGGGGTTGGGGTGCGCACGGTGTGGAGAGTGCCCACCAAATCTGTAGAGCCAAAACTGGGAGCAGCAGCAGAGGGGAGAATAAAGAAGGTGAAGGCATGGCGGGAGAAGGAGGGGGTCAGGTGGGACAACCTCGTTCAACCCTCAACCTTGTTTGGAGCGGGGTTGGGTCCTCAGCCGAACGGTGGAGATCTGGGGCGAGCTGAATTGGAGGCGAGGAGGAAAGCGCAAGAGGCTGAGGATAGGGCCATCCTCGCCAAAGCCGATAAATTCAAGGAGTCCTAGGCAGACCGACCTCCAAAACCGATCGCGGGGGAGAGGATCCAACCTTGCCCCAAACCCCTGGGGGAAAAAGACTTGGGTGGATTTGAGCCACGACCGCCCCCAGTTGATCCTTTGAAGGAGAGGTCCTACAAGGAGATAGAGGCGGGGGGTGTAGTAAAAAAGAAGAGGAGAGTAAGGAGGAGTGAAGAAGAGCCTGCCTCAAAGAGGAGGAAGGAGATGACGGCAGAGGAGACCCCCATGGCAAAGGAGGCAGGGGAGGAGGGGGTGGGGGAGATCCCAGAAAGGGTGGCTGCCCCAGCAGTGGTGGAGGTCGCCTCAGAAGTCATGGAAGTCATCCCAGTAGTGGCGGATATCGCCCAAAAAATTCAAGTAAAAGGTGAGGCAACTGGGCTTGAGCCAAAGAGAGGAGAGCAGCCCCAGGGGGGTCCTACGCCCCAAGGTGGGGGTGTCAGGCTAACGACAGGGATCTACCACGCTCGCGCAGTGGTTGGGCCGCTAGAGGGAGAAGAAGGCCCAGCCAGGGCAGGTGCAGATCGCCTTGTGGGGATTGTGGATGAGGTAGCCGTGCGCTCAGTAGCCAGATTCAATGAAGCTGAGTTGCTGAGTTGCTCAAAAGGCCTGCGTGGTCACCGTCGAGCGATTTGAAGAGGCTATGACCAGCAATGAAGATCTGCACGCCCAGCAGATCAAGGAAAAAGAAGATGCAGATCTGATGATTGCTGGGTTGCAGAAAGAGCTGGAAGACGAGCGGGCTAAGGCAACGGAGGTGAGGGCGAGCCTTCAGAAGGAGTTGGAGGAAGAGAGGGCCAAGGCGGCCTCTGAAAAGGCGAGCCTGCAGAAGGAGTGGGAGGAAGAGAGGGCCAGGACGGCCTCTGAAAAGGCAAGCCTGCAGAAGGAGCTGGAGGCAGAGAGGACCAAGGCAGCCTCTGAAAGGGCGACATAGCCCGATGTGTATGTTGCAGCAATAGAACAATTTAAGGGGTCTGTTGAGTTTCAGATGGCGATCGACGCCGCGGTCGCCAACAGCGTGGCGAGGGAGGTGTCTGGGGGGGTGGGCCCGTCTGGGATGACCGTTGGAGGCAGGACTGAAGCAGAAGTGATCGAGAGCTTCCAGCAGTCAGACTTCTATAAACATGAAATGGCTGAGTTCTGGGACAGTGGTTGGAAGATGTTCAAGCGTAAAGCTGAAAAACTGTTCCCAGACTTAGACCTTAGTAGTGTAAAAATTGACGAAGACGATGTGGCCCAGACCCCCCTGGATGAGGGGATTGAAGAAGAAGACCTCGTTTTAAGTGAGGAGGAGTAATCAAAGTGAACAAAGTTTGTACTTAGAGTTGTTTTTGTTTGTTGTTGTTGTTGTTGTTGTTGTTGTTTTTTTTTTTTTTTTTTTGAGTTACTGTAATGAACTTATGTACAAATTTGTGAATAAATAAAGTTTCAATTGTGTTTTCATTCGACTGTCTGTGCTTGTGCATCTGAAATGAATGAGAATGGTGGCTTGTGTGCATTTGCAAAGTGGAGGTAAAGTTGTAATAAAAACTAAATTTAAGAGCTCCTCAATGTAGAGTGGAAGTGAATCTGTAAGAAAAACTCAGTGCAGAGTAAAGTTAAGAACTCCTTAATGCAGAGTGAAATTGAACTTGTAATAAAAACTCAGTGCAAAGTGCAGAGTAAAGTTAAGAACTCCTCAATGCAGAGTGAAATTGAACTTGTAATAAAATCATGAGTTTGTGTTTGCCACACTGCTGAAGTGGATGAGAGTGGTTTATTGGGGTTAGGCCTGGCTAGTAAAGAAAGAGGTTGATTTGTAAAAGTTGATGGAGAAGAAAATAATCTGACTAGTAAATGAAACATGTAAGAACGTTGTTGGAATTTGACTAAGTGTAAAGTGGTGTAAAAACTTGGATCTGGAATTGTGACTAAGTGTGTCCACTAATGCCACAAGTATGCGTACTCAGTTGGGGCTAAAGTGTGATTTACTGATGTTGCAAGTAACTCAGTTTGGACCTGGAATTGCGGCGCTCAGTTTGGCTGAGACTTGTCATACTTGGTCTGGCTGAGGCTTGGTCTGGCCGAGTGCTTCATGCTCAGTCTGACTGAGGCTTTTAAAACTCAGGCTGGCTGAAGCTTTTGGTGCTCAGTCTGGCTGAGGCTTTTGGCGCTCAGTCTGGCCGAGGTTGTTGGTGCTCGGTCTGACTGTGGCTTTTAAGACTCAGGCTGGCTGAGGCTTTTAGTGCTCAGTTTGGCTGAGGCTTTTGGCGCTCGGTCTGGCCGAGGCTTGTGGTGCTCAGTCTGGCTGAGGTTGTTGGCGCTCGGTCTGACTGAGGCTTTTTAATAAGTGCTGCAACCAAAATGTTATTGAGACAATACACAGATAGCTGAGATATAAGATTGTTGTCATGGAAAGTGTGATCCAGTTGATCCAAATTTACATTATGCCAGGGAAGAACAAGTATGTTCATGTGTAAATTCGTCGAAAAGAAAATACAATAATTGAGCAATAAAAAATAAGAGTTTATTGAAAGTAACGCTGTAAATGCTCGGCGTTCCACGGGTGGGGGAGATCTTGACTTTCCATGTCCTGAAGTCGGTAAGTGCCTGGTCGTGGTCGGGCTTTCATAACATAAGGTCCCTCCCACTTAGCTGCCAGTTTACCTTCAGTCGGATTTTTGGTGGCAAGGGTTACTTCGCGTAAGACAAGGTCCCCTACAGCGAACTCCCTTGGTCAGACTCTGCGGTTGTAGTGTGTTCTCATTTTCTGTTGGTAGGAGGCCAATCGGACTGCAGTGGTTTCTCTGAGTTCTTCAATTAGGTCAAGATCAGCCCGATAGAGTTCTTTGGTTAGCTCTGGGTTGGGGTGTAAAACCCTTGGGGTAGGCAGACCGACTTCCACTGGGATGATCGCCTCAGCGCCGTATGTTAAGCGAAAGGGGGTTTTCCCAGTGGGAGTCCGGGTGCTAGTACGGTAGGCCCAGAGTACATTCGGTAGTTCTTCAGCCCAAAGTCCTTTAGCAGCTTCTAGCTTAGTTTTGATGATCTTCAGAAGAGAACGGTTAGTAACCTCGACCTGGCCATTGGCTTGGGGATGACCTGGGGAGGAGAAACAGGGCTGGATCTGGAGGCCTGCACAGAACTTTCTGTACCTGGCGTTGTCGAATTGTTTGCCGTTGTCAGAGACGATGGCTTGAGGGACGCCGAACCTGCATACGATCGACTGCCAGATGAATTTGGTTGTGTTCCGCTCGGTGATGGTGGTAAGGGGTTCTGCCTCGACCCACTTGGTGAAATAGTCAATGGCGACAATCGCGAACTTGGTCTGGCCTCGGCCGGTGGGGAGGGGACCAGCTAAGTCAATCCCCCATTTGGCGAACGGATAGGGACTGTAAAGTGTGATCAGTTATGTAGGAGGAGCATGGGGGATGTTGGCAAAGCGTTGACACTTATCACATTTGAGGACAAAGTCAGTTGCATCTTGGTTGAGAGTAGGCCAGAAATAGCCGGTGCGAAGTATTTTGTGGGCTAGGGACCTGCCGCCTGAATGATTACCGCAGATACCCTCATGGATTTCTCGCATCACGTAGGTTGCTTGAGCCGAGTTGAGGCATCGCAGATACGGGCGTGAAAAGCCACATTTGTACAAGACACCACTGACAAGGGTGTAATTGGACAACCGGGCCCTAACCTTGGCGGCTTGCTGTTGGTCATCAGGAAGTTCCCCTGTGGTCAAAAATAGGAAGATGTCCGATGCCCAAGGGATGGGCTCATTCTGGAGGAACTGTACTTCTTGTTGGTCGGGGGAAATAGCAGGGTGGGCTAGGTACTCGAGACGGACACCACGGCTAAGGTCGGACTGTTCTACGGAAGCTAACTGAGCCATCTCATCCGCCTTAGAGTTTTCTGCCCGAGGAATGTGCTGGATGTGAAAAGCATTGAAGAGGCGAACAAGAAGAAGTGCGATATCCCTATAAGCCCGCATTGTGTCCTCCTTTGCATAGAATTCCCCCGTAATTTGTCCGACAATGAGCTGGGAGTCACTGAATACCCGGATGTGGCTGACACCAATGTCCCTGGCTAGGCGGAGACCTACTATCAGTGCCTCATATTCGGCCTCGTTGTTACTGGCATCGAACAAGAAACGGAGAGCACATTTGAAATAACCACCCTCAGGGGCGGTGAGGATGAGACCAGCCCCGCTGCCTTCTTTGCGGGACGATCCGTCGACGTTGAGAGTCCAGGAATGAGGGTCTTCTGGCTCGGTAGGGGTTGGTGGTGGAGAGGCCGTGGTTGGGGTAGGATTAGTGAACTCCAGGATGAAATCGGCGACAGCCTACCCCTTAATTGCTGTCTGAGGTCGGTAGGAGATGTCAAACTGGCTGAGTTCAACTGACCATTGCATGAGTCTGCCAGAGAGCTCTGGTTGCTGCATTACCTTCTTCAAAGGTTGGTCGGTGAGGACCACTATGGAATGGGCTTGGAAGTAAGGACAGAGTCGTCTGGAGGCGGTGACCAAGGCCAAGGACAATTTTTCTAAAAGTGGGTAATTCTGCTCCGCTCCCTTGAGAGCCTGACTGATGTAGTAGACCGGCCGTTGAACAGAGCCATCTTCCCTAATAAGAGCTGCACTGACTGCGGTGCTTGAAACGGCTAAGTAGAGGAAGAGGGGTTCGCCCGTGATTGCCTGAGAAAGGAGGGGGGGTGTCCATACACCGTTTCAACTGCTGAAAAGCCTCTTCGGATTCGGTCGTCCACTCAAAAGTTTGTCGAAGAACTTTGAAGAAGGGAAGGCACTTATCCGTTGTGCGGGAAATGAAGCGGTTGAGGGCGGCTACTCGGCCAGTGAGTCTCTGAACTTCCTTGACCGTTCTAGGTGACTGCATTTCGATCAAGGCCTTGATTTTTTCAGGGTTAGCTTCGATGCCGCGCTGACTGACCATGAAACCCAAAAACTTCCCCGATCCTACGCTGAAGGCGCACTTCTCCGGGTTGAGCTTCATTTGGTACTTACGGAGGGTGGCGAAGGTCTCTCGCAGGTTGGTCAGATAGTCAGTAGAGAGTTTGCTCTTGATGAGCATGTCGTCGACATATACTTCCATATTCCGACCTATCTGATGATGGAAAACAGCATTGACCAACTATTGGTAGGTGGCCCCAGCATTTTTCAGTCCAAATGGCATCACACGGTAGTGGTAGGTACCTCGATCGGTAATGAAGGAGGTGTGTTCTCGGTCAGACAGTTGCATCAGAATTTGGTTGTACCCAGAGAAAGCATCCATGAAATTAAGCATTTGGTGACCGGCCGTGGCGTCGACCAGAAAGTCTATGCAGGGAAGGGGATAGCTATCTTTGGGGCAGGCTCGGTTGAGGTCGGAGTAGTCGACACAGAGTCGCTATTTGCCCTTGTTCTTGCGGACTAGGACCACGTTTGATAACCACCTAGGGTAGTCCACGTTTTTGATGAATTGGGTCTCAAGGAGCTTATCAACTTCTGCAGCAATAAGAGTATTGCGCTTCGGATGAAAGATGCGCTGCTTCTGGCGGTAAGGTCGGAAATGGGGTTCAATGCTGAGGCGATGGGTTATGAAGGAGGGGTCAATATCCGGCATGTCTGAGTGGGTCCAGGCAAATACATCATTGTGTTCAGTCAGGAGGGCAGTAAGGTCGGCCTTGGCTTGGGGGGAAAGTTGGCTGTCGATTTTGGCAGTTTTGGTTAGGTTGGTGGGGTCAATGGGAACCTCAATGAGCTCCTCCACAGGTTCTCCTCTGACCAGCTCGTCCTCATCTCGGATGTCAAGTCCTTCAATGATCATAGCCTCCTTCAGCTTGACTTCCTTAAGTGAGGCGACATAACACTCCCTGGCCACGATCTGCTCTCCCCTTACTGTCCCGACGCCCAGGTCGGTGGGAAACTTTATGGCGAGGTGGTAGGTTGATGTGATAGCTTGGAAAGCATTGAGGACAGTGCGACCAAGGATAATGTTGTAGGCAGAGGGACAGTCGACAACAAGGAAATTGAGTAGCTTGGTGGTCTGGCGCGGGTGCTCGCCGATTGTGATGGGGAGATCGATGGAGCCAATGGAGGTCACCCGATCACCAGTGAAACCAACCAAGGGTGTTTGGAGAAGGGACAGGCTTTCTTCCCCGATCTTGAGCTGGCGGAAGCAGTTGAGGAAAATGATGTCTGAAGAGCTGCCATTGTCTATGAGAACCCGTCTGACCTTGTAGTTGGATAGGAGAGCCGAGATGACTAGAGGGTCGTCATGGGGATAACGAATGCCTGTGCAGTCAGCGTTCGTGAAGGTGATAGGCTCGGTCCACTGCCTGGGCTGTTTCGAAGGTCGGTCCAAAGTGGCAACCTCTTTGTTTGAGCCTTGCCTTATTTTCCTGAGTTCTGTCCGTTGAGCCGAGCAGGATGGTCCTCCACAAGCGAACCCGCCGGAAATAACTCTGATTTCTCCAACAGGTGGGGCGGGATTACCCTGCACCCGAGGTTGCTGTAGGGGACGATCATGGCCTTGATTTGGTTAGGCTAGCCGCCGGGAAGGAGTGTGCCGGCGGGTGTTTCTGGGGGGGGCTCTGTTCTTTGTCTCTGCTAGGGGCGGGTGTCCGTGAACCGGCTAAGATGTCCCTGACGTATTAAGGTCTCGACCTGATCCTTGAGGTTAACACACTTATCAGTATTATGGCTGTGGTCCTGGTGAAAACGACAGTATTTGGATTGGTTCTTCCGATTGGAAGGGGTTCTTGATGGTTGGGGCCATTTGAGGGGGTAGTCCCGCTGGATCTGGTTGAGGACTTGTTCCATAGGGGTGTTAAGGGGTGTATACCGCTCGAACCGATCGGGCGGTCGGACTGGTATCGGCCGGTCAGCTCGGGGGGGTCGGTCGGTATAATGCGGTGTTGGGGTATTATACTGGGTGTTTCTGGCTTCTGAGTCTTTTCGTTTTTCTCGGGGGGTCGGGTGTTTTGCTGTAGGGTCTTGGCGGGCAGCTAGGGAATCTTCGGCGTTCATGTACTTTTGGGCTTTGGAGAGTAAGGCTGCCATAGAAGTGGGGGGGTTTTTGGAGAGGGAGAAGAGGAAGTCAGATGACCGTAGTCCGGCCATGAAAGCTGTAAGGATGACCTTATCATCGTTTTCCGCCACCTGCAGGGCTTCGGTGTTGAAGCGGGCAACGAAACTGCGCAAGGTCTCCCCCTCGGTCTAGCAGAGTTGGATTGCCGGACGGCGTTGGCGCTGGGCTCCAATAAAATGACTGAGGAAAGAGTCACTGAGATGCTGGAAAGTGGAGACGGAGTCTGCTGGCAACTGGCTAAACCACAGCCGAGCTGACCCCTTCAGTGTCACGGGGAAAGCTCGACACATGATCTCGTCAGGGAATGCGTGGAGGATCATAAGGGTTCTGTAGGTCTCTAGATGGTCGATTGGGTCTGTCGTACCGTCGAAAGAGTCGATGGTGGGCATTTTGAACTTGGGGGGTAAGGGTTTGTCCCGAATGGAGGCGACAAATGCTGAGTTGACCGTGGTAGAGGGCTAATGCTGGATGTTCTGCATGACCCCTTGGAGTTGGAGCTTCATGGCTCGGAGTTCTGCATCCTAGAGAGGGATGTTGTTATCGCCAGAGGGCAGCGGGAGCTGGACACTACTGGCTTCCCCTTCAGGGGCTGGTGCCAAGATCGACGGATGCGGGGGTGGAGGTGGTGGATTTATATGCGGGAGTGGGGGTTGTAGGCCTGCCAAGTTGGGTGGATAGGGCTGTGGGATAATATGGCTCGGGGCTCGTTCCTAGTTAGGGGGAATATCTGGAGGTGGTGAAGGTGGCATAAGAAGGTTTCTCTGGAGTAAAGCATTTATCAGGGCTTGGTTTTGCTTGGCCATGCGGTTAATGCTGTTGGTGAGTTCAATGAGATACTGTGGTGGATTGTTTGGATTGGGGGGGTCGGTTTGATGGTTGGCAGCATTATGGTGAGAAGCCATGGATCTAGTCGTGACCATACACTTTGATTGGTAGTAGGGAAAGGTTGTTGGGATAGGGTCTCCGGCGACAATGAGCACAATTGGCGCACGGAGCAAAAGCTTTCCCACAGACGGCGCCAACTGATGATACAGTTAATGTACAACGGGTACCAGGCAGAACGGGTCGGACTGATCCACGCTCCTCGCACCAAAATCCGAGTGATCAACCCACCAATGAACCTGCAGGTACGTTCAACGGGGAACGGAGAGTCCCCCAGTGAACCCTCCGACGATTAAGTTAGAAAGAGAAGTCGAGCGTTAGAGGGAGATTGGAGATAGAAAAGCTTAATTTTCTTCTTGTCTTCAATGTTTGCTTATATCCTTTGGTCATCATTTCGCTGTCCCTTCCGACCTGCCATCTTGGCCGAAAGTCTATGCTGTAGCTTACCTTGTTCAAGGCAAGGGGGTGCTGTTCCGACGGAGAGGTGTTGTCGTAATAAATGCTGTGATGGGCTGCATTAATGGTGATGTGCAGTGACAATAACTTTGCAGATCTTTGTCTGCTGATGTGGCTTGTCCTTTACCTGCCATATGTCTAAATGTCATTGGCTCTTTATGCCATGTTGGATTCCAGCTGTTCTGGACTTCACTAGCTGGGTTATGTATTGGGCTCCAAGTGATGGGCTTGGGTTGTTCATGGTGGGCTATGGCCTTTATGGGCTTATCCACGTCAATAATCATGAAATTGATTATCATAAGTATCATAACTAAATCACTTTAAGTTATAACTAAACAACACATAAGATATAATTAAAAAAAAGTCAATTATGACTAAAATAACAATCATAATGTCATAACTAACATCATAATAAGGGGTTGTTTAGCATGTGATATTTTAGCACATTTTTTTAATCTTATTTTGGTCATTTCATCTCTTATTTGGGTCACATCACCTCTCTACCACATTGTACATATTTTCATAAAAAATAAAATAAAAATATACTTATTTAAGTCATCTCAAACAATCCCTAAATCATAATTAACACCAGAATATGTTATAATTTAAATGTATAAATTACAAACACACTCTCTGAGGTTTACTTCAACTAAAAATTATCCCTTGTGGTTTTAGAAATTACATTATCCCCCCTAAGGTTTCTAATTTCATAACAAATAGATCCTTTTATTACACTACAGGAAAAAGGGGATATGGCAACGTTTTTTTTATGACGTTTATGAAAACGCCGCTCTTTTTCAATTAAAACAACGTTTTTAAAACGCTGTATTGTATTTCATTTAAACAGTGCCTTTGAGTGTTAGTTGGCTGACGCCGTTACCACATCCTAAAGCCCTAAAGCTGCGATTTCTCTCTCTCTCTCTCTCTCTCTCTATCGAGCTCAAATTCTGAGCAAAATCAAAAGACGCACTCTCTCGCTCCAGATTTGCGATTTGCTATTGATTGTCGAAGATTTGAAGATTTGGAGATTTGAATCTGAGTGATTAAAGTTCTCAGTCTACTCCTCCAGATTTGCGGCTCTCAGTCTCTAGATTTGCGGCCTCCAGATTTGTGGTTCAAATTCAAACAACACACTCTCTCACTCGACTTCAAAAACTCTCTCTCTTGCTCGATTTCAGATATGGCGATGATTTGAAGGCCACCACTTGGATTGCAGATTTTGAAGTTTGGTTCTCGATTTTGTGAGTTTCAATTTGTTTAGCTGTTTCTTTTCTTCTTTTTTTTTTTTTTTTTTTTTGGGTTGAAGAGTGTATACATTCATACTCATATCTTGCATCTCTATTATGTTTTTATTAGATCTCGCATCTCAATTGGTTGCTTCTTTCTGTCTTGCCAAACTACTCGAACTCAGATCTGTAAGTTTTTATTATATATGCATTTGTTTTGTATGAACTCAGATCTCTAATTTTTCAAATCTATTTGAGATCTATATGCTTTCTCTGATATTGATGTTCATTCTTTGTGTTGGTTGTTTGGATAAGCACGAAGTGTAAAATGTTGTCTATATAACATAGAACAAATGAATAAAGATCACATGTAACACGAAGAACAGTCTTTCCATTATTTGTGGGTGGGTTTAATATTGTGCGGGAGTATTTAAAACAGAAAAGAACAGAAGGAAAAGAAAAAAAAATTAAAGAAAAGTTTGATAATTATATTTATCATTATTCAATATTCATAACTGTTATTCATCATTGATCATTTATTCGAACAACCCGTAAGAAAAAATACAGAGGGTTCAATGGGTGTTTGTTTTGGGCCTTTTGAGAGAGAGAAAGACTTTCTTGTTAAACATTTGACCAAAATTATGAAGTTTGGGGCTAGCTGAATGATCTTTAGTCATGTCTGGTGGTCGAAACTACTTCAGATGCTTCATCCAAATATGATTATGAAGACTCTGACTCTTCTCCAGACTTTATGACTACGGCACAATCTTCATATCAGATAGATCCAGTTGTTGAGAAGCTGATGATGCTAATTTCTCTAAAGATAAAGCAATTCTTGCAAGGATAGATGCCTGATTGGCAAGCTCTGTTTTTTTTTTTAGTCATTTAGATTGTAGCCCTCTTTTGCCATGGCTTCTCGGGTTATGGTGTGAATGTAGCACCATAAACTGCCAACCAAAAAAGAGAGCAGCTCCTAGTCTAGAAGGATAAAGAAGAAGTACAGTTCAAAATTCAAACAGAACTTGCAACCTATAAATATAAGGAGGAATGCAAATGTAGATGCCATACTTACAATCACATAATATTCTATATCCAAGCTAAAAATAGCATATATGATCTAATAACTGGATGCAGAATCTCTATTGGAACGAGATTTGCTAAGATAGTACTTTCAGATTCACTCTGACCAAGTTGGAATGCCTCCATGTATCCAAGAACTGCAGGTGTCTACTGTCTTCAAATGAACAGGAACCCTAATCAAAGCTAGCCACTTAAACATCATAGATATCAAAGTACGTTGTGAAGTATTTGTGCTGTGATTGGATCAAGGATTTGAAGTGGGATTTGTAAAGGGAAAGAAAAAGTGAAAAAATTTAGCTTTCATTTCATTCACTTTTCCCTTCTTCCTTTCCTTGCACCAATCCAATCTGAAATCCTTATCCAAACACAACCTTTCATAATTAGCAAGAGAAACAAGAAAATGTGAGGTTCCAATGATCAATGATTATATCCTCTGCTTACAGACTAACCTCATCATTCTAAAATTCAATCAGGAAAAATTTACCTTTTAACTTCATAATTTTGAAGACTTGGTTAGTGAAGTTATTTTCTTACTTGGCCTTTGTCTGAAACTTTTATTGGTAGACTACATTTTCACTTCACCGATTCCCTTCTTAGTATTTACAAATTTAATTTTTATTCATAAACACATATATAATAATGTGACATAGATATTTTTACAATTATGTAGTAGTTGTTTTTAATTTCAAATGCCATTTAAAAAATTCATTACACCAACAAGCCGGAGTTCAAAACTGGCCTTTCTCACACCAACATAATGGTTTGTTTAATTTTTGTTATTTTGTCTTCAGAAAATTCATTACATTCTAAATTCATGTAAATTTTCTCTCCCTCAAAGGGCTAACCTAGAGTTTTGTTCATCCAAAGGATGGCACCAGATTATTCTATCTTTATGCTGAAAAAAAACCCATGTAAAGATAATTATAACAGTATTTTTAAACTCTTAAGCTTTATTGATCTACAAGTCCTTGTAAGTACTGTTCGCTAACTTAGCATGCTCCAGCAAAAGTGAAGAGTGTGATATACATAATAATAAGGTAGTAGAACGTCTTGAAGTACTTGAAACTGTATACTATACCTTAATAATGGGTGTATGCATTAATAATGTGTGTTTTTACTCATCAATACAATTCTTTTTCAGGGCATCTTGATATTCAAATGACAGACAGTTTGATGTAACAAACAGAGTAAATTATTGAAATATTCTTCTAGATATTTGAAGCCTACCTTTCCCTCCTTTGAGTCTTTAGAAATTCATGGAAACTGGGTGGGGAAAGGTTCCTCTTGTTATATGCTTATCAGTACCCCTCAGTGCTCAGCATCATCAAATTAGGTCTGTTTACTTTGTTTGGTTCTAATCTTGTCAAAGATCTGGCTGACATGTTTACTTAGTTTAAGGTTTGGTGCACCCACTTGAAATTCAAAAGAAGGTGCGAAAGAGCTATCCCAAAGCTTGTTTGTCTGCATTTGGAGATTTCCTCTTCCTTACTTTTTATCGTCCATTTGGGAATCATTATGCTTTAAAGTGAGTTTATAATAATGTAATTTATTGTCTGCAGGTGTCTCTCAAAAGTTTTCAAGGGGCAGACAGGTGGGTTTTTGCAATCACATTCATGATTATTTCTATTACTCTTTTTGATTAAACAGAATATAGTGTGTAATGATAATGATCGTAACCTAAACTGTGTTACTTTTAAATTACTTTAAAAGTAATTGTGATATTTTCTTGTGTTTGTGCATATACAATTTATAATAGATCACAATAGGATGACATAACAGTATTCAACACTATTGATTGATGCCAAGCATGTGTGGGTGTTCATGACATAACAAAAATGGTGTTATAGAAATGAAATAGAACACTACTAAGATATATTGGTATGTGTGGGTGTTCATGTAGTAGTGAGAACTTGTTGCTTACTTGTGATAATCTGGTTGTTCTTGTAGAATCTTCATTAGAGATACCTAGTCTTTTTTTGTTTTTTGTTTTTTGTTGATAAATAGAGATACCTAGTCATTTTTTATGAATCTCTATATCATAATCTATCAAGAGCATTGTAGAAACGTTTAGTTTCTTCATTAATATGTTTCATGCTAGAAATGCTTCTAGTATGCTTGATAGTTTTGATTCAGGTTGCACCACCGGGATGCAATAATCATGACAGTTGTTAATTTAGCAAGTAATTATCCATGCATACATAAATAGCCTTAGACCCGTCCAAGAATCTTCATTAGAGATACCTAGTCATCTTTGATGAAGCTCTTCTTGGATTGTCCAATTGGGACAGTTCAGGAGCACAAGTCTATGTTGTAATTAGTAGTTCTATCACTTAAATGTAGTTCATCTCGTAGAGATTTCGTGTAGTAGCTTCTCATGTTCTCTGAGTGCATACTAGACAAGGTGTAGCAGTACACCTAGTCTATGTCGTGTACTTGGAGAATCATGAGGAGATGCTGCCGAAATTTCGTTAGAGATGGATAGAGCGGTATGAGCTACTTTTTACAATATAGACTGTGCATTCCTGAATGGGAAAGTAGGATGAACCAACCTATTAGAGAAGAGTTAGCGGTGAATGGTGTCATGTCGCATGCATTGTAATGTACTTAATTGAGGTTAAGAATAATTAAAATGAAATGATAATTTTGAACCTTGTTGATTTGGCAGTGACATTTGTAGTGTAAGACGAAGTCAAATGGATAAAAGTTGGATAAATCAGCATAGGTTGCATCCAGAATATATAGAAGGGGTTAAGGAATTTGTTAAACTTGCATGCCAAAATAATCCTCTATCAAATGAAGTCACATGTCCATGTAAATGGTGTCGGAATGTCAAACTAGTAAAGAAAGACCTTTTGGGGGAACATTTAATGGTCAATGGGTTTCTTCCAAGCTACACCAGATGGATTTTTCACGGGGAAGATTTACCGGCGTCTGTGCCATTGAATGAGAATGTCAGTGATTCGAATGATGGCGATGAAGTCAATGAAATGATATATGAGGGGTTCGGACTTCCTCCACCAAGCTTGGTTCATCTTGCTAGTAATAAGACAGGAAGTTCTAATATCGAACTAGGCCCGGATAAGAAAACTGAAAGATTTTTCAGTTTATTGAAGGAGGCCGAAAGAGAGTTGTATCCAGAGTGTCACAAGTTTTCAACGCTGTCATTTGTTGTTCGGTTATTGCATATCAAGTGCCTTAGTGGATGGAGTGACAAGTCTTTTATGATGTTGCTTAAACTTTTGAAGGATGCATTCCCAAAAGGTGAAACTTTGCCAAAGTCGTTCTATGCAACGAGGGCACTCCTTAGGGAATTGGGCCTTGATTATCACAAGGTACATGCATGCCTAAGAGATTGCTCACTGTATTGGAAGGAGATAGCTAGTAGGGATGATTGCATAGTGTGTCAGACGCCTAGATACAAACAGTTTGAGGGTGAGAAGAATGATTATAAAAAGAAGCAACAAAGAATTCCCCAGAAGATTGTGAGATACTTTCCTTTGATTCCAAGGCTTCAAAGATTGTGTATGTCATCCAAAACTGCTTCATTAATGAGATGGCATGCAGAGAGCCGAATTGATGATGGCAAAATGAGACATCCTGCTGACTCTCCTGTCTGGAAAAATTTTGATACTTTGTATCCCAAGTTTGCGAGTGAGCCTCGCAATGTCAAACTAGGTTTAGCAGCGGATGAATTTAATCCACTCAAGGCAATGAATGTTGCTCACGGTAGTTGGCCAGTTATTGTAATGCCTTATAATTTGCCACCGTGGTTGTGCATGAAACAACCTCATATGATGATGATATTGCTCATTGATGGTCCTTCTTCACTTGGCAATAACATTGATGTCTACTTGCGCTTGTTAGTGGATGAACTGATTGAATTATGGGAAAATGGTGTTCAGACGTACGATGTAGAAACTAATCAAATGTTCCAATTGCACGCGGTCTTACTGTGGACAATAAATGATTTTCCTGCATATGCAAATTTGTCTGGATAGAGCACGAAAGGTGCTTTAGCTTGTCCTTGTTGTAACATACGTACTCGACATCGGTATTTGAAGAATGGAAGGAAAATTTGTTACATGGGGCATCGCCGCTGGTTGAATGCGAGTCACAAATTTCGAAAAGATGGTGCGTCTTTTGATGGAACTTCTGAATTTGAACCATGTCCAACTCGGTTATCGGGGGCTAATGTGTTACGACAGCTAGGGCCTAAGCATCAACCAACTAACAGACAAAAAAGAACTAGGAAAGGAAGAGAAAAAGAGGACAACGAGGAGGATCATAATTGGAGGAAGAGGAGTATTTTCTTTGAGCTTCCATATTGGGAGCATAATTTGATTTGCCACAATCTTGATGTAATGCACATTGAGAAGAACGTGTGTGATAATGTATTGTGGACGATATTAAATGTTGATGGGAAAGGAAAGGATAATTTAGATGCTCGTCGAGACTTGCAAGATATGGGAATTCGAAAGGCATTACATCCTAAAAAAGGGGTTAGGAACAGGTATTATTTGCCGCCTGCATGTTTTGCTATGAACAATAGAGAGAGAGGTTTGTTTTGTACACTCCTGAAGAATATCAAAGTTCCAGATGGGTATGCATCCAATATTTCTCGTCGTGTTAACCTCAAACAACATAGCATATCTGGACTGAAAAGTCATGACAACCATATATTGATGCAACAAATACTTCCAATAGCAGTGAGAAATTTGTTACCGAAAAAAGTTGTTGAACCATTGATTGAGTTAAGCAATTTCTTTAGGCAGTTGTGCTCCAAAACTCTAGAGCCAGATGGGTTAGATCGTCTTCAATCCCAAATTGCTCTTACATTTTGTCATCTTGAGAGAATTTTTCCTCCATCCTTTTTCGATATAATGGAGCACTTGCCTATTCACCTAGCAGAGGAGGCCAAGATTGCTAGTTTAGTGCAATATCGCTGGATGTACTTCATAGAAAGGTGTGCAATTCTACTCCAATTTAAGGTTGTAGTCATTTGTTTGTTTATAATTGAAGCTGATTGGGATGTTGTAGTCAAGATGAAACCTAGAGACTTGTATGAGGCGTGTGGAGAACAACCAATTAATGATGGAGAACATCACAATGAAGTGGAAGGATTTGGTGACCAAGAGTTAGATGCAACTTCGTTTGCTTGTGAAGAGGACATAAATTGGGTTAGGCAAGGTGAAGTTGGAACAACTATTGATGAAACTATTGGACCTCTTGGGATATCGACACAGACACAATCTGAAGATGATGAAGAAATGATATGATATTGTAATTTTGTTTCATATTCATTGTTACATTTGTGCTTTTAGCATGGATATTCATGTTAATGAAACCTTTGATTTTAAAATGCGTCATTTGTTTGCTTTTCAACGTGATTGTCCTTGAGACAACCTTTTATGTCCTTAAGAAGGATCATATCTGTTATATTAAAATTGTGTTTAAAATTTAAATTTGTAGAGAAATTTTTTAATATTTTGGACTTTATATTCATTGCTAACCCATAAAATTCTACACGTATGCTTGTGGTCTTCTGTAAACTATCATGACAGATCGATGATGCTCTAGGCAGAGGCAACATTCAGCCGCTGCAAATTCTGAGAGTTCTTATAGTGGGAGTGTAGATGAGAGTTCTTATAGTGGGAGTTCAGATGAGAGTTCAGAGGAGAGTACACGCATCATACCTGATCCACCCATGTCATGGTATCCTCCAGGTAGCTTGCCTAGTACATCATCAAGTACTGGTTCGACACATGACACTACTGCTGGTATGAATTATTTTATTCAATTGAATTACTCCATTAGATTTCTCTGTTGATGTTCTTTTTTCTTTTGATGTTTTACATTTCTTTTTTTTAAACTAAATGACACTACTCCATTTGCTCCATTGACTGCTCAATTCTTGTATTATCATTCTTTCTAGTATCTTCTAACTTGATATTGATATTTGGATGAGTAGGTCATAGTTCGAGAGGCCCAACACTTATGCATGGTAGTGATTGGAACCCAAGTGGTGGCATTTTACATATTGTGCCTAATGAGTTGAACCAAGTGGTTGACGGGTATACACCCTTGGCTTCTCGTTTGGGTGTTTTAGCTCGAGATAGGAACCTTATGCCCCTCACTTATAGAACTTGGAGCCATGTACCGAAGGAAAACAAAGAGAGAATTTTGAGAGAAGTAAAGGTAAAAGAATTATTTCATTTTACATATCAATTTTAATCTTAATTTGTTATTTTTTATTTTATTTATTTCATATTTTATAGTTGCCAGTTTGTTTTGTTTCTTCTTTTTGTTGTTTCCTTGAATAATTGGAATCCTTTTCTCTCTCTCTCTATCTTTAAGATTCTTGATTTAGAAGCCTCTTTAATTTTATGAATAACCACTGCGTATTGGGAGTGGTTAACATGAAATATATGTATAATGTGTGAAAAATGTATAGAAATATATAAAAGTGTATGAGACTGTTGAAATGTGTATTGAATTTTGAGACTGTTGAAATGTGTATTGAATTTTGAGACTGTTGAAATGTGTATTGAATTTTTACCTTCTAATGCTGAAGTGGGCAGTCCTTGGCAGGACTCTTCTTTAACTTCTAATGCTAGTCAATTGTGATGCGAGCTGTAAACTCGAATGTTTAGGGCTTGCTGCTGTGTGTATGCTGCTGCAACACCACAAATGCCTTCAATATGTTGCCGGTTCCTTAGCTAACCAATCAAAAGCCTTTTCATCCTCCTCTTTTAACAACTCCATCTCTGCTATAAACCTTCGTATTGTGGTTGCCATTGCACATCTCCACATCCTATCCTTCAGTGCTAAACCAGGAAACTGTTTCTTGAAGTTGTTGTGTAGGTGCCTCACACAATGCCTATGCTCTGACTCTGGGACTAGTTCATTAAGTGCAGGAATTATACCCTGTCAAATGGAAACCAAAATCAAATTTTAGAAGTAAGTAAATGCTATATACAAGGTAAAAGTAAAAATTAATAATAACAAGTATTATACCTTTTGTTAATCTGTTATAAAGGTCCAGTGATGTTGCTGTTGAGGAGTAATACCCAAATCTTGGAGAACCAGCCCAATGAACCACTCCCATGAGTCCATATTTTCAATCTCAACTGCAGCATATGCAATTGGAAATCAGTAATTATTGGGATCTTTACCAATTGCTGTCAACAATTGCCCACTGTGTGTACCTTTTATATGGCAACCATCAAGACCAACAAATGGTCTACAACCTTCTAAAAGTCCCCTTTTGCAAGCCTCCAAACAAACATATAATCTCAAAAATGGGTTTATGGGATTGAATGGGAAAGAATCAAAGGAACTGAAGATGAACAGAGAGAATTCGATGAAGTAGCTGAATATCTATGTATATATGTGTGTGTATTTATACAAGTAATTACATGTACTTACACAATAGTCATTTGCTTTCTTAGGCGATCTCTGCAACTTTAGAGGAATCTCTGTTTTACCAAATTAGCTACTGCTAATATTATCTTGATTTGTGAAATTAGCTACTGCTATGGGCTTGCTGCTGTGTGTATGCTGCTGCGTGTATGTTGTTGCTGCTGTGTGTATGCAATAGTCACAAAGTTGCCAATTATTTGCAGGTCAATACAGATGCCGACGAGTCAATGAAGAAATTTGTTTTGGCATCTGTTGGAAAAAAATGAAGAGAGTGGAAGGCTAGAGTTAAACAATTGGGGTATACGCCATTCGACAACGATGCTGATAGGTTAACTCATCGGCCCGAAAGAGTACATGAGCATCAATGGCGAAGCTTAGTCTATTATTGGGGCACTCGGAAGGCACATGTATCATTTAAATTGTTTATTATTTAAATTGAACTCTATCGTAATCTCATAAGATGAGTTTGTTAATTAATAAATTATCTTTTGTTTGTGTTCATATGTAACAGAAAAAAAGTACAAAAAATAAAGAAATTCGAAAGAAGAAGACATTAAATCACATAACTGGCAGAAAACCATTCTCAGTTGTTCGAGTAGATGTATATAGTTTCTTTATATTTCAAATTGAAATTGTATATTTTGATTTTGTTACTTAATTTTAAGTGTAATTATAGGAAACTAATAAGAAGAATGGAGTTCCTGCAACGCGCTTAGAGGTGTGGATGGCTGGGTACACGAAGGATAACAAACCAAGTAGTGATAAAGTTGTTGAGGTCATGGTATGTAGCACCATAATTATATACTTTGCATGTATGGAATGTATTAGATACTTGTCTCAATAAGACATAAATCTACTACTAACATATATATAAGGTACTCAGTAATTATTTTTGATTAGTGTGCCTGACCTAGAAGGCAAAAACTTCTCAAGAGCCTTTGCACCTAATGAAAGTGTGATCATTCTAGCGTTTCTTCAGAGATTAATTTAATTTTTACCACATAATATGTTACATCAAATTACTCAATTGACTTAAGATATTTCTTTTCCCTTCCAATTTGACTCAAACTCCAATTTAGTCTTGTTCCCTTTGCTATTCTAAGGCCATTGTGTAACTTTAACACAGGATCTTTCATTCAATTTTTTCACATGATCGAATTTAGTGAAAGCTTCTTGTTTGATTCCATTTACCTTTTTTTGCTGCCAAATCTACAAGTCAATGACTGTATTTTTATGAATTCTGAATTTGAGCATATGAAGTGGAAGTGTCATTGAAACAATTTTGAATCTGGATTGATGATGTTATTGAATTCATATGGCCCAATGGAAGCAGGTTACATTTAACGGCACTAGTTATGAACAATTTTATTGGTGGCTAATTACTAATTAACAATTGTAGACACAAATGAAGGACCTTGGGGCGCAATCCAATGCTACAGATGAAGAAATTATCACACAGGTTCTAGGGCCTGAGCGACCTGGTCGTGTTCGAACATATGGATTGGGTCCTTTCCGGATAGATGTCTTTGGAGGCGGATATAGGCAATCACAAGAACAAACTCGTATCATCCAAACGCAAGTCGAAGAGCAACTTAACCAATATAAAGCACAAATGGAGATGCAAATGAAGGAGATGATGGATGCTATGCTTAATCAACAGAAAGTACAAATAGAGATACAAAGCACAATCCAAGCTCAACAAGCTCGAATAGAGCAATTAGAGTCTCAATAGGCCATGGGTGGGCCTGTTGCACCAGCTGCTACACATGTGCATTCACAACAACAATCCCATGCATACACCTCATCATTTAATTGTCATCGTTCGTTCGAGGAAGTGAGTAATAGTTAATTATGAAATTTTCATATGACATTTTATTCATGTTATTTGTTCTTATCAAATGCAGGTTAACATATCAAAGAAAGAAAAGAAGAAGAAGAAGTAGTAGATATGACAAACTCAGGTTCATTCTAAACCATTATAGTTGGATTTTGTACATCTAAGAAGAAGAAGTAGTATGTATATCTAAGCATCTAAACTGCATATGCTTTGTACAGAAGGGGGGAGGGGGGAATGGAGCTCACATTCAACTCTTGCCTATGACTGGAAAATAAAACAAAGAGACTTCTTATTAGGATTTTTTTGATGCAGACCGTAAATAGACTTCTTATTAGGATTTTCAAACCATTGGTTACATGACCTTGGATTGGATGGTTATGTGGTAGATCATTCTGGGATTGCAAATTTATGATCCCAATCATTTATTTATTTTTCATTAATTAGTGTTTTGAAACCATTTGGTTACATCACCTGTTTGGGTGATTATATGGACTGTTGTGGACTGCCATGTAACATATAATAGCGGTGTCTGTAAATGTTTGAACCTATAATTTCAAAATCTAATTTAATTGCATTATTAATTAAAATGTTTACACTCATGCCATTAATCATGGGTCACTGGCACTGCCACTGGCAGCCAATTGGCGACCACAGTAGCTGAACCCAATTGATCTCTAATTCTTTGCAGTAAGTGTTTGTATCTATATTATTAATTCATTTTCAAAAGAGAAATGCAGCCCAGGGTTCCATATGCATTTATCACTATAGAAGAGGAAGTTTACAGCTTGTAGAACTATCTATCTTGAATGCAAAAAATGGTTTAAAGTACAGCATGAATAAACTGTTCATGAATGACATTCCTGGTTTTGGTGGATCTGTCGCCAAAAGCCTGTTTGGATTGATCTTTAATGCTAGGGAGGTACATGAATTTTGGAGGCCTTCTGTATCTTGAGGTTATTGGTCGTCAACTTGATTTCTTCCACATCTTTCCTATGCATTTAAGTTTCAATTTTCTCTTAAATCATTCCTATTCTAATTTGCTGCTGAACTTGTGTAGGGTGCAGATTTTCTGTCCCGAACTGCCGGTGTTTTGGCAGTTCTTTTTGCCTCGTTGGTAATGTTTCCATTTCCTTTTTTTGTTTTTGTTTTTTTGGAAACTGAAAACAAATACTTTTTTGGTATGTTATTTTCATTTTCAAAAAAGTAAAATTGATTCTCAAATTTTCAAAATTTTTGGAAACAAGAAAAACTATGAACTTTCTTTCAAAACAAATTTTCACACTCCCCTCCTTCCTTACCACTTCCAGCTACCACCCACTGCTACCACCGGCCACCACCAACTTCTGGCATTGCTACTTGTTCGCTATCTGTGACCTTTGACCAGTCTGACCAACTTTTGGCCAATCACCAACATGGGTGGAGTATGTATATCTGAGTGTGTTCAATTGCATATGCATCTAAACTGCATATGCTTTGTACAGAAGGGGGAGATGGAGCTCACATTCAACTCTTGCCTATGACTGGAAAATAAAACAAAGAGAGAAGGATTAAAAATTACATTGGCAAGGGAAAATAGGTCTTGGATTGTGTAGTGTGGGTCATTTCCTTTAGCAACAGTGGTTACATCTCTTTTCCTTTGAAGACATTTAATCAGATTACCTTCTCTCACACTGTTGCGCATTGTCTTATCCTTGCAATTTAATTTTCCATTTTATTATATTATTATTTCTATTTTTGTTTCTGAATTTCAATCAATCATTTTACAGGTATCTTTCGGCTCTTTGATAGGATTTTTACCATACTGTAATCTTCCTGCCAGGTGGAAATTTTTAGCTTTCGAATCATGGTTGAGAGGGAAAGCCTTAGACCCGTCAAAGTACAAGCAAAATTTTTTTTGGTTGTCTTGAGTTTCTAAAACTCAACGTGGACATGGAATCCTTTGTTTGAATTGCGTCCTATGGAAACAATGTGTTACAGACTCATGGTTGCTTAGATTGTCTTAGTTGACAATATGCATGTATATGACACTAGATGTGAAATTTTCACTTGAAAATGATGATTCTGGTGAGATTATATTATGCATGTATATGGCATGTATTGATGATTGGTTTTAAATCTAGCAGTTTGGATGCATAGAGCAAACATAAAACATGAGATCCCCAAATTGTGAATTCAGTTTCCACCACCAGCAAGGAACCCACCAAATCCCCCCCAAAAAAAGTGGGGTTTTTTGAAAAAACGCCACAAAATGACGTCATTGTGACGTCACACATTTAATTTGTGTAGGGGATAAAAAAAAATAAAAAAACAGTGGCGTTTTTTGAAAAAACGCCACTAAATGACGTCATTCCACGTCACACGTTAATTGTGGACGGAAGGCGAGACGGTCGTCAAAGATTTTGCGGTGTTTTAAGAAACGCCGTATAATGTTTTTAGTGACGTTTTTCAAACGTTGTGTAGCTATTGCAGTGGCCCTATCAGCGGCGAAAATTTTACACGTCACTATAAGATATTACGGCGTTTTTTAGACTTTTCGCTAAAAAACAAATTTCCTGTAGTGTTAATAAATCATCAAGTTAATTAACAATTTTTAATAATGTTAAAATTTTATTTCAATTAATAATTCAGATAATTTTATAATTGTATAGGTGAACAGTTAGAAATTTCACATTTTCAATTAATTTTGTTAAATAAAAAATTATAACAGAGAGGTATTTGTAATTTTTCAAACCATAAAGGGGGCAATTCGTATTTTAAACAAATCTCAGGAGGTGTATTTATAATTTATCCTAATTAAATCATAGCTAAATATTAGAAAAATCATAATTGGACATGGACATTTAGACTTTGTTTGGAAAGTTGGGTTTATAGTAAAAAATAATAATAATAATAATATAAATTACGCATCACTCTTTCTATTTATTTATTTATTTTGGCATGTATTTTATAAAAAATTAAAAAATCAATTAAAATTGAGCGTGTTATAAAATTTCCACTAGAAATTATGTACTATATGTTTTGAACCAAAAATGTTTGAGGTTTTCAATAATACTCACAATTCTATCTATAAGGATATGTCCGAATAGATATAAATTTTTGATTTATTACCTATCTAATAATTGAAGATTCTATTCTCTTATTATAGGGTAAATTACAAATACAT
Organism: Camellia granthamiana; assembly: GCA_036172215.1. Classification (NCBI taxonomy): domain Eukaryota; kingdom Viridiplantae; phylum Streptophyta; class Magnoliopsida; order Ericales; family Theaceae; genus Camellia; species Camellia granthamiana. Next base: position 28,570,130 of record CM069903.1, on the reverse strand, counting down.
CCATGAGATTTGTTTAAAATACGAATTGTCTCTTATAGTTTGAAAAATTATAAATACCTTTCTGTCAGAATTTTTTATTTAACAGAATCAATTGAAAAAGTAAAATTTATAACTGTTCACCTATACAATAATAAAATTATCTGAATTATTAATTGAAAATTTTTTAACATTATTAAAAATTATTAATTAACTTGATGATTTATAAATAAAATGACCTATTTATTATAAAATTAAAAACTTTAGAAAACATAATGTAATTTTTAAAACCATTAAAGATAATTTATAATTTAAATAAATCTTAAAAAATATGTTTGTAATTTATCTCTTATTATATTATTGTTAAAGAATTTATGAATCAAATAGATGGGCGGTAGCCTCGCAAACCATCTCATCATTCTGATGTTGCCGCGTACCTTCCTTAACCGCGGTTTCCAAGGTTTGACGCTAACCGCCGCGTACTTTTCCGAATCCAAGATTCTTTTCTCATATGATTATTATTATTATTTTTTATTTTTTATTTTTTATTTTTGAATTGAAGGTTCTTTCTCATACTTACGTGGAAAAAAAAAAGGAGCAAATTATCTACACTTCTTTTGAGGTTTAATTAAGGATTGGTTTGGCATGTTTGAAAAAAGTCAAAAAATTAAAAAGTTACTATTCTATTTAAGTCACATTATCTTATTTAAGTCACATCACCTCTCTCACACATCACTTCAAACCCAATCTAAACCCAATCCATATTTCATAAAAAGTCAAAAGTATACTTATTTAGATCATCCCAAACAACCCCTAAATTATAGATTTTCTTTTGAGATTTTAAAAATTATATTTTGCCCTTGAGATTTATATTAGCATAACAATTTGACTCTTACCGTTACCTAAACGTTAAGAATAATTAGTTGATATCATTAAAATATAAATTGATAGACGATATTACTCTTGCCGAAATCTCTTTGACAAATTAACAAAATTTATAAAAAAATTATGTTAGATGGAAAACATTTAAGTTTTTGGAACCATGTTTAATTTGTTATTTAGAAAAAAATTTCAAATTTAAAAAAAAAAATAATTTAATAAAAATAAATATGAAAAACCATATTTAATTTGTAAAAATTATTTCTAACCACTCAAAAGATAAAATTATATAAAAAAAATAATAATTTTTTTTTATTTCTTAACCAAATTAATTTTTAATTTTTAAAAAAAAGTTTGAAAATACATTTCTAAAAATCAAACCAGACGTATTCTAAGAATTTTTTGACAAGTCATTTTTTGTATTTTTAACTTATTTAATTATTTATTAATTTTATGATATTTTTACTATCTGATACTACAACATATAAGAGTTTTAAAGGCCAATTTTTTTAATATCTAAAAGTGAAAATTTTGTTGCAAAAGACATTTAAAGACTAATTTCTATCGTTGTGAGGATAGTCGCTAAAAAGTCGCACTAAAAAGTCAAAAATAAGGCTTTTAGAGATAAAAATTCAAAAATGTTAATAATAAATAAACTTTTAGGGACAAAATAATTTGATCTCACAATGGTTTATTTTTTAAGACAAAAAATTTGATACAAAAAAGATAATAATTAATCACTAATGCTCAATTTTTATTGCTAAAAATATAATAATAACACTTTGCGCAACAAAAATATTTGGTCCCTTAAAAATAATTGTCTCTAAATTTTGGTCTCTAAAACCTTAATTTTTTGTAGTGTGATAAGTGTTTTTCCATTTTAATTTTGTATTTCATAACTTATTTAAAAATGATAATTTAGCTAAATCTCAGGAGAAAATCTGTAAATTAGCTAAATCTCAGGAGAAATCTGTAATTTAGCTAAACCTCAAAGGGGTGTAGGTAATTTGTCCTTATTTGTCGGTCCTTATTTGTCAAAAGGACATTTTAGTCAATTTATGATATCCGTTAATAGCGTTAATTGCGATGGGACAAGATGTAATTTTTGAAACCTCAAGGGGGAATCTATAATTTCGTTAAATCTCAAGAGAGGTATAGATAATTTGCCCAAAAAATATTTAATATAACGATGATGCTAATTGACATGATATCACCATTCAGGGATTGGGTTACAAAGACCTCAATCGAATTTTAGCATGTTAAAAAATGTTTATTAAGATTTTAATGTGTTTGAATTTGAGTTTAATAAAAATTTAATGAACCAAACTCTAATCAAGTTAATTTAGACTTGACTTGAATTCGAGTCTGTTCATGAGCATTAACGAACTAAAAAAATTATAAATTTATACTTATGTATGAGATTAAAATTACAATTAAAATTTTGATTATACAATTATCTATACAATATATATAAATATACTAAAAAAATTAATATCTTACCAAAATAATAATATCTACCGTTACTATTATATAAATATATTATCTATAGTTAGTTATTATTTACATATAAATAAATTTAGCTATTATATTTACATTATTTAAATATATAAATAACATGTTTATCTTATTTCATATATATTTTAATATTATTTTATATATAAATAATGTATTTATTTTATCATTTAAATAAATGTAAAGCGAGCCGAACTTTATTATGTTTGAACTTATTTGTTAAGATTTTAATGAGTTTAAGTTTAAACTAGAACTTAATAAAAATTTAACCAATTGAGTTTAAACAAACTCTTACTGTACCGAGCCGAGCCGAGCTGAGCTCAAACCTATTCACGAACGACTCTATTCATTTAAAGCCCTGTCCAGAGATAAGCTCATCTTTATACTTTATCTCTTCATACCCATCCATACTTTTCTTGTGGGCTCCCAAAAAAACAAATCACATTTTATTTTATAAAATACATGATTTAAGTTTATAATTCTATTGGTCATTCATTTTATAAAATAAAATGTGATTTGTTCTTATATTTATAGATGTTTGATAAAATTACTTTTTTGTATAAATGACTTTTATTGTAGAACTTACAAGATAGACTATTTGAATCATCGAAAAAAGTTTGAATCTGACCCACAAGAGAGGTATGGAGAGCTAAAAATATAGAGAGGAGTTTATCTAATCTATCCAATATTTGTTTGCTATTTTTTTCTCCTATGTATAAATGGCAAGGTGATTACATTCTAAAAGTGAGATTTATTCTTCCTATATTGGTATATTATTGGTTGGTGATACTATATGTGATGTGGGATCACTGTTATGTTAAATGTTTACTTAAAAATAAGAACTATTTCACTTTTTCAATACTGTCTCACAGAAAAATTATGTGTGGTCTTGGGTAAATTCACTTGATGTCTTAATTTATTATTGATTGGGTTAAAATTATACAATTCAATATTTTGTTAAGATTGTAAAAAATAGGGTAAATTATAAGATTTGTTTAAAATATGGATTACTCTTATAATTTGAAAAATTATAAATATTTTAATGTTATCATTTTTTATTTAACAAAATTAAATAAAATGATTAAATTTGTAAATGTTCTCTTGTATAATGATAAAATCCTAAATTATTAATTGAAATAAATTTCGGACATCATTAAAAATTGTCAATTGATTTGATGGTTTATTTATAAAAGGAGTCATTTGTTATGAAATTAAAAACTTTAAGAGACGTGATGTAATTTTAAAATCACAGTGATCAAATTATGTTTTAAACAAATATTAAATAGTATATTTAGAGCACCTCCATTTGATACTTCAAATCTGATGTGACACTCTAACAGTCATATTTTGACAACAAGGATCAACTCCACATAAGGGGTGGGAATTTGCAACACGACACAATAACACAACTTGAACGGTATACGAAATTAGCGGGTTAGGGTTAACCATTTTCTAATACAAACACATATATGACACGACCCGATAACACGACTATTAAACAAGTCAGGTTATTGTCAAATCTATATAACACGAAATTGACACAGATAACCCGTATAATTAAGAATTAGTTATACATTTTAATATTATTTTCACTAAAGAATATGAAGACATTTTTTAATCTCTATTAAAAAGTATGTAAAATACGATTTAAGTTTAATATAGGTTTTGTTTTTGCTTTTAATTGAACTTAATATATTTTTTGCCTATTATTTGAGTTAATCTAATAAAAAAATATAATTTTTATAAATTAAGAAAATAAAATTAAGTTGAAATCTAATATTTTTATAAATAATTTTATTTAATAGAGATTAGTTTTATTAAATTTAATTTGTGAAGAACTTTTCAAATTTTTTTCATACATTTGATATTTTTGGTTACTAGTGAAATTTTTTGACATGACACATTAATACGACATGAACTGGAGACGGACCGAAAATGACACGACACAATAACACGAAATAATAAATGGGTCGAATTAGCGTTGAGGTAATTTTCACACGAATCCAATATGACACGACATGAATACAACCCAACACAACATGACGTCCATATGTCAAATGCTGAGTTGGCATTTAGTATGAACTCAACGTGTCAAATTTGACAATTCCATATTTATGTCAAATGTTGAGTCCACCCTATAAAATAGTTTTATTTTTAAAAATAATAGAATAATAGATTTGACATATCAAGTAGGGAGTTTCTATATCAAATTGACATATGCCAATTTATCACCTAAGCCTTCAAAAAAATTTGGTACACCAAATTTTGAAAGTTATGCCAAATCCAATTTGGCAGTCCAACAACTCTATTTTGAAGAATGAAGCCCACCCAACATGTCAAATGCTGAGTTGGCATTTGGCATGAACTTAACATGTGAAATTTGGCATGCTCTATGTTTATGTTAAATGTTGAGTTCACTCAATAAAATAATTTTATTTTTAAAAAAAATAAAATAATAAATTTGACATAAAAATAGATAATTTTTATATCAAATTGATATATGTCAATTTTTTAGCGAAGCCTTAAAAAAATTTGGTACATCAAGTTTACAAGTTTTGCAGGCCGCTCGAGCGAAAACCTCAGTCTCACGCTTGAGCGGCCGTCGAGCGAAAAATTCACACAACCAGTACTTTTGCAAAGTTTACAGACTGCTCGAGCGACCAAAGTTGTGCTTGAGCGACCACCCTTATTTTTGAACCTCCGCTCAAGCGAAGGAAGTGGCGCTCGAGCGAAGACCTTATTTTTAACAAATTTGACTAAGTGTTTTGAAACACATTTTGACATTTTCATTGCATCTTAGACATTCTTAAGCCTTAAATAAGACATAATAATGATGATAAGACTTAGAAACACACTAAGAACGAAACATAATGAGTTAAGTATTTTTCGAGTGTGTGTATCAATATATGTATCTGTTATGTTGTGTAGGTCACGTGCCGTAAGCTATTTGATTTGTCTGCTCTGTCTGTCTGCTTTTGGAACCATCCATAAGTAATAACTTTGTAAAGCTATGTTCAATTTATAAGTATTTTCTGAATGATATAAGATGATTTGTTTTCTGAAATATTATTTTTTGTATGAATGAATAGTTGTCCAATGTTTCAAAAATGTACTCGTGGCATCATTAGCTTTAGATGACATCTGTTATCTGTTCTGTTATGTCCCAGTTAAGGGGCAACTATACGTCTCATGAGTCAACTGTGATGGATCCTTTTGTATACGTTCCATTTATGGGCCAACTGTACGTCTCATGAGCTAATTGTACCGTCTACATGCACGTAAGTCAACTATTTGCCTTTATGGTTGTCCCTTTATGGGTTGACTGTTTCTACTAGTGCTAATGAATGTACCACGTATGATTAACCGCAAATTCTGATTATGAGTATGATTCTGAATCTGTTTCTGTCATGAACTCTGATTTCTAAACATGATTATCATTCCGCTTCTGTTAACTACTGAATTCTGATTTCTGTAACTATCATGGATAATGTTCATTAAACCTTTTATCTCATTATTATTCACTAGGCTCCCGCTCACTGTATTATTTATATATGTAGGTGACCCGGCGCGTGACCAGGCTCATTGATGATCACCTAGAGTTTTGTTTTGTCGGCCAACTTTTCTGCCTGCCGATGAGGTTCCGGAAATAGTCTAGTGGTCATGTTTTGTGAACTATGTTTTAAACCTTGTTTTCTTTGTGAATTTCGAACATGCTTCTGTTTATTTGTATATTGGGCTAAGTCCCATTTTGACTTTATCTATATAAGTCAGTGACGTAAGACTACTGTAATTATGACGTCACGTGTATGTATATAAAGTTTGAAATTTTTGTCCCATGAATGTCTACACAGCTCAATGGACTATGTATGTGTTTATATATCTGCTTCCGTTAGCCCTTAAATTATGTGTTATTCCGTACAAAGACCTTTGGTAATCCAAGGATTACTGGCTGGTTATGACGCTAAACCTATAGGGGCGGGTTTAGGTCGTGACACCAGCGTAACGTCATGTCTCCTAAACTTGAGGAGAACATTCGGCACATGATCAGGCCATTGTTGCCCCCATAATGTCGTGGCCTGTGTATAATGTTGGATGTGGCTAGTTGGATCCCTTTTGCCATTATACAAGTTGAATTTTGACAAGGTAAACCTCTTTGGTTGATCTGCACTATCTATTGCTCAGGAGAATGGGGATGCTAAATCGTCCGTGAAAAGTTTACGTTTGACGGGCTTTATATGGCCTTCGGTTCGACCATCGATCCAGCTTCGCAGATCATTCTCCGAATTATTCGAGGAATCCTTTCGAGTGACCCAACACTTCTTCTGCATCCGATCGGGATTACTGCTGGCAGTTTAGCTTGTGGCCCGATGAAGATTAGTTCAATTTTGATCATTGGCAGTTCTGGCTCGTTCGCCAAGCCTTCTTCGGGTCGCGCGTAGTTCTTCTTTGAGGGTCTCCACTTTTGCCATCAGTCGTCCAACAAGTTGACCCTCTTGATTTTCAGGGTTCGAAAGAGCTATTCGAACTAAATTTTCTAGAGTATCCTCGGAATTATGGCCAAAATTTTCACTAGACATATTTTCGATCAGCAAATTTTGGGGATTACTTGGTATCTCGTCCAGAGTGGGATGGGCACTCACCTTTTCTCGAGTTCCCATAGACGGTGCCAATTATGGAAGAATGAAATTTATTGTCCCCAGGGAAATTGAGATAAGCTGCTCATTCCTATGCTATGTAGAAAAAATACCAAGATATCAGTGATCTCTCCCGTCTATGGTTGGTTATGAGGACCCTTTGACCATCAAGTTAGAATATAGCTTGGACATGATATATCTCAAATGAAAAACTTAGTTGTAGTTGTTTACTAATGGAGTGTTCTCCTTTTGTCATTCTTGGTTCTCCATTTTATAGTGTAGGCACCTTACATTTTGGTCATTGGATGACTGTCTTGATCCGATGGTATTTTATGCCCCCAGACACTGGTCGAGCAAGTGGGTAAGTTGTCATGATCTGCCATTGTCTAAGTTGTGCTATTTTGGATGGCCTAGATTTAGTTCGGATAGGGGCTCTTATCTTTGATCATCGGATCTCTCTTTATCAGATGATTATGTTGTCAGGATAGACTGATTCCTATCAATTCTGATCTCCATCGTCAGTTTCTAACTGATCCAAGGGCTTTCCTTTGTGTTACGAATCTATTTTCAGAAAGCGATCTTGTTCGAACCTCCTATCACGGGACTTTGTTTTCTTTTAAGATGGACCTTCCAAGGATTTGGGTTTGGCCCCTATTTAGAGCTTGCCTTGGCTGGGTTAAAATGCTTTGGGCTGTATATCATTTTCTTGGGCCTTGGGTCAGTGTTTTTATCCTCCACAGCGTACACAGAGATAAATAGGTGTGTGAAAATAGAATTACCCTTGTCATTATGCTAGTTTGACCTATTTTGAATCGTATTTTGTTCTTTATTGATATATCATAGCTCTAGTTAACATTTTCCTTTGGGCCTTATTGGGTTTGGACCAACCTTAAATGATTTTGGGTCCATATCCTTAATTGGGTTGAGCTCGAATTTTCACCCCCACTCTTTGAGGTACTCATTAACATATTTTCATACTTATTCATTATTTAAATTAATAAACCCTTAATACATAAAATTAAATTAAATTTTAATTGTCTTTTATAAATTAAATTATGTTTCATTAAATGTTTACACAGAGATAAATAAGTGTGTGAAAATAGAATTACCCCTATCATTATGCTAGTCTGACCTATTTTGAATCGTATTTTGTTCTCTATTGATATATCGTAGTTCTAGTTAGACTTTTCCTTCGGGCCTTATTGGGTTTGGACCAACCTTAAATGATTTTGGGTCCATATCCTTAATTGGGTTGAGCTCGAATTTTCACCACCACTTGGAGTACTTATTCATTATTTAAATTAATAAACACTTAATACATAAAATTAAATTAAACTGCTTTTATCTTTTATAAATTTGTCATTTTTTAATACATAAATTTGACCAGAAATGCTTCCTACCCCCACTGGGGGTCGACCCCCAGTGAGGTGTCACTGGGGGAGTGGACCAAAAAAAAACTGTTTTTTTTTTTTTTTTTTTTTTTTTGAGTTTCAACAAATAAGGGACTGCCACCTCACTGGGGGTCGACCCCCAGTGGGGGTATGTAGCACGGTTGAAATTTGACAATGACATTACAAATGCTCTATATAAAAGGTCGTTCTAAAATATACTCCCTTAAAAACGAATGTGCATTATATTCAAGTTATGATATTTGTAAAATTGATTATCATAAGTATCATAACTAAATCACCTTAAGTCATAACTAAACAACATATAAGATATACTTAAAAAAAAAAAAAAAAAAATCAATTATGACTAAATAACAATCATAATGTCATAACTAACATCATAATAAGGGGTTGTTTAACATGTGATATTTTAGCACATTTTTTTTTTAATCTTATTTGGGTTACGTCATCTCTTGTTTAGGTCACATCACCTCTCTATCACATTACACGTTTTTCGTAAAAAAATAAAAAATATATATATACTTAATTAAACCATCTTAAACAATCCTTAAATTATAATTAACACTGCAATATGTCCTAATTAAATCATAACTAAGGCTACATTTGGCATACACCAATTTTAGTTTAGAAGCCAAAAAGTTACTAAAAAAAATCAAAAAGTCTATAACATATACCAAAAAGTCAAAGATTTCATTTTCTTTCTACTTTTTGCACATCTTTTTCATAAAAACCTAAAAAGTCATTTCAAACATACTAATTTTTTTTACCTCATATTTTAGCCAAAAAGTTAAAAAGTTACTAAAATAACATATTCTCAAATGAGGACTAAATATTAGAAAGATCATAATTGGACATCGACATTTAGGCTTTGTTTGGGAAGTCGGGTTTATAATAAAAAAAAATTAATATAAATTGCAAATCACTCTCTCTATTTTTTTTAGTATTAATTTTATAAAAAATTAAAAAATCAATTAAAATTGAGTGTGTTATAAAATCTCCACTAGAACCAAAAATGTTTGAGGTTTTCAATAATTCTCACAATCTTACCTAGAAGGATATTTCAGGATAGATATTAATTTTTGATTTATTACCCATATAATAATTGAAGATTCTATTTCCTTACTATAGTTTCGTTTGATTTTGGCTACGATAGTCAACTTTTTATGTTGAGATTTTTTTAAATTAATTTTTTTAGCCTCGTTTAGTTTTTGTTTTTAAACTTTTTTAATTTTTATAAGAAAAAAGTATAATAATTATAATTTAAATGTAATATTTTATTTTATTAATTTATATAACTTATTTTATCTTTATATATATATATATATATTAAGAATAAAGGTTGAGACCCCCTTTGGGATCACCCCCTTTACCCCCTTTGCCACGTGGCAAGAGGTGATTGGAGGAGCAGGAAAAAAAAGAAAAAGAAAAAGAAAAGGTGACCAATGAGAGAGAGAGAGGGTCTAAAGGGGGTCCTAAAAAGGGGGATGAATCATTGTTGATATATTAAATCCTAAAATATTTAGATGAGAATTCCATTATTGTGGTTTATGAATCAAATACGTGGATGTCGAACCATCTCATCATTCTGATGTTGCCCGTATCTTCCTTTACCGCGCTTTCCAAGGCTTGACGTCAACACAACGTAATCCTTAACATCATGGTTGACTTCTACCAATCGAAGGTTCTTTCTCATATGTTTTTTTTTTTTTTTTTGGATTGAACATTCTTTCTCATACTCACGTGGTTGACTTGCTGCCAATCCAGGGTTCTTTCTCATATGTTTGTTTTTTTTTTTTTTTGGATTGAAGATTCATACTTACGTGGGTAAAAAAATATTTAATATAAGGATGATATTAATTACATTGGTGTTATATATACTAATTAATATATTAACTAGTGTATCAATATCAGTTATGATATTATTATTGACCACATTAATTAATTACATTACAAATCTTAAAAACCTATTAAGTTGTGTCACATCATCAATTGATACACAAGTTAGTATATTAATTAGTACATATAGTATTACTCTGCTAATTGACATGATATCACCATTTAGGGATTGGATTTCACAGAGCTGAATCGAATTTTACATGTTAAAACATGTTTATTGATTTTAGTGAGTTTGAATTTGAGTTTAATAAAAATTTAATGAATTAAATTTTAATCTAGTTAATTTAAACTTGACTCGAATTCGAACCTACTCACGAACTTTAACGAGTTAAAAAAAATTATAAATTTATACTTGTGTATATTAAATTAAAGTTACGATTAAAATTTTGATTATACAATTATATATATAGTATATATAAATATACTAAGAATGTTTATTGATTTTAGTGAGTTTGAATTTGAGTTCAATAAAAATTTAACGAATTAAACTTTAATCGAGTTAATTCAAACTTGACTCGAATTCAAGTCTATTCACGAACCTTGATGAGTTAAAAAAAAAACATAAATTTATACTTGTGTATTAAATTAAAGTTACAATTAAAATTTTGATTATACAATTATATATACAATATATATAAATATACTAAGAAAATCAATATCTTACCAAAATAATAATGTTTACCACTACTATTATATAAATGTATTATCTATAGTTAGTTATTATCTACATATAAATAAATTTAGCTATTACATTTACATTATTTAAATATACAAAAAACATATTTACCTTATTTCATATGTATTTTAATATTATTTAATATATAAATAATGTATTTATTTTATCATTTAAATAAATGTTAAACAAGTCGAGTTTTATTTTGTTTTGACTTATTTATTAAGATTTTAACGAGTTTAAGATTGAACTAGAATTCAATAAAAATTTAACGAATCGAGTTCAAACAAACTCTTACCGAGTCGAGCCAAGCTCAAACCTATTCACGAACGACTTTGTTTATTTGAAGCCCTATCCAGAGCTATGCTCATCTCTATACTTTATCTGTTCATACCCATCTATACTCTTCTTGTGGGCTCTAAAAAAAAAAATCACATTTTATTTTATTAAATATATTATTTAAGTTTATAATTCTATTGGTCATTCATTTTATAAAATAAAATGTGATTTGTTCTTATATTTATAGATGTTTGATAAAATTATTTTTTTGTATGAATGACTTTTATTATCGGACTTACAAGATAGACAATTGGATCATCAAAAGAAGTTTGAATTATGACCCACAAGAGGGGTATGAAGAGCTAAAAATATAGAGGAGTTTATCTAACCCATCCAATAGTTGTTTGTTATTTTTTTTCTCCTATGTATAAATGGCAAGGTGATTACATTCTAAAAGTGAGATTTATTCTTCCTATATAGGTATATTATTAATTGGTGATACCATGTGTCATTGATGACGTGATATCACCGTTATATTAAATGTTTACTTAAAAAAAAGAACTATTTCACTTTTTCAATACTGTCTCACAGAAAAATTATGTGTGGTGTTGGCACTACAACAAAAAAGATTTTTGGTGGCAGACTGATTTTGTCTCCAAACATCAAATTTTCGTCACTAAAGTGATCTATGACGAAAAATTTTTGTTACCACGTTTGTCGCCTATACGTTGTTGCTGAAAGTACCTAATGACGAAAAACAGTTTCGTCGCCTATTTTTCATTTTTGGCGACGGAATTTTTCGTCTCCAAATATTACATTTTTCGTCCTCTATAACATCAATTTCGTCACTAAAATTAGATAATATATTATTTTAATTATTTTTAGTGACGAAAGTTTTCCTCACCAATGATATAGCTTAATGTGACAAAAAAATTCGTTACTAAAATGAACAGAAAAGAAAATTCTTCAATGACAAAAAACATTTTGTCATCAAATATTTCAATTTAGCGACGAAATATTGAGCAAATGTGACGAAATTATTTGTTTGGTACTATATCATTAGTGACAAAAATATTCGTCATGTTTTTTGAAAACTGATAGCGACATTTTTTATTTCGTCGCTAATAATAATTAAATTTTTTTAAAATGGGGGCACTATTTTCAAATTAAAATTTTTCTTTTCACCAAAAATTTCCTGCCCATTTCAATAACCTGTTCAATAAAATATCTATTACAGATCAATACAAAAATCTATTCATTTTCATAAACATTACAATCGAATTTCAGCACTATCCACAAAAATACAATATCAACTGCATGCGGATTACCAAACATGTGTCCTAATATTCACAAAAAAACATGTCTACTAATATCCACAAAAATATAACATCAACCGCATGCGGATTACCAAGCACATCTCCTAATATCCACAAAAAACATGTGTACTCATAACAACAAAAATATAATATCAAGTCCGGATTACCAAACATGTCCTGTAATACCAACAAAAATATAAAATTTACAACGCAACCAAAATACATGTAAGGTAATATGAATAAAAACACAAAATTAGCTAGCTTCAGTTCTCCAAATGACCAAACATGTCCATATCAAATCTCGAATCTGCTATAAAAAAAAAAAGAAAAAGAAGAAGAATGCAAGTTAGACAATTATTATTTTATCAATTAAATATACAATTTAACATGCATTTTTCGACTTAGTTTTCAAATCGGGAGTCCCGTGCTAGTTCCGTAAGTTTCCATAACTTACATTAGTCCCTCCCGAGATATTTGAGGTGTTCCTCATGCCTTCCCGTGCATGTTACACGATTTTGGCCCCCGATGGCCTATTTATAAGCTTAAGTGTTAAAAAAATTCATTTTGGACTTAGTTTTCAAACCGGGAGTCCCGTGCTAGTTCCGTAAGTTTACACAAGTTACAATGGTTGCTTCCGAGGTGATTGAGGTGTTACCCCGGGCCTTCGCGTGGTTATTTAACGATTTTGGCCCCCAATGGCCTATTTTCAAGCTTAAGAGTTAGAAAATGTGCATTTTTTGACTTAGTTTTCACACTGGGAGTCACGTGCTAGTTCCGTAAGTTTTTACAACTTACATTGGTCCCTCCTGAGGTGTTTGAGGTGTTCCCCGGGCCGTCTTGCGGGTGTTACACGATTTTGGCCTCCAATGACCTATTTTCAAGCTTAAGTGCGAAAAAGTGTATTTTTGGACTTAGTTTTCAAACCGGAAGTCTAGCGCTAGTTTCGTAAGTTTCCATAATTTACATTGGTCCCTCCCGAGGTTTTTGAGGTGTTCCCCAAGCCGTCTCGTGGCTGTTACACAATTTTGGCCTCCGATGGCCTATTTTTAAGCTTACGTGTGAAAAAGTACATTTTTGGACTTAGTTTTCAAACCGGGAGTCTCGTGCTAGTTCTGTAAGTTTCCACAACTTACATTGGTCCCTTCCGAAGTATCTGAGGTGTTTCCCAGGCCGTATCGTGGCTGTTACACGATTTTGGCTTCCGATGGTCTATTTTCAAACTTACATGTGAAAAAGTGTATTTTGGTCTTAATTTTCAAACCGGGAGTCTCGTGCTAGTTCCGTAAGTTTCCACAACTTACATTGGTCCCTCCCGAGGTGTTTGAGGTGTTTCCCGGGCCATATCGTGGTTGTTACACGATTTTGGCCTCTGATGGCCTATTTTCAAGCTTAAGTCTGAAAAAATACATTTTTGGACTTAGTTTTCAAACCAGGAGTCCCATGCTAGTTCCGTAAATTTTCATAACTTACATTAGTCCCTCTTGAGGTGTTTGAGGTGTTCTCTAGGCCGTCTCGTGGCTATCACATGATTTTGGCTTTCGATGGCCTATTTTCAAGCTTAAGTACGAAAAAGGGCATTTTTGGACTTAGTTTTCAAACCGGGAGTCCTGTGCTAGTTCCGTGAGTTTCCAAAACTTAGATTGGTCCCTTCCGAGGTGTTCGAGGTGTTCCCCGGGCCGTCTCATGGCTGTTGCACAATGTTGGCCTCCGATAACCTATTTTCAAGCTTAAGTGTGAAAAAAGTGCATTTTCAGACTTAGTTTTCAAACCGAAAGTCCCATGCTAGTTTCATAAGTTTGCACAACTTATATTCGTCCTTCTCGAAATGTTTGAGGTGTTCCCTGGGCCGTCTCGTGGCTGTTACACGATTTTGGTCTCCGATGGCCTATTTTCAAGCTTTAGTTTTCAAACCGGGAGTTCCGTGCTAGTTCCGTAAGTTTTCACAACTTACATTGGTCACTCCCGAGGTGTTTGAGGTGTTCCCCAAGCTGTCTCGTGGCTGTTACACGATTTTGGCCTCCGATGGCCTATTTTCAAACTTACGTGTGAAAAAGTGCATTTTTAGACTTAGTTTTCAAACTGGAAGTCCCGTGCTAGTTCCGTAAGTTTTCACAACTTACATTGGTCCCTCCCGAGGTGTTTGAAGTGTTTCCCGGGCCGTTTCGTGGCTAGTACACGATTTTGGCCTCCGATGGCCTATTTTCAAGCTTAAATGTGTAAAAGTGTATTTCTGGACTTAGTTTTCAAACCAGGAATCCCGTGCTAGTTCCATTGGTTTCCACAACTTACATTGGTCGCTCCTGAGGTGTTTGAGGTATTTCCCAGGCCGTCTCGTGGCTGTTGCACAGTTTTGGCCTCCGATGGCCTATTTTCAAGCTTAAGTGTGAAAAAAGTGCATTTTTAGACTTAGTTTTTAAACCGGGAGTCCCGTGCTTGTCTCGTAAGTTTGCACAACTAACATTCAACCCTCCTGAAGTTTTTGAGGTGTTCCCCAGGCCGTCTCATGGCTGTTACATGATTTTGGCCTCCGATGGCCTATTTTCAAGCATAAGTGTGAAAAAGTGTATTTTTTGACTTAGTTTTCAAGCCGGGAGTCCTGTGCTAGTTCCATGAGTTTTCACAACTTACATTGGTCCCTCCCGAGGTGTTTGAGGTGTTTTTCTGGTCATTTCGTGGCTGTTGCACGATTTTGGATTCCGATGGCCTATTTTCAAGTTTAAGTGTGAAAAAAGCACATTTTTAGAGTTAGTTTTCAAACCGGGAATTTCGTGCTAGTTCTGTAAGTTTTCACAACTTGCATTGGTTCCTTCCAAGGTTTTGAGCTGTTCCCCGGGCCGTCTCGTAGCTGTTACACGATTTTGGCCTCCGATGGCCTATTTTCAAGCTTAAGTCTGGAAAAGTGCATTTTTGGACTTAGTTTTCAAGCTGGGAGTCCAGTGCTAGTTTCATGAGTTTCCATAACTTACATTGGTACCTCCCAAGGTGTTCGAGGTGTTCCCCTGGCCGTCTTGTGGCTGTTACACGATTTTTGCTTCCGTGGCCTATTTTCAAGTTTAAGGGTAAAAAAGTACATTTTTAGACTTAATTTTCAAACCGGGAGTCCCGTGCTAGTTCCGTAAGTTTTCACAACTTACATTGATCCCTCCCAAGGTGTTCGAGGTGTTTTCCGCCCGTCTCGTGGCTGTTGCATGATTTTGGACTTCGATGGCCTATTTTCAAGCTTAAGTGTGAAAAAAGTACATTTTTAGAGTTAGTTTTCAAACCAGGAATTCCGTGCTAGTTCTGTAAGTTTTCACAACTTGCATTGGTCCTTCCCAAAGTGTTGAGCTGTTTCCCGGGCCGTCTCGTGGCTGTTATACGATTTTGGTCTCCGATGGCCTATTTTCAAGCTTAAGTCTGAAAAAGTGCATTTTTGGACTTAGTTTTCAAATCGGGAGTCCCGTGCTAGTTCCGTGAGTTTTCACAACTTACATTGGTACCTCTCGAGGTGTTCCCTGGGCCGTCTCGTGGCTGTTATACGATTTTGGCCTCCGTAGCCTATTTTCAAGTTTAAGGGTGAAAAAGTACAATTTTAGACTTAGTTTTCAAATCAGGAGTCCCGTGCTAGTTCTGTAAGTTTTCATAACTTACATTGGTCCCTCTCGAGGTGTTTGAGGTGTTCCCTGGGCCGTCTCGTGATTGTTACACAATTTTGACCTCCAATGGCTTATTTTCAAGCTTAAGTGTAGAAAAGTGCGTTTTTGCATTTAGTTTTCAAACTGGGAGTCCCGTGCTAGTTCCATAAGTTTTTACGAATTACATTGGTCCCTCTCGAAATGTCGGAGGTGTTCGCCAGGCCGTCTCATGACTGTTACCCGATTTTGGCCCCCGATGGCCTATTTTCAAGCTTAAGTGTGAGAAAAGTGCATTTTTTGACTTAGTTTTCAAACCGGGAGTCCCGTTCTAGTTCCATAAGTTTCCACAACTTCCATTGGTCTCTCCCGAAGTGTTTGTAGTGTTCCCCAGGATTTCTCGCGACTGTTACACAATTTTGACCCTGATGGCCTATTTTAAAGCTTAAGTGTGAGAAAAGTGCATTTTTTGACTTAGTTTTCAAACCGGGAGTCCCGTGCTAGTTTCGTAAGTTTTCACAAATTACATTGGTCTCTCCCGAGGTGTTGGAAGTGTTCCCCAGGCCTTCTCGTGACTGTTACACATTTTTGGCCCCCGATGGCCTATTTTCAAGCTTAAGTGTAAGAAAAGTGTATTTTTTGACTTAGTTTTCAAACTGGGAGTCCCGTGCTAGTTCCGTATGTTTTCACAACTTAAATTGGCCCCTCCCGAGGTGTTTAAGGTGTTCATTGGGCCTTCTCGTGACTGTTACATGATTTTGGTCCCCGATGGCCTATTTTCGAGCTTAAATATGAGAAAAATGCATTTTTTGGACTTAGTTTTCAAATCGGGAGTCCCGTGCTACTTCAGTAAGTTTTCACAACTTACATTGGTTCCTCCCGAGGTGTTTGAGGTGTTCCCCAGGCCTTCTCGTGACTGTTACACGATTTTGGCCTCCGATGGCCTATTTTCAAGTTTAAGTATGAAAAAAGTGTCTTTTTTGACTTAGTTTTAAACCGGAAGTCCCGTGCTATTTCTATAAGTTTTCACAACTTACATTGGTCCCTCCCAAGGTATTTGAGGTGTTCCTTGGGCCTTCTTGTGACTATTACACTATTTTGGTCATCGATGGCCTATTTTCAAGTTTAAGTGTGAAAATAGTGTATTTTTCAACTTAGTTTTTAAATCGGAAATCTCGTGCTACCGATTGATTTCTTTCAAGAATTTAAATTGATACTCACATCACTAATTGAACTCACAGTTAAAGCTAAGTAGAGTTTACAAGAAAAACATTTGTTTCATAAGCTAAAAGAGACGGCATGCTGAATAAAAAGGAAAGTGCTGTACATACCTACACAACTCTTTGTCTCCTCATGAACTTTATCAATAACCTATTAAACCGACGAATAACAACGCATTAGGCCAATTCAAACATTTAAAAATGGATAACAATAAAATGGAGATAGCTAGAGTTAAGACCAAGAGGAGCATGCCAAAAAGATAATAAATTATGACAATCAAGCAAATGCCTTCATGGAAGCAAATACAACAGTATTGGATCCCAGGACTAGTACACCAAAATTAAAAGAGATTCTCAGATCTTGTACCAAAAAAATTACATATTCATCCAATAAGTTTCATAATTTTCCATAATATAAAACAATAGAGTATCATTGCAATTTGCATGCATCAGCCACCAGTTACAGTATCAGCTACATTATCCTATCTTGTCTCTATCCAAAACACCTACCACACACCACAAGAGAGGGAATAACAAAGGTTTGTCTGGTATCAGCAGGATTGAATGCCAGTACTAATATGCAGCCCTTTCTTCTCTTTGGGTAAAAGAAGAGAACTTCAGTCAACTCCTAGTTGAATCCAAGTCATTCGCCAAGTGCCATTCAGCTGAACAATACAACATACCAACCAGTCCTTAAAACATAACTACTAAAGCCATAACATTTCTCACAACAAAGGAATAATAAGAGAAAACTCAAAAATTGAGAATGGATCAGGAGATGTACTCAAACTTGGTTTGGCAAGTTCAATGAGCTTCAAGGTCAACTTGACCTGTTCCACCTGTAGAAAATGACTACTTATATGGATGGTTATGAAGTGCCTGAGAGTTTTCACACCATTTTAGAAATCTTATTAGTTGAGGCATTTGCAGGAAACAATGTCATAGAAGAGTACAGGATTGAACCAGATTTTAGCCACTGTTAAAAATATTATTTACGAAAAGTAAAAGTAAAAGTAAAATACAGGTCAATTTTAAAGTGACCTAAAAAAATCATAACCGTCTCTTCTTTTGACAGGAAGAGGCATCATCACTTTAGAGATTTAAAATTAAATAAAACAGAAAATGCCATTACAAGAGATGCTAACATAGCTCAATGAGCTTCTCACGAGCCAAAAATGCCCTAAGCTTCAACTAACTGATTTTATTTTGTTGTCCATCAGCTAAACAAGTTACAGAAAGAATACATACAAACGTAACAAAAATAAATTGACTTGTACTAAGAATAATAACATGAGCTTGGGGATGTGCCAAAAACCCTCCATGTGCTGCCTCTATTGGTATGGGCTTGGGGAGAACCTATTGTGGGGAGAACCTATTGGGTAGAGAAAGATTTGAGATGAAGGGTAAACTTGAGTCAGGTCAGGCGCATAGGGGATCCTACCCGCCCCACCCCACCCTAGCCAAACTATACATCAAAATGCCTTTATTTTAATTTCCTTAAGTACCCTATGTGCATATGCAATGTTGATTAAGATTTCTCACTCTCACATACTTCTGTCGCTGAGTGGGAAACAAGAATTCATTTTAAACTTGGCTTATTCTACTCCACTTAAATATGACTGAATTCATAAAATCACATCTGTCCAGATCCACATCAACTTGACATTTTAAGCACTCAACATATTTTGCCAGAAGAACACATCTATGCACACACAAACACACACAAACAAAATTAAATCAAAAAAATCTGCCAGATGAACAAAACAAATTAAAACAAAGGCAACATCTTTCACAAATTAAAACAAAATATATCACCAATTAATAACAAATTAAATTGTTGGGTGAACATAATATCCACATTGAAATGCTCAAACAATTAAAGATGAGTTCACCAATGTGAAGAAAGAGAATAAGATATAAAGCAAGGATTTGTAGCTTGAATATTTGCAGACAATTCAAAAATTACGTAGCATACCTCATCAGGAACTTGAAGATACTGGATTGTATTTCCGCGTATATAGCATTCAAGCATTCACCAAAATCGATCTCCATTCTAAATTGTGAATTCCAATGGCACCCATCGTGAATTTAAAAAGGAAAGCAATGTCATATATATGTATACACAAGTATATATGTATTTATCCATATAAAACAATGATAGTAGATGATAAAGAACAAAAGAAATGAACAGAATTAGGATAAAGACCTTAGAGGTACAGATGACTTCACGGAGATGTATATTCATCCAAGTATCGCAGTTAACCAAATGCCCATTATATGTCTCCCCATTTTTTAGCTCCACCGTCATAACACATAGAAACACTAATAAAATAAAAATACAGAACAAGCAACAAAAATATATTGCAGCAAGGAGTTTAGCATAGGCAGGACCAGCAAGAATAGGGCAGAATAGAACAGATCAGTAATCAGCATAGAACAAAACAGCAATACCAGAACCAGTAGAAGCAAGACCAATTTGCTACCAATCAACAACAATAAGGAATGAAGATGATGTCTACTTCACCCGTGAAATAACAATTTCTAAAGAGTAAGAAAATTATTATAGCTAGAATTTAATTCAATAATAAACACAAGCATTATATATCAAAGCTAGATATAGAAATTGATGATAAAAAACATTAAATATAAAGAGGGAAATAAGAGATTTAGAAAGGGGGAAATAAACCACTTCAACCAAACCCATTTTTTGCAATCAACACCAAATTAAATTGAACAAATCATAACAACCCTAGAGCAAGATTCAGAAAGGGGGAAATAGAGAAAGGGGGACAGAGAGGGAGAGAGAGTGATCGAGGTAAACAGAGCGAGAAATAGAGAGAAATACAAACCGCGAGTGAGAGAGAGACAGACCAAGAGTGAGAGAGTACCTGTGAGGATGTGACGGTGGCGGTGGTGAGCGGCGGTTGCGATGGCGAGCGGCGTTGGTGGTCTGCGCTGAGGTGATGTGATCTAGGGTGAGCTTTGGTGGTCGAATATCTGTGTGAGAAGAAGAACCGATCGGTGTATAGGCGCCAATATATTAATTTGCCTCTAAAATATTTAGCAACTAAACCATTTATTGGTGACAAAATTATTTCCTCACCAAAGATAAAAATATTAGCCACAAAAATAGTTTTGCCACTAAATGATATTAAAATATTAAAAATTATTGGTAACGAAAATATATTCATCATTAATAATTTTATAATTTGTGACTAATTTTTTCTTCACCAAAAGTCTCAAAATTTTGACACCCTCCGAAAAAATTAGCGGGAAAATCTTCAGTGATAAAAAAAATATAAATAATGACGAAAAATAATTTTGTCACCTAATTTTTTTATTATGTATTTAAATTGATGACGAAATTTTATTTTTGTTTCTAAAAATGATACATTTGGAGACGAAATATTATTTTCATCATTAAAAGATATGTATTTCGTGACAAAATCTATTTCCGTCATTAGTTTTCATTTCTAAAGACTATTTTTGTTGTAGTGTGGGTAAATTCACTTGATGTCTCAACTTATTATTGATGGGTTAAAATTATACAATTCAATAATTTTGTTAAGATTGTAAAAGATAGGGTAAAATATAAATACGTCCTTTAAGATTTGTTTAAAATATAGATTACTCTTATAATTTGAAAAATTACAAATACTTTATTGTTATAATTTTTTATTTAACAAAATTAAATAAAAAAAATTAAATTTGTAAATATTCTCCTATATAATGATAAAATCCTGAATTATTAATTGACATAAATTTCTGACATTATTAAAAACTGTTAATTGATTTGATTGTTTATTTATAAAAGGAGTCATTTGTTACGAAATTAAAAATTTTAAGAGGCGTGATGTAATTTTAAAACCACAATGATCAAATTATATTTTAGATATTTAGAGCACCTCCATCCGATATTTCAAATATGTTGGCCCTGTTTGGTACAGCTTAATTTCAGCTTATTTAAGCTTTCAGCTTAATTTAAACTATTTTGATGTGTTTGGTTTAGCTTAACAATACAGCTTATAGCTTTTTGTAAGTCAGAAATCAACTTATTCTTTGAGTGGGGCAGGAGAAGTTTAATTTATAAGTCAGAAATCAGCTTATGTTCATAGTTATAAGCTATAAGCTGTTAAGGTATAAGCTATAAGCACTTTCCCATAGTTCTACCAAACAGGGCCGTTGTGATACTCTAATAGTCTATTTTGACATCAAGCATCAACTCCACCTAAGGGTGGGAATTTACAACACGACACAATAACATAACTTGAACCATATATAAAATTAGTGGATTAGGGTTAACCATTTTCTGACACAAACACATAGATGACACGACCCGATAACATAAATATTAAACAGGTTGAGTTATTGTTATAACATGAAATTGACACAAATAACCCGTATAATTAAAGAGTATCGTTACATTTTTTAATCTCTATTAAAAAGTATGTAAAATACAATTTAAGTTTAATATAGGTTTTATTTTTGCTTTTAATTGAACTTAATATATTTTTTGCCTATTATTTGAGTTAATCTAATAAAAAATATAATTTCTATAAATTAAGAAAATAAAATTAAGTTGAAATCAAATATTTTTATAAATAATTTTATTTAATAGAGATTAGTTTTATTAAATTTAATTTGTGAAGAACTTTTCAAATTTTTTTCATACATTTGATATTTTTAGTTAATAGTGAAATTTTTTGACAAGACACATTAACATGACATGAACTGGACACGGACCGAAAATGACATGACACAATAACACGAAATAATAAAAGGGTCGAGTGTTGAGGTAATTTTGACACGAATCCAATATGACAAGACACGAATACAACCCAACACGACACGACGTCCATCCATAACTCGACTTGATATGTCAAATACTGAGTTGGCGTTTAGTATGAACTCAACATGTCAAATTTGACAATTCTATATTTATGTTAAATGTTGAGTCCACCCAATAAAATATTTTTATTTTTAAAATAATAGAATAATAGATTTGACATATCGAGTAGGGAGTTTCTATAGCAAATTGACATATGCCAATTTGTCACTTAAACCTCAAAAAAAATTAGGCTTACCAAATTTTGAAGGTTATGCCAGATCCAATTTGGTAGTCCAACAACTCTATTTTGACATAAAGAATGAAGCATCCTATATGTCAAATATTGAGTTGGTATTTGGCATAAACTTAACATGTGAAATTTTGCATGCACTATGTTTATGTTCAATGTTGAGTTCACTCAATAAAATAATTTTATTTTTTAAAAAATAAAATAATAAATTTGACATAAAAATAAAGAATTTTTATATCAAATTGATATATGTCAATTTTTTAGCTAAGTCTTAAAAAAATTTGGTACATGAAAATTTTAAAGTTTAGGGGGAGATGTTATAATTTATCTTGAAAGATAATTTGACAAATGTTGGGAATCGGGATGAGCAAAATCAAATAATCACTGCTTTTCGCTGCAATCGCGTGTAAACAGCGTACAGCCTGGACGCTACCTACGCAATCCTACTAATATAACCTGATATATAAACCACTTGCCTGAGCCCCCTCCCCCCACCTCTCGCTCCTTACCAAATCAGTTCTCAAAATATCTACAACTCTCACTCCTTACCAAATGGACCCCGATCAAATTCAGAAATTATTCCAAGACCTACAAGACCTACAAACAGAGGAGATTCAAGCAGGCAACCCCTTCCCACCTCTCTATTTGACCCAGGACCAGGAGTTCTTCATTATGGTCTCGGCTATCAAGCACGTCATCTCCGGCGCCAATTTGGAACCCATCCGGCCTTCCACGTCATCCTCATTGGCTTCCTCCAGTGGGACCAAAGTGGAGCAAACCGTTATATCGCTTCCAGAAGCCGACACGTGTCCGGTATGCAAAATCAACGGCTGTTTGGGATGTGAATTTTTCACACTAACCACTAGCACTAGTGGCACTACTGACACCACTGATGTCGTCGCTGGTGCTGAAGGGGAGAAGAAGAAGAAGAGGAGGGAGAAAAAGCTGTACAGGGGAGTGAGGCAGAGGCCGTGGGGGAAGTGGGCGGCGGAGATTCGAGACCCGTGGCGGGCTGCAAGGGTGTGGCTGGGCACCTTCCACACCGCGGAGGAGGCCGCCAGGGCCTACGATAAAGCTGCCGTGGAGTTCCGAGGAGCCAAAGCTAAGACCAATTTTGCATTGTCTGACTACCGATACGAATTGGATACAGCGCTGGAGCGGTCAAATGCGAGAGACAAGGCGAAGATGAAGAGCAAAGTGGAGGGAACTTGTGGTGAGACAGTAGCGGCAAGTAATGAAGCAAATGAGTTCTGGGAAGGCATAATGGAAGACAGTGAGCTTCGAGATTTGCTGATGATGGAGTTTCCATAGCGCTTACGACTATGCAAAATTTGATGGATTGAAATTCGTAATTCACAGCTTCACAACGGAACATATTCAATTTATTTTTTCACGAATAAAAGTTATCAAATTATAAAATTTGTGATGAACCCACGCGTGTAGTGTAGACTGTAGTGTAGACTGGAGACAATTAAACGGGACTTAGATCAGATTGCTATTGTTTAATTCTTTGGTAGAGCAGAGTAGCTATTGTTTTCCGCTTCCTTCTGGGAAAAATGATTTCTTTGCTGTTGTTATATCTAGAAGGTGTTCGAGAAGTTAAATTTGGCATTTTTTTTTTAACTAAAATTTATTTAAAAAAAAAGTAAAATATGTTGAAATAGTTAATAATCTGTGGATTGGAGCTTTGATACGGAATACCATCGTACTGGAGAGAGGATGGGTGAGTGTGAGTGCACTGGTTAGGCCTTGTGTAAGAATCGATAGTACTTTCGCCGCAAACAATAAGAAAATAAAAAAATGAATAATGCATGAGTAGTTATGAACCTGCCAGAAGCAAAGTTGATTTTTATTTTATTTTTAATTATAAATGAATGTAGATCAAATTCTAATATTATAAAGAAAAATTTTAAATGAAATTCAAATACATATATAAAGATTAAATCAAATTTTAAAAATGTAAAGAGGGTCTCAACATTCAAAATATTATAATTGATAGTCAAAATCTAATTTTAGCAAGGTACTGCTATTCATGTCAACTTCAATCGAAACAGACAGAGTTGTTGGCAATGACAATTCATTGAATAAAACAAAAATGGAGAACGACAATTCAATTCATTGAAAGTAAATCGTGTGGACCCATGCATTGTACTATGGATCATGCCCACAAAAGTGGGTTCGGCTTACTGCTCGCTCGGCCTCCATGTCATTTTTGTTTTAACAATGCTGTTCCAATAGTGTATTATCTAATTGTCTACTTCCTTCACAAGAAAGTCAAATTAAAATGTTATTTGCAAGTCCTTATTATGAAATGATAAATGATGAGCTCTAACTAAGATTTTGACATTTTATGAAATCTTGTATTAAATTTGACACAAAATTTTAAAATGTTAATTTTTAACAATCATTTTAGCATATGCCATTGCATTGTTTTTAGTGAAGTTGCTGTAATTTGAAAATAATTGCCACTATAGCACCTTCATTGAATTGCTCTAATATTTTGATTAAAAAATAAAAAATATTATGTATGTAAAATAATGAAATTTTAAAATTTATAAAAAGAATTATTTTACGTTGGTAAATAAAATAAATTTATAAAACTTATTAATTTTTATTTTGTCTAATTTGTACGAATTCCCATAATTTCAATCTTATAAATTTAAATTGTGTACTTTTAATTACATTTCAATATAACCCTCCAACAATTATAACTAGTATTTATTTAGAATAAAAAAACCATGCGAGAATAATTATCACACACAAAAGAAAAATAAATAATAAATAATTAACATTGATAATCTTTATAATTTTTTTTAATTATATTTTACTCTCTCTAATTTCGACATATTATTTTTCATCTAAAAATGAAGAATCACATTAAAACAAACAAAATTGAAAATATAAAATTAAAATTGAAATTAAAGCACAATAATTAAAATAAAATTTCGCCAAATCTAAAAGAGCACCAATAGTTAACCTTATTAATCTGTATATATAAACATTATTGTTTTGAAAAGTAGGTTAAAAAATGATTTTTTGACTTTTGTTAAAATGTATAAAAAAAATAAAAAAATAATGTGACAAAAAAAATTAAAAAGCAAAAAAACTAACTTTTAACTAGATTTCTAAAGCAAGCCAAAAGCGTCTAAACATTAAGGTGAGTGTAACGCGAAATAGTTAGAAATGGAATACCCTCTTGGTTGAAAGACAAATTCATTTAGGTGTTGTTTGGAATGACCTAAATAAGTGTATTTTTTGTCTTTTTATGAAAAGATGTGCAGAAAAGTAGAGATGTGATGTGATGAAAAAAAGATAAAAATATAAAAAAGTGAATTATATAGGGGATGCCAAACCACCCCTTAATTTAAACTTAAGCTTGGTTTAGAAACTTTTACTTTAGTTAAAAAGTTATTATAAATTATCACATCGCTCTTTTTACTTTTCGGTATATTTTTTGATAAAAAATTTAAAAATATATTAAAAAAACATATTCTTAAATGAAATATTAACTACTCATCGTTTGTCTATATGGGTTGGGTTGTGATTAAATTAGTCATTAAAAAAATATCTGAAAAAATTAATAAAATTAAATATTATATTTAAATTATAATTTTTTATTTTACTTTTATAAAAATTAAAAAAAATTATCAAATAAATTTTTTAACCCTAAACTAAAAACGGAATTGTTACAGACCTCTACTAGGGTGACCCGCAAGACCCAATAGGGTCTGATTGGCCAACAATATTTTTTTATTTTATTTTTTTTTTTCCTTTCAATAACCAACCTCCGTTTTCCTTTCAATAACCAATATTTTAATTTTTATAAAAATTAAAAAAAATTATCAAACAAATTTTTTAGTCCTAAACTAAAAACGGAATTATTTCAGACTTCTACTAGGATGACCCGCAAGACCCAATAGTATCTGATTGGCCAACAACATTTATTTATTTTATTTTATTTTTTTTCTTTCAATAATCAACCTCCACGTGGTGGGGGGAGGGGGGTTGGGGGGATTTTATTTTTTTTGTTTCGATGACCAACCTCCACGTGGTGTGGGGGGTCCCAATCACGGCTCAACTAAAAATATCCCACAAAAAAAGTTTTGTCTTGTCAATTAATGCCGGTTGCCCCTGACGTCGGTCGTGGATGAGTCCAAGGCGAAGCTTTGCGAATCAAAATTCTTTATTTGATCTCTCTCCTTGGCGGTGTTGGGAGGGATTTTTTTGTGATTTTTTTTTGTTTTTTTTATTTTATTAAAAGACAAATTAGTTATAAAATTAACAAAAATAAATCTAAATAAAATATCACATTAAATTTCATAATCATTTCACTTTTTCTCTTACAAACATTACATCCAACCACAAAAAAATCTAACTATCTTCTCAAACACAAAAAAAATTTTCTCCAATAATATCCTACAACTAAAAAAACTACAAAAAAATTTACTTCCCAAACACCCACCTTAACTCTCTATTTGTTAGGTCATTTGACTCATTTTTGGACTCAATTTTAATGATCCGAAACATTCGCATTTTAAAATTTGTTTAGTATATCATACCTGTAAAAAATCAAATTGATTGGATATCAAAAACTACATATTCGAATCATCAAACTACAAACTATTTTAAAAAAATAAATTAATAAATAGTTTTTCGAATACATATTTTTTTATATTCGATCAACTTGATTTTTTGTAAGTATGATATACTCAATAAATATTAAAATGTGAACGATTCAAATCATCGAAATTAAGCTTAAAAGTAGATTTAATGATTTAACAAATAAGAAGTTAAGGAGAGAGATGAAGGAGAGAATCTTAATTCACGCTTTGCAACCCTCAGTATGTATGAACAGATGGGATGTGCTATCCTTTGCAGTAGGGCTGGGCAACCAACCCACCCGCCCGCACAAACCGCCCGACCCTACCCTATCCGCAGTGCTTTGGGCGGTTTCGATGTAGGTAGGCGGGCGGGTGCGGGTCAAGAAATTCACAAAAGTTCGAGTTCGGGTCGAACCCGACCCGCCCGCAACCCGCAGTTTTTTTTTTTTTTTTTAAAGAAAAAATTACTAGTTATTATTATTATTTTTTGTATTTTGGATAGATGGAGATAACTAGTTATTATTTTTATTTTTACATTTTGGATGAAAGTAAAATTTATTATATGGGTACTTATATACATTATCATAATCTAATGATATTTAAATTAGTGTTACTAGTTTGACTTTTATTTATATATATATATATAAAAAATCATTATATTCCATTAGTCTAGTAGACACAGTTAAATATGATATTTTGAATTGTCATTCTATTATCACATTATTGTATATTAAAAACTAAATAGTGAAGATTAATCCACTATTAAAATTAGTGTTACTAGTTTGACTTTTAAGGGTTTGTTTTTGCATATTTAAATTAGTGTTACTAGTTTGACTTTTAAGGATTTGTTTTTGCAAGCTAAGGAGGAAGATTAATCCACTATCCTCAAGTATGGTTCCATATCATCTTATCTAACATGTGGACTATTTATTATGGTAATGAATTGTATATCTTGTAATTTAATTTATAACTCTTCTAAAAAAAAAAAAAAGTGTTTAGAAAGTAACAAAAAATGTCAAATTTGCTTAAGTTTAAAAATAAAAAAAATAAAAAAATAAAAAAAATCTAAACCGCAAACCGAACCGCACCCGCCCGCACAAACCGCGAACCGCATCGCGGGCGGTTGCGGGTCCATTTTTTCCCAACCGCATAAGTGCGGGTCGGGTCGGTTTTGACCCGCAACCCGCCAAAACCGACCCGTGAGCAGCCCTACTTTGCAGGGTACGGATGAGATGTGTTGTCCTTTGCAGGGTTTTCCTGCAAACATCCTGCAGTGCAAGGCAAACGCGTCTTTTTTTTTTTTTTTTTCTTCGGCAGCTTCTTCTCTTTCTTCTCTGCTTAATCCTGAAAGTCCCAAAAGGAAAACCAGAGGATTGGAAAATGAATGTAGGAAGACGAACAGAGGACTGGTGAACGGCGGCGGACCGACCACCGGGAAGACAAATGCGAAGTCCGACCAAATGACCAAAATGTCTCAGATTCTATATATATGTATATATATCATATATGTATCAAGTGTTATATATATGTTATAGGTTTTATATATATGTCTCTTCTTCTTCTTCTTCTTCTTCTTCTTCTTCTTCTTCTTCTATATATACATACATATAATGATATAATATGTACTACCATAGTTTCCTAATTGCAATTTTGTAAAAAAATAGGATTTTTCTTTCATGTTCAGGCTCTCTCTCTCTCTCTCTATATATATATATATATATATATAGATATATAGAATACAGAATTCAATGAATGAATATATCAAGTCCCAAAAAAATTGTTACGCCACTAATAAGGTGGCGGTGCCTTGTTTGGGTGTCAAGATCAAAATCTTTCCATTAAATTTTCACCATGCCTTATATTTCCATGCAATTGAGATTTCTTTTGAGAGGAATCCTTGACCAAAAGCTCTAAGATTAAGGTAATACTTAGAAAATCATCCATTCGTCTTCCAGTCCTCTGGTTTTCGTTTTAGGACTTTTGGGGATTAGGTCTGTGAAAAGAGAATAAGCAGAGGAGAAGAAGCTGAAAAAAAAAAAAAAAGAAAAAAAAAAAGAAAAACCCTGCAGAGGATCTGGACTCTTGTCTTTGCATTGTCCTCTATCCACGTGGTTGTAGGAGTAGAGACCGGAAGCCACCATCTCTCCTCCCTTCTAGAATTTCCTTGTTCGGTGCCATAACATAGCTATGTATATGTCTCATATTCAAATCATTGCGCTGACTGTGGCCAATCAAGAGAGGAAATCATCGAGGTACAAAGCGTGTTGCCGATTGATGATTTCCTTCTTCTGCTCTTCCATGGTGGTGGTGTGACTGAAGGCGTCAATTCCATGTGCTTAATGACAAAGCCTGCAAAAATCAATTGGTATCCAAAGTCGTTCCCTTAACCACAAGGTATGCAATTTTCTCTTTCTATTCGTCTAATCTGTTACTTTGCATTTTGGTTGAGTTTCTCATGTTCTGTTCTTTTTCCCTTTTTGATTTCATATAATCTGCTACCGGTTGCTGTGTATGATATCATTCTTTATTGTGTTGTCTAGCTAATTTTTTGTGCCTTGCACAACATCTATTTGACAATATGCCATAAGAGCAACAAAAATCAGTTGTATGAATTTTCTCTGTGTGATTAAGCTACCCATTACAACTACTTGTTGTTCTAATTTGACTCTTAAAAGTATGAATATAGACTGAAGATGTGACATGCTGATATGAATTTTAAGATTGTCATAGTAGCATACACAAAAGCCAATATTATGCAATAGTTTTTACTGAATAAAGTATAAAATTTAACATGTAAAAATGCAAGAAGAGTTAAAATATTTCACTGATGTTTTTACTAATTTGTTCAATTTTACTGTGTTATCATAACATGAGATTCCATTTAATGTTTTTGTTTTTTTTAGTTAGTTAGTTAGTTTGTTTTGTAGTAGTAGTAGTAGTTTCTTTTTTGTTTTTTATCTTGTGGTTCACTATGTTCGTTGTAGGTCAATTGTGGTTTCTAAATTGTAGCATTCTTCAAAAAGGGTCTTTCCCATATCTATTTGTGGGTGCTGATTTTCGACCACACTGCCAAACAGGAACTCAGCAGGAGAGCACAAGCAGAATAGATCATGCCCGAACAACCTGTCATAGAAAAATAAGACTCCAGCGGTGGTTCGTCCACCCGGGGGCACTCCGACGATTAAGTCAGTACTTAGTTATCTCTCAAAGATAGCAAATAGTGCTTAACTCACTAGCCAGAATATAAAAAGCGTACCTTAGACCCACGAGGGTGCCTTATTTTTATAGCCAGCACTAACCTGATCCCTGTAGAAGCCTAGCTTCAATGGACTCTAGCTCAATACTCATCTTGGACTTCCAGCCAATCACCTTCTATCTACTTTGTAAAATAATTAGTTATTACCAGTAAGAACTTCTTTTGTCCAGTTGCTTGGGGTAGTTGTCCAACAAGATTCATACCCCACTGGGCAAATGGCCAAAGGCTAGACACTAGGTTCAAATCTGCTGCTGGTTGATGTATCAAAGGCGTGAACCTTTGACACTTCTCGCACTTTCTGACATAAGCTTCAGCATCCTTCTGCATGTAGGGCCACAAGTACCCCTGAGTAATGGCCCTATGAGTAAGTGATCTACCCCCAACATGGCTTCTATATACTCCTTCATGTATTTCATACAAGAAGTCTTCGACTTAGGAAGGATGCACACATGTCAAAAGGGGACCAGTGAAAGACCTTCTGTAAAGATGTCCTTCTGCTATCAGGCTAAACCTAGCCGACTTCAGTCTGGTCTTGTGTGTTTCTTTGCGATCATCTGGCAGTTTCTCATCTCTAAGGAACATTACTATTGCATCCATCCAACTTGGGCCTATCTCTATACACATTGCTTCGTACTCTGTGATCAGTGGTTCCACACTTGGGCCTAACAAATAATCAACCATTATTGTCCTTGCCTCCCCTAATTTCATTGCACTAGCCAGGTTAGCCAAGGCATCGGCATGGCTATTGTCATCTCGGCTAACCTATTGTAGTCGGTAGTCCTGAAACAATACTAACAGTCTAACAACCTCTTTGACATAGGCTATCATTCTTTCATCTCTAGCTGCATATTCGCCTGTTGCCTGGTTCACAATAAGCTGGGAGTCACAGAAGACTACCACCTCGTTGGCTTTCATTACTGCTGCTAACTTTAACCTTGCGATTAGTGCCTCATATTCTGCTTCATTATTTGATGCTTTGAATCCCAAACGGATAGATTGTTCCAACATTCGCCCATTTGGTGATACCAACACCACTCCTGCCCCCGCTCCTTGACGGTTTGAACTCCCATCCACAAACAAGCGAAATGAGTCACCGATATAAATATCACAGGGCTTGAGTTTCTCTTCCTTCTTCTGCTCTGCTGTGGGGATTTTCATTCCCACCTAGGTCTCTTCTTGTTCCCCTGGACACCCTATGCTGCGGCTCATCGGAGCCCGAAGTGGGATGGCTCCAGGTGTGAACTCAACCACAAAATCGGCCAAAACTTGGCCTTTAATTATTGTTCTAGGCCTAAATTCCAAGTCGTATTGGCCCAGTACTACTACCCATCTAGCTACCTTGTCTGTCAGATCTCCTTGTTATAGCAAGGACTTCAAGAGATGCTCAGTTAATACCATAATCTTGTGGGCTTGGAAATAATGGTTCAACTTCTTGGAGGCCATCATTAAGGTCAATGTCAATTTCTCCAAGAGTAAATACCAGGTCTTTGCGCCTGCAAGGGTTTTACTCACATAGTATATTGCCATTTATTCTCTATTCTCTTATCTGATTACCATTGCACTCTCTGCATGTTTCGAAACCGCTAAGTATAAGAATAGTTCCTCTCCAAATATTGGATTTGAAAGAACTGGAGATGTGGTCAGGTATCTTTTCAAGTTAGCTAAGGTGACTTCACATTCCTCTGTCTACAAGAAATCTGTGGCCTTTTTCGACAGACTGAAAAATGGTTTACACTTATCTGAACCTCTGCTTATAAATCTGTTCAGGGCTGCGGCCCTTCCAATCAACATCTGCAGTTGTTTTGACGACGTTGGGCTTTTCAAATCCAAGATGGCCTAAATTTGGTCTGCGCTTGCCTCAATGCCCCTTTTGGTAACCAAGTATCCCAGGAACTTACCAAATCCAACTCCAAATGCACATTTCGAAGCATTGAGTCAGAGCCAATATGTTCTAAGGATGTTGAAAACTGTCTTCAAGTTGGCCAGATGATCCTCAGGTTCTTTGGTCTTCATGACCATGTCATCAATGTATACTTCCATTGTTTTGCCAATCAGATGTCTGAACATCTTGGTCACTAACCTTTGGTACGTTGCTCCTGCATTTTTCAACCCAAAAGGCATCACTCTGTAGCAATACAGCCTTTTTGAGGTGATAAATGCAGTCTTCTCTTCATCATGGGGTACATTGCTATCTGATGGTACCCTCTGTAAGCGTCTAGGAAACTCATTCTTCCATGCCCTTAAGTGGCATCCACTAATTGATCGATCTTAGTGAGTAGGAAACTGTCTTTGAGATAGACCTTATTCAGGCTAGTGAAGTCCACGCAGACCCTTCACTTCCCATTCTTCTTTTTCACAACCACAGTGTTGGACAGCCAAGTAAGGTAGTTTACTTCTCAGATAGCTCTGGCCTCTAACAATTTGTCCACTTCCTCTTCTACTGCCTCCACATAAACCAAAGTCGGCCTCCTCGCTCGCTGAATGACGGGTTTAGTCGACCTTTCTACATTTAGTCTGTGGCATGTAACCTTGGGGTCAATGCTAGGCATCTTGTATGGCGTCCGAGCAAACACTTCTATGTTTGCTCACAAGAATGCTTCTAACTCCCTTTCCTGCTTCTCGACCAAGCCTGAGCCGATGAGGAAGAAGCACTCTTCATCCCCTTATTGGACCAGAATTTTCTTCAAGGCTTCCTCACTTTTGTCGGCTGGCTCTTTGCCGATGTCATCCAGGACCTCTATATCCTTGTTTTCAATCTTTACTGTTTCTGTTTCTCGTACGTTGCAGATGGATTTCATTGCCGCCATGGAGCAATTCTTTGCCTGCACCTGATCCCTTCTGACCTCCTCAATTCCATGCTTTGTTGGGAACCACAATAACTGGTACAGTGTTGAAAGAATAGCCTTCATCGCGTGCAACCATGGTCTCCCCAAGATAACATTGTAAGGGGAGGAGGTGTCAATTACTGTGAACTCTGTACTTACCTTCTTAGTGCCTGCCTGCACCTCCAAACTTATTGCTCCCAGAGGCCATGTCGGCGTTCTATTGAACTCGACCATTGGATTGTTAGACTGCTCCAAATCATCTCGATGAAGGCCGAGCTCCTTGTAACATCTGACATACATGATGTCACAAGAGCTGCCTTGGTCAATTAGAATGCGCCTTACCTGGCATTCTCCAATCTTGAGAGATATCACCAGAGCATCGTTGTGTGGATACTGCACCATGTCTAGGTCGGCTTCAGTAAAGAACACCATTGGTCCCTAGTACTCGTCTGCCCTAGGCCTCTTTTGCTGGACCTGATACACATGTTGTAAGTGCTTTATCCTCTGAGTCTTCCCATGTACCTCGTTCTCATTGACCTTCGAGCGAATCACATTGATCACTCGAGGTCCGTCTGCTTGCGGTTGTGGTGCTGGTGGAGGTGGTGCTGCCGGTGCCTGGGGTAGCCTTGCTTGTTCTTCCTTTGTTCTGGCCTCATCTACTAGGTCCCTTAAGTGACCTTGTCTTACCAGATCTTCCAAATGTACTTTTAGGGCTCTACAACCCTATGTCAGGTGTCCATCTTCATTGTGGTAAGCATAGTGCTTTCCCAAGCTTCTTCCCATGAATTCGCCAGGAACCTTTTCTGGCGCTCTATAATACGGCTGGTTCCTGATTTTTTCCAAAACTTTATAAATTGGAATTCGAAATACGATAGTGACTACCTGTGCAGCCCTCAGTCCTGTCTCTTGCCTGCTATATCCAGTATTACCTCGACCTCGCTTCGGTGAGCCGTTTCTCCTCTCCTGTTTCGACACCTTTGTCCTTGGCGTGTCCTCTTCAGCTCTTGCATATTTCTCGATCCTGGCCATGAGTTCCTCCATACTTTTTGGCAACGTCTTTGCCAATGACTTTCGAAGCAGACAATTATCGTTCAGGCCGTTCTTAAAAGATATGACCGCCAACTCTTGGTTTCACCCTGGTATTCGGTTAAACACCTCATAATACCTTTTGGCATAAGCCCTGAGGCTTTCATCATCGCCAATTCTTAGAGCCATCAGAGAGTCTACCCTCAACGGTTGCAGTTTGTTTGTAACGAACCTGGCCACAAACATCTCGGCCAGGCCTTCCCAACTTTTCACAATTCCTTTCGGCAATTTGTGAAACCAATCTGATGCGATTTCCCCAAAGGATGAGGGGAACACCTTGCAAAGCAACGGTTTGTTCCTAGTATACAGTGCCATTGAGTTCAAGTATAAGCCGACGTGAAAGTTAGGATTGGACTTACTGTTATATATCTGAAATCTCGACATGTGGAACATTTTCGGGATCTCAAAGTTGTCCAATTCTATTGAGAACAGCATTCTCGGCTTGACCGGAGACGTGACCTCAGCATCTTGTCGCTTCCTCTGGAGGTAGTCCCTTAAATCCTCCTTAGTCCATCCAGGAGCTCGGCTGTCAACGGATTTCAGCCTTTTTGGTGGGCTGTTCCCAGTGTCGTTGTGAGTCCTCTTGGACCTCCCCTTATTCATCGTGTCGAAATAGAGCTTCTTTCCCTAAACATGCCGTTGTTTCTTGACGTAAGTCTCCTTGGCATGAGGTGTCTTCTAAGACTCTTCTCTCATCGATTCTCCTCGCCCGACCTCCCGTGAAGGCCAATGCGAATGTTCCTTTGCCCTATCATGCCGAGGGACTGTAGGAATTGTTTTCTATCCCTCTTTCTGGGCATCGTTCTTGGCCGCTGGAATCGGTGTGTCCTCTAATGAAAATGGTGGCTGCATGACGTTGTTCTGCATCATGAAGTTGACGACCGATTGTAGATCTGCCAACTTGTTTGCCATTCCCTTCATCTCGCCGTCTCTCCTTAGGTATCTATCTTTTCATACCTAAAGGTCGCTTTCATTGTAATACCCGCCTTGACATGCTTTCTTCGGTACGTCTCTTTCTTGGCCGACGTCTTTTTCTCCTGGATTCTTATCTCGAGATTCTTCATTACAGTTGTCCTCCTTAATGTTAAGATCGGCGTTTTTACCACTCCCACTAGGGATGTCACCCCCAATCTTTTCTTTCTGCCCGTCGTTGGTCATCTATTCTCCTTACATTTCCCACAGACGGCACCAAATTGTGGGTGCTGATTTTCGACCACACTACCAAATAGGAACTCAGCAGAAGAGCATAGGCAGAATAGATCACTCCCGAACAACCTGTCACAGAAAGATAAGACTCCAGCGGTGGTTTATCCACCTAGAGGCACTCCGACAATTAAGTCAGTACTTAATTATCTCTCAAAGATAGCAAATAGTACTTAACTCACTAGCTAGAATATAAAAAGCGTACCTTGAACCTAGAAGGGTGTCTTACTTTTATAGCCAGCACTAACTTGATCCCTGTAAAAGCCTAACTTCAATAAACTCTACCTCAATACTTATCTTAGACTCCCAACCAGATAGAGATAACCTTCCTAATAACTTTATCTCTATTCAGACTCCTCCATCATTTTAAAACTCTTTATCCTTTATCCGCTAATCTCGTATTCCGTTATCCGCTAATCTCGTATTCCGGTATCTCCTTACCCGTTTCGCTTCCTTAAAACACCATCCCAAAAACTCCATTGCACTGTTGTCATGGATGGGAAGCACCTCCACCTCCCAACCACCCTTGCAGCCATGATGACCAACACTCAACAGCTTTGGAGGCCATGTTGGTGCCACTAGTATACCCAAAAAATTGTTAATCTGCATATACCCTTGTCGGAGACACTGTGGAGGGAGAGGGAGAGGGAGGAGGGTTATCGGAGTACATGGCCGCTGATGTGATTGAAGCTGCTTCGCCTTCTCTTCACAGGTTTATATATATTCTTAATTTTACTTCGATTTGTTAATAAATTGTGGTTTTTGTATTGTTTATTTCCAATTTTTTTGCTATCTCAAGTCGATGAATTGATAGCAGACGTTAGTGGATCTGCTTGGGATGGTGGTTTGCTTACATTTCTATAGCTTCTCTGGTACTTCTTGATTTTTCACTCATTAATTTCTTACATATCTATTTTGTAAAGGAAAAAAGAAAAAGAAAAAGAAGAGGATATTTGCTTGGTATTTGTTGCTATAGTAAGAGTTTGGATCATCAATTGTGAGTCTCTGGATTCTGAGTACGAGGGTAGTTCGGACCTGCCGAATAAAATTGAAAATTAAAGTGCCATGATATGCCCCTTGATGCAAGCTTGAGAAGAAGAAGAAGACAGAAAAGGAATGTAATTGCATAAAAATAGAATTTCAAAAAAAACACAAAACAAGATTCAATTTGATTACACACCCTCCGTCCCTCTTTCTTCTATCTTATTTATAGACTTTATAGATCAAGATTGTAGTTAACAATTCCTACTTTACAGGTAACGGTTCAAGATTAACTAACTTATGGCTTGCTAACTGCCTAACTGATCACTAATCTATCCCACTGATTTAACTACTACTTCTAGTTAATCGCAGGCTCTCCTCAGCTGCCCTTCCAGTTCATCAACACTCCATTTACATTCATATCACCCCTCAAGAAGTGAAAGAAAAAGTAAAAAAAATGATTGAATGTAGAAAAGAACGAGAATTAGAAGGAGCAATTTACTTCTTCATTATGCACAACGACGTGTGTTTGATTGGGGGATTTAGGAAGGGATTTAGAAAGGAAAAGAGAAAAAAGATAGGTGAAATGTGAATAAAATATACCTACATTTCACCTAGTTTCATACACCTTTTCCCTTTCTATTTTCAAATCCCTCCCCAAATCTCCCAACCAAACACAACGGAAGAGAATACTTGGAGAATGGATTGGCGAGGGAGATGGAAATTCTCAGTAATATTCCAATACCTAATGCCTTAAATTTAATTTTTGTATTGTATTTGATTTAACTTATGTTATTTTCATTTGGTTTGGGCCTAGAGTCATATGGGAATTGGAGGCACAAACATTAGTCGGGCTTTGATCTGGATACTCCGGTGCCAATCGAAAAAGTAAAAATAAAAAAGACCAGCCATTCACTATTTGGAATGACTTTTCTCAAATGGATCATGGGATCATATGATAACCATGGCTAAGCAAGTATGAAGCTGTACCACGACACCCCTAGCCTTACTCTTAATCAAGGCAGGTGTCAATCGTCAAGGTTCAAGGTCCAAAAAATGCTCCCAGGGGGATGGCCTCTTCAGAGGTATTGAAACTATCACTAGAGGTTGCCTCATGAGGAAGTATGGGGGAAAAGCTCCTTGGCACCTCTCAAGGTGTTTGTCTTTAATGCTTGTCCTGCACATTTTATTATGTGGTGGGCTACTATAGGAGAAATCTAAGCTTCTATAGAAGGTAAGCAGAATTCTGCAAAGTGTCCTAACTGTTCTGAGAGAATTAAAACACATCATATGATAGTGTGAGAGCAAACATGAGGTTTCAGTAACGTGTCTCTTTAAATACATTCACAGGGTTGGTTTGTGTGTTTCCAAAGCGTAATCGATGTAAAAGTGTAGATTACTTCTCTGTTTTCAATTTTTTTTCCCTTTATGTTTTCTGATTGGGTTTTTCGGCTCTTGACACTTCTGTTTTCATCTTCTTGTGAGTTTTAACTTTGTTAGATTCATCCACTTACCAAAATGAAAGAAGGAAAAAAACAAAGAAAACAAGAAATTCTGGCAGATTCCTTCCAACCGTTTTGGGTACCAGGGCCCCTGTCATGACATTGTTAGAAATGATTTCATGGAGTCCCTAGCATAAAAATGAGAGCTAGTTCAGTACGCAAATTTGTTGCCCTCCCAGTACAATGACCTAACTGAAGCAGAACATGCATTGTTTTTTGAGAAATTGCGGAAGCAACAATGAGGTGGAATCAAATTGCTACTCTTCATTCCGGAGATGATAGTGAAATTGGGAAAGGAAAGCAGAAGGCTCACTTGATCGTCGCAACAGATGCTTGCCTTCCACTTCTTAATTCAGGGGAGTCACCAATTGCTGCTCTTGTTTTAATAAAATATGAGATATCAACAAAGACGGTAGGTTTATCCCTTCAGGGTTTGTGTGTGCCACAACAGTACAATACTATAAATTTATTTGTATTATTACCATTATATTTATTATTTTTTGTTCATTGTAAGGTGATATAATTGGTGTTTCACAAACATTTTAGCCACATCAGATCACTGTGCCATTACGTTGTAAGTTTATGATGAACATTTTGTGTTGCTTGCTTCCCTGTTCCTGAATTAGTCCCAGAGTTGGATCATTCTATACTTACGATCATTCAATTATTTCTGAATATTTATGCATAATGAGATAGAATGTTTAAATACTGGCTACCAAAAAGAGAGTTGGTGACAAGGTTGCTAAAGAAATCAGTTTTGGGTAGATTCTGGGTAGGACAATAACAGGAACTATGATACCTGAGTCGACTTGGTTCACCTGAATTGTGCTTTAGAATCACGTGTTATTTAATACAAGTAACATATGTTATGTTGCGTTTAGTAAACCAGCTTATATGTCCAAATTGTCCAGCTATGATCTGTAGGATTTTAAAACAAATATCAACCCCGATTTATATGTGGAAACTCATGATTGCTCTAATACTAGCTCATCTGGGAGTCCATGTGACAGAACTTTTTAATTTGTAGAACAAAGTGTCTCTGAAGTTCTCTTGTTCTGCTTTTTGCAGCCACTTCATAGCATTACTTAGCCATACTAAACTTAGTATTCAGTATGTTGATGACTAAATACTTTCTTGATGTTTTTCCAAAACTTTAGGTAATTGCTCATTGTTAATAATAGATTTTGCTAGGTTGAGTAATCAATTTAGAGACATCTTATTAGCTTAATGTTTCATACCAGTGTATGTCACCATTGCCCACTTAGTATACAATACTGTGCTATGATTCAGTTCCACTCATTAATTCCATAAAGTGTCTAAAATCTTTCCTTTATGCATCATGTTTGGAGATGTTCTACAATGCTTGAACTCTAACAGATGAGTCTATCTGGAGTCCTGTCATCTATTCACATGATATGCAAGCTTCTGTCACCTGTGAGCAACTGCTATAGGTCCTTGCTACACTGTCCTAACATTATAGTTCTCCCTTCATGGCTTCTCTTCTTACTTTAGCCCATTTATGCTGGTTTTAGATCCCTTGCCTTGTGCCACTCTAATGGCCATTGAAGGCAGTGCATGATTTCTTCATGGAAATTTCATGGGTCGGTGAGTGTTTTTTCCCCTCTATAGTTTTGTTTCTCATTAATTTTGGCACAGGTCAATGCAACAACAATTCATGAATTTTTTTTTCTTCACATAATTCTGAATAAATATACACAGATGGGATTGTGATTAACGTGGTTATTAGGGGAGATGTGTTGACTTTAAAAATCATTGAAGAGAAGAAGCAGCTTTGTCATAGTTGAAATGCCGGTAAATGTAACTTTGTTCCTTGCTTCATCCTTGCTCAGTATGAGGTTACATGCATTCCATCCCATGTAAAATTAAAAAAATAAAAACAACAAACACACACTGATGGATCTATGCCGGTTAACCAGTAATAATATCTATCAAATTGACCATCCTTAATATGTGGTTGTGATGCAAATCTTTGAAATCATGTCCATACATGGACCTATTGAATCATGGTTAGATACATGAGAGGACTTTGTCAATTGTATTCTTTCCTATGGAGGATGAGGTACCTGCTCTTGGATTCTAGTACATGTATGCACTTGTATTATAGATTGTGCAATCTTTTACATTTTGTTCATACAGACTTCATCTGTAATGTAGGGGTGTACACGGTCCGGATTGGTTCGGTTCTGAGAAAATCCAAGAATTAGGCCGATCCTAACGGTTCTGTGATTTTGAGAACCAGACCAGACCATTACACTTGTAAAACCGGACCAAAACCAAACCGAAAAAACGGTTCGGTTTCGGTTTGGTTCACGGTTCCAAAAATTTCTATTTACAAGAATAAATTGTTAATATTAGCAAAATAATTACTCAAACTAATTACATTTAACTCATGATAAAAACTAATAGTATTAAGGCATTACTCAACATTACATATCTATACCATCCTAATATCATTAAAATTATAAAAAACCAATTAATAAAAATAAAACTTGATATTATATATATATATATATATATCTTTTAAAATTCAATTCGGTTCGGTTCGGTTCGAACCACGATTTTTTCATAAAATTCATTAACTGAACCGTTTTTACGGTTCTCATATTTCTTAATCTGAAATCGAACCAATTCTTAATAGAATCAAACCAAACCGTAAGATTCGGTCCGGATTATCGGTTTGAACGGATTTTTGAACAGCCCTACTGTAATGTCATCAAAAGCAGTCTTAGGAAAAATTATTCGACATAGGGTTGAACTTTTTGGTGCAGGGTTCCTATATTTCTTTCTTCTTTCCCCGTCTTCTTGTTAGCCAAACAAAATTAGGATTAGGTCTGTATGAGGTTTAGGCTTTCTTTTCCCTGGAATCTCACATGAGGTGGGGTTTGAGGTTGTAGCATCATTAGTTTAATGTCCCTTGTCTTCCTGGCAATCAATTAACCATGAGGCTTTTATTCTTTCTGCAGAAAAGTTGCTAGACCCGTTTTGATGGCACGGGTGAGGCACTAATATGAAGGTAATTCCGATTGTGACCAAATTTAGGAATGGTATTTTGAATATCATATATGATGCGTTACTAATGTATTCGTATAAGCCGAGCCCAACACTACCACCTTGAAATTTACCAACAGCAAACAATAAAACAATAGGGATGTTGGGTTTTGCATCACATGGTTCATGTGATGTCTGCATCAAGAAGAAGTGAAGTTAGTTGGGACCCTGACCCTGACTCTCAGACATGTTGTGCTCTGCTCAGGACTGTTGACGGTTTTTGGAGTGTCTTCTAGCAATGACAAGTAGCGGAACCCACTTTGGGCCCAGTTCAATTAATGGGTTGCATGTTCTCTCTCAGTCGCCTCGGGTCAACTGGTCCCTACGACAAATGGCTTGTTGCCAAACGATATTTTGTGGACACGGATCATCTATCCTCAAAATTTGTCTTTATTTTTATGCACTTTTAGCTGCATGATGCCATGAAATTCTCGCCATATTATGTGATTGGGAGGAATGTATTGAAACAAGGGAGATAGGGATGGTGTGGACGGAGGATCTAACCCATTTTGTGACATTGATTTGATTTTCTGAAGCACTAGTGACTAAACACTTGTGTATTCTCAAGTTTAATTTTCGAATTCTTATTCCTTCTCTTTTTCTTTATTTCTTTATTTCTTTTTCTTCTTCTGCTTCTTAACTATTACCAAATGATTTTTTTTTTTTTAAACATTATAAATTCAGGAGGTTGTGTTTGGATTGTCTTATTTACCATTGGTCTACCTGCCTTTCTCTTTTTTTTAAAGAAATTTTTTTAAAAAAAATTCTGAGAACAGAAAAATAAAGAGCTAAGATTCAATTAAGTTGGGGGAAAAAAATTTTTTGAAATTAAACCTTAACAAAGTTGTTTCCGTGCGCTGGTTAGAATCTGGTACTAATAATTAGAAGAAAAATGCTTAAAATATTTAATTTTATTTTTTTTAAACGGCTTAAAATATTTAATCTATCATTCATAAAAATCAAAAACTACTTAAAAAAATATATAACATGTTATCACCTAATAATAACGAATTTGTAATTACTTCTCCTCCCCTCCCCCAAAAGAAAAAACATAGAGAGAGTTACCACATGATTGCACGTAATTGGACGAACACAACCCACCTGATAATTTTTGTTGATTCATTGGTTTTAGTTTCTCCTATTTCTTTTTGTTCCTCTTGAGGACCAAAGAAAAAAAAAATCAAGTACTAGATAAAATGACATCAAGCTCGTAATTACATATACATATACATAGAGAGAGAGCTTGTGGTCCCCATTCCAATTACAGCAATGCTACGTCATCTAATTGTTCCTTAATGATGTAATATTGAGATTAGATTTTACATGATAGAATGTTTGATAAATTAAAATTTAGCATTTATCAGACATATCATTAGAGCTAATTTTTAAGAGTGATAAATTAAGGAGATGTAACATTGTTAAAAATTTATTTATAGAATGATTCATAGACAAAATATGGTGAATTTCATATGTGAGCTCTACCCTCTTGCCTATAAATAACTATGTGAATATTTCAGAGCAAATAGATGAAAACAGATTCAACTTTCAGCAAATAGATTTTTTTTAAGAGTATTTTTATCTTATATTATAAATACAAGTTGCATCAAATACTTAGATACGAATTTATAAAATTTAACAAAAATAGTTTTTTTTTTTAAAAACAACCTGTCATTATTACAAACAATCTGCTTTATATATATATATATATATATTTGTTCTGTGGTGGGTACTTGACTGTCGTTGTAGTCTCAATGCCACTTGTTATTGCTTGAAGTCTCTTGTGTGTGTGAAAGAGAGAT
The DNA here is from genome assembly GCA_036172215.1 of Camellia granthamiana. Lineage (NCBI taxonomy): Eukaryota > Viridiplantae > Streptophyta > Magnoliopsida > Ericales > Theaceae > Camellia > Camellia granthamiana. The sequence continues at coordinate 28,527,325 of CM069903.1, read as the reverse complement.
AGAGATAAGGCCATGGTTGTCCCACCTGCAACTGTTGGGAAGCATGAAGGAAGGGATCCTGATCCCAATAGGGATCTGATGATATTGATGATGGTGGTGGTTGTTGATGATCTGTTAAACCCACTATTCCATAAAAAGGTGTGAGAGAGAGTAAGAGAGATATGTGGGCTCTTCATTCATTTGTCTCACTCTTAATTTTATATCAATCATGATCATCGCTTCAGCAAAACAGTAGGCGCTTCCAGACAACATTGCTTTCTCTCTCATGCATGAATCTGTTTAGGAGCACGCCAACTAAAAACCAAGAGACACGTAGGATTTGGTAAATTTTATACAATAATATTATCTTTTAAACAAATTTCAAAATGTATTCAGAATTTAAAATTTATGACTTAACAAATTTATAATTTTTTTTAGAAATATCAATTTATAATTCAAATTCATTTTGTGGGTGTTGATTTCTGACCACACAATCAAACGGGGAACTCAGCTGGAGAGCACCGGCAGAATAGATTAAGCTCGAACATCTGCCAACAAGAATATGAGAATACCGCGGTGGTTCGTTCACCCGGGAGCACTCCGACGATCAAGTCAGTAATCTTTTCTCTCACAGATATCAATACAAATACTTAAACTTCAATAATAAAAGCATAAAAGCACCTCAAATAAAGCATACCTTAGACTCATGAGAGTGCCTTACTTTTATAATGATCAATGTCCAATTTTTCCTAAAAGTCTTACTTCATGGGACTCTATCATTTACAAAGATAACATTTATCACAACTCACACTGTTTAGATTAAGATGAACTCTCTCAAGAGTCTCATCTCTATCCAAATAGGTAGCTTGATGTTTCTAGGACTCTAGTCCTCTATCCAAATATCTCGAATTCCGGTATTATCGCACTATATCTCGACACCATGGTCCGCCCACGTGACACCTCGGCTAACAACCTCGGCCACGTGGACTACCTAAAAATATGTCCCCACAACTGTTCCCTAGGTTCTATTACCTCGGCAAACTGAGATGATGGAACCTATACATGTACTTCCCCGACCAAGATCGTGACTCGTTGGCTCCAAGAAACAAGGACTCAAATGTCTACTCGTCAAGAATCAAGAACCATAAACTATCATGTTCCATTTCATCTAGGTTCAACATCTCGATAGAGATCGCACTACTAGCAAAGATCATGACTTACTAGTTCTAGAACATCAAGATTCTAGTATCAACTCATCAGAAACCAAGAATAAACAAGTTCTGCCCCCATTCAAATTCCACATCTCAACCAAGATCAACATCTCAACTGAAATCATCATGTTAACCAAGATCACCATCTCAACCGAGATCGTTATCTCAACGGAGATCATCATCTCTACCAAGATCAATATCTCAACTGAGGTCACCATGTCAACTAAGATCACCATCTCAACTGAGATCGTCATCTCTACCGAGATCAATATCTCAGCTGAGATCGCACTTCTCAATCAAGATCATCATGAGATTGAAGGGTACCAATCACATCCCCATCATGTCGCATCAGTTCTGCCCCCCGCCCTCTGACGTCAGGACAGGCACGTTAGGACTCGAAATCATAACTTTTTGCCATATTTTTTTAATTCCAGCAAAACCATTTCATCTTCCTATTTCGTCTCTATCTGTGTCCCTGGACTCTCTTTCTCTTGGCCTTTGCAAACCATTATCGCTGTTTTTGAAGCATTCATTACTATGAAGACTCCTTTTGTGTCCAAGGTTCGAACTTTACCAGCTGAACCAAACTAACAGCCAAACAATTCATCAGCTGCTCCACACATCAACCCACCATCTCAATGGCAGTGAAAACATCGACATAGCGACAATCTTGCAGCTAGAATCAGGAATAGGAAACACCGAGGTCCTAAACTCCCAGCCTTAGACCTTGATAATTTTCTAATCGCCTTATCTGTAAGTAACCATTGCCGTAACCAATGACGACATGTCTCGCCGAACTCTTGTCGTAGAAGACCTTCTTGTTGACATCCTTGATGTTATAATTGTGCAATCCACTCCATCTCCTTATAGTCATTCCAACATGTTCATTCATCCAACAACTCAATATCTCGAAAGAGAAGCACATAAAGCAAGTGGACCAAGTTACTGCTGCCAAAGCTGAGGCCATTGCTAAGGCCGAAAAAATAAGTCAACATGGCCTACAACAAAGGCTACTATCTTGACTGGATGACAGTCCTTAAAAACATGCCTGTCCCCGAGGACTCACCCCTCCGTGATATGGGTCAGCTCAATGTTCCTTTTCCTTCCTCTCCTAATCAATCTGAGGATGAGGCCGAGCAAGTAGAAGAGGCCGATGACGAGGAGGCCAGAGACAAGGAAGATGCCGAGACTAAGGTTATCGAGAAAGAATCTGAAGCTGCTGCTAGGGCCAAGCCCTCAACTCTGAATGAGCAAGTCTTTGACTTGACTCAAGATGAAAGACCACTTTTGAGGCCGAGGTCGAGACTGCCAACAAGAGCCTAGATGACACACTGCGTGAGATCGACGCCGAGGTCCAAACTGAAAAATCTGCCCAGCTGTCTGCTGAAGCTGACACAACGCCAATTGCCAAGGCATGGCAGATTGTGGAAAATGCATGAACTTTGGTTTTTCCTTCTTTTTGTACTTTTCCTTCTTACTTTTGGACGGCTGTAATCTTTTGTTTGAAAAATGTTAGCTTTATATTTGGCCGATGTACCCCTTTTGTCTTTGTAAATGAACAAGTAATCTTTTATGCCAGGCCGAAGTGCCTTGTTGTATCTGAATAAGTTTCTTTTCTGAATGTAAGTCTTATATTTTCTTCCAAGTGTTGAATGTATGTCTTCTTTTCTTCTATGCATGTTTGCTGCTTTCTTTCATATTTTTCATGCTTCCAAACTTAGAATATTTTTGCATTTCTTCAAAGTGTACCTTAACTGAATGATAACTTGAAGATACAATACCTCGGATAAACCTTGACTGTTTGCCTTGGCTAACCATTTTCATACCTCGGCTAACAGTTTAAAAATAAAAATATTTTTACAAGTGTTATTGTTTTTTTACCTCCATACGCTATCTTCTATTAAGACTTCACCCTTTCCAAGTTTTGGTCACCTCGGGTAACATGTACCTCAGATACTTTATTCATCATTGCATCGGCTAACTCGAACTTGTAAATTTCTCTGAAATTTCAATAAGTGTTAAGCCTGTTTCTGAAAATTTCAACAAGTTTCAAACTCTTAAGTTTGTTTATCACTCCAGCTCCCTACCCCCCTAATGTGAACCTCAGTTCCACTTAAGTTCACATTAAGCATGTGACTATGGTCTTTTGCCGAAGTTAGATTCAAACAAAGGCTTCCCGAGGTGTTTTAACCTGGGTTTCTCTGTTAATGAATTTAGTTCCATTCTGAGTTTGACTCTGCCAATATGGCAAGTCCAAGTTAATTCAACTTAGTTCAACTTCATTATATGCAAGTATAATTCAACTCTGCCATATAATGAGTCTAAGTTATTCGTCATGGTTCATTCAGAAACATTACTAACTTAGTTCAACTCTATTATATGCAAGTATAATTTGACTCTGCCATATAATAAGTCTAAGTTATTCGTCATGTTTCATTTAGAAACATCGCCAATTTAGTTCAACTCTATTATATGCAAGTAAAATTCAACTCTGTCATATAATAAGTCTAAGTTATTCGTCATGTTTTATTCAGAAATATCGCCAACTTAGTTCAACTCAATTATATGCGAGTATAATTCAACTCTGCCATATAATAAGTCTAAGTTATTCGTCATGTTTCATTCAGAAACATCACCAACTTAGTTCAACTCTATCATATGCAAGTATAATTCAACTCTGCCATATAATAAGTCTAAGTTATTCGTCATGTTTTATTCAGAAACATCGCCAACTCAGTTCAACTCTATCATATGCAAGTATAATTCAACTCTGCTATATAATAAGTTTAAGTTATTCGTCATGTTTCATTCAGAAACATTGCCAACTTAGTTCAACTCTATTATATGCAAGTATAATTCAACTCTACCATATAATAAGTTTAAGTTATTCGTCATGTTTTATTTAGAAACATTGCCAACTTAGTTCAACTCTATTATATGTAAGTATAATTCAACTCTGCCATATAATAAGTCTAAGTTATTCCTCATGTTTCATTTAGAAATATCGCCAACTTAGTTAAACTCTATCATATGCAAGTATAATTCAACTCTGCCATATAATAAGTCTAAGTTATTCATCATGTTTCATTTAGAAATATTGTCAACTTAGTTCAACTCTATTATATGCAAGTATAATTCAACTCTACCATATAATAAGTCTAAGTTATTCGTCATGTTTCATTCAGAAACATCGCCAACTTAGTTAAACTATATTATATGCAAGTATAATTCAACTCTGCCATATAATAAGTCTAAGTTAGTCGTCATGTTTCATTTAGAAATATCGCCAACTTAGTTCAACTCTATTATATGCAAGTATAATTCAACTCTGTCATATAATAAGTCTAAGTTATTCGTCATGTTTCATTTAGAAACATCGCCAACTTAGTTCAACTCTATCATATGCAAGTATAATTCAAATCTACCATATAATAAGTCTAAGTTATTCGTCATGTTTCATTTAGAAACATCGTCAACTTAGTTAAACTCTATCATATGCAAGTGTAATTCAACTCTACCATATAATCAGTCTAAGTTACTCATCATGTTTCATTCAGAAATATAGCCAACTTAGTTTAACTCTATCATATGCAAGTATAATTCAACTCTACCATATGATAAGCCTAAGTTAGTCGTCATGTTCACCATAGGAACATCGCCATAAGACATTTCGTTCTTATCTCACAATTGTGGATTCCAACAACATTTTCATGCTTTTTTACATAGGCTTCGGCATCCTTTTACATGTAGGGTCACCAAAATCCCTATGATATAGCTTTGTGGGCAAGGTATCTACCCCATGCATGGATCTCGTGTAAAAAGTCTTCAACTTGGGAAGGATGTACACATCGCAATAGAGGTCCAGTAAAAGTCCTTCTGTACAGATGGCCTTCTGCCGATAGGCAGAACCTGGCCGACTTCAGTCTGATCTTGGGTGCTTCTTTTTTGTCTTCTAAGATATGGGATCTGCTCATTTACGCTGAGTTCTTGTCTTCTCGGACCTACTTATCTAGGCCAAGATCTTGTCTTCTGGGATCTGGGATCCAAGATTTGGAATCCGGGATCTACTTACTTAGGTTGAGCTCTTGTTTTCTCGGACCTAATCATCTAGGCCGAGATCTTGTCTTCTAGGATCTGGAATCCAGGATCTGCTCACTTAGGCTGAGCTCTTGTCTTCTCGGACCTAATCATTTAGGCTGAGATCTTATCTTCTAGGATCTGGGATCCGGGATTCGAGATCTGGAATCAGGGATCTGCTCACTTAGGCTGAGCTCTTGTCTTCTCGAACTTAATCATCTAGGCTGAGATCTTGTCTTCTAGGATATGGGATTTGGGATTTGGAATCCGGGATCTGCTTACTTAGGTTGAGCTCTTGTCTTACTCATCTAGGCTGAGATCTTGTCTTTTGGGATCTGGAATCCGGGATCTGCTCACTTAGGTTAAGCTCTTATCTTCTCGAACCTAATCATCTAGGCCAAGATCTAATCTTCTAGGATCTGGGATCCGGGATTCGGGATCTGGAATCCGAGATCTGCTCACTTAGGCTGAGCTATTGTCTTCTCGGACCTAATCATTTAGGCTGAGATCTTGTCTTCTAGGATTTGGGATCTGGGATCTAGAATCCAGGATCTGCTTACTTAGGCTGAGCTCTTGTCTTCTCGAACCTACTCATCTAGGCCGAGATATTGTCTTCTGGGATTTCAGATCCGAGATCTGGAATCCGAGATCTGCTCATTTAGGTTAAGCTCTTGTCTTCTCGAACCTAGTCATCTAGGTCGAGATCTTATCTACTGGGATCCGAGATCCGGGATCTGGAATCTGAGATCTGCTCACTTAGGCTGATCCTTCTATACTTGAAAGTCATCTCCTTGGGAGCGCTCATGCCCCCTGTCTTTGCATCTCTTCTAGAAGGGTCTTCATTCCGTTAATGTCGACACATTCTCCATCTTCGCTAAACTAGTCGTTGCCGACATGTTGATCTTGCACGATGATGGCCATCTATTCTAACTAAGTTCCCACAGACGGCGCCAAATTGTGGGTGTTGATTTCTGACCACACAACCAAACGGGGAACTCAGCTAGAGAGCACCGACAGAATAGATTAAGCCCGAACATCTGCCAACAACAATATGAGAATACCGCGGTAGTTCGTCCACCCGGGGGTACTCTGACGATCAAGTCAGTAATCTTATCTCTCACAGATATCAATACAAGTACTTAAACTTCAACAATGAAAGCATAAAAGCATCTCAAATAAAGCATACCTTAGACTTATGAGGGTGCCTTACTTTTATAATGTTCAGTGTCTAACTTCCCCTAGAAGTCTTACTTCATGGAACTCTATCATTTACAAAGATAACATTTATCACAATTCACACTATTTAGATTAAGATGAACTCCCTCAAGAGTCCCATCTCTATCCAAATAGGTAGTTTAATGTCATCTAGGACTCTAGTCCTCTATCCAAATATCTCGAATTTTGGTATTATCGCACTATATCTCGGCACCATGGTCTGCCTACGTGGCACCTCGGCTAACAACCTTAGCCACATGGACTGCCTAAAAATATGTCCCCACACATTTTATGCATAAACCTCATGATACACAAATTAAATCTCAATCTTTTGAAATAATTTTTTAATTCAAATTTTGAATTGGTAGAGTTTCTATTTATTTATAGTGTGACCCCACCATAAGAACTTTAAAAGTATACCTTAAATTTGAAAGTTTGGGCAATTCTTTGGTCATTATTTTGTTGCATAGATTTTATCAATCTTATAAATCTTGTTCATTCTTACACTTTGTGTGTCCAATTCTTTTTTTTTTTTTTTTTTACTTTCTATATTTCTAACATTTTTTATCTATAAAATTATATGAATAATAATATACAAACAAAGTTTATATATAAAATTCTTATACAAAATTATGACTTGCACCATCTTTTCATTTTTAATAAAAATGCTTACCCTTATTCTTACAATTTCAAAAAAAATATTAATACATAATTATAAATGCATTTTTTTTTTCTTTTCAAATTACTTTTCAAACTACATACACACACATGAGGTGCAGAGACAGTTATGGTGGTGGTTGTTGTCACTTTTCATGCTCCCCAAATTATCCAAGTAAAAAAATTAAGAGTGATGCTACAGAGCTCGAACGGGGCCCCCCCCGAATCCCCCGAATTCGAAGAAGAAGAAGAAGAAGCAGGGGAAGGAGGGGAATGAGGAGGAGGAGGAGGAGGAACTGGAGGGGGCCATCAAAATGAAAGGAGGCGGAGGCGGGGCTGGGCAGAGACGGAGGCGGGGCTGGGTAGAGGTTGCGACGGCGGGGCTGGGCAGACGACCGACGGCGGCGATAGGCTGGGCGACGATGGCGACGGGCTGGCTCTCTTCTCTCTCTCTCTCTCTCTCTCTCTCTCTTTCTCTCTTCCCCTCTTCTTCTCTCTTTCTCTCCCTCTCCCTCCTTCTGCGTTTCAGAGCCGAAATGGAAGAAGAAGAAGAAGAAAAAAAAAAAAAAAAATGGCCAAAACGACGTCGTTTTGGCCATTAGGGGGATTCGGGGGAAAGAATTTCGGGAGACAAATCATTATTCAAAAATTAAATGTGCTTCCTTTGGTGCATATGCTAAGCTAACCCCACCATTGGACCCTCTCTAATTAAATTCTTGCCATTGATGGAAACTTGGAAACACCCAACATGCGCTACCATCTTATGATCATCTGGCTATTGATGCCCACCCTTTGCCTTATTCGTTTGATGATTTTATTGCATTTATTGTGATCGCTAGCTGGTTTTCAAAATCTATGGGCGCCAACATGCTAAGTGGCTCACTGGTGGGCTAGAGATTTTGTTTTTTTTCATATTTTAATGCATATTAAATTTTATAAGAATTTTACAACCTTGAATTTTGAAGGGTACTTTAAAAAAAACAAATAATTGAGTGCTATTGGAGACTATTAAGAACTGATATAGATTCTCAAATGAGTAATGCTAAAATAACAATCTATTTCTATCATCTTATCTCATTATTTGATTTGTCAATCTAGTTGTTAGCATAACATTAGAGATATAAATTAGTCGTGTAGGACCATTACATCAATATTGTATTAACAAATAAGATAGTAAGTATAATTTGATATAAAAGTATGATAAGTATAACATTATTGTTCTCCAACAATAGAGATAGAAATATGGTGTTCATTCTATTATATATCCACCACAACATGCTATCATGAAAAAAGAAAATTTTATTGAGACTTAAAAAAATCAATAATGTTAGGTATCATGAAAAAAATATTATGAAAAGTCTTCATGAAGATTCTCTACCATTGGGTTAGTTTGTAATGTTTTATTATATTTATGCAATCATTCTTAAATTAGTTTAATGAAGATTTTTCATGATGCGTAACATTACTCTAAAAAAAATTAGTTATAGATTAAAAAATAAAATTTATGTTATAGATTAAAATTTAATGTGATAATGAATTGTTCACACATTTTATTTTTTTTAAATCACTATTTGAGTAACCATTTCAATTTCTGTAGCCATTAATATTGCTCAGAAAATTAAAACCAGAACTCTTTTGTCTACATAGAGAAAAGCAATCCTAAAATCCTAAAATACCCTCATTTTCCCCCAGCAAATAGACAAAAATGCTACACGAGATTGATACCTAGAGTTTCATTCTGCTTTGTTTTGTTTTTGTTTGTTCTCACTTTTAAATAACAAAGAAAAAAAAGATGATTTGTTGTTAGCACTTAAAAGAATTCATAACATTCATTTATTTATCAGCTCCGATTCGTAGCTCGAATTTGGCTCGAATTCGGAGCAGAGGAAGAATAGAAGAAGAAGAAGGAGGGAGGAGGAGGAGGAGGAGGAGGAGAAAGGAGGAGGACTGGAGGGGAGGGGGCCATAAAAATGGGGCTGGAGGAGGAGTCGGGGCCGGAGGCGGGGCTGCGACGAGCTGCGGCGGGGCTGCGACGATCGGAGCTGCTGCGACGATCGGCGGCGTGCTACGACGATCGGCGGTGGCAGGGGCCCTTCTCTCCTCTCCTCTCCTCTCTCTCTTGCCTGTGTTGCCTAGTTCAATGAAGAAGAAGAAGAAAAGGAAGAGAAAGAAGAGAAAGAAAATTCGAAACCCAAAACGACGTCGTTTTGGGTTTCGAGCCGAATTCGAGCCACGGAATTCGAGCTACCAGGAATTTTTCTTTATTTATTTTGTAACGACTGAAGAATTTTACACAGTACTATAGTAAGTACGAAGATTTCATAGTCCAGTCCAAGGTCGCACTGCACGTGAGGTGACAATCTGACCTCTTTCTAACCTCTTTTTGACCTCTTTTATAATTTCATCTCTCTTTTGTTTTCCTTTTATTTTTTATTTTTTATTTAAATTTTAATTCCAACCTAAATTTGTGCATCTGGCACATGCATTGTCTCCTCCTAAAACTTAAATGTGATTGTTTTTTTTTTAGCAGCAAAAGCAACTAAACTTTATTAAAAAATAAAGCATGATTACAAGATGGTTTAGGGAAAAATTATATTATTGTCTAAACTAAGCATCTCAACTATGTTACACCCAAAATTAGATCAATCATGTACATCTCCAAACCCCAAAACGAGTTGAAGAGATTAAAAACTCAAAACAGAAACAGCCAACACCAAACAACTTACAAAGGTGCCTCACAATCTAACACCTAAACATTTTCTAATGTGTGAAAAATTAAGCAAGAAATCAGTAATAGAATACTGATACTCCTTGAAATAGGCTTTCAACCATATAGCTAATTTGATGATGATTGATTCCTGCAACTCCCGCATTCTTGGTTGAATTCCATTGAACAAGCATTCATTTCTATACTTCCATATGGACCACAATGCAACCAATGGTAAAGCCTTCCATATTTTCCTTTCTGATTTTTTTAAATTTGATACCATCCTACCATTGTAACAAACACTCCACTGATCTAGGCACAACCCATTGAATCCCCCACCACTGTAACAAACCAGTCCACACCTTCCAAACCATAGGGCATAAAATTAGCACATACTGAACTATTTCTTGTTGATTTCTTCTAAACACACACTGATAAGACACACTTCCATCCAATATTCCAATCCTCTACAGAAAAACAGAGGTTTTTACCTTATGTTTCCATGCAAGCCACCCAAAGAATTGAACTTTGGGTGGGAGATAATTCACCCAAACCATTCTACTAACTATAAACTAATCACCAGCATCCAAATCTGTATGTTTATACAAAATTGAGACAATAGACTAACCTGGATGTGCTACTAGCCAAACTGGTTTATCTTCTTCATTCCTATTAAGTAATGGAGCCAACCTCAGGTCCTCTCTGAGCCTGTTAAGTTCCTTATTCTCCCAAACAAATAAATTCCTCCTGAAACTAAATTCCCAAACAGCTAAATTGCTTTTATTCTCAACAAAAGACCATAGAGAACCACCTCTGTCAATGGATAACCTGAACAACCTGGGAAATTTCCTTTTGAGACAAACATCACCACACCACTTATGTCACAACCCAAACCTGCCCCTATAGGTTTAGTATCGTAACCGACCAGTAATCCTTGGATTACCAAAGGCCTCTTAACATAATAATGTGTAATTAGGGGCTGCGGAAGCAAATACATAAAATATACATAGTCCATTGAGCTGTGAAGACATATATGGGACAAATAATCTTAAACTTTTATAAACATACGAGTGACGTCAAAAGATACAGTATTTACACGTCACTTCATGTACATAAAAATAGAGAAACTTGTTCATGGAGCAAAAGAAATAAGGTCTTTTACATTCATAACAACATAGCCACTAGACTTGACTTAATTAGGAACCTCCTCGGGAGGCACAAAGGTTGGCTGACAAAAACTGAGACGCCAGGTCCTCAACTCTGAGCCTGGTCATATGCATGATCACCTAGATACATAATATGAATAGTGAGCGGGAGCCTAGTGAATAATAACAGAGTAAAGGGTTACATGAATGATGTCCCATGACTAAGCTAGTTCACATTCGTATTCTTATTCAATTCATATACATAATTCAGAATTCATGCTTGATCATACATGGTTTATCCATTAGCGCTAACAAATCATATACAGAGCATCATAGATTATACTTGTCAGTTCTATAGAGGAACCTCCAGCTAGGTACGGATAACTTGTCAGTTCTATAAAGGAACCTCCAGACTGGGAACGGATAACTTGTCAATTCCATAAAGGAACCTCCAGCCGGATACAGATAACTTGTTAGTTCCATAAGGAACCTCCAGTCCGGGTACAGATAGCATACTTGGATCATAGCATAATACCACAAACATTTGTTAGAGTTAGACAATCATTCATAGTATAAAACATGGCATTTCATAAAACAAATCTTATTCCATATACAGAAAATAATTTAACTTGAACATAGCTTTACTAAGTTATTACTCACAGATAATAGATGGCTCCAAGTAACGGACAGAGTAGGCAATTCAAATATCTTGTGGCACGTGACCTACATAAATACAGAACGAATACGTACTGAATTACATACCCGAAATCATTAACTTAGTTCTTTCTTGTTTTGGTGTGTTTCTACTTCTTTATCCTCATTATGGTGTCTTAATCTTGGCCTAGGAATGCCTAGGATGGAAAAAGGATGCAAAAATGCACTTAAAAACACTTAACAAAAAGTGTTGAAAACAGGGTCCTCGCTTGAGCGTGACTTCCTACGCTCGAGCGAACATGTAAAATGTGAGTGGTCGCTCAAGCGCAAGATCTGTCACTCGAGCGGTCTGTAAACTTTTGTAAAAATGCTGGTTGCTTGATTTTTTCGCTTGACGTTCCCTCGAGCGTAAGAGACATGCCCTCGCTCGAGCACAACTTTTGTCGCTCTAGCATGCTGCAAAACATAAGAACTTCTGGAAGCTTACATTTCATGCTCGAGCGGAATTTTGGTCGCTCGAGCGGAAGTGCACACTCTCATAGTTGTTGTTCGAGCGTGGATTCCTACGCTCGAATGTAAGAGCAAAATTCTGAAATTTCTAGAATTGCTTCCAAGCTGCAAATCTTGATTTCATCACTTCAAAACTCATCATTTGGGCCAAAAACTTGAGGAAACTTGTCTAAACTTGAAAAACATTGAGAATTAAAGGTCATTTTATGAAATCAAGGTCCATAAGCTTGACGATTGAGCAAAATTCAAACTTGAATTGTGAAAACATGACATGAATATGACATGCATGGAGTGATTTGAGCTTCAAGTTTCCAAATCATGAGCAAATGAGATGTTTGGGTCAAAGACATGTTGAGTTCCTTGATCAAAACCCAAGTATAGACATGTATGTGGAGATTCTTGAAAATCAACTTTTCAAATTATGAGAATTATGCATGCATGCATGATACACTCCCAAAATCAACTATCTAAGCTTAATTCTTGCCTTTTCATAGGATTTCTTTTGAATTCATGAGTTGGCTAACTTAATTATATTATCAAAAGCTTGAGTTCTCACCTAAACTTCTCAATTGAGCTTCAAGTAGACCAATTCTTGAGTAATCAAGCTAATCCTCCCTAGTTCTCTTCAATTCTCAAACAAGTCCCACTTTGGTTGAATTCAAGTCTACCTCCCTCTCACTCTCTCTCACGTTTGTGTGTGTGAGTAAACTCAAAAATGTGTTGAAATTGAAAGAAAGAGATTAGTAGAGCATGTAGGGAGTCTTATATAGGCTCACTTGGTGGCAATTAATTAAAGTTAATCAAATGGGCATTAAATTAATCTAATTTAATTGTTCCGAATCGAATTTCAATTAAACCTACCATAAAATTTCAAAAATTCTAATTAACTCAAAAATCAAGTCAATTTCTAAATTGGATGTCGATAAGGCCTTCAATTCACAAACTGAAACGAAAACATGAACAGATCTTCTTATGTTAAACATATATAAACACAAATAAGGCAATGCACATGTAATTTATTTCAGGATTTCTTCTTAATTACTTGTTAGTCATACTTAAGCATGGATTAACATTAATCATGGGTCGGGGTTGCTACAACTTATCATACCAAAACCTCACTTTATTCTCATTGCCCACACTAATCTGTACATTACTTGCATAGAAATTAAACAAAGCAGGCCTTTGCTCTACTACGGCTAAAATATCACTCCACAACTTTGATACCCTATTACCTTGGTTTAAGATTGGAAACCATGCACCCTCATTTAAGTTATACTTACTACAAACCACCTTCTTCCATAGAGCTTCCTCTTCATTAGCAAATCTCCACCACCACTTAACCAGAAAGCAATCATTCATATCTCCAATTCTTCTAATCCCTAGTCCTCCTTTCATTTTACTCCTAGTTATTGGAACAATCTTCTATGTAAAATAAATAAGTTGAAACCAAATCAAACAAATAAAATAAATTACTTACAGAATTTATTTACCGAAATGTATAAGTAAAAAAATAGATCAAGTCGAGTGTGTGACACTCTGTCCTTAAGACAGATTCACCCCGCTTCGGTGCTTACGGATAAATGGTCCCAAGATACAATGATCTTTACACAAATTATAGTAGCACTCCAAACAATCAGTACGACGAGCAAAACCTGTATTCTATACTCTCTGAAATTTCCTTAAAACTAATATGAAGAATAACAATGCACAAGAGCAAAAACGGGAAGCAAGATAATTTTTTTGGATATTAGAAATGCTAGAAATGGTCTGCTTTTATAGGCAGATTGGTGACCAAATAGATTTGTCTAAACATGTAAGAATTTCAAATGAACAGATCTGTTTTTGAAATGAACAGGTGCAGTTTAGATTTGAACAGATAACTGCTAGGCAGTTTTGACCTGTTGGAAACTGCTGGCAGTTTTAAGTCTGTTATGGGATGAACTGAATCTGTCTGGTGCAAAAACAGGTTGTAAACTATTTGGACTAGTTTTGGAAAAGACACATTAGTTGGGAGCAAAAAATTTGAATTCAAATTTGTGCAAAATTCAAAATTTTCCTGTAAGAATTTTTGAAAAAATTCAAAAAAATCTTGTTCAAAAAATTAAAGTTAGGATAAACCTAACCCACCACCCACGCCCGGACCGACAGCGGCAGCGCACGCGCGCACGTGTGTGTGGTGGTTTGAACCAAGGTTCATTTTGTCCATAACTCCTCCCTTCTACAAACTTGGGGTGCCCCTTGGGGCCCAACCCAAGTGTTGCACCTATAACTTATATATAGACATAAGTTCTCTTTAGTTTCCAATGTGAGACAAGCCTTACAATTAAACCCACATTTTATTTTTTATTTGTCCATTCTACGAACTCGAAAACGACATCAGCTTTCCATTCGCTCATAAATGGTTTTGACAAACCATTTGCACCATATGACTTGCCACGCAGTATGTCACCTCTTTGGACCCACCTCAAAAGACGTTTGGGACTTACTCAAATTTTTTTCGTTTGTTTCCTTTTCTCTTTCTTCTTTTTACAGAAATTATTTTCTGTAGTTTTACAAAGTAATATTCTAATTGGAAAATACAAATAATAGTTATATATTGTTTGACAACTAGTAGTAATATACAGGTAGTCATTGACGATTCAGAATATTTATTTGTGAAGTTGGTCAGAAATTAATTTTGGGTTTCAAAAATAATTTCTGAGTTTTCATTAATTAAAATTCTCCTTCAGTATTTTAATTTTTGAAGTGTTACAGAATTTAATTTTCTGTGTTGAATTAATTTTTTTAAATAAAATTTTATTTTATTTTCAATTTAATTGGAAATAAAAGTTACAATTCTTATTTCTTTTATTTTTACAGAATTAAAATTCTGTGTTTATGGTTTAAATTTTTCTGTGTAATAGAAAATTCTAATTATAATTTTGTTTTATAATTTAGAATTCATGGCTACTGAAACTAATGCTCAAACAAGTACTGATATGGTGGTTGCAACTGTACCAACCCCTCCTCCTGTTGTGACTGTACCAGTCAATGACGATGATAAGTCAGAGAAGTTCTTAGGAACTGATTTTAAAAGATGGCAGTAGAACATGCTGTTTTATCTTACTACTCTCAACCTGGCGCGTTTCCTCCGTGAGAATGCTCCTACTCTGAAAGAGGATGAAACCGACCAGTAAGTGGTTGTTGCGATCGATGCCGGGAAACATGCTGATTTCCTTTGTCGGAACTACATCTTGAACGGACTTGACAACAAATTATACAACGTCTACAGTTCTATCAAAACGGCAAAGGAACTTTAGGAGTCTTTGGAGAAAAAGTACAAAACAGAAGATGCTGGCTCAAAGAAATTTGTGGTTGGCAAATTCCTGGATTTTGTGATGGTTAATTCTAAGACTGTTCAACCAAGTTCAAGATCGCCAACTCATTCTGCATGACATTCATGCAGAAAGCATGTCTCTTAGTGAATCCTTCCAAGTTGTTGCCTTAATTGAAAAATTACCACAAGATTGGAAGGAATTCAAGAACTACCTCAAATATAAACGCAAAGAGATGACCATAGATGAACTTATTGTAAGACCAAGAATTGAGGAAGATAACCGTAAGGCTGAAAAGAGGAATGGTAAAAATCTCATTGAGTCCAAAACTAATTTGGTTGAACATGTGCCCAAACCACATAACAAAAAGAGAAAGTTTGCGGAAGACGGTCCTAAACAAAGCAACAACAATGGCAATAAAAAGTTCAAAGGAAAATGCTATAATTGTGGCAAGACCAGACATCGAGCCTCTGATTACCGCCACCCTAAGAAGGATCGCGGAAGTTCAAGCAAGAAGCCTGCTCAAGCCCATATGACTGAAATGGACAAAATTTCTAATGATGTTGAGGACATAAATCTTTCTGTAGTTGTTTCCGAGGCAAACCTTGTTGGAAATCCTAAAGAATGGTGGATGGACACTAGTACTACTCGCCACATCTGTACCGACAAAAAAATGTTCACATCTTATTCTATAGTAGACAACAGTGAACAAATTTTCATGGGCAACTCCTCAACTTTTAAAGTTGAAAGAAAAGGAAAGATTATCCAGAAAATGACATCTGAAAAGGAACTCACTCTCAACAATGTGGTGTATATACCGGACATTCGCAAGAATCTAGTTTCTGGTTCTTTTTTAAGTAAAAATGGTTTTAGGCTTGTTTTTTAGTCTGATAAATTTGTATGAACAAAGAGTGGTATGTATGTTAGTAAGAGATACATGAGCGATGGTCTCTTTAAGTAAAATATAATGACGATTGTACCAAAATATAAGAATAACACATCTTTTACTTATATTCTTGAGTCAAATTTATGGCATGGTAGATTATGACATGTAAATTTTGATGCTTTGTGTAGACTAATTGGTTTGGATTATATACCAAAGTTTGAAATTGATCCTAATCACAAATGTGAGATTTGTGTAGAAGCGAAACTAACTAAGGCTCCATTTAAATTGATTGAAAGAAAAATTGAACCTCTAAAATTAATTCATACTAATGTATGTGATCTTAAATTTGTTCAAACTAGAGGAGGCAAAAAGCATTTCATAACATTTATTGATGATTGCACAAGATATTGTTATGTATATTTACTTAGAAGTAAAGATGAAGCCTTGGAAATGTTTAAACTCTACAAAACTGAAGTTGAAATCAACATAGTAAAACCATTAAAATGATTAGAAGTGATAGGGGTGGTGAATATGATGCACATTTAAATGAATTTTGTGCACAACATGACATTATTCACCAAACTACAGCACCCTATTCTCCACAGCAAAACGGAATTACTAAAAGAAAGAATAGAACTCTTAAAGAAATGATGAATGCCATGTTATTAAGTTCAGGCTTACCTCAGAACTTGTTGGGGGAAGCAATTTTGTCTGCTAATTATGTTCTTAATAAAATACTCCACAAGAAAACAAATAGCACTCCTTATGAATTGTGGAAAGGTCGATCACCTTCCTACAAATACTTAAAAGTGTGGGATTGTTTGGCAAAGATAGAAGTTCCTATTCCGAAAAAGACTAAGATAGAACAAAAAACAGTAGATTGTGTGTTTATTGGTTATGCTCAGAATAGTAGTGCATATCGGTTTCTGACTTATAAATCAGAAATACCTGATATACATGTGAACACTATTATAGAGTCAAGGAATACTGTGTTTTTTGAACATGTTTTTCCTTACAAGAAATGACAGGAATTAAGTTCACATAAAAGAACTTATGATTGTACACAAAGTTAAGAGACTAATGACAATCAAACACTAGAGACTAGTAATGATCTCGACTAACAGGATTTAACTGATGATGAAATGAGACGAAGTAAGAGAGCAAGAACATCAAAATCCTTTGGTCCAGATTTTCTTACATACCTGTTAGAAAATGAATCTCAAAACTTTAAGAAAGCTGTCTTAACATCCATTTGATGTATTTCTAAATTATATAACGATGCTATAGCAATAAGCATGCGAATGGATATTATTTTGAATTTTTTTCCAGAAATTCTTGCGAGTCTGTCTTAAGATTGTTGGAACAATCTTCTATGTAAAATAAATAAGTTAAAACAAATCAAACAAATAAAAATAAATTACTTACAGAATTTATTTTACCGAAATGAAAAATAATAAAAACGATCTAGTCGAGTGTGTGGGACTCTGTCCTTAAGAGAGATTCGCCCCGCTACGGTGCTTACGGATGAAAGGCGTCTATCTCTTAGGATACAATAATCTTCACAAATGGTTGTAGCACTCCAAACAATTTGTATGGTAAACCAAACTTGTGTTCTATACTCTCAAATATTTCTCTAAAATACTAGAATGAAGAATAATGCAAAGAGAGCACAAATGAAAGCAAGAAAAAAAAATGATTTTCAGATTGTGAAAATGCTGGAAGATGGTTTGTATTTATAGGCAAATGGTGACCTACAATCTGTCCGAACAGGTGCAAAACAACCTGAAGAGATGCAGTCTTCAAACTGAACAAATACAGTTTTGAAATTGGACAGATTTGCTAACTGCCCGGAACTGCTGGGTAGTTTTTCAATCTGTTGAACAGTTGAACCTATTGAACCTGCTCGAAAATGGACTAAAAAAGAGCATTGTTTGGACAGAAAAAATTGGCGCAAAATTTAAATTAATTTTCCTGCAAGAAATTGAAAAAATTCAAATAAATTTTGTCTAAAAAATTAATGTTAGAACCGACCCGACCCATGACCCACACCCGCACTCAGCACGGCTCGGCTCGGTGGGCTAGTTTGAAAGACGACGGCAGCGACGCGCACACGCGTGTGTAGTGGTTTGAGCCAAGGTTCAATTTGTCCATAACTCCTTCCTTCTACAAACTTGGGGTGCCCTTTGGGACTCAACCCAAGTGTTGCCACCTAGAACTTATATACACACATAAGTTCTCTTAAGTTTCCAATATGGGATAACCATTTCAAGGAAATCCACATTTTACTTCTTTAATAGTCCATTCCATGAACTCGAAAATGATATCAACTTCCCATTCACTCATAAATGGTTTTGACGAACTGTCTTCACCGGATGACTTGCCATGCGACAAGAAACACGTCACCTCTTTGGACCCACCCCAAAAGATATGTGGGCCCCATCCAAATTTGGGCTCAAAATTAGCCCAAAATAAGCCTATAAAACCATATTTTTCCAACAATCCCCTACATGAATGGAATTTGACAGAGAGAAAATGCAACATGATCTAATTACAGAGAATACAGAAATTGGGAATATTCTATAGAGGATAGGTAGCTTTTGGCTTTGAACCTTCCCTTGTGAGACACTATCGGATTTACTAGCTAACTAGTGAACATGATGTCTTGAACTGTTTAACCATTTGTGTATACCAAGACAATAAAACTCACATAGTATATTACTAGACACAGTTTAATTCTTATTATTGTGTTCATTTTGGCCCTGAACAACCTGGTCATTCATGAGTGCTCTAGAGAATTGTAGCCCTTCACAAATCTCATAGAACCGGCCCAGTTCACACTCATATAGGTGATTCTTATGAAGAGTATCCTACCATACTTTACTAGGTATACCTAGATATAAGAATCATTAAAAGTATTACTTAACCTAAAACGCTGCAGACATCATTATTTCATCATAGAAATAGGTAGGAGTTTAACTCCCCAGTGATCCTTATGAGTCACACACAACTCAGTTGTTCCTTTGAACCTAGATCTTGGGATCTCCAGTCAACTAAGTTGGGTTGCTGTTGTGGTAACTCTTATTTAATAGGCTTAAGTCCCATTCTCCTCGATGAATTCTCAACTAGCTCTCTTGTTAACCTTTTGGTTAATGGAGCTGCTATGTTGTCTGTAGACTTCACATATTCAATGGAAATAATTCCATTAGAGAGTAGTTGTCTTAAGGTGATATGTCGACGACGAATGTGTTGCGACTTACCGTTATAAATATGACTCTGTGCTCTACCTATTGCTGATTGACTATCACAATGTATACATATAGTAGGCACCAATTTTGGCCACATTGAAATATCTTCAAGGAAGTGGCGAAGCCATTCTGCTTCTTCCCCGGCTTTATCTAAAGCTATAAATTCTGATTCCATAGTAGACCTAGCAATGTAAGTCTATTTGAAAGATTTCCAAGACACAGCTGCACCACCAAGAGTAAAGACATACCCACTGGTAGATTTTGAGTCTCTAGTATCCGATATCCAGTTTGCATCACAGCATCCTTCAAGTACTGCTGGATATCTAGTATAATTCAGCCCAATATTATGAGTACATCTGAGGTCCCTTATAATTGTTTTCCAGTGTTCTACTCTTGGGTTACTCGTATATCTACTTAATTTACTTACTGCATAAGCTATATCCAAGTGAGTGCAGTTCATCAAGTACATTAAGCTTCCAAATTTGGGGCATATTATAATTGAGAAATACTTTCCTGAACATTCTTAGAAAAAAACAAATTAACATCCACAAGTGTTGTAGCAAGATGATCATCATCTTTGCTAAATTTGTCAAGTATTTTCTCAATGCAATGAGATTGTGACAAAGCATAACCTTCTGATGTTTTGGAAATTTTCATACCAAGTATTACATCAGCAATCCCTATGTCTTTCATGTCAAAATGTTTATTCAACATTTTCTTGGTAGTTTTAATCATGTCATTATTACTACTTATGATGAGCATATCATCCACATAAAAACATACTATAACATAACAGTTGTTTGTGTTTTTAATATAAACACATTTGTCACATTCATTAATTTTGAATCCATTTGACATCATTGTTTTGTCAAATTTCTCATGCCATTGCTTTGGCGCTTATTATAAACCACATAATGATTTAACCAATTTACACACTTTCTTTTCTTTTCCTGGAACAGAAAATCCTTCTGGTTGTTCCATGTAAATTTCTTCATCTAACTCACCATTTAAGAAAGCGGTTTTCACATCCATTTGATGAATTTCTAGATTGTACAAAGATGCAATGGTAATTAGTATTCTAATGGATGTTATTCTAGTAACTGATGAATATGTGTCAAATTAGTCAAGACCTTCTTCTTGTCTATATCCTTTGACCACAAGTCTTACCTTATATTTGTCAATTGATCCATCCGCTTTCATTTTTCTCTTGAAAATCCACTTGTACCCAAGAGGTTTATAACCTGGTGGCAAATCCACTAGTTCCCAAGTGTGATTTTGCAAGATGGATTCAATTTCACTATTTACAACTTCTTTCCATAAAGGAGCCTCAAGACTAGACATAACTTTTTTAAAAGTTAAAGGCTCATTTTCTAACAAAAATGTTAGAAAATCTGGACCAAAATATTTTGAAGTTCTAGCACGTTTACTACTCCTACGTTCCTCTTCCTCATTTTGATCTATCTCTTGCTCTTGTTCTTGTACTTGATCTTGACTAGTAATAGCATCATGAGATTTTTTGTTAGTACTAGTCTCTTGTCCAATCTTATTCAGAAATATATTTTCAAAGAACGATGCATTCCGAGATTTAATAATAGTATTTACATGCATTTCGAAATGACTTATGAATCAAAAACCGATATGCACTACTATTCTTAGCATAACCAATGAAAATGCAATTAACAGTTTTATGACCTATTTAGTCTTTTTAGGACTAAGAATAGCCACTTTAGCCAAACACTCCTACACTTTTAAGTATTTATAGGATGATATTCTCCTATGTCACATTTCATAAGGTGTTTGATTCGCTTTCTCGCAGGGTACTTTATTAAGAATATAATTAGCAGAAAGTATTGCTTTCCCTATAAGTTTTGAGGTAATCCAGAACTTATTAACATGGTATTCATAATTTCTTTTAAAGTTCTATTTTTCTTTTCAGCAATTCCATTTTGCTGAGGTGAGTAACGAGCGGTGGTTTGATGAATTATTCCATGTTCTTTACAAAACTCACCAAAAGGTGATTCATATTCACCACCTTTATCACTTCTTAGTTTTTTAATTTTCTTACCAAGTTAATTTTCAACTTCATTCTTAAATTGAATGAAAGTTTTCAAAGTTTCATCATTGGTTCGAATTAAATAAATATAACTATATCTAGTATAGTCATCTTTGAAAGTGATGAAATATTTTTTCTCACCTCTAATTTGAATTGATTTAAAATCACAAATGTCACTATTAATTAATTCAAGTGGCTCCGTACTTCGTTCAATTGAATGAAAATGAGTTTTAGTTAATTTTACCTCAACGCAAATTTCACATTTATGATTTAAATCAATGTCAAATTTAGGTAAACATTCCATATTAATTAATCTATGCAAAGATCCATAATTAACATGTCCTAGTCTATCACGCCATAAATTTGAAGACTCAATCAAGTAAGAAGAAGATGTATTATTATTAATAACATAGGGGACAACAGTCATTACATTTAATTTGAAAATACTATCAGATATGTAACTTTTTCCTACATACATCACATTCTTAGTAAGTACAAATTTATTACTCTCAAACACTAGCCTAAACCTATTTTTACTCAATAAAGATTCAGAGACTAGATTCTTACGAATATCCAATACATGCAGCACATTGTTGAAAGTGAGTTCCTTTCCAGATGTCATCTTCAGAAAAATCTTTCCTTGTCCTTCAACTTTAGAAGTCGAGCAGTTGCCTATGAAACGTTGTTCACCATTATCCACTATAGAATAAGATGTGAACATCTTTTTGTCGGCACAGATGTGGCGCGTAGCACCAATGTCCACCTACCATTCTTTAGGATTTCCGACAAGGTTTGCCTCGAAAACAACTGCAGAAAGATTTATGTCCTCAACACCATTAGAAATTTTGTCCACTTCGGTCATATTGGCTTGAGTAGGCATCTTGCTTGATCTTCCTTTGCCTTTGCGTTTGCTTCGACAATCTTTGGCCTGATGTCCCTCTTTGTTACAGATATAACATTTGCCATTAAACTTGTACTTCTTAGTTTCCCCTCCTTTAGAGCCTTATGAGGAACTTTCTCCAGAAAACTTTCGTTTCTTTGCCTTTGGAGCATGTTCCACCACATTTGCCTTAGACTCCATCAAATGCTTATCAGCCTGCTTCTCAGAATTGCGGTTGTCCTCCTCAATCCTCGAACACACAATTAATTCCTTTAAAGTCATTTCTTTGCACTTATGTTTGAGGTAGTTCTTGAATTCGTTCTAGCATTGTGGTAATTTTTCAATTAAGGCAGCAACTTGGAAGGATTCACTGAGAGACATGCCTTTTGCATGAATGTCATACAGAATGAGTTGGAGATCTTGAACTTGGCTAATCACAATCTTAGAATCAACCATCACAAAATCTAGAAATTTGCCAACAACAAATTTCTTTGAGCCAGCATCTTCTGTTTTGTACTTTTTCTCCAAAGACTCCCAAAGTTCCTTTGCCGTTTTGATAGGACTGTAGACGTTGTATAATGTGTTGTCAAGTCCGTTCAAGATATAGTTTCGGCAAAGGAAATTAGTATGTTTCCAGGCATCGATCACAGCAACCACTTGCCGGTCGACTTCATCCTTTTTCAGAGTAAGAGCATTCTCACGGAGGAAACGCGCCAAGTTGAGAGTATTAAGATAAAACAGCATTTTATGCCGCCATCTTTTAAAATCAGTTCCTAAGAACTTCTCTGGCTTTTCACCATGATTGACTGGTACAGTCACAATAGGAGGGGGGGTTGGCACAGTTGCAGCTACCATATCAATACTTGTTTAGGCACTAGTTTTAATAGCCATGAATTCTAAATTATAAAACAAAATTATAATTAAAATTTTATACTACACAGAAAAATTCAAACCATAAACACAGAATTTTAATTATGTAAAAATAAAAGAAATAAGAATTGTAACTTTTATTTCCAATTAATTTGAAAATAAAATAAAATTTTATTTAAACAAATTAATTCCACACAGAAAATTAAATTTCTGTAACACTTCAAAAATTAAAATACTGAAACAAAATTTTAATTAATGAAAACTCAAAAATTATTTCTGAAAACCAAAATTAATTTTTGACCAACTTCACAAATAAATATTCTGCATTGTTAATGACTACTAGTATATTACTACTAGTTGTCAAAGAAAATAAACAGTATATTACTACTATTTGTCAAACAGTATATTATTACTATTTGTATTTTCCAACTAGAATATTACTTTGTAAAACCACAGAAAATAATTTCTGTAAGAAGAAGAAAAAGAAAAGAAAACAAACGAAAAAATCTGTTTAAACAGAATAATTCAAATATGTCTTAAGATTGTTGAAACAATCTTCTTTGTAAAATAAATAAGTTAAAACAAATCAAACAAATAAAAATAAATTACTTACAAAATTTATTTTGCCGAAATGAAAAGTAATAAAAACAATCAAGTCGAGTGTGTGACACTCTATCCTTAAGACAGATTTGCCCCGCTATGGTGCTTATGGATAAAATGCGTCTATCTCCCAAGATACAATGATCTTTACAAATTGTGGTAGCACTCCAAACAATTTGTACGACGAACCAAACCTATGTTCTATACTCTCAAATATTTCTCTAAAAAAGTTGAAACCAAATCAAACAAATAAAATAAATTACTTACAGAATTTATTTACTGAAATGTATAAGTACAAAAATAGATCAAGTCGAGTGTGTGACATTCTATCCTTGAGACAAATTCACCTCGCCTAGGTGCTTAAGGATAAATGGTGTCTATCTCCCAGGATACAATGATCTTTACACAAATTATAATAGCACTCCAAACAATCTGTACGGCGAACAAAACCTGTGTTCTATACTCTCTGAAATTTCTCTAAAACTAATATGAAGAATAACAATGCACAAAAGCAAAAATGAGAAGCAAGATAATTTTTCTGGATGTTAGAAATGTTGGAAATGGTCTGCTTTTATAGGTAGATTGGTGACTAAACAGATCTGTCCGAACAAGTAAGAATTTCAAATGAATAGATCTGTTTTTTAAATGAACATGTGCAATCTAGATTTGAACAGATAACTGCTAGGCAGTTTTGACGTGTTGGAAACTACTGGAAGTTTTAAATCTATTATGGGAAGAATTGAATTTGTCTGGTGCAAAAACAGGTTATAAACTATTTGGACTGGTTTTGGAAAAGACACACTTGTTGGGAGCAAAAAATTTGAATTCAAATTGATGCAAAATTCAAAATTTTCCTATAAGAATTTTTGAAAAAATTCAAATAAATTTTGTTCAAAAAATTAAAGTTAGGACAGACTCGACCCACCACTCACACCTGCGCCTGGACCAAGGTTCACTTTGTCCATAACTCCTCCTTTTTACAAACTTGGGGTGCCCCTTGGAGCCCAACCCAAGTGTTGCCACCTAGAACTTATATACACACATAAGTTCTCTTTAGTTTCCAATGTGGGACAAGCCTTACAAGGAAACCCACATTTTATTCTTTATTTGTCCATTCCACGAACCCGAAAACGACGTCAACTTCCCATTCACTTATAAATGGTTTTGATGAACCGTTTGTACCATGTGACTTGCTACGCGGCAAGGAACACGTCACATCTTTGGACCCATCCTAAAAGACATTTGGGACCCACTCAAATTTGGGCTCAAAATTGGCCCAAAATAAGCCTGTAAAATCATATTCTTCCAACAATCCCCTACATGAATGGAATTTGACAGAGAGAAAATGCAACAACATGATCTAATTACGGAGAGTACAGAAATTAGAAATATTCTGTAACGGATAGGTAACTTTTGGTTTTGAACCTTCCTTTGTGAGACACTATCGAATTTACTAGCTAACCAATGAACATAATGTCTTGAACTGTTCAGCCGTTTGTGTAAATCAAGACAATAGAACTCATATAGTATATTCCCAGACACAGTTTAGTTCTCACTATTGTATTCATTTTGGCCCTGAACAACCTGGTCATTCATGAGTGCTCTAGAGAATTGTAGCCCTTTACAAATCTCATAAAACCAGCCCAGTTCACACTCATATAGGTGATCCTTTTTCGAGTCTCTTAAATGCTCTTCTTAAAAGATACCCCTTTAGGTTTTTCAAGATATAAGTAATCATTAAAAACATAAGTTACCCTAAGTCCTTTGCATACAACACATGTTGCAGATATCACTCTTATTATAGGAATGGATAGGAGATAGATTCCTTTAGTGATTTCTAGCGAGCTACACATAACTTAGTTGTCCCTTTAAACTTAGTTCTTGGGATCTCCAGTCATCTAAGTAGGGTTACCATTATGATAACTCTGATGTAATATGCTCTAATCACATTCCCCTCGATGAACTTTCCCTCATTTGCTCTCTAGTCAAACTTTTTGTCGACAATATTCACAACTAAAAGCAAATAAAAACATAGAGTTGTTAAAAACACAAATTGTAGTAGCACTCCAAACAATCTGTACGGCGAACAAAACCTGTGTTCTATACTCTCTGACATTTCCCTAAAACTAATATAAAGAATAACAATGCACAAAAGCAAAAACGAGAAGCAAGATAATTTTTCTGGATGTTAGAAATGCTGAAAATGGTCTGCTTTTAACAGGTAAGAATTTCAAATGAACAGATCCGTTTTTGAAATGAACAAGTGCAGTCTAGATTTGAATAGATAACTGCTGGGCAGTTTTGACTTGTTGGAAACTGATGGCAGTTTTAAATCTGTTATGGGAAGAACGGAATCTGTCCGGTGCAAAAACATGTTGTAAACTGTTTGGACTGGTTTTGGAAAAGACACACTAGTTTGGAGCAAAAAATTTGAATTCAAATTGGTGCAAAATTCAAATTTTTCCTGTAAGAATTTTTGAAGAAATTCAAATAAATTTTGTTCAAATAATTAAAGTTAGGACATACGTGACCAACCACTGCGCCCGGCACGGCCAAACGGAAGGCGGCGCGCATATGTTGTTGTTTGAACCAAGATTCAATTTGTCCATAACTCCTCCCTTCTACAAACTTGGGGTGCCCCTTAGGGCCCAACCCAAGTGTTGCCACTTAGAACTTATATAGACACATAAGTTCTCTTTAGTTTCCAATGTGGGACAAGCCTTATAAGGAAACCCACATTTTATTCTTTATTTGTCCATTCCACGAATCCGAAAACGACGTCAACTTCACATTCACTCATAAATGGTTTTGATGAACCGTTTGCACCGTGTGACTTGCCACGTGGTAAGGAACACGTCACCTCTTTAGACTCACCCCAAAAGACGTTTGGGACCCACTCAAATTTGGGCTCAAATTTAGCCCAAAATAAGCCTATAAAACCATATTTTTCCAACACCAGTTACCTCCGGAAAATGATTGGTGGCCCTAAAACTGTGGCTCAAATTGGCTCAAATTTCCAGTTTTGGTAACTTTGTTTTTTTTTTTTTTTTTTTTTTTACCTGATAAGGAAATTTGAGCCATTAGGGGCACCCAAATTCGGGCCCCCTAGCATTGCCCAGTTACCTCCTTCCATTTCACCAAATGTAATTTCCTCTTCAAATCTACTCCTCCCCATAAAAAAACAGCTTGAATTCTGTCAATCTCCTTTGCTATTCCTTCTGGCATCTTAAATAAAGATAGGTAGTACACTAGCAAATTGGATAGCACTACCTTGACCAAAGTCAGCCTACTAACAAATGATAAAAACCTCCTCTTCTATCCAGCAAGTTTAAGCTTTACATTATCAATAATTGGCTTCCAAGTTTTCTTCTTACTTGGACTAGCCCCCAATGGCAACCCAAGATACTGTTTAACAAGGTTGCAAAATCCTTAAGTAGAGTATCAGAAACTCCCACCCCACACACTACACTTTTATGATAATTGATCTTCAGCCCTGATAAAATCTCAAACCACCTTAAAATCCTTTTAAGATTTGATATTTCCACTCATTCTGTCTCACAGAAGAGTAATGAATCATCTACAAATTGCAAATGAGACACTACTACTTTATTAGCACCAATCTCCACCCATTTTATAATTCCCAACTCCCTTGCTCTCCTTAGTAAGATGCTTAAACCTTCTGCTGCCACAGTAAATAAGAATGGTGACAAAGGATCACCTTGTCTAAGTCCTTTTTGTGGGCAAAATTCTTTCCATTCACAAGAATTGATATCCTTGTTGTTGGTACACACGCCTTCATCCAAGAGATCCACTTTGTTCAAAAACCAAAATTTGAGAGCATTGAAAATAGAAATTCCCAATTAATAGAGTCATAAGATATGTCACACCATCTCAATTCTCAACCCTCCTGATTGTTTGGAAGATCATGGAGGATCATAGACTAGAAGATTTAAACAAATACCGAAATCGATCACAGATTTACGACTAATTTATGTATTTCTATCATTAATCATACAAAAATAGAAATAGAATAATCACCGATGTTATGTTGATGGTGGTAGCTTTCTAATTTTAGCCTTTTCAATAAGAAAGTGATTTACAAACAGAATTTTTATATATAAAATGTATAAAATAATGTGATAATGTTGGCTACATATTTTGTACAAGCCAATTACAATTCGACGCGTGGCAGAATAAGGGTAATAGAGGAAGACTATTCAGGTCTTCGATCCTGATCGTACACGTGGCAGTTAGTATTGGTTATTACGAGATCTGAGTAGCAGTGGGTCAACAAAGAGATACAAGGTGATGTGGCTTCAACAGTTACTCACATTTAAATTCAAATTTTAGAGGGAAGCCTAACTGCAAGTGATGGCACAGTGGAGCTAATTATAAGGCAACATAATCAGCGATCATGGAGAAGCAGTTCGAATATTAGAAATGCAGTTCGATGGTCATCCTTGAGAAGTATAAATAGCAAAGAAGGCCCAGAAAAAGAGGCCCAGACTCAGATCCAAAAAACCAGTCTTATTCTATTTATTTTCCTTCCCAGTTTTACATTTCCAGTTTTATATTTCCAGTCTTACATTTCCTGTTCTTTACATTCTTGTACTTTAAATTCCTGCACTGCACTTCGTTCATAGGAGTAGTTTCAAGTAGTAGATTGTTGCTGTAAACCTCTACGAGGCTGAGTTTGGATCATTGTAAGTTTTTCATTTTAATGAAATGCTTCAATTGTTCTTCATTTAATTGTTATCTTGCTTAATTCTCCTAAATCAAGCCACCAGTAAAAGTCCTCTTCATTGAGACTGAAAGAACTAAAACACAATCATCTGATAATTGGTTGGCAATTAATTTTCTGTAAGGACTGATTGATCCTTGCTGGCAGGCTCGCAATTACAAAAATAACCTTCGAAAGCTAAAAAGCCAACATATATTTTTGGCACGCCCAGTGGGACAAATTGAAATGGCTAGACGTAGGAGGCAATGAGAAAATGAACGCTTGGAAGAATGCGTGGAATGAGGGGTAGAGATACCTAATCCAGAGGATAATGTGATAACACATCTTGTGGAAACTCCCATTTTATCAGAACCTATGGTCGAACAGACCAGCACTTCAAAACAAGTACCACATGTTCATAATATTGGACGAGACCAAGGAATTGGACCATCCACTGTTCCATCTACTCAACCAATAAATCCATGGGGTGGCCTAGTAGATGCCATGGGACAACAGTTAATGAACACGATAGAAATGTGGGCAACATCCTTTTTGGATCGAATGAATAACCACCAACCAACAAATGCAAGACACATGGAGGAAGTTTCAAATGTTCCTCAGCAAAGATTGGCTAGAGATAAACAGCCTATGCAAGTTAATGGACATTCTAATGGTCAAACTAGTAATCAAAACTATGAAAGACCATCACCTCACTCTTGGTACGAACCTATTTCGAGGCCTATAGCAGGTCAAAATGCCTCAGTGCTTAACAGTGAAGCCATGCAAATTGGTGGATCTGGCCCAGTACAAGAAAATGGCATAAGAATGGCTCCAAATCCAATGTTTGAAGCCATACCTGGCACGAGGGGGTTTACTAATCCCTTATTCGAATTTATACCCGAGGGGTTAGAAGGTTTTCCTACAAATGGAAGAGACACAATACCAGTTCCAGCACCTTTCGCAGGTCCTTTCGCAGGACAGGCTCAAAGGGGTTACCCACACCCCCAACAGCAACCTACACCTCAAGGACAACCAGTCCCAAATATACCACTTTATGGATCAAGAGGACCACAGGCACAAGTTTACCCACCAAATCCTGTGTTTGTTCCTCCAGTACTGGTTCAGCAAGCACAAAATATGGTCCATAGGGACCAAATTGCTAATATTGTTAGAGAGATGTGTGGACCGATGGCTCGGGGGGTCCAGACTCCTGTGTACAGGAAACCATACCCAGAATAAGTAGACAGGGTACATGAATACCCAAGAGGTTTCAGGATACCAGATTTTGCCCTTTTTTATAGGAATGGAAACCAATCAACAGTGGAGCACATTTCTAGGTTTGCTGCTCAATGCGGTGAATTTACTAATAATGACTATATGAAGTTAAGGTTATTCCCAAATTCCCTAACTGGGGGAGCATTTATATAGTATATCAACCTTACACCTGGCTCTATCCAAACTTGGCAACAAATTGAAGAGGCATTTCATGCCCAATTCTTCCAATCAGAGCCAGAGGTTTCCATGGTAGACTTGGCAAGATTGAGTCAAAGGCCTGATGAGAAGGCTACTCAGTTTATTGCCAGATTTAAAAGGACTCGAAATAAATGTAGAGTCATCCTGCCAGAGCCAGAATTCGTGAGATTGGCTCAAAATGGTTTAGAGTTTAGGCTTCGAAAGAAGTTTGATTCAACTGAGTTCAGAGACTTAGTGGAACTCACTTATAAGGTGTCTAGGTACGAAGCATTACTAGAGGAGGAACAAGATCGAAATAACGCATCGTACAAGACATATTATAGAGATCCTAATTATGAGATCGATGCAGCAAAGATTGTGGGAAAAGAACCTGTGATCTGTGAAGCATTAATTCATAAGGATACAACAATTGACCAACAGTTTAAAAAGAAAGACCTTCATAGGAAATACTCTTTCGATTTAACTAAGGCAGATGACATTTTTGATCATTTGCTTGCGGCCAACTTCCTTAAGTTATCAAAAGGAGTCAAAATTTCATCTCCAGATGAACTTAAAGGAAAAATATATTATAAATGGCATAATTCTTGGTCTCACTCGACTAAAAATTGTATTGTTTTTCGAGACAGGATCCAAAAACAAATTCGAAAAGGAAGTCTAAAATTCCCAGCTAAAGCAGAAAAGGCCATGGGGATCGACAGTAATCCATTTCCAGAAGTTGGAGAAAGTGCAGCTAATGTTGTTGTACCAGACTTCCAGAATTTATCTCTGCAGGAATTGGAAGAGGTCAATGTGCAAAAGCATGTTGCCAGCTAGGCTACTGTTAAGAAAGACACTAGAAGTCTGCCAGTTGTTGGACAAGGCTCTACAAGTTAGGGAAAAGACTCTGATGAAGAAACACTGGATGATGATTCCTTGGAGGCAACAGTTATCCAAAGAATGTGTCCCAGGTGTAGGTTGAGCTATAAGTGGCTGAAAGGACTCCTGATTGATGGGAAGCAATACTACAGGGATGTGTAGAGACGTCCTAAACCAACCAATGCTCATAACAAAAGGCCATACCCAACTAGTGTTAGGCAGCAGCCATTAATGGTTGAGCCAACAGCTGATAGAATGCATTCTAAAGGCAAGAGGCCTTTATATGAGTCCAGGCCATCTAATTATTACAGAATGGAGAGCAGTCATTCTGAAAGGAGGTCGGAGAGGGGCTCAGTTTATGGGATCAAAGCCAGAGATTGGCCCCCTAGACCAACATCACGCAGGACAGAAAGTGGCTACCTTCATCAAAGGTCTGAGTAAGGCCCAAAACATGAAGTCAGGGCCAAGCAGTGGCCTTCACAGCCAGCTTCAAAGATGGCTTCGAAGGAGGAAAGAAACAGTTCAACAGCTGAGTCAGTAAGTTCGTGGGTACCTGGAGTTCCAGATTGGTTTGTGATGCAGCACAAACCTAGAGAAGTGTCCACCCAGAGAGATGTTGTTGGAAACCAAGGTAGAATGGTCAAACCTCCTTTGGTGGCTCCAAACAATTGCGTATTGCTTAAACACCCAAAAACAAAGGAACTAGATATGGTCCCCGTAATTTCTAGATCACAAAGAAGGAAGATTCAGCGTAGGTACACTCAGTACCAGAAAGACCTGAAAGAAAGTGAAGAAAGCTCCTTATTGGTCCAGACAGAAGGAAAGAAGAATCCAAAGTCAGACCATACTCCAAAACCAACTCTACAAGACAAAATGGGTTGTAGCAGAGAACAATTGGCCAAAG
The DNA here is from genome assembly GCA_036172215.1 of Camellia granthamiana. Classification (NCBI taxonomy): domain Eukaryota; kingdom Viridiplantae; phylum Streptophyta; class Magnoliopsida; order Ericales; family Theaceae; genus Camellia; species Camellia granthamiana. The sequence continues at coordinate 28,495,370 of CM069903.1, read as the reverse complement.
TTCACTCTGAACTAAAAGCCAGAGAGAAGTCCAGTCTAGCAGGATTGGAGAAGGCTTTGATGGAGAGTAATAGCAAGACAGAAGAAAAAGTTGGCCTAGGCCAAAAGAAAGAAATGGTTGAGGAAGAAATGTTCGAAGCCTTCATGGCTGAACAGACATTTTTGGTTGAAAAGCCAGTCAAAAAAGACCATTCGAAGGAGTCTGTTAGTAATAAAGTGCCAGAATGCAGCATGGAGGATGCTTCTGAAATAACTGAACAAGGTGGCCAAGAGGAGAAACAGGCACAGCCAGCCATCCAATTTGGCTCAATGGCAGTGAATATGGTACACATACTACCGCATGAATTCCAAGCTGGAGATAAGAACCAAGAGGGTCAAGAAATGGACCCAATTCCAATCTCTAGTGAAGACTCACAAGTGAGTATGGTGCAAGATGAATCCGAAATGGCTACCCCAATGGAAATTGAATACGAGAGTGAAGAAGGGGTGAGTATCAACCTCTCATATCCTTTTGAGTATCCCTCGAACTTTATGAGACAGCATGTCAAACCCTTGTATATCAAGGCCTTCTTTGATGGGATACAATTGAACCGAGTCTTGGTGGATAATGGGGCAGCAGTTAACTTACTACCGAAATCTTCCTTGAAGAAACTAGGGAAAAGGAACCCTAGGTTAGTCCTAACCAGCACAACCATTGCTGGCTTCGCTGGAGACAAACAGATGGCTTAGGGAATTCTGCCCATCAACCTGAGTGTAGGAACCAGGGACTGCATGACGGCATTTTTCGTTATCGACAGCAATGCTAAGTACAATGCTTTACTTGGTAGAGATTGGATCCACACTAACAAATGTGTGCCTTCCTTTTTGCATCAGAAAATAATGATGGCCTTGGGCAATGGAGAGACAGAGGAAATTGATGCAGATGCTCAACCCTTCATAGCCTGTGCAGACTTCACAGAGGCTAAATTGTATATTGAGGGAGTGACACCACTCAGTATACTGAGAAAACCTGATGGCTCAGCCGAAGTGATAGCTGATGAAGAAGTGACACACCTGAAGCACTTAGTCCAGGAGAGTGCTGATGAAGAGGTTGTCGTTAAGGATGACAATGATGCTTGGTTGTAGGCAAAGAGATGAAGCTCTAGAAGCCAAGTCTTTGGGTCTAATTAAGTTCTCAACATTGGATGTAAAATCAATAGTCCAGAAAGTGCAGGAGCAAGAGAAAGAAGCTATGATAATTGGCTGCAAGCAGGAGCAGCAACAAGTCAGGGTTTTGGCCCTTGATAAATACTGTGCATTGGACATTGAAACAAAAGTCCAGGAGATACAAGAAGAAGAAGCCTTGTGGACAGACTTTGTCTATGAGGAGGAGGACAAAGATGTTGAATTAAAGAACTTGGGAGCAGAACAAAGCAAGAAGATTGCTTCGAAGCCAGAAGGAATTAAAGAAGAAGCTTCAGTAAGTTCTCAGACAAAAGACCCCTTAGAAGAAGTAAATTTAGGGGAAGGTTCTATACAACAGCCCACCTATATAAGTGCTTGGTTGAATGCTCTTGACAGGGACCAGTTGTTGGTTGTTCTGAAGAGATATAAAGATTGTTTTGCATGGTCTTATAATGAACTACCAGGATTGGATAGATCATTAGTAGAACATAGGCTCCCTATGAAGCCTAATTTCAAGTCATACAAGCAAAAACCAAGAAGAATGAGTCCAGAAGTGATTCAGAAAGTTAAAGAGGAAATTCTTAGACTACTCAAGGCAGGCTTTATTAGGATAGCCAGGTATGTTGAATGGTTTTTCAATATTGTGCCTGTAGTTAAGAAGAATGGTAAAATTAGGGTATGTATTGATTTTAGAAGTTTAAATCTAGCAACTCCAAAAGATGAGTATCCTATGCCTATAGTGGATTTGTTGGTAGACAGTTCAATAGGGCATCAAGTTTTATCAATGATGGATGGGCACTCTGGTTATAACCAAATCTGCATTGAAGAGGAGGATGTCCACAAGACAGCATTCAGATGTCCTAGGAATATTGGCACCTTCGAATGGGTTAAAATGCCATTTGGCCTGAAGAATGCTGGGGTTACATATCAGAGGGCTATGAACACTATCTTTCATGACCTCATTGGAGGGTATTTAGAGTGTTATATTGATGACATTGTAGTTAAATCCCAATCCATGGAGGAGCATCTGTTTCACTTAGAAGCAGCTTTTGAAAGAATGAGAAAGTTCAAGTTAAAACTCAATCCTCTTAAGTGTGCTTTTGGCATATCATCTGGAAACTTCTTGGGCTATGTAGTACACAAGAAAGGAATACAGATTGACCAGAATAAAGGCAAAGCCATCATCGAAGCCAGACCTCCATAAGAATTCCTTGGACAGGTTAATTTTCTTCGAAGATTCATTTCTAACACTGCAGGGAAAACTAAAGTATTTTCTTCCTTGTTAAGGCTAAAAGATGAAGAGGAATTTGTGTGGACAGCAGTGCATCAAATTGCTTTCGAAGGAATCAAAGCCTACTTGGCCAACCTTCTAGTGCTGATGCCACCAAAGGGTGAAAAGCCCTTGAAGTTATACATAGCTGCAGCAGAGGATTCATTGGGAGCTTTCTTAGCCCAAGACAATGAAGAAGGCAAGGAGCAAGCTGTTTATTACCTTAGTAGGTTTTTAATTTCTTGTGAATGTAAATACTTAGCTGTAGAAAAGCTGTGCCTTGCATTGTATTTTGCTGCAATGAAATTAAGATACTATCTTTTGCCCACAACTGTCTTGGTAATTACAACCACAGATTCGGTTAAGTATATGTTATCTAGACCTATGTTGAGGGGAATAATTGGCAAATGAATACTAGCCTTATCAGAATTTCATTTAGAATATGTTCTCCAAAAGGCAGTAAAAGGACAAGTTTTAGCTAATTTTTTGGCAGACCATCCATCTCAAACAGAAAGCCAAGAAATAATGGAACTTGGTATGGCTAGTGTTAAGCCATGGCAAATATGGTTCGATGGATCAAAAGACAATGGCCTAATTGGAATTGGTATAGTGATTAAGTCACCACAAGGAGTAGAAACCACACATGGTTTCAGAGTGGATGAAATTACTTGTTCTAATAATCAAGCTGAATATGAAGCCTTAATAGTGGGACTGGAAATTCTTATTGGATTACAAGTTCATGCAGTTGACATATTTGGAGATTCTCAATTGATGGTTAACCAAGTGAAAGGGATTTTCAAATGTCAAAGTATAAGCATGTTGCGATACTATGTTGTTGCATTACATCTGCTTTCTCAATTTCAAATAGCAAATGTAACTCATGTCTCAAGATTCTTGAATAATAGAGCTAATGATGTGGCTCAGAAATATTCGAATTTCAAGAAAAGGGATAATGTTCAAAGGGACATAAGCCAAACAACATATCAGAAATTAATACCATCCTTGAATAAAAGGAATGTGGTCCTAGAAGTCAACCATAATGACTTACAAGAACAAGATTGGAGGCATCCAATAATGCAGTACTTGGCTGGCCCATCTTCGAAGGCCAGCAGAAAAATTAAATTGCAATCTATGCAATACATGATGTATGGTAATGCTCTCTACAAAAGAGGGGGAGATGGTTTATTGCTGGAATGTTTAGGGTCAAAAGAAGCATTAACAGCTATGGATGAGGTTCATGAAGGCATCTGTGATGCTTATCAGCCTGGGGTGAAAATGAGATGGTTGCTTCGAAAGCATTCCTACTATTGGCCAACTATCCTTAAAGACTGTATAAAATATGCAAAAGGTTGTCAGGCATGTCAAAAGCATGGCATAATAAGGCATGTGTCCATAACTGACCTGCATGCAGTAGTGAAGCCTTGGCCATTTAGAGGATGGGCCATGGATATGATAGGGAAAATACACCCACCTTCTTCGAAGCATCATTGTTTCATTTTAGTGGCCACTGATTACTTCACTAAGTGGGTCGAAGCTAAGCCATACAAGGCTGTAGACCAGACTGAGGTCATTGGATTCATTAAAGATTTAATCCATAGATTTGGTATCCCACAGACTATAACTGTTGATAATGGGACTGTATTTGATGGGAAGATGGTAAAGTCTTTTGTGGCAGAGTTTGGAATTAGCCTTGTTAATTCCACCCCCTATTATGCACAAGCCAATAGTCAAGCTGAATCATCCAATAAGTCCTTGAAAAAAGGAATACAAAAGGTTGTGGAAGACAATCCTAGGGATTGGCATAACTTATTGTTGGATGTATTGTGCGCTTATAGAACTTCCCCAAGGTCAAGTACAGGAGTCACTCCTTATGCCTTAGTATATGGGCATGATGCAGTGTTACCTGTGGAAATTAATGTTAAGTCCTTGAGGGTAAGATGCCAAGACCAGTTAGATCCTGAGCAATACCATCAGAGTATGTGTTTGGAATTAGAAAGCATAGACGAAGCTAGAATTCTGGCATTAAATAGCATTCTTTTTCAAAAGAAGAAAGCAGCCAAAAACTATAATAAAAAAGTCAAATACATTGGCTTTGATGAAGGTGATTTGGTATGAAAGACAATACTCCCAATAGGGATTAAAAGCCATAAGTTTGGTAAATGGTCACCTAATTGGGAAGGACCATATCAAATTCATAGAGTCCTGCCTTTTGGAGCATACCATTTGAGAAATTTGAATGGATACATACATCCCAAAAAGATTAATGGCAGATATTTGAAACCTTATTTTCTAACCATTTGGGAAATACAAGGAATAAAATAAACACTAAGTACAAGAACACGAGAATACTCAAATGATAAATAAGAATTTGTTCTTCATAAAGAGTTGAATACATTCTGCCATAAATTAGCCCAGAAATCATTACAATGTCTCAGTTGTTCTTTTACAATGGATGTTCCATTCTTAAATGATGAGAACAACTGGATGGCTATGGTCATTTCTTGCTTTCGGTCAGCCAGTCCTTGGTTTGTGATCTGCAGTTTGGTGTCAGTTCGGATTAAGGCTTGGTTCACTGCAGATAGCTCCTCCTCAAGTTGAGCTTTCTTGTCCAGTAGTTGAGTTCGAAAGTGGGAGACAGAAGAATGTTGTTCCTTTAGTTCTGATACTTCAGTATGCACTGTGGAAACAAAGCTCTGATCTTTAACTAATTTCTCCTCTGCAGCCTTGGCAGCATGGCAAATGTTGATATAGAAGTCAATAGTGGCTGCTGCTTGAGATAAATGACTTGAGACAGTCATGCCAGATTGCTCAACAATCTTGCAGCACTGAAGGAAGCCATTTCTTATTATAGGTCTTTTTAAGGCCTCAAAGGGAATCCTCGAAAAGGATGTCAATAGCTCCAGGCAGTTGTCCAAGTCTATCAGAGGTGAAGAAGGCTTACTACTGGAGGAAGAGCTCTCAAAAATTTCTAGCAAGGAATCAGCCAAAACTAGTGGCTCAGTCTCATCACTAACCATTGGAGAGATAGAAGGCAGGTCGAAGAGACTAGCTAGTCTTACTTCAAAAATGTCTACCTCATCCGTAGACATGAAGGAGGCAGAAAGGGCTTTGATGGAAGGCACAAAAGACTGCATAGGGATAGGAGAAATGGGTGGAGCATCTTCAACAGTCTCTATGGTTCTAGCCACCATTAAATCAAGGGAAGAAGGGCTATAACTAGGCAAAGGTAATAAACTACGAGTTGGAGAGCTGCCAGCACCCTCTATAGGGGAATCAGCTACCATCGAAGAGAATGTAATAGTTGGAATTTCCTTAGGAGGAGAAGGAAGAGCAAGGCTCGAAAGAGAATTAAATTGAGATAGATCAAAAGACAAGTAAGGGAGGTATGGATTTAAACCAAAAGAAAGAAATGTAGGAATACTTGGCCTCAATGAGGGTATAGAGAATGTAGGCCTAGGAAGTGGGAGTATTATCTGAATGGATCTCACATTTTGCAATTGATCAACTTCAACTGAAACTGAGGGAGTCCTTATTGGAAGAATAGGCTCAGTAGTTATTGCTGCAAAAGAAGAAGTACAAAGTAATGTCAAGTCTTAATACCAAAAATTCGGCAAGGAAAAACAGTAGAGGCTTGAAAAAAGTTACTTGTTTCAAAAGTGATAGCAGCAATAGGAGAGCTACGGAGGGAATAGTGCTCAACAATATATTGCCTTCTTGTAGTTTCCCTTTGGATTGCATCAGCAGCAGCAGCAGCAGCAGCAGCTTCATCTCTTAAGAATTGCTGCTGCTGTCTCTTCTCAGCTCTCTCAAAAACAATTATGGCCTTAGAATGATCCTGTTCTACTGTCTTGGCAGCTGCATCATGAATAGGGTCTTCGACCAAATCAGAAGGAGAGACAGTCATCTTTCTTCTCTTTTTTCTCTGTATTGGTATTGCCTGCTCCTTCTCAATTTCTCTCTCTTCAATCTGGGATTCAGATTCTTCAGAAGTGAGTTCCTCTTCTACTACTCTGGCAGTTGTCTCATGAGTGGGATCTTGAACCAAGTCAGAAGAAGAGACGGTCACTCTTTTTCTTCTTTTCAAGGGTGACTAATGCTCTTGATTTGCCTCTTCTTCTTCTTCTGCTTGAACCTCAGGTGCTTCCTTTTCAGGCTCAAGTAAAAGTCTCATTTTCTTTTGTTGTTGTTTGCTTTTGAGAAGATTTAGAGCTTGGGTCTTCTGAGGAGAATCTCCATGTGAGGCACCCGCACCACCTTCACAAAAGAAGAACTAAAGATAAGGCTAAAAGCATTATCAGGAATGAAAAGAAACAAGGATATATACCTTTCTTTGAGGCAGCCCAAGTAACTCTAGGAAGAGTTCAGGCAGCAGGAGCAGACTGTGTGGTGGCAGACACAGGAACTGAAGTGGTAAGAATAGTGGAAGAAGTAACAACTTCAGCTCCTTTGGGCTTGGGCACATCCAACACCATTAATAGGTCTTGAGGAGAAATGGCCAAGTATACTTCCATGTTGGTCACCCACCAGTTTTGGTACCTCTTTAATAGGTTACCTTGAGGAATGAAAGGGATATATTCAAAATCGATCAAGTCCTATATAAACTTAGAAGCTGCCTCTTCTAGTCTGGACCTTCGAACCTTTAAATCCCTGCTAGTAAGACTCAGATTAGTGTTACTGCAGAGAGGTATTAGGACCCCTTGTGAGAAGCCAAATTGTCTAGCAAATTGAGCAGGACAATAAGGCTCAGCAATGCATTTGTAGGCTCTGGGGTTCATAGTCCCAATAAATAGCTCTCTGGGGATCAGAATAGAAGCCCATATATCTTTATGAGGAGGTGAAACACAGAGCCTATCACTTAGAAAATTCTTCAACCAAGATGGGCCAGTAGTAATGGGTTCGAAGGGACGAAAGCTGTAAGAAGGAAGGGAAGCTGGAAGTTGGTGGAAGAAAGAGAAGTAAAAAGCAAAGGTAGAAGGATAAAGTGAAGCATTGGCTAACCTCATGCCATAAGTAGGAGAGTTTGGCTCAAAAAATTTTAAGGCACTTAGACTGTAGCTCAGCAAAATAAGCAAAAAGCCAAAGCTGAAGTATCCAAAATGGATCTCCTTGATTGGCATCTAAGGGTTTCTCACAGAAAAGAGAACAAGCGCTATATACATGACCTAGAACATATAGGGCTAAGGCCACCTTGTTCTGTAGGACAAAGACTTTGGCAAGAGGGGCAAATTCAGGCATGATTCTTTGAGAAGAAGTGCAAAAAAAGAATTTGCAAAGCCAATATAGTATGAAAGAAAAAAATTCCCTATCAGTTACAGGGCCCTCCCTTCTAGTCTCAGCCTTGACAAAGTCACTGCAGGATGAGTTAAGGGAGGGGAGGAAAAAAGGGACTGGTAAGTCAGGATAATCTGGTCCAATGGGGGTACCAATGGGAGACAATCCTAATAGATGGCAGATATTAAAAACAGTAGGGGCCATCATCCCACATCTGAATTGGAAAAAATTAAAAGCAGAATTCCAAAAGTAAAGGGCAGCAGGAATTAGGAAAGGGTCCTCTGAGATGGTAAACCTGGATAGTCGACGGGCATCGAGAAGGCAGAGCTCTTGAAGGTCCAAAGTCCTAGCAGGGACAACCCGATCATACCATTCCTGCCACTCCGATCTCACCGTAGGCCAACATCGGTGGGGTCGGTTCATCCTCCAGTTTCCCCAGTTAAGACTACCTTTGTAATGGAGACAGTGGTCTTCTAGACGTGGATATAACGCTGGAAGCTCAGTAGGAATCTCCTTGAAGATGGGCCCAAGCACATAGTCCTGTTTCTCATGACGTTGAGGGATGAAGATGCGTCCATCGATGGTGCTTTTCTCACCGGCCTTGTACTTTTCACATTCTGCCTCAATGATCCTTTTCAGGGTTACAGACGGGCTCGCGCGCTCTACAACTGGTACTTTCAATGAAGAAGAAGCCATTGATTAAAACCTTTCTCAGAGGACGAAGTTGGGAAAGGGAGTAGAAAGAAATGGAAGGTCAGTAGAGATAAAGGGTTTGTGTGTTAAACGAGCGAGTGATTTCAAAACACGAAATAAAAGGGTTTTAAAAAAAAAAAAAAAAAAACCTCTGTGTCTGGAAAATGTATCGTGTAATTCGTTAAGTACTAAAAGTGCAGATACGAAGAGTTTCCTTCAATATTAATACTTTTAGAGGGAAAAACACATCCCAGATGTTGAGGCCAGCTTCGAAGTAAAATATTTAGCTTCGAAACCAGATTTTGGCGCCAAAAGTCAAATAACAAACGGCTTCGAAACAGAGAAGTCGGCTTCGAAGCACATTCCATATTTAAAGATGTAAAAATACTCAAGTATTTGTTTACTTCAAAGGGATTAAAGACCTGTTTTAGGTTTCTTAATGAAAGTAATGTCCTTCGAAGCAAAACTTGAGACCCCTTGAGGATGGGAATTGGTGTTCGAAACATCAAAACCAATAGTTGGTTTGTATATATACAGAAAGAGATTGTCTTTTGAACTAAAACAGCATGAACTGTTGTTTGAAGCAAAAGTGGTCAATTTAAGACTGATTGATCATACTAACCATGACCATATGTTGGTTATGATTAAAATAAGCTTTAAGGGGTAAGATTGTTAAATTCGAAACACTGATTCTAAATGAAATCAGCAAGAACTGTCAACTATATTCCATAAATTGGAAAAGTTCAAATTGGTCCTTTTTAGTGTTTTATTTAAAATGATTGAGTCCAGATTCGAAGGATAAGATTGTTCAGTTCGAAACCCTAAATTTGCTTTTAAAGACAAATGGAGACAAGATCAAACAATGCCAAACAAAGAAAAGTCTTAGTTGTATTAAAGTAAAAGCAATTACATTGAACGGCCGTCTTTGGGTACAAATTCAAGCTCATAAAAGTAGGGAATAGAATAAATAACAAGATCGTGAAATTTGGTCCAATTATGATCAATGAATTTCTGTTCTTTCTTTATTCTATCCTCTATTTCTTCCAGGATTGGCTGCATAAGTTGATGTGCTCTCGCTTCATAAAAGAGCTCTTCAGCCTTTATTTCGAATATTGTTTCTCTCAATCATTGTTCCAACTCATCTACATCCGAGTCATCCCAATACGCAGAATCTTTATTCTTGAAGTCTTCGAATTCTTCAATGAAGTTCTCTGCTTCATACTGAGCATGAACTCGAAGGGACGAGAGTTAGTCCAAAGATTGAGTGGTGGCTATAGAGGTCCAATGCCAGTGGAGAAGTAATGGAAGTTGGTCCAAAAACATGTGAAGCTCTACTTGGGCGAGGGGATTGAGGACATGATCCCGAGTCAGAATATTACAAGCCCATCGAAGGTTCTTGAGAGGGACTTCGTCCTCAAGAACATTGAAAGGCAAGTGAGAAAAGGCCGCAAGTAGGAATTGGGCTTGCTTCCGCTCAGCTGGAGTAGGGAGAAGTGGAGGCTTGTAAGGTGGAAAGACCTTATCCGCGGAGAGGGCAAGCCTTAGTCTCTCTGTCCAGCAAGGAGTTGGCGGAGGAGAAGGTATGGAAGCCTCCACTTCAGAAGGAAGAGCAAGGGTAGAAAAAACAAGGGCATTAATATAATCGAACCAGTCAGAACAGCAAAGCTTCGCCTTCTGGGCTAAGAATGATGGATTATACCCTCGTGCCTCTTTGGGGTATCGAGCAGTATGCACTATCTTTGTAGGCATGGAGGATGTGTACCATGCTACAAGTAGATTCTCCTCCAAACTGCGTCGACAATCGATGGGCACGTAAGGATAGACCACCGAGCTTCGCGCATAGGAAGGGAACTCTAAAGGGTCAGTAAACTCGACAAAGTGATAGTTGATTCGCTCCCTTAAATCGCAGGCCTCAAGTTTTGACCAGCTTGTCTAGTCAGAAGCCCCAGAGGAAGAAGAAACTACAGCCTTATCCCATGCAGAGGGTTGTGAAGAAGAACTTCCCATGTCCATATTTGTGACTTTCTAAATCAAATGATTGAGAGCAGTTTGTTCGTAGTCCAAGGGTGAGTCAGAAGAAGAACTTTCCATGTCCATATTTGTGAGTTTCTGAATCAAATGATTAAGGGCAATGTGTTCGTAGTCTAAGGGTTGATAATTTGCGAAGGCATCCATGACCTGAATATAGAAAGGTGGGTAAAGGTGGCTAATTAATGCATGGAAGTTCTTTCAAGGAGGAACAACATCATCAGATGACTCTTCGTGTGCTCGACAATGGAGGAGAAAATTGATTCGGCCATAAAAAATGTATCAGTCTGTTCGAATACTAAAATGGTAGGAGTGTTCAAAAGATTGAAAGAGAGTTTAATGCAGATGATGAATGACAGTTGCATTTCTGGAAGAATGCAAAGCCCATGCACGTTCTAAGACGTGGATAAAAGACCTTGATCTACTAATATCACCAAGTATTGGGTATATTAGTGCGGGGGGTAATGTTGGCTACAAATTTTGTACAAGCCAATTACAATTCGACGCGTGGCAGAATAAGGGTAATACAGGAAGACTATTCAGGTCTTCGATCCTGATCGTATACGTGGCAGTTAGTATTGGTTATTACGAGATCTGAGTAGCAGTGGATCAACAAAGAGATGCAAGGCAATGTGGCTTCAATGATTACTCACATTTAAATTCAAATTTATGAGGGAAGCCTAACTGCAAGTGATGGCACAGTGGAACTAATTATAAGGCAACATGATCAGCGATCATGGAGGAACAGTTCGACGGTTGGAAATGTAGTTCGATAGTCATCCTTGAGAAGTATAAATAGCAAAGAAGGCCCAGAAAAAGAGGTCCAGACTCAGATCAAAAAAATCAGTCTTATTCTATTTATTTTCCTTCCCAGTTTTACATTTCCAATCTTACATTTTTTGTTCTTTACATTCCTATACTTTAAATTCCTGCACTGCACTTCGTTCATAGGAGTAGTTTCAAGTAGTAGATTGCTGCTGTAAACCTCTACGAGGCTGAATTTGGATCATTGTAAGTTTTTCATTTTAATGAAATGCTTCAATTGTTCTTCATTTAATTGTTATCTTGCTTAATTCTCCTAAATCAAGCCACCAGTAAAAGTCCTCTTTATTGAGGCTGAAAGAACTAAAACACAATCGTCTGATAATTGGTTGGCAATTAATTTTTTGTAAGGACTGATTGATCCTTACTGGCACGTTCGCAATTACAAAAATAACCTTCAAAAGCCAAAAAACCAACAAATAATAATATATTTTTAATTACCAAACACTTTTAATTATAAATGAATGGCCATAAACATCCATATCATTATGTATGAAGTTTGTGTATTCATTAAAATTCTATTTGGATAGTGTTAACCATTCCAACCGTGTGAAAAATAAATAAATAAACAAAGAAAAAAAAGAACCACAGAAATGGTAATCATTGAGAAGTAAAAAATATTGGTCATATCAACAATGTTATATTGAGGACACTAAAATATTGATAAACATAACAAAAATGTCTAAGATCCTATTTTTTTCCCATTCCCTTTGACTCCCTCTCTCTCTTATTGATTAGATTTTTTTTTTTTCTTTTTTTTTTTTTTCTTGTCCTCCAATCACCACCCGCCATGTGTGTGGGGGGGTTGGTGGGGGTGGTGATTGGAGGGGGTCTCCATCACTCTTCTAAACAGAAATAGTACATATGAAATGTTATGTACATTGCCTTTTTACACTTGTGGTTCAAAAATATACTCTTTTTCTTTTTGTCATTTTGAATATAGAGGGATATTTTAGCAACCCACTAAAAAACTAGCTTTTGACTTTTTATCAATTTTAGGTCACATCACCTCTCGTATTTTTTATCCATAAAAAGATAAAATAGACTAAAAAAGTCAAAAAAATTAACTTTTTATTAACTTCTCAAAATACCGCATAATATTGTTATAATACCATATGATATAAATTTAAATACAAGTCACACTCAAAGATAAATCTACACTATACAAAATCACATCTCTTACACAAATTTTTCACTCATGTTACAACACAAGTGACACCAATCACTCACTTGTGTCTAAACTTGAAAAAATAGTATAACAAAATTGAATTATATATAACAATTTTTTTTTATAAAAATTTTTGCAGTGGTTTTTGAGTTAGCTAATACTGGGTGTTGATAATAGTAGCAGAGTCCATAGGGACACCTACGAGGCTGCATGAGGACAAACCCTAATCTCGTTGCCACCTTTCACCTTATCCTCCCCACACTCACACTCGTCCCCTCCTCACCCCCAAAACTCTAACTAACACTGCACACGCGCATTTGTCTAGTGTATACACATCTACACATATATTTTTGTATGTGTATATGGAGAGTGTGCTAATGGAACAAAGTAGGTGCTTTCATTCATTCATTAATAGAAGAGATGCAAACAAAGGAATATGTTACTCTCACTCATAAGAAGACTCATAATAACAAATGCTTTCAAAGCAGTCGGTGACGTTTCTCCACAAATCATATTTTCCCATCACGCCATCTCTCTTTATTTCAATCTCTAAATAGACAGTTTAACAATCGATCTCACCGTCGACGACCACAGAATAAGAGAGTGAAAATCTTTGTATATGAAGATGGATGATCACCACAAAGCTCTCACTACTTCAGCAACTCCTCTCTTGATGTATACCCCAACCCTTCCCAAATTCAAAGTCTCTTCCGATGATCAAGACCATTCTCAGTCTCATCCGCGGCGACCAACCCTCTCTGATGTTCGTCTACACTACCATATCTTGTAAAATATTGATAATTTTTAATTTTTGTTTTGTGGGTTATGAGTATGTTCTTTATTTTTCTCAATATATAGGTGGTTCAAGAGATCAAACAAGTCTACATCTTAGCCACTCACATGATCATCACCGGCCTACTCATCTACGGCAAATCAGTGATATCAATGCTCTTCATGGGAGGACTAGGAAAAGAGGCATTAGCCGGTGGGTCTCTCTCAACCGGCATTGCGAACATCACCGGCTACTCCATCATCTCCGGTCTCGCCATGGGAATGGAAGCCATCTCTTCTCAAGCCCACGGAGCCAAGCAATGGCAAGTCATGTACCAAACCCTACAACGCACCGTCACAATTCTAGTCATCGCCTCCGTACCCATCTCAGTCTTATGGCTAAATATCAAACCCATCCTTCTCTTTTGCGGCCAAGACCCAACAATCTCCTCCATTGCCTCAACATACCTCGCTTTCTCTCTCCCAGACCTCCTCTTTCAATCCTTCATCAACCCTCTCAAAATCTACCTAAGGACCCAGAACATAACTCTCCCTCTCATCCTCAGCGCAGCCTTGGCTCTCGCTCTCCACGCCCCCATCAACTACTTCCTCGTCCATCGTCTCGGTCTCGGGATTCGAGGCATTGCCATGGCCGCAGCCATAACAGACCTCAATCTACTCATAACCCTTTTGCTCTACCTCTGCTTTTCAGGCATTTGTAGAAAATCGTGGCAACAATGCGACTCAATTGTTTGTTTTAACGATTGGAAAACACTTATCGGACTAGCGGTGCCAAGCTGTGTGTCTGTGTGTTTGGAGTGGTGGTGGTATGAGCTGATGATAGTCTTATCCGGGTTACTGCCCAACGCGGCTGAGGCGGTGGCCACCATGGGGATTCTCTTGCAAGCGACGTCGTTTGTCTACATCTTCCCTTCGTCGCTGAGTCTAGCCGTGTCAACCCGTGTTGGGAACGAGTTAGGTGCCAACCAACCCGGTAAAGCAAGGACATCGTCTCTGATCGCTCTATCGTGCGCTGCTTTTAATGGGTTGGTTGCTATGGTTTTCATGGTGACAATGAGGAATGCTTGGGGACGTGGTTTCAGCAGCGACGAAGCGATTTTGGGGTTGACAGTGGCGGCGATGCCAGTGGCGGGGCTGTGTGAGCTGGGGAACTGCCCGCAGACCGCCGGGTGTGGGGTGCTGAGGGGAAGTGCGCGGCCAACCACGGCGGCAAATATAAATCTAGGTGCTTTTTACGGAGTTGGGCTGCCGATTGCGGTGGTGATGGGCTTGGTGATGAATATGGGCTTGCCCGGGTTGTGGTTGGGCCTGCTGGCGGCCCAAGTGGTGTGTGCTGCTTTGATGGTGATTGTGTTGATGAGGACGGACTGGGTGCAGCAAGCAAATAGAGGAAGACAGCTGATTGGGATTGATGAGGACCAAGACGCACAGAAGAAAACCTTACAGTAATTTAATTTTGAAAAATGCTTCCTACCCCCACTGGGGGTCGACCCCCAGTGAGGTGTCACTGCCGGATTGGATAAAAAAAAAATAGTTTTCTTTTTTTTTTCTTTTTTTTGGGTTTCGGCCAGTGGGGGCTCGCCACCTCACTGGGGGTGCGACCCCCACTGGGGGTATAAGGCAAAGCTGTTTAATTTTGGAGTTAATGCATTTCTTAATTTTTTGTTTTTGTTTTGTTTTGTTTTTTGTTTTTTGTTTTTTGTTTTTTTTTTTTTTTTTTTTTTTTTGAGTTGGTGTTGGATTGCTAGTAATTTTCAACAAAAAATTATGGGCAAGACTTCCCCATTCTAGAGCTATCACCTCCGATATACTAAAACAGATTGTGGACGAAAGTTTTGATGGGCCAACTCCGTTTTGTTAAAAAAAAAAAATCAAAAATGATTGAGATTTTCTTTTTTTGGAGACCCTCACAATTCCTTTTGGATCTCAATCATTGATGGTGTGGGTCTCACACATACATAAGTAGATTTCACATATACATCAACGTTGAGATCCAAAAAGGGTTGTGGGAATCTCCAAAAAAAAAAGGGGGTCCCAAGCATTTTTTTTTTTTTTTATGATTAATTTTGTTGTAAAACTAAAACATCAAAAATAAATAAATAAATAAATAAAAGAGAAGAAGAAAAAATTGAGGCTTGAGACTTGTTGGGTAGGAGATATCACTATATGAAACTCATAAAACTACCCTCCTCATATGGTGAAAGCCATATAAGACGTACAGTGAGCAATTTTCACACCCACTTAAGACATATTGAAGTTCTTTCCATTACATAATTATAATGGAAGATCTCTATTATATGATTTAAGAGTTGTGAAATAATTACAACGATTTATCAATATTTTAAATTGGAGAAAGAATCCATTTAAGATAGAATTATTACAAGCTCTTAGAGAAAGAATCCACTTAAGACAAAATCCGCTTAAGAAAGAATTCACAATCATGAAAAATAATTATTACAAGCTCTTAGATAATGCAATGAAAATCTTCCATCACAATTTTGGAATAAAAAGAATCACAATCCACTTAAGACATATCCACAATCTGTAATCTCACTTGTGTAAACCTTGAGGGAGAGGAAATTTAATTTAATGAATCTTTTGCTCCAATTTCTTTCATTTTAAGTTTATTTTTTACTAGTGGTAACCCGTGCTATACATAGGACTTTATTAAAAAAAAAAATTAAATATTATAATTATCTTGAAGTAATTTAATATTTTGTCTTGTGATATATATGAAATTTATAAGTTAACTTTTATATTTATAACTTTTTAAATTATTAGTTTAAAAAAATTAATATATATATATAATTATTTAGTGCAATTTTGTTAATTTGTATTAAAAAAATTAAACTTGATTAAATGAGATTAAATGAGTTATGACAAACTTCTTCTTCTTATGAAAATATATAAATTTAAAAGTTATAATTAAGACAAACATACAATTTTATTATTAAATGTGAAGTGAAGTAATATTTAACAATAATTAATATGATATTTCTATTATTATTCCAATAATTTAAGTTACATTTCTTTTGATTTCAATTTCATAACTAAAAATACAATATGAAATATAATACACACACAGATTTCTAATCTTTAAGAATAAGAAGGCTTCAAAATTTTTTTAAACTTTCATCATTGTCTTTTAATTTTTTTTTATCTAATTTGATTTTAAATTTGAATAAAAATTTTGATTTGCTATGAATTACTTTAAATTTTTCATTAAATTTTTATCAACTTTTAAAATAACTTTTATTCTTATTCCATTTTTTTTTCTTTTCACCAATTTTGATGAAAAAAAAAAATTTAACGTTTCATCTTTTTAAATTTTTATCAAATTATAATTTGATAAAAAAAATTATTAAGAATTGAAGATTCTCTTAATTGAAATTATAGTGAAATAATATCTTGAAATTGTCAAAGTTTGAGTATGTGGTTGGTTGAAATGTATAGTTTAATTAATTCTCTTCTCATATTTGTATAAAAATTGACATTTATGACTATATTATTGTAAGTCGGATTATGGAAAAAAATTTGAAATGTCAAACATTTTCCATTTGTAAATATCCTACATATTAAAAAAAGAAAAAGAAAAAGAAAAAAAATGTATATGTGTTTATTAGTTTTGTTTTATGGACATAAACAATTGATATTTCAATTTAAAAAATTAAAAAGTAAAAAAAAAATATTGGGTTTTTTAGAGATAAAAAAAAAAAAAAGCCATTTAACTCTTCTATATACTATTTAAGATGGACTATTTTAATCACACCCAAAAAATAGAAATTATATTTAGAGATTATCCCTATATATTATGTTATTATATGTAACACCCCCAGAAATAAACACACAAACTCATCTCATAGGCGAAAATATAATAGAATTAACATGCTTTCATTCATCAGAATTTAATATATATGAGAGACAGATATAAGAAGGAATGAACGTTACACAAATATTCATTTGCCTTAATGGCTTACATCCTTCCAAGTCGCTGCTTGGTTACAACAAAAATGAGCCTACCTCAACACAAATTTAAGCCATTGGCTATACAAAATAGATACAACAAAAATAGAAGCTCTTGTTCCAAATCCCTCCAATCTATTGCCTTGGCAAAGGTATATCACCAACACCTGAAAATGGTTTTTCCTAAATAGGGTGAGCCAAAACCTAGTAGAAACAATCTAACACAATATATGAGTCTTAACAAAAATATAAGTAAAGTGTGCATATACAATGCCCGTAGTAAAATCATTCAAGTTTTACATAGTCATAATATGCCAAGTTTTATGTCTCAATTCTTGTTATTTCAATTTCATTCACATCAGTTCATTTTATCTCAACTCATGAGCAAATTTCATTATTTTCCAAACAACCCAACCGAGATTTCAACTCAGTGGTTCTCTAATCAACACAACAATCACACGAATACTTCAATTTGTCAATTTATGAAAATTTCGCCCACGGGAATCAACACCCATGTATATGCGCGGTTTTGGGACTTTCACCCTGGACACACAGGCCAACTTAATTCAATGAAGTCCCTCCTCTTTCTCCTCCCAAACATGGAATACATCACATTTCTCCTCCTAAATATCATACATATACAATATATTTAAAACACAGTTATATTTAATGACAACCAACAAGAGATTAGTTTCAATTCACCTAATCCTCATGCAATTTCTACAACAATCATAGTTATCCTCTACCGATAGCCCAATACAAATATTTCTAAACAGATATTCAATCACAAGACAAATAATTTATCCAAAATTTCATAGGTGAGTGATAATACATATCCTTCTCCATTGTTTACGTCAACATCTATTCAATTTCACATTTTTAATCCCAATTCCATTTATTTATACAAAGTAAATATTGGAAACATTTTAAGACAAACTCCCTCTTTACCAAATGCCAACCCAAATGCCAAAATCAAGTAAGTTGTCACAATATAACTTCATATTCAATCCCATAACCGTTTATAACTCATTCACTTAGAAGCTCCTCTTTTGATTTAATACCCAAACCCTAGGTTTGTTCATAGTATACCCAAATTCCATCATTGTTATACAACAACTCATAACTAAGTTAAAAGTTATATGAAGGTACAGAAAATCCCTACCTCAAGCTTAGAAGACCAAACGAAGAGATGGAGAGACTTCAAAGACGCCGAAACCAAACTTTAATCGGACCAAAAGAGAACTCTTGATGCGCACTACCTTTTTAACAAAGGCGCACGGGTATATGGATCACTAGATCTAGGTGAAAAAGTAGGTAGAAGGGAAATTTTAGAGAGAGATACTCTAGATCTAGGGTTTTTGAAAAGTAGAGAGAGAGAAGTGAAAAAGTGATGTAAAATGATCTTTTTACGAACTGATATACGCACAGTCCGCTCGAGCGCACGAGTTGATGCTTGAGTGCCAAACACAATAAGTTGTTCGCTCGAGCGCAGAATACACACATCCAGTAGTTTTACAGAAGACAAACTATCGCTCGAGCACAAGAAGGGCTGCTCGAGCTGGGGACGCTCGAATTAAGCCTGCTAGAGCGCAGAAAGAACCGCTCGAGCATAGAATACACACTCCTAGTAGTTTTGCAAACCTGCAAAAGTACTGAAAATTTGCAAAGCCTGCTCGAGCAGAAGAAATACTGCTCGAGCGGAAGAGCAAAAATCTGAGCAACAAAAATCTGAAAACTAAGCAACTAACTTGTTCCAAACATGCTCCAACCAACTCAATAACCAAACTCAAGCAAGAATAAAGGGGAAAAGACATGAATAACATTTGGAAACCGTAAAACCTGAACTCCAGAATATCAAATGGATCGGGTCAAAGCCGGAATCGTTATATTATATACAACTATAACTGTAACAAATTAACTATAATATATATGAAAAATTATATTAAGCTTTCATTTTCAATTAATTGAATTATAACTAACAAATAAAAAAATAACAGTAATGAAATAATGGGGTAGAAATAGGATAAAAATGAATAACACAATGATATTTAAAAGTTTTAAATTTACCTAGTTATACAAAAATCTAATGTTATAATAAAATATTAAATTCTCAATAAATTTTCACATTTTCTATAAAATAAAATGACAATAAAAAATATAAAAAATTGATATCCAATTTATTTATTTATTTACTTCAATTTTATGGTCTTCATTGAAGAAAACAAAATCCAATCAAAATCCTTAGCACAGAATGGACATAGTTACTTCAATTACAACCATAATTACCAATAATTCTTCTCTACCATGTAAACCTGTAAACAAACACATAAATCTCACTAAAACCGAAACCAAAACTAAACCAACAGCAGAGAAAGAGAATCACACATGAAAAAAAGATAAAATTAAAAAATAAATAAATTTATGGAGTGAGAGAATGTTACCTTCAACAACTTAGACCTTACCTAACCCAATCCGTTAGCTCCTCTGCCAGTGCCCGCGAAGTCTAGGAGTTGGGATTACTAATCAGATTATTTTTTAAATAAGACTTGAAAATTAATTAATCTGTCTCATTAAGTGATTTTGAATTTTGATAGATATACATCAGAAAAATAGATAATTACATTACTAAATCATAATTTAAATTTAGATATTATCATATTTTTTTGAGATCCATATTTAAATTCTTATCTTTTTATATTTTTGTGTGGTTTCTATTTGTTTTTGTTTTTTTCAATTTATTTAAAATGGAGTTGTGGGTTTCTGTTTCTTTTTTTTCTTTTTTTTTGTCTTGTTTAATTTATTTATGGTTTCTATTTGCTTTTAATTATTATTATTTAGGTAAGTTATTATGTGAGTTAGATATGTGATAGACATGTCAGTTTTATTGATTTAAACTATGATGGTGGGAGATATTTTGATAGATATAAATCAGAAAAATAGATAATTATATTACTAAATTATAATTTAAATTTAGATATTATCATATTTTTTAAAATCCATATCTAAATTCTTATCTTCTTTTTCATTTTTGTGTGGTTTCTATTTTTTTTTTTTTTTCAATTTATTTAAAATGGAGTTGTGGGTTTCTATTTTTTTTTTTTTTTTTTAGTTTAATTTATGTATGGTTTCTATTTGTTTTTAATTATTATTATTTAGGTAAGTTATGATGTAAGTTAGATATATGATAAACAAGTGAGTTTTATTGATTTAAAGTATGATGGTGGGAGATGTTTTCAAATTATATTTGTTTAAATAAACTTTAAAGATTTTTAAAATTTAAAATTGGATATTGAAATGCAAAAGAAAGATTTTAACTGAATAAATGAAAATAATATTTATTAATTTTATCTGTCTGTATATTTGATTTTTAGTTTTTTTTTTTTTTGTTATGTTATAATATAATATATAAAATATAGATAGATATCCACAACTTTCATGAAAAATATTACCTAATTTTTTGGCGAAGAGAGAAGGAAGGTAAGTTTTAAATTTTTTTTTTTTTTTTTTAAATCGATGAGAGTGATTAGGATGAAGAGATTATGAAATATTTTTGTTATCTTTCCATTTGAAATTCATAAATTATGGAAAAATTATTATTTCTAAAATAATTAAATAAATAAATCAGTCGATAAGTTTTTTAATCTATTTTACAAATTGAAAAATCAATAATTTTAGAAAATTGATTAATTTGTCCCATTAAGTGATTTAAAATTTTGATAGATGTACATCAAAAAAATAGATAATTATATTATTAAATTATAATTCAAATTTAGATATTATCATATCTTTTTGAGATTCACATCTAAATTCTTATCATCTTTATTTTTATGTGGTTTTTATTTTATTTTTTTTCTTCAATTTATTTTAGATAGAGTTGCGGGTTTCTATTTTTTTTTTTTAAATTTAATTTATTTGTGGTTTCTATTTGTTTTTAATTATTATTATTTAAATAAGTTATGATGCGAGTGAAATATGTGATAGATATGTAAGTTTTATTGATTTAAAGTATGATAGTGGAAGATATTTTCAAATCAGATTTGCTTAAATAGACTTTATAGATTTTTAAAATTTAAAATTAGATATTGAGAGACAAACAAAATATTTTAACTGAATAAATAAAAATCAAATTTATTAATTTTATCTATTTATATATCTGATTTTTATTTATTTATTTATTTTTTTGTTATGTCATATATAAGATATAGATAGATACCTACAATTTCATGAAAAATATTATTTTATTTTTTAGAGGAGAGAAAAGGAATGCAAGTTTTAATATATTTTTAAAAAAATTGGTGAGAGAGATTATAATGGAGAAATTATGAAATATTTTTATTATCTTCCCATTTGAAATCTATAAACCAAGGGATAATTATTATTTGCAATAATTAAATAAATAAATCAGCCAATAGGTTTTTTTAATCTATTTTATAAATTAAAAAATCAATAATTTTAGAATGAGAGTTTGGAGCTCTTAGGAGGCTTCTCATTAGAAGCCCTATTTTTTCCTTATATAATACATAAATATAAATATTTATATTTGTTTTAGATATTTTTTTAATATACAAATTATTTTTTTAGATTTTTTATAAAAATAATTTAACAATCCTATCACTAACCATAGTGTATGAAAGAAGTTAAAAAGGGTGTTGCAGTAATTTTGAGAGAAGTCAAAAAGGCTTATGAGTTAGGAGATGTCAATAAATGCTGAGATTTTTTTATTTTAAATCAAAAACTTAGAAAATTAAAATTAGAATATTGAAGCTCTCACAAGGCTTGTGAGTTAGAAACCCCATTTTCCTTATGTAATATACAGATCACATAATTAGGCCTCATTTATCAACTATTAATTTTAGTTAAAAAGTTACTATAAGTTGTTACACCATTCTCTCCATTTTTCTGTATATCTTTTTGTAAAAAACTTTTAAAAAACTAATATAATAACATATTCCTAAACGAGGCCTTAGAGTAAGAGAAATTCATGATGAAAAGTTATTCAGTAGGTTTGAATTACTATGTGAACATTTGTACACTTAGGCCTCGTTTGGCAAGTTAACATTTTAGCCAAAAAGTGAAAAAAAAAATTGCTAAAAAAGTCAAAAAACCTATAACCTATACCAAAAATTTAAAAATTTCATTCTCTCTACTTTTTGTATATCTTTTAGTAAAAAGCTAAAAAGTTACTCCAAACATACTAGTTTTTTTTACCTCATATTTTAGTCAAAAAATTACTAAAATAGCATGTTTCCAAATGAGGCCTTAACAATAAAAAATACATGATTAGCTAGTCTAAAAATTAGGATATTGTTATACAAGTTCAAAAATTATACCCAATTTTTAACCTAATGATGTAACAATTAATTAGAATATTTAAGACAACACTCTTTGTTATATCTTCACTAATTATTAACTAACAATATCACTCACACATTATTAAACGAGCAAGGATCCTCTAGAGTTTTTTTTTTTTCTAAAATTTCCTAGAGTGGTGCATTGTGTGGTTGAGATTTAATGACAAGTCACATCAATTTTTCAGTATTAAATCTCAACCACACAATACACCACTTTAGGAAACTTTAGGAAAAAAACACTCTAGAGGATCCTTGGTGTTATTAAACTCTCATTTGGCATTCAAGTTTTTGGGACTACCAATTTAAAATAGTCACAAAAAGACAAAATAAATTAAAAAATTAATAAAATAAAATGTCGCATTCAAATCATAATCATTTTTTTTTTTTCACAAAAGTCAAAAAAAACAAAAAATCTATTTTAAACGAGATTTTTTAACTCCAAACTAAATAATCAGAAAAATTAAAAAACCAATCCACATTTCAAAAGAAACCTGAGTTTAGAAAATAAGTTTAAAAAATAGATTAGCATATCATTTTTCTAAAAGTTAAGAGAAAAAGTGATGACGTATTATTGTTGTGAAGGATACACATCACCACCATGTGCGCTACAAATTAGATGTTTTTTTTCTTTTTTTCTTTTCTTTTTTTTTTTTTTTTTTTTTGTGTAAATTTTTTTGGGAACAAAGGCTCATATTACTGATGCCAGCCCAATTAGCTCCACATGTAAGGAGAGTCTGATGGGAAACCTGGCCCATAGTGGCCTTAACCTCAGAGTGTCATACGACTCAAATCGTCAATCTCTCAATTGAATTTTTTTTTATTAGAGACGACTAATAGTTGAATTTATACTAAAATATTTATTTGCTCCTTATTCCAAATAACTTTTCTTCTCTCCCACCATTGCAAGAATAAAGTTCCATGGATCAAGACTTTATTGAAAAGCTAAAAGTCTAAAAGAATTCACCTAAGACTAGATTTCGTGCGAAAATCTTTAATCTACAATTATGTCAAAAATAAAAATGCACCACTTGAGCTGCCTTATTTAATCATTCCACAAACGGTGACACATATACAGAGTAGAGTAAAATACATTTATATGACATGCTATAATTAGTTTGTTAACCGTTTCACTCAATTTTTTCTTGTCGAGATCTCCCTTGGTAAACCTTTAATCCACCATTATATCCCAACTACAAACCTTTATCCACCATTATATCGGGATAAATAATAAGTAAAAGAAATGACATATCATATCATAGTATGATTGGCACAATATCATATAGTTTAGAAGAAAGGGTCTCAATGGCTGGTCCAATCGGTGCAATTTGGGGTTTAAGGGTGTACTTCCTCTAAGTTTCAGGTTCAACTTTTATTAGGTACTATCAACTCTTTTGAGTCATACTCGCGAGCTCTGTCCAAGAATTGTCCAACCCACATAGAGAGGGCACTTTGCATAAATCTCAAGATTAGTCAAGATAAGCGTAAGCTGACTCAGATACCCGGTCATAAAAATAAATAAATAAATAAAATAAAATAGCATACTAAATCATTCCTTTGTTGGTCAATAAAATTCTCTTACCAATTAAAAAAAACAAAACAAAACTAAAGAAGTGTTGGACTATTTTAATATCTTTTATTTATTTATTTATATATTTTTGTTCATGAATCTTCTTTTGTCTTGTTCATGAATGTCATCTTGCCCATGAATAAAAATTCATTGTTTTAGTGTCCTTTTGTCTTGTTCATGAATAAAGATTAATTGGAGTTCATAAACTTGGTGGTAAGTTAATTTTTTGGAGTTCATAGACTTTCCCTTTTCTATTATTTTGTAGTGTATTTTGCAAAGTCCTAGTGACCTATAAATAGTTCCTCTCATCTATTTTTTTTTACACTAACTATTTTCTATACTTGAGAGATTACTAGTAAAGAAGGGTATTTTTCTTGATAGAGCTTTGGGTTCACCATCTTGTGCAGAGTTGGCCTGCAGTGGTCGGGATGCTGTATCCTAGAGGGGACAAGTCATAGTTTTGTGACTGCTGCATCGGTATTTGGGTTCTTTCTATCGCAGTGAGCTTGATTTCCTTAATGAAAACGAGATATTCGTACCTCAGCCTGATCTATTTGTATCTCTTTTTCTTTACATTATTTATCAATAAAATATATTTGTTTCTTGTATTTTCACCAACAATTTTAAGGAAATCAAACATGGAACAAGTACCAGAAAAAATCAGTAATAGAATTGGAGATCTCAATAAGCCTTTCAAGTTCAAGGGAATTCATTTTAAAAGGTGGAAATAAAAAGTTCTTTTTTATCTCAGCCTTATAAAAAGAATATGAAAAATTATGGTAAACCTTACAATAAATGGATTAATTCAAATAAGAACCAAGGTCCATCACCTCCACAAAGTTTTACATGCTTTGTCTGTGACAAAAGTGAACATATTGCTTGAACTTGCAAATTTCGAAAACGTGCACCTGCCCCAAAGGCTAACGTTATCAATGAGCCATTTGTGGCGATGATTACAGACAGTTGCATGGTTAATTATGTGGACGGTTGGTGGGCAGATTCTGGTGTCAATAGACATGTTTGTTATGATCAAGCTTGGTTCAAGGTGTATACTCCCTTTGACGATGAGAAAACAATTATGCTTTGTGACTCTAGTCAAACCAAGATACTTGAGAGTAGTGAGGTTGACCTTAAGTTCACTTCTGGACGTGTGCTTACTTTGAAAGATGTGCTTATACACCGTCCATGAGGAAAAATTTGATGTCAAGTTATTTGTTGAATAAGGCTAGTTTTTAGCAAACTATGGAATCTAATCAATATGTGATTACCAAGAAGGGTATTTTTGTGAGTAAGGGTTATGCTTGTAATGAGATGTTCAAATTCAATGTTAAGATTAATAAACCATCTACCAATTCGGTTTACATGTTATCTTCTATTAATTTTTAGCATGTTTGCTTATGTCATATTAACAGTAAATATGTGGGAATCATAAGTAGTTTAGGATTAATTCCTAAAGTGATAAAAAATTTTGAGAAATGTAAAATTTAAAGTAAAGCAAAAATTATCAAGAGGCCTTATAAAAGTGTTGGAAAAAATACCGAATTGCTAGAATTATTTCATACTGATTTGTGTAAGTTTGAATGAATTTTAACTCGGGGTGGTAACTGATATTTTATCATTTTTATTGATGATTTTTCAAAATACACAAACGTATATTTATTAAAAAATAAAAGTGATGCTTTTGAGAAATTTAAAGAATTCTTTCTTGAAGTGGAAAATCAATTCAGAAAAAGATTAAGAGAACTAGAAGTGATAGAGGCTGGGAGTTTGAATCTCTTGGATTCAACTCTTTTGTTCAGTCATTAGGAATTAATCATGAGACTACTTGACAATATTCACCTTTATCTAATGGTGTAATTGAAAGAAAAAATAGAACGTTAATTGATTTGACGAATGCTATGCTCATTGATTCAGGTGCTCTCTCAAATCTTTGGGGCGAGGCTATTTTGACAGTTTGCCATGTGATAAATAGAGTGCCACACA
This sequence comes from Camellia granthamiana, assembly GCA_036172215.1. Taxonomy (NCBI): domain Eukaryota; kingdom Viridiplantae; phylum Streptophyta; class Magnoliopsida; order Ericales; family Theaceae; genus Camellia; species Camellia granthamiana. The sequence continues at coordinate 28,469,299 of CM069903.1, read as the reverse complement.
AAAAGACTAAAATTGTACCTTATGAGTTGTGGCGGGGGCATAAACCAAATCTAAGTTATTTGAAGGTTTGAGGTTGTTTAGCTTTTGTGAGGCTTGCAGATCCTAAACGGCCTAAATTGGGTGAACGAGCTACCACTGGTCCTTTTCTTGGGTATGCGTTGCATAGTACAGCTTATAGATTTTTTGATATGAAAAATAATATTATTTTTAAATCAGGTGATGCTATTTTTCATGAAAATAAATTTCATTTCAAATCTAGAAATAGTGGGGGTCAAATAATTTCTGAAAATATTTTATCCATGCCCAACTCTTCTACTCCATCTCAAGTTTTTCAAGAATAAAAGAATTTTCAAATCCAACCAAGAAGGAGTAAATGAGCTAGAGTATAAAAAGATTTTGGCCCTAACTATTATCTTTACAATGTGGAAGAAATTCCTCTTACGGTGCAAGAAGCTTTATCATCACCTGATGCTATTTTCTAGAGAGAGGTTGTAAATGATGAGATAGATTCACTACTTTCAAATAAAACATAGAAGCTGATGGATTTACCTCCAGGTTGTAAAACTATTGGGTGTAAATGGGTCCTTCGTAAAAAACTTAAACCAGATGGAACTATAGATAAATAAAAAGCGATGCTTGTCGCTAAAGATTTTAAGCAACAAGTTGATCTTGATTTCTTTGATACTTTTTCTCCGGTTACTAGAGTTACATCCATTAGACTGTTGATAGCAGTGGCTGCAATTTATGATTTAAAAATTCATCAAATGGATATGAAAACAACATTTTTAAATGGAGATCTAGATGAGGAGATTTACATGGACCAACTCAAAGACTTTGTAGAGCCTAGCCAAGAAAGTAAGGTGTGTAAGCTAACTAAATCCCTTTATGGTTCAAAACAAGCTCCTAAATAGTGGCATGAGAAATTTCATTCCTGCATGCTTGAGAATGAGCTATAAGACTAACGAATGTGATAAGTGCATATATTATAAAACTTATGAGAATGCACATGTGATTATTAGCTTATATATAGATGATCTACTTATCTTTGGCTCTAATTTGCATATTATAAATGAGACTAAAAATATGCTTAACAGTCACTTTGATATGAAAGATTTTGGTGAAGCCAATTTTGTTTGGGGAATTAAAATTACGAAGACTAAGGATGGCATTTTTCTTGATCAGTCGCATTATGTTGAGAAAATTTTAAAAAATATAACTTTCTAGACTGTAAACATGTTGCTACTTCTTTTGATGCAAGCATACATTTATCTATGAAAAAGAAGTGATTACTCAAAAGGAATATGCTAGCATGATTGGTAGTTTGAGATATGTAACTGATTGTACTAGACCTGACATTGCATATGCTGTGAAAGTACTTAGCAGGTTTACTAGCAAGCCAAATCGAGATCATTGGCTAGCCCTAGGAAGGATCATAAGATATTTATCTGGTACCAAAAATTATGGTTTGTTTTATAACAAGTATTCTGCGGTACTTGAGAGATATAGTAATGCTGATTGAAACACTTTGTCTAGTGATTCTCTCTCTACCTCGAGTTTTATTTTTACCATGGGTGGTGGTGCTATATCTTGGAAGTCTAAAAAATAGACTATAATTGCTAATTCTATTATGGAAGCTGAGCTTATAGCATTGGTTTCAGCATGTGAGGAAGCGAATTGGTTAAGAGATTTGTTACATGAAATTCCTTTTTGGAAAAAATCAATTCCTCCTGTGTTAATTCGTTGTGATAACTCTGCTGCTATTGGTAGAGTAAACAACCATTTTTATAATGGTAAATCCAGACCTATTTGAAGAAAACACAAAAATGTGAGATCCTATTTAAGTAAAGGCATCATAACTGTGAATTATGTAAGATCTTGTGATAATCTTGCAGATCTATTAACCAAGGCCTTGGCAAGAGATAGTGTCTGGAATATATCGAGGGGGATGGGTTTGAAGCCTATAAAATCATAAACCATGTATGAGGATACTCAACCTGGGGACCAAAGATCCTGTAACTAGGTTCAATGGGAAGAACGAATCATATGGTGGTTGAAAAAAATGCACTCTTTAATATTTTGCTGTCCATCCCTATGATGTAAGTGCATTTGTCCTGTAACGTTGGAGGGTTGAGTTTTTATACTCTTAATGAAATGCTGTAACTCTTGTTGAGTGGGGTGTGTAAATTACAGAAACATCCTTGACAGATTTGACCTATGTGAGCATGAGTAGGGCCGCTTTCTATGAGAACAAGGTTTATTCTCAAATATGCTCATGAAAATTGGGATTAGCACAAGGCCGTAATGTGCTGGCTATTAAAGCTCATGTCAACACCTGGACTATTATGTGTGAGCAGTAATACTTTATTTCTCCTAAGCAGTCTGAGAACACTACTGACTCTAGAGTAGAGGTTGTTGTTTCACTAATGAAGGTTCAGTGTAGAACACACCTTCATGATGTATACTAGTCTATCTTTGTTTAGTAATCTCTTTTGTCCTTGATATTAAAATGAGTGGGGAATTGTTGGACCATTTTAATATCCTTTATTTATTTATGTATATATTTTTGTTCATGAATCTTCTTTTATCTTGTTCATGAATCTCATCTTGTTCATGAATGGAGATTCATTGTTTTGGTGTCATTTTGTCTTGTTGAGTGGGGTGTGTAAATTACAGGAACATCCTTGACAGATTTCACCTATGTGAGCATGAAAGTGGGGCCGCTTTCTATGAGAATAAGTCTTATTATCAAATATGCTCATTATCAAATATGCTCATGAAAACTGGGATTAGCACAAGGCTGTAATGTGCTGGCTATTAAAGCTCATGTCAACACCTGGACTATTATGTGTTAGCAATAATACTTTATTTCCCCTAAGCAGTTATAGTTCAAGTCTGAGACCACTACTGACTCTAGAGTAAAAGTTGTTGTTTCACTAATGAAAGTTCAATGCAGAGCACACCTTCATGATGCATACTAGCCTATCTTTGTTTGGTAATATCTCTTGTCCTTGTTGATATTAAAATGAGTGGGGGATTGTTGGACCATTTTAATATCTTTTATTTATTTATTTATATATTCTTGTTCATGAATCTTCTTTCGTCTTGTTCATGAATAAAGATTAATTGGAGTTCATAAACTTGGTGATGAGTTAATTTTTTGGAGACTCTCCCTTTTTTCTAGGTTCATGGTCATTATTATTTTTTGGTATATTTTGTAAAGTCCTAGTGGCCTATAAATAGTTCATCTCATCTACTTTTTTCTACACTAACACACTAACTATTTTCTATATTTGAGAGATTACTAGCAAATAAGGGTGTTTTTCTTAGTAGAGCTTTGGGTTCCCCATCTTGTGCAGAGTTGGCCTGAACCATACGACAAGTGGTCGGGCTGTTATATCCTGGAGGGGACAAGTCATAGTTTTATGACTGTTGCATCAGTATTTGAGTTCTTCCTACCGCAGTGGGCTTGATCTTTTTTTAAAAAATGAGATATCCGTGCCTCAGCCTAATCTATTTGTATCTCTTTTTCTTTGCATTATTTATCAATAAAATATATTTTTTCTGATATTTTCACCAACAAGAAGCATATTTCAAATGCATGGGCAGCAAAGAACTGGCAGCACACTGGCTAGTGGCCACGAATTCAAGGCTAAAAGATGTCAATATATGGATAAAAACAATTTAAGCCTCTTCGCTTTTACATGTTCCTTTATCACCATCACCACCACCATCACGCCTTTTTTCCACTCCCACACAGCATACATACACAAACAGCTCACAAGGAAACTGTCACGACCCAAACCTACCCCTGTAGGTTTAGTACCGTAACCGGCCAGTAATCCGTGGATCACCAAAGGCCTCTGAACAGATTAGCAAATAATAAGGGGCTGCGGAAGCAATAATACGAAATAGACAAGGTCCAATGAGCTATGATAACGTACATGGGACGGAAGATTTCAAAACTTATATATATATACATAAGCATGCCAGTCAAAAGTCATCAATATTTACAAAGTATTTACATCCCAGGACCTGTCTTAACAAAACACATACAGAGACTAGCATGAAAACAAAAACAGCCAAATCATTAGGCTCGATCGGAACCTCCTCGGGAGGCACAACGGTTGGCTGACAAAACAGTACAGAAGGCCGTCAACTCTGGCCCTGGTCATGTGCCGGCTCACCTACATACATAATATAAACTGTGAGCGAAAGCCCAGTGAATAATAACAGAGTAAAGGGGTTTTATAAATGAGTCCATACAGATTCAGAATTTATAATTCGGTTTCGTATCAAAACCATAACTTGCCTAGATCATATACAAATAGAAATCATAAGCCTTGTTTAAGTTTACATGATACGTTCTTTAGCACTAGCAGAAACAGTTGACCCATAAGGGACGGCCATAAAGGCATACAGTTGACTCACGTGCACGGAGACGATACAGTTGGCTCTTGAGACGTACAGTTGACCCATAAAGGGACGTAAGGATCCATAACAGTTGGCTCATGAGACGTACAATTGACCCATAAAGGGACGTAACAGAACAGGTAACAATTATCATTTGAGGCTAAGAATATCACGAATACATTTCAGAAACATTGGACAACCATTCATTCATACAGAAAATATTACCTCGACAAACAGATCATTTTACATTACTCAGAAAATACTTATAATGAAACATAACTTTACAAAGTTATCACTCACAGTGGGCTTGGAGACAGACAGACAGACAGAGCAGATCGATCAGACAGGGCGTGGCACGTGACCTACACGACACATAACAGATGCACACTTGAAACACATGTTCTAATTGTACAAAATTTATTTCGTTGGCTCTTAGCGTGTTTCTAATCTCTTATCCTCACTATAGAGTCTTAAACATGGCCTAGGAATGCCTAGGATGGAATGAGGATGCAAAGATGCACTTTAAAACACTTTTCAAAATTTTACAGAAACAGGGGTCCCACTTGAGCGTGTCTTTCTCCGCTCGAGCGGACATGCAGACAAAAGGTATCCGCTCGAGCGTGTATTCCTAAGCTCGAGCGGACTGTAAACTACAGTAAAAGTACTGGATACATAAAATTCACGCTCAATGGGCGCTCGATACCCGCTCGAGCGTGAGACACAAGTCCTCGCTCGAGCGTGCATTACCCTGCTCGAGCGGACTGTAAAACATGCAAACTTCTGGGTATATGCATTTCACGCTCGAGCGCGACTCCCGCCACTCGAGCGGAAGTGTATGTACTCAGGCGTCACGCTCGAGCGTGAAAGTCCCCGCTCGAGCGTGGGTCAATTTTCTGGAAAATCCAAATTGACCTCCTAAGCTCAAATTCGACAATCAACCTTCCAAAACTCATTTTTCTGGGCCAAAACTTTGAAAAACCCTTAGTAACTCATAAAACAACAAGTTTAAAGCTTCAATTCAAGAAATCATGGCCCAAGAGTAAATCAATCATGCCCAATTCCAACATGAAACTTAACATTAACTCATGTACATGACTAGTATGCAATTCCTCGGATTCCAATCTTCCAAAACATGACTAAACATAAATGTTTATCCCAAAAACATGATCAACTATGATATTATGACATGGAACATGAAGAATTTCTAAAAAAAGCTTGGATTATGACATGCATGCAAGGATTCTTGAAAATCAAGCTCCAAAATGCTATGGAACATGTATGCATGCATACATGAATTCATTCTTAATTCCCCTTTTTAAGTCCAAATCACATGCTAACCCACCTAACACCATTAATTCATGATCTCATCAACTAAATTTTAAGACTAGAGATTAACATTCTTACCTAGGGACCTCAATTCCTTATGCTAGTGATGGTCTCCAAGTTTTCCTAATAAATCCTCTCCTTGTGAATTAAATCTTCAAGCCCTACACCAATTCCCCCTTCTCTCACTCTCTTAGCCGTTTGTCTCTCTCTCTCAAAGTTCAAGAGTCATAAAAAAAAAATGAATAATAGAAGGTGAGTGGGGCTCAAATGGCCTATTAAGTGGTAATTGGTCAAAAGTAACCAAATAACATTATTTTAATCGAATTTGATCGCTCCGAATTGAATTTTAATTAACCCTACCATAAAATCCTATAAATTCTAATAAACACACAAATCAAGTCAATTTCTGATTCGAATGCCGATAAGGCTTTCAATTCGCTAACCGAAACTAAAACGTGAACAGATATTTCTACACCGAACAGATAAAAACACAAAATCATGCAATCATACATGCAATTTAGTTCCAAATCCTTCCTAATTTATTGCTAGGCTTAACTAAGCACGAATTAACGTTAATCTGGGGTCGGGGTTATTACAGAAACATAAATCCTCCATTATAGATGAACAACAACAACCCCCCAATTAATCTAATAAGGTTTTGGCTCTGCATTTTGCATTTTTTGAGAGTGATGGCAATCATGTGTTGCGTTCAAGTGCAGCCCAACTAGGAGATTGACTGTTGAGGAATTCAAGGCGTGGCTCTGCCGGTTTGACTTTGATAGAGACAGTCAGATCAGCTACGAAAAGCTGCAAGAGGCTCTCTTTAGCCTGAGGATTTGGTTCGGGTGGTGGAAGGCCCGCCAAGGGATCACAGAAGCTGACTCCGATCCTACCGGCCTCATAGACAATGCTAATGAATTTGAGAAATTGGTTAACTATGCTCGGCAACACTTGCACATGAAGATTTTGTTGTACATATTGTGTAATTACCCAGAACAAATAGATTCATATTTAGAAATTACAATTGCAAAAGCAGAACACATGCTGGAAATTACAAACATAACAAAAATACATAACAAAATAAAATGGAAAAAAAAAAAACAAACCAAAACCTGCACTAGACAGTGTCCTTAAAATAGATTCATCGCCTCACCGGTTGGGTGCTGGAGGTTATTCGACGTCTGTCTCCCAAGATACGATGGTTAGACCAGCTACATCAATGCACCAACTGAGTAGCTTCGGCGAATAGAACTTTACAGCACACTCTCTCTAGGAAGAATATAAAATTGGAGGATAACTTTTGAAGACAAGAAGAATAATAATTCTGAGTAATGAAAAGGAATGAGAGGGCCTCCTTTTATATACATGGAGGGAGAGAGGAAAAGGCTCTTGCAACAAATGCAAGAGATTTAATTTTGCAAAACTCCTAATTGATGGCAAGACTTAATTTTGCAAAACTCCAAATTGATGGATTTGCAAAACTCCCAATTGATGCCTTTAATCCATCATTATTAATAAAAGAGTTACACCCATTTTATAAACGTGTAATATGTATAATTCTACAGCCACCTTTTCCAACACCTCTTTCATGAGGCCAACTTAATGAGTCAATTTCTCATTCAAATTTTAATGGTTTTTGGTCATTCTTTTTGTGGTGTAAAGATCTCACTACAAAAAATCTAGACTCACTTTACTCTACCTCAATTGAGGATTGTGAAAATCCTAAGTGATTCGTGATTAGATCAGGATTTTAAAATATTCCAATTCCCAAATATTTAAAACACTCAATCTAAATCATCAAGTACTTACGAAAGTGATTTAGATTGTTGTTTTATGAATAAACAATAAATCGACACAAACGATTTTTACGTGGAAAAACCACAATTGAAGAACCTTCAATTGTAATAAAAAAACCACGGGGGAAACGCCACTAATCAATCCACTACTGAAGAAAGAAAGATTACAAAGATAATACACAAATTACCCAACTCAGTCAATTTGCCTTCAAATCTTCTGTAACTCTTTCACCAAGCCTTCGTCTCGGAACTGATCCACCTGAAGTTGAATCCACAACTTCACTTGTCGAATTAACGACTACGTACAGAATCAAACGCCTTTGAAACTCTACGTTTGAATCTTCAGAATCCACCGAAGAATAACACTCTTGTATGTGTATTCGATCAACCTTCTTGATGTATGCTTCTCAATTCATGAGTTTAATACTCAATCAATGTTATCAAGGAAAACTCTCAAAAAAACTCTCCAGAAGAAAACCTTAGAAAACCTCAAAGTAGATCTGGAAAAGTAATCCTACTTTTTGGAGAAAACCAACTACTTATAGAAATCTGGATTTTAAAGCTCGCTTGAGCGAGAACCTTAACTCGCGTGATTTCCATAAGTGTCTTCGCTCGAGCCACGAAACCTTCGCTCGAGCGAGAAATGAACTCTTTAAGGTTTTATGCAGACACAGTTCTTCGCTCGATCCACCTAGTCTTCACTCGAGCGCACATTCATCTCTTTAAGATTTTAAGCCAGACGCAGTCCTTCGCTCGAGCGAGGACTTCGTCACTCGAGCGAGCAACACAAAACAGCACAGAAAATTACAACTCAACCACACAAGTTTGTTCGCGGGTTTGAAAAGACTTAGGGACCTAACAATCTCCCCATTTGTCAATACCCGGACAAAACTTTCTAACACAATGTCCTAAACAACTGCACTAGCTAAAACAATTACAACTCAAAGATCTAGCTAAAACATATGAACTTAGCTAAACCTACTATGAAACCAATCTTGATGACAAACCAATCTGCACAAAATAAACTTGGAGAGAGTTTGTTATGTAACATAATAACCCATCAAGACATCATCACATATTCCAAAAAAAAACGAATCCAATGCAATCTGCAAAGAAACAGCATGTAGACAAAAAAAAACATCTATCCCAAAAACATGTAAACATCATGAGTATGAGTATCCTATATACATCATATACATCACCCAAAAAAAAATGAAACTCGTGCCTGCAAAAACATATAAGTACCATAAAAAAGATATACCCTGCAACCCTACAAATCATAATACTCCTCCTTTTTGTCCGGGATATACACCATAAGCAAAACTAGGCAAATAAAGGAACCAAAAACTGTGCCAGAAAAGAGAAAAACTGTTCAAAAACAACCAAAGTCCAAAAACTAGGAAGAAGAAGGTGGAGGCTGCATCTAAAGCAGGGAAAGAATCTGCGCAAGCATAGAACTCTGCTCCTCAAAGCGGCTACCAAGAGAATCCATCCTAGCATCGAACTGATCTAGGCAACGCGTGACAGACTGCTCAAATATCTGCAGCTGGCCACGAAAAGAGCGAGGACGGATCTCAGGTAAATCAGGGGCACCGGCAGTAGCAGCCTCAAACTCAACCTCCTCTCCAAGGGGATCATCATCACCTGCACTAGAACTCCTAACCCCGGACACACTTCCCCTCACATGGACCTGACTCTGGGAAATTGTGAGCTTTGTGATGGGTTTTATAGGATGTGCAAACTCATCATCATCAGAAACAAGAATATCAAGGGAAGTGAGAAAACGAGTAAGCAAACACCCATAAGGAAGCCCCAAAGACTTTCTATCCTCAAAGACCCCAATCATTTTCGAAACAATCATCTCTGGAAGATCAATGGGAAGTCTGTGATGTATACAATACAACACATATCCCTGGTCCTAGGTCATGTGCGAGGAATGGGTGGTGACATAAAGATTCGCACACACAATGATATTCAAGAAACGGAACCGAGGAAGCAACTCATTTTGCTGAATGAGTGCCCCAACAAGCCAAGTCCGGACAACTCCACATAATTCAGACGCAACACGATCAAAATCAACACCGGACCAAGTAAGAAACGGAAAATGACAATTACTAACTTCAGGAAAATCAAGAAACAGCCGAAATACATCCCTAGTGATAACAAGTGACTTCTTCCTAACCCAAGTCTTAAAGGATGCCGGAAGTTCTTTCCGAATGGAATGGATATTGCAATAGAATTCCCGGATGAGACTCAAATTTTGTGGACCTGAAAAATGTAACACTTGATCTCCGCCTAACGAATCAAATAAAGACCGAATGGTAAGAACCTCAAAGGCACTAGGGAGGACATTGCGCTCTAAATGAACTTAACGAGATGCAAACGACTCCCTAAACAACTTGGCCTTTTCTTTTGACTCAAACTTTTCAGTGTTGAAAGGGGGTCGGGAAACAGTGGTTTTACGACGCTTGGATGACTCCGCCATGACTAAACAAACCACAACCCACAACACAAGAACAGAGATAAACCAACAACCCAAAGTACCCAATATCAACAAGAGAATGCCAGAGAAAAACAAAAAACAACCATTAGACCACCATTAGTCCACAGATATATCATAAGAAGAAAAACAAATCAAAAAACACAACAACAATATTAGTAATCCAGCAGGGAGACAAAATCAAACTCATAAACATAGCAGATAAATGACTTGAATAAACAGAGTAATCAGAAATTAACAGAAAATCTATGGACTAAGACTACAAATTAAACATGAAAAGATTACGACAGTTAGTAAGCACATGAAACAACCCTCACAAAGTAAACCATCCACAGAGATTAGAATACGAAACATGAAATAAACCCCAAATTAAACCAAAGCATTCAAACCTAGCATAACATGAACCAAGAATACTAACCCTAGATGCACGTGAGAGACACGAAGCATAATGAAAAAAGCAAAATCATCAATGAAGTACCCTAGATGAAACAGAGCAAACTCACAGACACAACTCAACCCAAGTACCACACAAATCGAAAAAAAAAAAACAAACGAAGAAAAAAAAACTTACCAAATACTGAGAGAGCAGATGAAGACAAAGAAAATGCTCCAAAAATCAAGAGAGAAACACCAAGAGATTGCAGCAATGCCGACCACGAAAACCCTAGGGGAAAGAAAGAGAGGAAACACGAAGAGGTGGGAAACACAAGAACTGAAGAGACACAGCTTTAGAATTTGAATCGCGACAGGTCGCTCAAGCAAAGACTTTCTCGCTCGAGCGAGTACAATAATGCACAAGGGTTCGCTCGAGCCAAAAACACACGCTCTCAGGTCTAACTCAGTAGCAGAAGCACGCTCGAGCGAGGAACCCGTCGCTCGAGCCAAGAAGAAAAAAAACAAAACCAAAATTTTTATTTTTATTTTTATTTTTTTTTAAACAAAAAAAACCATGAGACGCAATAACATGAAGTGAGACCTGGAACACAAGTAGATGATCACATTTGGCCATAATTGACACTAAGATGAAATAATCCGCACAACATGAATCCTGTACACTTGCAATTTTTTTTTTTTTCAAAACAAAATGACACTAGAAATCATGAGCAAAGCAGATAAGATATAATCAGTGATTATAAGCTACATGAGAATGTACAACTCAAAATCCAACATGAGATCTCACAAAATAAAGTGTGTGTGTGCAATCCATGAGAGTCCACTGAGCTAGAGTTAATCCTTGTAGTGATCGGATGGCTGGACCTCCAGCAAGAGTAACTGAACATCACAGAGAAAAGTCAAACCGCTAGGAATCATGGGGTGTTTGTTGAGGAAATGCGGAGGCTCCCCCTCAATCAATGAGTCCCTTTTCTTTTTTTTTCAGACTTTTTCTTTCTTGTAGGCACTCACTGGTGGCATTCACGCTCAAGAGTATGGAAACCAAACCAGAGAAGAATGAAATCAATAATGATGGCCTGGTTGGTGCCTCTGAGGTAGCATTTTCCTAATGCCAAGACTTCAAGGAACTAAGGGAGAAACCGTGGAAGTGAAAACAGATGGTAGATGGTTAAGAGACTTAACATCACCCATGATATACTAGTATTGGTCAATTCCACTGTAAAAGTACAAGAAACACTGTTAGTGGTCCATAGAGAACTTTGATCACTTGTGCGGAAACCCCTGCAAAAATTTATCTCAAGGATGTGTACAGAATGAGGTCATGAGATTAATGAGCATGGGCATTCAAAATGAGCTATGAACAAAGAACAATGAGATCTTGTAAGCAGCATAAGTAGTGTACATAAAAAGTTGGATGCAAGAAAAACAAATATCAATGACAATGAGATTATAGCACCCAAGTACACATAAGGCCAAACACTCACACCTACACAAGGAACAAGTCACACTCTAGTGATCGAGCATGACACCCAAGGTCTTTCTAAGGAACTCAAACCGAAGAAGATCAAGGGGTTTTGTAAAAATATCAGCTTTTTGATGCTTAGTGGGAACATGCTCAAGAACAACAAGGCCCTCTTCCACTAACTCTCGAATAAAATGGTGACGAATGTCAATGTGTTTGGTGCGAGAGTGTTGGACAAGATTTTTTGAAATGTTTATGGCACTTGTGTTATCACAGAAAAGAGTGAAAGTGTTCTGTTCTATCCCATAATCATGAAGCATTTGCTTCATCCACAGCATTTGTGCACAACAACTCCCTGCAGCAATGTACTCAGCCTCAGCAGTCGAAAGTGAGATGGCATTTTGCTTTTTACTATGCCAGGAAACCAAATTATTCCCAAGGTAAAAACACCCCCCGGGTGTACTTTTCCTATCATCAGCACACCCTACCCAGTCGACATCAGAAAAACCAGTAATTTCAGTTGTAGTATCAGTAGAAAACCAAACCCCATACCCCAATGTCCCATTAACATATTTGATGATGCGTTTGACCGCAAAAAGATGAGACTCTTTAGGACTGGCTTGGTAACGGGCACAAAACCTGCACTGAAGGCAATATCAGGACGACTGGCTGTGAGGTAAAGAAGACTCCCTATCATACTCCTATAAAGGGTAGGAACAACATCAATACCAGAGGAATCTTTGGAAAGGTGAAGACTGGTGCTCATAGGACTACAGGCATGTTTGGCAGACTCAAGACCAAACTTAGACACAAGACTTTTGGCATACTTAGTCTGAGAAACAAACATTCCAGAAGGAGACTGTTTAATTTGAAGACCCAAGAAATAGGATAACTCTCCCATCATGCTCATCTTAAACTCATGTGTCATGCAATCCGAAAAATATTTCACAAGATGATCAGCAGTGGATCCAAACACAATATCATCAACATAAATCTGAGCAACAAGAATATGAGACTTAGTATGTTTCACAAATAGAGTCTTATCCACACTACCCCTTTGAAAGTCATTATCAAGAAGAAAGGTAGTAAGTCTATCATACCAAGCCCGAGGAGCTTGTTTCAACCCATACAAAGCCTTGTCCAACTTGTAGACATGATTTGGACATTTAGGGTCCTCAAACCCTTTTGGTTGCTCAACATATGCCTCTTCTTTCAAGTACCTATTTAGAAAGGCACTTTTCACATCCATTTGAAACAATTTGAAACCAAGATAACATGCAACACCAAGTAAAATACGAATAGATTCGAGACATGCAACTGGGGAAAACGTCTCATCATAGTCAACACCTTCTACTTAAGTGTAACCTTGAGCAACCAACCTGGCTTTATTCCTAACCACAGTACCATTCTCATCAAATTTGTTTTAAAAGATCCACTTGGTACGTATCACATTCATGTCTCTAGGTATGGGAACTAGAGTCCAAACATTGTTACGTTCAAATTGACATAATTCTTCATGCATAGCATTGACCCAACTATCATCTAGCAAGGCCTCTTTGAAATTCATAGGTTCAATTAATGAAACATAACACATATATGATACCTCATCCCGAATCTGTCTTTGGGTTTTTATTCGATCCAATACACTTCCAATCACCTGTTAAGCTGGATGATTCAGTTTCACCCTTGCTGATAGTTTGAACTCAGGACTTGCGGTGACAGAAGCATCAGGAGTGATGTTTCTTTGTGCACTCTTTGGACTTTGACTTACCTGTGAGGATGGTGCCGTCTCAACTTCTTGTGCTTGGACCTCAGCTTCTCTTTGACTTTGTGGTTCAGTATCCAAGATTGGAGACTCACCATTGTCATCCTCATTTGTTGCTGGAGTAGGGGAACCTGTATCATCTATAACCACATTGATAGATTCCATTAAAGAAGAAGTTCACAGGTTATAGACTCGAAAAACCCTACTAGTGGTTGAATACCCTAGAAAATACCTTCATCACTTCGGGAGTCAAATTTGCCCAAAGGCTCTCTATCTTTGAAAATGTAACACTTACTCCCAAAAGTTTTGAAGTATTTTACATTAGGTTTCAATCCCTTCCACAATTCATATGGAGTTTGTAAAGTGCCGAGCCTTAAATACACGCGATTTATGACATAAACAGCAGTATTTAGGGCTTCAGCCCAAAACTTTGGAGGAAGTTGCTTACTAAGGAGCATGACCCTAGCCATTTCTTGAACAACCCTGTTCTTCCTCTCAACAACTCCATTTTGTTGTGGAGTAATAGGTGCTGAAAATTCATGCTTAATTCCATGCATATCACAAAAATTCGAAAACAAACTATTTTCAAACTTACGACCATGATCAGTTCGGATTCTTATGATACGCCCAGTGGAAACACCCTATTCATTTTGGATTTTAAGGACTAAGGCCTGGAAAGCATCAAACGTATCAGATTTTTCCCTTAAAAAATTTACCTACGAAAATCGAGTAAAATCATCAACAGTTAAAAAAATATATCTTTTACCTCCGATACTTTCAGTGCGAGTAGGTCTCATTAAGTCCATGTGAACCAATTCAAGAGGATGCTTGGTTGTAAAGCTGTTCACCTTTTTATGAGGGGCACGGGTTTGCTTTCCAAGTTGACATGGTCCACACACATGGTTCAGATTCTTACCCAGTTTAGGTACTCCTCTCACAAGCTCTTTGTTGGCTATCTTAGTCAGGTCTTTGAAATTTATGTGACCTAATCTTTGATGCCACAAATCAATGTTACTTGTGATGGCAGAGTGACAAATGAGATCATTAGTAGTAACAATCCCATAACAGTTATCAGATATGCGAACCCCATGCAAGACAGTATTTCCCTTTTTATCCAAAATTTCACATTTATTTTTTGAAAACAATACTTCATAGTGGGAATCACACATTTGACTTATGCTCAAAAGATTTTGTCACGACCCAAACCCGCCCCTATGGGTTTAGCACCGTAACCGGCCAGTAATCCGAGATTACCGAAGGCCTGCTTAACAGTAGAACAGTAATACAGAGTACAGGGGCATGGCGGAAGCCAATACAGTAAATAAACAATGTCCAATGAGCTGTGACAGTCTGTATGCAAAAAGATTTTTTATACATCTATACTTTCAGTACAGAACAGTGTGCATAACAATTACAAACATTCAGTGCAGGGACCTAATCCCTATTAACATTACAGTAAACGGTGCAGTACAGTGTTAACAGACCATACAGTACAGTAACAGTCTATACAGTACAATGATAGTTGGGTGAAGCTAAGACACCCCAAAAGCAGTCTAAGCTTGATTATACTCGGAACCTCGCAGTGAGGCACAGTGGTTGGCTTGACAAAACTAAAGCTTGCATGACGCTCCTAGCGGCGGTCCGGTGCCTGAACACCTACATATATATATGAGCAGTGAGCTAAAGCCCAGTGAATAACATAAAGCGTAAAGAGGTTATGAATGAATGTCCTTACAGTAATGAAAACAGTTCATTAAACAGTTCATTAAACAGTATTTCAGTCATTTCAGTCAATCAGTCATTTCAGTCAATCAATCATTCAGTTTGTGGCTCATATTTCAGGCCATAACAGTTATTCAGTCAAAACAGTGATATGTGGTACATCCATTAGCCTATAAACAGTAGGTCCAAAAGGACCGGGTCTTAACAGACCCAACAGTAATGATGGCCAGTCATTCAGTAAACAGTATGGTTCCATAAGGGAACCGACAGAGCTCTGTAACAGTAACAGTAAACAGTAGGTGCTAAGGATGCCACAGTACAGTTCGGAAATAAAGGACATACATTCATTTAGTAAACAATTCCAGTTCAGTAAACAGTTCAGTAAACAGTTCGGTTCCGTATTCGAAAGATAACCATTTTGAACATATCTTTACACAATTGTTACTCACAGAGTTCTGGGCTACAGTAAGCTAGAGCGTCTCCTCGATAAGCCAACCCTACACAGTATACAGGATGAACACACACTAAGCTATACAGTTGGGAGATATCATAGTTTAATCCCTAATTTGCCTCGGTGTGTTCTACATCAATATCCTCATTACGATGCCTTAAACTAGGCCTAAGAATGCCTAGAATGGGATGAGGATGCAAAGATGCACTTAGAAAGCACTTTACAAAATTTGCTGAAAATAAGGGCCTCGCTCGAGCGAGCTTCCAAAATCAAAGGCTTCGCTCGAGCGAGAAATCCTTCGCTCGAGCGGTCTGATGAAACAGTAAAAATACTGGATGCTGAAATTTTACGCTCGAGCCACCATTTCTTCGCTCGAGCGGAGCTCTGAACAAACGATGGTCGCTCGAGCGAGGAGGCCAAATTCTGGAATTTCCAGATTTGTCTTCCAAGTCCGAACCAAGCATTCAACCACTCAATACTCGACCTCTTGGGCCCAAATTCTGGGAAACACATCTCAAATCAATATACAACAAGTTTAAAAGCTCAATTTGAGAATTCAAAGCCCAAGGGTGAGTCAATTAAAACCATTTTCAAACCCATTTTCAAGAACAATCTTCAAACATGACATGCATGGGTTATTACCATTTCAAAGCTTCAACTCTTGCT
Source organism: Camellia granthamiana (assembly GCA_036172215.1). Lineage (NCBI taxonomy): Eukaryota > Viridiplantae > Streptophyta > Magnoliopsida > Ericales > Theaceae > Camellia > Camellia granthamiana. The sequence continues at coordinate 28,452,808 of CM069903.1, read as the reverse complement.
CCAAAGAGCTCAATCTTTTCAAAAACAAGATGAAAACATGGATTTAAACATGATTATGAACATGCATGTGGCATTTGACCATGGAATCAACTCAAAACCCATCATTTCAAGCATGCATGCATGATATATGCTAGAATCCCACATATTTGAACTAAATCATGACTTAGTTCTACAATGAAGCATGAATCATGCAAGAACTTGTTCAATGTCAACAATAAGAAGATGAATTCCTTACCTAAGTCTTGTATTCAAGGTTTAGGAGCTCAATTAGCAACTACACTCCAACTTCCTTCAAGTTCCAAGCCAACACAAGATGAATTCAAGTCTCTCCCTTTCTCTCTCTCTAAATTCGGTGGGGACAAAAGAAAAGGGGCTGATGAATATGTTTTATCAAGTGTATAAGGCTCAAAGATGAATAAACAAAGGCCCCACTCACAATGGCAAAATGGTAATTACGCCAAACTCTTTAATTGGCTTTATTTAATCTAGTTTAATCATTCCTAATCACTTTCCAGTTAAATATGCCATAAAATCACATTAATTATGATGATTATAAAACATTAATCCATTTCTGATTCGGCCGCCGATAAGGCCTTTAATTAGCAGTTTAAACGTAAACACACGAACAGATAATTAAACAGTCGAACAGATGGAAATGCAATACAATAGGCACACTCAGTCACTTCCGTTCCAGTTTTCAATCAGTCTGTTCAATATTTCAGTTGCTTCAATTATCAGTCACAAGCAGTCTCAATTTCACAGTAATCGGTAATAAATCAGTGGTCAGTGATTAATCAGTAATCGGTAACGAGGGTTATTACAGATTTGCTTTAAGACCATCAACAAGTAGAGCATTTTCCAGCTTGGGAAGACCATCAACACTTATAGAGCCCTTACCAATGACTCTAGAAGTGCCACCATCTCCAAAGGTAACAATTCCTCCTTCATATTTTTCAAGGGAGGTGAAGTATGATTTGTTACCGAACATGTGACGAGAGCACCCACTATCAAGATACCACATGTGTGAGTCACGTACTTTTAGAGTAGTGTGAACAACTAAACAAGTCAAATCATCTTTTCTCACCCAAATCTTTTTGGTCTTAACAAAATCAGGTCTAGTGGTCTTGGTAAATGTCTTGGCGTTGTAAACACCCTCATGAATCTTGGTATTCCGCCTAGACATGTAAGGTTGTCTCCTAACCCAAAAAGTATTCGAAGTTCTACCCTTTTGAGACACCTTACCAAACAATTCAAAGCAATAAGGATGAATGTGGCCATACCTACCACAGTAATGACAAATAAAAACAGGTTTTACCTCCCTTTTGTTGATCTTACCAACTTTAGGTAAATGAGGAGAGGCATCACCTTGGTCTACCTTCAACTTTCCCTTTGCTTGAGTCTTCAGGTCATGTGAAGTAGAGGCCTGTCCCGTGTGAGCTATCATACCATAGCCTAGCCCACTTTTGTCACAACCCATTTGTTGAGACCTGAGGATGTCTTCTAATGATTTGGAACCTTTGTTCCATATGGCAATTGTGGCTCTAGCTATACGGAGTTCTTCATCTTTCTGACAGACTATCTCTTCTAATGTAGCTTATGACATCTCAAGGCTTTCACGCTTCTCTTCATATGTGGAATACACCTTCAGAAGTTCATTCCTTTCAGTTTCACAGGATAGAAGTTTTCCACATAGGTCTTGCCTGTCACTTGAGATCTTGATGACATTCTGCTTTGATGTTACAAGTTCTCCTTTGAGCTTGACATTCTCACTTTCACATGCTTTGAGCTTGAGAGAGAGTTTGTTATTGATTTTGGACAAATTCAGAGATTCCTCGTAAAGCTTTTCGTAAGCTTGTTGTAGTTCTTCACCATTAATCTCCTCATTGTCTTCTGATGTTTCATCATCCTCTTTTTGCTCTTCATTCTCCCTGACCTCATCCAATCTAGCAACTAAGGCAGGAAAGTTACTGGATGGTGGTGAAGGTGAATCTCCTCTTACATGGAATTGGCTCAGAATTTCCCATGCATCTTTAGCCTTTGTGTAGTGAGCAACTCGTTGCTGTTCTTCATCAGAAATTGCTCCACGAATAGTAATCAGGGCTCTTTGATTGCTCGGATTGTCAGCACTTTCTGTATCTTCTTCAATGGTTTGCCAGCTTTCTGAGTCAAAAGCTCTCAGAAAAGCCCTCATTCTGATCTTCCAATACAGGTAGTTACTCCCATCAAAGGTGGGAGCATGATGCAGGTTCTGACCATGAGCTAATTCCGCTGGCTTTGGAAGAGGTTGAATGAAAGTGGACCAAAAAGCCATGAAAGCACTATCCTCGTCTTCACCGGATTCAGGTTCTTCGGGTTCTTGCTCCGACCCGCTTTCATCATCCCAAGTCACAGTGTAGACTTTCTTTCGATTCTTTTTCGAAGGGCATTCAAGGGCAATATGACCAAACCCTTGACATTCATAGCACTTGACCCCTTGCCCCCTTACAATCTTCTTTTCAGTTTTTGGAACAAGCTTTGGTGGAAAAGTTTTGGATTTTTCATTACTCTTGTCTTTTGAAATAGGGTCTCTGAAATTAGGCTTCTTTTTCTTCAAATTTTTTTTAAATTGTTTAGTAAACATAGCCGTCATCTCAGTCTCTAAATCAAATTCAGTCTCTAGAGTTTTTGCAGTCTCATGAGCACTAGTGAAAGCCACACTATCTTTTTGTTTTTTCTTTGAAATCTGGTGGGCTTCATAAGTCTGCAAGTTTCCAACCAATTGATCAAGCTTGAGGGTATCAACATTCTGAGCCTCCTCAATGGCTGTCACTTTTGATTGGAACCTCTCGGGTAAAGACCTCAAAAATTTTCCAACAACTTTAGCTTCTGAGATTTTTTCACCGAGTGTGAAACAGGAATTCACGATATCATGAAGTTTTACATAGAAATCATCAAACGTCTCATCATCGCGCATAAAAAAGGTTTCAAAGACGGAGGTGAGACGTTGAAGTTTTGACCTTTTGACAAAAGTAGTACCTTCGTGAATCATTTCAAGAATGTTCCAAGCCTCTTTTGCTGCCTCACACATGCAGATACGACGAAATTCTTCAGGTGTGACGGAGCAAAACAGGGAATTGAGAGCCTTACTGTTCCAACTCGAGTTTTGGTAATCAGTTGTGTCCCATTTATCAAGGGGTTTAGAAATATCAACACCATCAATGGTGACAATAGGTTCACTCCACCCATAGATCACGTAGTGCCAAACTTTCTCATCGATGGATTTTAAAAACGCTCTCATACGAGCTTTCCAATAAGAATAGTTTGTACCATCGAGTAAAGGAGGTCTATGGGTCGAGTTACCTTCACGAATAGAATCCATATCACTAATCACACAAAATCACACTCCTGTAGTTTTGATAAAAAACAAAGAGTGACCCGCTCTGATACCAATTGAAAATCCTAAGTGATTCGTGATTAGATCAGGATTTTAAAATATTCCAATTCCCAAATATTTAAAACACTCAATCTAAATCATTAAGCACTTGAATAAACAATAAATCGACACAAACGATTTTTATGTGGAAAAATCACAATTGAAAAACTTTCAATTGTAATAAAAAATCATAGGCGAAACACCACTAATCAATCCACTACTGAAGAAAGAAAGATTACAAAGATAATACACAAATTACCCAACTCAGTCAATGTGTCTTCAAATCTTCTGTAACTCTTTCACCAAACCTTCGTCTCGGAACTGATCCACCTGAAGTTGAATCCACAACTTCACTTATCGAATTAACGACTACATACAGAATCAAATGCCTTTGAAACTCTACGTTTGAATCTTCGGAATCCACCGAAGAATAACACTCTTGTATGTGTATTCGATCAACCTCCTTGATGTATATGCTTCTCAATTTATGAGTTTAATACTCAATCAATGTTATCGAGGAAAACTCTCAAAAAAACTCTCCAGAAGAAAACCTTAGAAAACCTCAAAGTAGATCTGGAAAAGTAATCCTACTTTTTGGAGAAAGCCAACTACTTATAGAAATTCGGATTTTGAAGCTCACTCGAGCAAAAACCTTAACTCGCGTGATTTCCATAAGTGTCTTTGCTCGAGCGAGAAATGAACTTTTTCAGGTTTTATGCAGACACAGTTCTTCGCTCGATCCACCTAGTCTTCGCTCGAGCGCACATTCATCTCTTTCAGGTTTTAAGCCAGACGCAGTCCTTCGCTCGAGCGAGGACTTCGTCGCTCGAGCGAGTAACACAAAACAGCACAGAAAATTACAACTCAATCACACAAGTTTATTCGCGGGTTTGACAAGACTTAGGGACCTAACAGATTAACACCCTTTTTAATATTGTATTAAAGTCACCAAAAAATCATTATTTTTCCAACAGATTTATGAGAACAAATGGTGATTAATTTTCCAAATGAATACATATCCATGCATGCTTGTTTGTTTGTGTGGTTGTGCAAGTAAACGTGTCAAGGCGCTGGCTTTTAATATTAATTTGTGTTTTGATTAACATAATGTGTGGTTTGGCCATACGGGTTTTTATTCTCAGCTTTGAAAAATGCTTTAGATCCCCAGTAGGGGTGATCCTCACCACCTTTACTGATTTTTGATTGGTTAGATTTTATTTTTTTTTTTCTCTTTGTTTGGATCTTTCTTTCACTATCCCCACGTAAGGGTGGGGGTGCTGGGGGTCATCCCCACTGGGGGTATGGAGCATGACTGCTGAGCTTTTTGTTTGATTTTTAAGGTATGTTTATCAGTTGCTTCCCCTTGTATTTGCCATGTGCTTCTTCTACATATGCTACCATTTAGATATGTCTTATTGGACTGATGACCTTACACTTGTCCTTTTGTGTCAGCAAATATATATATATATATATATTTTCAATATGTGCCCAATATGTCAATTAATTTTTTTTTGTGTGAAAAAATCAAATTGGTTATTGTTCGGTCTCAGTAAGGATACTGGTATTCCAACCAACAATTAGCCATTGATTTCTTATGAGATTATTGAATTATAATCACAGTATATAACATATGGATGGAAGATTGTTTCACTTATATCCGGTTATTCAATTCCATTTACAAAAAAAATATACATATATATAAATATATACAATTGTAAAGAGAATAGAAGATCTCTTACTGGAAGCTTTCAGAACAATTTATTTTTATTGATTCATATACTTATCATCATTAATTATTGAGCAAAAATGGTCTATAAATATCAATCCTCTGAAAAATGGGCTTTTTCAAAAGAGGGGGAGTTTTTAAAAAATAAAAAATATATAATAAATATAAAATAAAATAAAAAACAGCCTTGTGATTATTCTTGCTACAACCATTAGATTACCTAACATATCAAAATTTAAGTCTCCAAATCAACAATCATAATTGTTAATCAACAGCCTACGAAATTAGTTGATGTGTGTAAATTAACTCGGACACTCGGTTATAAAAAAAAAATTGTTAATTAACAATGGCAGAAGAGGGGGAGTTAAAAATATGCAATTCGTAATTGTATGATGAAATCTTTTACTTAGAATAAATTAAGACTAGGCATTAAAATTTGTAAATAATTGCTCTTAAATATAAACTTTAAAATAATAGTAATAATAAAGTTAATACTACATAATGTGGGAAAAGCTGTCAAGTTGTTTAATGAAACTTACTCACTTGTGAAACTTGGTTTGATTTTTGTTACATATTAACATAATCAATTTATGTTAAGGTTTTTGATGAAACCATTTTTATTTCTTATTTTTATTAAGGCCTCGTTTGGGAATAGGTTAATTTAGTAATTTTTTAGTTATTTAATTAAAGTATGAACTAAAAAAATAGTATGTTTAAGATGACTTCTTGACTTTTTACGAAAATATGTGCAAAAAATAGAAAGAAAAGAGAATTTTTAATTTTTTGATATGAATTATTAATTTTTTAACTTTTTTAATAATTTTTTGACTAAATCAATCTATTGTCAAACGAGACCTTAGTTTATTATCCTGATTCACGTGGTTGTCCCATTGATCCGTCTGTACCGCCAGCTTGCGAATTCATTCAATTCTCTCACTGCTTCCTAATTACTTTCAAGGCAAAGCTTGGTCAACCCAATGCCCAATGCATGCATGCCAACTCCCCCCAATCCCATCCTCTTCTTTCTTCCATTCATGGGAAAATTACTATTTTAGGTTTTTTTTTTTTTTTATATTTATTTTAAAGAATTACATATAATTGAAAAAAATTATTAGTTTAATAATTAAAATTTATAAATTTTACTATTAATTAAATATTTTCTTCAACTTTTACGCTGACATGTTATTTCCTCTCTATTCATCCCCCCCCCCCCCCCCCCCTCAATTTAAAAAAAAAAAAAAAACAAAACTTTAAAAAAATATATATATATATATATTAAAAGCATTTCACAACACCACTTTACAAACCTAATGTCACTACCAATTCATAAATTAAATTAAAATAATAATATTCAAGTTCATTTTGTAAATTAATTTTTTTAATCTAATGATATGTAAGTGAGATATTAATTGATAATTAAAAACTATATGAAAAAAAGACTGTCACATAATTGAATTTGAAAAATAAATAATAATTTTTGAACCTAAATAGGGAGGGATGGGTGTTTTTCCCTTCTTTGCCGGCAATAGAAACTGTTACTGCCACATTGAGAGTGTGGCTGTATGACATCCATTTATCACATCCCTCCTTAAATATAAATTGATCATCAGTGTTCCTCTCCTCTATTAAACTTAGTAATGATACGTTTCATAAAAGAAATATCATAAAAAAAATTTGTAAAGTTTCTTCAACCTTATATTAATTTGTAATATTTTATTATATATATAATCTAATGATTGAAAATCTTCATAATATATTTTTCATAAAACCTAAAGTGTGTTTGGTTTAAGTTTTCGGAATTAAGTTTTTTGAAAATTGAGTTTTTTGGTTTCATATTCTTTTGTTTTTAGTGAATATTTTTTAAATTTTAAATATTTTTTTTACTTTTTTAGATGCACCTTAGTTAGATGTATCTAAAAAGTAAAAAATTTGTGTAAAAATATTTTAAAAAATTAATAAATACATAGAAATACAAAAGATATACTGAATTCTTATATTTTTTTTTATATTTTTGGTATTTAGTGAATTTTTAAAAGATTTTTTTTACAATTTTTTTACTTTTTAGGTGTATTTATGTTAGGTGTGTCTAAAAAATAAAAAAATTGCTTAAAATATTAAAAAAAATTCAGTAAAAATAAAAAACACGAAAAATAAAAAAGTAAAATTTTCTGAAAAGTATTTTCTGAAAAATGAAAACAAGCAAGCTGATTCGTTAGTCATCCCTCTTCATTTTCTATTTCGTTTTCATGACCCCTCCACCCCCATTGACATATCTTTCTCTATATATACATATATGCATGTACATCATTAAAACATGTGCATCCATCCAATATTATTAATATTTATTTATTTTATTTTATTTTTTAATCAGAAACCTTTAAATGAGGACTCTTACGTTGTGTTTGCTCAGGAGATTTGAGAAAAAAATTAGAAAAGGAAAATTAAAAAAATAAAATAAAATGTGAATAAAATGTCCGTATATTTTATAGTTTTACATATTTTTTCCCTTCTTATTTCTAAATTTCTGCACAAATCTTCCGATCAAACACAGCATTATATACTCACTTTTACAAAGTAAAATTCAAATAAAGTTAGAATGTCCTTTTCCCTTGCACCATTTATGCCAAGTTTGGCATCCTCAAAAAAATTCAAAAAGTCAAAAAGTCACTATCATATTTAAGTCACATCATCTTATTTAAGTCGCATTACCTCTCTAACACATCACTTTAAACCCAACCCAAATCCAACCCATATTTCATAAAAAATCAAAAAGTGCACTTATTTAATCTTCCCAAACTTGGCCATGTCGACTCTATTCAAAAAAAAGCAAAAAAAATACCATGTCGACTGTGTCCAAGTATACTCGCCAACCAATTCAAATGATTCAGGGTCATTAATCATCTACTTTATAAAAATGTTAGTGCATAAAAAAAAATTAAAAAAATTTTAAACAAAAAAAAAAAAAAAAAAAAAAAAACGTGTCTATAAATAAATTTGACTAGTGCATTTTGAATTCAGAACACTAGTATTGTGTTGTACCAGCAATCTGGATTATGGAGGCTGACATGTACATATGATCATTTGCAGCAATTATTGATCAAAATTTTCACATATGTTTGCTTTGTTTCTTATGAACCATTCTGGCCCCTACATTTGCCTTTACCAATAATTCGATGATGATTATTTTATACCACTTATAGTGTACCACTTCAAGTATTATATTATTGGTTTAATTCATCACTTATGTTTATCTCTAATACAGTGTAACACATGTGGTGGTTACCAAATGGTATAAAAAAGTGACAAGTGTAACATTATATTTTTATTGATTACATTTGTTAGTGATGCAATGCTAACATATAAACTAATAAATAAAATATAGGCTTCTTCTTAAGTGTGCAACCCACAAAAGGTGTAAGTGGGTTGCACACCATGTGCCACTCACACAAAATGTGTAAGTGTAAGTGTAAGTGTAAGGTGTAAGTGTAAGTGGAAGGTATAAATGAAATGTATAAGTTGCACACCATGTGCCACTTACACAAAAGGTGTAAGTGCAAGGTAAAAAAAGTGTAAGTGTAAGGTGTAAGTGAACACAAAAAGGTGTAAGGTGTAAGTTGCACACTATAGCATTACCCTAAAATATAATAATTTAAACATTATTGTTTGTTTCAGGAGCAATCTGTATATATGGAGAATTTTTAAGGGTTGGCCGAATGATAAAGAGTTGAAGATAAGATCTACAAACTTGATTTTGAGTCACCTTCACTAAAGATTTGCATAGTCATTAATTTCAAAAGTCCATAATCAATTAAGATATGCATAAATTGACCTTGAAACCCAGTTACAAAATTTAAAAAAAAAAAAAAATAGAAAATATATTTGTATAGCAAAAGGTTGGGCTAGTATGGAGAGGTTAAAATTTAGGTGAAATATCAAATCAGTGGGACAATTAAAGATTAGTTGCATTTTTATGATGGTGCAAATCATCCATGTGCATAGTGAAAATCCTCCATGTGCATAGTGTAAGTTCTCACTATATATCAGACTTGCATCACAAATTTTTTTTTATCTCTAATGTAATAATTTCTTTACTGTCCCACTAATTTAGTATTTTCCATAAAATTTATGATAGTTTTAGGGAAAGCCAAGGGTCCATAAGCAGGGTGCAAATCCAATCATGAGGGGGTCAATTGCCCAAAATGCCTTACCATTTTGATTGTATGAAAATTTGAACAACTTCATTTAACGCATAATCATTATGGAAATTATTTCGGTGTTTTCTTTTAATTGTCATAATAAAGATGTCACAATACCCATTAAGGTAATACTAGAGATACTAAATTTTCTACTAATATATAAAAGGTTATAATCGGAATAATTTGTCAATATAAAATTTATCAAAAATTAAAGTTTAATATTGTAAATATTTATTTTTATTGTGATAGAAATTTATTATAAAAGCTTAAGGGAAGTTCATTTTAAAAAGGGACTGCATTTATAATTTTTGCTTCACTATACTAATAAGGTTAAAGTTGCAGTTCTGGTTCAATTTGTGAATTTCAATTTTACAGAGAGTTATAGTTGTTTTTTTTTTTTTTTTTTGAGGACCCAAAGTTATAGTTTTATATTGTAAATATTTATTTTTACAGTGATAAAAATTCATTATAAAAGCTTAAAGGAAGTTCATTTAAAAAGGCACTACATTTATAATTTTTGGTTCACAACACCGGTAAGGTTAAGGTTTATGTTTTGGTTCAATTTGTGAATTTACCATGTTCAAGTTGGGAATAAGGGTATTTTGGTAAGTAACAGAAGCTAGAACAAGAAGAGTAAAATTTACTTTTCATTTTTAGTCTTGGATGATAATCTTGATTGAATAAAGTTTTGCCTTAGAAAAATTATACAGTTGGTTTTTATAATTTCAATGAAATTTTATTTTGATATCTGTAATATTAATTTCATCATTTAAATTCCACACTTCTAAGTCATTTTTCAATGCGATATTTCATAAGGAGTCAAGTTGCATTTTCTTAATGAAAAAAAAGATACACGTGTTTCACTTGTGTTTTTAAAGAGTAATTTAATTAATTATCTAGCAATATACTTGAAATTTTTTCATACCTTCTCTTAGTTGCTGTAATCTAAGTTCCTGTTTGAGTCAAAAAATTATTATAAATTATTATATCACTCTTTTTACTTTTTTATACGTCTTTTTACAAAAAATCAAAAATTAATTAAAATAGTCAATTTCTTCCCACCGTTGCCCCAAACCCCTACTGCCACCCATACTCCTCCCCTTAGTTAGCATCCCTTCATCCCTCCTTCAACCGCCGTAACTTCTCTCCTTTTTCTCAGTCATCACACTCTTAACTTTTTAAAGGTTCGTTTGGAATGTAGGTTGGTTTTTTAATTTTTTAACTTTTTAAAAATCCTCGTTTGAGATAAAAAAATTTACTTTTTTTGACTTTTGTGAAAGAAAAAAGAAAATAATTATAATTTGAATGTGACTTTTTATCTTATTGAAAAAAATTTATTTTATCTTTTTATAACTATTTTAATCAAAAAATTTCATTTTAACTTATGACAAACGAAAGCGCCAAAACTCCTCTATCACTCATGGAAATTGCAACCCATTCTGTTTAGTCACGACAATCGCTAACCCTCCAACCCCATCCTTGCCCAGCACTCTACTTCCCTTTCTACTTTGAACTACCATTAGCCATTGGTTCAAAGTCTCGTTTTTTATCAATCAAATTAGAGAGAAAGAGAGAGTGTTAAAAGGTTATAAGAAAATTAACAAAAATATTTTAAATTTTTCTTAATAAAATTATAGTAAGGCCAAGTTTGGGAAGTTAAAAATAATCCATATTTTTATCTTTTTTCCATCACATCACCTCTCTATTTTTTTGTGCATCTTTTCGTAAAAAGACAAAAAGTGCACTTATTTAGGTCATTCCAAATAATCCTTTTAAAGTCATCGAGACAGAACTAGTGAGATGCACACGATCCTTTTTTTCATACAAAATGCAAACAATTTCTTATGGAATCATATTAAAATGCAATTGGAAGTTGAGATTTAATATAACTGAATTGTGGTCTTATTTAGTTTGTTTTTCAAATAAAAAATTCAAAAACTAATTTGATAAATATTAAATTTTAATTTAAATTTTTTTAAAAAAAAATTTATGACCTCCCAAAAAAATATATAAAAATGATAATGATTTTGTGTTTTTTTATTTCTTTCACTAAATTTATTTTAATTTTTTTAAAAAATTTAAACAAAGTTTATGAAAATCAAACTAATTTTTTTTTCAGGGTTTTTTTTTTCAATTCAAAAAAAAAAAAACCTGAAAATTTTGAGTTGTTTGAATTAAAAATTAAACATTAAAAAAATAAAAATAAAAGTAAGAGAGAAAAAAAAATTATTAATTATTCTTAAAGTGTCACATAATCATATTCTTCATTAATCATAATTTAGGCCTTATTTGTCATAATCTAAAAATGTTAAAAAATTAAAAAGTCACTATCCTATTTAAATCAAATCATCTTATTTAAATTATATCACCTCTCTATCACATCACTTCAAATTCAATTTATATTTCATAAAAAATCAAACAATACACTTATTTAGAGCATCAAAAACCATCCCTTTTTATATTCCCCTCATATTTTTTTTTTCATTACCTAATGTAAATTCATGAACTCCACCCCTTTCAACAGTTAGTACAATTTTGTGGGGACACTACTTGACGGGTGTCCAGAACCAATCAATAATTCGTATAGAGAGAGGGGAGGTGCAGTTAAAATTTGGGATCATATCCAAAGATTTGACCATATTAATGCCAAATAGCATGTGATGACAAAAACATCACATCGAAAGAGATGACATGCATGTACTCTTCCCAAAAGAGCATACATCTCAAAGAGGACCAGGGATCCTCAACCCCAACCTCTCCCCCCTCTCCCCCCCTCTGATATAAAAACACACACCCCTATCTCCTCCACCCCCCCCCCCCCTTCTCTCTCTCTCTCTCTCTCTCTCTCTCGCTCTGCCCTTTTATATCAGAGAGTCCCTTTTCTCTTCCACTATTTATTGCGCTCTCTCTCTCAATGATATTTGTGGTTTGAATCGCCCCATGGCATGCTTCGACATGTACTCTTCCTCCTCCTCCTCCACCAACGGCCAAAACTCGGACCACAAAGGCCTCTCATGCGGAGCACCCATGAGCCCCAGAATCTCCTTCTCCAACGACTTCGCCGAGTCCAATCACTCTCACCATCAACAATTTATTAAGCCCAGAGAAACCCCACCGCCCTCCTCCGACTTCGAATTCTCTGTCTCCAACCATTCCATGATGAGCGCTGATGAGTTGTTTTTCAAGGGCAGGTTGTTGCCATTCAAGGATAGTTGTTCCAACCAGTTGCAGAAACCCACTACTCTCAGAGAAGAGCTGATGGTGGACGATGAAGAAGATGACCATGAGTTCTCGCTCAGGCCCCCCAAGGGCTCTACTCGTTGGAAGGGTATTCTGGGTCTCAAGAAGACCCACATTGGATCCACCAAGAAATCTGCCAAGCCTGATGGATCTATGGAGAAGAGGCCTGGTTTCGTTAGCAATAGTTCGCAGGTGAGTTTGAAAAATGGAGAGTGAACTTTACATGTTCGACGAAATGTTTCTGATAGCTAAAAATAAAAATTAATGGTTTGTTTCTTTCTTTTGGTGCTTTTGTTGTTTGCAGGAAGGGTTGAATGATGGAGGGTCAAGTTGCAGAGATGTGGAGTTTGGGATGTGACAATGATGGCATTGTTGTTCATGAGATGGATTTGTAGAGATTTGGGCCATTTTTTGGAATGGTTTCTTGTATTTTTGGAGGTGGGTTTTTTTTTTTTTTTTTTTTTTTTTTGGAGGGGTAATTTTGGAAGTTTAAATTTTGTGTTATTAGTGGGATGGGGTTGGGCTTATTAACTTTTTGATTCATCTCTCTCTTGTTTTTGGAGTTTTTTAGTTTTACTATCTATTCTCTAATTTCTTAGAAATTGGTGTTTTGGCTGTTTCTCTGTACAAAATGTTTGCATTTCAGGAACTTTCTCTGTGATGTCGAGCACTGATATCTTTATCTGGATTCATATGTTTGAAATTATATATTTTTGATTTGGACCCATTCATCGTGTCTTCACTTTTGGAAGGTGAAAAGACTCCATTTTTTTTGGCTTGTGGGTAGATAACAAAGACAAAGAAGGGGTGAGGAAATCCCCTCCCCCACTCCTGTGTTTCTTTTGTTGGCCAATGTTTTTTTTGTTTACCAAATGCTGACAATCTGTTAGACGTTTAAAAAGTTGTAAAATTAGTGAAAAATGTCCTAACATTAATTGAAGGTATTTTTTACTTTTGTTTATGTCTAGCATTGTATTTTAGCAAATGTAAATACCACAAAAAAAGTAGGTACTATATTTAGCGTCCGTTTGGCAAGGGCTCATTGGGCTCATGAGCCACAAAAAACAAAATAGGCTCATGAGCCACAACAGACAAAACATCACATCCAACCCCATAATCATTACACTCTTCTCTCACAAAAAAGCCAAAAAAGCCAAAAAGCCAAGAGCTCTTCCCAAACCAAGCTTTTGAGCCCAGGCTCATATAGCCAAAAAAGTCAAAAAGCCAAAGAGCCAGCCCACTTCCCAAACGGAGGCTTAAATGACCAAGGTTTTTTGTCACTAAATTTTTCTATCTCAAAACAATCACAATTATTAGATTATTATAAATATTAAGGTTTATAATCTTATTACATGATTCAATAGATATGAATGTTTTAAGATAAAATGAAGAAAATTCGAATGTAAAAGATTCCATGCCAATTCAAATAACAACACTGGTAGAGAGCCCTAAATTCAGCAGCTCAAATGGCTCAAATTGCCCAAAATTGTGTCGTTTTGGGTACAACACAACACAAAACTACGTCGTTTTACTCAATTTGAGCCATTTGAGCCACATTTTTTAGGGCTCCCAAACATTATTCTTCAAACAAAACTTTAATTACACATTGAACAACAATTTCTTTAAAATAAGTTGTCACAATGTTGGGAGAAAATTATTCAATGTTTTTAGAGTAAATTCAAGTAGTAATTTTGTTAACATGTGCCCTAAAGACGTATGTTAAGGAATACAGTAAATAAGTATAATTACTTCCAAAAAAAATGACATACAAGTCCAATTTTTAGATTCATTTACAAGTCTATTTTTTAGATTCATTTTCTAAACCCAGTGATTGGTTGACAATCATTTTCTTAACACATCACTAAGTCTAAAAAGTGGATCTAATTTTTTTTGGCCGAATAGCAATACTCTTACTTCAATTTGTATAGAAAGTAGGAAAAGCTTTTAAAGTGGTTAGGATTAATGAATGTGTTTATATATAGAGGCCAAAATACCCTCATTATATTTTCCTCAATTTCATTCATTAATTTGGCTTATATTATTTTATTTTATTATAATTATATATATTTGAATTTGCAACACATACAATGAGTATATAATTTTAAATAAAATATTTTTATTTATTTTGTTTATTATTCTTTGGAATAAATTGAAATGCTTTTTTTTTTTTTTGGTTCTAATATTATAAAATTAATAGATTAAAATCTAATTGTAAGTAAAATTTATCAATCTATTTTAAAGAATTTTTTCAAGTTTTATGAGCTTCCAAATAAAGAAAATAATATTATTTTATATGATTTATAAATTTATTTTTTATTTATAATGAAATATTAATGTTTTTTTGTTTCTTATTCAAGAGGGCACTATCATTTTATTTTGTTATATTTTTTTATAAATAAGTCAATTTCTCAAATGTACAAAAATATGTAAGTTTTTGAAAATCATCATATTTATTCTATTTATATTTCATATTCTCTCCCGCAAGTGAATGTAATTAAGATAATTAAATACATTCTTAACAGGTACACTAGTGGCGCAGGTTAGCAACACCCCATGTTTCATGCTAGTTAAGAAGTAATTAATGTTGTTTTGGATCATTTCGAGAAAACAGTTAAAATTGAAAGTTTTTAACCTATGTTACTTCATATCAATGTTTTAAAAACCGAACCGGTGAATGAATCGAAAAAATGATCGGGTGGACGGATCACCGGTTCAACCGTCGAGTTGAACCGGAATCGAACCGTGACGTCATAAATATATTAAAATTATATTTAAATAAAAATATAAGTAATAAAATTAAAAATTAAAAATTAAAAATTTTAATAATCTTAAATATTTCTCTTAATACTTTTTTTTATTAAAAAATATAAAAATATAAGTAATAAAATTATAAATTAAAAATTTTAATAATCTTAAATATTTCTCTTAATACTTTTTTTATTAAAAAATATAAAAATATATTTAGAAATATTATTAATTTTAATTTTGGAAGAAGAAATCAAATATTCAATATTCCCTTCCCTCCATATGATTTTAATTCAAATACTTTGATTGAAAGAAGAGCAAAATTTTTGGAGGGATATCAAAATTTTAAGTTTCCCTCCAATGAATTTGATTGAATCCCATATAGATTTCTTGAGTTTTTTTTGGAAGAATTTTTTTCTTATAAATAGATAGAAGCTCTTTCACAATAATTTCAAGCTCTCAATGGGATTCCTCACAAGAGGAGACCCTTAAAAGAGAGTTTCCAATTAAATTTTTATTATATATAATATATATATATATATAT
The DNA here is from genome assembly GCA_036172215.1 of Camellia granthamiana. NCBI lineage: Eukaryota > Viridiplantae > Streptophyta > Magnoliopsida > Ericales > Theaceae > Camellia > Camellia granthamiana. The sequence continues at coordinate 28,436,945 of CM069903.1, read as the reverse complement.
AATAAGAAAGAAAGAAAAAAAGAAAAGAAAAAAAAAAAAAAAAAAAAACAACAACAACAACAACAACAACAACAACAATAACTCCGGACCGGTTCAATCAACCCGTGTCCGGGTCGACCGGTTCACCGGTTTAACCGGTGGGTTCACCGGTTTTCAATAAATAGACCGGTTTTTACAACTGGCCGGTTTAAGGGGGCTGACCGGACCGGAACCCCATCCGGTCACCGGTTCAACCGGTTGAACCGGCCGGTCTGGTCCGGTTTTTAAAACCATGCTTCATATCATCTTTCACATTTTTTATATATTTTTTCAAAAAAAATTTAAAAAGTTAACTTTTAACCATCTCCACTAAACAACCTTTTATTTCATTTAATGCATCTTGGAATGTGTTGAAACTATTTTACCAATGATTAATTTTATGCATAGAAAATATAAATTTTTAATTATAAAATTATAAATTCAAATGAGTGGTGCTACATATACCAATTAATGTATATACTAATATATCAACTGGTGTTATGATATTATTATTGACCATATTTATTATACAAGTTACAAATATCCAAAACTATACAAATAATGTCACATCATCTGTTAGTACATTAATGTATACATTAATCGATACATATAACATTATTCAATTCAAATATCATTGAAATATTTAAATAGTAATAAATACATCTAATTTCACAAATATATTAAAAACAAAAAGTTACTAAAATCAAAACAAACTAATATCTTGGCTTATTTTGAGAAGATAGTTAAAAACTATCATCTAGCTTTTAATCTATTTTGAGTCACATCATCTCTTATATTTTAAAAAAAAATTAACTTGTAATCATCTTTTCAAAACAATCCATCATTATTAAAGTACACATTAACAAGTGCCTCTTGTTAAGCAAGGTTTTAAAACCCGGACCGGACCGGCCGGTTCAACCGGTTGAACCGGTGACCGGAGGGGGCTCCGGTCCGGTCTGCCCACCAAAACCGGCCATCAGCAAAAACCGGCCTATTTATGCAAAACCGGTGAACCCACCGGTTAAACCGGTGAACCGGTTGACCCGGCACCGGGTTGATCAAACCGGACCGGTGCAATTTTTTTTTTTTTTTTTTCTTTCTTTTCTTTCTTTCTTTCTTATTATATATATATATATATATAAAATATAAGAATATAAGAAAATTTTAATTTGAAACTCTTTTTCAAGGGTCTCCTCTTGTGAGGAATCCCATTAAGAGCTTGATGAAATTATTGTGAAAGTCTTCACCTATTTATAAGAAAAAAACTCTTTCAAAAAAACTCAAAAAATCCATGTGGGATTCAATCAAATGTATTGGAGGGAATATTGAAATTTTGATATCCCTCCAAAATTTTTGCTCTCCTTTCAATCAAATTATTTGAATTAAAACCATATGGAGGGAATATTAAATATTTGATTTCATCTTCCAAAATTGAAATTAATAATATTTTAAAATGTATTATTATATTTTTCAGTAAAAAAAATATTAGGACAAATATTTAAGATAATTTAATATTTTTAATTTATAATTTTATTACTTATATTTTTATTTAAATATAATTTTAATATATTTATTACGTCACGGTTCGATTCCGGTTTGATTCCGGTTGAACCGGTGACCCGTCCACCCAGCCCCTTTTCCGGTTCACTCACCGGTCCGGTTTTTAAAACATTGTTGTTAAGAATTAAACTTCAAATTATTAGTTATTAATCTAAACAATGTTAAAACATTGAATAATAAGGGTTCGTTTGGGAAAACTTTTTTAGTTTATTTTTTGGTTTTTCGATTAATTTAATTTGGCTAAATTAGTTTTATTTAGGAAGAATTTTTTGACTTTTTTGTTTTGTTTTTTAGAAAAAAAATGAAATAATTATGGTTTAAATATGATATTTTATCTTATTAATTTATTTAAGTTATTTTATCACCCAATTCACTTGGCAAATGGAGACTACGGCCTCTTTTGACGAGAGGTTAAAAAAAATTTTTTTTTTTTGTTATTTTTAACATCTTTTGAATTATAATACCTCTTTACCTTTTACATATTTTTTTTTTTTAAAAAAAAAGTCAAAAAAATTAAAATTTTAATTTTTAACCTATTTTTTTTAAAAAAAACTAACACTGTGTTTAGTTGGTAGATTTGAAAAATAATTTAAAATATATATATATAATTAGATAAAATATAAATATATTTTATTTATATTTTACCTATCTTTTCTATTTTTCTTTTTAAATTTTTTTTCAAATTTTCTAACTAAATACAAACACTGTATATAAGTACTCCGATGAGATGTACATTTGTACTAAGGCAGGCATGCGGGAAGTACTGTGCAAGAAGAGAATTAAGAGGGTGTTTTGGACGAGCGTTGGATTTTGAGTAGAGAGAGGGAGAGAGAGGGAGAGAGGGGAGAGGAGAGAGGAGAAAGGAATGCAGTCAGCAGTCAATGTGACAGCTAAACCACAGCTGTCCATCATATCAGAGAAACCCCCAACAACAGGCCCTCCCTTGAGAAGTTATTCCTATTCGTTGATTAGGAGGTACAGTCACGTATATTTGATTGATAAAATAAATAAGAAAAATGATTTGTGGCACTAAAATTGTTGATATTAATGGCACTAATTTTCTGTTTTGGTAACTTTTTTTTTCTTTACCTGATATAGAAATTAGTGCCATTAATGCTCAACAAATTAGTGCCACAAATCAAAACCCAATAAATAAATAAATAAGACTCACAATTTTATAAGGGTTTGAAAAATCTAAAAAGATATGAAATTTATGGTTGACAAAAATCATGATCACATAAGTTTGTTTTGAAAAATAAATTAAAAGTTAATTTTTTTTAAAAACTGTGTGAAAAAATTAAAAAATAATGTAATTTAAAAAAATCAAAAAAATTACTTTTAATTTCTTTGTTAAAAAAAGCCATAATGTTCGGAATCAATCAATAATTTTTCCTCTTCCCAGCTCCTCTCATCTCCTCCCTACCCCTCCTCTACCAAGTTCCATCTCCGACACCAAAGCAAAACAAGCATATCACTATGAGAATCAGGATCCTCTCATTGCTCTCTCTTTATCTTCCTATTTGTTGGGCCATTATGCTTATTTTTTTAGTTCAATTTCGATAATTCGAGCCGTTACATTTTAAAATTTGTTGAGTTTATTATATTTGTAAAAAATTAAGTTGATCGGATATCAGAAATTATGTGTTCAGTTCATCAAACTAAAAATCATTTTTTTTTTAAAAATGGTTTAAACGAACACATGCTTTCTGATATCCTATCAATTTGAATTTTTACAGGTATAATATACTCAACAAATCTTAAAATGTTAATTTTTTGCACTTAGGTGCTTTGTCAAGGGTGGAGAGATTTTCTCCCATAGGTGCTAATCTAACAACTAACATTTGCCGATAAAAAAAAAATATTAATGGATCGAATCATCGAAATTATGCCAAAAAAATGGGCCTAATGGCTCAGCGAATAAGGAGACAAGAAGAGAGAGTAAGGAGAGGATCCTAATTCTCACTGTGAATTTTTATAATATCGTTTAGGGTGTGGATTGACTTTAAATTTTTTGGTTATTTTAATTTAGGTTAAAAGCTTTGTTTTGAATGGATTTTTTTAATTTTTTTGAATTTTGTGAGAGGAAAAATAAAAATATTATGGTTTAAATATGACATTTTATCTTGTTAACTTTTTAGTCCAATTTATCTTTATGTACCTATTTTAAGCCAAACCATTCATGCCAACACACAGCCTTAATAGTTCAAGGGGTGTGGTGGACTGGTAAGAGGTTATGAACTTGAATAAGTGAGATATTCAATAAAATTAATTTTTTTTAGTGATAAAAGTGAATTTTAATGATTAAAGAAAATTAAGTTTTCTAATATTTTTTTTAAGTTGATTTAGATATGATTTATTTTTAATTTTTTTACTTATTATAAAAGATGCGAAAAAAATAAAGAGATGATGTTTTAGAAATAAGTCATTGGATGTTCCAAAAGTGAGGGGAAAAAAAAAACAATCCCGATTGGTAGCTCGAATATAGGGGCTCGAATTTTGCTCGAAATTAGGGGAAAGAAGGAGGAGGAGGAGAAGGACTGAAGGGGGCCCAATTATTAGGGCTGGAGGCGGAGGAGGGGGGCGGAGGCACGATCGGGCAGAGCTGATGAGCTGCAACGGCGGGCGGAGGCGACGAACGAGCTGCAAGCTGCGACGAGGACGACGGGCGGAGGCGGCAGAGGCTCCCTCTCTCCTCTTCCCCTCTGTTCTTCTTCTGGTTTCAACGAAGAAGAAGAAGAAAATGAAGAAAGAAAAGGAAGAAAGAAAAAGAAAAAGAAAAAAAAAAAAAAAGAAGAATGCATTCGAGCCAAAATCGAGCCACAGATTTCGAGCTACCAGTCATTTTTCAAAAAAAAAATCCTGAATTTATTTAGCATGAAAGTGGCGAAACGTAGGATTTGTTTGGCTTCAACTTTTTGGTTAAAAATGTACAAAAGATAAAATAGGTTAAATAAGTCAATAAGACAAATGGTTGTTTTGACAAAATGGTTAAAAGCTGGCTTTTTGACTTTTTTGATTTTTTTTTTTTTTTTTTAAAAACGTGTAAAAAAATATGAGAGATGATATGACTCAAAAAGATGGCTTTCCAAAATAGCCCAAAGTCACATTTAAACCATAATCATTTCACTTTTTCTCTCACAAAAATCAAAAAAACCAAACGAAACAAGCTTTTAATCCCACGCTAAAAAGCCAACTAAAAAAGCCTATTGTCAAATGAGGACTTACATACAAGTTAATTTTCTTATACAACTTATAATAGCATGGCAAATAAGGTTCTAATTTCTTCCCCCAAAAAAAAAAATTTGCAAGAAAGTTTAAATTTGTTATAAAAGTAATTATTTATAATTAAAACTTCTATTTTCTTGCAAAATTTTCATCATAATCAAATTTATGCAAGAAAATATATTTTCTTTTTATTTTTTTTTTTTATTTCACTTTTTACTATTTTCACTTTCCGTAATTTATTTACTTCTAATCAAACGAAACCTTAAAGTCTCAAGTTCAATATTTTTTTGAAGTCACTTATTCGGATGATAGCATATATGGCATATGGTTTGTATTATAATTGACAAATGTTAACAAATGTTCCCTATACATTGTTTTATATTGAGAAGTGTATAAACGTGTCTTGAAAATATGTGAAAATGTTAAAACATATATTGATTTCAGTAAAAATTATTGAATTTAGTGAAAAGTGTCTTATATTCTTAAATTTTTTGGTCATTAACTAGTACTCTATGGACACTTATTAACAAAACTCTTATAATTTTAATATAATTATATTGATTTTTCTTATGATTCGAATTTAGAAAGAAATACCATAAGTATTATAATTTTAATATAATTATATTGATTTTTCATAAAATTATTTCTGTCAATAAAGTTAAAAAGAAATGAATTTTGCTATATCTCAAACAAATACCTAGTTTTTTCCCAACAAGATGTGAAACACGCACTCGTATGTCTGATTAATAAATAAATAAATAAAGCGATAATGCAGTGTGAAACTCTATTTTGTGATGAAAATTTGGTTGATGGTTCAATAATAAGATTTAAGAGTTCGAACTAACACATGTTAGCTGATAAATAACTCTATGATTTTATCGTCTTTGTTGTAGCAAAGGAGCTGTTTGAACAGTTAGTAACAAAAATAAATAAATGAAAACAACCTTAAAACACTGTTAATAAGATATACAGAATGTCAAAATATTTATAATTGAAATATACTTTTCACATATTTTAAAATAATTTTATATTTTTCTAAACAAATATTAACAAGTGTCCCCATTGACATTATTTAATGTTGAGATTTTATGTATAAATATATATAGTCTTTTTCTTATGCCTTCAACATATTTATTCGCAAGATCTATATTTTACATATTTTAATATATTCCATACACATTTTTTAATAATCGGAACAGCAGCAATGAGAATACTTTTTAACATTTTTTATATATATAAAAAATAAAAAATAAAAAGAGGGGAAGAAATTGCATTGCATGTGCCGCCACATAGTCATTGGCAATAAAACAAGTTTATGATATTTGAATTGAAAATTGAATCTTGATCCATATAGATACGGTCAACGTCTGAGTCCTACTACGTTCATGCTATAAATAAGTCACTGTTCGTCTCTTAATATTCAAGAACCAAAATGATGGGGACTCACATGCTTTCCTCATCAGATCAGACAACCACTACAAAAAAAAAAAAAAAATCAGACAACCATTAATGTAATTATTCAGAAAATAAAGTCACAACAAGAAGCCCTCCCAATTTTATTTTTGATTTTGAGACTAATCTTCTCAGTCTATTATGAAATTTTTCTGTCCTATATCGTACCAAGGTAATTATCAAAACCTTCGGAGTGGCCCAATGAATGTTAAATGAATTTTTTTTTTGGTTCACCACCATTTGAAATTTGAATCCAAAATTTGAGTCATAGCAATCTTTCCCATCAATATTTTAATTCTGTGATTAATTTCAATGTTGCTAGACTTACTGCAAATTTAAATCAAATATGAGACAAAATGAAAATCAGTTGGTATATCCTCTTACCAGACAACATATTTGAGTTTTAAATCTAATGATTCCGATTTTTCATCCCTTTTAAGTTAGAAATATATATTGAGTACTATCGAATGGTTAGTTCAGTGGGTAAGTACTCAGATTTTTCAATTCTTGGGTTCGAGTCTAGGGATTAAACTTTTACTCTTCAACTACCAAAACATGAGGTGGAATTTCTTGCAGATTATTATGTGGTACCGAGAGGCAATGTTCTATGGTAGATTCAAAAAAAGAAAAACAAAGAAAAATCAAAGCACCATATTTTGAAGTTCATTTGAAATAGAGTAAAATGTCTTATGGTAAATGCAATTTATGGTTGAACCCCCCAACCATGGGATTGGTATTGCCAGCTGCAGTTTTCCAAAATGGGGTAGGCAACAAACCAGCTCAACCTGACAAAGTTTTCATCAAATTAGAGCTGAAAATTGTCTTGAAGGAGATAAATAATAAAGATCAACAATCAAGAATGCAATCCAGTTCAATGGTGGGATGATATTCTAAACAGATCACAGATCCACCTGACACGAGACCAGTACTAGTAATAATGATGATTCCCAGTATTAGCTTTTGCTGTAGCTTGGTTGTTCAAATTCAATAGAACCCATCGAAACCGTCATATTCCTGGGCAGAGACACACTCACATGATGAACACACAACATCACATAACAAACATATTGTGAAATTGAGTTCCAAAATGAATCAAAATTCATCAGGTGGACTCTTATTGCCTGGTGGAAAAGGTATTCCATCCATCACGATGATTTTGTCAGGAATCCGTAACGCCTTACTCGAATAAGTGAGACAAAAAATAGAGAAGAGCAAGCACTCACAAGCAATGTAAATAACACTGTTCACCTGCAAAGACGGATCCAAAATTTTAACATAAAAGGCGAAAGTATGAAATACATGACATAAAAAATGAAAAATAAATTAAAATATGTTTTCGTGTATCAATACTATATTGAGTTATATAAAAAACTACCTATAACATATGTAAATAAAAAGTTCATATAAAATGATGTGAATCAATAAAGACCTTTCATTTTAAAATAAAATACTCATACAAATAAATTTTATTTACAAAAATGACATTGTCATAATATTCTTATGGTATCTTTTGTATGAATAAAATTGTGAATAAAATAATCTCTTTATTAAGTTTAAACAACTTAATTTGTATTCGACATTCTTCTATGTCGTTAAAATATCTATGAATTAGAAAATTTAAAAGTGATAACATACATAAATGCCCCTCTCAACTACATTTATGTAGAATTAGAGCAACAAATCAACTGTAAAAATACAAACAAAAAAAAAAAAAAATTACACTTATTTGAAATTAGGGATGGAATAGTAAGCATTTAGTACTTGTTAGAATTCACACTCACAGGAATCATTAATCGATAAACACTAGGATTCGTTTGGAATGTGAGTTGACTTTTTGACTTTTTTAACATAGAGCTAAAAAGCCTCGTTTGGGATAGATTTTTTGATTTTCGTGAAAGAAAAAATGAAATAATTATGATTTAGATGTAATGTTTTGTCTTATTGGACAAAAAAACTTATTTTGTCTTTTTATAAAATAGCCAAAAAGTCAAAAAGCCTGACATGCCAAATGAAGGCTAAATTGATCTGAAATTTGTATGCCGACAAGTACAGGTTCTATATCACGTTTTAAAGTTATAGCATTGTTTTTTAATATAAGATCATCAAAAGGTTAACATCATACACCTGATAGCCTTATCACTACATTGTTACTATCAAACATAGTTTAGCCCCCTAAATTTCCCGTCACACATGGGCATTACCTAGGATACAAAAACACAAGTAAATGCTATGGAAGATTCCAAAAATATATTACCATGGAGCATCAACCTCTTTCTGGAACTTGTGTTCATAGCTCTCCGCCTTCGATTTCAAAGCCTTGACATCAACGCCAAGCTTTTCAGAAGCCGCTTTCAATTCAACAAGCTTAGCTTCAAGATTTCTTATCTCATATTCTGCTCTCTCCCTTTCAGTTTCTGCCTCCATGTACTGCCTAGTGTCGAGGGCACCTTCTGATTCAAAGGCCATGCTAAGAAGGTGGCACACGCGAGCACGTAAAAACCCAACATCCATCCCCATAAGCTCAAAAGATTTCAAGGTCTTCTCCCAAATTGCAAATTCATCCCGGGAAGTCGTGAGCTTGCATGCTCGTATGTCGTTGGCTATGTTGACAGTTTCACAAATAATACCGGCAACCAACTTACAGTTAAGGCCCTGGATAAGGCGAGCATGAATAAATGTGTTTTTGCTACGGCAGAGCTCATAGTAGTTGACCCGTGTATGTTCTGGAAGCTCGGAATCTATGCAGAAGCCATCAAACAGAATGGTGAAGTCATCGAAGCTTTTGATGTCTCTGAACTGAGTAGCAGAACCAGAGGATTTGGGACCTACAAGAACTTCTGAACCAACATCTTCACTGTCATTTTCAAATTGCTCCACAGGTTGTATGGGTTTTGGAACTGATTTCCGAACAGTTGTCTTCTTGTTCTTCTTTTGGACTAGGGCTAATGGAAGAGACTTTGTACGCTTCCTCTTCTTGTTATTTAGGGCTATTCCTCCGTTCGCTGAATCATCTTTTCCTGAGTTCCAACATTTATGGAAAACCATCAAGTCATTAAACAATTGCAATCAAATAATAAATATTTGGCCATGCAAATCTATTATTGGTCTGCGAAATAGAGATATAAATCAACTAACCTGAATCATTTTGTTTTGTAAGAGCATCCAGATTTAGAAGGCTAAGGGCACCATCAACCTCAGTCAAATCATTGGCCCTTACTATGTACACCTACAAAAGGCGAGTCAGAATGTATAGTCTTCATGGTGAAAACAGTTGGTTAACGATTAAATTAAACATTGGCAAGAAAAAATATAATTTAAACCAACCAAACAAGGACAAATGGCCTCCTGTTTTCCATCAGAAATCAACTAACAAGTTAAGAAGGTTTCCACAAGAAAGACAGCTGCCTGATTTTCAACATTTGTTTCGCTTCTACCTGTCACAAAAGACCTCCATTAACAATGCATCTCCAGTGCCCTCCATTAATTCCTTTTTGTTTTCAACCAGTATTCACACATATCTAGTATCTATATCTCTGTATATGCGATCTCAAATCTAGCAACTATTTGATCAACTATCTTACAATTAGGATCCCTCTTTTTGTTCATCTAGTTCTCCTACAACCGTGAAACACTGTTACGTCAAGCATGATACACTCGTCAGTTACCGAGAAAACTAGCCAAGCCTAACCTTTTCATACATCTCAAATTCTCAATATGAGTTAGAGGTGGTTTGAGATTCCTACTGTGAGTTTCATATTGGAGATTCTATATAAAACCAACTCGTAAACTAGTTCTTTGAGTTTTGGTCTCTTTAAAGCCACCTCCCTTGACATTAGTCTATTTATTTTATTTGCCTTTTTCCCCTCCTGCTCACTGGCTGGGTTATTACGAAATGTACATACAGTTTGATCACATCTCTTAAATTCTAAAGTGTTTTCTGAATACAATAAAAAACTATGAACCTAGATTTGCAAGTATATAACAAATTTGAAGTAACAAATCCTAGAATGTAGTCAACTATTCACTAGTTGTTCATCTATCAAAGACAAATATATATATATATATATACGGTGAACAAATAATCAATAAAAGGAAACATAATTCCAGATGTTACCTTAAATTTGTTGGATTCAACTAACTGAAAGATTAAAACATCTCCCTCAAGCAATTTGTGTCCAACTGCAAACTTTCTCCACCCTGCACTAAGTCCTGGCTTTTCTGCAATGAATTTCAGTTCAAATTGTTCCCCGCTTTCATCTTCCAAAGTAAATGTAGTATCATTTCTTGGTAGGTGCAATTTGCAGAAAGGAACAGGAAGCCCCTGTCAACCAAAGAATTGGTCAGATGAAAACTCTCGGGCGTGAACACTATTGTTATAAGAATTCAAATTCAAATTCAAATGTTTATGACTTGTGGTTACCATCCAAAAACAACTGGCAACATGTGATCTAACCAATAATTTTGTAAAGCTAGGAAATTCAGATCCCAAACTCGACTGGACCTCCTCTGCTCGAATCATTGTAGGTGTCTTAACTTGGACAGGACTATGTAAGCCATTAGTCGCAGTCTTTCGTCGCTTACAGCTTCAACAACAGTCCCATATTCATTATTGTCATAATCTGTATCTAAAACATGTTGAAAGAAAAAATTAAGGAAATTTTAGATATTTAACTGACCTCATGGACTTCCTTGCATGACCAACTACAACCTGTTTAAGAAATTATAATTTTTACCGTTATTTTTGCACTCCATAACTAATCAAGAAATAAGAATCATGTTATGAGGTAATCATAATCTTATTAAATTGCAAAAATTGAAGTAAGGTTAAGATTGTTTCGCAATGTGTAAGCAATCCACTAAATTCACTTGAGAGAGACTTTGGTGATTCCAGTTCATGCCATGAGGAAACATATGGTACCATGTGGTTCAACCAAATATAGGGCCCTGGTTAGAATAGATTAGTGAAACAGGACTCGTGAGCGGGTCTACTGAAATAATTGAGGCACAGTTGTGTTCATAACTTGTCGTATGCAAGTTGGCTATGCATTAACAACAAAGAACAGAAAACATTACTCTCATAATCCTAAAGGTTTATGGGGCTTGTTTGATTCACTCCATCAATCTTGGAGATTTTGGAGCCCTTATTAGTTTGGTTTATTAAAACATGGTCTGCCAAACAGTATCGTGCTTTGGGCAACTACAGGACTGCCTAAGGAAGGGTTTTCAAAGTGAATTGTCAAGTGTAAGGGGTCCCAAAGTGAGAAATGGCTGCAAACAGTGAAGCAACCTAGAATGATACTTGCTGCAAAAAGTGCCACAATGTGCCAATTGCTCCACCTGTAGTCGATGCCAAAGTTACCAAGAGTGAACCAATTGAGACTAGCCCAGCCCCATTGGTCAGAATCTAAACATCACAAGGAGATTAAGGGTTTGAGATTTGCCTCCCTCTGCCCCTGCTAAAAACAAAACTACCTAGAATGAGAGACACCAAATGTGGAAGCTTGAAAATCAAAATGACGGTCTTTATGGAAAATTCTAAGGTAAATCCCATTGTACCACACGTAGACTAGTGTTCCTAATTAATGAGGAACCACAAAACAAACTAGAGTATATCATCATTGTTTCTTAACTACTTAACAAGGATGGTCAACAAGTAATTTTTGTATGCGGATAGGGTATATGCCATTGTCTCAGCCATCAAATTGCCTACCAAGTCATTGGTTGAAAACATAATAATACTCTAGCACTACTAAATAAGTACACCTTGTTCTTTATAACCCTAGAGGGTTGCAACTTGAAGGGATTTTGTTTCTTTCCTTTCTTTGATTGTCCTTTTTATTTTATAAGGTTTAAGCAGCCAAAAACTAAGGTATAACAAAAGCAAATCTCAAGCTCAATCAGCTTTCAATAATAGAAGGGAAACAATGGGCACAAACTAGCTATTAACAGCTAAAAAGAATAGGGAGAGAAACAGAGTTAGGTGCAAAAAGAACAAGTAGGGCGCTAGGTGAAAAAAGGAAGTCTCACAGGGTTTGGTTTGGAGACAGAAGCCTTGTTCTTCATCATCATCTTCTTCTGGACCAGAACATAAAAAAAGTCATCATTCAGCTCCTTGGGCTTCTTCTTTCGCTTACCCTGGGAAAAATGAACCAGATCTAACTGTTTTACAAACCCAATTAACAGAAACAGAGATGAATTATAGACATGAGAGAGAGAGAGAGAGAGAGAGGGAGAGAGAGAGAGAGAGAGAGAGAGGGAGAGAGAGAGAAACCGTGGAGAGAGGGGAGGGAGTGGAGGGTTGGAGGAGGGTACGAGAGGTGGAGTTAGACAACTGGGCCAGAGTCAAATTGTCTTCCGCAGATCTCATGCTATGCTCTGAAACAACTTCCTTCTTCACTTCCTGGTGATCATGAGAACCATCATCAACATCATCATCATCATGATTGTTGTCACTAGTAGTAGTATTAGGAAGATCGATGGCTTTACTTTGATGCTTATGAGACAACCTTATCTTCATCTTTGACCCAACAACAACAACAAGCCCTTCCTTCACAGATTCACTCCTCATAATAGTCAATCACATACATACCCAGAAAGCGAAAGAGGTATCTCGCGCTCGGAGAGAGCTTTCAGAAGGAAAAGAGAAGAGGTTTGGTTCCGGACGGTGATGTGTGTGGGGCAGACAAAAGTGGCCGTTGAACGGTTGAAAAAGAGCGCACCCAATGCTAGGGCCATGGTCGCACCCTCACTCCATTCCACCCCAACCCCCACTCACACGCACAAACGCCTTCGTTTTCATTAATAAATTAGGGTTAGTTTGGGAAGGGGTTTGATTTTTCAGATTTTTTAGTTTTTTTGGTCTGAAGTTAAAAAGTTTAGTTTGAGAAGGATTTTTTTGTTTTTTTTGAATGAAAAAATGTAATGATTATAAATTAGATGTGAAGTTTTATGTTATTGAATTAAAAAATTTATTTTATTTTTTATGACTAAAATAACCTAAAAAAAAGGTTTCAAATTTGGCTTCCCAAACGAAGCCTTAAACGGCTTCTCTTTTTTCCACAGACAGCCACCTGGTGTACACGTGTCTGTTTGCACTCACTGACTGTTACGTATTACATACGATTCAATTAACAATAGTTTTTTTTTTTTTTTTTTTTTTTTTTTTTTTTTTTTTTTTTTAACATGAAGAGAAGGCTATGAGGTGTCATCACGGTCCCATGGGCCCTGATCCCGAGGTAACCAATTGCCAATCAAGAATTAACAATAATTTGGTCATACATTACTATCGACTTTGTAATTTTGAAATATATCGACTAATTATTTTTTAAAAAGAATGTTTAAGGCTCTGTTTGGATGCGTTTTCAAATTACATTTCTACTCTATCACTCTTGCTTCACATTTGGATACGACTTTCAAAATAGAATTCTACCGTATCATTTAAACTACAATTTGAAAACTCGTTTGGCAGCTTTGTTCTTCATTTCTCTACTTTCAACGTCTTCAGCCTTCTTTCTCTTCCTTTTTGAAAAGCTTCCATAGTCATCGTCTGAAAAGGTTTACGTGAACTGATCTACTCATCTTTCTCTGTTTCAAAGATCAAGACTAAAGATTCGTCACGAGTAGTGTTCATAGAGAACTCAGACTATTTTATAAATTATGTCTATGAACCCGCTCCTTACTCATACCATCTCCCACAAATCAAGTGAGTTAAAATTTGTGCGTTGTGGAAGATTTATTCTACGGGCAACCAAACAACGACGACACCGATGTCAAATAAATCACAAATTTATTTCACATATTTTCTTACAGGTCACTGATTTGAAAAAATCATCTCTAATTTTATTCCTAATTTTTTTTGTCTCATGTCAAATTTATCAAACCTATTGTTGAATCAGACGACTATCAAAAAGTTGCACATTCGGTCACTGTACCCACTCCATCACCGGTGAAAACTATTCAACTCCCACTAATCTGGTACGTGTCACGACCCGTTCCCCGTACCTAAGGGTTAAGCATCGTGATTGCAAGTAACTGAAGTTACCTCCGGTCAATTCTTAAACAAATCAATAAATATGAGTGGAAGTAATATTTAAATGAGGATACTAAAATAATCATCGGAGCTTCTATTTTTATTACAAAATGTATTGACCAAAAAGGCCGATATTTACATATAAAACATATCAATAAAAGTGTTGTGTGTGCCTATTTCCGCAGCCCCACATCTAAGACTTTCCAAGAGCTATTTCTGAATTGTATTATTTCCTGAAAATTGGTAAACAACTATAAGCACATGGCAGAATGAGAAATATTATACCAAGAGTATAAAGGATACGAAATAACCATGGATAGTTAGTTAAGCCAAAACATTTACATAACTCACTTTGGTAAATAAATCATTTAAGTAGCTATTTCTGAATTGTATTATTTCCTGAAAATTGGTAAACAACTATAAGCACATGGCAAAATGAGAAATATTATACCAAGAGTATAAAGGACACGAAATAACCATGGATAGTTAGTTAGGCCAAAACATTTACATAACTCAGTTTGGTAAATAGATCATTTAAGTAGCAGAAACTGAAACATAAAAATTATGTAAATAAATAACCATAACCACAGTAATTTGGTAACAAATCATTTAAGTGGCAAAAACTGCTCATTTAAGTGACAGAACTGAAATACATAAATTATATAAGTAAATGACCATAACCACGGTACTAAACAGAACAGAACAAAGGTCACAGAAGTGACAGTCAGAACAGAGGTACGGATTCAAGAGGTGGCTCGTACGGATTCTAGAGGTGGCTTCCACAATAGTGTAGCACTTAGCTCCGCACAGCACTTTGCTCCGCACAAAACAGAGAGGTCAATAGATCCATGACAAACAGAGGACCACAAAATGGTCAAACAGAGGCCAATAGTTATTTAAGTCCCACAAGGCATGGGACTCCCGTGGTGGTGCTTATAAAGCATAATTGTATATAAGGTTATAGTCAAATATTCTTTAAAATATAAACAACCATATACATGGGTTTTACTTTAACAAATAAGATTCAGAAAATAATCCACGTAACTGAAATATTTATATAGTTTATAATAATTTATAAAATATAACTTGTATAAAATAAATATGATAAGTCAAAACATAAGTCAAATATATTTTGGTAACTCAAGGTATAATATAATTCACCTTAATTTTAATACCTCACTGTTTTTTTCCACTATCAAAGACCCTTTCACCTACCACTATTTTTTCCTTCATTTTCTCTTTCCTTTCTTTCCTTCTTTCTTTTCTTTCCACGCCACTGATCACCTCCTTAAATATGGAGGTAAATGTCTAAGGTAAATGCCTCGTCCGGCCAACACGTGGCCAACTCCAAGATTCACTCATTAACTCACTAAGATTTACACATATCGTAATAGATATTTAAGATAATTACATTTTAGCCTAATATTTTAATATAATTATATAAACAATTAATTTCTAATTAAATTACACTCTATCTTATATTAATAAAAAATTAATTATTTATTTTATTACCACACTCATTATCATTATTATTATTTATGCTTTGACCCCTCAATTTTTAATAATTATATTATTTTATAAAATAATAATACAAAATAGATCATATATTTTCCAACTGTAATTAAATAATATTAGTATAAATTTTACAGAATAATTAAAAATCTGGGTGGTTACAGTACGTATATCCTTCAATCACCTGTTATGTGCAAATGAGTTCTGAAATGATTTTTGAGAAGTCCAACCGAGTATAGAGATAGTTTTTGATTTGTCTGAACTCTTTGAATGGTTGAAGCTGAGCCGGTCGTCCTTCGGGTTATCCGGCCGGTCGTCCCCCGGGTCATCCGGCCGGTCGACCTCCCTGCTCATTTTCTTCTTCTCTTTTTCTGCTATTCTTCTTCTTCTTCTTCTTCTTCTTCTTCTTCTTCTTCTTCTTCTGCTTATTTCTTCTTGTGGCCTTCTTCTTCTGCTTATTTGTAGTTATTTTTTTACTGTGTAAACTTGCTTCACAAACTTTTTTCAGACAATGTTATGTGATTTTTATTTTGTCTTTGTTTTGGCCTTCAAATCATCTGTCTTTCCTACGGTTCAAATAAACATTGATATTATGTGTTTTTATTTTCTCTTGCCCTTCAAATCATCTTCTTCTCCTAACATTATTTAACAAGTTGAAGTAAACATTAATGTTATGTGGTTTTATTTTTTTATCTGTGTTACCCTTCAAACTATCTGCTTTTCCTAACATTATTTACCAAGTTCAAATAAATATTAATTTTGGTTCCTACATAAATAATTGTAATTGGTTTATGCTCTGTTATTTTTTTATATCCACTCCAGAGTAGTTTGCTCTGTTATTCTTTTATATCCACTCTAGAGTAGTTTAAATATAAATTGTATGTTTATAGATGGATGGAAACAGATGACAATCAGGATACAAAAATGTGGACTCCCAGAATTGAAATGAAATTAATAAACATGTTGAGAGAAGAGGTTAAAAAAATCAAACAACGGGCCGTACTACTGTGTAGACAATTAGGCATTGGAATCATTTTGCAAACTAGTTACACAATCTGTATGGATTTTGGTATATAACAAAGCAGGTGCGACAAAAATATTAGCGATTGAAAGCTGATTACCAGACGTTTAAGTGACTGCAGGCACAGACTGGTCTAGGATGGGATCTCATTGTAGGCACTGTTGTAGCACCCGATAAATTTTGGGATAAGGTTTTTTATTAACCTGTACCATTTTCAAATTTTCTTTTTTTAACATTTCATCTTTTATACAGTATGCTTAATTCAATATTTTCAATTGTTGTAGGCTACCAGAAACGTAAAGAAGTTTAGGACAAAAGAATTTGAGTATTTCCAAGAAATAGTGGAAATTGTTGAAAATTGTTGTGCCACAGGAGCCTTGTCTCGTGCATCCACACAAGGAGCCCTTAACTCAGATGAAGAAGATGAAATGCTAAATAAATTTTGGAACTCTGAATTTGTCATGACCCATCTCGATGACCAAGGCTGGATCGCAACTAGCTAATCCTAAAATCCCACAGAGTAATTCGAAGTAATTAATTTGAATAACGCAGCGAAATAAAATAAAAGGGGTAGATTAATATCCGAAATGTACATGAAATTTTTTATTTATGATATTACATTAGTTGGATGATGACTACAAGGGAAAAAAAAACACATAATATCCATATCAAATTTGAGGTTCTGATCCACAGGTTAAAACCATCCTTCTTTAAATTTTTTCACCTGAAAGGAGTTTTAACAGCTATAAGCACATGGCAGAGTGAGAAATATTATACTGAGAGCATGATGGTATAAAATCACCATGGATAATTATTTAGGCTAAATGATGAATAATTTGGTTTGAATAAATTATTTTTTCATAACAGACATATAACACAAAATCATATAAAATAATTATAACCACGGTACAGAACAGATCAGAGGGTCAATGGATCCATGACAGACAGAGGGTCACAAAGTGACTAATCAAAGGGCCAAAACTTATTTAAGTCCCCTAAGGCATGGGACTGTCAGAGGGTCACTAAAGTGACAATTCAAAGGGCCAGTAATTATTTAAGTCCCCCAAGGCATGGGACCTACGTGGTGATACTTATTCAAAACAAATGTTTATAAAATTATTGTCAAATATTTCCTAAAATTCAAACAAACATATCCATGGGTTTCAATTTAAGCAAATAGAGTTCAGAAAATAATCCACGTAATTGAAATATTAATATAACCATAAAACATAAATTATATAAAATAATTCGTGGTAACTTAAAACATTCGTAAAATATATTATGGTGACTCAGTGTATAATATTACCCACCTTATTATCGACTCTTAGCATTCATTTCCCTATTATTGCTCACTAGTATACTATACTTGTTTGAATCTATGTATTTTTTTTTTTTTTTTTTTTTGTTGCTTTCTGAAGCTTGGCAACTCTCTCTATTTATAGGGGAAAATTCGCACAGTCATGGTGAATTTGCCACCACGTGTCACCCAAAAACACTTGCCACGTGCTGCATCCCTATCATTACGTATCCAAGGACTTATCTAAATAGGCACATTCACCACCCTATGTGTTAGGGTGGTGACAGACCGTATATATCCTCTCTCTCTTTTTTCTTTTTTTTTAATTAATTAATTAATTTATATATATATATTATCACTAACATTTCATTTTATTAACCATTCCAAATATATATATATGATATTTATTTTAGGGTGTCACAGAAGTTGGTGGGAGTAATGCTGCTGAAGCCATTCCTGTTGACTTATTCGGCGATGAGTACATGGATTCAGCGAAGGGCAAAATTCACAAGAGAGAGGCCCTACAAGCAGCCAGACTGACAGTGGTCGTTCGAAAAAGTCACGGTCAAGTGGGTTCGATGATGTGTGCGCAGCTTTCACATCCTACGTACAGGCAAAAATAGAACATTCACGTGCACGATCAAATGACACAGAGGCTGTAAGTGCACGTGGTAATGAGTATTCCCTTGATGCATGTCAAGATGCATTGCTAGAGCTTGGGAACATACCATCGTTGCAGTATGTCAGGGCACTGACACTGTTTAAAGACAAGTAATGGCGAGGGTTTTTTATGTGTACTCTTACCCATATACGCTTAGCTATGATCCGCGCTTTGCAGTAAAGTGAGAAGTTGTGTTTTGATTGAGTTAGCGATTCTCCTTGTCGTTCTACAAGATGATTTGATGATTCCTGATTTGTTTTTTATCATTTTTTTTCATCCCATGACCTGCTCTTTCTTTTCCGTCTTCGTATGTTTAATTTTATTGAACTTTTAAGTAGTTTCTGTTTTACATCAATATGTTGTGTTATTATAAGATGACTACATATTAAACAAATTTTCTTCTTGTATATAGTTTAGTGGATGTTGGTAAATGACTAAGGCCGACTATTCATGTAGTCACTTTTTAATTCAGTTTCACCAATAATGGTAAGCGTTAGCATGTTGTCAAACATTATTTTATAATTATGCTTTTACTGTGATGTAGACGAAACAATATGTCTTCCGACATAGAAAACAACGCAATGGAGATCTTATCAGAGGAAGATGAGGTTATTGAAGATTTTATGGATTTTTTGATGATTGCTTTCATATATGACCATATCAACGCGTTAAGTAGTTGTTGACCGCAGCGAACTTGTCCATTCAAAGGTGATGATTACATCTTCAGCTTATTAAATGGCCATCCAGAAATAATGATGGACATTATGCGAATGGATACACAAACATTCATTTTATTGAAAGACACCTTACTTCAAAATGGCTTTATCGATACTGAACATATGTATATCAGTGTTGAGAAATAACTTGGAATTTTTTTATACACTTTTGCACAAAATGATCGCCATCTACTACTGGCAGATAGATTTCAACACTCCACGAAAACAATTTGTCGGCACATCAAAATTGTTATGCGGGCATTGTGCAAGCTTGCATCAACGGTTATCAGACCACGTAACCAAGACAAGATACCGGCAAAAATTTTAAATGACAAGAGGTTTTTTCCCTAGTTCAAGGCATGAATTTAATGATTGTCCTGTAAGTTTTTAATAACAATAAGAGACGATATTTTTTTTTCTCCTATTATAGGAGTAATATCCAAGTTTGTTTCACTTTTAATGTCAACCAAATATCTTTCAATTAGGATTGTGTTGGTGTTATCAATGGCACATTGGTGGATGCATGAGTCCCTGTTTCAAGACAAAATACATTTCGCGGTTGCAAATCTACGGTATCGCAAAATGTCCTCGCAGCTTGCGACTTTGACATGTTCTTCACATTTATTAATTCTGGATGGGAAGGTAGCGCTCATGACAACGCTATTTTAGTTGACTCTATTACAAGAGTTAATCTACAGTTCCCACACCCACCCAATGGTGAGTGTCGCGAAATAACATACGGTACACTTTTCAAAAAAAATTTCTTGTACATCTATTTGACAGAACAGTGCATTCATTATTTACATGTAGGCAAGTATTATTTAGTGGATGCTGGTTTCACGAACATGCCTGGATTTCTTACCCCATTTCGTTCCCAACGCTATCACTTGCAAGAGTTTTATGGCCGTCATTATTTAGGACCTAAGGAATTGTTTAACCATCGACATTCGTCGTTACGCAATGTCATAGAAAGAACATTTGGTGTTTTGAAGAAGTGATTCCCAATATTACGGTTCATGCCAAATTACAAGTGTACAAGACAAGGCATGTTGTGTACTGCACAATTGGATCCGTTTCCATGCAGATATGGACCCATTCTTCATGAAAACTGATAATGAAATAGCGGCAGAAGCGGAAGCAGATGGGCTTGTTGGAGACCAAACTGACTATGTTGACATGTCACAACATGGGTTGACGTACCAATCTAACTTTAGGGATGCAATTGCTACTGCTATGTGGCAAAATCATGTTGACCATGGATAGATTTGTGATGTGAACAAGGCAAGTGAAAATTTTGGTTAACAATCATTATGACACCTTTATAATTATTTCACTAGTTCCAATCATTATGACACATTTATTACATAACTTCGCCCACTTTACGTAACTGTGAATTTAATGACTTTTTTCCTCTTTTGTAGGATAACTAACAATGAGGATAACGATTGGGCTAAATGGCAATTAAAGGAAAGGGAACACAAAGATCATCACATGGTCAATCAACAAAATGTTATTACGTGAATGAAGATACTTAAATATGTTGTTGATACAATGTATAATATGCAGGGTCAAACACTTTATTGAATTTAATGGTTGAATGATGCATGCAAAAATTGTAGTTTATGATATTCATTCAGTTTATGATGTTCATTAACTTTTTATTAAAAAGAAAATGTTGGCCATGGATAGATTTGTTATTAATTTTAATTTTTTTATTACTTTGTAGACGACATTTTTTTATTAATTTATTTTTTTAATTTTAAAACAATTTTAAGGCTTTGTTATTAATTTTAATTTCTTTTTATTAATTTTTTTTTTTTTAGTTCATGTTATTAACATAATGGTTTTGTTATTAATTTTTATAGCAAACAAGTTTTTATTAATTTTTTTTCCCTTTTTATTAAAGAAAATGTATAATTATTAATTTTAAAATTTGTTTAATTCATTTTAGCCGAATTTTTTTTATTAAATTTTTCCCTTTTTATTAAAGAAAATGTATCATTATTAAATTTTTATTTTATTAAATTAATGGTTTTGTTATGGATTTTAATTTTTGTTTTAATTTGTTGATGACATTTTTTAATTAATTTATTTTCTTCATTTTAAAACAATTTTAAGGCTTTATTACTAATTTTAATTTCTTTTTATTAATTGCTTTTTTGTTCATGTTATTAACATAATGGTTTTGTTATTAATTTGTATACCAAACAAGTTTTTAATAATTTTTTTTTTATAATTTTTAATAAAGAAAATGTATAATTATTAATTTTTAACTTTTTTTATTTCATTTGAGCCGATTTTTTTTTAAAAATTTGTTTTTTTCATTTTATTAAAATCATGGTTTTGTTGTAGATTTTAATTTGTAGATGACATTTTTTAATTAATTTATTTTTTTATTTTAAAACAATTTTAAGGCTTGTTATTAATTTTAATTTCTTTTTATTAAATTTTTTTTTTGTTCATGTTATTAACATTATGGTTTTGTTATTAATTTGTATACCAAACAAGTTTTTATTAATTTTTTTTATAATTTTTAATAAAGAAAATGTATAATTATTAATTTTTAACTTTTTTTATTTCATTTAATTTTAAAGAAAATGTTTTTTTTCATTTTATTAAAATCATGGTTTTGTTATGGATTTTAATTTTTGTTTTAATTTGTAGACGACATTTTTTAATTACTTTATTTTTTTCATTTTAAAACAATTTTAAGGCTTTGTTACTAATTTTAATTTTTTTTATTAATTGTTTTTTTGTTCATGTTATTAACATAATAGTTTTGTTATTTTGAGATATTATACCAAACAGGTAAACATTAATTTTTTTTTCCTTTTTATTTAAAAAAAATGTATAATTATTAATTTTTAACTTTTCTTATTTCATTTGAGCCGTTTTTTTTTTTTTAAATTTTTGTTATTTTCATTTTATTAAAATCATGGTTTTGTTATTAATTTTAATTTTTTTTATTAATTCGTAGACTTTTTTATTTTAATTTTAATTTTAATTTTTTCATTTTATTGAAATGAAGGGTTTGTTATTAATTTCAATTTCTTTTTATTAATTTTTGTACGAACTTTTTTTTTTTTAATTTCGTAATATAACTCACAAACTGTTATAACATTGTCACTGGTTAATTTTACAGTGCAAAAAAAAAAAAATACTATTCATTACGTCAACACAAAATATTACAACAAAATAACAAAAAAAAAATAACCACAACAAAATGAGAAAACAAAATAACCCCAACAAAATAAGAAAACAAAATGTAACCACAGCATGTGTGAACCATTTAAACGCTCATCCAAACAAGTTAAGCATCATTATCAGGTGGTGGTGGAGGTGGAGGGAAGAAGTGATGGTACATCTGAGTGACTCGATTGTTAATCTGATCAATGCAGTTCCTTGTCACTTCATCACGTCTCCCTGAGTCTGCACGAAACTCACCAAATTGTTGAATTAGTGAGTTCTGAGCGGCGGCAAATTCATCAAACCGAGTACCCAATGTATTGACCTGATTAGCCATTTGTTATTCCCATTGTAGGTGCTGATTGTACCGTTCTTGTTCCAACGCTAAATAATCAGTCCAGTATTGGGGTTATTTATTTGGTGGCATGGCATTGTCATTGGGTTCTTCCTCATCAGGTATTGGTTCATTTTCAAAATTAATAGAGCCCAGTAAGTTTTCAGCACCACTAGCTCGGGTCAGTGTGTACTCAGAAATTAGTGAAGTGATTCTCACATCTACTTCACCTTCGAGGTTAACAAGATGCGCTTTGAAAATTTTGGTTAACAAAGCTCCAAAAGGTAATGACTGGCCACTAAGAGTACCAAGTTTTGCAGCCATCATTTCTCTCAGCAATATGTAGTATAAATCTAATTTTTGTCCAATTTCAAAACAATATAACAAATAAACATTCAAACATGGAACAGCATCAAAATGTCCTTTTTTGGGAGTGACATTTTCAACTATCCATCGATGAAGAATACGAAGGTAGGGTTTTAAATGTCTTACTTGTAAATTAGTGCTGGTGAATCGGTTCTCACAAATTGTGGTATAAATCTTAGTTAGATCACCAACAATGTTAGCTAACTAAGCCTCAGTTTGAAAATGGCATTGCAAATCTCCTGTTTCAACTCTAATAATTTGTGCGAAAGTGCAGGGGTTGAGTGTAATTTCTTCCCCCTTCAAATAAGAGATCAGACTGAACTGTTCCACTTGTCCCTCAGTAGATGTCAAGTGAAGGTAAAATAAATATACAAGACAGGGATATACCTTATGTGGTAAATTAGTTAAAGGTAACCATCCCATCGTATCCAATCTGCCAAGCAACAATGGATCATATTGAGAATGTAGATTTACCTTTCTCCCCGTAACAATTAGTCGATTAGCAAAAGTTGAATAAGCTTGTTCGTGATTATATGTGAGAAAATCAACAGTTGGATAGCGATGATATTGTTGTTGTGGTTGACGTTATACAGAGTTAGAGGTTTCGCCACGTTCGGGTCTCGCTCTTTTTGTTCTCGACATGATAACTGCAAAAGTTAAGAAAAATGTATAGTAAAATGTATGATGTTGGTGTGAAAAAAAAAAAGGAATAGATAAGCAAACTGAGCCTCTACTAAAAGGCAACCAACAGATAGTGAAACTGAGCGCAAAAGGCGAACTGGTGGCTGAAACCGGTTGACCAACTGAATGACTGGCCGGTTGTCCCATATGGTGGATTCTTCGCCTTCCTGCAACTCAGCTCTGAAGCTATCAAGAATATAAACTGTGCTTCAAACTAACCTCTTCTCTCTTCCTTCACACGGATATGTACACTGAATGTAGTCAATATTGTAGGGTGAAGGAGTTGCTAAAGTTGTTGGAATGAGATGGTGAAGATGGTGTGGCTAAACGAATGCAGAGATACTGATTTATATAAAGGCTCAGGTCCAGAAGAGTTTTTTTTTTGTTTTTTTTTTCTTATTTACTTTTTATTTCTTACTAATTATTTTTTTTTTTTGTTTTCCTTACTTATTTTTAATTTCTTCCGTATACTGATTACTGATATCTGTGCAGGTTTTTGGCTTCTTCTTTCTTTTCCTTTATCGCACAATGATGAACTGACACCCATAAAAGGAGGTGGGTCTATTGGATGAGCGCAATTACATTATTACCCTTTTCATTTTGTTCTTACATAACAAACTGCCATTCAAATCAAGAGGGGCGAATTGGTCATTTTGTACACAAATATCACTCTTGCCCCCAATTATATGAGCTTCACGGGTGGGTGAGAGTTAGGTGACAATAATGCATCAACAAAAAAAAAAAGATTTTTTTATTAAATTAATAAAATTTAATAAATGAAAAAATATTGATAATGTTTGGTAACGTTTACGTTTTGGTTTGTATTTAAAAATATTGAACACATTGATTTTTGTTAATTTTTATCAATATGTAATCTCCAAAGTTGTTGACTTCAACAAAATTTTTGAAAAATATTAAAAACGTATTGCACAAAATGTTTGTACAGGCCTAAAAAATTAATTGACAAAAAAATTAATTGACACAAAATAATTGACATAGAACTTATTTTTTTAAAAAAAATTTATTTGAAAAAAAAAATTATTCAAAAAAATTACTTAAAAACAATTAATTGAAAAAAAAATCATTTTTTTATTTGAGTTTTTTAAAAATAGTTTGGTTATGACTGTTGATCAAAAATACGGATATCGATATATGAGTTGTGTGTTTGATTATTAATTATAGATTGAATTAAGTTTTGAAAACTCATCACCAAACAAATTTTCTTATTTCACATGTCACATCAAACTTTCAACAACTCAATTTCACATACAATTCAAAACTCAATTCAACACTCTATTCAAAAACCATAACCAAACAAATTTTCTACACTCAAATCATAATTCCACAACTCACAAACTCAAAATTCAACTCATACTCTCAAATCATATTTACAAAACTCTACCAAACGCAACCTAAAATTCTTAATAAAATTCTCACAATTTTATTTTTTATGGTGTACAATGATAGGTGTTAATCTTTTATTTATTGCATACTCAATTATAATTATATGGGTTCTACATCCTTACCACATCATTAAAGATACAATTAAAAATGTGATAACATGAGAAATTTTGCAAAACTCTTTTTAAAAAAATAAGTTAAAAACAATCATTTCACTTTTAAATAATTTAGTTTTTCTTCGATCATTTTAATATCTTTTATTTATTTATTTATTTTTATTTTTTTGTGACTTTTTATCTTGTCCATAAATGGAGGTTAATTGGAAGGTTATAGGCTTGGTGGTAAGTTAATATTTGGAGGTTTTGGAACTCTCCATTTTCTCTAGTTTAATAGTCATTATTTTTTGTGTAATTTGTAAATTCCTAGTGGCCTATACATTGTTCCTCTCATTTACTATTTTTTAGACCAACTATTTTTACACTTAAGAGATTACTAGCCAAAGAGAGGTGTTTTTCTTGCTAGAGCTTTGAGTTCACCATCTTGTGCAGAGTTGGCCTGAACCATACGACAAGTGGTCGAGTTGTTGTATCTTGGAGGGGACAAATCAGAGTTTAGTGACTATTGCATCGGTATTTGGGTTTTTCCTACTGCTGTGGGCTTGATCTCCTTAAAGAAAACAAGATATCCGTACCTCAGGCTGATTTATTTGTATCTTATTTTCTCTGTATTATTTATCAATAACATACAATTCTTCTGGTATTTTCACCAACAATTTTAAGGAGATCAAAATGGAACAAGTACCAAAAAAAGCCAATGGCGGAATTAGAGATCTTAACAAGCCTTTTAAGTTCAATGAAGTTTATTTTAAGAGCTGGAAAGGAAAAGTTCTTTTTTACCTTAGCCTTTTGAAAGTTGCTTATGTTCTTACCGAGAAGAACCCAAATAAAATCCCAATCAAGGAGATGAATGATGAAGACTAGTGGCTTCATATAATAAAAATGAGTATAAATGTCATTTTTATCTCTTAAATTGCCTTGCTGATTAATTTTATGCTTACTATGACACCACTTATACTTCAGCAAAGAAAATTTGGAAAGCTTTACAAACTAAGTATGATACTAAAGAGGTAAGAGCAAAAAAGTATGCAGCTAGCCGATTTTTTCGCTTCCAAATGGTGAATGGAAAATCTGTTGTGGAGCAAGCACAAGAATTCCAAATGATAATTGCAAAAGTAAGATCTGAAAGTATCGAGATTAGTGACAACTTGGTAGTTGCAGGACTTGTTGACAAGTTACTGCCATCTTGGAGGGAATTCCAAAAAACGTGCGCCACAAACAAAAGGAGACTTCTTTAGAGGCGTTAATCACTCGCATCCGAGTCGAAGAGGGGGCTAGAGGCCAAGATACATTGATAACACAAGAGGGTAATGTTAATTCCACCACAAAGGTAAATTTTGTTTCAACAAATAATAACTTACCTAAAGGTCAAAATTCCAAGAATGCTTATTTGAAGCCTTATAAAAAGAATATGAAGAATTATGGTAAATCTCATAATAAATGGATTAATCCAAATAAGAACTAAGGTCCACTATCTTCACAAAATTTTACATGCTTTGTCTATGGCAAAAGTGGGGCATATTGCTTAAACTTGCAAATTTAAAAAACGTGTACATACCCCAAAGACTAACGTTATCAAGGAGCCATTTGTGGCGATGATTATAGACATTTGCATGGTTAATAATGTGAAAAGTTGGTGGACAAATTCTGGTGCTAACAGACATGTTTGTTATGATAAAGCTTGGTTTAAGGTGTATACTCCCTTTGATGATGAGAAAACAATTATGCCTGGTGATTCTAGTCAAACCAAGATACTTGAGAGTGGTGAGGTTGACCTTAAGTTCACTTTTGGACGTATGCTTATTTTAAAAGATATGCTTTATACACCGTTCATGAGGAAGAATTTAATGTCAAGTTATTTGTTGAATAAGGCTGGCTTTAAGCAAATTATGAAATTTGATCAATATATGATTACCAAGAAGAGTATTTTTGTGAGTAAAGGTTATGCTTGTGATGGGATGTTCAAACTGAATATTGAGATTAATAAACCATCTACCAATTCGGTTTATATGCTGTCTTCTATTAATTTTTGGCATACTCACTTGTGTCATATTAACAATAAATATGTGGAAATCATAAGCATTTTAGGATTAATTCCTAAATTGACAAAAAATTTGGGAAATGTAAAGTTTGCAGTAAAGCAAAAATTACCAAGAGGACTCATAAAGGTGTTTGAGAAAAATACCGAATTGCTATACTAATTTGTGTGAGTTTGAAGAAATTTTAACTCGTGATGGTAAGCAATATTTTATTACTTTTATTGATGATTTTTCAAAATATACAAACGTATATTTATTAAAAAATAAAAGTGATACTGTTGAGAAATTTAAAGAATTCCTTCTTAAAGTTGAAAATCAATTCGGTGAAAAGATTAAGAGAATTCGAAGTGATAGAGGCCGAGAGTATGAATCTCTTGAATTCAACTCTTTTGTTCAATCATTGAGAATTATTAATGAGACTACTCTACCATATTCACTTTCATCTAATGGCGTAATTGAAAGAAAAAATAAAACGTTAATTGACTTGAAGAATGCTATACTTATTGATTTAGGTGCTCCTCCCTCAAATTTTTGGGACGAGACTATTTTGACAGCTTGCAATGTAATAAATAGAGTGTCACACAAAAAGACTAAAACTGTACCTTATGAATTGTGGCGAGAGCAAAAACCAAATCTAGGTTATTTGAGGGTTTGGAGCTGTTTAGCTTTTGTGAGGCTTGCAAATCCTTAATGACTTAAATTGAGTGAACGAGCTACCACTTGTGCTTTTTTTGGGTATGCATTGCATAGTACAGCTTATAGATTTTTTAATATGAAAAATATTATTTTTTAATCAGGTGATGCTATTTTTTATAAAAATAAATTTCTTTTCAAATCTAGAAATAGTGGGGGTCAAATATTTTTTGAAAATATTTTAACCATGCCTAGCTCTTCTACTCCATCTCAAGTTTTTCAAGAACAAGAAAATTCTCAAATCCAACCAAGGAGGAGTAAACGAGCTAGAGTTGAAAAAGATTTTGACCTTGACTATTATCTTTATAATGTAGAATAAATTCATTTTTCGGTGCAAGAAGCTTTATCATCACTTGATGCTATTTTCTAGAGAAATGCTGTAAATGATGAGATAGGTTCACTACTTTCAAATAAAACATGGAAGCTAGTGGATTTACCTCCAGGTTGTAAAACTGTTGGGTGTAAATGGGTCCTCTGTAAAAAAATTAATCCTGATGGAATTATAGATAAATATAAAGCGAGGCTTGTTGCTAAAGGTTTTAAGCAACAAGTTGATCTTGATTTCTTTGATACTTTTTCTCCGGTTACTAGAGTTACATCCATTAGACTGTGATAGCAGTGGCTGCAATTCTTGATCTAAAAATTCATCAAATGAATATGAAAATAACATTTTAAATGGAGATCTAGATGGAGAGATTTACATGGACCAGCCTGAGGGCTTTGTGGAGCCTGACCAATAAAGCAAAGTGTGTAAGCTAACTAAATCCCTTTATGGTTTAAAACAAGCTCCTAAATAGTGGTATGAGAAATTTGATTCCTACATGCTTGAGAATGACTATAAGATTAATGAATGTGATAAGTGCATATATTATAAAACTTGTGAGAATGCACATATGATTATTAGCCTATATGTGGTTAATCTACTTATCTTTGGCTCTAATTTGCATATTATAAATGAGACTAAAAATATGTTTAATAATTACTTTGATATGAAAGATCTTAGTGAAGCCAATTTTATTTTGGGAATTAAAATTACCAAGACTAATGATGGCATTTTTCTTGATCAGTTGCATTGTGTTGAAATTTTTTTTAAAAAATATAATTTTCTAGACTGTAAACACGTTGCTACTCCTTTTGATGTAAATATACATTTATCTACTGTAACAAATGAAAAAAATGTGATTAATCAAAAGGAATATGCTAGCATGATTGGTTGTTTGAGACATGCTGCTGACTGTACTAAATCTGACATTGCATATGCTATTAGAGTACTTAGCAGGTTTACTAGCAAGCCAAGTCGAGATCATTGGCTAGCCATAAGAAGAATTATGAGATATTTATCTGGTACCAAAAATTATGGTTTGTTTTATAACAAGTATCCTGTAGTACTTGAGGGATATAGTGATGCTAATTGGAACACTTTGTCAGGTGATTCTCTCTCTACCTCAGGTTTTATTTTTACCTTGGGTGGTGGTGCTATATGTTGAAAGCCTAAAAATTAGACATTGCTAATTCTACAATGGAAGCTAAGCTTATAACATTAGCTTCAACATGTGAGGAAGCGAATTGGTTAAGAGATTTGTTACATGAAATCCCTTTTTGGGAAAAACCAATTCCTCTTGTATTAATTTGTTGTGATAGCACTGTTGTTATTGGTAAAGTGAACAACCATTTTTATAATGGTAAATTCAAACCTATTAGAATGAAGCACAGTAATGTGAGATCCTATTTGAGTAATGGCATCATAACTGTGAATTATGTAAAATTGTGATAATCTTGCAGATCCGTTAACCAAGGCCTTGGCAAGAGATAGGGTCTGGAATACATTGAGGAGGATGGGTTTGAAACTTATAAAATCGTAAACCATGTATGAGGATACCCAACCTAGGGACTAGAGATCCTATAACTAGGTTCAATGGGAAGAACGAATCATATGGTGGGTGTAAAAAATGCACTCCTTAATATATTGTTGTCCATCTCTATGATGTAAGTGCATTTGTCCTGTAATGTTGGAGGGTTGAGTCTTTATACTTTTAATGAAATTCTGTAACTCTTGTTGAGTGGGGTGTGTAAATTACAGGAACATCCTTGATAGATTTCACCTGTATGAGTATGGAAGTGGAACCGCTTTCTATGAGAATAAAGCTTATTCTCAAATATGCTCATGAAAACTGGGATTAGCACAAGACCGTAATGTACTAGCTGTTTAAAGCTCATGTCAACACCTGGATCAGTATGTGTGAGCAGTAATACTTTATTTCCGCTAAGCAGTCATGATTCAAATCTGAGACCACTACTGACTCTGAAGTAGAGGTTGTTGTTTCACTAATGAAGGTTCAATGCAGAGCACACTTTTATGATGCATACTAGTCTATCTTTGTTTGGTAATCTCTTTTGTCCTTGTTAATATTAAAATGAGTGGGGGATTCTTCGACCATTTTAATATATTTTATTTATTTATTTATTTATTTTTGGTGACCGTTTGTTTTGTCCATGAATGATGGTTAATTGGAAGGTCATGGGCTTGGTGGTGAGTAGAGGTGTGCGTGGTGTGGTTCAGGCGATTTGAGAGTAAAATTACAAATCGAAGGGCAGGTTAGCAGATTAGCGGATTGACAAATAGCGGTTTGGGCGATTTTTGACAGATTGGCGGATTAAAGAATATTCTAACTAATTATCATACATTTGCATAATATATAACACTAATTTGTATAATATTTTTTAAATATATAATACAAAGTAATTTTACATAATGTGTTTCATATATATAACCACTAATTTATAATAATTTTCATATCTTAAATCTCTCTCACACTCATTTTTAGATTGATATTTCATTGGAGGTTAAAAAATATATATGTATTAACTATAGCAGAGCGGAGCGGTTCGATTGGCGAATTATAAATTTTAAAGTTTAAACCGCGGTTAGCGGTTAGAGCGATGCAGATAGGTGTGGATTGGTGTGGTTTTAGCAGATTGGATGGTATTTTGCACAGCCCTAGTGGTGAGTTAATATTTAAAGGTTTTGGAACTCTTCCTTTTGTCACGCCCCAAAATTTGGACAATTAAATATTAAATTAGGACTAAATCCTAATCAATATTTTATCATCCAAATCCTAAAGGTGAAATAAAATCTAAACGTTCTCATCTCCATAAGATTTAAATAAATTCCATGCTCAAAAGATTACAAGGGATTAAAAAAAAAACTAATAAAACGCCAACCAAACCATCCACCATAAATTTCGTAACTAACCAATACCTCAAACATTAAAGTAACAATAACTAATCAAACAACTTAAATAATGCAAAGTTGAAAAATAACCTACAATGTCAAATTGTCAAAATACAAAGGTCATAAAAAATAATAATAAATACAATAAACTAATATTAACCCTAAGTTCAAAAAAACAAAAGAAATCCAAGAGACATGTCCAACAACTATAGTTATTTCACGTCACCACCATAGCCCCAACTAATCCTACAAAGGAAACTCGGTTGCGCTCAAATAGTTATTCCACGTCACCACCATGTCAAGAGACAAAATGGGTCAATATATAAGTATACTGGTATGAGTACAATTATTTGACACTCACGTGTCCACCAAACATAAATAAAAATACATTTAATTCATGTTACATGACAAGACAAGTAGTTCCATCCGCACCGAGACGAAGGGGTAGTTTCCCGCGATACGGTGGCATTTAGTTTCTTGCTTGTACACAACTAAATATAAATTGAGCATAAAATAAATAAAATAAAAATAAAAATATGATGGGTCAGCCCTGCATAAAAAGTTAATAAGACCCGCCATTTTGCAAAAAAAATATAATTAGTATAATTCAATAATAAGTAACTTGCTGAGGAAGTATAAAAATGCACCGTTTCATACTTAAATAATTTGAATTGATCAAAACTCAAAAAATAAAAGTTGTACAGAATCAAATTTTATAATAAGCTGCGCGAATGAATTTAGTAGAAACTAAACAAGTTGAGAGAAAAATAAAATAGAGAATTCTAAACGAAATTCGATCAAAAAATCTGGAAGTTAAAACGAAAAGAAACTACTGTAAAATGATTTTTTTCGGAAAAGTTCAAAACACGAAAAGTGTTCATAATAATATTTTATTTCAGTTTAAGCGAAACCAATAAAAATGAGCTCGTTTTGTGGGTTAAAACAGTATCTAAAGTTTGCATTGCTAAAATGAATAAAAACTATTGTAATCAAGATCAGCCGATTACAAGTTCTAATCGATCTTTTTAATAAAAAGTTAAAACACAAAAGTTGTCTAAAATCACGTATACATGCTTTTGCTCAAATTTCATAATTTATCGAGATCGTTTATTATTTTTCAAGATGTATAAATCAATACAATTCACACTATAACAATAAACTCATATTTTATTCTTTGTAACTTAACTCCACCACTTCGGCCCTTCACTTCCGGTCTACACATATATCCCATGTGCTTCTCGTATACCTAATACCGCTCCGAAGCCAAACTTGCACGAGATATCATTCCGAGTTTGACCCACACTTCCCTGATGGTTAGCATATAAATCAAAGCACTCGTTTACTCATAAGAACGGGGCAACAATATATATATACACAATCTCTCATCTACTCATGAGAACAAGCATAACAATGCCAAGCCTAAGGCATTTAAATAAATCTTATAATTCTCACTTTTTTTTTATACACTCTTTCGCACCAACACTCAAATAAAACAACAATCCATGAAGTCATGATGGAGTAGAAGAAATTTATCTATGGGTTTTAAGTTTATTTTAATTTCATATATCCATGAGTGTGATTACAACCATAAAATAAATACATATAAAAACTCTAAACCTGACATATACAACTAATCAAAATAATTAAAATCAATCTATCATCTTCATGAAAATACAAAATCAAACTAACATCAAATAAATAAAAATAAATAAATAAAAACAACGAATTAAACATGAATCAAAGAAAGTGGGTTTTGTACTCACAATTATTTTTCGATGATCAAAAAAATATTTGGAAAATTAATTAAGCCACCAAAACAAAACTCTAATCTTTTCTTTCTCCCTTTTCCCCTTTCTCTCTTGATTTCTCAATGTCTCTCTCCCTCTCTCGGCTGATGATCCCAACACAAAGTTACTCTCACTTTTTTGTTTGATTACTCTCTCTCTTTCTCTCTCTCTCTCTCTCTCTCTTTCCCCCCTACGGCTGCTGCTGAAAATTCTTCCACAAAAAGTGATTAAACCTAGGTCTAGTATAGTATATCTAATTGACTATTATATTTATATCTTACACATATAACATAAATACAATATACATAAATATGATATATATTTTATCAATATATAAACATATATTTTTTTTTTTATAAACAATATAAATATATCAATATTCGGATTAATTACCTATAATTAAATAACACATTAAATTCTCATGTATCCACACAATTAATAAAGCCAAAAATAAAATAAAGTAATAATAATAATAAGTAATGACTTAAGAGAATTAGGATTGCTACAATATACTAGGGCTGTGCAGCGGATCCACCGACACGCCACACCCGACCAACCCGACCCGACCCGACCAACAATGGATGGATGTGTGCCACGTGGCGGGCGGGTGCAGGCCTAGTTTATGGCATTTTTCGAGTTCGGGTCGGGTGGCCGGTAATCCGCCATTTTAGTCAACAAACCCGACCTGACCCATCATTGGTCATTTATTTATTTATTTTTTGCTGATATGCCTCATTTTGCCCCCCTTTTCCTTTCTGATATGCCTCCTCAGCACATTTTGCCCTAATTTTCTTCAACAGACAGACATTTTCTCTC
Source organism: Camellia granthamiana (assembly GCA_036172215.1). Classification (NCBI taxonomy): domain Eukaryota; kingdom Viridiplantae; phylum Streptophyta; class Magnoliopsida; order Ericales; family Theaceae; genus Camellia; species Camellia granthamiana. The sequence continues at coordinate 28,402,803 of CM069903.1, read as the reverse complement.
TCTCTCTCTCTACCCTACCCATCGTCGGACGATCTACAGTAAACGGCGATCGATCTACACGGCGTCGACGATCGATCTACACTACTGACTGAGGTATCTCTCTCTCTCTGCTTTCTTCTTCTTCTCTTTTCTTCTCTTCTTTTGAGTCTAATCTGTTTTTTTTTTTTGTTCCAGTTCTAAAACGAAAGAGATGGTTAGATTGATCAATCTACTACACTGACTGTAACTGAGGTACCTCTCTCTCTCTCTCTCTCTCTCCCTCCCTCCCGTTCTTCTTCTTCTTCTTCTTCTTCTTCTTCTTCTTCTTCTTCTAAGTCTTAACTGGTTTTTTTTTTTTTTGGGTTTCAGTTCTAATCTTTTAGAGCCTAATCTATTATTATTATTTTGTTTTGTTCCAGTTCTAAAACTAGAGAGGTGGTTAGATTGATTGACACAGTGTTAACTGTTAAGGGTTCTACACACAAAGAAAGAAATACAGAGAGAAAACCAAAGAGAGGTTTGGTTTATTTTTCTTGTTATTTGCTTCTGCAGTGGATTTTGTGAGGGACTTCATAGAAAAAATATTAGATTCATTTTGAGATCTGTGATAGTAGTTTGTTTGTATAAAATTGAAATTTTGAATTAATCTATTCTGTTCTGGAATTAATCTGTTCTGTTCTAAAGTTCACAGTCTGTTTTGATTCAGAATCTGTTTTAATCTGTTCACAATCTGGAATTAATCTGAAGTTCACAATCTGTTTTAATCTGTTCTGTTTTGATTCACAATCTGTTTTGTTATGTTCTGAAGTTCACAATCTATTTTGATTGTGAATAATCTGTTTTGTTATCAGATAACAAATTATGATTCACAATTATGAAGTTCAAATTATGATTCACAATATATAACAAGAAAGCATAACAGATAACAATTTGTTTTGATTCATTTTGCCCTAATTCACAATCTATTTTTCTTGTTATCTGTTATGTTCAAACTTTGATTCATAATTTGATTCACAATCTGTTTTGATTCATAATTTGATTCACATTAAATTAGTGATCCTTCTTCAATCCTTTGATTCATAATTTGTTTAAAGATTAAACTTTGATTCATAATATATTAGTGAATATCAAAGTTTGAACATTAACGTGACATTATATATTCATAATCAAAGTTTAGTGAACATCAAAGTTTAGTTAGTGAACATTGAATTTTGATTCATAATTTAGTCATAATATATTGATAATCAAAGTTAAACTTTGATTCATAATTTAGTTTAACTAATCTGTTCTAAATCTCATTGTTCTGTAATTTAGTTAGTGAACTAATCTGTTCTGTAATTTAGTTTAATTTAGTCAGTGAACATTAAACTAATCAAACTAAACATTAGTCAATGAACATTAAACTTACTGATCCTTCTTCTGTTTAATTTAGTCAATTTAAACTAATCTCATTAGTCAGTGAACATTAAACTTTGATTCATCTTACTTATTTTATCTTACTAATATGCCACTTCTGAATCTGTCCATTTAATATCCTTCTTTTATCTTCATATGTCATTTAACATGTTCAAACATAGACAAAGAGTCTGATGGTTGTTTGTTTAAAAAGAGCATGGATTTGAAAAGCATATTTTGAATGATTTTTTATTGGTTGTTGGCAGTTTATTTGATAATCTTTTGGTCATGGATCCTCCAAGTGAAGAAACTTTTTTTGCGAGTCCTAATGTTGAGCCTGAATCATCTTCTATTGACCCCTCTACCCAATCTAATTCTCCCCCTCGTAGACCACCCTTGGCCAAAACTAGTAGTAATGGGAGAACAACATCAAAGGCTTAGGATCATTTTAAAAAGATTAAGGGTATTGATGGAAAAGATAGGGCTATGTGCAAGTATTGTAAGAAAGAATATATGGCAGGCTCTAAGAGTCACGGAACAAGTAATTTGTTAAGTCATTTGAAAATTTGTACAAAGTATCCATATAGGGACACTCATGGACAACAAATATTGGGATTTCAACATAGAGAAGTTGGTGGTGAGGGTGTTGTTGATGTTGTGGTTACACCATTTTCCATAGAAGTTGCTAGGAGGCATCTTGCCAAGATGATAGTAATTGATGAATTGCCCTTTAGATTTATGGATGGGGTTGGTTTTAAGAGGTTTTGTAATGTCATGCAACCCAAGTTCAAGATCCCATCTTGATATACTGTTGCTAGGGACATCGTAGACATATACACTAATGAAAGAGAGAAGTTGAAGAAAATTGTGAAGGGGCGTAGAATTTGCTTTACCACAGACACATGGACTTCCATACAAAATTTGTATTATATGTGTCTAACTACACATTTCATTGATGATGATTGGAAGTTACAAAAGAGAATCATAAATTTTTGTCAAGTTGAAGACCACAAAGGAGAAACACTTGGTAAAAAAATTGAGGCACTCTTAAAAGAGTGGGACATTGATGGCCTTTTCACCTTAACTATTGATAATGCAAGTTTCAATAATCTAACCATTGGATTCTTGAAACGAATCACAAAATTGTGGAAGGGAACTGTCTTGGGCCATGAATTTTTACATATGCGTTGTTGTGCGCATATTCTAAATCTCATTGTTAGTGATGGATTGAAGGATCTTGAGTCTTGTATAGCGAATGTGAGGCATGCAGTGAGGTATGTGAGGTCTTCTCCAAACCGCCTTGACTCTTTTAAGAAGTATGTGGAAAGTTTGAAAATTGAGAGTAAGAGTCTCTTGTGCCTAGATGTGCCAACACGGTGGAATTCTACATATCTTATGTTGGAGGCAGCAAAAAAATTTGAAAGTGCTTTTCAAAGAATGGGTGGGGAGGACTACAATTATAAACACTACCTTTTGGATGATGAAGGGGGTGAGAGGAGAGAGATGCCTACCGCCGAGGATTGGGATAATTGTAGGGTGTTTTTGAAATTTCTTAGAATGTTCTACAATGCAACAAAGAGATTTTCTGGCTCTTTATTTGTTACTTCAAATACATTCTACATTGAAATTTTTGTCATTGAAAATATGATTGGACAATTAATCAAAGACAATGATCCTATTTTGTCTTCAATGGCAAAGAAAATGAAAGAGAAGTTTGACAAGTATTGGAGAAATAGGGATAAAATCAATCTCCTTTTGTACATTGCTGTTGTTCTTGACCCTCGAAGAAAAATGACATACTTGCAATTTTGTTTTTGAACAACTTTTGGTGGAGATGTTGTGAAAGTGAAAGAAATGTTAGAGAAGGTGAAAAATTGTTTGAGTAAATTGTATGATCATTATGCCGTGCTTGATTCAACAAATGTGCATGCCTCCAATGTACATGAAACAATAGATATGGTGATAGATGAAAATGACCCACATTCTCTTGTGAACTCTCAATTTAACTCATTTTTGGAGGGGCAATTTTCTAGTAGTGGAAGTATGTCAGAATTGGACAAGTACTTGGGTGATATTGAGAAAGGTGGGAAGAATGCTCAATTTGACATCTTGGAGTGGTGGAAGGTTAATGCAACAAAGTATAGAGTATTATTACTCATAGCACGAGATGTGTTGGCAATGCCTGTTTCCACTGTTGCTTCTGAGTCGGCTTTTAGTGCAGGAGGTCGTATACTTGATCCATTTCGGAGTTCACTTGCTCCAAAGATGGTGGAGGTTCTTGTTTGTACACAAAATTGGCTCCGAAGTAACATTCCAATATGCCTTCGAGAAGCAATGAATGATGTTGAAGAATTTGAACAACAATATGATTCGGGTAACACATTCAATAATTTATTTTGTTTTAAATTTCATTTATTTTGTATTATTCAAATTCATTATTTTCACTTCACATGATTTTCTTGTGTTATGTTTTATGTATAGTTGTTTTAGAATCAAGTTCTTGTTCAAGCCCATGTCCGGAGAGTAATATTATTGAAATTTAATATCATTGGTAAAAAATACTTCCCCTTGGTTAAATGTTGTTAACATATGTTTACTTCTTTTAAGTTTCAAACTTTTTAGTGTTTTCCTTATTAAATAATTTTCTTTTTTTGTTATGCAGGTTTAGATGGCTCATGGTTTGGTTGAAGGAAATGAACGACTTTTTTGCTTTTTTTTTTGGATGACTGTATCTGTATACTATGGTTTTAGTTTGGATGCACAATATTTGTTGGATGTACAATGTTTTGAATGACTGTAATGTAACTTGTTTGTTTTTTGAACTTTGCATGACTATAACTTGGATGCACAATGTTTGGATAACTGTAATGTAACTTGGTTTGGATGCTTAATTTTTCATACAATGTTTGAGGAAGTACACTGTTATGTTATGTTACTTACATATATGTGAAAATTGCCCAGGTTTTGAATGATAAGTATTTTTTTTTGGATGATGAAAATTGCCCAGTTACTTACACTGTTATTCAAATTACATAGGCATATGAGTATTTTTTTATGAACTTAAAGAGACTAGTATGTTAAGTGCCCAGTTTTTTTTTTTTTTTTTAAATGTACCTTTGATCTCTGCTCTATTCCACACTTGGTTTAAGAAGGTGGAGGGAAAGAAAGAACTTAAAATGTGAGAATTACTTAATGTGTTCTTTCATTTGCTGTTTAATTTTTAATAACCCTCTGTCCCAATTGAGCCTAATGGGATTTTTGGTTTATTGCATGGTCTGTTGTCCAAATTCTACCAACCCATTTCTTTCTTTTTTAACTAATCTTGTTCATAGATTCTAAAACCCTCAATATGCTTTTCTTTCCGGTATTACCTACCAAACTGTGTTACCTTTTCTTTTCTTGTTTCTTTTGAATAATGATGAAGAACATAACAATGTCCTTTATGCTTCATTTGTAGAAATTGTACCAGAGGACTCTGTGTTTGGCCTACCAGAGCTTTGGGATTGTTTACAGTGACCTCAGTAAGTACATCGCCCATATATGTCTACAAAAGTACTTTTTCTAGAAGCTTGCGTTGCGCCCTTACAAAGGAAACTATTATTTTAAGGAAACATGTTTCCAGTAAAATCTTTAACGGAAAGGAAACTATTATTAATTTAATTGCTTTTTTTATGTGAAAAATTTGTAAAATTTTCAACTGCTAAACCGATTCGTATCCATCCTCCAATCCGCCCAATCCGCATTCGCTGGATTGGCGGACGGATGCGGATTGATTTTCTCTAATCCGCCAATCTGGCGGACGGATAGCGGATTAGAGGTTTCGTGGCCGCAACCGATCTGCGCCCACCCCGACAATATACACACCTCAAAAGAATCTCGTCCCCGAGATTCGATAGGAGAGAGTACTAAGTAAAAAGTTCCAGGTATATACGCCGAATTTTCTCTTCTAATTCCCAAGTGATATCATTCTCATCCTCGCTCCATTGCACTTTAACCAAGTTCACTTTCTTGCGCCGCAATTACTTTACATCTCGATCTAGAATAGTAACCGGTCGCACCACATACGTCAAATCATCACTAATCTCCAACACTTCTGGTGATACTACTTAGGAAAGGTCTTGCACACACTTCCGCAATAAAGATACATGGAACACATTATGAATCGTAACTAAAGCAGGTGGTAGAGCTAATTTGTAAGCCACATTACCAATCCTCTCAGTGATCTTGTATGGTCCCACAAATCTAGGTGCCAACTTTTCCTTCTTTCCGAACTGCATAATGCCCTTCATCGGCAAAACCTTCAAAAACACAAAATCTCCGACATTCAACTTAACCCCCTTACGTTTTCTATCAACATAACTCTTCTGACGACTCTGTGCAGTCTTAATACATTTCCAAATAATGTTTACCTTCTCCATGGTCTCTCTTACCAACTCTGGCCCTAACAACGGCGCATCTCCTACCTTCATCCAATAAGCAAGTGATCGACATGGCCTCCCATACAAAACCTCAAAAGGTGCTATCCCGATATTTGAGTGACAGCTATTATTATAAGCAAACTCCACCAATGGCAAGTGTTCTTCCCAACTAGCACCAAGATCAAGGACACAAGCTCTCAACATATCTTTCAAGATCCGATTTACCTGCTCAGTTTGCCCATCCGTCTGAGGATGATAAGCCGTGCTCAAGTCTAACGTAGCACCCAAAGAATGCTAAAAGCTCTTCCAAAACTCTGCCACAAATAACAGATTACAATCTAAAACTATAGAAACTGGCACGCCGTGAAGTCGCACCGCCTCCCGAATATACAGCCTAGCCAATTTATCCGCAGTTCGGTGAACATTGATAGGAATAAAATAAGCAGACTTGGTGAGTCGATCTACTATCACCCAAATAGATTCATTGCCTCGCTTAGATCGCGACAATCCATCCACGAAGTCTATAGAGATGTACTCTCATTTCCAAGTAGGAATCTCAAGAGGCTGCAAAAGTCCAAACGGTCATTGGTGTTCTGCCTTAACCTGTTGGCACATATAACATCAAGAAACATACTCTTCTACGTCCTTCTTCATACCTTCCCACCAAAACGTCCTCTTCAGGTCATTATGCATCTTAGTCCCACCAGGGTGAATGGTATATCGAGACCTATGGGCATCATCCATAATCTCTTTCCTCAACTTAACAATGTTAGGTACACACAATCTGCCCCTGAATCGCAATCCCCCATCTGAGTCTACAGATCAATCAGTAAGACAATCATCGATCAAATCCACTATAAAGTCATCGAGCTTGCTGACGAAAAACCTATCTAAATACTGCATCTGACGAATTTTCTACCAATGTATGCCCTCTCGACACTCTCTATTAATTGAACATCATGCATCGAAATTAACTCCAAGGACTTCTATTCCTGAATCATCAAAGAAGCTATAATCCTATGTTGTTGACTAAGTGGATCTATAACCACATTTTCTTTCCCCGAGTGGTAAAGGATCTCGAAATCATAACTACTGATGAATTCAACCTACCCTTGTTGCCTCATGTTTAACTTTTTTTGATAAAAAAAAAAAAAAGATATTTAAGACTCTTGTGATCTGTGTATAACTCAAAGCGCTCCCCAAACAAGTAGTGTCGCCACACTTTTAACACAAAAACAACTTCTGCCAGCTCCAAGTCATGAGTAGGGTATCGTCTTTCATGAGGTTTTAACTGTTAAGAAGCATAAGATACAACCTTATGATGTTGCATCAACACACATCCCAACCTAGTTCCACTCGCATCAGTAAACACTACTAGCTTTTCCCCTTGTGCTGGTATAGTTAACACTGGTGCTGTAGGCAAACCCTGTTTTAACTCCTGGAAAGCTCTCTCACAATCATTTGACCATAAGAACTTCACATTCTTGCGGGTCAACTTGGTCATGGGTGCTGCAATAGTGAAAAACCATTTTATAAATCTCCTGTAATAACTGGCTAGTCCTAAAAAACTTCTCATCCCTGTAGGGTTCGTAGGCTGCTTCCATTCTTTGACCGTAATAACTTTCTCAGGATCTACCGCTATCCGTAATTGGACACAACATGTCCCAAAAACCGAACTTGATTCTCCCAAAAGTGACCCTTACTAAACTTAGCGTATAACTGCTGCTTCCTCAAAGTCTGCAACACAACTTTCAAGTGTTCTTTGTGCTCTTCATCATTCTTAGAATATACCAGGATATCATCTATGAAGATAATCACAAACTTATTTAGACACGGTTGAAAAATTTCATTCATCAAATCCATGAAATAGGTAGGAGCATTTGTCAAACCAAAAGGCATTACAGGAAATTCTTACAATCCATACTGAGTCCAAAAAGTAGTAAGTGGTATACTTTCCTCTGACACACCCATCTGATGGTAACCCGTTCTGAGATCAAACTGAGAGAACACTGTTGCCCCCTTCAACTAATCAAACAAGTCATCAATTCTAGGTAGCGGATACTTGTTCTTGATAGTCACCTTGTTTAGCTCTCTGTAATCTATGCACACATGGAGAGTGCCATATTTCTTGGAGACAAAGGTCGCGGGTGCTCCCCACGGGGAGTTACTTGAACGAATGAACCCTTTCTGAAGCATCTCTTCTAGTTGCTTCTTCTTCTCCACAAGCTCTTTAGGCCCCATTCTGTATGCCGCCTTAGAAATTGGTGCAGTTCCCAGCACTAAGGCCTCGTTTGGGGACAGGCTTTTTTAGTAACTTTTTAGTTTTTTGGCTAAAATGTGATATTAAAAAAACTAGTATGTTTGGGATGACTTTTTGACTTTTTACTAAAAGATGTGCAAAAAGTAGAGAGAAAAGGAAATCTTTGACTTTTTGGTATAAGTTTTTGGCTTTTTGGTTTTTTAGTGACTTTTTGGCTAAAATAGTCATTTGCCAAACGGGGCCTAAATCAATGCGAAATTCTATTACCCATCGAGGAGGAGGTCTAGGTATCTCCTGAAATACATTCTCAAACTCACATACCACATCTACCTCACTAATATCCTGCTTAGAGATTTCTACCGAGCACAGAAAACTTGTCATCACTGACTCTTCTCCATCTCTAGAAATGTGGGTAAGCTGTGGCATACCGAGAATATCTATATTTACAGTCCTTCCAGCACAATCTAGAGTCACAAAGTATTTTCGCAGCCAATCCACACCTAAAACAATTGTAAACCCTTCAAACTCTAACATAATTAGGTCTGCATACAAGACTCTACCTGCAAAGTCAATCTCAAAATCTTTACACATCTCATAAAGAGTAACTGCCTCTCCTAAAGGGGTCTCAACATGGACAGGTCTAGACAAGGAGGTAGTTACAAGGTGTTCTCTTTCTACAAACTGTCTAGATATGAAAGAATGAGAGGCTCCAGTATCAAAAAGTACTCTAATAGGTTCTTGAAAGAGATTAAAAGTACCTTGCACTTTGTCATTTCCTAGCATCACTGCAAATGCCCTGGCTGGAGCTGCCTGACCCTGTCATGCCTGCTGTCTCTGAGGGGATTACATGTCCCAATTGCTGACACCCAAAACACTTCTTATTGATCTGTTGAGGTGCTACTGCTCTGATAGGTAGAGGCCCCTCTAACTGAGGTACGGAAGGACGATAACCCAACTGTGGCACTTGCTGCTGCTGTCTTTGATAACCCTGTGGGCACAGACCACCCTGTCTCTGATAATAGTTCCCCTGGGGCTAGAAATTGCCCTAAGGCCTGAAATTACCCTGAGGTCTAAAATTTCCCTGACTACCCTGTTGTTGTGGCCTCTGAAACTGCTGACCCTTATGCCTTTGATCATAGGGTTGGTATTTGTTCCCATCCCGTTGCTGGAAGTGACTCCCTCTAGAAGTCTCTCCGATCTTGGCCTTCCCTTTTTTAAACTGCTTCTCATTTTCCTCATACTTCAGTGCCAAGTCAAGAACTTTGTCAAACGGTTCAGCATCAAAGGAAATAAGGGACTTAAACAGGTAATGATTCAATCTCTTAATAAACTTCTCATTCTTCTTCTCCTATGTGTCGACTAAGTAAGGGGCATAATGAGACAACTCATTAAACTTGGTGACATACTCGATCACTGTTCTATCCTTTTGAGTCAACTTCGAAAATTCATCACTCAACTGAGACCGAATAGCAGCAGGAACAAATTTTCGGTCAAAACGGGCTACAAATTTGCCCAAGTCAAAGTCGTCAAATCTAGGTCTTCCTTTCATGAGTTCTACTAAAATAGGGCTGCTCCCTCATGTTGATGTGTAGCCAACTCCTATTTTTGAACCTCGGTGAGCTGCATACGACAAAACACCATCTCATATTTCTGAACCCAAATGTCAGCTGCAATGGGTCCTCCATCTCCAGAGAATTTCTACCCTCCCAAACAACCAAAATCTTTGTTTCTCTTCGCAAATGGATTTCCTTGTTGACCTTGACTATTATTCTGAACAACCTGAAGTAACTGAGCCATCATCTCCCCCATATTAACCTGCACCGTATTGGTTGCCCCGGTAGCCGCCGCCGCGTTAGCAGTTGTTTCTTCCCCTGTGCCATTGGGCTCAGCACTTCTCAAATTATACCTTCCAGCCATCACCTTCAAGTTAAACACACAAAAAGAATTCGTTCATAAATATTCAGAATAAACTCAACCACCAAACTAAACCAGCTAACCCATGTTTCCACAATCCGAGGATCACCTAAACTCTCACAAGTCTAGGGTAACCTACGGCTCTGATACCAAACTATCATGCCCCAAAATTTGGATAATTAAATATTAAATTAGGACTAAACCCCAACTAATATTCTATCATCCAAATTCTAAGAATGAAACAAAATCTAAACGTTCTCGTATCCATAAGGTTTAAATAAATTTCATGCTCAAAAGATTACAAGGGATTAAAAAAATAAAATAAAATGCCAACCAAACCATCCCCCATAAATTTCATAACTAACCAATACCTCCAACATTAAAGTAATAATAACTAATCAAACAACTTAAATAATGCAAAGTTGAAAAATAACCTACAATGTCAAATTGTCAAAATATTAAGGTCATAAAAAAAAATAATAATAAATACAATAAACTAATATCAACCCTAAACTCAAGAAAATAAAAGAAATCTAAGAGACATGTCCAACAACTATAGTTATTCCACGTCACCACTGTAGCCCCAGCTAATCCTACAAAGGAAGCTCGGCTGCGCTCAAATAGAATGCACCCGAGATGTCAAGAGACAAAACAGGTCAGTATACAAGTATATTGGTATGAGTACAATTATTTGACACCCATGTGTCCACCAAACACAAATAAAAATACATTTAATTCTTGTTACGAGACAAGACAAGTAGTTCCATTTGCACCGAGACGAAGGGGTAGTTTCTCGCGATACGGTGGCATTTAGTTTCTTGCCTATACACAACCAAATATAAATTGAGTATAAAATAAACAAAATAAAAATAAAAATATGGTGGGTCAGCCCTGCATAAAAAGTTAATAAGACCCACCATTCTACAAAAAAAAAATAAAGTTAGTGTAATTCAATCATAAGTAACTTGCTGAAGAAGTATAAAAATGTACCGTTTCATGCTTAAATAATTCGATTTGACCAAAACTCAAATAACAAAAGTTATACAGAATCAAATTTTATGAAAAGTATCACGGACGAATTTAGTAGAAACTGAACAGGTTGAGAGAAAAACTTAATAGAAAATCCTAAACGAAATTCGACCAAAAAATCCGGAACTGAAAACGAAAAGAAACTACTGTAAGATGATTTTTTGCGAAAAAGTTTAAAACATGAAAAGTGTTCATAATAATGTTTTACTTAAGTTTATGCAAAACCAATAAAAATAAGCTTGTTTCATAGGTTAAAAACAGTATCTAAAGTCTACATTGCTAAAATGAATAAAAACTATTATAACCAAAATCATCCGATTACAAGTTCTAATTGATCTTTTTAATAAAAAGTTAAAATACAAAAGTTGTCTCGAATCATGAAGACATGTCTCTGCTCAAATTTCATAATTTATCGAGATCGTTTACTATTTTTCAAGATGTACAAATCAATACAATTCACACTATAACAATAAACTTATATTTAATTCTTTGTACCTTAACTTCACCACTTCGGCCCTTCACTTTCGGCCTATACATATATCTCATGTGTCTCCCGTATACCTAACACTGCTCTAAAGCCAAACTTGCACGGGGATATCGTCCCGAGTTTGACCCACACTCCCCTGATGGTTAGCATATACGTACGCGCGTAAATCAAAACACTCGTTTACTCATGAGAACGAGGCAACAATATATATATATACACAATCTCTCATCTACTCATGAGAACAAACATAACAATGCCAAGGCTAAAGCATTTAAATAAATCTCATAATCCTCACTTTTTTTTTATACACTGTTTCTTACCAACACTCAAATAAAATAACAATTCATGGAGTCATGGTGGAGTATAAGGAATTTATCTATGGGTTCTAAGTTTATTTTAATTTCATATATCCATGAGTGTGATTACAACTATAAAATAAACACATATAAAAACTCTAAACCTGACATACACAACTAATCAAAATAATTAAAATCAATCTATCATCTTCTTGTAAATACAAAATCAAACTAACATCAAATAAATAAAAATAAATAAATAAAAACAACGAATTAAACATAAATAAAGGAAAATGGGTTTTATACTCACAATTATTTTTCAAATGATCAAAAAAAATATTTAGAAAATTAATTAAGCCACCAAAACAAAACTCTAATCTTTTCTTTCTTCCTTTTCCCCTTTCTCTCTTGATTTCTCAGTGTCTCTCTCCCTCTCGGTTGATGATCCCAACACAAAGTCACTCTCACTTTTTTGTTTGATTACTCTCTCTCTCTCTCCCCTACGGTTGCTGCTGAAAATTCTTCCACAAAAAGTGATTAAACCTAAGTCTAGTATAGTATATCTAGTTGACTATTATATTTATATCTTACACATATAACATAAATACAATATACATAAATATGATATATATTTTATCAATATATAAACATATTTTTTTTTTTATAAACAATATAAATATATCAATATTCGGATTAATTACCTATAATTAAATAACATATTAAATTAATTAAATACCACATTAAATTCTCATGTATCCACACAATTAATAAAGTCAAAAATAAAATAAAGTAATAATAATAAGTAATGACTTAAGAAAATTAGGGTCGTTACACCTTTTCTCTAGTTTAATGGTCATTATTTTTGGCGTAATTTATAAGGTCCTAGTAGCCTATATATTGTTCCTCCCATCTACTATTTTCTAGACCAACTATTTTTACACTTGAGAGATTACTAACTAAAGAAGGGTATCTTTCTTAGTGAAACTTTAGGTTCACCATCTTGTGCAGAGTTAGCCTGAACCATACGACAAGTGGTCCGGTTGTTATATCCTGGAGGGGACAAGTCAGAGTTTAGTGAGTACTGCATCGGTATTTGGATTCTTTCTACCGCAATGGGCTTGATCTTTTTAAAGAAAACGAGATATCCATACCTTAACCTGATCTATTTGTATCTCATTTTCTTTACATTATTTATCATTAAAATATAATTTTTCTTGTATTTTCACCAATAATTTTTAATACTATTTAATAAGTTATATATAACAATTATATCAAATAATTTAACATATACTGTTGTAATAAATAAAATAAATAAAAACAGTTCAAATAAAATAAAAAAATTCCAATTTAAATTATTGAAAATTTTAGATAACTACAAAATTGGAAAAACAAATTGTCAACCAATAAAGTTAGTGCGACATGTTCCCAATATAAATGAATACTGTCTCACTTTATAGTTCTCATCACTTGCATTTTCACTGATTTATAATTAATTTTATCATTGCATATTTATATGATATTTTTTCTTTAAATTACATATTTATGAGTAACAATTACATATAGTTTTTTTGTTGGAAAAATTATAATTCAATGGAATTTTTAAAAAACATTTACAGATATAAGAAAAAGTTTAGAATTTTAATTATTAATATTTATAAAATTTATCATTTATATGTAATTTTTTTTAAAATCTATACTGAATTGTATTTTCTTCTTCTTTGTTTGCACTATACCTTTTTGGCTCCATTCAATAATTGTTTAGAAAAGAAAGAAAAAGCAAGAAATAGCTGTGGTTGTTGGATGCTTCTAGAGGAGGTTGTGGCTACAGTGTTGTCTTGGATGCTTCTTGTCCAAATTATTTTGTTTTTATTGTTTGTTATTTGTATGGATTTTGCTACATTCTCTATTTCATCACTCCCAATTACGTTTCTAATAATGTGATAAGGAAGTAGAGCATAATATAATTGAGTCTATGAAATCAAAATTGACATTTATCATGTCATATTATTAAGGGTGAAATTGTGAAAGTTTTGTCATAAGTCTCAAATATTTTTTATTTGTATTGTCTATAACGTTTGTTCATTTATAATTTATATTACATTTTTGACATTTGATATGGTTGATTCAGGCCGAAAATGTTTACCTTATGTCGCCTAAATAATTAACTTAAGAAAGAGGGGAGCTGGGAACCTTAGGATACCCAAGGTCTTACCACTCGAGACTAATGAACGAAAATAAAATGAATCATATTATTTTCTCTGAAATGTAGCTCTGACAACTTGTCTATATTTGCAATGTAATCATTCTTTTGGAAATATATTAAAAACTATTTTTTTTTATTTTTTTAAAAATATTTTTGAAAAAAATATATAAAAAATAAAAAAACAATGTAATTCAAAAGAAATAAAAGCCAAAAAAACAATGAAAAATGCTATAAATCTTAAATAATTTATCAAATTTTATATCAAATCTCTAGAACCCACACAAACTCATATGTGTGTGGATCCTATACCCATATAAAAAATTGATAAAAGATTTAATAAATCATTTAAGATTTCTAGCATAACCAAAAACAATTTCTAAGAGCATCTCCAATGGAGCTCTCAAAACACTTGCCAAAGCTATAATTTAACAATAGTGATAAAAAGTGAGTCTCCAATGGCTTGCTATTTTACTTGCCAAAGATGGCATATGCCATATCTGTTCTCAAATTTGGCAAGTAAAATAGCAATTGACAAACATGTCACATCAGTAAATATGAACATATTTGTGGCTCCAAATTCAAGGATGGTTTGGGATGTTCTAATAAGTGTACTTTTTGACTTTTTATAAAATATAGGTTGGGTATGGGTTGGGTTTGAAGTGATGTTGTAGAGAGGTGATGTGACTTAAATAGAATAGTGACTTTTTGACTTTTTTAATATATGCCAAACAAGGCCTCAGTTGAAAAAACATAATTGAAATAGTAAAAATCCAAGTAATTTTTCAAATTGAATTATATTTAATTTTTTTCTCTAATTTTTCAAATTTTTTTCATTTTTTATATTTGTCTAGTCGGGAATAATATAAATATATAATTTTTTTTTTCCAAATAGTTAAAAAAATGTCATAAAAGATGAAAAATAAACAAAAATAAAATCACAAAAAAACATATATTTAAATAACACTTTTATCTATACTATATATTAAGCAAAAGGGGGTTTTAACCCCCAAGGCTTGTGGGAGCTCCAATATCCCAATCCTAATTTTCTAATTTTTTGATTTAAAAAAAAAAATCTCAGCATTTATTAATTTCTCCCAATCCCCATGTCTTTTGGGAGATTTGGTCAAAACCCCCTCATAATTAAACTTTAATGCATTAAAAATTAGCATAAACAAAATTCCTTGAAAATTTCAACACATCTATCTATCTATACTATATTATCTATATCTATATCTATCTATCTATCTATATCTATACTATATATTAAGCAAAAAGAGATTTTTAACCCCCAAGGCCCGTGGGAGTTTCAATATCCGAATCTGAATTTTTTATATTTTTTTATTAAAAAAAGAAAAACTCAACATTTATTGATTTGGTCAAAATCCCCTGATCAACATTTATTAACTTTTTTCAATCCACATGTTTTTGCACATGCCTGCATTTATTGATACAATCCCCTGATCAGCATTTGAAATCCCCTCATACAAATAATTATAGATACAATCTGTGTATAGTTACTGCAGTACCCTTTTTAACTTCTCTCATACACTATGCTTAGTGATAAGATTGTTAAATTATTTTTATAAAAAATCTTAAAAAACATAATTTATATATTAAAAAAAATCTAATACAAATATAAATATTTATAATTATTCTGTGTTAAGCAAAAGGGGGTTTTTAACCCCCAAGGCCTGTAGGAGTTTCAATATTCCAATCTGAATTTTCTAAATTTTTTATTTTTTATTTAAAAAAAAAAAACTCAGCATCTATTGATTTGGTCAAAATCCCCTGATCAACATTTATTAACTTTTTTCAATCCACATATCTTTCCACATGCCTGCATTTATTGATTTGGTCAAAATCTCCTGATCAGCATTTAAAATCCCCTCATACAAATAATTATAGATACAATTCGTGTATAGTTACTGCAGTACCCTTTTCAACTTCTCACGTATATTATGGTTAGTGATCAAATTGTTAAATTATTTTTATAAAAAATATTAAAAAACATAATTTATATATTAAAAAAAATCTAAAACAAATATAAATATCTATAATTATCCCATGCATAGCACGGGTGATGGGCTAGTACTATATATTAAGCAAAATGGGGTTTTTAACACCAAGCCTTGTGGGAGCTCCAATCTCCCAATCTAAATTTCCTGATTTTTTGATTAAAAAAAAAAAAAAACTTAACATTTATTAATTTCTCCCAACCCCCAAGTCTTATCCTCATAATAACACTTTAATACATTAAAAACAAGCATAAAAAAAAATTCTTTGAAATCCAACACATATGAATTCCTTGAAAAGTCCCAATACATATGATTATTATCCCTCATAATAACACTTTAATGCATTAAGAATAAACATAAAAACAATTTCTTGAAAAGTTTAACACATATGATTATTATCAAAATATTAAACTTTAATATAATATAATAAAATAAAAAAAGACATTTAATTCCTTAAAAAGTCCAACACATATGATTATTATTAAAATATTAAACTTTAATATAATATAAAAAAGGAAAAAAAGAAGACATTTAAAAAAAAAAAAAAAAAGGCATTTAAAAATCGTTATTCACATATATAGATAATCGTAATCTATACTATATATTAAGCAAAATGGGGTTTTTAATCCAAAGTTTTATGGGAGCTCCAATCTTCCAATCTAAATTTCCTGATAATGCTAGAGGCCCCAAATATTCTACCAAAAGTTTTACCAAATGTCTCACATGGGTGTGGGACCCACACAATGTGGGTCCATGTGGGTCTCACACCCATGTGAGACATTTGGTAAAACTTTTGGTAGAATTTTTGGGGTCTCTACCATTTTTGTTTTTAATTTAAAAAAAAAAAAAAAAACTTAACATTTATTAACTTCCCCCAAGTCTTACCCTCATAATAATACTTTAATGCATTAAGAACAAGTATAAAAAAAATTCTTTGAAATCCAACACATATAAATTTCTTAAAAAGTCCCAACACATATGATTATTATCCCTCATAATAACACTTTAATGTATTAAGAACAAGCCTAAAAAAAATTTCTTAAAAAGTTCAGCACATATGATTATTATCAAAATATTAAACTTTAATATAATATAATAATAATAAAAAAGACATTTAATTCCTTAAAAAGTCTAACACATATGATTATTATCAAAATATTAAACTTTAATATAATATAAAAAATAAAAAAAAGAAGACATTTAAAAAAAAAAAAAAAGACATTTAAAAATCGCAATTCACATATATAGATAACTAGCCTATCACCCGTGCTATGTACAGGATAATTATAGATATTTATATTTGTTTTAGATTTTTTTTAATATATAAATTATGTTTTTTAAGATTTTTTATAAAAATAATTTAACAATTTTTAAATGCTGATCAGGGGATTTTGACCAAATCAATAAATGCAAGCATGTGGAAATACATGTGGATTGAAAAAAGTTAATAAATGCTGATAAGGGAATTTTGACAAAATCAATAAATGCTGAGTTTTTTTTTTTTAAATAAAAAATTAAAAAAAAAATTCAGATTGGGATATTAAAGCTCCCACAGGCCTTAAGGGTTAAAAATCCTATTTTGCTTAATATATAGTATAGATAGATTGTAAACACAGATATGCTAGTAAATATATTAAGGAAAATGGGGTTTCTAAACCCCAAGCCTTGTGGGAGCTCTAATCTCTCAATTTTAATTTTCTAAATTTTTTATTTAAAAAAAAACCTCAGCATTTATTGATTTGGTCAAAATCCCCTAATCAGCATTTATTAACTTTTTTCAATCCACATGCCTGCATTTATTGATTTGGTCAAAATCCTTGATTAACATTTAAAATCCTTTCATATAAATAATTATAAATACAGCTCATGCATAGTTACTGCAGTAGCCTTTTAATTTCTCCTGTACACTATAATTAGTGATAAGATTGTTAAATTATTTTTATAAAAAATCTAAAAAAATATAATTTATATATTAAAAAAAATTTAAATAAATATAAATATCTATAATTATCTCATGGATAACACGGGTGATAGACTAATATAAACTTAAAGAAAAAATTGATTGAGAATTACCAAACTAACAAGTGACCATTAAAATATCATTATTATAATTTGACAAAATAATATTATTTATTACTAAATTATAATAATAATAATAGTATTATAACAACAACAATAAGAGATGCTCTAACCTCTTTCCCAGACGGGGCCGAAGTTAACCTTAAGCAGTGGACATGGGTTCCATAGTTTCAACTGTGATGATATCCTACGACAGAATAATTTTCGGTGGATTGTGGGGTCCAAGGTCTGCCCCACTGAAGACTCCAACAAATGAAAAAACAACAATGAGCTATTTTAGAAAGTTGGTAAAAAGTCAACTTTCACCTTTTTATTCATTTTAAGTTATATCACCTTTTATATAATTTATTCATAAAAAGACAAAATAAGTTAAAAAAGTCAAAAAAATTAACTTTTTACCAACTTCCCAAAACACTCTAATAATTGATACCTTCATTTTTTAGAAATATTTATTACTCCTTTTGGATCTCTACTATTAATGGTATGAGCTTCACACATACATGAGTGAGTCTCACATATATATCAATAGTTGAAATTCAAAAGGAGATGTAGGGATCTCCAAAAAATAAGAGTCTCCGGCATTTTTCAATGAAAAAATTAAGGGGAATTATATTTCAATGAAATATTATAATTTTGATTTATTTGAATTGCTTGTATTTATATATATTAATTGACAGATTAGTCATTGAGGAGGTCTTCTGGCAGGTCATCTAAAGGGATGCCAGCTATTTGGATGAGTGTTAATTGACATACCAATTGATAAAGGTAACAATCACAATTAACAAAGATAACGTCGACTGTTCGGTTTACGTAATTCAAGCAATTCGTGTTTGCTTAAACTCGATGAATCAATCATTTTTTTAGTAAAATATAAAAAAAATAATAATAAAATTTTTAAAAAATAATGAGTAGGAAATATAATTATAAGATAATAAAGATACAAGTTTTTATTTTATTTAAATAACTCAACACATAATTCACTTGTACATTTATTATTTTACAATTAATTTTCCCACTCTTCATATATTTTTGATATTCTCCCAAAAATAATTACATAAATATAAAAGTATGCAACTCAAAATTGCAGCACCCTCATTTATTTATTTATTAGTCTTTTATCTGTGATCGCTATTTTCGCCAAATTAAAAACCAATTCTCTTGTTATGACCTATTTAGGAATAAATAATTTTAGGGCTGGTTTGGGGTAACCTGAATCAGCCAAAAAGTCAAAAAGTTACTCCAAAATTCAAAAAGATATCACTATTCATCCAAAAATAATAATTAAAAAATTAATTTTCTACCAAAAAAGTACACACCGAAGTCAACAATTTGCAGCTGCTGTGCTGCGGCAGTGACCAATGTTGAAATGATTGGGTGTGATTTGCACACACACCGCTGTTTGGCTTGTGGGGGCTATCACGGGTCCGTTTTGATAATCTGAACCGTTAAATGTGTAGAACTCGTTGAGTACTATATGTCTGAAAAAAATCACATTGATCGGATATCGATAACTATATGATCAAATCAGTTATATATAACAAATGGATGGTGTTATAATTAATGATTGAAAAATAAATAAATCTGATCAGATAGCTATCGATATCCGATTAACTTGATTTTTTATAAGTACATAGTGTTCGACGAGTTATACACATTGAACGGTTTAGATTATTAAAATGAGACCCGTGATGACCCCCACGGGCCAAACAAAACCGTCCAGTGCTTTGTACAAAAATTAGCCAATAATTTCCAATTCCAATACACTCCTTCCGATTTGTACGGCTGGGGCCCACCTCTCACTAATCATCTCTTACACACTTTTTTTATACAATTTTTTAATACACATTTTTCCATAAAAATTCAAAAAGTTAACCTAAACCTCCATATTTTTTTCTCAACTTTTTTAGTCAAAAAAGATAAAAAGTGTACTTTTTTAGGACACCCCAAACCAGCCCTTAGTTAGTTATGTGACTTTTTAAGAAATGATGTGTTAAAAAAAAAAAGAAGAGAGAGAGAGAGTGATATGATGTGATATTTTGTTTATTAACTATTTTAATCTATCTCAAACCCCTGATCAAACACCTTATCAGCATTTGTGAGTTTATATAAATACATATTGTGATTGGTTCAAAGTAATAGCCTCTCTTATAAAAAAAATATATATATTAATTTATTCAAAATAGTAAATCTTATTATTTTTTAGACTAATTAGAAAATTAAATTTATTTACATACCTTGCTAGTTTGTGAATAAATTCGGAGTCAGTATTTTTATTTTTATTTTTATTTTTTATTTTTAAGATGGGGAAATGTCTGTTATTATTAGTCTTGCAGCTGTTGCTCTCGTCCTTGGGTACCTGTAATGCCCCAACCATTCACATATCATCGATATTGTCCGCTTTGGGCCACGTCCGCACGGATTTGTTCTTCCCAGTGGGTCACCCATCCCAGAACTACTCCAGCCTAGACACGCTTAACTGGGAAGTTCTAATAAGGATCTCACCACCCGGGAAAAGGCCTCGATGTTATATAAGGATTCAGGTTTTTACTTTTATAACCCAGGAACTCTCCCTCCATTCCCGATATGGGACACCAGGGCTTTACAATCCACCCCCCACAAGGCTGCATGTCCCCGTGCAGTAGCCCGCCAGCTCGCAAGCCCGCCCACATGCACCGAAAGACGCCAGGGGCCCACACTTAGTAGTCCGGAGAGTTGACTCTGATATCATTTGTAATGCCCCAACCATTAACATATTATCGATATTGTCCGCTTTAGGCTACGCCCGCACGGATTTGTTCTTCCCAGTGGGTCACCCATCACAGAACTACTCCAGCCTAGGCACGCTTAACTGGGGAGTTCTAATAGGGATCTCACCACCTGAGAAAAGGCCTTGATGCTATATAAGGGTTCAGGTTTTTACTTTCATAGCCTAGGAACTCCCCCTCCATTCCCGATGTGGGACACCGGGGCTTTACAGTACCAAGTTTGTCAGTATATGAAATGTGGGGGCATATTTTTTGGATAACAACACGTGGCCAAAGTGACACCGAAGTGCCAACCGAGGTGCCACGAGTCTTGGTCATGGCGCCGAGATGATCTCGGCTAGGCCAAAGTTATTGTAACAACCCTCGTCACTGTTTACTGATTACCGATTAATTACTGATTATCACTGAATAATTACCGATTACTGTTAAACTAAGACTGAACATGATTGATAATTGAATTGATTAAAGTACCGAACTGACTGACTGAGATCCGAAACTGAATCGATTGACTGTAACCGTTTAAATGCATAATTTATTTGTCTGACTGCTAAATTATCTGTTCTCGTCTTATGCATTAAAACTGCAAATTGAAGGCCTTATCGGCGGCCAAATCAAAAATTGATTGATGTTCCATGATCATTAGAATTGATGGGATTTTATGGTATATTTAATTGAAAACTGATTCAGTATGATTAAACTAGATTAATTTAAAGCCAATTAAAGAGTTTGACTTAATTACACTTTTGCCACCCTTAGTGGCCACTATCCTAGACATATTGAAGCCTTATACTATACACTTAGCAACTTTTCCTCAGCACATTTGTTTGATCTTGCTGAATCTAGAGAGAGAGAAAAGGGGGAGAGTAGTTTCCCTTCTCATCTTGCTTGATTTTGCTTGGATTGTAAGAGGATTGAAGTGTAGATTTCATAATTTAGCTTCCTCACCTTGTAATTGAAACTCTAGGTAAGGAACTCATCTTCTTATTGTTGTCATTGAACTAGTTCTTGCATGTTTCATGTTAAATTTATGAGCTAAGTCATGTTTTAAGCTTAGCATGTGAGATTGAAGCTTAATTGTTACATGCATGTTGGTTTTAGTGAGTTTGAAGTTGATTCCATGGTCAAATGCCACATGCATGTTCATAATCATGTTTAAATCCATGTCTTCATCTTGTTTTTGAAAAGATTGAGCTCTTTGGAGCAAGAGTTGAAGCTTTGAAATGGTTTTAACCCATGCATGTCATGTTTGAAGATTGTTCATGAAATGGGTTTGAAAAATGGTTTTAATTGACTCACCTTTGGGGCTTGAATTCATAAATTGAGCTTTGAAACTTGTTGTATATCGAATTGAGATGTGTTTTCCAGAATTTGGGCCCAAGAGGTCGAGTATTGAGTGGGAGAATGCTTGGTTCGGACTTGGAAGACAAATCTGGAAATTCCAGAATTTGGCCTCCTCGCTCGAGCGAAGGATTCCTCGCTCGAGCGACCATCGTTTGTTCAGAGCTCCGCTCGAGCGAATAAATGGTGGCTCGAGCGTAAAATTTCAGCATCCAGTATTTTTACTGTTTCATCAGACCGCTCGAGCGAAGGATTTCTCGCTCGAGCGAAGCCTTTGATTTTGGAAGCTCGCTCGAGCGAAGGAAAGCTCGCTCGAGCGAGGCCCTTATTTTCAGCAAATTTTGTAAAGTGCTTTCTAAGTGCATCTTTGCATCCTCATCCCATTCTAGGCATTTTTAGGCCTAGTTTAAGGCATCGTAATGAGGTCATTGATGTAGAACACACCGAGGCAAATTAGGGATTAAACTTTGATATCTCCCAACTGTATAGCTTAGTGTGTGTTCATCCTGTATACTGTGTAGGGTTGGCTTACCGAGGAGACGCTCTAGCTTACTGTAGCCCAGAACTCTGTGAGTAACAGATTGTGTAAAGATATGTTCAAAATGGTTATCTTTTGAATACTGAACAGAACTGTTTACTGAACTGCTTACTGAACTGCTTACTGAACTATTTACTGAACTGGAATTATTTACTGAATGAATGTATGTCATTTATTTCCGAACTGTACTGTGGCATCCTTAGCACCTACTGTTTACTGTTACTGTGCAGAGCTCTGTCGGTTCCCTTGTGGAACCATACTGTTTACTGAATGATTGGCCATCATTACTGTTGGGTCTATTAAGACCTGGTCCTTTTGGACCTACTGTTTATAGGCTAATGGATGTACCACATATCACTGTTTTGACTGAATAACTGTTATGGCCTAAAATATGAGCCACAAACTGAATGACTGATTGACTGAAATACTGAAAGACTGAAATACTGTTTAATGAACTGTTTCATTACTGAAAAGACATTCATTCATAACCTCTTTACGCTTTATGTTATTCACTGGGCTTTAGCTCACTGCTCATATATATATGTAGGTGTCCAGGCACCAGACCGTTGCTAGAGGCGTCGAGGTATCTCCAGTTTTGTCAAGCCAACCACTGTGCCTCACTGCGAGGTTCCGAGTATAATCTAGCTTAGACCGTCTTTGGGGTGTCTTAGCTTCACCCAACTGTCATCGTACTGTATAGACTGTTACCGTACTGTATGGACTGATAACACTGTACTGCACCGTTTACTGTAATGTTAATAGGGATTAGGTCCATGTACTGAATGTTTGTAAATGTTATGCATACTATTCTGTACTGAAAGTATAAATATATGAAAAAATCTTTTTGCATACAGACTGTCACAGCTCATTGGACATTGTTTATTTACTGTATTGGCTTCCGCCATGCCCCTGTACTCTGTATTACTGTTCTACTGTTTAGCAGGCCTTCGGTAATCTCGGATTACTGGCCGGTTACGGTGCTAAACCCATAGGGGCGGGTTTGGGTCGTGACAGAGTGGTATCAGAGCGATACTTAACCACGAGTTATACCGCACACACGTGTCCAAATGAGCTATAGGGTGTCCTAGAAAAGTGATTAGGGCATTTCATGAACTTGAAAAGTGTGTGCTTATGACATGACTGATTATATGCTAATGTGTTAAACTGTTTAAGTATGCAACTGTTTATGCTTATGATTACTGTACTGTCTATGCGAACTGAAACGAAACCTATATGCATACCTAAAGAAGTTAAATGGAATAACATGTAATGTTAATGTTGCTACCGACTGTGGAAATCTATAAGAAGTGAACGTGTGAAAGTAAAGGGTCATGTGACCGTATCTGAATTGAAATGAAAGTATACACACGTCTGATATGGAATGAAATGTGAAATCAGTGAGAACTTCCCTGTGTTGATCAAAGAATATGTGGGAACCTAATTTGTGGAATGTTAAACCGTAGAGTCTCATGCCTTTGTTGAATGACCTTGAAAGTCCGATTGGAATCACGTTGGCCAGCGTTGCTTCGAGTCGGAAATTCTTGGTAGATTCCTGGGGAATGAATAGGTTAACTGAGAATCTGTTATAACAACAACAAGGGCGAGGATTGTGAACGAACTGAAACTTCTAATCTGAGGATTAACAGGCTAGAATGACTGATTGAGGCCTTAAACGAAAATCTGAGAGAATAAAGGCAGACATACGTGCCTGAACCAACTGAATATGAACTGATGATACTAATACTGAAAACCCAAATAAACTGAAACCACCGGAATTTCTGGGGGTACTGAACCACTGAAAATTGAGACTTGGGTTTAGAAACTGAGAAAATATGTGAAGTTCTCTTCGAAAGAAAATGCTTTCCCCAATACATCTGAAATAGGAAAGTATCCGAGTTTGAACACTCGAGTAAAGTGATAGGACTGTGGTCGAATATGAGGTAAAATTTACCCAGCTAATCTGATAGGCAACCCACATGATAGACACTGACTGGAAAAGAACTGGAGGTGGGAGTGACCTAGATGTGTTTGACATCGCCAACTGAAATTAGAAAGAATGAAACAGTAGTAACAGAAAGTGGAAACGACCGGTAAATCAATGACCTCCGTGAATGGAAAATCTTGGCAATAGCTTTGACCAATGAAGGTCAAAGAAGTAATGTGAACAACGATATACCTACCTGTACCGTATGTGGGAAATACCAATGGGGCGTGGTCACCGCCTATCTGAAACTTATTCTGGGCATGGACAGGAGGGATATTTGCCTAAGTCTTGCCCACAAATGCTCGAAACACCGAAAGGACTGACGTAGGTATTACCTGACACAGATGAAATTGCTTATACGAACGTTTGTGTGGGGAATTGTATGTTCCGTAATTTGGTGTAGACTGCGAACATATTGACTGCGCTAATTGAACTACTGGAATTATGAACCATACACTGAGAACTGTAGAACTTGTGAATAGCGAGAACTTGCTGAGTTAGGTCCTTGTATTGTAAAGCAACGACTGAATGTGAACTGTTAGATGTGACCTTTTGACCTGTACTAGAACTGTTGAACATGGGAATACCTTATGATTGACTGTAATTCGAGAAATTTGTACGACCAGGAATTGTACTGAACTGTTATGTAATAATGAACATCATTGAATGAATGAACCCTTGAACTCGAATTATACACGTGAACTGTTTGTGTGTGGGACTGCTGAAATTGAGAACCCATATTGCTTTGTAAAGATGAACTTCTGCTTATGAATTTGTGAACGAGTGCCTACATGGAAACTGATTTTGAACTCACACCTATATGTATGTTCCCATGCTTGTAACACTGTTAAGATTGAGAGGAATAGACTGTGAATAATGGACCTTTTGAAATCTACTGTTGATGCGGACTATATGTGCGACATCGTAAAACCTTATGTTAGCAATTACCTATGCTCTGAAAACTGTTTAGACTTATGTACATATCTGCTTACCTCTGCTTAAGGATGTTATTAGACTGAATAGACGTATGACTGGTTACCTTAACTATCGTATCTGGAGAAACTGTTTTGTATTGTACACTGAACTTGTGAAATCCGTATTGGGAATGCTAGTAGATTCTGAACATGCACATACATGACGATACCTCTGCTTGGAATGATTGATAAATTTGTTTGATAAGTTGACCGTTGGAACTATGACTCTGTAACTGCATGACTGAATAAAGACCCCGACTGATAAACTCTTGACTGGGAATTGTAATTGTGGAAAAATTGACATGACTGTTGAGTTGACCTGCGAGTCTATGTTTTAGTGACTGTATGACTGATTTGGAACCCTCGTATGACAACTCACTATTATGTGTCACAAAGAACCTGGTGTGACGTATTACCGTGTACCGTGTGCCTTATGAAAGATTTATCTGGAGAATTGCTATATTGACTGTGATGTTTACCTCTCGATATGAATAACTGTATGCCTGTGCATTTGTCTGTAAACTTATTGGGAGGAACACATAGTATATGACCGGTACTGCTCTGATATGAATTGTAATGGTATCGAACTCTAATGTAAGTTTGATAATTGATGAACTCAGACAAATTGTGAAACTACTGACTGTGTACCTAACGAATGGAGTACGAACTAATGTTAACTGATCTGGGGATGATAAGAATAGAACTTTGGTCTGAACTGTTGTCTGATCTGATAGAACCATGGGTTAATGAAACCCTTTTGTGTAAACCGATGAAACTTGTGTCTGACTGCTTGTGCTTCGAACTTTTACTTGATATGATTGGGCAGAACTTGTATCTGATATGACCTAGTCGAACTTT
Organism: Camellia granthamiana; assembly: GCA_036172215.1. NCBI lineage: Eukaryota > Viridiplantae > Streptophyta > Magnoliopsida > Ericales > Theaceae > Camellia > Camellia granthamiana. The sequence goes on along the minus strand of CM069903.1, from coordinate 28,376,271 downwards.
CATCGATTTGATCTGAGAAAACCCTTATTGAGAGCTATTTCCTGACCTGCTTACAATATGGGGGAAAACTGGGTACATTGATGTGTGATTACTTACCCGGTATTACCGTTATGACCATGAACTTATTTGACTAGGAAATGATTGTTTTGGTGATTACTGTACTTCAGAACTGGTGGGATCTGTTGACCACAGACTGGTTTGATCATAAACTCTGACTGTCTGGAAGTATATGTAATCTGTAAGACTGTTGTCGTACTGACATGTGTTATGACTGAATCTGTGAAGACTGGAACTGTTGAATAGTGAATGAATACTTACTTCAGAAGTCTGCCTACTGCTATGGGAGTAATGTACAATTCGCCTTATGTTCCCAATAACTCCCGAATGAACTGGACTGACTGTGATGGATTACTGAACTGAGAACCGAATTGAAAAAAGACTGAATGAAAGACTAGAAAGAGAATGAATTGAAGTTCTGTAACTTAACGGGGAAATTATTTATGAAATTGAGACCAGTGCAAATCTTTAACCCCGATAAGTACTTGATAGAAGTAGTGTGAATACTACTATACTGTTACTGTATTGTACCGTTACTGTTACTGTATTGTTACCATTACTGTTACTGTATTGTCACTGTACTGATACTGCTACTGCTACTGTACCTGTTGAGTATTACTGTGCCACTTTATTCATATTTCGTGTCACGAAATAAGTTTTGTCTCGAAAATGCTATATGTTGTTTATTGAATGATTGTTCGACCCCTGTTATGTATTCGTGACTCTTAGTATTACGTAATGTATGTTAGCTGCCCGGTATCGGAGGTTCCTTTATGGAACTTATATCTGTCTGTACTCTGTTACCCGTACCGGAGGCCTCGTCATGGGGGGCTCAGCTTCTGTACTGTTCTGTTCTGTTACCCGGATTCGGGATTCCTTTATAGGACTGGTTATTCACAACCATCACGTAACTGTATCTGTTCTGCACTGTATCTGTTCTGCACTGTATCTGTTCTGCACTGTATCTGCTCTAGTAGTACTAATGAATGCCCCGCATATGCTTAATGCAAGAATTGTGGCATCTATGTGTACTTTAGACAAGAATATGAAAATGAACATGTATCCGAATCTGCCATTGACTGAAAACTGAAAGTGCATAAGATTCTGTTTTAATATGAACCCCAATCCTTATACGTGATTTCTGATTCCGTTTCTGTGCATTGCTAAGATTGAGATTGGGCCATAAACCTGTTTATGATTATGATCATGCTCCTGTTATAGAGTGAGAGTTACCTTTATGATAGGCATCATCTTTGTTATTATATGTTACCTCGAGTTTGGAGGACCAAACTCTTTTTGAGGAGGGGAGACTGTAACAACCCTCGTCATTGTTTACTGATTACCGATTAATTACTGATTATCACTGAATAATTACCGATTACTGTTAAACTAAGACTGAACATGATTGATAATTGAATTGATTAAAGTACCGAACTGACTGACTGAGATCCGAAACTGAATCGATTGACTGTAACCGTTTAAATGCATAATTTATTTGTCTGACTGCTAAATTATATGTTCTCGTCTTATGCATTAAAACTGCAAATTGAAGGCCTTATCGGCGGCCAAATCAAAAATTGATTGATGTTCCATGATCATTAGAATTGATGGGATTTTATGGTATATTTAATTGAAAACTGATTCAGTATGATTAAACTAGATTAATTTAAAGCCAATTAAAGAGTTTGACTTAATTACACTTTTGCCACCCTTAGTGGCCACTATCCTAGACATATTGAAGCCTTATACTATACACTTAGCAACTTTTCCTCAGCACATTTGTTTGATCTTGCCGAATCTAGAGAGAGAGAAAAGGGGGAGAGTAGTTTCCCTTCTCATCTTGCTTGATTTTGCTTGGATTGTAAGAGGATTGAAGTGTAGATTTCATAATTTAGCTTCCTCACCTTGTAATTGAAACTCTAGGTAAGGAACTCATCTTCTTATTGTTGTCATTGAACTAGTTCTTGCATGTTTCATGTTAAATTTATGAGCTAAGTCATGTTTTAAGCTTAGCATGTGAGATTGAAGCTTAATTGTTGCATGCATGTTGGTTTTAGTGAGTTTGAAGTTGATTCCATGGTCAAATGCCACATGCATGTTCATAATCATGTTTAAATCCATGTCTTCATCTTGTTTTTGAAAAGATTGAGCTCTTTGGAGCAAGAGTTGAAGCTTTGAAATGGTTTTAACCCATGCATGTCATGTTTGAAGATTGTTCATGAAATGGGTTTGAAAAATGGTTTTAATTGACTCACCTTTGGGGCTTGAATTCATAAATTGAGCTTTGAAACTTGTTGTATATCGAATTGAGATGTGTTTTCCAGAATTTGGGCCCAAGAGGTCGAGTATTGAGTGGGAGAATGCTTGGTTCGGACTTGGAAGACAAATCTGGAAATTCCAGAATTTGGCCTCCTCGCTCGAGCGAAGGATTCCTCGCTCGAGCGACCATCGTTTGTTCAGAGCTCCGCTCGAGCGAATAAATGGTGGCTCGAGCGTAAAATTTCAGCATCCAGTATTTTTACTGTTTCATCAGACCGCTCGAGCGAAGGATTTCTCGCTCGAGCGAAGCCTTTGATTTTGGAAGCTCGCTCAAGCGAAGGAAAGCTCGCTCGAGCGAGGCCCTTATTTTCAGCAAATTTTGTAAAGTGCTTTCTAAGTGCATCTTTGCATCCTCATCCCATTCTAGGCATTTTTAGGCCTAGTTTAAGGCATCGTAATGAGGTCATTGATGTAGAACACACCGAGGCAAATTAGGGATTAAACTTTGATATCTCCCAACTGTATAGCTTAGTGTGTGTTCATCCTGTATACTGTGTAGGGTTGGCTTACCGAGGAGACGCTCTAGCTTACTGTAGCCCAGAACTCTGTGAGTAACAGATTGTGTAAAGATATGTTCAAAATGGTTATCTTTTGAATACTGAACAGAACTGTTTACTGAACTGCTTACTGAACTATTTACTGAACTGGAATTATTTACTGAATGAATGTATGTCATTTATTTCCGAACTGTATTGTGGCATCCTTAGCACCTACTGTTTACTGTTACTGTGCAGAGCTCTGTCGGTTCCCTTGTGGAACCATACTGTTTACTGAATGATTGGCCATCATTACTGTTGGGTCTATTAAGACCTGGTCCTTTTGGACCTACTGTTTATAGGCTAATGGATGTACCACATATCACTGTTTTGACTGAATAACTGTTATGGCCTGAAATATGAGCCACAAACTGAATGACTGATTGACTGAAATACTGAAAGACTGAAATACTGTTTAATGAACTGTTTCATTACTGAAAGGACATTCATTCATAACCTCTTTACGCTTTATGTTATTCACTGGGCTTTAGCTCACTGCTCATATATATATGTAGGTGTCCAGGCACCAGACCGTTGCTAGAGGCGTCGAGGTATCTCCAGTTTTGTCAAGCCAACCACTGTGCCTCACTGCGAGGTTCCGAGTATAATCTAGCTTAGACCGTCTTTGGGGTGTCTTAGCTTCACCCAACTGTCATCGTACTGTATAGACTGTTACCGTACTGTATGGACTGATAACACTGTACTGCACCGTTTACTGTAATGTTAATAGGGATTAGGTCCATGTACTGAATGTTTGTAAATGTTATGCATACTGTTCTGTACTGAAAGTATAAATATATGAAAAAAATCTTTTTGCATACAGACTGTCACAGCTCATTGAACATTGTTTATTTACTGTATTGGCTTCCGCCATGCCCCTGTACTCTGTATTACTGTTCTACTGTTAAGCAGGCCTTCGGTAATCTCGGATTACTGGCCGGTTACGGTGCTAAACCCATAGGGGCGGGTTTGGGTCGTGACAGTTATCTGCGGAGATACTAGAATCCGGAATAAGCGGATAAAGGACAAGAGTCCTAGAATGGGAGAGGACTTCAGCTTGGATAAAGATAAGACTCTTAGAGAGTTTATCCCGATCTAACTGGGAGTCCAGGATTTTGCATTGGGCCAGAGTCCAAGGGGAGCAAAGTTTCTAGGGGGATCAGGTCAGTGTTGGCTATAAAAGTAAGGCACCTTCATGGGTTTAAGGTACGCTTTTTGTATTCTGACTAGTGAGTTAAGCACTAATTATTATCTTTGAAAAATAACTGAGTATTGACTTGATCGTCGGAATGCCCCCGGGTGGAAGAACCACTGCCGGAGTCTCGTCTTTCTGTTACAGGTCGTTCGGGCGCAATCTATTCTGCCGGTGTTCTTCAGCTAAGTACCTATTTGGCACTGTGGTTAGAAATCAACACACACATGAAAGAAAATTCTCTTGTACCATAAAAAACCAAAAATAAAATTCTCTACTGTGATTTCAGTTCTCATAACATGGAACATTGTTCATATTGTATATGTATTGTATTTTTGGAGTCACTCCACCACTCTCCAATCAAGGTCTTTCTTCTACCATAAGAAAAGGTCTTTAGAAAATGACTATTGGTCCTAACTTTGATTTTCCACACAAGTCGTCAAAAAAGTTAGCCCTGTATGGATAGTGATCCTCAATGTCTCTGCCTTTGAAATTAGGAATTTAAGCAGCAAAATTTGTAATTAAATTGGAATGACTTAATCACAATTGAATTATGCGACTTTACCAAGGTTGTTAAGATTGCGATCCGGATTGTAGGATCGTACGATCCTACGACTCAATATACACCATTCGATCCGACTCGTACATCGGATCGACCCCATATCAGGATCGTGGTGAGATCATTTTGGGATCGTCGGGATCGTTAGGATCGCATCTGGATCGCGACTCCATACGATCCAGATTTGAAGGATTTTTTGGGCAACTTAAAAGCAAAATCGGGAGCTAAAATGAGAGAAGCAGAGAAGCAAAGCAATAGAGAAGCTTCACCTACTGCGATTAGGGAAAACGAAGAAGCCTGACTTGGGAAAAGAGAGATTCAACATCAAACGAAGAAGCCTGACCTGCTGCTGTGACTCCAGGTATGCTGCTTCCTCTTCTTCTTCTTCTTCTCCCTTTCTCTTTTTCGCTGCGACTCCAGGTTTGCTTATCTTATTCGCTGTGTTGGGTGCATATAATTAAATATTGATTTAAAATATAATTAAATAAAAGGGGGATGCACCAATAAATCCCAAATTAATAACTTATACACTGTTTAGTCCTAAAAGTTTTCTTATAGACTGAAAGGTCCCATTACAATGTTTCAAACATCAGATTAATGTTACAAACATTAGATTTCAAACATCCAATGTTCATCAGATTACAATGTTCCAATGTTCATTTACATCATGAACATCGTGATGATGTATAAAATAGGACTAAATGGAGCATAAGAAAACTTTTAGGACTAAATGGTTTAACTTTTCAGAAACTAGGACTTATGGGTAAATTTTCCTAAATAAAAATATAAAATAAATAATAATTAAGAATTGATTTAAAACATTATTAAATTAATATTATATTAACATGTTAGGAATTACGATAAATAATTAAGAATTTAGGATGAATTGTGATCTTAAATATATTTAAATAAAAATTAGATTAAAAAGTTAGAAATTACAACAAATAAGCAAATATTTAGGATTAATTTTGATCTAAATTATAATTAAATAAAAATTAAAATAAAAAGTTAAGAATTACAATAAATAATTAAAATTTTATAATTAATTGTGATTAATATTAGATATTACAAATTATGTATATGAGAGAGGAGAGATAAATAAAATAACAAAAAAAATATAGAATTTGAAGGTATTACAGTCATTTGACCTTTATAATCTTTTATTTTTTTGATAAGTCATTTTACCTTTATAATTAACATTGTATTTTGATTTAAAATCATATAAAAAATTTCTAACTATATTTAAATAATAAGGATGAAATATTGTGATCTCAAATCATATTGTGACCTTTATTTAGTTTGTTTTGTTTTCATTAAGGACCAATGACAATGGTGTGCAAGTGTTAGTATTTGGTTTTATTATGTTTTTTACTTCTTTTTTTGAAAAAAATGTTTGAATGCTGCATTGAATTGCTATATTTCTTTTTTTGGGGCTCATTCTATATATATTTTAATAGTATTATTTAGTCATATAAAAATTATTGTATTTTTTTATTATTTTAGTAGGATCTTACGATCGTCAATCCGATCCGACAGACCTCCAAAATAATCCTACGTAGGATCCCGATCTTAATAATCTTAGGCTTTACAAAATGTCTAAAAAAGGGAGCAAGGGTCCATGTTGTGTTCCTTGGTGGGTTTTGTCAAATGAGTCAAACATTGGTATAGTTACATGATGATGAGATTATAATCGACTTAAATAGTAACAACAATAAATGTGATTATAAAACTCGACAAGTCTTATTAAATAAATAATTTGAATCATTAAAATAAGTTCTAAGATAAGTCCACTAAACAAAATAAAGACTTTTCATCAAAAAAAAAAAAAAGGATCGTTCATCGTTAACACTCGTTATTAAGAGTTGTTTTGAAAAGTAATTTTTTGATTTTTTTTGATTTTTTTAAAAAAATATGTAAAAAAATAAAAAAAATAAGAATAAAGGTTGGGACCCCCTTTGGGGGTCACCCCCTTTACCCCCTTTGCCACGTGGCAAGAGGTGATTGGAGGAGCAGGAAAAAAAAGAAAAAGAAAAAGAAAAGGTGACCAATGAGAGAGAGAGGGGGTCCAAAGGGGGTCCTAAAAAGGGGGGATGAATCATTGTTGAAAAAATAATATAACTCAAAAGAGATTAAAAACGTAAAAGTTGACTTTTAGGCCAAGTTTGGGAAGACTAAATAAGTGCACTTTTTGACTTTTTATGAAATATGGGTTGGATTTGGGTTGGGTTTGAAGTGATGTATTAGAGAGGTGATGTGACTTAAATAAGATGATGTGACTTAAATAGGATAGTGACTTTTTGACTTTTTGAATTTTTTTAAGGATGCCAAACTTGAGTTTAATCTCTCGCCAAAGGAGGCCTAAATACTAGCAAAATCCTATCAAAAGCAAGGGAAAAGATTTGTCAAAAAAAGTGATGACTGATGCAACAAATATCACCCAATAAGTTTAATAACACTTCTATTAAAAATAATGGCTCTTAAGATATTACACAGCGACAAAATATTTATAATTTTAGTATACTTTTTATATTATTCAAAATATTATTGCATTATTTTATGTATATATATTTTTTACATATTCCCAACATTAACAAATACAAATAGTGTTAAAAGACTGTTTTTAGTATTTTTCAAAAATAATAAAGATATCATAAGATAACTAGGTGTTGACCAGGGGTCTATTAAATTAATTTTTTTGATTAAACTAACCATAGAAAAGATTAGGTAGGTTACCCAAAATAATAGTACAACGTGTGTGCCAAATCAAAACGACAGAACTGAGAGTTGGTTTGGAATGTTACTGAATAGTTGGTTCCCCTTTAATTTTTTAATTTTTTAGTTATTAAGAGTTATTTGGGATAATCTAAATAAATGTACTTTTTATCTTTTTACAAAAAGATGTACAGAAAAGTAGAGAGGTGATGTAATGAAAAAAAAATAAAAAGATAAAAAGATGAATTATTTAAGGCATGCCAAACTTGACCTTAGTGTGAGCTAAAAAATCTCATTTAAGATAAATTTTTTAATTTTTTAAATTTTTGCGACAACGTCTTGAAGTGCGTCTTAAAGTCTCATCACAACTTCCTTCGCACGTTTTAAAAATTTATTAATACCAATTAAAAAGAGAAAACTTGAAGTTTTGATTGGTTTATTTTTGAACTTTTGTTTGTTTAGAGTGTGGGTTGGTTTTTTTTTTTGACTTTTTGAGTCTGAACTTAAAAAGTCTCGTTTATAATAGTTTTTTTTTTTACTTTTTTTTATTGTTGTAGAAAAAAAAAATGTAATGATTATAGGTTATATTATATGTGATGTTTTGTCTTATTAGACTAAAAAACTTATTTTATTTTTTTGTGACTATTTTAGCCAAAAACCTGGGCCTTTTTCTTCCCAAACGAGCTCTCAAAAGAGTTTTGAAAATTAAAAATTTATTTTGTTATAAGTTTTAAAAATAATTGTGGGATTATTTTTATTATTATTATTTTTTAATAGATAAGTGTAAGGGAAAATTTGATTGATTGATTGATATGTACAATATAAAATATTTAAAAATTTGTTAGCCAAACATATTTTTTTCATATTTTGATCCAAATATTAATTTAAAAAATAAACCAAACATCGCCCGAGTGCTTATTATTTTTTCAATTTTTATACCAAACTATCTTTTGAGTTTTTTTTTGAAAACTATCAAATAAATTCTAAAATTGGATTTTCCTACCTACTCTCCTCCACCACACAACCAACTACCATCCCTGCTATTCACCACTACCTCTCTGAAGCAGAAATGACTCAACTTAGGTTAGCTATCACCTAAGGCCTACAATAAAATTTTTTAAAATTATTATTGTCCAATGCCCTAAATTTAATAATCTTGGAGGACCACCATATAAAATTATATAAATTTAATTTCTTTTTTTATTTTTATTTTTACAACAACACACTAATTACTGTATAAATGCAATTCTGAATAATATAAGATCTTAGGAAGTATAAAAATCATATACATAACATAAATTTTTTTTTTTTGTGTACCTGCACATTTGAATGAAAGTCTCATCATCAATGTTTCAATGAGATTGGACTTGGAGAAAAACAACGAGAAGGAGAGCAAGTACCTTGCGGAATACCCCTACACATATCAAAATTAATAATAAAAAAAAGAGGGAAACAATTTGGTTCAATAAATCTAATCATCTTGAACCTTAATCTATGAATTCAACTATAATAAATGATTATTAATTTATTGAAACAAGAATCTAAGTGTTCTTTTTAAAAGACTAAACCAATACATAAAATTTTGACCGGATGCAATCGAGGTTCTACCAATCTTCTTGAACAGTTGAGTTTTTTAAAATTTATTTTCTATTTTTTTCTTCAAATAAATTAATGATTAGTTTGATTAAAAAATGAAAAAAAATCAAAAGTACTAATCACTTTCGTTTGATTTTCCCTTTTTGTTTTTGGAGCAATGAAATAACTTTGAAAATTAAAAAATATTCTATTGGTTTTATTTTAGTCAAATTAATTTATAATTAAAAAAAAAGAAAATTAATTCTAAAAACTCATTCCAACAGGGTAAGGTGATTGTTATTTCAAATTTTAAGAGGGATTTTCTATTATTATTATAAAATAAAATAGAACTGAGGCGGCTTTTGATGTAATTTACTCTAATAAATAGTAATGCCCAAAATAACCAAAAAATTAAAAAAAAAAAAAAAAAATCAAAGAATCTTATTAATGTGCGCTTATTTATTACTTTTTTATTTATTTATTGATGATTGGGTATTCGAATTAGTTTACACACACCTCAACTAATTCTGGAATCCATACAAAGCGTTCCATCCACGTGAATTGAGCAAATCTCAAGCAAAACTCACGGGTGTGACCTTAAGGATTGGATTGCTTCTAATGGAAAGCGTCCCCTTTACGTGAATCAGGCAGATCTCAAACAGAACTTGCGGACATGACCTCAAAAAGCAGATTGTTCCTAATGAAAGTTGAACACGAGACCTAAAGAGAACATATTCCTAGATCTCAAGTTACACCTATTAAGCCAATCTCTTAGGGTTAATGTACGCTTATTCTTAACATGTATTTTAAAATTGACATTAATAAAATTTAAAAAAATAATAATTATAAATGCAACTCATGTATAAGATTTCTTGTATGAAAAGCCCATTAATTAGTAGGACCAGATTAGAGTGATCACGACCATTGAAACAAAAGGATCTCATTGAAACTCAGGCCTCGTTTGGGAAATAAATTTTTTTAGCAATTTTTTAATTTTTTGACTAAAATATGATGCAAAAAAAATAGTATATTTGAGATAACTTTTTGAATTTTTACGAAAAGATATACAAAAAATAGAGAGAAAATGAAATCTTTAATTTTTTGATATAAATTATTGACTTTTTGATTTTTTTAATAACTTTTTGACTAAAAAAGTCACTTACTAAACGATGCTTCAATCTAACGGCCCATATTCCATATATCATGAGCAGAAATGCATAGTATCCTGACAACTTCCCATTTGTTGGGGTGGAACGTAAATACATACAAATGTAATGTATAAATACATATATAGTGGTCTTTTGAAAAGTTGGTAAAAAATTAATTTTTTGACTTTTTTAATTTATGTTATCTTTTTGTGAATAAAAAATATGAGAAGTGATATGATTCAAAATGAGTAAAAAGTTAAAAGCTGACCTCTCTTTTTTTTTTTTTCAAAGGACCCCATAATGGGTCCATTAAAAGACAAATCAAAGACAGTAATATCATTTATGCTAATTAATTACTCTCTTTGTCTTAAAATAATAATTTATTTTGAAAAATTTAACATTTTTTAATACAATAATGATTCATATCACTAAAAAAAAAGATCATCAATAGCACTAATACATTGGAAATGTCAAAAAAAGAAGAAGAAAGGCATAGGCAGTGAGCTGGGCCCATTGCCACATCATTAGCGGTATTATTAGAGTACCACTTTTAGTGCTCTCAATCATTTTTTTAATAATATAATTATTATATTTAAAAAAAGTTATTTTTTCAAAATTATTCTTTAATAGTACATTTTTAAAGGAATATCAATTATTATAATTGTACTTTTTATGTTATTAATAAATTTAAAGAAATGATAAAAAAAAAATTATATTATTTTAATTCTTAATTTTTTTAAAAATATTTTAAAATAATAAAAAAATAAAATAAAACACTAATCAGTGTGTTTAGTTTCAATTTTCTGAATTTAGTTTCATAAAAATTGAGTTTTTTGTTTTTTGTTTTTAGTATTTTTTTGTTTTTAGCGAATATTTTTAAAATTTTAATTTTTTCTTACTTTTTAAGATGAACCTTATTTATATACATCTAAAAAATAAAATATTTGTGAAAAAATATTTTAAAAAGCTAATAAATATACAAAAATACGTAAAATATATTAAATTTTTATATTTTTTGCATGTAGTGAATTTTTTAAAGATTTTTTTTATGAAAATTATATTTTTTAAGTGTATTTATGTTAGGTGTGTTTAAAAATTAAAAAAATGCTTAAAATATTTTAAAAAATCAGTAAAAATCAAAAAATATGAAAAAATAATAAAGTAAAATTTTTTGAGAAATGTTTTGAAAAAATTGTTGGGCCCACAGATGTTGCCAACACGGTGATGTATTCGTTTTCGCGAGGAAGGAAACTCCAATGAAAAGCCAGCGGAGGTTCAATCCAAGGCAGTGATCATTGAAAGCAAGAAAATCAGAAAATGGAAGAAGGAAACTTTGCTTTCTTCTTCACCAATCTGTTTTTATTTTATTTTTTTAATTAATCAATTAATCAATCAATTCACTCACTCTTTCTCTCTCTATTATTAATTTAATATATTGATGTGTCTGTATATGTATATGATGGGAATACATATTTATATGTATGTGTACAGGCACTTTGTTTGAATATCTTTTTTATTTTTCTGGCATCACTGCTGTTGGATTTAGGTTGGGTTTTTCCGGTACTTTATTTGTTCTCACTTTTTGTCTCTCTTTCTTTCTCTCTCTCAGACACAGTTCATCATATGTTTGTGGTTTAACATGTTTTTTGTTTGCCTAATTCTGGGTTAAAATTCACTGGTATGTTTTTTTAATTATTTTTTGGGTGTAGATATGCCGAATACTTGGAAAGAATGGTTGAAGATCGTCTATGTCGTTTTTGCCTTTTGTTCTGCTCTCTGTTTTGGTGCTCTCAAAAGTCAGTTCCTTTTCTCTCTCTCTCTCTCTCTCTCTCTCTCTCTCTCTCTCTCTCAATTTCTTTGTTGATTGTTTGCTCTGGTTTGAGTATTTGGGTTTGGTTGTTTTTACAGTTGTTATTCAATCTTTGTGACTGTTCATGTTTATCTAATTATGGGTTGTTAATATATATGTATGTATTGGTATCTTCTTGTTGCAGGTTTACTGGTGGGTCCAATTGCTGGTCTGATACTAATAATAGGGAATGTTGGGGTGATTTTGGGACTCTTCCCCTCACATGTTGCCTGGACTGTGTACACCCTAGTCAAGTAATGGTTCTCAAACTTCCTCTTGTTTTTTTGTTTTTTTTCCCAATGATTGTTTTCTGTATAGTGATTTTGATCAATAATGTTAAAGTTTTGAAGTGGGTTTTCAATTTCTTGACCTGTATTCTTGGTATCACAGGACTGATAGGTTCGACACACCTCTTAAAGTAGCTTTCTTGTTTGCTTTGCCTGCTTTATTTGGTATTTGGTTGGGTCTCAGCATAGCTGGTAGTGTTCTTGTGGGAGTTGGGTATGGGTTCTTTGCTCCCTGGGTATCTGCCTTTGAGGCCTTCAGACATGAAGATGAGTCCAACAAGTTCTTCCACTGCATTGTGGTAAACTTTGAATTGCCTTCTCTCTGACCATTTTAGTGTTGTTTTGATATCTTCAGTTCCTTTTTTCTCCAAATTTTATTTTATTTTTTCTGTCCTCTTATGAACATTTAGGATGGAACTTGGGGAACTATCAAAGGAAGCTGTACTGTGGTTCGAGATTTTGCAGATTTTTGCTATCATTCATACCCACTGTACTTGAAGGAATTGCGCGAATCCCCAAGTTCTAATGAGCTTCAACCTCTTAGGTATTAATATTATAGTTTTACTCAATAATTTGAATCAAAACCTTTTCCTTTCTGCAATTAGGATAAATCTGCAGTTATGAATGTGAAATATCTGATAGTTGAATTGCTTAATACCATCTGAAAAGAGCAATTAGTTTCAGAAACCACTCATTTCAAGCCATCTTGCAGGTTCATTCATGTGCCCGGATGCATTATTGTTGGGCTGATGGGATTAATTGTGGAGATTCCTCTTTACACGGCTATTGCTATAGTAAAGAGTCCATACATGTTGTTCAAGGGGTGGCACAGACTGATACATGATCTAATCAGTCGCGAAGGCCCATTTCTGGAAACAGCTTGTATCCCAATTGCCGGTTTGACAATCCTTATGTGGCCACTTGTTGTCATTGGGAGCATCATATTTGCTGTTTTCTCAAGCTTCTTTATAGGACTGTATGGTTCGGTTATAGTATACCAGGTTAATATGAATCCTAGTATTCCACAAGAAAGTTAATTTTGCTGCATTTAAAAATTGATCTTACCCATAAACCTTCATATGCTTGTAGGAGAGGTCTTTCAAAAGAGGAGTTTCTTATGTGATTGCTATGGTGGCAGAATTTGACGAGTACACTAACGATTGGCTTTATCTTCGAGAGGGGTCTATCCTCCCAAAGTAATCATTCTCTCAATCATTTCTTCTTTTCATCATCCTCATGAATGATGATTATAGCCTGCTTACTATCAGAATTAGGCTTCCTTTGGGAGTTTGTTAAAAAACTAACTGGCTAAAAATAATCCAACAAAAATGCTAAAGCTAAAAAAAGCTAGTTCATTTGGTCTATTCATAGCTTTTTTTTGTCTTTTCTATGGACTTTTTAGAGTGGCTAAAGTTGGCTTTTTGGCAGAAATTGGGTGTGCCAAATGACCTAAAGGTATTAGCTAATAAGCTAGCTTATTAGCTTGTGCCAAATGAAGCTTAAGCATTACCCTAACAATTAGCTTTATCTTCAAGAGGGCTTCAATGCTGCTATAGTTCCTCTTTTTTGACGTTTTCAGTCCTTAACAGTAGACGCTATTTGTTCACAGCCAGGCCCCAATACAGAAAGAAGAAACTCCCTCACTCATCGGAATTCTCTGTAGGAGGAAGTCGGTCGCCTGAAGGCAAAATGGCCTCTGTTTTGACAGAAGCACCTGCAATGCTTGTGCCAAGCTTAACATCTTCGAGATCAGTCAGAGAGGCAATTCAAGAAGTTAAAATGGTGCAGGTGAATTCTCCTGTCATAAGTAAGAGTCCTACTGTTGGACAGTTCAGAATTATCAGAAATATCTTGCTTCTGATATTTAACATAATGCTTCAAATATGCTTTAACTTAGGCTTCTCGATTCCTGAAATGAATAACATGACAAGCCTCACCAAAACTTAGGTTTCAAATAGTTCATACTGTTTTTTGTTTTTTTTCTCTTCATTTTGGCTTTCTTGATTTCCTGAGCAAGGAATATTATCTATGGAGGTGTGAGCTTACTTAAATGCACACATACATATTGAAAGTAAGAGTGATACCAATTATATGACGAGATATAGATTATTGAACTTTAAAAATTTCTGGGCAGAAACTGAGAGATAAAAATTATGAAAAATGTTTTGTAGTTTGTAGTATTAGTGAAAATTATCTCAACCAAACTCTATCTGAGGGAGTTGAAGTCATCAACACGAAAGCTGAGTTTGATTAGTATGAAAGTTGTGGAAAGTGAGGGAAAGAGCAAAATATAAGTGGTGGAAATTACTAGAAAATTAATTTTTCTTATATAACTCATATTAGCATGGTAACTAAGTTCTTACAAAAATCACAGGGAAACATTAAATTTATCCATTCAAGGGTCTTGTAATTAAAATTTCAAATATCTCTTTTTCTTGCAAAATTTCTGTCCTAATCAAATATTTGCAAGAAAATATATTTTCCTTTCTGTTTCTTTTCTTTTTTTTCACTTACCTTTCTAACACTTGCACTTTCCGTAAATTTTTTCTCTCTAATCAAATGATTATTGACTTTTCAATCTTCTTTGTCTGTTGTGCTTGAATGAATGAATGAAATTTTACATTTTGTTTTGCCTCATAATGAGACACTTATCAATCTTCTTTGTCTGTTGTGCTTGAATGAATGAAATTGTACATTTTGTTTTGCCTCATAATGAGACAGGTATGGGCAAACATGATGAGGTCATGTGAAACGACGGGCAAGGAATTATTGGATACGAATGTAATAACACCAGCTGACCTCTATGATTGGCTGAAGGCTAAAAACAGCCATGAAGCAGCTATTGTCGGTGTTGGGCTGCCTTGTTATTCATTCTTGCAGACTCTTCTTTGTTCCATAAAAGTTGGATCGGATGGTTTATTGCTTCTTGATTTTGAAATCAACTATCATAATAGACCACAGGACAGATTGTTGGACTGGTTCTTCCAACCGGTAATGGTTCTGAAGGAACAGATAAAAGCCATAGAATTGGGAGAGGATGAGGCAAGGTTCCTAGAGAAAGTTGTTCTCTTTGGAAGCAATACTCAACGCATGAAGGCTTGGGAAAATGGCAGTTTGGTACCTCAGGATGCTCTTAGAACTGCTCAAATCCAGGGCATTAGCAGAAGGTAAGAAGTTCACAAACATTGATGCATTTTGGTTTTAATGTCTTTGGTTTTTGTTTTTGTGTGTTTATAGTATGAATATATATTTCATGTTCTCCAAGGAAATAATACTTCAGCCATAATGGATGAAAAGGGGAACCTCTTGTATTATTGATTACACTATATAAAGAAGAATAGTTTGTTACAGTGTGTTTTTACATCATCCCCTGGAAACAGAAAATAGCTCCATTCTGTCTTTCATAACATAAATATTACAAAGTTCACCTTCATATATATTGGATTGTATCATTCACATAGGATGTCTGAGCTTGTCCTTTTCTCTCCATCTTGCTGAATTATTTTTATGTGCAATCTCTTTGGACTAAATTACTTTTTTGTGGGCACGTGTCATGCTTGTTTTGTTGGACTAGATTACATGGGACTATTAGTGTTGATATTGAGATTATCCATCTCTTATCATATCCCATGTTCAGAATAACCTCAAATTAGAAGGAGGTTTAGTAAAATTCTATCATATCCCATGTTTGTTTGGAATCACTAGACATGGATTACATTAGTATAATGACCATAATTTGAGGATAATTTGGTCTTTTAGCCGCCCTAATCCGGGGGACTATCACTCCGCAGGTCCACTTTTGTATCCAAACATGGGAATCAGGATTGACCATAATACATAGTCTAATATGACCTAATCTTCAAACAAACAAAACCAAAATGGCATCTCTTAAATGGACAGTTCAGGGCAATAGCTACCGTCTCTGAATCAGATTCCAACACAATGTTTATTCAATTTTTGTTCCCAGGAAATAAGGAGTCCTTGCTTGACCAATAAAGCTAGCATTGTGATCGAGCAACTAGAAGTCCTATCTGTCCATAGACAAAATCTCGAATACTTTGGTAGTGGCCACATTTGCAGGCATTTGATGTTTGGACATTAGCCCACAGCTCTTTGAAAGCTGTAGGACATGAGCCTAAGCATAGACCAATGGGGTCTGTGGCCCCACTCAAATTTTGAGAAATTTAGCAACTCTAAATTTTAAGAATTTTACCAAATGAAAGGTCCATGAATTGAGAATTGGGTAGGGTTTAACATGGGTGTTAGGGACAATAGGAAAAGCCAAATTAAAGCCATGGATAAGGGGAATTGACGTTGGAGTCGTATTCAATTGAGTGTGACTGATTTCCCTTCTAAGAAGTTGGGTTCATGTCATAGACAATATGATATTCCCGGATTTGTTTTTTTGTTGCTTTCTTTTTTATTACATTGTAAAAGGCTAAATTTTCGCTAAACACTACTGATATATATTCTTTTGGGTCAGGATGATGGGAATGATTCGAAGTGTATCAAAGTTTCCAACTTACAGGAGGAGATTTAGGCAAATTGTGAAGGCCTTAATCATTTATTCCATAGAAAAGGAGGGTGCCAACAGATCATTTTCTATGAGATCAGTTGCCTCTGTTGAAGTTGTGTAAGACTAACTTCAACTTATTATTTTTTGTTATGTATTCATGTAAATTCTTGTAGTTTGTGAGAACCTTTAGGATGTGACGACAGTAATTGCTACCAGTATATAGTTTTTTTTTTTCCTTCTAGGTTTAAAGCGGTGTCTAGAAATTAATTAAGCATCGGGTTACCGATGCGAACATGGTCCCTTTTATTTTCATCAGTAGAAAGTCAAAAAATCATATACAATCAGTTTTACTAAATACCAGATTAAATAAATTATGAGAAATTTAAAAAAAGAAAAGAAAAGAAAGAAAGTTTTCATCTAGTGACTTTGGTGTTTGAAGAATTCATACAGAAAGCAAAGAAAATGCAAAATTGCTGCGCCTGCAATAAGTTGTATCGAGAATCTAATTTTTTGACATTTTTTTCTTCTGTCCGTTGTTGTTAGTATGAATTTTATGAGATTAAGTAATGAATTTTATATTTGAAAAGAAAAAGGAATCTCAATTTATTACATCATTTAATATAATTTTATTTGTAAAAAATATTATAATTGCAATAGTATTATCATTAGAAATAGGAATTGGTACAAAACTCCATGGGAAAGAGGTCAAACATGTTACATAGAAGCAGACAAAAAGTTCAACATTATCTTATAAAACTTAAAAAAAAATTAGAAAAAAATTCTCAATTAACTTGTTAGTTTTTTGGTTTGGCATAACCAAAAAAAAATTAAAAAGTCAAAAAGTCACTATCCTATTTAAGTCATATCATCTTATTTAAGTCACATTACCTCTTTATCACATCACTTCAAACTCAATCCATATTCAACCCATATTTCATAAAAAGTCAAAAAGTGTACTTATTTAATTTATCCCAAACAACCCCTAATTTTTACTCGTAGAAGAAAGGAATCCCAGTATAACGCAAAAGAAGAGAGTTTTTTCTGCTCAATAAATTTATGAATACAAAAATTAAAAAGAGAACTAGATCTCGTTTGGGAACATATTAATTTAGTAATTTTTTGACTATTTAGCTAAAATATGAACTAAAAAAAACTAGTATGTTTGGGATGATTTTTTGACTTTTTACGAAAAGATGTGAAAAATAAAGAGAAATTTTTTTTTTTGACTTTTTAGTATAAATTATTAACTTTTTGACTTTTTTAATAATTCTTTTTTGACTGTTTGACTAAATGAACTGATTACCGAATGAGGCATAAACACATAATATAAATAGATGAATACAATTTTTGAAAAGTGAACCTTATCAGTAAAATCTCACCTATCTCTATCTTTATAATTTGAGTAAATTTATTATATCCGATTCTATATTTAATTTTTATATTCTTAACATTACTGTTATATATATATATATATATGTATATATATATATTTTTTTCCACTCTGATAAGTTTGTTTGATTGCTATACTTGTTGGCACCAGATCCCAGAGGAATTTATGCCACCGTCGCCACTTTTAGTGGCTGTTGTTTGCTTATGTCTGTTTGTGCTGTGTGTGACTATCAACCACAATTTAGAGTCCATAAATAATAACGATATCACCAACATATTCTTAGGGGATCATATTATTTAGTTCTATACTACAAATAGAATGGTATGCGCTAGTAGTGTACACCAATAATTATATGAAACCGGTTCAAAAAATAAATAAATAAACAATAATTATATGAAACATACCACTAATCCAACAATAATTATTCTAAAACAACAATAATTTAAAAATAAAATTACAAATCAGTAATATTTTTTCAGGATATTTATAAATTCATAAAAAAATTCTAACTTTAATTATTAAAATTGATAAAATTTATCATTGATTTGTAATTTTTTTTATAAATTTTTTACACAGAAGTGCAATTTTTCCTAATTAAAAAAAAAAAAAAAACCTGTCCAGTGTAGTATACAAAAGAAATATCAAAACAACCAACTTTTAAAAATTTGTTTTCAAATTGTCAAATATATTTTTTGCGTAAAAATGAAAACTAATTCTTATTTGGTTTCAGAAAATTGATTTTTTTTTTTGGCCAAAAAATTTAATATTTTTATTTTTCACCTAACCTAGATACATTTAAAAAGTATAATATTTATGAAAAAAATCTTTTAAAAAATTCATCAAATATAAAATATATAAAAATTCAGTATATTTTTATATTCTTGTGTATTTATTAAATTTTTAAAATGTTTTTTCACAAATATTTTACTTTTTAAGTACATTTAAGTTATGTGAATTTAGAAAGTAAAAAAGTTGCTTACAATATTAAAAAAATTCACTAAAAATTAAAAAAAAAACTCAATTTTTAGAAAATCAATCAAAACCAAACAAGATGAAATCTTATTTTTCAAAAAAAAAGAAAAAAGAAAAAAGAAAATGATAACAAAAAGCAGACTACCAAGCAAGCGAGTAAAAATAATAAGCATGGAAGAAATTGGCCAGAGATTGAACACATCCAAGCTCCAACGCCTGAGTCCATACCCAGATCGAAGCCGTTCTTGTCCCAGCAGCAGAAGATCAACCTAAGCTAATTTCTTAATTGAGGCGGTTCCAAACAAAGAATCAATCATTATACAACTAGGTGACAACCGCACCTATACAAGAATCCCAGAAAAATCCCCACATTTTTTTTATAATAACTGTAAAAATAAGGATTAAAACCCCATTTTCTCCGAATCAAAATTGTTCATTAAGTACATAATTTTTATACCCCAAAAAAATTACTGGTAATAATATTTTTATACTTATGGTTTAATATTCTAAGTACGTAAATATGTACAAATGAAAATTATACTTTTTTTTGAAAAATATTTCAGAACTCTAAATTATGAGTCATAGAGGAACTCTAAACTGTGAACTCTACTATGTGATTTGATATTTTAACCTTTATTTTTTGTTTTTTTGTTTTTTTTTTTGTATTGCCACAATAAAGCTCTGATTAAAACTCTATTATTAGAGTTCTTAATTACTACTGTTTTTTTTTTTTTCTTCATTGTTTGGTATACTTTCACCATTATGGCATTACGTTTTTTACTGTTTCCACTGGGTGCAAGAGAAACAAATGAAGTAGAGTGGAGATGGCGAAACCCTCGAGTGTTGTTTGTTTGTACTTCCTCACTTGCACAAAAGTAGTAGAGTAAGCCACATGGGAATAGAATAGGATCTGCTTCCGTAGCTTCCACGGCATGGCGCGTGCTGCCACTTCTCCCGGGGCCCACCATCAAGCACATTACAAAAGCACACTCATGCCAACTACATTTCTTCCAGAAATATATATATATACCCGAATTTATATATATATATCCGAATTTTTATGATTTGAATGGGTTAAAATAATGTCGTTTTATATTCAAAACGATATCGTTTTAAATGTTTCGAATCATTCGAGCCATTATTTTTTAAATCACTTAACATTATTGATATATATATATATATATATGCATCTACTGCTATCCTTTTATTTTGTACATGATAAAAAATAATTTTTAACTTTCATTTTAAAATAATTTATATGTAAAATATGTTTTAACCAACCCTATGTTAGCAGGAATTTTATTTTTTACTTTAGGAATCTATCTCATTAACTCTTGATGTTTCAAGCACAAAGGTAACCCAAATCCCCAAATGAAACTCAGAAAGGAAACGAAAAAAACACAATTCACAATTTAATTAAGAAAAAGACTTGCTGGTGACTACTAATCAACAAAAAAACGCTTTTCGCTGATAAAAATTGTCATAAAAACTCGAAGAATGGAGAAGAATTAATTGCGGAAGAAAAAGCTAAAATAGCTGATGACTCTGATATTTACATCGTATTCGTACCAGGAAAGAGCAGAGAAGAAGCAGCTGACATGAATTTTAGGGCTAAAAACTAACTACAAGCTTTTATTCAGGAGGAGATGGATTTTGCAGAAGCTTCTCCGTATATATATATTACTCCAGTCCAGTACCATAACAAACAGAGAGCTTCTTCATTCAAGAGAGAGAGAGCTGTACATCAACCACAGAACAAAAGACCTAGGAACACATCTGGGAAATTAAATTAGTGGAAGCACTAAATTTAATACTAAATTTTGTAAAAAAGGCCTTTGTGGTCTTCTTTCTTTCTTGGCCTTGCGTTCTCTTCCTCATGGCTTTAGCCGAACCCAATCATAACGACCTTCCAATGGCACATCCTTCACAATGTCATAGTTATACCTGCAAAAACGAATTTCGACTCAGAGCTGTACATATTTTTACAGTAGGAGCTGAATTAGGGTTAGAAGAAGCAGTAAGCAGCTCTTGAGGAGCAACGGACAAGATGCGATGCGAGACTCACTTCTCTGTAAATCGTTTATGAATGTCCTTTTCTGCAGCAGCGAAGAATTCTTCGAGTTCGGTTTCAGATGGCATCTTCTCTGCCGACGATCTGCGGCGAGAATTAGCCTCCGATGGCCTCGCTGTTGACTCCAGGTCTCCTGATTCAGCTTGCAGCTCGCTCGAAGGCGTTGTCTCTCTCCTAAAAAAAATTATGGAAAAAAGATATGTGAATTGGGATTTATATAGAGGCGAGGAATAGCGAATGAGAACTGAAGGGAAGGAATTTAATGGCGGACCGTTTTTGGTCACTGCTTTTAAATTTCGAAATTGAAGAGCCAAGAAGAACGGAAGCACATTAATATGAAATTAAATAGAGCGTGTGAAATACCTTTCTGTACAGTCGAAATCACACGTCGATGTTTCAATTTGAACACTGTCATTCTGCAAAAAAAAATAAATTCGAATTTTAAAATTCGAAAAACAAATTACGACACGAGAACCGAAACTTCATTCAGGAGAGAAAAAGAGAAACCAAAATGCATGAGAGAGAGGGAGAATTATGTAACTTCCCGCATACCTCCAGATCTACAATTTCGAACCTCTCTTCACCGTGATCGCTCGATGCGTTACTCGAGCAACAAGACGACGGAAGTGTATCAGAGCTAGGGCTCGAGCACCGATCGTTCAAAGCCGACCGTCGTTCGGAATTCTCCGACGTCGCCGGAGAAACTGGATTCTCCGGCGTCACCAACACATGTCGGCGACTTCTGAGATGAACTAGAGACGAAGAGAACCTCAATTCTCCACCGCTGACCTTCCTCTTCTTCGCCGTTCCGGAACTTGCTGCATCCGCCATAGACAGAGCTCGAGCTCTCGTCCTCGCACCGACATGAGCCACCTCCATAACTGCAATCTCTACAATTCCTTTACAGCTCCTCATATACTTCCCCATCTCTCTACACCATCTCGAATTCTTCAATCGAAGCTCCGAGAGATTTTCTTCTGTCTTCCTCTTCTTCTTCTTCTTCTTCTTCTTCTTCTTCTTCTTCTATCTCTCTCTCTCTTTCTCTTCAAGTACGTGCACTTAGAATACCTTCTTATTCTGCGTTATTTACTGTTCTTATTAGTTTTAGAGAGAGAGAGAGAGAGAGAGAGATAGAGAAATGGAGAAGATGGTTATGATGCCGACGCGGATGGCAGGGATGCCGTTGAACGGTTCGGATTGGGTTTTTATTGGCTCAGTAGTGTGCGCCTGTGGTCCCCACGCAAGTCCTTTGCCAGTGACGGGTCTTATTGTGGCCGTAACGGGAAATTTGACGGCGCCGTTACGCAGATCTCGTCTGCAGATGGTTGTACGCTGAGCGACTGCGGAATAGAATTACGCCACGTGTTCCTTTGAAGTTTTTACTTTGATCTCATAATTTTTTTTTTTATTAAATATGAAAAATCACAGTTATTAAAGAGATTTTTTTTTTAATTCTTTAATTGTTTAACAAATGTTAATTAATATTTTCATTAATAGAATTGTTTGCTAAATAATTGATTTAAATTATCACGTGAAAAATAGGAAATGTTATGAGATTATTAGTGAATAATTATTTATTTAACGGAATTGATAAAAATTAAATTATTACAGTTAGATTGAATGTAATATTTGGTGGAAAATTGGTTTTAAGCATGATAATTGTGTATATAGTGAAATTACAAGTTTGTCAAGCATATTTGCCACTGCAACACTTGTTAGCTAAATTTTAATTATGAAATTTTGTACCTTGTTTCCATTTCAAGCTTACATTTTGCTGCAAAAAGAGAGTTGCTCCTACCAGACATATCAAATGATGAGGATAGCACTATCTCACGAGTTGCTGGGATAGTCTACCCATAATCAATAATACTTGGATAATGATATTTTATTTATTATTTTATTGTGAATATTGTATTAATTTAAAAGGTCTCATCATTCATATTTTTTAATAGAATTATATTTATAAATAAAATATGATAAAAAAATATATAATTATTATAATATTATTAGAACCTAATAAATACAAAATTGCGATTGGTGTAAAATTAGTTACATGGAGATGTAAGAGTGCTTAATAACTTTCAAGGAAGAAGAGTTTAATCACCTTATGTATTACTCCACAAGGTGGGAAATTAAAGGTCAATTTGGTGTCTCTAAAACTATTGGCCTTCTATTTCTATAGTGTTTTTGGAGGAATGAATGGCATGATTCTCAACTATTTCACTTACACATATTACATAATTATACAATGAATAAATAAATTTAAAAGATACTTTAATAAATTATACACTAAAATCCTAATTATATAACTCATTTTTTTTTATGAAATTATTAAACTAAGTATTTAGAGATAATTAATATAGATTTATTTATTTATTTATTTCATAATGCTTGTGTAAGAAATTTAGCATTTGTCAAAAGCTAACTTCTGTTTTTGGCCACATTTTATCCTTGATGGGAAGAGCTTAAGTATTTTTGGAATGCACTCTATGCATGAGGATGGATGGGAGTGTCTACAGGGTGTAAGCAGGTTGGTTCGATTAAAGCAAAGGGAAAAAAAAAAATTAACCGAATCGAGATTTTTGATTCTGTTAATTGAGAAATTAAAATTAAATCAATTTTTTAAAATTTTGTCCGGCTAGTGTAGAGAAGGAATTCACATAAGGTTTTTAAGGCTATTAGATCTCACCTGAGAAATAAATAAAGAAAAAGGGTAAAAGTTATTCTATAAATATTTACTTTTTAACTTTTATTATAAATATGTATTATTAGTCACTTATCCTTCAATGCTTAAAGAGTTATTTTAGTTAGTTCAATTTGTATAGAGAAAAAAAATTATAAAATCAAATTAAGCTGTACGTTATTAAAAATATATATATACACTGAAAACCGACATTGTACTAGATCTTAAGTGATCAACTGATTTCTATTAAATTTTTGTACACCCCTGAAAGATGGAGGACAAAATGGCATATGAATGGGGTAATGCTATAGAGGGGAAGAGGGGGGACATGGCACACATGGTGTCATTTAATTTAGCACCATATCAGCACAAACCGTTAGGTAAGTAGTAACTAGTAATGGGTTCAATGCATCCAAACAAAAATGCTATAGATTTTTTTTTTTTTTAATTTAAACGTGTAATAACAAAACACTAAAGTTTGAAATTGACCCATTGAAATACAAGATTCAGATTGATTATGAATGTTTTTTTTTTTTTTGAAAAAAATATTATCCAAATTAACTTAAACAGTAAAATTTTACTCTGTTTCACAATAAAATATTATTCTGATTCACAGTAAAATTTTACTGTCATACCAAAGGCGAAATCGCATTCAAAATAAAAATTTACTGTCGCTAAGCAGATCACCAATCAAAGTTTATTATCTTTAACCATAATAATTTTTTAATGTTATAAAAAATAGAGTACATACTAAATGAATAAACTAGAGTCGAATTTTACTTTGAGATATATGAACAAATAAACAAAAAAATTCTTAATTTTTTTATTATGATATCTCAATTCCTCATTCTTTTGACAAATCTGAGTTCATTGATCTCAAATATGAGTTCGTAATCTAAGATGGTGGTGGTTGATGGTAAAAATGGTGGTCACTGGCCGACGGTGATGATGAACGACGCTAGCTACGATGGAGATGGTAGAGACGATGAACAACTGTAGACACTCCATTTTAACCGCCCCTAAGACTTGGGTGCTTCATATTGAACGCTCGATGATGAATTATTATGCTATGCAAATCGTTCAATTTCTTTAGCAAAAGGCTTCAGTTTTCAAGTTTCGTAGCCTAAATCTTGTACCCCCTTTGGACCAAAATTTATTTATTTTCTATCTTGACTACTCAAAGACCTGCTGGCCAACAAGTGGTCGGCAAGCCATATTTGGTTGGCCGGCCGTCCATGTTTAGCAATAGCAGATATTTTGAGACAGCTGGCTGTCCCCATGACCATGCCTTGCACCAACCATCTCATTACAGATATTTCCGACGTGAGAAGGCTTTTTTTTATGAATACATAACCTCCTCTCATGGTTTGGGGTTAGAAAATTTCTCCAAGAATCAAAACTTGTCCAACACACTACCTCTCTCTCTTGCAATATGCATACACTTCCTAAGCCTAAAATTGAGGCCTCTTGCTGAGATTCTTGAATACAAATTTCAGCTCTTGAGAGTGTTCAACTTGTGGTTTATGAACTAGAAGATCATCCTTTCTCTAAAGAGGTATACTTTGAGCTGTTATACCATCTTTTCTATCTCTTTTCTTTGCTTTTTCATATTATTTTTCAGAGTTTATTTTAGCTCAAAAATGTGATTTTAAGTCACAAAAAAGATGAGGGGTTAGCCATTCTTCCTTAGGCTTGTTAATTGTTTGAAACCTCTTTGTTTTAGCCTATTTTTCCTCACTTTTTCCACCTCAAAGACCTGATTTTCAGCACTGTTTTAGTGTTGTTTTGTGTGTTAATTATGCTTTACATATTGTAGATGTGTTGTTGTAAGACCTCATGGATACAGCTTTCAATCCATTTGAGTTGATAGTCTTTTCGTCAACTTTTTTATAACTTTTATACATGCTCATACTATTGTAATCACCTCTGCAATCTCCCTGTTTTCTTTGTTTATTTTGATAAAGAGTTGAATCAAACAAAATATTGATGTTCAAGGCATAAGAAAGAGACTTTCCATGCTTAATGGTTTAATGTCTTTGAAGGTTCATTACCAAGGCATTGCATCTCTCTCATGCTAAGCACAATCTCTTGTTTGACATTCCTCTTTACCGCCGGTGCATTTGCTTCTAAGGGACTAACTTTCTAGTTAGACATTTGGAAATCATCAAGGAAAGTGTCATTATAGCTTATTATCAAGATTGGATTTAGAGTCATTATCGCTCATTTTAGGTTTGATTAGTCATTATCGCTCTTTTTGAGTTTGACTAGTCATTATCGCTCATTTTGGGTTTAACTTAAAATTAATTATCACTTGTAAATGAGCTTGACTCTTCCTTTGTAATTTTTCCCGTAAAAAAGCGCTTGCAAAGCTCATTTCTCAGGTTAAGTCAATGCTTGCCATTCTTTATTACTTTTGGACTTAGTGGACACAATTATCACTTTTGGACAAAAATGAATAAAAGATAAGAAATGGAAAAGTAATGAAAAAGGGCTAATAAAATTGGAGTAAAAAAAGGTAATAAAATTAAGTTGGGTTCAATTAGACGTTATATTAAACCTATTGCGTCTTGACTCATTGTATACTCTTTAGTGATGTTTAATGATTCAATAAGCAATGTCTATCCTTTTTCATGAGGTAACTCCATAATAGGGAGGAGGTGTTGTTAGTCTTTCATTTTCTTTTATTGAGCTTTTATCCTATCAGTTCTAAGATCATCACGCAATTGCGACAATTAATGATTTGTGAATCGAATCTACTCCTCCCTTGATCATCTTTATGATAGAGAATGGCAGAGAGGATAAACATCTTCCAGAAACACTCTATTTTTGCTTTGTTTCAACTCTATGGCAGCAAGGCATTTCTCTGAAAAAAGTGGCCAGCCGGCCACCATTCTGTACGGTCGACCACTTTCCAAGGCCAGCTGGCCACCTATTTTGTGCAGGCAGTGGCATTTTTGTGGCAGAACAGAGTAGAACCTGAGGCCAAAACAAAATAATTTTCTGACTACAAACAAAGCAGATTTTGGCAGCAAAACATAGAGGTTTCCAGGGAGGATGTTCTTGGATGTGCACATGTGGCTCCTCACTTCCCGTTCCATTAAATTAGTGCTTTAATATTAGTATGTTGTAATTAATTAGTTGGCTTCATTTGAATTTGTAATAGCTAGTTAATCTAGTTAATTCGATTTTGTTGTAATAATTAGTTTAATTAGGGTATTCATTCGGACCCTCTTGTGTGAGGGCAAATTTGTAATACTTGTAATATTTTGTATATCTTCTATCTCCAATTTCTTTCTCTTTTTTATTTATATGCTTATCGTGATGGCATCGTATTTTTGGTTTCATATCATTACCATGTGTTGCATCTATTTTTGCATGCATTGGGTTCCGCTTATCACTCTACCATTGTTGTCATTTCCTACTTACTTGAATACGTGCGCTACTGCATGCTTTAAGTTGATTCGTATGACACGTTAAAAACCGAACCTAGTAGTTGCATTTTGTATGTGTTACATTAGTCACTTCTATTAGGAACATGCATTTTTCTAATTATTTTCATTCTCTTTTGGCTTGCATCGGTTGAGCACTAGGTGAGCGTGAGCATTTTTGCTTTAGCATATTGCATATGTGTTCGTGTTGCCATATCAAGCTTATTATCATAAGGCTAAGTGCTTATTTGGAATAACTATTTGAATGCCAGTGGATGAAGATTATTTTACTTGCATTGGGAATGATTTTGATCAAATATATATACGAGCTCATTACTTTCCTTTTGAGTTATGTACACTCAAAAACCTTTCAAAAAATCACATAAAATCAAGTCATTTTCAAAGCAAACAAAATAGTCTATACTTATATGCCTCACATAGTAAGTTAGCATAATAATCGAAACAAGAACATATAATATACATAAAAATCACATCATGATTAGTAGAGGCCGATCTTTGATCGGGTAAGGGGGTGCTCAATTCATGACATTTCCCTCTTATACCTAAGTTTCCGAACCAAGACACTTTGGTTATGACGGATAAGTGGCCTTTGGCACAAGTCACGGGTTTCCTAAATTTTTCAAAAATATTTAGGTGATGACTCTGAAATCTGGTAATGCGGTCCATTTCTATCATCTCTAATGATAAATAGATTTTCTCAGATTTGCCGGATTTAGACTCTCATTTGTGTTTTTCTATTTTATATTGCCCTTGTGAAACCAGATTCAGAACCACGGGAGTTCGAACTGTAGGGCTATCGTGTCCAAGGAGACTAAACCCCTCTAACGAGCACAAAAAGCAAGCTACAACAACCATCAGCGGTGGAGTTGGTAGAGAGAGAGAGAGAGAGAGAGAGAGAGAGAGCTGTAAAAGAAAAAGATAAAAAGAGGATATAATAATCAGATAAAATATTTAAATAACAAATTTTATCCTTCATACAAGGATTTTTATAATTATGAGCGAGTTTTAAAAGTACTATAGACACCCTATTTTGACCGGCCCTAAGACTTGGCGCTTTCTTTTGATTACCCAATGATGAAAATAAGAATGTGTTTCTCATGAAATTCTTAGTAAAAAAAATATGGAATTTGAGCTTTACTATCTACCCTAAACCTATTTTGGCCAAGTGTTTAAGACTCGTCGAGCACCGGAGCGAAGCTGGACTGAACCGAAGCAAAATGACCAACTTGCTCTCTGGCCGGTCGATCGCCCGAGGACAATACAGCCCATATTTTTTGTTCAGTTTGTGTGGGCATTCCGTTATCCCATTTTCTGATATATTCATGCACCAAGTGCATATACATTCATCCTTCATTGCATAGTGCTTGCTTCATTGAAGAAAATGCTCCATTTTAGTGCTTTATTAACTCCATTATCTTCATTAATGCTCCATTAATCTTCCACTTTGTCTTCCACCATTTCTCTACTTGCATTGCCTATACGAACATATCAGATTGTTGGGGACTAGGGGATGGACTAGAGACTAGGGAGAGGAGATGAATTTGAAAGGAGAAGTGTAGAGAGAATGTTGAGTTTGAGAAAGAAAAGTAAGCTTTGAACAAAAGAGAGTGTTGTCTTGCCAAAATAGTGAAATTGTCCTTAGCCTTCGTATATCTCATCTTCCCTTGCATAACACCATTTAAGAAATTCATTGAAACCAAGTCCTAAAGTTTTGATCAAAGAGAGAGAGCATTTTTGCCAAGTTAAAAAAAGATTAAAGAATGATCATACACTTGTTCAAAACTATCATTCTAGCTCAAATTTCAATTTTTTTAATTGAGGCTTGAGAACATAATTCACAACCTTGGGGGTGATTAAAAGCAAGTTTGGAAATCAATAAGTTCAATCTTTCTTTAGAAAGTAAATTTTCAATTCTTTCATTTTTTTACATTTTCAAACTCAAACTCAAACTCATTTTCTTACTTTTGTTTCATATTGTTTTGTTGTAATCTAACCGGAAACGCGCTTTCTATCTTATAGTCATTTTTTTTACTTTAGTTTCATATTAGATTTGTTATAATCTAACCGTAAGTGATTAGTTGAGCCACCAACATATTCCTTATTTGTTTTTTTTTTTTTCTCGGTGTTGCAACAAGATAGGTTTGGCTAGACCTAATTGGCCGGTCGGCCTAATTGGCTGGCCGGTTAACTTCTTTTGGATAGAATGGAGTAGTTTTCTGGAGTTAAGCATAGGAATTTCTGGTAGTCTCTAAGGCGTATGAAGCTTTTATTTTCCTTTCATTTGAGAGTTTTATGAGTTTTTTTTTTTTTGTAATATTTTCCCCCTCCATCATTTGGTTTGTTATTATTTATTCAAAGTGTTGTAATAATTCTTCGCCCTGCTTCTTTCTATTCCATTCTTTTACTTGTTTTCCTAAATTATAGCATCCTATTTTACTTTTCATCATATCCATGCTTTGTATCCATGTTTCATGCATCTTGATTCGGTTAAGTTTGCATTTGTGGATTATTCAATTCCTATGTGTGATTATGTGCGCTACTTCATATCTAACCGACCAGTAATTCGAGGATTACCGAAGGCCTCCGAACAGAATAATATATATAACAGGAGCTGCGGAAGCAAATATACAATCCTACATAGTCCATAGAGCTGTGTAGACATACATGGGACAAGAAATTTAAACTTTTCATATACATACATATATATATATACATACCGATGTGGCGTCGAAAATACAGTAGCCTTACATTACCCAAGCCACTTACACAAGCTTCCAAATGTGTTCAGACCAGACATAAACATTTAGAAAGTACAAAAGTCCGAAGGACACAAAAACTTGGGTAGACCTCAAAAGGGAACCTCCACGGGAGGCGTGATGGCTGGCTGACACCAAAACTCGCCAGGCAACATCTCAGGCCTGGTCACGTGCCTGCTCACCTACATACATACCAATAATACAGTGAGCTAGAGCCTAGTGAATAATAACTAGGTAAAGGGTTTTAATGAATGATGTGCAGCACAGAGTTAGAAATCAGAGCTTATATCAGAAATATATTCTTATCGAAAACAGAGTCTTATGCGTATTCAGATTTCAAATTAGAAATAGATTCAGATACATGTTCATATTCGTATTCATATTCAGATTTTGCATAAGATCATACATGGTACATCCATTAGCTATCATATCAACTTGGTCCTGAGACCCACATGTATAGTCGATACCGACGACCATAAAGGTCCATATCTTGTGCGCAAGTAGCCATGGTATTGTTACCCCCAGGCGAGGGTCACGTGAATATAGGCCACAGTATTGTAACCCTTGGGCAAGGGCCACATGAATATAAGCCACAGTATTGTTACCCCTGGACGAGGGCCATATGCATATTGACCATGATATTGTTACCCCCGGGCAAGGGCCACGTGAGCTAAGGATGCCACAAATACATTTCAGAAAAATGGACAGTCATTCATAATTCATAAAATAGCATTTTAGAAAACAGATCGTATCATACCAGACAGAAAATACTTGTAATTAAACGTAGCTTTACAGAGTTATTACTCACAGTTAACAGATGGCTCCAAGTAAACAAGTAGAGTAGGCAACTCACTTATCCTAAGGCGCGTGACCTACATAACATGACAGTGACATACATTGAAACACACGCTCGAATTGCACATAGCACATGTTCTTGTCCTAAGTGTGTTTCTAGCCTTTATCCTCATTATAGTGTCTTAAACATAGCTTAGGAATGCCTAGGATGGAACGAGGATGTAACAATGTACTTGAAAACATTTTTCAAATCTTGCTGAAAATAGGGTCCACGCTTGAGCGTGTCTTTTCTCACTCGAGCGGACACGCATAAAGTAAGGGTTTACTCAAGTGTGACTTACCTCGCTCGAGCGGACTATAAAATCAGAAAAGTACTGGTTACTTGCCTTTTATGCTCAACAGACGCTCGATCTACGCTTGAGCGTGAGGTTCAGGTCTTAACTCGAGCATGACTTTCATCGTTCAAGCGTGCTGTAAAACATATGAACTTTTGGATACATGCATTTTACGCTCGAACAGGTATTATGTCGCTCGAGCGGAAGTGCACGCATTCAGAGTTCTCGCTTGAGCGTGGATTCAAATTCTGGAATTTTCAGATTTGATTTTCAAGCTTGAAACTCAAACCAAACACTTCAAACCCATCCTCTTGGGCCAAAATTCTAGACAACACTTAGAAACTCACAAAACATCATGCTTTGAAGATCATTTCATGAAATCAAGGCCCAAAAGCATGCCAATTGTTCAAAAATTCAACTTAAACTTTATGAATGTTTTATGAACATAACATGCATGAATTTCCTTAAACTCCAACTTCTCAAAACATGATCAAATGCTACAAAACATCATGAAATTTGATGATTTCACAAAATCAAGGTGAAGTCAAGACATGCATGAGAAAATTCTTAATAAACATACTCCAAATGTAATGAAATGTACATGTATGTTTGAATTGGTCTCCCTTCCTACTTCTTAAGCTTGGTTCACACATTTCCTAGCTCAATTCACTTAAATTCATGGGTGAATCAACTCAACTTCAAGACTAAAGGTTTGGTTTCTTACCTAAAGTCTTCAATTTTTTGGGCTCTTGGTGAATCTTAGCTCAATTCTCCAATTCTCCTTCAATTTCCTAGCCAATTCTTTATTTGAGCTCAAATTCTCTCTACTCCTCATTTCTCACGTTTTCTTCCTTGAAGAGGCTCAAATGTACTCAAATGAAAAGAAAGAGATGAGTGGGGCTCATTTCGTGCCTAATATAGGCTTGGTTAAAGTATAGTTAATGGAAGTTAAAATAAATGGGCACTAATTTAATCTAATTTAATCGTTCCAAATCGAATTTTAATTAAACCTACCATAAAATTCTATAAATTCCAAATAGCTCATAAATCAAATCAATTTCAGAGTCAGATGCCGATAAGGCCTTCAATTCGCAGAATATAGCAGTAACTCAAACAGATATTCCTACAATAAACATATGAAAACATAAATAATGCACCATATATGCAATTTAATTCAAAATCTGGTCTTAATATCTTATTAGGCACATTAAAACACGGATTATCGTTAATCTTGGGTCGGGGTTATTACAGTCTTCCCTCCTTAAAGAGTTTGGTCCTCCAAACTCGAGTTACCTTCATTCTGGAGGAACACCGGGTCCAAAGGAAACAATTCAGGATATCTTTTCATCATGTCTTCCTCCGTCTCCTAAGTTGCATAAGTTTCTCCATGATTCTGCCAATCAACCTTTACTAACAAAATTTCCTTATTCCTCAATCTTTTGATTCGGCAGTTCACAATCTATACTGGTCTCTCCTCATAGGTGTAGTCATCCTTTAGAAGTACATGAATTGGCTCTATCACATGTAATGGATCTCTCAAATAATTCCGAAGCATAAAGATATGAAAGACATTATGCATATGCACCATAACCGGTGGCAAAGCCACCCGATAGGTTACCGGGTTGATCTTTTCTAGAATTTCATATGGCCCAACATATCTCGGTGCTAATTTGCCCTTAACACCAAACCACGTTCGTCCTTTCATAGGAGTCATTTTTATGAATACGTGGTCCTCAACTTCATATTCTCTATCTCTTCTACGAACATCAGCATAACTCTTTTGTCGGCTTTGAGCAGTTTTCAGACGCTGTTGGATCAGTTTTACTTTCTCTATTGTTTCCTGCACAAATTCCGGTCCCAACAAAGGTCTGTCACCTACTTCAGCCCAACATATTGGAGATCGACATTTTCTACCATACAAACCTTCATAAGGAGCCATCCCGATGCTCGAACGCTAGCTATTATTATACAAAAACTCAGTCAATGGCAAATAGGTCTCCCAATTTCCTTGGAAATCTAACACACACATTTTGAGCATATCCTCTAAGGTTTGATTGGTTCGTTCAGTTTAACCATCTGTCTGTGGGTGATAGGCGCTACTCAACCTCAGTTCTGTCCCCAAAGCCTGTTGCAAACTCTGCCAAAATCTTGACATAAACTTTGAATTCTTGTCAGATACAATAGCTACTGGCACCCCATGCAATCTCACAATCTCATGTATATAAATATTGGCTAATTTGTCAGCATTGTAAATAGATTTAACAGGCAGAAAATGAGCAAACTTAGTTAAACGATCCACAATGACCCAGATAGAATCCATACCTCGGGAGGAGTGAGGCAATCCCACAATGAAATCCATAGCGATGTGTTCCTATTTCCATTCCGGTATTAGGAGCGGTTGTAACAAACCAGCGGGTCGTTGATGTTCAGCTTTAGCTTGTTGGCAGTGTAAACATCTAGCCACAAAATCTGCAATACCCCTTTTCATTCCCGGCCACCAGAAATTCTGCTTCAAATCATGATACATTTTTGTATTTTCTGGATGCATAGCAAATTTGGAATTGTGGACCTCTGTCAGAATGCGTTTCTTCAAATCATTATAATCCGACACTCAGAGGCAGCCCTGAAATTTCAGTACATTGTTGTTAGACACAAATCCCGGTTTCGGTTTTAATTCAATCTCATCCGTAATTCTCCTCAGAAACTCATCTTCACGTTGTTTCCCTTTAATCTCTTCAATGATTGCAGGCTGAACAGAAATGGCGGCTAAGAGCCTACCCTGTTCACATGACACCACTTCAATCTCATTCTTCTCCAAGTCACATAATAACTCTCTCTGGCCAGTGAGTAGACATGACAAGTTAGCAATGAATTTCCGACTTAATGCATCGACAATGGTATTTGCCTTCCTTAGATGATATAAAATTTACAAGTCATAATCTTTGATTAACTCTAACCATCTCCTTTGTCTCATGTTCAGTTATTTCTGAGTGAAGAAATATTTGAGGCTTTTGTGGTCCGTGTACACTTCACAAGTCGTTCCATACAGATAATGTCGCCAAATTTTCAAGGCAAACACTACAACTGCCAGTTCAAGATCATGTGTTGGGTAATTCTTTTCATGTGGGCGGAGTTGCCAAGAGGCATAAGCAAT
Source organism: Camellia granthamiana (assembly GCA_036172215.1). Taxonomy (NCBI): domain Eukaryota; kingdom Viridiplantae; phylum Streptophyta; class Magnoliopsida; order Ericales; family Theaceae; genus Camellia; species Camellia granthamiana. The sequence goes on along the minus strand of CM069903.1, from coordinate 28,341,916 downwards.
TACCTTCCCATTCTGCATTAATACACAACCCAACCCTTTATACGAAGCGTCACTGTAAATCTGGAACCCATCAGTACCATTAGGTAGAGTTAAGATCGGTGCAGTCACTAATCTGGTTTTCAACTCTTGAAAGGCTGACTCTCTTTGTTCATCCCAATCAAAGGGCACATTTTTTTGAGTTAACTGGGTCAATGGCATGGCAAGTTTTGAAAAGTCTTTCACAAACCTTTTGTAGTAACCTGCAAGTCCCAGAAAACTTCTAACTTCTGTCACATTTGTCGGTTTAGGCTAGTCCACAATAGCTTCAATTTTCTGAGGGTCAACAGAAATACTATCCCTGTTGATCACATGCTCCAAAAATGCCACACTGTTAAGCCAGAATTCACATTTGGACAATTTGGCGTATAGTTTCTTTTCTCTCAGAATCTGCAAGGTAGTTCTCAGATGATTCTCATGTTCTTCCTTGTCTTTATAATAAATCAAAATGTCATCAATAAATACAACGATAAATTCATCAAGGTATTGTTTGAAACTCTGTTCATTAGGTCCATAAAAGTTGCTGGTGCATTTGTTACCCCAAATGGCATGACTAAAAATTCACAGTGCCCGTATCTAGTTCTGAATGTCGTTTTCTTCACATCTTCTGTTTTAACTTTCAGTTGGTGATACCCGGATCTTAGGTCAATCTTAGAAAACACTTGGGCTCCCTGAAGTTGATCGAACAAGTCATCTATTCAGGGCAAAGGATATTTGTTCTTGATAGTTACTCTGTTCAAATCCCGATAGTCTATACATAACCTCAAAGATCCATCTTTCTTTTTGACAAATAGAACTGAAACACCCCAAGGTGAAGTACTCGGACGGATAAATTTCTTATCTAATAGTTCTTGGAGTTGAGTTTTCAATTATTTTAGTTCTGAGGTTGACATTCTGTAAGGGGTCTTAGAAATAGGTTGTGTTCCCGGAGTCGCCTCAATAGTGAATTCAATTTCTCTATCAACTAAGTCTCAGGGCAAGTCATTCGGAAACACATCGGGAAATTCACAAGCAACAGGAATAGTTTCCACATTAGTACTATCAAATGATTGTCACGACCCAAACCCGCCCTTATGGGTTTAGCATCGTAACTGGCCAGTAATTCTTGGATTACCAAAGGCATCTGAACAGAATAATATATAATAGGGGCTGCAGAAGCAAATATATAAACATACATAGTCCATAGAGCTGTGCAGACATAAATGGGACGGGAAATTTAAAATTTTTCATATACATATATACATACACACAAATGTGGCGTCAAAATATAATAGTCATACATCAACCAAGCCACTAATACAAGCTTTCAAACATGTTCAGACCAGATATGAGCATTTAGAAGGTACAAAAGTCCCAAAGACACAAAGACTTGGCTAGATCTCAAAAGGGAACCTCCACGGGAGGCGTGATGGCTAGCTGACACCAAAACTCGCCAGGCAGCGTCTCAAGCCTGGTCACATGCTTGCTCACCTACGTACATACAAATAATACAGTGAGCTAGAGCCCAGTGAATAATAACAGAATAAAGGGGTATATGAATGATATCCAGCACAGAGTTAAAATTCAGAGTTTATATAAAAAACGTATTCTTATCGGAAACAGAGTCTTAAGCATATTCAGATTTTACATAGGATCATACATGGTACACCCATTAGCTAACATATTAACTTGGTCCTGAGACCCACATACATAGTCGGTATCGACGACCATAGAGGTCCATATCTTGCGCGTAAGTAGCCATGGTATTGTTACCCCCAGGCAAGGGTCACGTGAATATAGGCCTTTGTATTGTTACCCCCAGGCAAAGGCCACGTGAATATAAGCCACAGTATTGTTACCCTTGGGCGAGGGCCACGTGTATATTTGCCACGGTATTGTTACCCCCGGACGAGGGCCACGTGAGCTAAGAATGCCACAAATACGTTTCAGAAAATTGGACATTCATTCATAATTCATAAAATAGCATTTCAGAAAACATATCGTATCATATCAGTCAGAAAATACTTGTAATTAAACATAACTGTACAAAGTTATTACTCACAGTCAACAGATGGCTCTAAGTAAACAAGTAAAGTAGGCAACTCACTTATCTTGAGGCGCGTGACCAACATAACATGACAGTGACATACATTAAAACACACGCTCGAATTGCACATAACACGTGTTCTTGTCCTAAGTGTGTTGCTCGCCTTTATCCTCATTATAGAGTCTTAAACATGGCCTAGGAATACCTAGGATGGAATGAGGATGCAAAAATGCACTTGAAAACATTTTCTAAAACTTGTTGAAAACAGGGTCTACGCTCGAGCGTGGCTTCCCTCGCTCAAGCGGACATGCAAAATGTGAAGGTTCACTCAAGCGTTACTTCCCCCGCTCGAGCAAACTACAAACTTTGGAAAAAGTACTGGTTGTTTGTTTTTCAAGCTCAACAGACGCTCGATCCCTACTCAAGCGTAAGACTCAGACCCTCGCTCGAGTGTGACTTCCCTCGCTCGAGTGGACTGTAAAACATATGAACTTCTGGATACATGCATTTCACGCTTGAGTAGGTATCATGTCACTCGAGCGGAAGTGCACGCATTCAGAGTGCTCGCTCGAGCGCGAACTCCTACGCTCGAGCGTAGATTCAAATTCTGGAATTTCCAGATTTGATTTCCAAGCCTCAAACTCAAACCAAACACTTCAAAACTCATCCTCTTGGGCCAAAATTTTGGAAAACACTTAGAAACTCATAAAACATGTTTAAAGGATTATTTCAAAAAATTATGGCCGAAAAGCATGCCAAACGTGCCCAAATTCAACTCAGACTTTATGAATGCTCAAGAACAAAACACGCATGAATTCTCCTGAACTCCACCACTTCAAAACATGATCAAACTTGGCAAATTGATAGAAAACCTGATGATTTCCTACAATTATGCTCAATCTACGACATGCATGAGAGGATTCTTAGCAAACATGCTCCAAATGTAATGAAATGAACATGCATGCATGGATTAATCTCCCTTCCTACCTCTTAAGCTTAATTCACTTGAATTCGTAGATGAACCAACTTAATTTTAAAACTAGAGACTTGACTTCTTACCTTAGATGTTCAATTGGGCTTTAGGTGCTAATTTCTTGAGCTAGCTGATTAAATCTCCCAAGTTTCCTCTTTTTCCCCTTAGTAATTTCTTTTGTTTGAGTTCCACTCTCAAGCCTAGGACCCAAATCTTCCTACCCTCTCCCTCTCTCACGTTTGCTCATCAATTTAGAGAGAAATGAGGCATAAAGTTAAACTAGTGGGGTTAATAAAATGACTCACTAAGTGGTAGATAACAAAGTTAATCAAATGACATTAAATTAATCCAATTTAATCGTTCCGAATCAAATTTCAATTAGACCTACCATAAAATTCTATAAATCCTAATTAGCATATAAAACAAGTCAATTTCTGAATTGGTTGCCGCTAAGGCTTTCAATTCGCAAGTCGAAATTGAAACATGAACAGATCTTTCTACGCTAAATAGATATAAACACAAATGATGCAACACACACATGCAATTTAATTCAGAATTTCACCTAAATTACCAATTAGGCATAATTAATCATGGGTTAACGTTAATTAGGGATCGGGGTTGTTACAATGATGTAGTCAGTATACAACACAAGTAGCCCCTACATCCTTTCCTAAGCAATTTAACAACTTTCATGGCCGAAACCAAGTATGTGGGAGGAACTACCCCATTTCCAGTAAAACTAAATTCAGGCATACCTAGTGGTCAAAGCACAACAGATTTACTCACGCAGTCAATAGTAGCACAGTATTTAGTCAACCAGTCCATACCCAAGATGTAATCAAAGTGGTCAATACTCAAAGGCAGCAAATCAACGTATAACATCATTTCACTAACCAAAACTTCACATGCTGGATATACATATGCACATACCATAGAACCCCCAGATGGCGTAGATACAGACAATAAATAATTCATGGATTCTAAGGGTCTAGTTAGTTCCTGAGAAAAAGCATACGATACAAATGAATGTGTGGAGCCAGAATCAATTAGCACATAGGCATTCTAAGCACAGATAAAAATTATACCTGACACCACAGATTCGGTGTTCTGCATATCACCAGGCACAAATGCGAACACTCTCCATTGCCTCAACGTTTCATTGTGAGTGTCACCTCTAGCATTGGTTCTTGCATTTGATCTTGCTGCAGAAATAGACCCGGCTGAACTTGCCATAGGACGACTAACCTCATTGGTTCACATCGGGCAATCCTTAACCATGTGGCCAGTCTTGCCACATCGAAAACAAGCATCTGATGTTCGGTAACAAGCACGTTTGTGCTTTCTTCCGCAGTCGGGGCAGTTTAGAGTAGATTCGCTACTTTGACTAGAGCTACCGGAAGATCCTGTATTTTGCTTCTTCAAAAATGACCGGCCCTTCTTGAAATTAAATCTGGTCCTCTTTCTTTTGTATTCGGTTGTTGGAGTTGTAGTTTGTTTCTTAGCTGTTATTATGGCTTCTGCCATCAATGCTCTGTTGAGCACCTCTACATAAGTAGGCAATTTTAGGACACCCACTCGATCAAATACTTCCAGGTCCAGTCCTCCCTCAAAGTTCCGTGCTTTCTTGTAATCAATGTTTACCATGTGTGGAGCAAAATGAGCTAGTTCAGTAAACTTGGCTTTATATTCAACCATAGACATTCTGCCTTGTTTGAGTTCTTGGAATTCAGAAACTTTTCGATCCCTAAAGCATTGGGGAAAGTACTTGTTGTAGAATATCTCATTGAATCGTGCCCATGTCATGTCCCCATTGTTATTTCGAACCAACAGCCACCATCTCCGGGCTTTATCTTTTAGGGTGTAAGTAGCCAAAAGGACCTTCTGAGTTGTAGAGCAAGGAAACACTTCAAATAACTTTTCCTTTTCCAATTCCAATAACTAGGTTTCTGCCTTCAATGGTTCAATACCACCCAAGAAGGTCGGCGGCTTTATTTTTATAAATTTCTGAGTCAAATTGATGATGTCATTATTGTCCGGTTCGGCTAGTACTGGTGGAGGCAGAGTAGGTAAAGGTTGTTGTCTTTGTTGTTGCATCATAGCTTCAGTTAACACCGCAAGCATTTGTTCCATTCGGCTCATACGAGCCTCTGAAGATTCGCTTACATCATTTCCCCTTGCATTCTCCATATGGCTATAGAAACACCAGATAATAATAAACATAGGAATAGTTTCACTCAGATTTACATTCAGTTTTTTTTTTTTTTTTTTGTAGCTGTTCGCGAGATGTCGATAAATATGTAAGTTTTTATACTTTAGTAACCCATATATGTGTGTTTTTCTTACTATGTTTAAGCATCCTACCATATAGCTACTTACTTATTTGATATAACTGTATAAATGCCGGTGGATTGAGGTTGTATCGCTTAATTTGGAATAATATTGATTTTCATGTTTGTAAACTCAATTTCTTTGAGTTATACATCTTCAAAACTCTTTCAAAATACATAAAATCAAAATTGTTCCAAAATGAATGGCATAGTCTATACTTATATGCTTCACATAGTAATTTTTAGGATTTATTAAATAATTGGAATATGAACATATAAAGTAAATAAAACTCATATCATGGTTTAATAGAGGCCGATCTTTGATCAAGTGAGTGGGAGTCCTCAATTAAAGATCTTTCCCTCTCATACCTAAGGTTTTGAGCCAAGCATCTTTGGTTATGACGAACAGTGGCTTTGGCACGAGTCATAAGTTTCTTAAATTTTTCCAAAATATTAGATGGTGACTTTAAGATCTAGTAATGCAGTCCATTTTTGGCAAGGGCTTTGCAATAAAAGGATTTTTTTATTTATTTATAAAAGTTAACAAATCTAGACTCTCATCTATGTTTAACATTACACTCGTAAGACTACATCAAAGAGATCAAGGGTCTGAACTGTTTAACGTGCGCGGGCATCTCCAAGTGATGTTAAGTACTTTTTCTTTTCTTTTCTTTTTTTTTTGTCTTTTTAACAAGAAAAGAAAGTTAGGAGGGGTTTATGGCATAATTTTTCTGTTTTTATGTTGTGTTTAGTTAGGAGATTTGAAAAGATAAAGATAAAATATAAGTGTAATATGAATAAAATATGTCTATACTTAACCGAATTTCACATATATATATATATTTTTTTCAAATCTTTTTCAAAATCTCCTAATTAAATACAGCGTAAAAAAAAAATTATTCACATTTTACTTATATTTTTTTTTTTTTTTTAAATATTTCCTAAATTTTCAATCAAAACACAGTGTCAATTATGTGCGCCGGCGAAGGACTTACGGGATAGGCTGCAATCCGTGGACCACCAGCCATCAAAGTCTCGAAATTGTTGCATTGGATCACAACCGTTAGTCATGGATCTCGTGCAAACAGTACCGTTAGTCATGGATCTCGTGCAAACAGTACATTGATTCTCGGCCGTTGAATCGAACTGTGTAGAGCCATTTCGTCCTTACTTAAAAATTTTATTTTAATGTAACACTAATTTCACGTTATCGTATCTCTAGAGTGTTATTATTAGTATTCGACTAATTATTTTAAATTTTTCATTTTTTTAGTTTTTATTTATAAATTATAAATTTTTTAAAATTTCTTTTCTTTTTCTAAATAATGTCAAAATTATCTTTGTAAAATATTCTATTCATTTAAATACACACTCCCACACCCCAAAAAGTCTCTCTCAAAATCTTAACAAAACCCATGACGATGGAACCTCCCAAAACTAATGAAAAACATTTGTGTGATTAAGAAAATTTTTCTTTACTTCATTACACGGTTTGTCAATCTGTTTGATTTTTTATTACTTCTTTTTACACACACAACACAATTACTTTCATACTTATCTGATTGATTTTCTGTCATTTATTTATGGCATCACTGTACTTGTATGCTCTCTGTGTGAGAAAAACTAAGTAGGATTTCACCCCCCCGGTTGACCGATTGGTCGACCACCTAAGGGTGGTCCAACCTCTTTTATTTGTCTATTTTTATTGCTACTTCAATTATCTATTTCCAAACAAATAAAAAATATTTGGTTACCTTTTCCTGAACAAATAAATAATGTTCGGGCCTGTGTTCCCGAATTTTGGTCATATGTTTAGGAGTTTAGTTCCGAAAAAATGACGAACAGTTTTTATTATTTTTTTGTCATTTTTCTCAAGAAACTTATTTTTACAAAGCTAATCTGAGTTAAAACAAAAATGATACAGACTCCTTTTTTTTTTTTTACCCCTACAACTTCCACAGACACATGTTAGTCAGAGATAGAAGAAAAAAAAAAAAAAATAAATAAAAAGTTGGCCAATCACAATGCATTGGGGGTGGTGGTGGAGGTTCCCCAAAAAGGGGGTCCCAACCTTTTTCTGAGCTAAAAATACCATCAAAACTATGAACCTCTTCTAAGATTTCATTGTTATATTCCTCTTATTTGATAAAGTTGCAGTTGTCGGAAAAACTCCTACTAATTGTCATTGTCAGAGAAGTGTATGTAATCAAATGGTTACCACCATTGCCGCCAAAAGGTTTTTCAAGGTTTTGAGGATGGATAGATTTTGAAAGTGGGAATTGAGGAAGATGGATGGATGGTGATGAAGTGGGTGCTCTCATTAACTCTAACTCATAATGTAGTGGGTATGTAGGCTTAATTGTGAGATGAAGTGTCCCAAAATTATTAATGTTATTTTTAGTAATTTCATTTGAGGTATTATTGTAATAAAAAAAGCTAAAAAATAAGAGGTCTAAAATAATTGATGGGGGTGTTAATAGCACAACTCTGGCCTCATTTGGCAACTTTCAGTTTTAGCCAAAAAGACATTATAAATTATCACACCACTCTTTCTATTTTTCTACACATCTTTTCATAAAAAGTTAAAAAATTACTAAAATAACTTATTTCAAAACAAAACCTATCTCTATTCAATTTTTTTTAAAAACCATTTAACCCTTAGTTGTGGACATGCATAATATTTAAGAAAAATTGCACTTTAGTATAAATTTTCAAAAAAAAAAAATTACAAAAAAAAGTATCAATTTTAATAATTGAAATTATAATTTTTTTTAATAAATTTATAAATATTTTTTACAAATATCATTTATTTTCAATATTTACATCTCACAAAGTAATTGATCATTGCTTTTGTAATTCACAGTTTCGGAGGTAATAATTGATCATTGCCTTTTTGCCCAATCATAGTATTAGTTTGAATAATTTTCCCACTTTGTTTGGGTAGATGCCATTACATACAATTCCATGCACTGCTTTATCATGTTTCTTCTTGTTAATTGTGAAAGGAAACTACAAGAATCCTATCTCATGATTCTTGTAATGATTTTATCGTGATTTTTATCTCAAAAATTTAAGTCAATAAATATATAATTTAACAGTTCGGTTTAAAGTTCACTACAAAAAAAAAGTATTTTTAGCTACTTAAATATTAGTCGCCAATTGTCTGTTTTTTGATCGTCAAAGCCATTCCGCGACAAAAAATTTTGGTCGCTACATTTGTCGCCAAAAACCTGTCGGGGAAGGTTTTGCCGACTAAAAAGCCTTTGGTCGGCAAAAAACTACTCTTTAACGACCAAAATTTTGGTCGCCAATAGTCAATTATATTTCTTTAAAATCATACATTCATTGACTAATGTTTTAGTCGCCAATAGTCAAGAAATCGCCGACCAAAATCTTTAGTCGCCAAAAGCTACCAAATGGCGACCAACATTTTTAGTCGCCAAAAGCTTCATCTGTGAGAACAAAATATAATTCATTGTTAAGCTTTGCATCCGCTCTTATAAAGACTTGAACCACTGACCTCCCCACAACATAAGCCTTATGGACCACACACTTTCCACTACGCCAGCGTAACACCACATGATTATATATGTAATATATATTATTTATATATATGTAATATACATAATTATTTTTATTGACATAATTTATGTGAAAATAAATTATTTAGTAGCAAAATAAAAATAAAAATTTAACCTTTAGTGACCAAAATAATTTTGGTCGGCGAAGAGACTTTCGTGCTAAAAAAGACCACTTTTCGCTACTAAATTTGTTTTTAGTCGCCAATTGTACACTTTTTGGCTACTAAATTTTTTTTAGTTGCCAAAAAACTTACTTTTGGCTACTAAAAAATGTTGTAGTCGGTAAAACCCACATAATTGGCGACCAAACTTAGAATTAGTCGCCAATTGTAGACTTTTTGGCTACTAAATTTTTTTTAGTCGGCAAAAATTGTACTTTTGGCTACTAAAAATGTTTTAGTCGGTAAAACCCACATAATTGGCGACCAAAATTATAATTAGTCGGCAATTGTTGACTTTTTGGCTACTAAATTTTTTTTAGTCTGCGAAAACTATACTTTTGGCTACTAAAAATGTTTTAGCCGGTAAAACCCATATAATTGGCGACCAAACTTATTTTTAGTCGCCAATTGTGGACTTTTGGCTACTAAATTTGTTTAGTCACCAAAAAACTTCACAATTGGCTACTAATTATTTTTTTGTCGCTGAAAGCTATACTTTCAGCGACCAAATTCTTTTTAGTCGAGAAATTTGGTCGCCGAATGTGTTTTTTCTTGTAGTGGTTAAAGTAAAATGATATTTTTGGAGGGACAAATGTTGGGTGCTCGTTAATATTGAAAATATGAAGGAAAATAAAGTGTCTCAAAAATATGAAAAAAAATTTAAAATTATTTTAAAATTTATAAAAAGTGTATTGAACTTAGTAAAAAATGTCTTAAGATTTACATTTATATTATCTTCTCTTTTTATTTTATTTTATTTTATATCCCTAAAATACTTGTTACAAATTGTACATCTTAAAATGATATCATTTTGTATCAAATTTAAATATTGACAATTAAATTCCACGACAGAGAGTCCTAATCACAATAATAATGTTAACTAGAAAATGCGTAAAAGTAAATCAAGTCCTAGTGGCCATTCATAACTCTCCACCTTTTAGATACTACGATAATCTCTTAGTTTTCAAAGGTCCATAGATTAATTTTATGTGAATGGTATCATCCTCCCCTAGTACAATGATATCTATAGCTACTTTGATGATTTTCATGCATAGTAATCATTGTAGATCTGAAAACTTAGAAGAAAAAAAAAAATCACTGATGTGGACAAGCACTGAGATTTATTTCTCAGAAAGCTTATCTTGAGAGCTCGTGAGATTGCTACATTTCATTTCTTCACCTAACTATATGAAACAAATAAGAGTAAAGTAATAAATTATAATACCTCTTGGTGAAATATATCAGAGTTCATGTCATGTATAGTTTACACCTAAAAATCTTGGTCATGTTTAGTGCAACATTCAAATCATAATTTCACCTCTTTTTTTTGAAATTTTTGTTTGGACGGGTTGTACAAAAATTAATTTCACCTTACATTTCAAAACACACTTCTCTTTTATATTTGACAGAGTTCTTTTCAAGCAAAACTCACACTTTTTCGTACATATTTTCTCTTTCGTACATGTTTGGTAAAGCAAAATTTTTGAATTTTTGGTCTACCCGATTGTCCGCCTGGACATTGAGAGGATGTCCAACCGGTTGATCAGAATAGTAACTTTTTTTTTTTGCAATTGTCAATCGCCACTTGTTATTTAGGGGGGAAAAAAAATTATATTTGTTTTTTATATTTTTTAAATATAAAAATTATTTTTTTAGACCAAAATGACAAATTATTTTTTTGAATTGCATTTTGAAAAGAGTTAGGTTATGAGTTTTGAATAAAATTTTCAACAAAATTTTGAGTTGTTTGTTTAGTTATGAGTTATAAGATTTTTAATTAAGTATTAAAAACTTTTTTTTAAATTCATAACTAAACAAATTTTCTCTTTTCATATGTCACATCACAAATTCAAAACTCAATTCAACACTTTTCCTAAAACTCATAACCAAATAAATTTTCTCTTTTTAAATCATAATTCCAAAACTCACAAACTCAAAATATAACTCTATTTTCGAATCATAATTCTAAAACTTTACCAAACAATACATATAACTTTTTCATGTTTGTATGTGTATGTGTATATATATATATATATATTTGCTCATATATGTGCATATATGTGGGGTGGGGCTTGGATTTCTTTTCGCAGAAAAAGAAGACCATGCATGCATGTCACGGATGTCAAAATTAAAGCACTCACTCACTTTTAGGTTCACGACTTTGCTTCTGTTGGTCAGCATGTTTTTTTTTTATTTTTATTATTATTATTATTATTATTATTATTATTATTATTTATCAAATAGTCATCTCATATAATACAATAATTTTACCTCCAAAAACAATAATAATATAGTTAAATTACACTAAAGGTCTGCATTATTTTCAATTTTTTTAATTTTATTAAAAGAGAAGTTGATATAATTATGTCATTAGATTTATTCTAATTTATTTTTTAAAATATAAAATGAGGTCAGTGTAATTTACCTTAATAATACTATGTACCCTATAATTAATTTGGATGTAATATTCACCACACCCAAAATAAATTTGAGCCATATATTGAATTTTTTTTTTGGGTACACAATACTAGTTTCATTTTTTCTTTCACATGGTATTGCTTCCCATAAAAAGTAACACTTACCCTAAAATGAGAGATAGAAAAAAAAAATTCAAACTATCAATCCAACAATGAGTTTCTTTTAGATTGAAAAAAAATATATATTTATTAAAAAATCGATAAAAGATCTGATCAAATTAGTTCAGTGGTATCACAAAATCTCAAAAAGAGATAAAAACCTCCACGGAATGAATGATCTAACAACGAGTTTGGAATCAGATTATGAACATTTTATTGAGTCATATGTGCAATCACATAGCTATCCTTTTAAAATTCATTATCATACATGTATTACATGAAATAATTTAAAATTTAGTTTACAATTAGCTTCCTAAGTTAATCACAAATAATGTAGATTGTTAAACAACTCAATGGAAATAAATAAATAAATAAAAACGAAATTGTGAATTGTTGCGAGACGGAAAGACTAAATCCTTTAAATTAGTAAACGTGAAACTCTGACCAATCTCATGAGAAAAAGTGGGGAAGAGAGAGAGAGAGAGAGAGAGAGAGAGAGAGAGAGAGAGAGAGAGAGAGAGAGGGGGGGGGGGAAGAAAAAAAGCGGAGTAGCAACAATAAACTATAAATGTATATTATGCTCTCGAGTACCTAAAAAGTATAGGAAAGTGAGTGGGAGCACTAATTAGTGTTATTACTAATGATGTGGTAGTGGTCCCCACCATGAATGATTTGATGTTTTAGCCTTGGTGTTGTATTTTTTTTCTTTTTTTATTGAGTGCCATGTCATTAGTGATCTTTTTAGAGTTCCAAAATTAATGGCCTCTATCATTATTGAAAAGTATATATTTTGTTTTCCTTTATTTTTGTGGAAGAGAGAGGGAAAGAGGGCACCATTTGATTTCAAAAACTAATGATGAGCTCCTAGAAGATATATAAAAGCACCATTTTTGATATTCTAAAACAAAAATCATATTAGAAAGCTGGACCTAACACAATCATTTTATGCCCAGCAAATCCTTTTAACTCACAAGAACATGATATGATGAAATGTAGTCAATCGGGAGAAATTTAAAAAACAAAACAAAACAAAATTACCTCAATTTACAAGAATTACTAACAAGAATAGTTTAGTGAAGCTTAACATATAAGATGATTACAAAAACTACATGACACATAGTAATTATAACAATAATAATCAAAGAATGTGCCTTTGTGATAGAATTACCCCTTGGAGCACAACGGTGGTTATAAAGAATCTGTTTGATATAATTTTTTAAAATTAAAAATTGATAATAATAAAAAATTAAAAAATACTTCTCAATTTTTAAATAATTAATTCTTTTTAATTCAATTAATTGATTTTTATTTTATAAAATATAAATGAAAATTACAGTAAACAAAAGTTAGGAATGATAAGAAAAGGATAGGTACCAAATATAAAGGATAAACAGGTTAGGGGAAAGTTTGGAATTTGCTTTCAAATTAAAGGGTGCCGTATCAATCAATGATAGATAGGAAAAATATGTTTACCAAAAAAAAGATAGATAGGAAAAATATAGTAAAGATTCCTCTGAGCTATGACATATTGACTTTTCTCCGATTGGAAAATCAATTGAAGGTATTGTTAGGCCTTTGTGAGTCTGTTTTAGAGTTTATAGTAATAATTTAAATTGTTTAATGTGTATGATTTATTGAATATTTTATTTTTTTTAAAAATTAAATTGATCAGACATTAATATCTAATTAATTAAATCATATTTATATTTAAAATTATAATTATTATTAACATAAATATAATCTAATTAAATAATTATTAATATTTAATTAAAATAATTTTTTATAAGAATTAAATATTAAATAAATTTTATATATTAAACCATTTAAATTACCAATATATATTCTATAATAAATTCATGAATCCATCAACACCGTCAACACCGGCCAATGTGATGTGAAAAACCTCTCCTTGAGAAACCTCACCATTTTTTATTTTTTATTTTTTATTTATTTATTTATTTTTTTAACTGAAAATCCTCCTACTCTCCCACAAGTCTAGGATAGCGCCATTTACAGAGATTATCAAAGTGTCCTGTTGTCCGTTCCGAGATAGGAAACTATAACTTAGGAACTTGTCCCGATCTCCCAAAACAAGCTCCGCTTAAGTCAAGACTCGAGCAGCGAGGAAGTATTGAACCCACACCAAATACTATGATAACAACAACTTGAGACTAACCTCCTAACCAACTGCTCTATACCTCAAAAATTGACCCAAAAAATTTTAAACTTAAAACCTAAAATCTTAACCCTTAAACTTTTACCAAGTTACCAAACAGCTTGGGTTACCTCACCCTTTACATACATTCATAATTAAAAGTGGACAAGGACAGGAGCACATGGACCTTTGTGAGGTGGTGGGCACGGAAAACTACATCTAATTTTTTTTCCATTAAAAATTGGTGCGGCAAGAGGTCTCTCTCTCCTCTCCTAATATGGTTAAATAAAAAAAAAGAAAGAGGGGTTATCCTTAACTTTAAAATTGAACCAATGACTATCTATAAAGGTGAATAAATTATTAGACCACTAAAGTAATCCTTACTTCATCTTATTAGTCTCTCCCATTCTTAATCCTTAAATAAATTTTAATTTATGTCAAGCATACAATTAAATTATTAAAATATTTTTAAATATAGAAATTATGAAATTATGATCCATTTTGATATTATATTAAATTATTAATTACTAATTGATTTAAAAGATTAAACTATTAAAAAGATAAATAATTATTATTTGTATTATATTCTTATCACGTACCAATTCATAATTAAATTGTTATATCAAAATTGAAATTCTATTATAAAACTAAATAAAATAAAAAAGAAAGAGTCACAATAGCAGAGGAATAAATGATCACACATATAATACATAATTTTTTTATATCTGCATTACAATGCAAACTCACCTATTTATAAGTGATAAAACCTTCATTATTCACCACTATTCATCACACTATGTGGTTTATCACATGGTATACCACACTTCTCACATGATAAAACTTCCCTCTATTTTCACTTTGGCCCAAAACTCATTAGAATTTCAATTGCATCTCTTTTTATGGTTATCTAAATATTTCACAACACTCCTCTTTGGATAACCATATACTAAGAACATGCCTCATCAAAACCTTACCAAGGAAAATCCAGTGAAAAAAAACCTTTGGTAAAGGAAAAGAGTACAATATTTTTATAAGTGATTTGTTTAGATTGCCTCATTAAAACCTAACTAAGGAAAACCCAGTGAAAAAAAAAAAACCTTTAAGCGAAGGAGAAAGAGTACAATCTACAAATCTATTAAAATTGATGACTCCCCTTTAATGCTGCATAATAGGTCTCTATTGCATAATAGGTCTCTATGTCG
The DNA here is from genome assembly GCA_036172215.1 of Camellia granthamiana. Lineage (NCBI taxonomy): Eukaryota > Viridiplantae > Streptophyta > Magnoliopsida > Ericales > Theaceae > Camellia > Camellia granthamiana. The sequence goes on along the minus strand of CM069903.1, from coordinate 28,326,879 downwards.
ATGCATCTTAATATTATGCATCAGTTCCTTGAATATTGCAGTCGGTAATGCTTTAGTAAATAGATTTGCCAGATTATTACTTGAGCGTATCTGTTAAACATCAATATCACCATACTTCTGGAGATCATGTGTGTAGAAGAATTTTGGTGAAATGTGTTTAGTCTTGTCATCTTTGATATATCCTCATTTGATCTGTGTGATACACGTAACATTATCTTCATATAATACGGTTGGACTATCTTTTGTTGAAGACAATTCACATCTTTCTTGAATATGATAGATCACGGATATGAGCCAAACACATTCTCAATTTGTTTAATGAATTGCAAGTATCTCTGAGTGATTTGGAAAAGTAGTAGTTAATGTTTGTTTTATTAATCGTCAAAATATAGCAGTATGCCCATAGGTAAAAACACATCCTATTTGTGATTTGGTTTTATGTGGATCAGAAAGATATCCAGCATCTACATATCCGATTAACCACGACTTAGATTTATTTGAATAAAATAAACCCATATCAGTTGTTCCACGAAGATAACGTAATATTTTCTTTATTTCATTCCAATGCCTTTGGGTTGATGCGAAACTATATCTTGCTAATAAATTGACAGCGAATGTACTATCAGGCCTGGTACAATTTGCAAGATACATGAGAGCACCAATTGCACTAAGATATAGTACTTAAGGACCAAGGAGTTTATCATTTTTCGCATCAAGAGATCGAACAACCATAGAAGTATTCAAATGATAAACTTTATCCATATAAAAGTTCTTCAAGACTTTTTCTGTATATGTTGATTGATGTACAAGAATCTCATTTGGCAAATGTTCGATCTGCAGACTGAGACAAAATTTTGTTTTGCTAAGATCTTTCATTTCAAATTTCTTTTTTAAATATTCTGCAATTTTTGTAATCTTTTCTAGAGTTTTCACAAGATTCAAATTATCAACACATACTGTAACAGTTGCAAATTCGGATTCTGATTTCTTAATGAAAATGCATGGACAAATTGGATCACTCACATATCCTTCTTTCAACCCGTATAGAGATCTTTGTAGCTTGATTGAATAAATATTTCTGGATTTTGAATTAGATGCTTTTGGCATTTTAAAGCCGTCAGGGAGTTTCATATATATATATATATATATCACGATCTAGTGATTCATATAAATATGTTGTAACTACATCCATTAGACGCATATCTAAATTTTCTGTGATTACCAAGCTAATCAAAAATCTGAATGTAATTGCATCCATTACGGGTGAATATGTTTTCTCATAATCAATACCAGTCTGCGAGAAACCTTACGCAACTAGTCGTGCTTTATATCTTACAATTTCATTTTGTTCATTGCGTTTTCGAACAAACACTCATTTATGTCCCACAGGCTGTATCCCTTCAGGGGTTTGGACTATATATAGGTCCAAATATTTCACATTTTATAAGCGAGTTTAACTCTGTTTGTATTGTTTCTTTTCACATTGGCCAATCATTTTTTTGTCGACATTCATCAACCGTTTGTGGTTCATTGTCATCATCACTTTTGATAATGTTTTACTTTAAACAAAAATATGTTATCAGCTACAATTTTATTTCCATCCCAAACTTCTCCTACACTAATATAATTGAGATCTTATTATTTTTAGGTATCTTTTCCATTTCAAGGAATCACTCTTTAGGAGGATCTTCTTTTGGAGGTTCATAAATAGGAGATTTAGATAGACTTAGTATAGCATGTTTTATGGTTCTAACCTTTGCTTTCATTTATGTGTATGATCTCTCCAAGAGATTCATTTATGGTTTCTTTTAGAGTATCAATTGTTTGTTCTCGAGCTTTTCTTTTTTGAGGAAGTTTGTCTTTTGCACCGATGGGTCTCCCACACTTCTGGCGTGCCTTAGACTCATTTGCTACTATATCCATTGATTGTCCGACAGGAATATCAATTCTTGCTGGGATATTAGTTGCTGGTATGTAAGATTTTGTCACTTTTTTTTTTGTGTCGGTGAATGTATCTAGTAACTGATTTGTAATACTTTGCAAATGAATGATCCTTTGAACTTTTAGTTCACATTGATTAGTACGAGAATCAAGATGAGATAACGTTGAAGTATTCCAAGTGATTTCCTATCGAGCTTCAAGCTGCTATTTGTTTCTCCCTAATGATGGAAAAATTGCTTTATCAAAATGACAATCATCAATCGTGCCTTAAACACATCACCAGTCAAAGGTTTTAGGTATCTAATGATTGATGGAGAATCAAAACCAATATAAATTCCAAGCCTACGTTGTGGACCCATCTTAGCGCGTTGTAAAGATGCAATAGGAACATAAACCGCGCAACCAAACACTCTAAGGTGACTAATATTTGGTGGTTGACCAAATACAAGTTGTAATGACGAGTGATCATTATATGTAGTTGATCTGACATGAATCAAAGATGCTGCATGCAATATAACATGACCCCATCTTGAAACAGGTAAATTATTTTTCATAAGCAAAGGTCGAGCAATCAACTAAAATCTCTTAATGAAAGATTCAGCTAAACCATTTTGGGTATGAGTGTGTGCAACAGGGTGTTCAATATCAATGCCAATGGACATGCAATAATTATCAAATGCTCAGAATGTAAATTCACTGGCATTATCAAGATGAATTGTCTTGATATAATGGTATGAAAAATGTGCTCACAATCTAATTATTTGATTAAGGTGTCTGGCAAATGCAAAATTACGTGTAGAAAGTAAACAAACATTTGACCATCTGGTCGATGTATCTATTAAAACCATAAAATAACGAAATGATTCACAAAAAGGGTGTATGGATCCACATCCCCTTGAATTCTTTGCAAAAAGGATAGAGATTCAACAAGTACTTTTCTAGGTGAGGGTCTAGTAATTAGTTTCCCTTATAAACAGGAAGAACATGGATAATCACTTGGTAAAAGAATTTTTTAGTTCTTTAATGGATGTCCATGTGAATTTTTAATTATTCGATGCATCATTGTAGATCCTGGATGCCCGAGTCAGTCATGCCATAGCATAAATGTTTTTGGGTCAGAGCACTTGTGGTGCATGACAATATGTGAATCAATCATTTTTGTTGTTGTATAATATAATCCAAATGAAAATGCAAGAAATTTTTCCAATACTAGCTTCTGGCTAGAATTAGCTGAAGTGATCAATAAATACTCCTCCAGATCTTTATTTATAGTTTCAATTTGATAACCATTATGACGTATATCTTTGAAACTTAACAGATTTCTTCTGGATCTGATAGAATACAAAGTTTCATCAATACAAATTTTTGTTCCATTTGGCAACATGATATTGGCTCTTTCGGAGCCCTCAATAAGGTTTGCAGAACTTAAAATTGTATTGACTTTAGTTTTTCCCATGACTAATTGTATAAAATATTTTGCATCACATAAGATTGTGTGTGTGGTTGCACTGTCCACTAAACAGATATCATCACCAATCATTCTGGAGTTAGTCAATACATCAATGAAAGCCATGCCTATAAAAAATTGAAATTCATTATTCTCAAAACTTAAAGTAAGAAAATACAAACTATTAAACCCAAAAATATAAACTTCAAAATCATGATATCTAGAAAATCTAATTAATTAGTGTGAACATTTTCATCACCAATTAAATGATCAATTTTTCCTTCAGAATCTTCAAAGAAATCAGAAACATCAAGATGATTAACATCATTGGGTTCATAATGATCTGTAAAATGCATCTTAATTCCTTTTCTTTCTTCTTTTATCGAGACTTGATAAAGATCCACTAAATGTTTAAGTGTACAACAAGTATGTGACCAATGCCCTGCTATGTCACATCTGTAACAAGCATTTTTATGATTCTTGGGAGGTTTATTCTATAAACCTTTTTCATTTTCTTGTGATGTTCCAGAATTATTCCACTTCTGGTGGAATGGCATGGTATTTTTCTTAACGTATCCCCCATGGATTCGATAATTATTTTTACGTTGGCTACGTCCAAAACCATGACCTCTCCCTCATCCACAACCATGAAATGCAACCTTGTTCACTTCAGGGAATGGAACAGAACCAGTTGGACGAGATAGATGATTTCTCAATAACAATTGATTAGTTTGTCCAGCCACAAGAATGCATGAAATTAGTTTAGAGTACTTTGAAAAACGGCGCTCTTTATATTGCTGCTGCAGGAGCACATTATCAGCGTGAAATGTGGAGAATATTTTTTCAAGCATACCTTCTTCAATAATTTTTTTGCCACATAGTTTTAATCGAGAGATTATTTTAAATAAAGCAGAATTGTACTCACTAACTGATTTATAATCTTGCAACCTCAGGTGCAACCAATCATAACGGGCTCTTGGGAAGATTACGGTCTTCTGGTGCACATATATCTCTTTCAAATTATTCAATAGAATTAGTGGATCTTTTATCGTGAAGTATTCATTTTTTAATTCTTCTTGGAGATGATGGCGAATAAATATCGTTGTCTTTGCGTAATTGTCACGACCCAAACCCGGCCCTATGGGTTTAGCACCGTAACTGGCCAGTAATCCGAGATTACCGAAGGCCTGCTGAACAGTAATACAGTAGAACAGAGTACAGGGCCTGGCGGAAGCCAATACAGTAAATAAATAGTGTCCATTGAGCTGTGACAATCTGTATGCCAAAAACATTTTTCATGCATTCATACAGTCAAAACAGTACAGTCTATACAATCATATACAACCATTCAGTACGGGGACTTAATCCCTCGATAACAATACAGTCAAACAGTAGACAGTTTATACAGTAATACAAAACAGTCGGGAGATAGGTGGGGAACACAAAACACCCCAAGCCACAGCATGGCGTCTCGGAACCTCGCAGTGAGGCACATAGGCTGGCTTGACAAAACTGGGGGACTAACCCACGCTCCTAGCTCCGGTCTGGCTGCTGAGAACCTACATATATATATATAAACAGTGAGCTAAAGCCCAGTGAATAACAATAAGTGTAAAGAGGTTAAGAATGTAATGTCCTTACAGTAATGAAAACAGTTCATTAAACAGTATTTCAGTCTTTCAGTATGTCAGTCAATCAATCATATGTGGTACATCCATTAGCCTATAAACAGTAGGTCCAAAAGGACCGGGCCTCAACGGATCCAACAGTAGTGATGGCCATCAGTCAGTAAACAGTATGGTTCCACAAGGGAACCGACAGAGCTCTGTAACAGTAACAGTCAATGCTAAGGATGCCACAATACAGTTCACAATACAAGACATACATTCATTCAATAAACAATATCAGTTCAATAAACAATTCAGTTCAGTATTCGAAAGATAACCATTTTGAACATATCTTTACACAATCTGTTACTCACTGAGATTGGGCTAATAGCGGCTAGAGCGCGTCCCCGAAAGCCAACCCTAAACAGTAAACACATTGAACACACTCTAAGTTTAACAGTTGGGGAAGTATAATAATTAACTTCCTATTATGCCTCGGTGTGTTCTACATCTATATCCTCATCAAGATGCCTTAAACTAGGCCTAAGAATGCCTAGGATGGAATGAGGAGGTGAAAATACACTTAGAAAACATTTGCAGAATTTTCAGTCAAACAGAGCCCCGCTCGAGCTCAGGTTTCCCCGCTCGAGCGTACAGGCAAACAAAGGTCCCCGCTCGAGCGCAACATCCCCCGCTCGAGCGGACCAAAAAGTACTGGATAGGTGAAATCTCCGCTCGACTCCCGCTCGAGCGTGTCACCCAGTCCTCCGCTCGAGCGCCCAATTCTCCGCTCGAGCGGACTGATGCACAATGCAAGATGCTGGGAGCTCGACTTCTCCGCTCGAGCGCCACTTCCTCCGCTCGAGCGGACAACAGAAATCTGGAAATCCCAGATTTGAGTCCCAAGCTCAAAACCAAGTTTAAAAGCAATGTTTTCGATCCTCTTGGGCTATTTTCTGGAAAAACTCTTTTAAACACATAGAATAACATGTTTCAAGACTCAATTTAAGAAATCAAGGCCCAAGGGTGTTTAATCAAACTCATTTTCAAACTAGTTTTCAAAAACAACATGCAACATGACATGCATGAGTTTTTTTTTAACCAAATTCAAGCTTCAATCCTTGCTCTAAAGAGCTCAATAGTTGGAAAATATTTTGAAAACATGGACTATAATAGAAACATGAGCATGCATGTACAATCTACCATGAATTCAACTTCCAAATGCACCAAAATGGCCATCCATGCAACAATTTAAGCATAAATCAACCTCTATGCACTAAATCATGGTTTGATTCTACAATGGAGCCTAGAACATGCAAGATGAATTTCAAGACAACAAGAAGAAGATGAATTCACTTACCTAGAGTTTCAATTACAAGTCTTGCTAGCTCAATTTGCCAATCTATGTTACAAATCTTCAAGATTCAAGCTAAATTCCCAAAGTTGAGTTCAAATCTCTTCCTCTCTCTCTAATTCTCTTTTTGGACGGTAGGAACAAGAGGGATGGCTGATCAAAATGTGTAATAAGGCTCTAGGAAATCAATAAACAAAGGGGCCACTCACATGGCAAAGTCGTAATTACGGCAACCTCTTTAATTGACTTAATTTAATCTAATTTAATCATTCCTAATCAGTTTTCAGATAAATACACCATTAAATCACAAATATTCTACTGATCATGAAACACTAAACGATTCCTAATTCGGCCGCCGATAAGGCCTTCAATTAGCAGGTTAAACATATCAATTCTAACAGATAATCAATCAATCGACAGATAGAAATGCAATACAATAGATACACTTATTCAATTTCAGTTTCGATTTCAATCAGTCCATTCAATACTTCAGTTAATCCAATTATCAGTCATTATCAGTTCAGTTTAACAGTAATCAGTACGTAATTCAGTGGTTAATCGGTAATCAGTACGAGGGTTGTTACAGTAATCTTGCAAGTATGCTTCATTTTCATGTTTAATGATATCTCCAAGATTTATTGCTTCAAGGTGGATCTCAACATCAAGAATCTAAGATAAATAATTTTTTCCAGAAATGTCAAGAGTTGAGAATTCCAATTTTGAAATATTTGACATGTTTACTAAATTTAACAAAAATAATATATTTAATATCACGTAAATATGTTAAGGAAATATAAAATTAGCTTTAGAATTTATTATACTTACTACAACCACCCAGTAGTTATGTTTTCTTAGCTAGCTAAAATCTCATACTGATAACGTATTATAAAATTAAAGAAAATAAAGAATGAATAGCAAGAGTCACAATGGAAGAGGAAATAAAATATCACACATGTAATACACAAATTTTCTAGATCTTCATTACTATGCAAACTCACCTATTTATAGGTGATAAAACATTCACTATTCACCACTATTCATCACACCATATGCTTCACCACATGGCATATCACACTTTTCACATAGTAAAAACTTTTTTCTATTTTCACTTTGGCCCAAAACTCATTAGAATTCTAATTGCATCTATTTTGATGGATCCAAATATTTCATAACAAATTCATATTATTATATACATTCTTAATATTATAGTGTTTTACATTATTAATACCTATAAATATAATGCAATTTATATTATTATTTATGTAAATCAAGCCAAGTTTATTTTAGTTGTAGTTTAATTTCTTCATTAATAAAACTCAAATTTAAGATTGAGTTTAGCCCATATAAGATTACAAACACAATCGAACAAGTTGTAAATAAGTGTATTTTGATTTGTTTCTAAACAATTTAATTCGTTTGTAGTCATTTCTAAGATTAAATCTATGCGCAATTGGAAAGATGGATGCATTATTAAGGTAGTCAGCTCCTACTTTGTGTTAAATACTCTGATATTGGATTTGGTTAATGAATTTAAGAAATTAAAAAGAGAAATAAAAAATATGTGTGAAATATAATTATATTTCATTCATATTTTACTTAATTGTTTACTTCTTTTTAAAATCTTTTTTCAAATTCATAAATTAAAGACAACCTCACTCAGGCCTTGTTTGGGAACAGGGTATTTAGTAATTTTTTGACTTTTTAACTAAAATATGAGATAAAAAAAATTAGTATGTTTGGGATGACTTTTTGACTTTTTGCGAAAAGATGTGCAAAAAGTAGAGAGAAAATGAAATCTTTAACTTCTTAATATAGGTTATAGGCTTTTTGACTTTTTTAGTAACTTTTTAACTTTTTAACTAAAATATTAACTTGTCAAACGATACCTCAGTATCCTTTTATTTTTGGTTAGTTCTCTCTCACTCTGCATTAGTTGTATTTTAAAATTGTATTAGTTTGGGTTTAAAGATAGTGGGTAATGATGGTGGTAAATTGTAGTTACATGTTGAAGATGTTACCCATGTCAGGGAATATTCCCAACCAACAGCATATATGTTTAATCATCACCGGCAAATATATGTTTAGTGCTCTAATGATGTTGTTATTTGTTTAATCACCCTCCAACCATGTACCTTGCTTTACCAACCGTACTCCTTGGTTATTAAATCCCCCTGTTTTTATTGTATTAGGCGTAACTAATTATAGGGCCGGCCTAATTAGCAATGTTAATTACTTGCAGATTTGGAACAAGTTGTTCCAGCCATGGAAGGGTTTTAAACTTATCTTTGTAAGCAAAAATTGGTCTATTGTATGATGTGCGTCTTTATTATTAAAATTTTAAATTTGAGTATTACTTGTTACAGTGTACAATTTTTTGTTCAACTCTTACAAATTGTTAATAAATAAAGACTCACTCATGTATATTAAAAAAAAATCATTAAATAATCTCAAAATATTACGTAACATTATTTATATAGAGCTCTTGATAATTACTTTCAATTTAATTAAATGGCCGACCTAATTAGCAATGTTAATTACTTGCAGTTTTGGAACAAATCCTGCCACGGAAGGGTTTTATTACATGCCTTTTTCTTTCTTTCTTTTTTCCCTATTTTTGTAATAGCAAAGGTTGGTTGAATGGATGAGCTAATGGATGAGATATTTTTTCTAATCAGTCTAATGTCTGGATTTATTACTTGGTGCCTAACACATTTTTTCCCTTCCCTTCTATATATGAAAAAAATTATCATTAAGTAATAATATAATATCATGTGGTGTTGTTTACCTATTACTCTTCACAAATAAGAAATCATAAAATATACTAAGTAAATTATTATATACTTTTCAATTTACTAACATAAATAGATTAACATTGTCTCATTTGTTTTTTTTCTTTTTTTTGCTAAATTAGTTCAAGTTTGGCAACTCTAAAATAATCTATCTTTTTATCTTTTTTCTATCACATCACCTTTTTATTTTTCTGTACATCTTTCGTAAAAAGACAAAAAGTACACTTATTTAAGTCATTCCAAACAAACTGTATAATATTTTAAGACTAATTAATAATTACGCTGTTGTAAGACCCACAATTTGACGTGCATTGTGGTCTGCAATTTTTATTGATAGTGCAATACAATCATGACAATTTTTTATTTTTTATTTTTAGAACTAGAAGAACTTCATTCAAAATCATGACAATATTATACAAAACCAACATGGTGATTGATGGCCATAAATTCTACGTGACCCATTGTAGAATTAGAAGAGTTATAATGACCCACTTTTCCTCTCAAAAGAGAGAGAGGGAGGGAGAGAGAGAGAGAGAGGGGTCAACAGCATGAGATGGTGGTGGATCCGAGAGAGAGAGAGAGAAAGAGGAAAGGGATATACAAAGGCCACAAATTTCTATACTTTAAGAGACCATGGTTACAAGTCATACAGGGAGGGAGGGAGGGGCCAAAGAGGACTTAAGGTTTTTTATCATCTCTTTATGGGGGACTTTAACAGTAGAAAGATGGGACTCCAAAGAAAGAGAGAGGCTAAGAGAGAAAAAGAGAAAAAGGCAAAAAGAAAAGTTAGAAAAAAAAAATTAAAAAGCAAATGTGGACTCTAATAAAGATAGAGATGAATAGAGAGAAAGAGAGGACTGAGTTAGGCAGACAGACAGGTATGAATTCACACATACATGAAATGAATGCCATGAGATTAGATGATGAGAATATATGAAATGGATGCCCTGAGATTAGATGATGAGAACTTTTCTTTCAAGAGTTGATTCCATTCATGTCCAGGACAGTACATGTTTTTTTTTCTCTCTCTCTCTCTGATAGTGCTCAAATGGTCCTCTCTCTCTCTCTCTCTCTAAAATTTCAAAAGCATTTCCTTTTTTCTTTGTAACAGAGTCAGGCCTTTGGCCTTTGGGGTAGCCATTTTTGGACGGACCCTCTTGTTCTGCAAACAAAAGTATGAGACTTTTGCCGCTTCTTCTTTCCTTCTTTGTAAAGCAGTTGTACAGTAAAATTTTGAGTAAATTTAAACTCTACAAATAATTTTTACACAATTGGACATAAATTTTAGCTTGCCTTTCCTTCTTTCAAAAGCATTGGATATGAAAATTTGAGCAAATCTAAGTGCAAAGAAGATTGTAATAAATTAAGACACATGTGAGATAAATGAGTGATTTCGTATATAACGAATTTCATATAAAGACATATCATTTATCTCCCATTTTCATCTTATTGTGTGAAAATCTATATACAATTAGAAAAAATTAAGATTCACACCCATTATATGAATTCTGCGTATCTATGGATTTATTTTCAATTTATTATGTGACGTCTACATCGATCTAGTCCTCTAAACCAGACCCATTAAATTTTATTTTTATAATTTAATTCGTAAACTTTTTAAATACTACGTAGATCATCTTTTTGAAAAGTCAAAATAATTCAATAATCGTAATCACAAATTATCATTGATAGTCTAAGCACCTAAATCTAAACAATAACAGTGAAATTGAATTCTGGATATTTTTAGACAGTTTGAGAGAAGCTTCTCCCTAAGCCACATGATTGTTTGATCTCCAATTTGGTTTTTTCCTAAAATTTGTCCACCAATTACTCCTTCTAATCGTTTTGGTACGATCGATATTTAGATAAAAAATTATACCAAATTGATAATCTCGGTTTTTTTTTATTTTAAATACCAATAGAGACCGTTTCTTCCTTTGCATCACACCTAGCCGAACCGATTGAAACTATTCGGTTTGGTACAGTTTAATCGGTTTATGATTTTTTTAGCTTGAGTCACTTTTAAATATAATCATTAATTTATATAAAAACATTAAATTAGTTATTTGTCTTTCATTTCAAACATATCACATCCATCCATTTAATACATACTTTTCAATTCCTAAATTAACAAAAATAAAAACAAAAAGAAAGTTTTAAAATATTAAGATTTCAAGAATAATAAGTTAGAATTAAGATTATATATAATAAGAGTTTACAAAATTAGATTATAAAAATGATAAGGGGTTAAGGCCCCCGTTAAGGGTAAACTATCAATAGGTCCTAATAGTTGGACTCAATTCTCATCAAGTCCTATTAAAAATAAGTCTTGATAAAATTATCGTTAAAAATATTTTTTTTGTGATAGTTTTTTATATGTCGCTAAAAATTGACAATTAATAACTTTTTTGTCATGATTTTTATAAATTGTCGCTAAAACCTACAATTAATGACTTTTTTATGACAAATTTTTCTCACAGGTCCTATTAGACAATAAATCTACTTATTAGGATCTACACGTAAGCATCCCTAAGGTTAATTAATTAAGGTTAATAATTTATTATATTTATTAATATCATTATATTATTAGATTTTATATATATTATAAATACAATATGTGTTAAAACGGTCGGTTTCATTTTAGATCGGTATACAAGGTGCTTAAATTGATATCGAACCAAAAATAAAAAAAAAATCAAATTTAAAAATCACACAGACCAATTCTTATTAAAAAAACAAACCAAATATAATTGATTTGGTTCTGATTCAATTAATTTGATCGATTTTTTTAATTTTTTTTACATCTCTAATCCCTCCGGTAGGCCTCAGCAGTACCGTCCATGCGTGATTCGCGTGATTGCATCCCCACAGTAAAACAAGAAGGTGACTATTGTTGACATAAATTACTTGGGTGATCATTCATGGGAATTAAAAAAAACATCATGTCTTTTCTCGTCATATTTTTTTTGGGTACAATTTCTGTTGCTAGATTAATTGTTTTTCATAATCACAGTATCACAAAAAATATTACATATTTTCCAACCGAAAGAGTAAGGGTTGAGGCCTTGACTAAGTTAAATAAGGCACATGGCACAGCTATATATACAAGGGTTTAGATCAAAGTGGTCCATTCACCAAAGACGATACAAATTAAAGATCAAAAAACAAAAAAAAGACTGCGACAGAAGATGGAACACACTATAGAAGAAGAAGAGGTGCCCCTTATTATTAGGACCATGTGCCCTTGTGCCTAAGGCTTTACATTGTTTTTTTAGGCCTGCGAAAACAAAAAATAAAATTAAAAAATTCAGTGGTCCATTTCCTATTAGAACAAAACCAAGTACCGTGGGTTGTGGGGGATATACCTTTGTCCTTTGTCCTTTGTCCAACCAAATGCCTAACCAATATTCGTTTACTTGTGAAAAATATTATTTATCATAAATTTTTATTTGAAAAATTATTTTAAATATAAAGTGTATGATATAGATTTAAAGATTGTGAGATATGGGTCACACTCTCAATAATTTTGGTTCATATATGTATACTTATCTGTGTTGTTTTTGAATAACTTTTTAAATATATATGTTAGCCTATTTATTATAAGTTAAAAACTAATAACCAATAGAGAGAAGTAATTGGCCTAAAAAAAAAAAAAAAATGGAAGGGAAGGGAAGTAAAAGTACCCATCTTTCAGCTTCCAAATAATACCAATTGTTGCATAACTTTCTCCCATATACACTTGTCAATATCTGATTAGAGTAATTTTTATATACAAATAGGCCATGTTTGTTTGGGTGGATATGAGTTTGAAATTAGACTAATAGTCCAATAAAATTATTAATCAAATAATTGGTTAAACAATTGAAGTATGGACTAACAATCCATTCGGATATGGTATCCTACATATGATGAACTATTCGATCCCACAGAGGGGGGTGAGGTATAAATTGGAGGACTAAATCAAAGTCTGGATCATTAGTCCCTTCTTATTAGTCATGAGAATGCTAATCCAACCTAACCTAGTCTACCCAAACAAACAAGACCATAGAGTATATGTCATGTGGTATTTTTTATTATTGTGACTAGTTTCGACAATAAGATCTATTAGATTTATATTTAATGTTTAAAGAACAATAGACAACATATACATTTGTGATTAATAAAAAATAATACCACGTCATACCTTATCAACATACAAAAATTGCTCCTGATTGCAAGTACTCTTGTATGTTTGTTGCTCAAGTCACTCATCTTTTGTCCAGTTGTAATTACTGCAGTAGTTGCAGTGGTTTTCCCTGCAATTTTGTCACCACTAGGTAAATTTCTTGTATAGTGTAAAATGACACACTTCAAAGCTTCACTTCTCTTCTACTTTATTGTATGGATAAGAAAATTTAGATTATATTTGAGTGACAACAATTGAAAGAGAGAAAAAAAAAAAAAAGGCCTTCTTGTTACCTTTGACTATAAATTTTTTATTGGGAGTTTTTGTTTTTTTACTCTTAAGTTATTCACATGTAAGACTATCATGGAGACATGTGAAGACTTAAATTACTATACTCACTTTAGGAAAATAATTTCAATTTGAGTAGATAAATAAAAATCACATTCCAATTCTAATCAATTCCCAATGTTAAAATCATAAAAATCAAGAAATGTTTTATTTTTTCCCTCAAGATTAAACAGTTCCCTATTTGTCTATCATCTAAAGATTGTTAAAAAAAATTTATATTTCAATAAATAAAATAGTACCAATTATCAAATAAAAGACAAATAAAACAACAACTGTGACAACTACATGCATATGAATTAGAAAACAGTTTGTTCTTGTAGCCAATGGACAAGGAATTGGGAAACTATGCTCATCGATGGTGGTGTTTTTTTTGTTACATTGTGCAGTTGTATTGAATGCAGACACATCTCATCTTCAAAATCTCAAGTACAAAATGCTAATTATCATGATATGCATCAGTTTTTATTTTATTTTTTTTTTAAATTTGATCCCCCCTCCCTCTCTGGCACCAACTTTTTGGGGTCTCTAGTCTAAATTTTCTTAAAAAAATTTTAGTGAACTTTCTTTGAAATTTGATTCTTTTTTTTCTTTTTTTGATTTAAAGACTTGGAGTCTTAACCCCCAAGGGGTCAAATTGAAGACTCTACCATGTCCCTCTCAAGATAAATTATTATGTGGTGCTTTAATACAAACACAAATGAACCTAAATTTAGTAATTTAGGATTCCATAGTCCATATGGAGCAATTCTCTAAAAATAAGTCATAATTATTGATCTTTGACGCAACTAATCAGAGGGTATAGTAATAGTGTTCTTATTAGTGATAGCAAAAAAATTTATAAATGAAATCATTTTTTTATCAAGTAAGAGATTATTACAAAATGAAGATAATTACACTTGGACAATCATAATCTAACAATTAATTAGCCCAAGAGGCTTATAATAAAAAATAAATAAACTACACAACAAATAGCTTCATAATAAAAAATAAATTATCAATGATTACATTCAGTCAGAAGTAACCCTTAACGTTTTAAATAGAAGTGTATAACAAAACAACTGAGTTAGCCTTAGCCATATTGGTTGGATAGGAGACACCAAAATTATTCAATAATTTTTGGTTAATAAGTAGAAATAGGAGAGAGGGGCGTGCCCAAATCATTTATAAACTAGTACAAAATAACAATGGTTCAGTTAGACATTTTAACGTGCGGTTTGTGATCAATCGTTATCGGAGGACAGTGGGGACTCGAATGTAGTACAACACCAGCAAAAACAACTTTCACACTCTTCTCTGAAAAATTATTTTGTGGTTTAAGGGCACCACATAACTATATGTTTGATTAATCACAAATTTTCATATCCTTATTATTCTCAAATCACTCAATATAAAATTACAAGTCTCATCTTTACACCGATCAAAATACACTTGGAGCAACACGTAACCATACTCCAAGACCCCCAAATAAAATAATACTTAATGACTCTAAATATTTTATCAATATTTTTACAAAAGGTCGGTGCGGACATTTCCCCCAAATAATTTCTCTTCTCCACCTTCCGACAGGACACGTACGATTCCACTATCTAAGAGTGAGTGCAATTTTTTTTCCAGATCAGTGGGCCTGATAGCTTGTGGGCCACCAATAGGCCCAATATCAAAGACGGAAGAGTTTTCTTTCGGACTGACCCAAAGTGTGTTTTGTTTTTCCATATAGACTGCCTTAGCATAGGATTCCATAATTTGTACTGATTCTGGTGGGTGGACCTGGGCTAGAGATCTTGGAAAACGACGGGTCTTCGTGGCCCGGGCGCTTGGGCCCGTTGGATGTACGGGAATTTTTGTGCCGGCAGGCCTTGATGGGCCTTTTTCTCTTACGTCACCTTTCACCGACCAAAAATTACAAATAAATAGAAGAGTGGAAAAATTATAGTTGTGTTTGGCATGGAGTTTTAAGTATGATTCCACACTCATATTTGAGTGTGATGTTTGGATACAATTTTTAAAAATTAATTGCACATTTATTGGCAAAAACATATCTACTCGATCATCCTCCCAGACGTTTCCTCGAACATTCAGTCAGTTAATCGGAGTAGTGTTCGTTTTTTTTTTTTTTTTTTTGAAACCTGTTATTTTTATATTTTAAATAAAAAATATTTTTTAAATTTTTTATGAGTTTTGAAAACTCATAACTAAATAAATTTTTCACATTCAAATCATAATTCTAAAATTCACAAATTCAAAATACAAATCTATTCTCAAATCATAATTCTAAAACTCTACTAAACACTACCTATTGTATTATAGATGAAAATTTTTTGTAGTAAAATTTTGACATATGCATAGTGGATTTGCACAATGTACAAAGTAAAATTGCACCACTATAAAATTGTAAATAATCCTTCATTATCCTGCTAATTTTCAATTTTTTCTGTTTTTTCTTTCACTTTGTTGTTGCGAGTCACAACGCGAGATTTAGGCCAAGTTTGGGAAGACTAAATAAGTGTACTTTTTATCTTTTTTGACTAAAAAATTAAGGTTGAAACTATGGATGTTTGGGTTAACTTTTTGACTTTTTATGGAAAAATGTGTAATAAAAAATTATGAAAATTAGTTTTTAGAAGAAAATTTGAATTGGAAGTTGTGCAGCCGTAATTGTTGACTTTTAATGAATAGTGTTAACTTTTTAACTTTTTAAGTAACTTTTTGACTTTTTAGATTGTTTGAGAGTACCCAAATAAGGCCTTACTTTCTTTAAAAAATACAATTACAGTCACGTAGTTTAACTTTTAATTTAAAAAATTAAATTGTCTTGAATGATAAGACAAAAGAAATAAATAATTTTCTTGGATAAAGATTCTGACTGACTCTATTGTCACAATCAAATATTTTTCCCAATAAATTCCTTTAGACTTTTGTCTCCAAACACTGAGTAATTAGACTTTATGAGAAACTTGAGGCAATTACTATGATTGATTTGGAGTTTAAACTATCTGATTATAAAACTGTGTTTGCCTAAATCATGTGACTATTTTTGATAACCGAGTGTCCGGGCCAGCTTACGCGCACCTCGACTAATCTCGGGGCCCTGAAGTTAACGACCGGGCAAACCTCCAGTGGCCCGCCAGAATGTGACTATAACACACGTAGCAATTCATGCAGCAGCAAGCATTTTTCTAGTGGGCCCAACTAAAAACCAAGCCTAGTCCATGCCCCACCCACTCCAAAGAAGGTCTATTGAGCACCTACCTAAGGTTGAAAACAACAATGGTCTCGTTTAGTAGAGTTATGAGAAAGTGATTATAATTTATAATTTAACAGCTTATGACTTATAGCTATGAACATAAGTTGATTTTTGACTTATAAATTAAGCTTCTTCTCTCCCACTTAAAGAATAAGTTGATTTTTGACTTACAAAAAATTATAAGCTGTATTATTAAGCTGAACCAAACACATCAAAATAGCTTAAATTAAGTTAAAAGCTGAAATAAGCTGGAAATAAACCCTATCAAACTGGCCAAATATTTGGTAGCTAGAATTTTCATAATCTAAAGGTTTGAATGTATCAAAATAAAATTTTGGAGATAAAACGACGTCGTTTAAAATGACATCGTTTTAATACATTCAAACCATTCAGACCACACAAATTTGAGCCATCAAATATTTTTGTTATTCAAAATATGAAATCATTAACCCTTTCTTTTAGTGGGTTGAGTTTATATAATGTCAATGTTAAAGCTGTGAACTTTGTTTAAAAAATATATATATAAAATAAAAAATAAAACTTAGAAATTGATTTATTCTCGGCATAACCAAAAAAAATATTTAAAAGGCTTTAAGAATTTAAAATATATGAATTTGATTCACAGTATGTCAAATTTAAATTTATTATCAATTATTTTTAGTTAGAAAGAAAAGATACTTCTTTCTTTAATATTTCTTTTACCACCCTGCCTCTAATATTTTTTTCTATTTTCTCCAACTCGTCTCCTCATCAAATGGTCATTTAAAATTAACTACAAGTTAATATAAGTTTTAATTTAGGTTCATAATATTTTTACGAGAATTTTGTTTTTGAAAACCAGTCTTAGGATCCTTTAGACCCATTCCAAGATTACAAACTTGGGATATATGTGACAATCAACTAGTCTTATATATTGAGCCAAGTAAGATATTAGGACATGAACTAGTCTCAGTTTGGAAACTTTAAATTTTAGTCAAAAAGTGACTATAAATTATCATATCATTCTTTCTATTTTTCTCCAAATTTTTCATAAAAAATTAAAAAATTATTAAAATAATCTGTTAGCATTATCGTAATGACTTCTAATTCAAGTTAACCCTCGTGAGTAAAATATTTCTATAAGATTTGATGTGTTCAAAGGCCCCAAAAATTAATTTGTTGGACAAAAACCTCACCCACAAACTTTTGAAATGAATTTTGGAGTGTCCTAAATAAGTATACTTTTTGTCTTTTTGGATTAAAAAGTTGAGAAAAAAATATGGATACTTGGGTTAACTTTTGACTTTTTATGGAAAAATGTGTATTAAAAAATTATATAAAGAAGTGTGTAAGAAAATATTAGAGATGTGTGTTGTACAACCGTACAATCTGCAAAGCCAAATTGATGGTAAGAAATTATTAGCTACTTTTCGGGCATTGCACTGGACGGTTTTGTTCGGCCCGTGGGGGCCATCACGTGTCCCATTTTAATAATCTGAACCGTCAATGTGTAGAACTCGTCGAGTACTATATGTCTATAAAAAAATCACGTTGATCGGATATCGATAGCTATCTGATTAGATTTGTTTTTTTCAATCATTAATTATAACACTATCCATTTTTTTAGAAAAAACTGTTTTGATCATGTAGTTATCGATATCCGATCAATGTGATTTTTTATAGACATATAGTACTCGACGAGTTCTATACATTGACGGTTCAGATTATCAAAATAGGACCTGTGATGAGCCACCACGGGCCGAACAACAATGTGTGAAAATTACACTCAAACTGTGCAATTTTTCTTAACAAACGCTGCACAGCGCTGAACATTGATGATTGCTGAGTTGTATGGATGTGTAGAAAATTAATTTTTTAATAATTTTTTTTGATAAATAGTGATAACTTTTAAACTTTTTAAATAATTTTTTAACTTTTTATCTTTGGAAAGAGATGCCAAACTTGACCTAATATGGACAGACGAGAGTACAAGAAGTATTGTACGTAGGTTAACACTAAGGCAACGTGTCCATAAATTTATTTAGAATTGTATTATGTGATTGAGATTTATCTAAACCATCGTATTTTAGGCTGTGACGGAGTCACGGGGTGATGACGAGTTATGTGCCCCTTGGATTTTATTTTTATTTTTATATATGTATATAAATAAAATTTTAAACAAAAATAATATTTAGAATAAAATGTCAATATAATATTTTTTTAATTTATGAGAACAATAATGATTGTTTTATTAAAAATGAAGTGATTATAACAAATTATATTTTTATGTATGAAATTTTTGTGAAAAAATCTTAATATAAAAGTAATATCTATCATTATTGATATGCAAATATAATTAATCTCACTATATATATGTAAAAATTATTAGAGTGTTAGTTATAACTTATATTTGCATATTCTTGGTTAGTGATATCACATGTCAATAATGGGGAGAAGGGATACTGTTGTGCCTAAGACATAGCAGTTACTGTTGTGCCCTTTGTGGGAGGTCGTCCCGAGTGTTTTTCGATGATCTGAACCGTTCATATCGTAGGGTTCGTCAAGAATATAATTTATCTAAAAATTCAAGTTAATCGGATATTTATAACCCCATGATTAGGTCCTAATTGTTTTTAAAAAATTATGAAAGTTATGTTACCGTTAATTTTTATAGAAACAAATGTGCTTTAGTTATAGGGTTAGAGATATCCAATTAATTTGATTTTTTGTATGGATTATCTACTCAACGAACCCTACAATATGAACGGTTTAGATAATCGAAAAATAATCGGGATAACCTCCCACAAAGGGTACAACAGTTAGGCACAGTAGTATCACCTTCTCCGTCAATGATGACGTGATATCACTATTATATGAAATTTTTATTGAAATTTTGTAAAAAATTAATTTATCTTACCATTATATAATTTATTTTAAGACTTAAATATATGAATTTTTTACATTGTTCATGATACACTAGTTACATGCAATACTTTCTTTTCGATTTTACCCGAAATTAATTATAAAATTTTATATGAAATATTTTTATAATAATTTATTTAATTTTTTGTACTTAATATTAATTAAAAAATTATTATTATCTTCTTATTGTTG
Organism: Camellia granthamiana; assembly: GCA_036172215.1. Classification (NCBI taxonomy): domain Eukaryota; kingdom Viridiplantae; phylum Streptophyta; class Magnoliopsida; order Ericales; family Theaceae; genus Camellia; species Camellia granthamiana. The sequence continues at coordinate 28,306,891 of CM069903.1, read as the reverse complement.
ATTATGAAAAAAAAATTAACATTATAATTAATAAATGTCTTTTCTAATTTAGTTTTTTTTGACTCCGTCACACAAATTGTGGGATCAATGTCTTAAATGAATATGAACTATAGAATAAATTATATATATTTCTAAATTTTGAGTAAAATTTATGAGTGTTGTTCTTAGAGTAATATTATGGATATCAAATTTTAAACTAAATAAATGACTAAATGTCTCATATGAATGTGAGGTCTTTAATTTTGTGGATCCCACCTACATGTGAGATATTTGATTATTTATTTGGTAAAAAATTTGAGACTTATAACGTTTTCTGTTCTTCTTAGGTGCATCTGATCTTATAGACTAGTCAAAATTAATGCTTTAAGAAATACAGCTCTGATATGGAGCTCGAAATTCAGGGGCACTAATGCCCCGAATTTCTATATCAGGTAAAAAAAAAAAAAAAAACAAAGTTATCAAAACAGAAAATTAGTGCCATTAATGCCAGCAGTTTTAGAGTCACAAATCATTTTTCTAAGAAATATTGTTGAACATAGGGGTGTTTTAAAAAGAAAGTTAAAAGTTGATTTTTTATTTATTTTTTATTTTGTTTTAAAAAAATATGTAAAAAATATAAAAAATGATATAATTTAAAATAAGTTAAAAATTAAGTTTTGACTTTTAACTATGTTGCGAAACTGACCCATAGTGACGCTATCTCTTATCACATGCACATATATCTAAATATTATTGGATGTCCGACTTAGGTCAAGTTTGACCAGTTAAATAAAAGTTAAAAAATTATTCAAAAAATTAAAAAATTATCACTATTCATCAAAAGTTAAAAATTACGGCTGCACAACTTTCAATCTTAATTTTTTCCTGCACACTAATTTATACAATTTTTTAATACACATTTTTTCATAAAAAGTCAGAAAGTTAACCCAAACATTCATATTTTTTTCTCAATTTTTTAGTCAAAAAAGACAAAAAGTACACTTATTAGGATTGTTTGGAGTGTCTTAAATAAGTATACTTTTTGTCTTTTTGGATTAAAAAATTGCGGAAAAAAATATGAATGTTTGGGTTAACTTTTTAACTTTTTATGAAAAAATATGTATTAAAAAATTGTATAAATAAAATGTATAGTAGAAGAAAGGTGATGGATTGTACAGCCGCCTGCGGCTGCCCCAACATGTGTATATAGAAAAGTAATCAACTTCTTCGAGGCAAAAAACTTTTGGACAGTGATGGTTGGTCTGTGGGGGTCACCATGGGTCCCATTTTAATAATCTGAACCGTTAAATATGTACAAATCTTCGTTTATTATATGATTATAAAAAATCAAGTTGATTGAATATCGATAGTTATATGATCGGATTAGTTTTTTCCAACAGTTAACTATCACACCAACCGTTTTGTTTATACAAAATTGATTTGATCATATAGTTAACGATATCCAATCAACGTGATTTTTTATAAGCATATATTACTCGACGAGTTCTACATATTAAACGGTTTGGATTATCAAAACCAAACTCTTAGTAGGCCCCGAAGGGCTCAATATTACCATCAAACTAATAAACTTTACCTATGAAATTTTTTTTTTCCCCAAAAAAAGTGTATACAAGCTGTCACATTGCTCAGTGCATTTGAATTATAAATATATATATATAATAGTTTTTTAATATTTTTTATTTGTGAATAGTAATGCATTTTTTACTTTTTGTGTAACTTTTTAACTTTTTAAATTATATTGGGGTTGTCAAACTTGGCCTAATCATACTATTATGCTTTTAAACATAAAATAAACATATTTTTTAATAGTTAAAAGACACATCAAAAGAGCATCTTCAACGGTATATATATATTTTTTATTATTAAATTTGAGTAAAATTTTAATTTGATATCAAGTGTTTCAATAGAGATTTTTAAAGTTTCACCAGAATATCGGTCGATCGGACGGATGTTCAACCAATCGACCAATCAGTGTAAATTTTTTACAAATTTTTGTCTTAAAATGGCCATCTAGGGGACATTCTGTGGTAAAAATCCAACGACTATGAATAGTGATTTCATAAAAGACCAATCTGTCCTCAATCTGATGAAAGATTTGAAAAATTCTAAATTTGATAAAAGATTTGGTGCTAGATTAGAGCAACAAAAAAATAAATTTTTTTATCAAATTTAAATTTAATAAACATTTATTAGTGTGCAATTAGAGATGGTCTAATATAGACTGAACCTAATTCAGATTTCATGTAGAAATGGCTTTAAATTGGCTAGAGCAAACTGAAGTCATTTGAAATGGACCTGAAATTGTGCTTAACTTGTTTTCCCTTGAACATTTTGCCTTTATTTGATTAGCAGAATTAATAGTGAAGGGATTAAAGTTCATAAAATTAGTGAAAGATTAGCTATCAAGTTAGATTAACAATATAAATATTGTTCTCTTGTCTACGTTTTATTTGCAATGGATATTAAAATATATGATCCTAATTAGATGTTTATTTTGCATTATCAGATATATGATTAAAAAATTCGTCAAATTTTGTTGGATATAATATCTATCTGAACCTAATCAAAATAACAACATAATGAAAGAAAATTTAGCCAAAACCCCTCCATTGGACCATTGTTTGGTGAAAAGGACAATTCAATTTATTTTGCTTCATAAACCCCCTAAGAAGGAGGCACATAATTGAGTAGGGACAAAGTAAAATATTCTCTTTTTGTTTTTGGACAATATTATCAGAGTAACATGTTACTATTTACATCAATTTCAACGGTAATAATAATTTTTTTAAAAAAAAATCATAGTCAACATGGATCTTATTTGATAGATTTTGATGAAAGAATTCTAAAAATACTATTTTTATTAAAAATCGATATTTAGATAAAAAGTTATATTATTTTAAAATTTAATATTTTGATAATAATGGTTTGTACTAGACTTTTCAAAATTTTTTTTTGTACTTATCTTTAATGTATTAAAATTTTATTATGAAGGGGCTACGACCAAATCTCCCAACAATAAAATGTGAATATCATAAAATAATAATTTTAATTAAGGTAAATTACAAATATACCACAGAGGTTTGATTAAAGTAAATCACCCTGTGGTTCTGAAAATTACATTTCACACTTGAGGTTTATAATTTCATAACAAATCGCCCATTTCATTAATAAATAATCAAGTCAATTAACTGTTTTTAATGATGTTAGAAATATGTTTCAATTAATAATTTAGGTAATTTTATTATTGTATAGAAGAATAATTATGAATTTTATTTTTTTAATTAATTCTGATAAATAAAAAATTCTAACAAGGGGATATTTGTAATTTTTTAAATTACAAGGAATAATCTACATTTTAAATAAATTTCAAGAGGTGTATTTGTAATTTACCCCTAATCAAATAGTTTGTTTCAAAAAATCTATTCGGGATTATTGTTTGGACTATTTCAGGTTGTTGTAGTAACTTTTTGTTTAAAACAATAAAATGTGAATATCATAAAATAATAATTTAAATTGTATGTTATAGTTCACCTAATCAAATAGTTTCCTCGTTTGGGAACATACTTTTTTAGTAATTTTTTGACTAAAATATAATATAAAAAAATTAATATGTTTGTGATGACTTTTGATTTTTTGTGAAAATATGTACAAAAAATAGAGAAAAAATAGAGAATATTTGACTTTTTTGTATATGTTGTTGGCTTTTTAATTTTTTTAATAATTTTTTGACTTTTAGGCTAAAAAGTTATATTACCAAATAAGACCTCCAGTTTGGGATTATTTTTTGGACTATTTCAAGTTATTGTGGTAACTTTTTGTTTCAAACAAGCTATTTTAGTATTTTTTTGATTTTTAAATTAAAATATGAGGTGAAAATTACTATATCTGGAATGATTTTTTAGTTTTTTATAAATAAAAGAATTGCGTAAAAGATAAAGTAAAAATAAAAATATTTAATTTTTTGTATAATTTATTAATTATTTTTTTGATGACTTTTCAATTTTTAAACTAAAATTGGACACGAGGCCTAAAGTCTTATCTGAACGGGTTCACCGAACTTCTTGGGCTTTCTTCTTTGTCCGTAGAAGTAACGGACTTGGGCCATATGAGTTAGGCTGACCAAAATCAGCCTTATCCACTTTAATTTTGAACGTAGCACATAGCTGACAAAGAATATCACCTAAATATTGACGACAATATTGAATAATCCTATAGAAACTAATATTTTGATTGATTTAACTCACTTTTCAGAAAATTAATTTTTTATTATTTTTTGTTTTTATTGATTTTTTAAAATATTATATGCACTTTTTGTTTTTTATTTTTTAGATATACCTAATTTAGATATACTTAAAAAATATGATATTTATGACAAAATTTAAAAAATTCACCAAGTAAAAAAGATAAAAAATATGAAATTACCACAATTTTGTATTTTATTGTATTCAATGAATTTTGTAAAGATTTTTATACAAATTTTATACCTTTTAAGTAAATCAAGATTAAGTGGTTTTAAAAAGTCAAAAAATAATTAAAATATTTTAAAAAATCATTAAAAATACAAAAATACAAATTAAAAACTTGTAAAATTGTTTTTGAATGAGGAAAAAAATTTAATGATACTTGGACATTTAAAATGCTTTAACATATGCGCTTTTAATATCATTTTTAATGTATATAGCAACTCTATAGTGTAACATCATGTGTTTGATATTTTTTTTCGTCTAATAAGAGTTTATTTGATAGTTTATAAGTTAATTTATGTTTTAATTGAGTTTGCATGAAGGATTTGGGGGAGGTGTTGTTTACGAAAGACACTAAAAATTATAAGTTATTTGCTCCCTTGAAGAGGGATGGATGTACTTTTTAACTTTGTTCTTTATCTGAATAGATGGCTCTATCTTTGGCCAAAAAAAATAAAAATAGAAGTTAATTTTTATTATTACATTTTCCCCCTTTCTTATTTTACTTTGCAAACACAATTTTATGATGTGTTTGGTTAAGAGATTTGAAAAAGAATTTGGAAAAGAAAATGAAAAAGGTGGGGTAAAATTAGATAAAATATATATACATTTTATTTATATTTTACCTATCTTTTCTTTTTTCTTTTTCAAATCCCTTTTTAAATTTTTCAACCAAATATAACGCTAGTGTTTTCTAAAAATAAATTTAAATTAGATATGCTCCAAATTGCTAAATGGTTTCAGTTCATAAAAAAGAGAGGGGGGACGGACCCTCCGATCAAATCCCACTATTAAAGTGTATCATATGAAATCAAATCAAAATTTTTATTTAAATTTAATAAAATTTTGGGTAGGGTTTGGAGATGCTCTAAGGGCAAGAAGTGGGGTGGAAAAAGCGATTACTCCAATTAGAGACAAAATAAAAGCTTTTTTAATTTATAATTTTAAAAATATTATCAAAATTTCTATCAAATGTCTCATCTAAAACTCATATGAAATCTATCTGACATGTGTCTGATGAGTCCAGATCCTCTACTCGCTCTATTTCTTTGTCTCCTTACTTAGTAATGGTGGAGATGCATTTTCCTTATTTGTAATGGTGGAGATGCATCTTAAATTAGACTAGTTTTACAAAAATACTAATTTTTTTAAAAAATAATCAAATCTGGATTGTTACATAGGTCAAGTTTTTAGATGCATCTACACCATTACACCGTTGCAACTAAGAAGAGATAGAGGATCCTAATTCGTGTCTGACACCCATATAAATTTTTTATTAGGCTCTACGGATAACGGGGGAGAGGTAGAATTTACACACAGAGTGTTTCGTCAGTATTCATGGTAAGAATGGTAGGAGCTTCGTCTATTCAGCCTCGAATCCTCTGTTCGTTTGTAGGAGGAGACTATCGCTTTATTCAATCGACCCGTCCTCTTCATCCTCTCTTCCGCTATAACCCAGGTAGCTCTCTCTCTTTCTCTCTTCTTCCTCTGCTTTCTTTCTTTCTTTCTTCATTTCAATATGCATCTATACATACATATATACCTCTATATAAGCAACAATACGATTATATATCGCAATATTATCTGCCTGCTTACACTTTCTTAACCCTTGCCATCTAAGAAAACTTTTTTTGCAAGATAAGACTAACAAGATTTTTAGGGTTTATTAGTTTTTGTTGGTGAGAGGTTTTATGAGAAAACAAGAGAGAAATGGAAAGAGATACTCTCATCAGTTGTTTGGATGATTGAGGAGATGAGAATTGCAGAGAAAAAGAATTCTCTTAAAACTTATGTTTTGTTTCTGTTGGTGATAATTACAAATAACACACCAGAAAATACAAATAATAAAAGTTACAATAACTATTATAAAGGCTGAGGCGCGGGGAATTCGCTCTCTTTAAGGAGATTCAAGCCCTTTGCGGTTAGGCAAAGTCTCACACCGGTGCAGCAGAAAAAACCTTGACTTGTCCCCCCAGGATACAACAGCTCGACTAAGTCGTATGGTTCACCAATACTGCACAATTGGTTGAACCCAAAGCTTTATCACACACACCCTTTTTATTTGTCTGATAATCTCACTCAAGACATAACAACACAACCAAAACTTCTTCTCTCGTATGTCTAAAATATGACACAAGTTCAATATATATTGAAATGAAACTAGTTAGGAGATTGCCTTGGTGGATAAGAAAATGATCAAGACCTGGAAGACTTTGGCAAAGCCTTATCTTGTAAGACTTAGATGGATATGCATGGTGGACTTGACCAAGACTTGGAAACTTAGAGGGAAAGAAAAGAAAAACCAATATATAACACATTATAATATTAAAATACCTGCTAACATTCCCCCACCTATTTTAATATTATAGGTAACAAAAACTGAGATTATTAGGCAAATAAGGATATTATGCATCATGGTAGGTGTGCTCTGCATTGAACCTCCATTAGTGAAACAATAATATCTACTCTAGAGCCAATAGTATGCTCAACATTGAACTATGACTGGTTAAGGGAAATAAATAATTATTGCACACACATAATATTCTAGATGTTCACAAAAGGTTTAAAAGCTAGCACATTACGGCCTTGTGCGATTCCAGGATTCATGAATGTGTTTGAGGATTAGCCCAAATCTCATAGGTAGCGGCCCCACTACCACTCTCACATAGGTGAATTCTATCAAGGGTGCTCCTGTACAGTGTTATTAAAAGCGATAAGCGCACCAAGGCGCCAAGGTCTCTTGGGGCCTTAGGCGCAAGGCGCAAGGCGAGGCGCAGGCTTTATCGAAGTAAAGCGCACCATGACAAGTTAAAATAATATACTTTAATATGAGACATATAAGCAAATAACTAACTGGTATAACATAAACAAAATGCAATATTGAACATTTAAAAAAATAAATACCAACAAATATCGCTATTTTAACATAGACAAATGAGTATAAGCATGCATTTCAAAACATAAACCGCGAATATCCATGATCTAAAAGTCAACTAATAACAATATTTCAAAAGTTTAAGCATACATTTCAAAACATCAACAAATTAAACCAACAAAACATAGTCTTTGCTTCCATTTATCCAATGAGGATCTAACAATCATCATCATCCTCAATATCAACAACACGCAATTCATAATCTTCTTCTTCATCATTGGATTTGTATCCTTCTACATCTTCCTCTTCTGTCTCCTCTGAATCTGCCTCTTCCTCATCTATCAATTGACATGCATTTGATGATCTAGAACCCCTTGACCTTGCCCTTGACGATGATGGTGTCTCTGAAGTTGTTGATCTAGTTCGCTTATTTCTTTCCCAAACACCAGAAGCTCTAGCAACATCACCCCACGTCAAACTTTCATCATCAAACACATTATCGTTGTCTTCATCCTCTTCTCCATCCATCCTTCCAACCAACCACTCATTGCTTTCATCAATATTTGTTAAAGTGATGGGATCAAGTGTGTCACGCATATCATATCGACGTCTCAATTGTTTATTGTACTTAATAAATACCAAATCATTGAGACGTTGTTGTTCCAACCTATTTCTTTTTTTGTTGTGGAGCTACAAGAAAAAGAGAATGTATTAAAATTTACCATATGAGAAGGGAAAAAAAAAAGGAATTCACCAAACTTTGAGGTAGATGCTCACATGCTCAAATACACTCCAATTTCTTTCACAACCAGATGCACTACAGGTTAAGCTAAGAACTTTTATGGCAAACTTTTGCAAATTTGGGGCTGAAGAACCATATGCAGACCACCAATCAGCTGTGAATTGCAACTAATTTTAGCACAACTAGAAACTTTTGATTTAATCTAGAGGCATGAAAAAGTTAATGGTGTAAAATGGATTACCTGGTGCCCTTGTCATTCTCTGCCTAATTGCTAGTGGCATCCCAAAGAGACCTTCAGATTTTGTATAAATACTCATTTCTTGAGTGATTTTATCTTGAATGTCAGTGCCTCGAACCAACCTTGACACACACTTATACAACCCTGTCATGATTTCAGGATCATGCTCAATACTTGGATTAGAATAGAAGAACTCCGGATTCAAAAAATGGCCAGCTGCATGAGGAGGTTGATGCAATTGGATATTCCACCTATTGTCAATGATTTCAAAGATGTTCTTGTATTTTTCTTCTTTTTCATTAAATGACTTTGCAATACTTTCTTTAGCCCTATCCATAGCCTCATAAATGTATCCCATGGCAGGTTTTTTCTCAGAATCAACCAACCTAAGCACATGCACAAGTGGACCTGAGACCTTAAGAGCATAGACAGCCAAATTCCAAAATGATGGCATCAACATAATCTGTGTTGCTTGTTTACCCTTTGGCTCCTTTGCCCATTTGGAGCTTGTCCATTCCTCCGAAGTGAACATCTTTCTCAAGTTGTTTTTTTGTTGATGAATCCTAGATAGAGTGAGAAAGGCTGTTGCAAATCTTGTCTTTGCAGGCTTGACCAAATTCTTTAACTGTGTAAACATCCTCATCATATTCAACACACCTGGCCGGTTATAAATATAACTGTGTACCCGAATAGCCCTGTCAAATGTCTTCTTCATATGTGGCAATTTGAAAATATCTTCCAGTATCAAATCCAAGCAGTGAGCCGCACATGGTGTCCAAAAAAGGTGTGGTCTCTTTGCCTCCAAAAACTTACCTATTAAAATTATAGAAGCAAAACACAGAAGATTATTTAATAACAACTAAACTAACTAACTAGCTAGCTAGTAAGTACATATAGAATCAAGAAGACAAAAGATTATTACCAGCCAACACATTAGCTGAGGCACTATCTGTGATAATTTGGACTACATTAACTTCTCCAACATCATCCACAAACTTATCAAGTAGTTCGAAGAGTTTTTGCCCATCCTTTGAATAGCTTGAAGCATCGATGGACTCAACAAACATAGTTCCTCTAGGACAATTGACTAAAAAATTAATCAAAGTCCTTCCATTCTGCGAAGTCCATCCATCTGACATCAAGGAACACCCATATTTCACCCATTCCCCTTTATGAATCCTCATCAACTCATTTGTATGATTCAACTCTTTCTTCAGATATGGAACCCGCACTTCATGGAAACTGGGAGGTTTCATACCAGGACCATACTGCCCAATTGCTTCAACCATTGGTCCAAAGCTATCATAACTAACTGCATTAAAAGCTATACCTACATCATACATCCACCTTGTGATTCTTATCACTGCTCGGTCTCTTAATTCTTTCTTATAAGGATCATTATGATCAATTGTTGTCTGTTTTCCTTTTCTATTTTGCACCACAAAATCAGGATTGGGTGTGTAGAATACATCCATGGGCCCCTTCTTCTTCAACCTTTTTGATCCAACAGAAGAACTATTTTGATTGCTTGACAATGCTTTACCACTTGATCCACGAGGCCGCTGAATCTCATAAGCAATGTCATCTTCATCCTCTTCAAAATCATTGTTCATCTCATCAAAATGAGGCAACAAGTTCATTTGATCTTTCTGTGTTTTCTTGTTTCCCATATACTCTTTTATCTCTTCCCTTACATCAGGTGGACATTTTTGACAAACTGTGACATTCCTTGAACCTCCAACAAGATGTTGTTTGACTCTATAAACCCCTCCATTAGATACTTTACCACAAAAATTGCACTTAAATTGATTTGGGTTCTTAGGATTTAACTGATGTGCGTATTTCCATGCAGGATCTTTTCTTGTACTTTCAGATGCCATCTAAATCATAGAAGTAGAGAATTCAGAATTAAAAAAATTAATTTTAGTATATTTTAGTTGAACTTGAACCATAAGCAGAGCACAACTAGAAATTAAATTAAATTCTGAACCATAAACAGAGCACAACCATAAGCAGAATTAAAAAAATTAATTTTAGTATATTTTAGTTGAACCATTAATTTTAGTATATTTTAGTTGAATTGAACCATAAAAAATTAATCATAGAAGTAAAGAAATTAAATAAATTAAATCATTGAACCATAAACAGAGCACAACTAGAAATTAATTTTAGTTGTGCTAAAATTAAATCTAAACAGAAAAAGGCAGATGCTTAAATAAAAAAAAGAAGGCAGATGCTTAATCTTATTTTTCTTATTTTATTTTTCTTAAATTAAATAAATTAAGAAAAAGGCAGATGCTTAATCTTTAAAAAAAAATTAAATAAAAAAAAAAAGGAAAAGGTTTAAACAGATGAGGAGAAGGCCAAAAAAAAAAAAATAATAAAAATAAAAAATAAAAATAGACGAACAGACTGGAGAGATGATAGAAGAAGACGAACAAGGCAGACCAACAAGGCAGATGAGACGAAGCAGAAGAAGACGAAGAACAAGCACAAGCAGACGAAGACACGAGACGAGACGACAGACGAACAAGACGAACAGACGAGACGAGACGACAGACAAACAAGACGAACAGACGAAGAGAACAGACAGAGAGAAGGAGAAGAAGAGACGAAGAAACAAAGAGAACATACCTGGGCATTCTGAAGAGACGAAGACGACTGTGCTGGAAGATGCTTCGAAGAGAAGAACTTCTTTGGAGATTTGGATTAGGGCTCGATCTTTCTTTCGTCGTGGCTGATTTGGGCTAAATCTTCAAGTATATTTGAAAGAAAAAATCTGCTGTAGCTGACCCTGAAATTTGGTGGTCCAATCTGTATGGAAAAAAAAAAAAAAAAAAGCCCTCAAGGCCTGCGCCTTGGGCTTAACTGAGCCTAGCTCGAAGCGTGCGCTTTAAGCGCGCCTTAGTGACATCGCCTCGCCTTGACCACTGCAAGGCGCAAGGGTGGGGCATGGCTGGGCTTTGCGCCTAGGCGCGCTTTTAATAACACTGCTCCTGTAACTATGACACCCCACTTAATAAGAGCTACAGAAATTCATTAAGAGTTTTTTTAATAACTCAACCTCTACAACGTTACAGGATAAATGCACTTACATCATAGGGATGGTTAAAAAATAATTTAGTGCATTTCTCACGGCCATCATATGATCGTTTTTCTCATTGAACCCAGTTACAGGATCTCTGGTCCCTGGGTTGAGTATCCTCATACATGGCTCCTGCTATATTCAATGGGCTTCAACCCCATCCCCCTCGATGTATTCCAGACTCTATCTCTTGCTAAGGCTTTAGTTAATGGATCTGCAAGATTATCACCAGATTTAATATAATCGACATTTATAATGCCATTATTCATATAAGATCTCACAGTACTGTGTTTTCTTCTGATAGGTCTGAATTTACCGTTATAATAACAGTTATTAACTCGACCAATTGTTGCGGTGCTATCACAATGAATTAATATAGGTGGAATCGGTTTTTTCCAACCGGAGATTTCATTTAACAAATCTCTCAACCAATTTGCTTTTTCACTAGCTGTAGCTAAAGCAATAAGCTCAGCCTCCATTGTTGAATTAGCAATAATGGTTTGTTTTTTCGATTTCTAACTTATAGCACCACCTCCCAATGTAAATAAGTAACCAGTGGTTGATAATGAATCACCTGACAAGGTATTCCAATCGGCATCACTGTAACATTCAAGTACTGCAGGATACTTATTATAAAACAAGCCATATTTTATGGTACCAGATAAATATTTCATAATACGCTCAATGGCTAGCCAGTAATCACTGCCAGGCTTGCTAGTAAACCTGCTAAGTACTCCAACTTCATAGGCAATGTCAGGTCTGGTACAGTCAGTTGCATAATGCAAGCTACTAATCATACTAGCATATTTCTTTTGATTAATTACATCCTCATCATTTTCAATAGGAAATAAACGCACATGAGGTTCAAAAAGAGTAAGAACATGCTTGCAGTTATAAAAATTATATTTTCTCAAAATTTTCTCAACATAATGCGACTGATCAAGAAATATACCATCACAGGTTTTGGTAATTTTCATTCCCAAGATATAATTAGCCTCACCAAGATCTTTCATATCAAAATGGCTACTAAACATATTTTTAGTTTTCACGATGATATGCAAATTAGAGCCAAATATAAGTAAATCATCAACATAGAGGCTAATAATGACATGTGAATTCTCTTCAGATTTATAGTAAATGCATTTATCACATTCATTCGTTTTATAGCCATTCTCAATCATGCAAGAATCAAATTTCTCATGCCACTGTTTAGGGGCCTGTTTTAAGCCATATAGGGATTTAACTAGCTTGCACACTTTGCTTTCTTGACTGGGTTCCATAAAACCCTCAGGTTGATCTATATAGATTTCTTCACCCAGTTCTTCATTTAAAAAGGCTGTTTTAACATCCATTTGATGAATTTTTAGATCATGAATTGCAGCCACTGCAATTAATAATCTAATGGATGTAACTCTAATAACCGGAGAAAATGTATCAAAAAAGTCAAGATCTGCTTGTTGTTTAAAACCTTTTGTAACAAGCCTTACTTTATATTTATCAGTAGTTCCATCCGGTTTAAGTTTTTTTCTCAAAACCTATTTACAGCCAATAGTTTTACAACCCGGTGGTAAATCTACTAATACCCAAGTTTTATTGGATAATAATGATTCCATCTCATCATTTACAGCCTTGTTCCAAAAAACAGAGTTAGGAGATGCCAAAGCTTCTTGTAAAGTTAATGGAGTTTCCTCCACATTAAAAACATGATAATCAGGGCCAAATTTTTTTCTATTCTGGCTCTTTTACTCCTTCTAGGTTCAAAAACTACAGTATCTTGGTTTTGTAAAAGAGGAGTAGAGGAACCGGTTTCAGATAAAATATTTTCTTGATAATTTTGACCCCCACCATTTTTAGATTTAAAAGGAAATTTATCTTCATGAAAAATTGCATCACCTGATTCAAAAATTATTTTGTTTTCAATATCAAAAAATCTATAAGCTGTACTATTTGTTGTATATCCAAGAAAAGCACAAGTGGCAGCTTTCACACCTAATTTAGGTCTTTTAGGGTCCACAAATCTAACAAAAGCTAGACAACCCCAAACCCTAAAATATCTCAAATTTGGCTTATGCTCTTTTCACAACTCAAAAGGTGTAACTTTTGTTTTTTTACGTGGCACTCTATTCATGACATAACATGCCGTTAAAATTGCTTCTCCCCACAAATTTGAAGGAGCACCTGCTTCAATTAGTATAGCATTTGTTAAATCAGTTAAAGTTCTATTTTTCCTTTCTGCTACACCATTAGATGCAGGTGAATATGGTGGAGTAGTTTCATGGATTATTCCCAAAGACTGAGCAAACGAGTTGAATCCAAAAGATTCATACTCTCGGCCTCTATCACTTCTATATCTTTTAATCTTTTTACTGAATTGATTTTCAACTTCAAGAAGGAATTCTTTGAATTTTTCAAAAGCATCACTTTTATTTTTCAACAAGTATACATAAGTGTATTTTGAAAAATCATTAATAAAAGTGATAAAATATTTATTTCCACCACGTGTTAAAATTCCTTCAAATTCACATAAATCAGTGTGAATTAATTCTAACAATTCAGTATTTCTCACCACACTTTTATGAGGCCTTTTAGTTATTTTTGCTTGACTGCAAACTTCACATTTTTCAAACTTAGGAATTAATCCTAAACTACTCATGACTCCCACATATCGGTTATTAATATGACATAGACGAGCATGCCAAAAATTCATAGAAGACAACATGTAAACAGAAACATGTGCTTTCTTATTCTCAATATTTAATTTAAACATTCCATCACAGGCATACCATTTTTTCACAAATATGCCTTTTTTAGTAATTACATATTGGTCAGATTCAATAGTCTGCTTGAAATCAGCTTTGTTGAGCAAATAACTTGACATCAAATTTTTCCTCATGGACGGTGTGTACAACATATCTTTTAAAACAAGCACACGTCCAGAGGTAAAATTCAGGTCAACATCCCCACACCCGAGCACCTTAGTTAAACTGGAGTCACCAAGCATAACAGTCCTCTCCTCATTAAAAGGAGTGAAATCTTTGAACCAATCTTTATCAAAGCAGACATGCCTATTGGCACCAGAGTCTGCCCACCACCCTTCTACAGATTGAACCATAAAAATATCTGTGATCATAGCCACAAATGGTTCCTCGGTAATATTAGCCTATGGTCGAGACTGTTGTTTTCGAAATTTGCAAGTTCGAGCAATATGCCCACTTTTGTCACACACAAAACATGTTACATTTGTCAAATCTTGTGAAGGGGGTTCTTGGTTCCATTTCTTTTGCCTCGGGTAATTTTTATTTTGTGACCTTCCAGTATTTTTCCAGATTTTCTTAACTGGCTTCAAGTGACTATTTTTATGAAATCGACCTTTAGGTAAAGTATTTCCAGAAGTTAAATTTACCTTTGCAGTGGAATGCTCTTGTGTCATAAGCGCATCTTGTCCTCGTGCTTCCTCCTCCACCCGAATCCGTGTGATTAGAGTCTCCAAGGACGTCTCTTTTTGCTTGTGACGCATCGACTTCTGGAACTCCCTCCAAGATGATGGAAGTTTGTCAATAATACCTGCTACAACAAGATTGTCTTCAATTTTGATGCCTTCGGATCTAACTTCAGCCACTAGCATCTGAAAATCTTGAACTTGCTCCACCACTGATTTTCCATCTATCATTTGATAACGGAAAAAACGACTTGCAGCATATTTTTTAGGGCCTGCCTCTTCAGTGTCATATTTATTCTGCAAGGCTTTCCAAATTTTCTTGGCAGTGGTGTAAGTAGTATCATAATAATCGTAAAATTGATCTGAAAGACAATTCAAAAGATAGTATCGACATTTATACTCATCTGTGTTGTATTTCTCGATTTTTTCAAGATGAGCAGCATACTCCTCGTCGGTCATCTCTTCAGTGGGGACTTTGTTTGGATTTTTCTCGGTTAGGATATACGCCACCTTGAGGAGACTGAAGTAGAAACGCACCTTGCCTTTCTATCTCTTGAAATGAGCTCCTTTGAACCGGAAGGGCTTGTTGAGATTGCCGGTATTCTCGTTAGGTTTCTCCAGTACTGGCTCCATGAACTTTTGCTATTTGAATCTCCTTAAAATTGTTGGTGATAATTACAAATAACACACCAGAAAATACAAATAATAAAAGTTACAATAACTATTATAAGGGCTGAGGCGCGGGAAATTCGCTATCTTTAAGGAGATTCAAGCCCTTTGCGGTTAGGCAAAGCCTCACACCGGTGCAGCAGAAAAAACCTTGACTTGTCCCTCCCCGGATACAACAGCCCGACTAAGTCGTATGGTTCACCAATACTGCACAATTGGTTGAATCCAAAGCTTTATCATACACACCCTTTTTATTTGCCTGATAATCTCACTCAAGACATAACAACACAACCAAAACTTCTTCTCTCGTATGTCTAAAATATGACACAAGTTCAATATATATAGAAATGAAACTAGTTAGGAGATTGCCTTGATGGATTAGAAAATGATCAAGACTTGGAAGACTTTGGCAAAGCCTTATCTTGTAAGACTTGGATGGATAAGCATGGTGGACTTGACCAAGACTTGGAAACTTAGAGGGAAAGAAAAGAAAAACCAATATATAACACATTATAATATTAAAATACCTGCTAACAGTTTCTCACCAAAATTGTTGAAATTTGGTGAGCAAGTATAATTTATTTATTTTTTTTCAAATTCCCACCTAAATGCAAAATATTTAATATAAAATGACACACATGTCTTCTTTTATTTATTGCTCATCCACACACAATCACCTAACTGAAAATATATTCTTATCATTGTTTTCTTACTTAGTTTGCCAAACAGACTGTTACGCTGTGTTTGAATCATCTATTTGGATGGTGATTTGGAAAGGGAAAGGGAAATAGAAAATTTTTAAACTTATGTTTCATTCACATTTCCCTTACCCTTTTCAAATCATTGTCTAAATTCATGATTCAAATACAGCCTTTGGGTTTTGCTAGATGGTGTCCCTAAGGCACTGTTTTTTTTTTGGCTGCTATTAAAATACTTACTTCCTTTTGTGTGTGTGTGTATTTCATTTGAAATGTGATGTCAATCAGTCTTCTAAAGAGCTGTGAGTGATTATATATTTAATTCAGTTCAGACTTGTAAAGAGCCGGGAGTTATTTTAGGATTTAGCTAACTTAAAAGGGTTCGGAATATAGCTCTGGCTTTCGATCTATACCTCTAGGTGGGCATGAAGTACACCTCTTATGTGAAGGCAAGTAGTAACCTAAGCTTAAGAGCATGTTCATAAGAGGGCTTCAATGGAAGGATCTACGTGTGTGGTATGATTAGGAATTGTAGCATCACTGGAGGTTGAATTCCAGCAACGAATGAGATAGGGGTTGTAGTATTGAAAAAATAATGCGTTTAAGCAAGGGTGTGGATGTTTGAAATCCCTTAATCTATCAAGCAATACACTTCACCCTATTAGTTGCAGCATAACATGACAATTATAATTGTTCATAACTGAGATCTGAATATGTACATGATGATTTATCTAGTCTAATTCTTGGATGGATGATTGTTGAGCGTGCTTCCTTTGTCGTGGCAAGATTAGTTCAAGCTTTTGTATACTATGATCGATTTGGTGATGGATTGAGACAGTGTCACTTGCTATATAAGTTGACTAGTGTATGCCTATATCTGAAGATACGGTGTGAATAAAATTAAGTGAACGAAAAGGAGAAAATAAAAAAATTAAACAAATAGAGAGAAAAATAAAAATGGGAGAAAATAAAAAAATAAAAAGAAAAGAGGGAGGAATGTGAGATCATGGGATCATGGAAGGATGGATGAGAAAAGGAAAAAAGTAAGAGAGAGAAGCAGGAAAGTAGAAAATGTACATGTAGGACATTTTTTGGAAAATATATTTCAGCCATTGTTTTATAATTTGAACAGATCTGAGTCATCCAAATGTCCTAGTAGGACAAAAATATGTTGAAGATTCAAAAACTGTCCTGCTTTATTATATAGATACTTGGTTGAGATAGAGAAAGCTATAACTTGTTGTGATAGATTTAAGTTTAATTTCAATTGGCCAAAGATGGAATGAAACTAGAAGTGATCTTCTGCCCAAATAATGCAAACTTCATGTGAGAAAGGGCCACATAAACAGAAGGTTTTGTGCCCATTCGCCTTTTGTACTTGAGCTGCTTCCAAACAAAACTAGAAGTCTAGAACCCTGCTCACTGTGTTATATGCTAGTCCTTAGCACAAGCATAAGGCTGAATTTTGCCCATGTATTATTATCACTCATTTTTAAATGGATGTGCCTTATCCTGTACTACCCACCACTCAACAGATATTTTAATCTTAAATTGAGAAGTTTAAAATGTTTGTGCATTAACTTGAAATTTGTAAGAGTTTTAAATTTCGTGCAATAAATTGAAATTCGTGAGACTATTCTCTCAAATTTTAGCTTAGACATACAAGCAAATTAAGGTGGAGTTAAGATTTTGAGTAGCCATCCCTCAATTAGTTAGGGTAATAAGGAGTTAATGAATTAGTTGAGCCAGGAAAAATACTAGTATTATATATATATTTTTTTGGGGGAGGGGGGGTTAGTGCGTCACTAGTGTTTTTTTTTTTTGAGCTGTCACACGATGCAAATTTACCATGTAGCATTTCAAAGCTAGTGGATGGATGGCCTTACTAATGAGATTGTTATCTTCTCACCGTGTAGAAATTTCCGCACAGGAGCTTGGTAATAGCTCACTGATCACACTATGAGAACTGGGACAAATCTCGTTATTAGCTTCACCACTTTGGGATTATGAGAATACTAACTTGTTATATGATTCTGATCCACTGCTTGGTTAGAAGATTATGAAAATAGGAGGAATTCATCCTCGGACCAATGGCACATACGTGGCATCATATTGCCAAGGCTTATTATGCATTGTAAAAGAGATGACCTCACTTTTTTTTTTTAGACTCAGGTATTCAAGATACATTGATAACCGTATTCATACTTCCATTTTTGTGCGCAGGAAGCAAACATGTGTTTATGCAATTGTCGAGAACATTTTCTGGCTTAACCAATCTCTTATTTAATAGAAGGTTTGTATTCAAGTTTTATTTTGTGTTTTGATATGTTACTCTTTTGGTGTTGTCAGTTGTGAGATATGTTTTTTCTGAAATCATCTTTATTTTGTTGTTTATAACAATCTCATAACATTGCTTCTCTTTTGAATGATCTAAAATTTTCCAAAATTTAGGAAAATGGCCACATTCCCAAAAAAAGTAATTTGGAATTTTGGATGGAGGGCAGAAAATATGTATGGTGATTTATAAAGCACGGGTACTGGTACACTGATATGAAGAAAACAAAGAAGATACGGGTATGGCCCGGTTATGTTAATAAAAATATATTTTGTATAATTTGTAGTAGCGCATGATATAAAACAATTAAAAAAATAAATGCAAAAAGTAGTTAAAGTAAGGTACAAACTAGATTTTAAAGCCAAAATTAGTTAACAATTAAACCTAAAAACCAGAGTTCATTACTAAAAGTATGGTCCTTTTAGTTGGTTTAATGTCATTACATTAGAGAAGCTCCCGCCAAAGTTTAATTCTAAAAGCGAGCTAAGTATAAAAGAAATTCCTATGAAGCTAGGAATCTTCACTTTCCTCAACTTCATGTTAGAATAATACAGCTTAGAAATTCGCAGATATACCGTTCATTTTGTTTTATGTAAAAATAGACGCAATATGTTTATTCTAGTATCCTTAGATTTTTAAGAAAATTGCATTTAAGCCTCTCTGTACCCAAGTCGTACCCAGCAATAATTTTTTGTAGAAGTGAATATGTATTTCTCATACCTTGTATACATGCAGTTGTACCCAATCCGTACATGTACCAAATATGTACCTCATACGAGTATAGCTTCATTTTTGGAGTATCCATGCTTGATATATGGTGATAGAATTGTATATTGTAATAATTCATCTATATATAATATATCTATATTTTGGACAACATATCTGTTTGAAACCGAATTTTACCAAGATTTTGCGAATATTGCCCAAAATTTTGCCACCATGAACTTATGACAGATTATATGGATGGGGAATAATTCTTGGTTGATTTTTCTCAGCATATTTCTGGGACTTTATAGACTTTGATTTTCAGCCCATTGCATTATCAACTTTGGGCTTACTGCTTGTTTATCAACGGCTGATTGTCAATTGAAATTAGCAGAAATCTTGATGAATTGCCAGGCAGCAAGCGTAAAAGTCTGAGGCCAGGAAAAGTGTCTCCTCGTCGACCTGTTCCAGATGACATACCACAGCCTCCTTATGTCAAATCTCAAAAACCACCTGGAATTGCTACTGGACCTGAAGTGCACGATCAGAAGGGGATAGATTGCATGAGAGCTTCTGGAAGGCTTGCTGCACAAGTTCTTGAATATGCTGGGACTTTAGTCAAGGTGACATTTTAATCTTTTTCCCTAGTTACTCCTGTTAGAGATTTTTTCCCCTCCCCCGGTTGTTTACTCCCACTTCAATTAAGGATCATGAGGTGGCCATGGCTTAAAGCTCCACTTTATGGAATAAGATCAAAGGCTAGATTTGTCTCTTGTCATGGGTGACTTTTAAGGTGGCCATTCTACCAGTCTTTGCATTAATGTAAACCTTTGCAGTAAAATTTCCATTGTTAATTTGCCCTACTTTTCTTTTTATTATTTTCTGCACTGATCAGCCTACATTTTTGGTTCTGAAATTTGAATGAACTATACTTCGACTGGCCTTCTCGGCTATCCTTCTTGGCCATTGGATAACTGGTTAAGTAATTCATTAGTTGGCAAGCTACTTGTATGATACTATCAAGCTGCTGCAGTCTAGCAACAAGTTGCGTATGAAAGAACAAGAAATAGATTGTATATTTGTATGCATCAGCAGGAGCCCGGTAGTTTTTTTATCCGAAGATTTTTAACTGTCACTTCTATTGGCAGCCAGGCATAACTACAGACGAAATTGATCAAGCAGTTCACCAAATGATTATTGACAATGGAGCATATCCTTCACCTCTTGGCTATGGTGGGTTTCCAAAGAGTGTCTGCACATCAGTGAATGAATGCATTTGCCATGGAATACCAGATTCCCGTGCACTTGAGGTTTGTCTTGTTGAAGTACTCCAATTACTTTATCCTATTATACCAAGTTATCAAATTTTTGTATCAAAAAGCTCATTTATATATGTTGACATTTGCAGGATGGTGATATTATCAATATCGATGTCACTGTTTATTTAAATGTAAGGAGTTCTATGCCTTTTGACTTGTATTCATTTACACTCCCTGCCTTTTGCCCTTTGCCTTTAGCCTGGGCTATGGTGGGTCCTATTATACCAAGTGAATAGCCCCAATAACTTGTAATGTTTTATACATGTTGAATTACGAATGATGCTTCTGAACTATAGATTTTCTTTGTGCGAAGTGAAATTATCCTAAAACAGTTGCTGGCATTTTCACTTTCCATTATACATGGGGAATGTAGTGATGTTCAATACTAAGAGCTCATTGCTTTTGTTGTTTTCATGTTTATATTTATCTTGTTTTTTTTTTTTTTTTTTTGGTGCTATATTAACTAATGTTGTTTAATAAATATTCTGTGTCTTGCTATGTCTAAGATTTAGTGTCCATTCATGGATCCTGTATGTAATTCACAGGGTTATCATGGTGACACATCTACAACTTTCTTTTGTGGAGATGTTGATGACGAAGCCAAAAACTTGGTACAGGTATAGTTTTCTGGAATCATAAGCTAAGTATAGGTCTAGATGTCACAATTTTATCCTTCCTAGGCAATGACTCTTTTCATACGATTTTCTTCCTTTATTGGTTTATTTCGGGACTAATTTTTTTCCATGATTTGTTAAATGTTAGTAAGCTTCCATTGGTTCTAAATGACCAAAATTATATCATTGATGACTTATTTAATGAAATAAAAATTATCTAACCTGGTAAATAAATAGATGGTTGTTATTTTATTACCTTTAAAGATTTAATGAGATGGGGGTGGTTTTTAATGTGCTTTGGAATTCACATAGGCATGGGCTTTACTTGACAACCTTGAGGTGCTAAATTGGGGCTTAGTTTAGGCTCTTTATTGAAATTTATTATTTATTAGGGACTTTAGAGGACCTAAGTAAGAATAAAAAAAATCATTTCAGTGTGTTATTTTGGTTGGCATGGAAATGAAAATATTGGTGAAATCGTAAAGTTAGTAGAAATGGAAAAAAGAATTTAGAGATACATGGAACTTAGAGCCTATCTATACGTGTAAAAGCTGAATAATTAATTAATTGGACGTATTTTAGGTTTATCCATTTTTTTTTTTTTTGGATAAATAATAGAATTTTATCAGAAAGCATCAAGACGATGCAAAGAAAACAAACAAGCCACCCACAAACGGACTAAACAAAACTTATTAATCAAATCCTCCACAAAAGGTTGGTTTGCGATGTTCTAAAAAAGTGCACTTTTTGACTTATTGGCTTATATGGGTTGGGTTTGGGTTGGGTTTGATGTGATGTGTTAGAAAGGTGATGTGATTTAAATAAGATGATGTGACTTAAATAGGATAGTGACTTTTTGACTTTTTGTATTATTTAGTAGATGCCAAATTTGGCCAAAGTCAACAAAGACCAAGACAGTGGGATCAACTGCACTCGTAACCCAATTATGCAGTACCAACAACAACCTATTCTCTAACCATAAATAGAATGACATTCATCCTGAAACACTCGCCTATTCCGTTCTAACCAAATCAACCAAAGCAAACAATGGGAAGTAAGCACCCAAGCCTTTTGGCGCCTCTTCCCCACCGTAGCCCCACCCCAACTCTGTAACACTCTCAGTAAAGACCCCGGTTGCACCCACACTAAGCCAAACAAAGCAACAAGGAAATTCCAAAGTCTGGACACAGTCGGGCAATGAAGAAGCAAATGATCCACCGTTTCCGCATCCCTGCAACACATGCAATACCAATTCACTAACACATGCCGCCGCCGGATGAGATTATCAATAGTGAGGATACGTCCCAAAGTAGTGGTCCAAACAAAGAAAGCGATCTTAGAAGGAGAACCCGTGACCCAAATACATTTCCAAGGAAACACACCGCCAACACTCCCTATAAGCACCCCATAAAATGAAGACACGGAGAAAACACCTTTAGAGTTCCGGACATCCCAAACTAAAGAATCTAACCCATCCTCCCCATTTCGCAAGCCATACAGAAAGCCTAGAAGATCTACCAATTGGTTTACCTCCCAATCCTGTATATCATGACGAAGACGAACATTCCGGATAACTGAGTCCCCGTGTGTCCCCTAATTGAAGCAACCAACTTCTCCTCATCAGCAGCAATAGCATAAATCAAAGAAAATAAGACAGCCAAAGTCAAACCATCACACCACCAATCTCGCCAGAAGCGAATCCGATTACCAACCCCCATTTTAAACCCTCTCCCAAAACCCCGCCCTCCTCAACCAAATCCCCTTCCACAAACTATGACCATGAGGTTGAGCCACTCTTTGCGAACACTAACCCCCCCTCTCCTCTCCATACTTGGCCACCACCAGCCTCCTCCATAACTTGTCCCGTTCCCTCACAAAACACCACAACCACTTACCCAATAAAGCCTGATTAAACACCACCAATTTTCGCACACCCAAACCCCCCCCTCTCCTTCAAAGTACAAACCCTCTCCCAAGCCACCAAATGATAATGAAAACCCTCCTCACCCCCACTCCACAAAAACTCCTGCTGCAACTTCTCCAATTTCTTTGCCACCCCCACAGGAACCACACGCATAGACATAAAGTACGTCGGAATGCTGGAAAGAACACTCTTAATCAAAGTAATCCGCCCCCCTTTGGACAAGTATTGGCGCTTCCACCCTGCCAACCGCCACTGCACTTTGTCCACAACCCCATCCCACACTCGAGTTTCCTTAAAAGAAGCCCTCAAGGGAAGTCTCAAATAAGAAACTGGCAACCTGGCCACTTCATAGCCCAAAATGGCTGCCAACGCCGGTAAACTAGCCACCTGACCCACAGGTATCAATTCTGATTTTGACAAATTAACCCGCAGCCCGGACACCGCCTCAAAACATAACAAAACACATTGCAAGTGACTAATCTGAGTAGCCTCCGCGTCACAAAAAATCAACGCATCATCAGCATAGAATAGATGAGAGACCACCAAAGAGGTTGATCCTTCCCCCACCACAAAACCCGATAATAAATCCCCTTGGACCGCCCTAGAAATTAGACGACTCAATGCCTCTATAACCAAAATAAACAACAACGGAGACAGTGGATCTCCCTGCCGTAAACCTCTCCAAGTGGGGAAAAAACCCGCTGGTGTCCCATTAATCAAGACTGACATTCGAACAATGGAAATACAAAAATGTATCCACTGCCTCCACCGGGCCCCAAACCCCAACCTCTCCAACATGTACAACAGAAAGTTCCAATTGACATTATTATAAGCCTTCTCAATATCCAACTTACATACAATTTCCCTTTTCCTTTGCCGAAGTCGCGAATCCACGCACTCATTAGCCACCAAAACAGTATCCAAAATCTATTGCCCACCCACAAAAGCATTATGAGATTCTAAGACCACTCCCTTCAATACCCTCCCGAAGCCTATTAGCCAAAACTTTGGTCAGTAATTTGTAAATGCTGCCCAAAAGACTAATAAGCTGAAAGTCTCGGATATCCTCCGCCCTCCCCCTTCTTGGGAATCAAAACAATAAAAGTTGCATTCAGACTCCTCTCAAATTGCCCAGTTTGATGAAACTGCTCAAACACATCCAACATCTCCCCTTTGACCACCCCCCAGCAATGCTGAAGAAAAGCAACTGAAAAACCATCCGGCCCGGGGCCTTGTCCCCAGGCATACTTCTTAACGCACCCAAGACCTTCTCCTCAGTAAAAGGCCTCTCTAACAAGAGCCCATCCTCCGTAGAAATCGAGTCAAAAACCACTTCATTCAACCCCGGTCTCCATATCTAACCTTCATCACGAAAAAGATGCTAATAAAAAGCCATTATGCCATTTGTAACCTCCTTTTTTGATGAAAGTAGCACCCCATTAACCCGCATTTTTCCTATCTGATTCACCCGCCGATGAGCATTTGCTATGCGATGGAAAAACTTAGTATTACGGTCCCCCTCTTTCAACCATAAGCATCTAAACTTTTGCCGGAAACTAATTTCCTCCATTTGACCAACCCTCGCATAATCTTGCCGAGCCACATCCCTATCTACTATGTCCTCCTCAGAAAGAACCCCCTCAATTTCCCGCTCATCCAACCCTTGCAAAACTGATACAATGTTTGTCTTCTGAGCTTCCTATCGGCCAAAAACCTCTACATTCTACCTCTTCAAATCAGGCTTAAGAAGTTTTAACTTCTAAGCTAATCTATAGTTGGGCTAACCCACCACATTGTAACTCCCCCACCAACCACCCACCCACCCTCTCAGCAAAGCCAACTGCTTGCAACCACATATTCTCGAACTGAAAAGGCGAAGGACCACACCGGACCCCCCCACTGTCTAACAAGACTGGCCAATGATTAGAAGTCGAACGATGTAACTAGCACTGTAGCATCTAAGAAAAATACTCCTCCCAATCCCCAGAAACCAAGAATCTATCAAGCTTAAAACCCGACCAGATATAACCTCCTCCCTGTAAGGGCAGATTTACCAGCAACATCTCATCAATAAAAGAAGCAAAATCCCGAATAGACCTCCCCACCTAACTCCCCCTAGTCTTGTCCACTGGGCTCCTCATGGCATTAAAATCACCTCCAACACACCACGACAGTCCCCATTGAATAGCCACATGCTGTAACTCGTCCCAAAAAGTTGCCCTTTCTGACCCCCGAATTGGACCATAAACCCTAGTAAACACCCATTGAAAATCATCCTTAAGGCATGTGAACAAACAAGACAGAGAAAATCCCCCCACTTCTTCCCCCTCCTTTATGACAACTCTATTATCCCAACAGATAAGAATACCCCCTGACACCCCTAAAGATGGTTGGAAAGCCCAGTCCACCTGCCGCCCTCCCTATAACTCCCGCACCAACTCCGACCCAACAACCTCCATCTTCATCTCCTGGAGACACACCACGTCCGCCCTAGCACTTTTCAACAAGGACTTCACCACCGTCCGTTTCCTATGATCATTTAAACCCCGTACATTCCAAGTCAAAATTTTCAGACGCATGGCAACAAAAGGGGACCACCCCTCTCCTTTTTGATCTGACGATCGCCTCCTCCTGTATTGCGATCGTAATTTATGGAACATTCTAGGCGCCGTAACTCATGGATCCCCTTGTTATTCACATCAACACATTCCTTACTATTCTACACTTGTTCCATTATGTGAATGAATGGATAAACCTAAAATTCACTTAGTAATTTTTGTAATAGCGATTTTCACAGAGCGAGTGATTTTCATAATTAGATGCGATTTCCGATGGTTTGAGAGAGTTACCTGGAATGTTTTCGGCGAGCGTGGAGGATAGGCCACGACGACGGATTCTTTTCCTTGGGGGTCGATCCTTTGAGTTTCAGGAGGCATCACTGGACTCCCAAGGCCATCGACAGCTAGGGATTGTGGAACATGGATTAGGTTTATGACGAGAAGTGTTATTAGTCGGCTTTAAAGTAGTTTGGATTGTGAAGAAGTTACAGGATGCTTCAAGTCTCATTGGAACCCTATCGTTTCTAGGTCGTTTGGATGGGAATCATCGGAGTGTGGCAATTTGGATCTGTCGCGAGGAGGAGGGTGAGGCTTCATTTCAGGTTGTGGTCGCATTGGATGGTAAGTGGTTCCAGACTTTTATCCCTGCTTTAGAGTTTGGGGATGGGTGGGAGGGTATGGCTCTGGTCATCGAGGGTTTTGCCAAGGGGGAGGGTTGGGTTTCGAAGACTAGCGCTACGAACGGGGCATCAGTGGTGCACAAGGCTGTTTCTATGCGGGACGGAGGTTTGGCTCCCATTGGAGACGGTGGCCAGTTGATTCAGGGTATGGTGGAGGAGGGGTGGTTTGGTTTGTTGAATAGGGCTTTGGTGGGAACTATGGGATTGGTGGGGGACAAGGGTGTGGGCTTTTCGGCCATGTCGGAGTGGGTGGATCGCTGGTGGAAGAAATCGGGCAGGGTGGAGGTCCGACCAGTGGGGCCCCAAGCTTTCTTATTTGTGTTCCCTTCACGGTGAGAAGCTGAGATGGTTTTGTGGCGTCGGTGGGTTATTGCTGACTGCGATCTGAGTTTGCAATGGTGGTCACCAACAACTTTATGTGACACGGGAATGCATCGGAGAAGGCAGTGTGGCTGAGGGTGGTGGGTTTACCTTTACACCTTCGCAGGTCAGCGACATACAGGGCCATCGGTGAGAGGTGTGGGGGATTAGTGGATGTTGATGAACTCTCGGCGGACCTTGGTGTGGTTCGATTGCAAGTTTGCAGTGGTGGTAGTATTCCTCCCGTGATCTCGCTTTGATGGAAGTCTTGGCGGTACGTTTTACCTTTGTGGTCGGAAGTAGGGCCATCGCTTGAGGCTGTTCGGCCGGCGGTGGAGAGGTGAGGTAGGGTTTGGAAGCAAAAGGAAGGTCGCATATGGAGGCTTGAAGAGCAGCGGATGTTTAGGTCTGAGGGATTTGGGGGATCTGTCCACAGCTTTGGTATACATTCCCGTGGGTTTGGGCCTCGGGGCAGGCCGAATGTGTTAAGGAAAGGGGGCTGGGCTTCGAGAGCTGGTCAGTTGGGCCCAACTCAAGGGGAGGCGGTGGCCCATAGGGGCAGAATGGGAGCCCAAGTCCCAGTGGGCCCTGTTACTAATGTATTACAGAGGTTTGGATTTGGAGATCGTGGGATGGGCCCTATTAGGTCTGGCCCTGTTCAAAAAGAACGGGTTAAAGTTGGCCCAAAGACGGGGGCACAACTCAATCCGTCACTCGATCGGATCTTTGGTTCGTTGGGCGATGGAATTGGGTCGAGTCAGCAAGTTGACAGTGGTGATGATATGCTGTTGGAGGAGCGCCGTTCACCTCCTTTGGGTGGGGATATAGGGCAGTTGGCATCGGAGGACCAGCGGGCACATAGTCCGATACACTGTGAACCAAAATTTGGCAAGTAATGTCAACTAAATCAATGTTCAAATGCAAGTTTATATGATTTTAAAGGTGTGGAACATCCCAAGAAAGTTTCCAAAAATTATAATAAAACAACAATAACTAAATTAAACATGAGTGCACCCAGTACCTGTCCTTAAATGATATCGAAGATGCTGATTCAGCTGCTGTCCTTGAATGACATCCAAGATATTGCTAGAGCAGCTTGAGGTACTAAAAGGAGTAGATGGCCCAAAATTTGTTTGAGATACTACTTTTCAGAAGCTGGTTTACTGTCTCTATGTAATTAGTATTACTTCCATCTTATTAATGAGGTTTCCATTTGGGATCTTATAAAGAAATGCCAAAGGAAGAAAACAACTTGGATTTGAATGGAATGCTACAAAAATTCTCAATCAAAGACAATCCAAGATTGAAGAGGACTCAAAAAGCCTGTTTGATAGAATTGTTTAAATTGTACTTGTTTTGCGGAGCTAATTGCATAACTAGTAACCACATTATAAATGACTAATGAGTGACTGAACTTAGTTTGCTTGGATATTGATGCTGTAGCATTACTTAAAATGCTAAAATCTTAGATAGGGAATTGGACTGTTGGTTTGTCAATCTTGCAAGTGTCCCAGTAATTGTTGTTGCCATTTGCTTCTATTATTCATCACCTTTCATGTAATCTCCCTTGTGAAAAGCTAAATTATGCTTCATGCTAATTATCTTTTGCATTCTTGCTTTAGGTAACAAAAGAATGCCTAGACAAGGCAATATCAATATGTGCACCGGGAGTGGAGTACAAGAAAATTGGCAAAATTATACAGTAACGCGCCTGCTATGTTCTTTAGTTTTTGTTTTCTAGTTCCTGTTTGTTTCCCTTGATTGGAAGACTATGCAAGCACATCAGTAATTCTGTATTTGATGTTTTGAGACTAATACAAGTTCTTTCTGGTAATTTTTTGGTATCCAGTTCCATTGGGGTACTTTGCAAGCTAGTTTCTAGAGCTATTAAAGTTTATTCTTATTAGACCTAAGACTGCTAATACATTCATATGCAGCTGTCTCAAAGGTTATCTGCTGGATATCGACTATATCTGGGTTTTACTGCAGGCTACTTGAAAGTTCTTCTGATTGTTTTTTTTTTGATATTGAAAAGACTACGTTACTAAATTACTTATGTTTTATTGGTTGATGGAAGCATCAAGGAATTTTAGTTTAATGAAAATCTGATTTCTCGAGTCCTGATTTATAATGACTAATTATTGCTTTCTTTTGAAGGGATCATGCAGATAGACATCGCTATGGTGTTGTGCAACAGTTTGTTGGTCATGGAGTGGGGCGTGTTTTCCATGCCGATCCAGTTATTCTTCACTACAGTAATTCTTTTTAGCTACCTGATTTTTACGTGAATTGCATGCACCCTTCCTTAAAGTTGAACGGCTTATATTTGACATAACATTTTTCTTCTACCAGGGAACAATGAACGTGGACGGATGATGTTGAATCAGACCTTCACAATTGGTAAAAAGAATTATCACTGCATTTTAACATTGGTCTTTTTTCTTTTTCTTTCTTTTTTGCCAACATATAGCAGATTGAAGCAAGTAAAGAAAGCCTAATAGAAATTATTTTGGGAAGTGTGGTATGTGCAGAACAAAAAACATTGGTTTGAAAGCACTCATTGCCCCAGTAATGTGAAGGGTCAAAGAATTTGTTACATGAATTGTTTTCTTCTTTGTGTGTGTGTGTTTTCTTTTTCTTGTGGAAAGATGAAAAAAAAAAATATTTATTATCCGAAGAATATACGAGCTTGAACATTCTTCTCATGAAACATTTCAAGAAAGACTTTTGAGTTGTTTTCTCTTTATTTCCTTTAAATTTTAAACCATTGAAAAGATTGCTGAACTTGAATAAAATATTATGAATTTACATGTATGATTGCCAACACATATAGAGAAACAATACCTTATTATTCGACATGATTGCTAGCATCTTCCAAAATAGCAATATCTTGCTTTGGTGATTGAATTTATCTATTATCGTTTTCGACAGGAAGTTAATTTGTGCAATTAGCTTATTGCATCTATTAATGGCCTCTGATTGTAATAGTTGGATGATGCCTATCTCTGTTTTGTTTCTTATTCTGTTCTTGCATTTATCATCAATATTCACGACTGAACCGAACCATCTTTGTGTAATGAACTACTGATTTGTTTTTTTTTATATTGTATTTGTGCAGAACCAATGCTGACAATAGGTAGCATAAATCCCATAATTTGGGATGATAATTGGACAGTTGTCACAGAGGATGGAAGTCTATCAGCGCAGTTTGAGCATACCATTTTAATAACTCCAGATGGTGCTGAGATACTAACCCAGTGTTAAACATGGCAGATTCTTCCCGATCCTTCCTTACACCCCCACAAAAAATTTATTTTATTTGTTTTTGTGAGTGCATTTTTGTTTAGTGTGGTGTGCTGGGTGGGAGGAGGGTTAGACATGATTGGATGTTCCTCTCCCAAACATAACTCTTGAATTTGGATGAGGTGTTGTAAATTTTTTTTATTAATAATATGTTTGCTTCATGCAAATAATATTGATTTTTTTTGGAGAAAAGTTATAATGCTTTTATAAAGTAAGTATCATTAAAAAAAATAAAAAGGCCCCAAATAGTATTGATTCATGTTGTTTTGTCACACGCCTGCCTTTCCTTGCACGGTTAGTTTCCCTTGTCCAAAGTCACGTCATTGAGATGCAAACAAAATACACTAGATAAATGCTATACTCGTGTGCATAAAAATTTAGCGAGCCAAATCTATTCGGGCTTTCCTCCCGTTGGTAATCTGATTGTTGGGCCTGTGAGAGCCTATTACGGATTCTGTTTTGATAATTTGAATCGTTCAATATGTAGAACTCGTCGAGTACTATATGCCTGTAAAAAATAACGTTGATCGGATATCGATAACTATCTCATCGGATCAAATTTTTGTCAATCATTTATTTTTAGGTTAATTACACTAATAGTCCCTATAGTTTGAGACTTGTGTCACTTTGGTCCTTGACTTTTCAATTGTGACACATTTGATCCTGAATTTTGAATCTTGTTCCAAATAAGGACAATTGAAAATATCATTAGATTTTTTAGGGGTAAAATTGTCAATTTGATAAAATATAAACTAATTTGACAAAAATAAATGTCAAAAAAATATTTTTAATTTTTAAAAAATTATTTTTATCCACCAATGATAAAATTATGTAAAATTAATTAAATTATATGATTAATTTTTTAAAATTAATTTTATATGATCATCATTCAAACACATAATAAAAATTAATTTGGCAAAAAAAAAAAAAATGTCTAAAAAATTTATCAATTTTATATAATTTTATTTTTAGTAGGTAGAAATAATTTTTAAAAATTCAAAAATATTTATTTGACATTTATTTTTATCAAATTAGTTTATGTTTTATCAAATTGACAATTTTACCCTTGAAAAATCTAATGATATCTTCAATTGTCCTTATTTGGAACAAAATTCAAAATTCAGGGTCAAATGTGTCACAATTAAAAAGTCAGGGACCAAAGCAATACAAGCCCCAAACTATAGAGACTATTTGTGTAATTTGCCCTTTATTTTTTAATCGTTAATTTTTTTATACAAAACTACTTTGATCATATAATTATCGATATCCGATCAACGTGATTTTTTATAGACACATAGTACTTGACGAGTTCTACACATTCAACGGTTCAGATTATCGAAACGGGATCCGTGATGACCCCCATAGGCCTAACAATACCTTACCCTCCAATCGAATCACCAACCAGAAAGAAGTAAGCCAAATAAAAAATAATAAAGGAAAAATTTATATAAAAATTAATTTAAGTTTTGCAAAGTTATTTTTTGTCAGATTTTCTTATAAGAATTCACATTTTTCACAAATCAGAAGTCTTATCTAGAATTTTTAAAATTACAGAAAATTTTAGATAATTGCACCAATAATAAGAATTTATCTTTTTAAAAAAAAAACAGTGAAAAAAATGATATTCATCTAGATCCATTCGAGCAAGTAGAAATTAATTGGTGATAAAGTCACAAATTTTTATTTTTATTTTTTAACTCTCAATGATATTTATGGCTTTTATACACATCTAGTTAAACCTAATGGACACGTGGCAGTCATGTGACCGTCCGATCTAGTTTAACCAGCGGTAGACGTCTTTCTTGCACTCACCGGATCCTTGCCCCCCATAAATCAACCACGCCATCCCATCCCTTCCCTTCCCTTCCCTTCCCCCTTTTGTTTACTCTTTCCAATTATCTTCCAAATCCAAACCAAACTCGCGAACGATTAAAAAGAAAGAAAGAAGAATTTCTCAAGAAAATATGGAATCGATGCCTGTGAATTGGGAAGCTCTCGACGCTCTAGTCATTGATTTCGCCAAATCTGAGAACTTAATCGAAGACTCTGCAGTTTCTTCATCATCACCATCATCGTCGTCTCCATCTTCTTCACCTTCGTCTTTCTCTTACCATTCGCGATTGCTCATTCGCCAGATCAGACGGTCATTAGAGGTCGGTGACATTGACGTCGCCATAGATCTTCTGCGAGTTCACGCACCGTTAATCCTTGACGATCACCGACTTCTCTTCCGATTACAGAAGCAGGTAACTCTAATTTCATTTTGTTTGGTGAGAAAGAAAGGAGAAGAAAATGAAATCCCTAGACTTGTGCCTTTTTTGACGTTTCTCTTAGAATACCTAACTTGGAAGCTTAAACAATGGATTAAGGCTCAGTTAAATGGATTTCTAATTTTATGTTCTTGATATTTTGTAAGATTTGATTTGTTAATTAAACTGAACTTGTTTTGTTTTTGATGAATTGTTTGCAAAGAAATTTGTTGAGCTATTGAGGAGAGGAACTGCGGAGGATCGTGATTCTGCAATCAATTGCTTGCGGACAGCACTTGCACCTTGTGCCCTTGATGCCTATCCGGTATGCTCGAATTTGTTTCTTTTCCACATTCCTGGACTTGCTTGCCTTACTTCCGTCTTCTTAGTATGTCCCTTGTTACTGATTCAATGAACAATACGCATATTCACCATAAGTTTTTTTCATATAAGCCCAAGGGCTTCGCCCGCTGGATGAGGCTTGGGACCTGGGGTTTGCTTCCTCCAAGGTCTCAGGTTCAACTCCTCTTGCCAGCAGAAACTCTTGGAACCACGGATCACAGCACTTAAAACCTTGTTTTGAAAGCTGGAGGGACTTAGTATGGTGCGTGAAAGTTGGCCCAAAATATCTTACATAACAAACAAAAAAAATTTCTTATATAAATTATTTTTATGATGTAAATACTTGATTTTGAATGGGCACCTTATGGTATGCTGACCCAGCAGTAAAACGAAAGAAGGCTACATATCTTTGTAGTAGATTGGAAGTTCTCGAATCCACGAGAGGAAGCCTTGAATCCACAAGAAGTATAAAACTATGTAATATTATTAAACTGAGATACTCCAATGAGGGTTTACATCCCTATAGATAACAGAAATCCTATTTCTAACAAGACAAAATAATAAAGAAAAATGAAAAAGTTATTAAAAATTTTGAGTTAAGCTCAAATTTGAAAAAATATAAAGTTTTAGAAATATATCGAAACAAACTACATCAGAAACAAAACTTCTAAATAAAATTATAACTATATTAAGACTTTATAAAATTTGCAAAAACGCAACCTTGTCCCAAAAATGACTTAGATCACAGCATAGCTATGAGTTTTGATCATTGCGCCATTTTTAATTGAACATGGGTGTTTTTCCTGAATCCAACAAGTCCTACGCCATACGCTTCCCATTGTTTGGATAATTTAGGGGAGAAAAGAGACAGGGAAAAGAGTGTAATGCTTCCCTTTTGTTTGGGAAATATAGAGGAGAGAAGAAAAGTGATTGACGTTTTATGAAAAGAACTTTCTGCAAAAAAAATTGGGACAATAACTAGTAGTTACTAACTCCCATTCTCTTCCACTTTTAGAGGGATTAAGAAAGTGGGCTTCAAGAGATCATGGTTTCTCTTGATTTCTTTTCATGTTTCTCTGTTTCTCTCAAGCTACACAAACAAAGCAGGTGATTAGGGAGAAGCAAGTCCGTTTTCTTTTCTTTTAAAGCACCCATTTTAAATGGATTGTAAGAAATGTTATTTGACGTGCAATTCAAAAACTTAAAAACATGAGTATAAGGTAAATGATTTTCAAGTATTTTGGTCTTGCTTGAGAATATATGTTTTTTTTTTTTTTTGTGGATAATTAATCAAACTTTATTGAAAAAGTATCAAGATGATGCAAATAATACGAAAAACGGCCTCAAAAGCGCAACCAAACTAACAAATCAAATCCTCCACAAAATCTACAAAGGCCAACACATCCAGATCTACTAAACCTGTCACCCAACTATACAATACTGTAAGAAGCCTCCTCTTTAACCAAGGGATGGAGTGAGCCACCCCTTGAAACACCCGCCTATTGCACTCCAGCCAAGTCAACCACATCAAACAGTGTGAAGCAAGCATCCAAGCCTAGTATGACTCAAAACGATCCCATGCATAGTCTTGGACTGTCTTTGTGAAACTTAGTTAGGTATAAATTTTATAACCCTTATGCCCTTTGAATATTCCCTTCTAGGTGAATATTGATGTTTTAAGTTACTTATGTGCTATATATGGTGCTCCGAAAGAAGATTCCTGAGAGCTGTAAATGTGAGGTTTTCACATGGTATCTTGATTTTTTGATTGCCCTCCTATTTCATTAAAAATCCACAAAATGTTGTTGGAGTTCAATAAATTTTGGTCTTGTTTTGTTATTCTGGTACAATGTATTTTATTTATTGATTGATTTGTGTTAATAATTGTATATCTTTCTCTTTGTCCTGATGTGGGTTTTGACATTTTTGTGTTTGTTTCAAGGAAGCATATGAGGAGTTTAAGCACGTTCTTCTTGCCTTTATCTTTGACAAAGATGACCAGAACTCTCCAGTGGCAAATGAGGTGGGCTTCAATTTATGAGAGTGCTTACAAGCCAAGTTGATGTCAATTCATGATACCTTAGGAAATTCAAAATTTCTTTTGCAGGAATTTGTACTGGTTTTTCTTTTTTGTTAAGTAAATGTAACTATTTCATTAATGGTGCTAACAATACAACAAAAACAAAATCTATGACCAAGTTAGCTTCTTGTGAAGTGGTTATAGAGATTCCCAAAGGAAATAGAAAAGACATAGTGCTCATATTTGGCTGCTAAGTACCTCTCTTAAATATACTGCATTTAGAAAGCTATTATTTGATATAGAGAGATTTTCCAGCAAAATTTGCCCACGTATAACTTGATTAACTAAAAGATGGTTTCCTTTTTGCTCCACATCTTTCACTTATATTGATATGATTCTAGAAAAGAGTTATATAACGTTCTTCTATTTGCTAAATACATGGTTGGACGATGAATCTACCTATAAGAGTTTAGTATTTCATTTGGCGGAGGTGGATTTGGGGTTTTCCACCCTATTGAGAATATATTATGCATTGATTTTACAAGATTTGGTTCAAATGATAAGGTTCGGGCTCTTTGGAGATGTGCGTTGTATGTGCCCCTTTTTTTTGGGATCTTATGGCTAGAAAAGAATGCTATCACTCTGTTTGGTTGCAACTCATTTTTTGTTTTTTAATGAAAAATACGAAAAAATTGTTTGAAAAATTGTTTCCAAAAACTGTTTTTGGGAATTTTTTTTCCAAAAAACAACTCACTTTTGTTTCCCAAAACACGAAAACATAAACAAAAACAAAAATGAAAAATGAAACAATTTTTTGGTATTTTCCACAAATCAAAAGACGAAAGCACTACCAAACAAAGTGTATGATTTTTCTAGGAGAAAAGTGTTGAGAGCATATGGTGGGAAATTTGTTATTTGGCTTTTTTTTTTGGGGTTTAGGGCCCCCCAACTTTTAAAGGGATCAAATTATTCTAGAGATTGGAGAGCTATTTGATGGCCTTTTTGTCCCTTCTCCTTGTAATTGCTCACTATTTTGTTTTAATAAATTTCTTTTGTTGCCGATCCAAAAAAAAAAAAGGAGATAATATTACTTCTGAATTCATAGGTCACAATTGTTCTTCAGTATAATTATAAAGTGGTTTCTTACCAGTTGTCCAATGTTAGCCTTGAGATTTTTTTTGGATAATTAACAGTATGTACATATATTAATCAAAGGGCACCTATATATCTACATGGAAATATAAATCCTCCAAAAATCTATAACAGTTAAAAGGAAAAAGGAGACCCCAAAAATACGAGGATACTAACAATGTTCTTTTCAAGCAATGAACATGACACTCATCCCTTCAAATGACCTCATGTATCTCTCCCTCCACAAGCACCACATCAGGCATAACGGAGTGGTCTCTCATGCATCCTTATCACCACCCCTCGGACAATCCCTGTTCTAGGAGGCAAGTTGGCCTCGTACTGACCTTAGCCTGTACTCCAAAGATTGCCATACCTCAAACTTTTGTAACAATTGCCAATGCAAAAGAAGATGATTGAGACTTTCTTTTTTTGCACAACCAACACCAGTTCAACATGATTTTCCCACTCTTTCTCAAATTAGCAATCATCAAGATAGCTGGAGAAAGTTGCTTGAATTAGGAGTTGACAATTATGGTAGTTTTTGCACAGGAGTCCTGCATATTAGTTAATCGAGGATTGTGAAGCATCTACTGTTTAAAGGAAGCTTAAGGAGGATTTGTTTTAGGCTGAGAGATAATTTGACCACATATCAATATAAAACCAGAAAGAAAGTAATTGTTTTTGTCTGAGAATATCAGATCTGCATACTATTAGTTAGAATCCTGAGTAGTAAACTATTTTGCCAGGAAAAACAACTAGCTATAACTTTTGTTTTGTTAAGAAGACAACAGTCTTTTTGACTTCCAGGTAGTTGGAGTGTTTGTAACATTCCTATATCAAGACCTATGTTATATCATGGCCATCAAAATAAGGTTTTGATTTTGATAGAAGAGGATTATTACTCTTGTCTTATGTGACTGGAAAGTTAGTTATACTTTGGTGGCATGCATACTGCCAAAAAGCTTTCTAAATTGTCTTGCAATTGTTGTGTTGTTTGAAATTGATGATGCTATATGTTCTTTTATGATGTCCGTGGGCTTAATGTAATTTATTAACTTTAACTTAGTTTACTAAAAGTTTTGAGATGCAGAGAACGTTATTATCTTTTTCATTTGATTGACATTAGCATCAGTGCATAACTTTAATTCGTTAAAGGGTCTTAATACATCACCTGGGTCAATACCTAGTTCTGTTTTACTATTCCAATTATGCCTAATATGGCTGATTTTCATTGCTGAATCAAGTACTTTCATGATAATGCTTTTAGGGAGAATTTTTAATGAATTACTAAGATAAATATTTGAAGCAAGACCATTTGGGGAAATTTGGTGGCAAAAGAATCTGCTTAGACTCTTTTTAAATACTCGGAAATCCCTTTTCTTCTTTCCTAAACTGCAGCATAAGAAAATACAATTATTTTTTGCCTACTAAAATGAGAAAGTAACCTTTTCTGTGTGAGCATTTTTTTGACCTCTGGGTTCATGTTATATTTCTTATTTCAGCTGTTGGCTCAAATCAAGTTTCTCATTGCTTTCGGATTGATGTCCTGTGAAAATTATCTATTGCCCATATTTCATTGTTGATTTCTTCCAATTGTGTTATTGTTTTTTTCTTTTTGGTTTTCCTCGATTTATTAAATAACATGGTGACCTCTTTTTGCGGTTCACTTAAAAGTGTAGTTGGTTTGTGATGCGGAATATAAACAGCTCAAAGAAGAGTAAATTTAAAGAAGTGGCGATATTTGGAAATTGGAATGGTTTCAAATAGAAATCGATCGGAACAATACATAATCATGTTTATAATATTATTAGAATTTTATTTTATGATTATTTTTGTGTTTCTAGGATTTTTAGGCGAGGGGTATTTTGGTAATTTTATATTTGCCTACATGGGCTGTAGGAGTCGCCCATAGGTCGTCTTGTGGGTCAAGTTATTTAATTGAGTTTTATTTATGTTTTTTAGTTAGTCTTAAATTAGTTTTGGAAGTCTAAAATATTATATTAGTTTTTTTTTTTTTTTTGGATTCTAGTTGGTTTAGGAAATTTCTAAAGTCTATATAAAGCCATGTAATGCCTCTAATTCAATAGGGTTGATATTTTTATAAAAAGTTAAAGAGTTTTGAAGCTTCTTTATGGATTGTGTGATGCAATCAAACCCTAGGTGTGATGCTTATGGAATCTAGGTGTAATGCTTAGGCCTATCTTCTTCTTCTCCTTTCTTCTTCTTTTATTTTCAATTTGCTATTCTCGGATTACTATTTATAGTCCTCTAAAAGTGCATTTTTCAACCTCAAAACTCCATCTAATCACCCTCAAATCAACCCTGATCCCTTTCCCTACCTATTAGCCTTCAATTTACTCTTGAAGCCATAATTTACTCACTGTTTAGGCCATCAAATAACCTCTGTTTTGAAATTCCAGCGCTGTCCTTATTTGTCTTGCATCAGTTTGGTATTAGAACTTAAGGTTTCGCCATGATGTTTTCACATTGTGGGAGATCCAACACAAGTGGATTGACTTGGGAAGAAGGTAAAGCGCTTCTTAGAGAACATATTCGTCTGAGGGATCTTCAAGATGATTTTCTTGATCAATTGTATGCTCTTAAGTAAGGTGATATGTGTGTGATTGAATATGCAAGAAAATACAAGAAATTATTTATCAAATTTGGAGTGGTAGAATGTGAGCGGATGACTATTGCTCGTTTCAAAAGTGGATTGAGATTTGGAATTAAAACAGAGATGTCTCATGCATATTTAGAAGTTCTCGAAGATGCTATTGAAACGGCTATACAGTTTAAATTTTTTGTAAAATTTAAGGAGAAATCTACAGTTTTGTAGCCTGTGCATAATGGAAAGACTGTCCAACAAGAGAAACCAACAAAAACTCCTAAACCAAGGGCTAAAGTGCCACAAGAAGATGCAGCAAAACCAAATATTGTTTTTAGGGATGGAAATCGTACACAATTGAAGTCGCAAACCAATGAATATGTTCAGAATTTTCCTAAGATGACAGATGACCAGATTTTGAAGGATAACGAGGTACTTATTGATTATCCAAAAGCACCTCAAGAAGATCTAGTTATTACTCAAGTAAAGGCTAGAGTCGAAAACGAGGAATTGGTTGCTATGGAAGCTATAGGGACTGAAGAATCAAAGCAATCAGCTGCCAGTGTTATGCAAAATATGCCTTTAAAGGATGTCAAGGTTGAATTGCATGGCACCATTTTGATTGAGGAAAAGGCTGAGCATATGGAATCCATGATTATTGATACAAGAAAAAGCATTCAAATTGATTGCAAGTAGTATACATTGCAATGCCAAAAGAGAAGGGAATGGATGGGTAGAATTTTGCAACTCTACACTTGAATCAATTTAAGGGTTCATCTTCTACTTCAATTGATTTCGTCATTCCAGAAAAATTTAGCTTTAGAGCTGAAAATATCTTGTTGCTTTCATTGCTACCTCCAATGAAGAAGAAACGATGCTGCCAACTTGAAGATTTTAACATGAAGCCGTAGATGCAATTCCGAAGCTTGTGGATGCTTATATTTCAATACTACAAAACTCGTGGTTGAGTTTTTTTCCAACCAAGGAAGAATGATGCGGAATATAAACAGCTCAAAGAAGAGTAAATTTAAAGAAGCGGCAATATTTGGAAATTGCAATGGTTTCAAAGGGAAATCGATAGGAACCATACATAATCATGTTTCTAATGTTATTATAATTTTATTTTATGATTATTTTTATGTTTCTAGGATTTTTAGGTGAGGGGTATTTTGGTAATTTTATATTTGCTTACATGGGCTGTAGGGGTCACCTATGGGTCGTCTTGTGGGTCAAGTTATTTAATTGAGTTTCATTTATGTTTCTTAGTTAGTCTTAAATTAGTTTTGAAAGTCTAACATATTATAGTAGTTTCCTTTTTTTGATTCTAGTTGGTTTAGGAAATTTCTAAAGTCTAAATAAAGCCATGTAATGCCTCTAATTCAATAGAGTTGATATTTTTATAAAAAGTTAAAGAGTTTTGAAGTTTCTTTATGGATTGTGTGATGCAATCAAACTATAGGTGTGATGCCTATGGAATTTAGGTGTGATGCCTAGACCTATCTTCTTTTTCTCCTTTCTTCTTTGTTCTCTTCCAAATCATCAGTATTAAGCTTTCCAATTTCATTTAAAAACTCATCAGCCTCAGCAACCTCTGGTGGTTCCTCTATTTCAGCATCAAGAAGTAAATTTTTTTTAGGGCATTGCCATGCCATGTGACCCTTTATACCACACTTAAAACAACCATCCTTGTTATCCTTCCGATCATCACTTAAGGAAACTCTATTCTTGAAATCTGCAGCAGTATTGCCTTTAACTTCTGATTGTGCAGGCACTGGTCTAACAGATCTGCCATGATCACTCAGTTTACGAAGGGCTGCCTCCCCAGCTTGATAAGTAAATTTCCTATTGAGGGATTGTTTCATATTCTCTCAATTTTAAATGCCAACTGAAACACATCATCAACAGTAAAGATCCGATAAGTCACCATGGCGTTGCAAATTTTATCTCTTAAACCTGATTTGAACCAAGAAAGTTGACATGGATCTTCAACACCCCTACATCGAATCTTTAGCTCCTCAAATTTATTCATGTACTCAACCACTATCAAGTTTCCTTGTCTGAGATTAGTAAGCTGATCAAAGAGCTCATCTTGATAGTCATATGACAAGTACTTTTGTTTCATTCGCTATTTCATCTCCTCCCAAGTAATAATGGGTCCTGCAATCCGGAGTTCATGTTCCACCCCAGACCACCAAATTTGGGCTTGACCTATAAGCTTCATTACAGCAAATCGAACTTTCCGATCATCTGACATATCGAACCAGTCAAAGTACCACTCCAATGCAGTAAGCCAATCCGAAAAAACTTGAGGGTCAATCTTACCATCAAAATTTGGAATGTCAACATGCACTTTCTTTGTTATATCTCCAGGGGTATCATATGGATCTTGCTTCTCATACCTTCCAAGCTCAACAACTTCATTGGCTATATCCAAAAGAGAAGCGTGTAGCCTCTCTAAGGGACGCAATGCATTAGGGTTAGCCAGATCCTGTGGCAAAATACCAGAATCGTCTATTTCAGTTTCTTCCTTAACACCCTTTCCATGTGGTTTTGCCCTATTAGCTAAAGAAGATTCACAACAATTTGCAGCACTTCTACTTTTTTGAGGATTGGAGGCTTCATTCTCGAATATTTTTGCTTCCAATGCATCAACCCTTTCCATGATCATGTGTAGAAAATCATCTCGCTGTTTATCTGTGAGTTTGCCCCTAAAAATTCGACCGCTTCTAGTTGCCATAGGATCAATTTGCTCTGAAGCTTCTTTATGGATTGTGTGATGCAATCAAACCCTAGGTGTGATGCTTATGGAATTTAGGTGTGATGCCTAGACCTATCTTCTTCTTCTCCTTTCGTTCTCTTTTATGTTCAATTTGCTATTCTCGGATTACTATTTATAGCCCTCTAAAAGTGCATTTTTCAACGTCAAAACTCCATCTAATCACCCTCAAATCAACCCTAATCCCTTCCCCCACCTATTAGCCTTCAATTTACTCTTGAAGCCATAATTTACTCACTGTTTAGGCCATCAAATAACCTCTGTTTTGAAATTCCAGCGCTGTCCCTATTTGTCCTGCATCAGTTTGGCTCTAACCATGTCTTCTTTATAACGTGCATGTTCAGTTGTTGGACTTTATATAGTGTACTTGTTGGAAGTATAATATGCTTGGCTATATTTATTTCAGTGGTCTGAAAGGAGGAGGTTTGACATTGCTGGGTTGATGTCCTCTGTTTTAAGAGCTCATTTGCAGGCATATGATCCGATCCTTTCAATGACATTGAGATATTTGATAAGGTTAATCATCAGCTTCTCATTCATCCACTTTCAATGAACATTGATTCTCTGTCTCTGTCTCTCTCGAAAGTCAGAATTATTGTATCATTCTCTGATGTTCTCCCTAAAATGTGCAGCATACATAAAGGATTTTGCTTGCGTCAGGGAATTTCATCACCCATTTCAGATCTTACTGAGAGGTTGCTCCTTGAGGAACGTGACCCCCCTGCAACACCACAGGAGAGTTTGTATG
The DNA here is from genome assembly GCA_036172215.1 of Camellia granthamiana. Classification (NCBI taxonomy): domain Eukaryota; kingdom Viridiplantae; phylum Streptophyta; class Magnoliopsida; order Ericales; family Theaceae; genus Camellia; species Camellia granthamiana. Next base: position 28,265,013 of record CM069903.1, on the reverse strand, counting down.
AGGCACCTCCATTTGATGAGGTGAGTCATTTAAAAAAAATCCCATTTCCCGTAGTTGTCACTTAGAGGAAAGCAGAACACCACAAGTACTAGCATCTGTGTGGATTGTATTGTAAATTAGTTTAAATTTGTGAGTTTCTTCTGATTTCAGGTGGACATACAAGCCCTTGCACATGCTGTTGAGCTGACAAGACAAGGGGCTGTCGATAGCCTGAGATTTGCTAAGGGGGATTTATCTCAAGCATTTCAGGTTGCCATACTTTTTCAATGTATTATGTTTGTTCTTATATTCTTGGTAATATTTTGGTTGCTCAAAAAAATCTCATCATTTTCCTTTGTAAGGCTCCTTCCTTGTCCATGTCCTATTTTTATTTATTTTATTTTTTAGTTGTTGAAAGTTTCCATGTCAGCATTCCCATATTATAGCATTTTCATATCTGTTCTTCTTAGGCTCACCAAATAGGGGGGTTGTCAACAGGATTCTTAGAATCTCATGACATTTGTTATTTAGGGACAAGCCTATAGCCCACTCTTTGATGCAAACATTATTCAAAGTGGGATGTACAAGTTCGCAGTCCATTTGAGTTGTGGACTTTGTATGCCTTTGTCTGATATGCTTTCTTTTGTAGTAGTGTTATTGATATCTAGTAAGATTGCTGGCTTTGTACTATAGTTGGCTGAGTAGCTTGAAAAGTTTCAGATCACGTCATCTTGTACTTGTATGTTACAGAATGAATTATGCCGGATGAGATTGGATGTTTCCATGCTTGATGATCTTGTTCGTGAGTATTGTGTTTATAGGGGTATTGTGGACTCTGTTCTTGCATCCCCTTCTGGTGAACACTTGAACTCTTTCATATTTGAATTCAAGGTTTTTTCATAATTTTTATCTATTGATATTTCTTACCAACACAATTTTGATATCTACAGAATCAGGAATCCAAATTATGTCTGGTCCTTTGAAAGTTAATCAACCAGAGCCTGGATATTGTTCATCAAGAAACTGTTCCCTTGAAGTTGAGTGTGCAACCAGTAAACATTCAGACGGTGAAACTTCCATTAGTAATGCTCACATGGATGGTTCTCCTGAAATTAATGGTGATGTGGTGAGCATGGAAGGTATGGACACTGAAGAGCGATACCCTTGTGAGACAAGAAACAATCATGATGACTGTAGCACCAGTGGAACTCAGCATTCTCTAAGTTCGAAGGTGTTGCAAAGAAACAGAAGTCATGGACTTGGGGAAAGGAGCAAACGCAAGCGCTGGAGGGGGAGGCAGGAGAAGCCAAGTCTCATTCCTGAAGTCCTCAGTGGAAGCAGTATGCAGGAGGTTATCACTAGTACCTCACTTGCCAGCACAAGTCTGTTAAAGGAACAACAGGTATCTAGCTGTTGTAATTTATTAATTTATTTTACCTCTTTATATTATTACCTTGTGATGGATTCTTGTTTAAAAAATTGTTGTTCTGTAGGTTTCTGAATCACATAACGATGTGGATATGGTTAGCAAGGGTGAGGACAAGTATGAGATTGTGCTGGGGTTGAAGGAACTAGCTAGTAGAGGAATGGCTGTGGAGGTTGTGGAAGGAGTAAATGCCATGGACTCAGATTTTTTTGCACAAAATCCTCTTTTGCTATTCCAACTTAAGCAGGTAAATGTGAGCTATAGTATTAGTATGCATCGCATGGCAGAAAGACATTGAGGGGAATGAGTGTTTTTTTTTCTTCCTTTTTCCTAGAGTTTTGGAGAAACATGCACATTCTGACCTTTTTGCTGGCCACAGGTTGAATTTCTGAAACTGGTCAGCTCTGGTGATCATTCTAGTGCACTAAGGGTTGCCTGTTCTCATTTAGGTCCTTTGGCAGCTAGTGATCCAGCTTTGCTGAAGCCCTTGAAGGAGACTTTGTTTGCTTTATTGAGACCTAATGAAGATGCACTTGGGGGAGGCTTGCCCTTGCATGCTCTTGCAACTTCACTCCAGGTATGGCCTTTCCTGCTGATTTCACAAGATTAATGTGTACAGCTGTAAGCTATAGTGTTCACATGATCACATCTTCAACATAGTGAATTGGATGATAGTTTCTTCTAAATATTGTGTTGTAGCTTTCAGCCTATGAAGCATGGCTATTTTGACAAACATGGTGTACCCATACCGGGTACTGGTACTTTGCATGGTTACTTCTGTGGAACATAAACACATGTTTGGTCATGCACAGGTTGCGATTGGTAGGAGGCTTGGTATTGAAGAACCCCAGCTTATGAAGATAATGAGAGCAACCCTTTGCACACATAATGAGTGGTTTAAACTCCAAATGTGTAAAGATCGGTTTGAAGGAATTTTGAGGATTGACTCCTTGAAAGAAGTTAGTAGTCCTTTTCTTTCCGATGCTGCTATGAAGTCAAATGCAGATACCTGCACCCATGGATCTTCCCAAATTGCAGTATCTTCAAGCAGTAGGATGCCAGAAGATTGTAACAGTCCCACCCAAGTGTCATCCAGAGAAATCTGTGATGAAAATGCAATACTTAAAGTAATGGTGAGTTCTGCACACGTTTTTTAAAGTTAAAACAGTTTTTTCCTCATGCAACCTCAATGGAACTATGGTATGTTTTCTTTTTATTTTTTAATGTGGCAAACATATTATATGATTAGTTATTTACCTCGGTTACTTATATCTTGGATTGGTGCAGGAATTCCTTGCTTTGCCGAGGGCGGATGCTATCCATCTTCTTGCACAGTACAATGGAAATGCCGAGACCGTCATCCAGCAGATATTTGCATAGGTTAGTAACGTACACTGTAGCCAAACTGTTTTTATTTATTCATTTTATTCTAATGTTATCCATTTGTGTATAGATTTTCAATTTAGATATACAAACAATTGTCGGGGGAAATCTGTGATTAAATTATTGGATTGATTTTTATAGTTGTCAGTTGCGGATCAATCATCTTTTATGTATAAGTTCTTTGACAATAATCACTGGAAATTAAAAGTAGATTGGGTCTGTATGCATCTAAGAGCAATTATCGCTGCCTAAGGGCCCGTTTGTTTTTAGAGGTAGAGTGGAACAGATTCGTAGTGAGAGAATTAATAGTGAGGGGATTAAGTAAAATTGTGTTTGTTTTGATGATAGTTGTTGGTGTAGGGATTGTTAAATTATTTTTATATAAAATAATAAAACAAATAAAAAATACAAAAACATTAAACATTAAAAATTAATGTTTAAAAAAAAAATAAAAAATTGTCCAACATGTAAAATATAAAAAATAAAATAAAACAAATAAAATTACGATTTTTACTTAACAAAAAATATAAAAAATTAAACATTAATGTTCCAAAAAAAAAAAAAAAATGCCCAACATGTAAAAAAAAAAAAAAAAATGCTTCGGCTGACTATTTTCTAATACCAAGTCTCAAGCCTCTTCCTAATCCCCTTCCTAAGGCTCATCCTAATTCGGAGGGGATTACCCTCTCCATCTCCCAAAACAAATATAACATTAATGGGTCATCTCCATCTCAATCTCAATCCCCCTTCTATCTCCCAGAACAAACAAGGCCTGAATGTTAGTTTTGGCGTGCTCCTATTATTAGCAGGCATATGGTTTGTGTATTGATATTTTCATATTTAAAACTTTTTTTGTGTGAATATTCATATTTAAAACCTATGTCACCAAAAAATGCTAATAACTTAGCGAATTACATATTAGTACGCACGTTCCGAAACATAGTACACTTCTGTTCCAAAATGGTAAATTCTCTTATCTAAAATGATCTTAGAAGTTTTTTTTTTTTCAATATATTTCCTTAAAATTTAAGAAAAAAAAATCAAATATATGAACTAAAATTTAAGGTGAGTTAAGTTTTGATAAGATAAAAAATAAAAAATGAGTCATAATTTTCGTAGAAATGATTTGCGTCATGAATAAATATATATATATATATTATTGGATACTTAATAGTTAAAATAAAATTACTTTAGAAATAACTTAAATTGTATAAGTTCACTTCTATTATATCATATTTTAGAGCATGTGCGTACCACCACGTTTCTATTCGTGTTCCATGTACCAGAACAATCCACGTCGTAGGTAACACTTTAAAACTAGAGACATGAAGATCTTATAACAGCATGAAACATGGCACTGCAAGTGCTTTGCCAGCCATATGTTGTATTAATCTCGTATGCCATAGAGATGACAGCGTTGATCAAAGACCACCTTTTTTTTTTTTTCAGTTTCGTTTTATAGCTCGAATTTTGTTTGGCTTGAGTGGCTCGACTGCCCAAAACGATGTTGTTTTGGGCAGTTTTTTTTTTTTTTTCTTCTTCCTTTTCTCTTTGCAGATGGAGGAGGAGGAGGAGGAGAGAAGAGGGAGCCATCCTCCGTTTGTTTGTTTGTTTGTTTTCTTTTTTTTCGTTTTTCTGAAGATGAAAAAGAAGAAGATGCAGAAGAAAAAGAGATAAGAAAGAGAGAAGAGGGAGCTGGGCATCATCATCAAGAGTTGGGCATCTTCATCAACACATCATCATCATCAACAAATTTTTTTTTTTTTCCTTTTATTTTTCCTTCATCTTCAGATCCATGAAGATGAACAAATGAACAAATCAATGAACAAATCAACAACAAATGAGCAAATTAATGAAGATGGATGCCTCCACCCCTTCGATCACCGCTGTCACCGCCATCTCCATCTTTTCTCCGTTTCTCTCTCTCTCTCTTTCTCTTCTTCTCTCTCTCTCTCTCTCGCCTCTTGCCTCTTCTGTCTTTCTGCCTATCTCAGAGAAGAAGGGGAAGGGAAAGAAAGAAAAGGAAAAAAAAAAAAAAAATAGAAAAATAAATAAGAGGAACCGAAAACGACGTCGTTTTGGGTTTCGAGCCTGTTATTTTCGAGCTACCAGATCTTATTCTTTTTTTTATTTTTATTTTTGTTGGAACCTTTAAAGAAGACTAACACTGAGATTGAACTCATTAAACTCAATTACGGCGAATCAGGTGCTAGGCCAAGGGTATTAATAGGTCTGTGAAAAGGGGAAAAAGTTTTGATTGTCCAAAAATGCCATGAAACCTTGTACTTGACCTTGTTTTGAAAGAGAAAATCTGAAGTTTGAATTAATCAAATCAAAACAAGTCCTCTAAGTGGGAAGTGTTATTAGATGTGTATTATAAGATCTGGTTCATTCTACTTTTGATAAATGAGTTATGTATTTTTCTCCAATACAGTTGCGTCAAACAGGTTATCATTGTAAAGAACACAGCAACAACATTATGAAATCTGAAGTAGAAGACATTGGGCAAATTATTAATACCTAAAAGCGCCAGTTATATTAAAGTAATTATTATGTTGGAGTTGAGTCCTATAGTTTCTCATTTGTTATGATCTGGACCTTATGTGATACATATTGGTGCGTTGACTCCCTTCTTCTATATCTTTGGAGATAGATAATTGATATATGACCTATTTGATGTGGAAGATGCCTAATTATTTTAGTATAGGAGGAATAGTAGTTGCCTTTGTAATTTGCTTTTTATGTGAATTTGGTACTTATAATTTTAATTGTATTAATTTTGTTTTTTAATTTTTCATATTATGTCAATTTAATTCAATTGATAGCATTGGTTAAGGAACTGGGCAAAAATCACTGGCAAAATAATTGTTTTAAAGGAGCATTATTTACTTGATACAATGTATAAACTTTACATGTAAAATATACAAATAGAACTATAGTGAACAAATTAATACAATAAGAGAAACTAGGAGGATGATGAAAGTGCAATTATATAGTGTGGAAATAGAAAGTTGCGCCATGGTAAGCTCATCATCATCACGATGTTACTCGGATCGGGTCATGTCGGTGTATTTCGACTCTCGGAATTTCTTCTCATCTGAAAGCAATTTTGCCAACCTGTAATTATCAAAACAATTATCGATTTTGCTTTGTAATTATCAAAGATTTGAGATTAATAATGACTTTAATCTTATATATATATATATATAAGAGATGTGAGGGAAAATACTTTTTGAGAGCTTCCTCGTTGGTGCCACCATTTACAACAGGTTCATAGCGTCCGGTGTCCATAATTATTCGCGAAACTGGTTTCTTCAACAAATTTTCACCAACTTGTACAAGGTTTTTCAAATTTTCCATTGTAGATAGGTCAGCAATCGATTGCTTCCCACTAATGTATCATCCTGAATTCATACACAAGAGGGTGAATTACACTAACGGTCTCTATAGTTTGGGGCTTGTGTTATTTTGGTTCCTGACTTTTCAATTGTGATACATTTGACCATGAATTTTAAATCTTGTTTCAAATAAGGACAATTGAATATACTATTGAATTTTTTAAGGGCAAAATCGTAAATTTAATAAAATATAAATTAATTTGACAAAAATAAATGTTAAGAAATTATTTTTGAATTTTTAAAAATTATTTCTACCGGCTAAAGATAAAATTATATAAAATTGATAAGTTTTTTAGAAATTTATTTCTTTTTTTACCAAATTAATTTTTATTATGTAGTTGGATGATGATCATGTAAAATTAATTTTTAAAAATTAATTATGTAATTTTTATTAATTTTTATCAATTTTACATAATTTTATTCTTGGTGGATAGAAATAATTTTTAAAAATTTTAAAATATTTTTTTGACATTTATTTTTGTCAAATTAGTTTATATTTTATCAAATTGACGATTTTACCCTTGAAATTAAGTAATGGTATGTTAATTGTCCTTATTTGGAATTCAGGGTCAAATGTGTCACAATTGAAAAGTCAGGGACTAAAGTGATACAAGTCCTAAACTATATGGATTGTTATTGTAATTTGCCCTATACAATGTATGATAAAAATATCAATGCATACATCAGATGATTATTGTAAATAATTTTTATATAGAAAATTAATATGAAACGATAGTGATATTTTTACAATTGTGATTCAAAATTATGGCTTATTCATTTTTTATAGGTTATTTTTATCAAAAATGCTTCAGGGCTCGAATGTGTTGGCTCGAATGCCCCGAATGACCAAAACGATGTCGTTTTGGCCTTTTTTTTTTTTTTTTTTTTTCTTCCATTTTCAGAGCAATCGAAGACGAAGAGGGAGATGGAGAGAAAGAGAAGAGAGGAGGAGAGAGGAGGAGAGAGGGAGAAAGAGAGAGGAGGAGAGGAGAGAAGGGCCCCCTCCTGTGCCTCGCCACCGCCGATCGTCGAGCACCGCGATCGTCGCAGCACCGCCGTCGATCGTCGAGCACCGCGATCGTCGTAGCACCGCGATCGTCGCCTCCGGCCCCGCCTCCGCCTTTGCCTCCGGCCGGTTGATATGGCCCCTCCAGTTCCTCCTCCTCCTCCCTCCTCCCTCATCCTTCTTTTTCCTTCTTCTGATCTGTAAAAAAAAAAAAACAGGGATTCGGGACATTCGGGGGGAGCTTTCGGGCTCCCTAGCATAGCTCTATTTTTATATAAAAATTCAAATTACCCAGCTAAAAAACTATAAAACCTGAAATAGTAAACTACTATTCTCCTCCTATGGCGCGATTGATTTTCAACTACCTCTTAAATATTTCCAAAAATAAAGCATCTCTTATTTTTGTAACGTGGTTTCATTTAAACATAAATATTAAATGAGTAGTATAGGGGTGTGATTATTTAACTTTTTAAATTTTAAAACCAACACAAAATGGGGTTTCTAAATAATTAAAAAAAAAAAAACCTACCCAAGCATGCTCATGAATATTATTCATAAAATTAAGGGTTAATTACACTAATAGTCCTTATAGTTTAGGACTTGTGTCACTTTGGTCCCTGACTTTTCAATTGTGACACATTTGACCCTAAATTTTCAGTGTTGTTCCAAATAAAGACAATTGAAAATATTATTAGATTTGTCAAGGGTAAAATCGTCAATTTGATAAAATATAAACCAATTTGACAAAAATAAATGTCAAAAAAATATTTTAATTTTTTAAAAATTATTTTTATCCACAAATGATAAAATTATGTAAATTAATAAAAATTACATGATTAATTTTTTAAAATTAATTTTACATGATCATCATCCAAATACATAATAAAAATTAATTTGGTAAAAATAATAAATAAATGTCTAAAAGATTTATCAGTTTTACATAATTTTATTTTTAGCGGGTAGAAATAATTTTTAAAAAATCAAAAATATTTGTTTGACATTTATTTTTGTCAAATTAGTTTATTTTTTATCAAATTGACAATTTTACCCTTGAAAAATCTAATTATATCTTCAATTGTCCTTATTTGGAACAAGATTCAAAATTCAGGGTCAAATGTGTGACAATTGAAAAGTCAAGGATCAAAGTGATACAAGCCCCAAACTATAGGGACTATTTATGTAATTTGCCCTAAAATTAAACTGTGTTAGTCTTTACGTAATTTTGAACAAACAGTACTTTTATTTTAAAGTGAAATGTTATGTATTTCAAATATTTTATCAAATATTTTACCAAACTTTTCACATGAAGTAAGATTCTCACAAATTCACATCTGTATGAATCCACATCTATATGAGAGATTTGATAAAATATTTAATAGAGTATTTAAGGTCCCTAATATAACTCTATTTTAAAAGAATGATTTCTCTCCAATAGAGTTGACAATCCAATCTAATCTGGAGAGGACGATGGGACCCACAATTTTTTAATTATCTCTAAGTATGATTTTACTTTTTCAAAAACACCTATATCAATAAAAAGACACGAGAAATGAACGCTTACTTGGATACGAAGGTAGTTATTTCCAGAATGGAGAGCTTGAAAGACAACAGAGAGGTGGTAATCAACCATATCTGCACTTGCTCGGCTGACAATTTCTTGGATTGGAAAAGAACCATTGTTAAACAACCAGCCCATAACCCCCCATTTGGCAGCCATTTTAGCATTGTACTTGTGAGCATCCTTCGCCCACCCTGCCCCTACCGAGATTACCAGAAAACGGCCATAATCCATGGGCTCCATCGGAAAGAAATCAGGGTTTTGCTTCAACACTTGTTTCGTCACCTCACTAATCGCAACCAACGCCTACAAATATTATGGCACAATATTTATTATTTACATCCACAGCCAACAAGTTCCAATTAGTTTTTAAGACCTTGTTCTGATCCTTGACAAATGCTCTTTTTTTTTTTCTTTTTTAATTAAATAAAGTTATTGTTAAAAAAAGGTTGATTTTTGTTATTAGAAAAGTTTAGGTAGGGTTTGAATTTTTTTTCCCCTTTTAATCCTTCTAAATTAGAAAGATCTGAAAAGAAAAAAAATAAAGATAATTAAAAAACAAGGGGAAAAAATGTAGTTTTTAGCACTAGTCAAACGTAATGGATTGTGATAAAAAGTTTTTTTTTTTGTTTTTTTTCTTTCAATTGTTAGCTAAATTAGTAGTAATGAAACAACTAAAATATTTTTGGCTTAAATAGCAAACAAAATTGGCAATTTAAGTTGAAACCAACAAATGTTGGTTGTTTTTTATTTACAAAAATGTTATGTACGTACCCAAGAAAATAATTGACAAGGAAATTTTGATAATCTTTATGTTATTTCATAAGATTGTTAAGTTTTCAAAATTCAAAATCAATGATGTATAACTATCACATCATATTAGCGGGTTATCGGCAGCGATACCACCGTCAATTAGGTTAAATTCTCTCTCATTCCCTTGTTCGTCATGGTTTTTAAAATAATAGGGAGAGAAATAAGTAGGTACTGTGGAGGTGCCAATGCATATATCTGATAGTAGGGCATTAATGATTGGTTTGCTTGTCACCTACACAAGGAAAAAAATATATTGTTAGGGTTGGTCATTAACAAATTGAATTGTCATAATGGGTTATGTATTCTTTGTTTTCTTGTCACAATACATTTTTAATCATTAGTTCATGTAAAAATTAAATATATGTGAATCATTGATTCGATAGTTACAAGAGCATTGGGACAAAAAATAAAGAAATTTGTAAACAAAAGATCCTAACCATCAAAATGTAGCCAAACAACCAACCAACTCCGGTTAGGGTTGAGATTGTCTATTTAAAAAAAGTGATTAAAATAGTAAGAAAGTTATACAAAAAAATAAAAAATTTCTCATCATTTGTTCTACTTTTTGTATGTTTTTCTATAAAAAATAAAGAGTCATTCCCAAACAAATCAATTTTTTTTTACCTCATATTTTAACTCAAAAAAAAAAAAAAAATCATTAAAAAAAGTCACTTCACAAACAAATCCTTAGACAAATTCTATTGTCACACTGGAACCCAAACAATCAACTGACCAGCCTTTGTTAACTCTTGTTAGGGTTAGGATTTTCCTTCTAGATATATATATATATATATTTTGTGTAGCTCCTTGTTCCATCGTTTACAATTTACAACCAAATGAGTTGTTCATATTTTTTACATCAAAAATTAATCAAGTCAAATTGAGCTATTGTGACAATAAAAATTGTCAAAAAAGTATAAAATTTGTCACTAAAAATTAGAAAAAAAAATCGTTACTAAAGATGTGTTTTAACCTAATCTCGCATTTTAGTGACACGTTGAAGTTGTCACTAAAAATTCATTTAGGTTTGTTTGAATTTAGAATTTGACATTGGAAAAAATTAGCATTTGGGATCAAGATTTGTTAAAAAAAAAAAAAAATGTTATAAAAATAGAACAAAAATTTAGCTTATGTTTAATTTACATTTCTCTCGCATTTTATTTTCTCTCCATAAGTTCTTACTCAAATTTTCGATCCAAACGCAATCTTAGTAACCAAATTTGTCCACATACAGAAATACATACATAAATACCTGTAATAAGGAAATACATACAGAGATACATACATACATACATACATGTACGTATGTATTGCCTCCCTAGGGCTAATGCATGCACACTCACATTGAGAGAGAGAGAGAGAGAGAGAGAGAGAGAGACAACAACCTGATATGAGCTAAAGATAGTAGGCTCGAGATTCTTGATGTCAAAAGTTGGAATGACAATATTTGTTAGGGTTTGGTGCAACCTTGTTTCCCCTAATGTATCCCTAAACAGTTTGTGGAGATACTTCCCATCATACTTAGGTCTTCTCAGGGCTTTAAACATATTCACCACCCAAGCAAAAGGTCCTCTAGTGTTTTTTCAAGACCCATCAATGAAGAAAACAAAAAAACGAAACACATATATATTAGTTTCAATTATATGAGAGAGGAGATACTAAGGCTCTATTTGTTTCGACCTATGCATTTTTTGGTATTTGATTGAATAAAAAGTAAGTAAAAAAAAATATTTTCCATCATAATTTTAAAAATGACTTACCATTGGAAATCCCGTAAGTCTATTTTGAGGAAACTCTCAACACACTCTTTGACTCTTTTAGCAGATTTTACCTTTTTAATCATCAAGCTCACAAACTGTTTGATATAGCATAATGGAGACGATGGAAATTTTTTATTTTGTCAACCAAACACCGGATAATAAAGAGATTTTATTTTTTGTGCAATTTTAATTTATATGAAAAATATTTTTATTATAAAATATTATGTTATGTCGAAACAAACAAAGCCTAAGTATTATAGAAAGTCAATAGGTAGCATTACAGAAAGAAATGGAAAGTCCGATCACTTTTGCAACTTAAAATGCTCAATTCTACATATCCTTGATTGCTTAAAAGAATATATTGTACAAACTATCAGATTTTATAAATCTGTGTCATGCAATAAAGAAATTTTGAATTTAAAACAAGACCTATTTTAGAGTGAGTTTGGGATCTACAAAATTCATATATTTTTTGTGAATTTTATTTTAAAATTGTTTAAAAAAATTTATTTTTCATATCTGTTTAGTGTAAAAGTATCTAAAAAAAAATTAAAAAAATATCCAAAGAAAACTTACTAAAGATGAAAAAAAGTACACAAAAAAAAAACAAAAAAACAAAAAAAAAAACTCACTAAAAAAATACACCCTTAATAATTAGGTAAATGTCAGTCATGTCAATGACTTCATAAAATTTGTCAAATTAGTAACAACGAATATAGGAAGGAACAATTGAAGTCAAATCAAACATTAGACTAATAAAATGAATACTTCATTCATCAGACTACAAGCGTATGTTCAAGTTTAATGTTGTTTCTTACTTTGTTTGGAGGAAAATTTTTGGAGAGGTGTCGAGAGAAAAAGACACTAAATCTTTTGCAGCAAATAAAGGTCGTTGATCATTGTTTGGTGCAGTTAGCAAGGCTGTTGAAAGACCAGCACTGCTTGTTCCTGCAATTACATCAAAATAATCCGCGAGCCTTGCTTCCATGCCATCTAGCTCCTAATATCATTATCACCGAAAATTATGGAAAACAATCAAATTACAAACACATGTTGATGCTATAATGAGGTTATACCTGAAGTTGTGATTCTAGGTTTGCGAGAATAACTCCGGATATTAATGTAAGAATTTATTGTTAATTAGGCTGTCATTGATTATATTTTGTTTGGTTTGTGAAAAACGGGTTGAACGTGATTCAGATAGATTGACTGGTATGAGCCCAAAATTATTATTGTGATCCATAAAGTTTGGGCCATGGTCATCTTAGTGTATATATTATTTTATATGTGGATATGTGATATGGAGGTGTAAGGCCTGTTTTAAGTTATTTGGGTTCCTTAATGGGAGGGCCCAGTAATTGTTTTATTTAGGCCCAGTCCCGTCTCCTATCCTTATTAGGGTTTACATATATTTATATATATGTAGATCAAAGGGTTGTCAGTCCCATTGAAAAAGACAACATAAAGATTAGGAGAAGGAGGGGAAGAGCTGGTGCTAAGGTTTTTCAATTGTGAATACCATATTCTTTCAAGGAAGCAAAACTCAAGACAATAACAGAATCAAACGGTATGCATCTAAATTTATATTTTAGTAGTTAATTATATTTATAGTGTTTTGATTTCTAATATATAGATCCTATATTCTTACATGTGGTATCAGAGCAAGTTTATACTAGAATCAAAATCATGGCAGATTATTTCAGTAAAATTATTTTATATAATGATAAGGAATAAATTAATATTTTTTTTACTGAATGATGCTTTTGCATCTCAAAATTGTGCTTTAGTAATTTCAAGCAAACTTTTCAATGTAACGAGTACATACTGTTTGAGTATTGATAGTTTGCTTCCAATTGTGTTATATAAAATAAAAATAAAAATAAAAAAAAGTAATTTATATCTGGTAGTTTTACGAAAATTGTGAAGTATGGACGTGTGTATATTGAATCTGTATTGATATATATATATATTTCAAATCTTACCTAATCAAATATTTGCAAAACATATGAAACATATTTGTTTTTATGACTTTTACATAAACATTAAGATTGTTTAAGAGTTCTATATCATGTATATCACTTTGGTGTAATTTTGTAAATTCATATGCGAATTTTGGTTGGCTGTGAGATATTATTTTTGAGTAACTGTTTAGTAGTGATTCATAATATGATATTATATATGCTTTGATGGGTTACAGATTGCATTATTGTTAATAAATAAATAAAGTTTTAAAGGTGGACAAATATTTATTTTTGTAGTCCTAGTTGGTAGATTTTTGAATCAATATGGGTGATACTGCCGAAGTGGTTAACTTATTGAGATTTAAAGTGATTTACCAATAAGGATTTTGGGAAGCTCTTCTAATATTATATCACTCAATTACCTACCCAAAGGGGGTTAATTGAGTGTATTAATTTTAGAGGTAGTGTGAGCCGCTAGTAAGGGAAATTTTATTGTTTTTGAAAGAATTTATCTACCCAAAGGAGATAATTTCTTAATAAATCATTCTTGCTAGTTGACTTGTTTATAGGTGTTAAAATGTGTTTTATATATTTAGCCCAAAGGTATTTATATGATGATACATTCTGAAACATCTAACAAGATTGTTAAAGTTTATTTGCAGCCCATTGTTGTGAGATTATAATTATTGCCCATGTATAATTAATTAAGATTATATTGAAGTTTAAAGATGTTGATTGTATTCTATATATTCAACCCAAAGGTGTTTATATAGTGATACATTCTGGCACATCTGAGAATATTGCTAAAGTTTATTCGCAGCATATTCTTGTGAGATTATACTAATTGCCTATGTATAATTGAAAGTTGGAGTTGTGAAAATGGTTTCTATATATTCAGTTTAAGAGTGATACATTTTAAATATTTGAGAATATTAATTGTGATTATGAGATTATTATTGTCCATATATAATTGAATGACATTATATTGAATTGAAAGTAATGAAGGGAGATATTTTTATGAAAATTAAATTTACTCCATTAAAGTTTTGATTGTGAATCCGTAAATGGATATTGACTTAGTTTTAAATCTAACTAATTTAGATATTGACATACTTGAGAATGCATCTTCTTAACCATTTATATTAACACCTCAATATAGTGTGAAAGATTGAAATTATATTCAATGTTAACTATTTAACAAAGTAGAGTTTTAGAATATCTACTAGGTGATTCTTATAAGAAAATCTAAATTATACTCTACAATGCTCTATATAATACCTTCGACTTTTATAAATCGTTATCTCTCTTCAATGTTTTATGTTTTCATTTTCAGAATATTCTGCAAATCTCTTTATATATTATTAACTCAAGTAAGAAAAATTTTTTAGAATTTTTTGTGAGCTATGACGCTCTTCCCATCTTCGGAATCTTCTTATTTATTTTTTAAACTGCTTAAAAAAAAAAATGCTTGTGTTAATCAAAATTTTATTTTCTGGTCAAATTATTTAAGTTAGAGTCTAGTAGTGATCTGATTTTAAATAATGTTATTTTTATATCATCCATGAGATAAAATTCAATTTTAATGTCAACAAAATAAGCATTGTTATTATTTTTAATTTTGGTAATAAATAAAATAATAATAATAATTGAAATAGATTTTCATTTATCATAAGGTGTGTGGGAGAAATTATTTTATTAATTTCATAAATGAGTATTGATGTTATGCATTTGTCTATCTCATTTATGTTGAAAAACACACTGATAAAGATTTTAAAATTATTAATTGAAGATCGATATTATAGTGAACATGATAATTTTGGTTAATGTGTATAACCTCTTATTAATTTTTTATAAAATTGTGCAATCAATTTAAAGATATCATGCTTGTAACTTCGAAAGAAAGTTGAGTACTTGAGCGTCGTAATTGAAGTCCAATAAAATGATGAGGTGTATGTTAACATGTTTAAATTATACAAGTTTTTGTGATAAAATATTTTTAATTGCTATGTATACTTGTGTATACTTTACATATGGTACTAAGTGAAAAAAATATTTTTAAAACACTTTTGAATTGCAAACTAATATAAAATTTAGTTAGAATAACTTTTGAGTTTGGGATTGTACAGAAGTAAAAATTTTGTTGTGCTTTTGAAATTAAAATGGGACTTCTTGCTATTAGTTGTTACTTTTGTAAGTTGCCAATGGTTCTATTATCTTGGTTCTGACATAAGAATCTTTTAAGCTTTTAAAATGTGAAGTTATTAGACTGGTGAACAGTTTAAATGTATAAATCTTCCTGTATACTTGTGCCTATTATAATAAATTGGTCCGTTCATTCTCACATAGAGAAAGTGAGAGTGCAAGTAGAATCTGAAGTGTCTATTCAGTCTATTAATAAAAGTTGAACATGTCTAACACGTGCAACATTCTAGACATTCTCATACAGTTCAAGATCCTTGTGATTATATTATTTTTCTAAATGAGCAATATCAAGAGATTGAAGAGATGATTGCTACGTATGATGAAGATATTGGCGATTTGTAATATGGTAAATGAATTGGTACAAATTATTAATTAGATATAAGATCATGTTATACCTTTTTAAAAGTTTGAAATCTAATGAGTATTATTTTGAAGATAAATAAATAAATACAAAGCTATTGTAAGAGGTTGCGATTTGAAAAAAATATTGTTCTTACCAATGTCATAATTATAGGTTTATGATAATTATAGTGGTATTGTGACTTTTTTTATTTATTGCTTCGCCAAACAAAATAAATTTGATTTGTAAGATAAACAAATTTACCTATGGTTTTAAACGAATTTCTGAGTAATGATATTTAAAGGTTCACCAAATATTATTACTTGGCTTTATGGATAATACTATTAATTTATGCATATATCTCAAGGTCAATGGGAGCAATTTATTTTTACTTGATCCTTTATACTGATGGAATTTTACTTACTAGTAATAATTTTGAATTAATACTTGATGTGAAGATATTGTTGTTAATAAATTTTTGATATGAAATATCTTGATAAAGTATTTTATGTGTTTGGCATTAAAATACTTGAAAATAACTTAGAGGATTATTTGTCTCATCTCAAAGAGCATACCTAGATCACATTTTTACTAAATTTAATATGCAGAATTGAAAGCTTTACGTTGCTCTTGTTAGTGATCGAGACTAATTAAGTAACATTCAGTATTCATAAAATGATTTTGAGAAAGAGTTCATGAGGAATGTCTCGTATTCTAGCGTTGTGAGAGTTTAATGAATTATGAAGTTTGAATTAAACTTGGTGCATATGTAATTAGTTTGTTAGACAATTATTATTTTAATTTAAGCCTTGACCATTGGGTTGGAACATATAAAGTGTTATGATATTTATAGAGAATTAAAGATTATACGATTGTCTATAAAAGAATTAATCATGTTAATATTATTGGTTGTACTATGTCGACTTTGGTAGTTGCTCAAATGATATAATACCTATTATTGGTTATAGTTTTATGTTTGCATAAGGTGTTGTTTCATGAAAGAATTTCATAAAATCTCTTATAATTTTTCACTATGCAACATGTTTTAGAGCTCGACTTGAGTTATACAATTAAAGAATTTTATTTCAGAGCTTGCAATTGTTAATTTTATTTCCAAACCTATAAAGATGTATTATGATACATGGTTTTAATTTTCTCTATAAAGAATAACAAAAAACTCCGATGGTGTTAAAACTATAAATTTAAAGTGCTTCAGAATTAGAGAGTTGTTAAAGATGATATTCTTTATGAGCACATGTTATAGAATACATACTAGTTGATCTTCTAAATATAGGGCTTAGGCCAAATTTTAGTTTGCTAAATATATTGAGCATATGGGTACTTTACAGTTTTTTATGTGCTTGGTTAAAGAAATTTTTTACCCATGAATATTATCTATGGTATATTTCAATTAATAAAGTTTAATGTGTTTATTCACATTTTGTTTATAGTTATGTGTGTGTACACATAAATGGTAATTGTCATATATGTATACCTCTTATATGAGCTCTTACAGCTATATTTTAATTTTGAGATATAAAGATTAACACTTTGGTTTAGAAGTGTATATGGATCCATAAAGTATGATGTTTGGTTTAAAGCATGAAAGACCTCGGTTTAGAGGAATAAAGGCTTCTTTTGGAAGTGTAAAATGGAATAAAATTCCTTGCAGGGTCTTGTCAAGACCATACAGAGGACTGAATGTGGAATTAGCATGTTATATAATTTTTGGATCAATTATGCTGAAATTCCACACTACACTTTATCACATATAGGAATCTATGTTGGTGAGATATTAGTGTTTGTAATTGTGGAAGGTGTTATGTTGTTCAATAGCATAATTACCGCTACAGTTCGATATTAATATTTCTCATTGAACGGGATTCTGTGCTAAGACTATTCTGAATCATGTATATGTGGCCACTAAAGTTGTTTAACCCGAGAGTCATTTTTTCTTAAATAAAATATTTTCTTAAAGTAGTAGTCAATGTTGCCTAAGTGGGAGAATGTAAGAATTTATTGTTAATTAGGCTGTCATTGACTATATTTTGTTTGGTTTGTGAAAAACGGGTTGAACGTGATTCAGATAGATTGACTGGTATGAGCCCAAAATTATTATTGTGATCCATAAAGTTTGGGCCATGGTCATCTTAGTGTATATATTATTTTATATGTGGATATGTGATATGGAGGTGTAAGGCCTGTTTTAAGTTATTTGGGTTCCTGTAGACGTCCTCGAATGCCCCAGGAGGGTTAAGTCCCGTTTTGTTCATTTGGGTTCACTACAGTTCAAGGACCCGATTGTCACGGTTCTAAATCTTGAACCAAAGAGTCCAAATCCGGCAAATCGTTTTTGAGAAAACAGATTTTTGAAAGAAGTGCCAAACATGGACTGCTTTGCCAGATACAGAGTCGCCACCTAAATATTTTTTTATGGGGAAATTTAGGAAACCCTGACTCGGTGCCAAAGGCCACGTGTCCGTCATCACCAAAGTTGCCTCGGCTCGGGAACTTGGGTACGATTGGGGAAGGTCACTTCGTGAGCACCCCCGCTCGCCCGGTCAAAGACCGGCCTCTACTAACCGTGATATCTAGTTTTGAAAACATTGTGTGTTCTTATTCCGGTTATTAGCCTAGATTTACTATGTGATGCGCACAGCATACAAGTATAGACTGGGTCGCCTGAATTGGAACAAAACACTTCATGTTTGTTTGTTTGAAAATGGTTTGATGGTGCTACCCGCAGGTAGGCTAAGACGTGGATTTGTCACCCTCGGGTGGGCTTTAGAAAACATGATTTTGCCACTATCTAGTGGGCTTAAAACAAACAATTGATGAATTGTCCCAATTCAAGTAACACAACCTCCACCCACAGGCATTCAAGGAGTTATATCACATAAGCAGTTAGCCTCATGGTAAGCATGCTATTCATGGCAACACTCACACGCATGCAAGGATGCTAAAGCATAAAAACTCACCGAGTACTCCAAGCCAAAACAAAAACTCATTAGAAATCCATGCATGATCCTAGACACACAGAATTGCCTAATGCAACATATGCAAAGATGCAAACTATAACAGCCTCGGCTATTCTAAACATGGCATATGGAATGCTACAACTAACACGTATTCAATTTGGAATTGAAATACAAATGCAGTTTGTATGATGCGCCGAGCCCGGTGCGTGCAAAACAGATGAATGAATGCAAACGTGCTATCATACTGTATGCTAATTGAAATATGCCCTAATCTAACCATCATAAGCAGGTAAATAAAAGGGAAGAAAGACGTGGGGTTGGAAGACATACATCACACTCACCCACACTTATTACAATTATGCCCTCGCGCAGAGGGTCCAAAAGAATATACAGTCCCGAATGAAAGAATAGTACAGTCCAAATAATACAGTCCAAATAATACAAATTTCTAATTAATTTACAAATTAACTAAGAAAAGAAAAGACTGGCATGCAAGCCAGGGACTGCCTTGATTCTGCTCCGGGTGATGAATGATGCATGTTCGGGTTGCCTTTGTGCGGAAATCCATGACGATGCCCCAATTAGCCTCTGTTTGCACCTGTTCTTGAAATGCGTGCCAAGCTCCAAAAAATTGCTGATTCTTCATTTTGCTGCAACAGAGAGCAGGAAAGGAGCATAGCAATGTATTTTCACAAATATATGCATGCCTCGATCCTCGTGCCACCAATCACGCATCTCGATGCATGATGGCCGAGTAGTCGAGTTGCACAACTCAATATGAGATGAATGCACATGAAAATACAACAAAACCTAACTCCATCATGGATAATCCGGAGTGTCGGTGACTGGGGAATTGAGACACGTTCCGTCACTCGGAGTACGGAACGTACCTCGTTTCCCGTGCCCGGGCTAACTCCTATCCCGAACACGATGCAATATGCATGATATGCATGAAATGCAACTAAGATACAACCTAACATGCGAAAGGCTATGAAATGGCATACACGATGCACGAGGAAACCTAGCATACACAATGCTATGGAATGAAATGGCATACACAATGCAATATGGACTTACACCAACACAAGTGGACCTCAGCCACACTCACATAGGAGGCCATCATATGAAAAAAGACAACTCGAAATGCGTGCACGCGTGCACGCAAACCGAGGACCGACCCTCAGGCACCGAAATGCCACTCTAATGAGACATGGCAAAGACATGGAATATGATATGCAAACATGCAAAAATCAGTAGCAAAATGAGGGGGAAAACAGCCCCGAAACAAGGCGAAATGACACCCGATGCATGGAATCTCTCCCGAAATGCAAAACTAGGTACATGAAATGGCTTACAGCTATACAAAGCATGCATAATTGGTACATGGAATGAAAATAAAGAAGCAAGGCAGCCCCAAAATAAGCATTTTTACAGTTCAAAGCATGGCCAAAAGGTAAGCACAAGTGGGACTAAATTAGCATACAAAAATGGCTCCGCAAGGGAGGCAATGAAGCAAGTGGTAGATGCAAAGCCCAAACAGAAAAAGACCCTTCTACAACACTGAAGAGGGACCAAAAATATGGCTATTTACAGTTTATGGTAGCCCCCAAAACAGTATACCAACACACTCAAAATGTCATGCAAGATGAGGCTCAAAAGAGGCTATAACACAAAGTATACAAAATATTCATCAAACAGCCAAAGACCCTTAATGAAACATGACAAGGGGGTCAAAATATGGCTACTTTCAGTTCTGATCAAGGTCGAAAAACAGAATCTTAATAAGGTAATAAATCTTGCAAAAATGGGGACCATAGAGGGGTACAATGGCAAGTGATACATGGAAGTCCCCAACAGTGTTGAGCCCTTCTTCAATGTTGAAGAAGGGCTCAAAATAAGCCTATTTTCAGTTTACCTCATGCTCCAAAACAGGTTACACATAAGCCAAAAATACTATACAAAATAATGGCATTCAAAGGGATATTGAAGCAAGTGCAACATGGGGGTTCCAAATAGTGTTGAGCCCTTAATGAAACAAGAAAATGAGCTCAAAAAAATGACATTTTCAGTTTTGGTCGGAGCTCAAAACAGCAAGAAAATAGGGCTAAGCAATGGTACAAAATAAGGCCAAAAAAGAGGGGAAATGAACTTACCCTTGAAGACTACTCCTTGGCTGCCTTTTGGCTTGAGAAATGTTGCCTGCTAGCCTCTAAAAAACTCCCCAAGCTGCTGAAAATGGAGTAGTGGTGATGGTGCTTGGTGGTGATGAAGAAAGGGTGTAGAACTTGGAAGATTTTGAGGGTTTGCAAGAGAGGAAGAGGGAGATGTGTATGCAAAGCTCTTAGGGATTTTTGTAACCCTAAAATCTGAAGGGGGAGGGGCTGTATATATAAGCAAAAGGGGTGGAAAAGAGGGGGAAAAAAAGGGGGGGGAAAACAAATCAAGTTTCTCCCCAAAATGGCCAAACCCTCGGACATAGGTGTAGTGGAAAACAAAATTCACTTCTAGGACACACTTGGGGAGGGGGGCATGGCCGGCTAGTTTAAAAGGGCAAAAAAGTCATTTCACCAAATAGGTGGCCGGCCAGCTACTTTCAGGGTAAAAAAATGGGCTGCCAAAAAGAAAAGTGGCTGGTGGGTGCTAGGGAAGTCCAATGGTGACCATTCAAGTGTCCAAATTGAAGCCCCGGAAGTTATCTTTCTAATGGCGCAAACCTTGCATTAAAATTCCTCCTGTGGAAAAAGTTATGCCCTTTTTGGTGAAGCCGCGTAGATTTCGGTCCAACCAGAATGATGCTGAATCACTTTTGACCAAAGAAAGGTGGCCGGCCAGAACAATTTCTAGCCTCCCAGGTGGCCACTTTGAAGCCCTTGAAGTTAGCTTTCCAATGGCGCCAACCTCGCATTAAAATTCCTCCTGTGGAAAAAGTTATGCCAGTTTCCGTGAAGCCGCGCAGATTTGGCCCTACTCGGATTCATGCCGAACTTCTCCCGAACCAGTTTTCTTCCCTCTTCTCCTGTTTTCTTCAACTCCAAACCCCTAAGTAAGGTGTTTTGAAAGATTTTTCAAATATTTCATCTCTCTTTCATTCATTTCCACTTTGTCCTTGCTCGGTTTACCGAAAAGCGCAACATTTAACGAAATGCGAGCGCCGGAACATCGTAAAAACTTTATTTCAAAAATGTTTTGAAAGAGAGGGTTTTAAGACTAAAATCTTTTGATCAAGATCGTTTTGGTCCAAAAAGGGGTATGGAGTTGAAATTTGACTCTCTCTCTTTGCCGAAGAAATTGAACCTTTGCCCTGCACATCTTCCGAAACCATCAGTCGCATCCAAGTCTTAAAGGTGGTCAAAAATGGGGTGTCTACAGTTGCCCCTCTTTGACAGAACTCGGAAGTCAAGAAGTGACGGGAGTGAATGTCAAAGCCCAAAGACGACCCATTTTTGACAAGGCCAAAGACTTGGACAAACAATCAAAGTACAGATAAATAAATAGTTGTGCCCGCAGGCTGCCTACGTATCCTTTTGTAAGGAATCAAACCAGCGTAGTTCAGGGGCAGGATGCAAAATGATATGCAGAAATATTTTGATAATTGGACTTATACGCTACGCGAAGCCGGTTTGAAAATTGGACTTATACGCTACGCGAAGCCGGTTTGAAGATTGGACTTATACGCTACGCGAAGCCGGTTTGAAAATTGGACTTACACACTACGCGAAGCCGTTTTGAAAATTGGACTTATACGCTACGCGAAGCCGGTTTGAAAATTGGACTTATATGCTACGCGAAGCCGATTTTGAAAATTGGACTTATACGCTACGCGAAGCCGGTTTGAAAATTGGACTTATACACTACGCGAAGCCGATTTGAAAATTGAGGATTCATGCAATGCACTGTAATGTAATGGCTAAAATGCAATGTAATAGCTAAGAGGTAAAGGTACCTTACAGGGGTAATTGGCAATGACTTACCTCATGCTGCTGGGGATCTCTCGCTTCTTCTTGATTGAACCACAGGTACTACTTTTCTCCCTGACTATGGTCGCAGCTTTCCCTATTCTCCAACAGGGTGACAGACTAGGTTGATTCAGTATCCAGAATTGAGGCGCATACAGATGCTATCTCAATCTATGGGGCTGCCATACAGATTTCAAGCCGAGGATATACCCCTGGGTATTTAAACCAGACTTTAGTCTCGGAAATCCCGAACCTTTGTGTTCTAGGCATGAGCCATTCGAACTCTAGTTTCCACCGTCTCAGTTGGTCTCCTAGGAACTCACCGCTAACACAGGCAGGTGGCTATACCAGACCACCGGAAGTCGTTCGGGCACGACAAACACCAAAGGAATTGCACCTTTAGAGGATTTAAGGTCTCCTAGACCGGAAAGTGCACGAGACGGTGCGAATAAATGCAAGTGCGATGCGCAAAACAGCGCGAATGATAATGCAGGATTTAAGGTCTCCTTAGACCAAACAATAAAACAGACACGATGCAATGGATGCAATGGATGTGATGTAATAGATAATAGATGTGATGCAACAAAGAGTGCAATGTATGCAAAACGGCGACATACGCCAACCACGCTGGACTCGTGAGTGGAGGAAGAACAAAGAAAATCAATCAGAAGTGCGTTCCACGCAACCTAAGATAAATTCCAAACATGCTGAAAATCGTGTGAGGAAGGGGACACTCAAAACACGCTGATAATCGTGAGAGGAGGTCCAAAAACAGCCTGCCCAGCGCGTCTACAACGCAATCTGGGATAAATTCCAAACACGCTGAAATCGTGTGAGGAAAAGAACACTCTAACCACGCTGAAATCGTGACAAGAGGTCCGAAAACAACCGCCTAGGTGTGTACACAACGCAACCTGAGGTAAAATCCAAACACGCTGAAAATCGCGTAAGGAACGGGACACTCAAACCACGCTGAAATGTGAGAGGAGGTCCAAAACAACCCGCCCAGCATGTCTACAACGCAACTTGGGATAAATTCCAAACACGCTGAAATCGTGTGAGGAAAAGAACACTCTAACCACGCTGAAATCGTGAGAAGAGGTCTGAAAACAACCGCTCAAGTGCGTGCACAACGCAACCTGAGATAAATTCCAAACACGCTGAAATCGTGTGAGGAAAAGAACACTCTAACCACGCTGAAATCGTGAGAAGAGGTCTGAAAACGACCGCTTAAGTGCGACTACAACGCAACCTGGGATAAATTCCAAACACGCTAAAATCGTGTGAGGAAGAGAACACTCTAACCACGCTGAAATCGTGAGAAGAGGTCCGAAAACAACCGCTCAAGTGCGCGCACAACGCAACTTGAGATAAAATCCAAATACGCTGAAATCGTGTAAGGAAGAGAACACTCTAACCACGCTAAAATCGTGAGAAGAGGTCCTAAAACAACCGCTCAAGTGCGCGCACAACGCAACTTGAGATAAAATCCAAACACGCTGAAATCGCGTAAGGAAGAGAACACTCTAACCACGCTGAAATCGTGAGAAGAGGTCCTAAAACAACCGCCCAGGTGCATACACAACACAACCTGAGATAGATTCCAAACACGCTGAAATCGCGTAAGGAACGGGACACTCAAACCACGCTGAAATCGTGAGAGGAGGTCCAAAAACCACCGCCCAGGTGCATACACAACACAACCTGAGATAGATTCCAAACACGCTGAAATCGCGTAAGGAACGGGACACTCAAACCACGCTGAAATCGTGAGAGGAGGTCCAAAAACAACCGCCCAGGTGCATACACAACACAACCTGAGATGGTTTTAACCGGGGAGAAAAACAATGGTGTAACCAACAGGCGTGTCTCAACGTATTTCATACGGAGAGAGGGAAGGTTTTAACCGGGTAAACAAAGGTGTAACCAACAGGCGTATCTCAACGTATTTCATACGGAGAGAGGGAAGGTTTTAACCGAGTAAAGAACAATGGTGTAACCAACAGGCGTATCTCAACGTATTTCATACGAAGAGAGGGAAGGTTTTAATCGGGGAACAACAATGGTGTAACCAACAGGCGTATCTCAACGTATTTCATACGGAGAGAGGGAAGGTTTTAACCGGAGAACAACAATGGTGTAACCAACAGGCGTATCTCAACGTATTTCATACGGAGAGAGGGAAGGTTTTAACCGGGGAACAACAATGGTGTAACCAACAGGCGTATCTCAACGTATTTCATACGGAGAGAGGGAAGGTTTTAACCGAGGGAACAACAATGGTGTAACCAACAGGCATATCTCAACGTATTTCATACGGAGAGAGGGAAGGTTTTAACCGGGGAACAACAATGGTGTAACCAACAGACGTATCTCAACGTATTTCATACGGAAAGAGGGAAGGTTTTAACCGGAGAACAACAATGGTGTAACCAACAGGCATATCTCAACGTATTTCATACGGAGAGAGGGAAGGTTTTAACCGGGGAACAAAGGTGTAACCTAACACGTTTCACGGAAAGGAGGAAAGGTGGATTCGAAATCCAAATGCGCCTCACGTGAGTGGAAGAATGGTAGAATGATTTCTTGCTGACAAAGGGTAATCTCTACATGTAAAAGCCACGGATGTCACTTTTCTTTCTGATCATATTCACAACTTTCCCTCATTGCAAACAAAAGCCAAGATAACTCTGACGGGGAATGGTACTCAGGGAGAGCACTTCTGATCGCCATTCTGGCTTGAGACAGTGAAACAGTCAATATAGTATTCTGTTCACTTTGAACACACAGTTCATACCAGCACACTGCTCATTCTTAACACACAACTCATAGCACAGTATTTGGTTTATTCGGAACACAGCTCATTCTGAACAGACATTCTAATCTGAAAAGGGCAGGATGCAAAACGGAACTTGTAGAAGTTGAAACAAACCCGGATGCTCCAAATTTTCCCTCTTTTCTTTGGCTTTGCAGTCTGGAACCCACATAACTTCAGATAGGTCCTGGTTTTACTGTTCTCGCATGACTTGGGTTGAATCCTGTAGTTTTTATGAAAGAACAAATCTTGTTTTGCACAAATCT
Organism: Camellia granthamiana; assembly: GCA_036172215.1. NCBI lineage: Eukaryota > Viridiplantae > Streptophyta > Magnoliopsida > Ericales > Theaceae > Camellia > Camellia granthamiana. The sequence continues at coordinate 28,239,172 of CM069903.1, read as the reverse complement.
GGAGAATGGCACAGCACTCTGAGCACAAAATGATTCGTTTTTGAAATTGAGAGATGAGTTTTTGACCGGGTATTGAGCCTACAACTGACCGCAGTCAAAACGACTTAAAAACGGAAAACAAAGGTAGCACAACCTAAACTCAACTCAACAAAGGAAAAACAAGGTAAAACAACCTAAACACATCTATTGACACTTAAACGACTCAAAACAAGAATTGAGACAAACAAAACACACAAACACAACACTCAGCTGTGTTACAAAGGCAAGAGACCTCTCGGTGCACGAGGAGCCAGTTTCTCCGGGTATTGTTTCCCACCCTTTCTCATTTGTGATTCTCACATCACTCGGCCCTCAGGCTCGGCTTTTCTCACAAAACCCTTTTTCTCACTTTTTTTCTCAGCGCACATCTCTCTATTCTTTAATCTCTCATTCTTTAATCCCTCCCCTGGGTGATTGATGGATAAGCATGAAGTGGTGGGCTCTTGCCCCTGGTATTCTACTAGATTCTCATTCTTTTTTCACAACAGTGAGTTTCTCCCACAGAGGGGCTGCGCTACAATTGGGTGTGTAGCAAATCTGCAGCTGACGTCGGTCGACGATGCTCTGTTGGGGAGTTTGGACGTGATCAGATCTGTCCAGATGAGGGAATGGAATATCTGGCCCCATTCCAATTCGTGCTTCGCACTTGGCTTGATACCTCGTTGCTCGGAGGGTGAGAGAGCTTTCAGCCCTTTGTTGTTGACTTCAGTTGTGCCCTCTTCCGGCAGGTAGAGTGCCCTTTTTGGCAAGTATGGTGCCCTTTCTGGCAAATGCATTGATAACGGGGGAAAAGACAGAACACCTGACTCAACTGTGCCCCTAATTCATCATTTTGACCATTTTTTATTTTTGCCTTCTATTAAAACAGTTTTGACCAACACGAGAGTTAGATTAACATGCTTGTTCAATTTTTGATTTGAAATCATGCAAGTCAGGCTATGAGCACTGAAAATTTTCCTTTATTGGGTCCAAGAAATGGTCCAGTTTTTGGAAAAGATGAAACAATTTTCAAGAAAATTAGTCAACCTCAGTAAAAATCCTCAAAAAGTATTTTTGCAAACGGCCACTGCTCAACGAGCATAGAACCCACTCTCGAGATGCACAACCTCAGATTCGAAGGAAAATTGCCCCTTGCTGGAGGGGAGCTGCATGGCAACGGAAAGTTGCCCCTTGTTTGAACGCCACCGCGGCGCATTGAATGGCAACGAAAAGTCGCCCCTTGTTTGGACGATGCCGCAGCATTTCGTAAACAGTCTTCATCAATGATGACCGAACTCCCGGATACAGAGAAGGCAAGGATGATCAAAACCATTATATGGACTTAGTCACTATGAGAGCGTTGGGGGCTGGACTTCAGGATGAAGTTGCCTACGTATCCCAAACATGGGAATCAAGCCTTACGTAGTTCGGGGTTAAGGTACACTCGGGTATTAACCTCTCATTTTTAGGCTCTAACTTTTGCCAAGGCGCCCGTCGCGGGTTTTCGACCTTGCGAGCTTTGTTTTTCTTTCTTTTTCATTTCTTTTCTTCGCTTTTTTTTCTTTTTTTTTTTTTTTTTTTTATACTTTTTTTTTTTCTTTTTTTACTTTTTGTATATATCTTTTCTTGCTCTAACTTTTGCCTGGGTTTCCCTTTCTGGGTTTTCGGCCCAGCGAGCCTCTCAAAGGGTAAAAGTGTAACAAGTCCATGCCAAATGGTTTTAGGATCTCGAAGCCATCCGTATCCAAGAGAGTGGCTGTTGTATCGATTTGCAGAAGGATCCATCTTCGGCTCTTCGAGCACATCTGACATCTTTTGCCCCTAGTTCGAGGGGTGCTTCTGATCTAGCTTTGTAAGCTTCTTTTGACGACATCTGATCTTCTCGCCCCCTAGTTCATGGGCTGCTTCTGATCTGGCCACACAGGCCTCACATTGTAGTTGACCATTGAACATTCTGAATTCAAGTTCAAGGTTTGGAAGCAAAGGGGTTGAGTCTCGAGGCTGAGAGCGATCCTAGGTTGCGCAATTTCAAGAGCGATTCCACACAGGTCTTCGCAGGACCGCGCAAAACATTTTGTTTTTGAAAATTTTTAAGAAAGCGACAAGTCGCTCGCGCTGAAGATAGTGTGAAACCAGTTTGGATCAAGCCAGGGTCCTTCTCAGTACTCACGCTAACAAGCATGATTTCATTCATTAAGGGCTTAGCACGCCTCTCTTTCTCTCAGTTTGATCAAAGTTTTTCAAATCCCGAGGAATTCCTCCCTCTTTGTTTTCACCGTAGTGTTCAAAAAGTTTTGAAAAACTTAGGTCGATGCAATGAATTCAAGGCACAGAAAAGACACAGCTTCTAGTCAAATACTGCCATCTCATTTGGGATTTCTGGTATAACTGGCACACGGCAGAAGCAAGCACAAGAATGTGAAAATCACTGCTGTTCATTCAAATCTGTTGGCATTACTGGCTCCCTGGCAGAAACAGACTCAAAACAAAACGAAAAGACAAACGCAAAACAAAATGGTGATACCCGAGGTAACACCCCCCGGAATCACCCGACTCCTATGCAACAGGACTGACTCGATACAACAAGACAGACCCAAAACAAAAAAACTGACTCAAAACAAAACAACAAGACTGACTCAATACCCAAGTCAGAAAGCACAAAAACCAGCATTCACAAATGCTCAAAACAGTGCGTGCCATACGCCATATCTGGAGGAAATCGAGTGCCATCCACAGGTGGTTCATCCCCCGATCACATGGTCACATTATCCCCCAAGTTCACCGATCCAGTGCCGATAGACTTTGCAGAGCTGGTGCGGGGATGACCCCGTTGTCAATCAAATTTTGTATCTCGTGGCGGAGACGGACGCAACTGTCGGTGTCATGACCGGTTTGTTGATGGAAAGCACAATACTGGATAGCATCATGCGTAGCCGGAAGAGGGTTCGGGAGAGGCCGAGGCTCAAGGGGTTTGAGATGGCCTTGTTCAACAAGGATGTGGCGAGCCTTGGACAAAGGCATATAGAGGGCATGGAAGATCCTCTGTCCTCGGGGTAGATACTTCGAGGTTTGTGGATTTTTGCTGGGCGCACCAGTAAAGGGATTCGCAGGTGCTGACTGGGTTTGCTGATCTCTTCCAAGCACGGGATTAGAGCTGAAAGGAATATTCTTGGTACAACGGCCCTTCTCCCGGCTTGCCCCTTGATTCAAACTGCCCCCAACTTGAGTAGCGAAAGTGTCATCCACAGCTTTTGCAACAACTACGAGCACTTGTTGTTTGTTCAGTCCCTCGGCTTTCAAAGCCTCCACAGCCCACTGAAGGTGTTCATGGGGACCAATGCCTGCCCCCACCTTGTTCTTACCACTCGCCTCTACCTGGTCAAGGGATCGGCCTTCTTCAAATGCAGCCCGCCCCAAGATTGGGGAGCGTTTTGACATGAACTCCTTGGTAGGCGATGTGGTTGATGATGGCGCCAAAACTCCAAAGGTTAAATCTGCCACTGTTCTTTGAAGATCTTCAATCATGCTTCCCAGCTCAGAAGTAGTGGGTTCACGGGTTTGAGATGATTGGGGTTCAAGTGCATCCATCGTGCTTAAGCCCATGCTTTCCAGGATAAACATCTCGGGTTTGAGTATATGGGTCGGGGTGTATAGATTGGGGTTGTGGGTGGGTGGCAGTGTATAGCTGAGGTTGAGATGTGGATGAGGTACTTGGTCCTTGGTGTTTTGAGGTGGAACTATTGTCCGATTGTCAATGAGATTCTGGATCTCATGACGAAGGCGGTAGCAACCATCGGTGCCATGGCCGCGCTGTTGATGATATGTACAGTATTTGCTGGGGTTATGTCTGGCAGGGAGTGGATTTGGCAAAGGTTGAGGATTAAGGGGTTTGAGATGCCCTCTTTCCATCAGGACTTTGAATGCGCTGGTTAGGCTCATATGGAGGGGGGTGAAAAATCTACCCTGAGCTCGGGCTGGGCTGGCTATTTGTAGGTTGGCCTTGGCAAAAGGGTTGGCTATGGCGACTGTGTTGACTTTAGCAGGTTTGGAAACAGTGCTATCGCCAGCATTGGTACTCTCGACTGGGAGCCTTACGGCAACCTCGGTGGACCCATCCTCAATGTCGTGAATGGAGTTAAGGCCCTGTGCCTTTTTGAATTGCTTCTCAAGGTTCGCAATTTTCACTGCGGTCAGATCGAGGTCATTAGCATCAAGGGGATAACGCCTCTCATTAGGCTGCACTAGGGGTCTGAAAACTTGGGCTCGAGCCAGCCCTTCTCGAGGATCTGGACCTTGCAAATCTTCAGTTGGCGGAATTGGGTCAAAGTTCGGCTGGGGTCCCAAAGCTGGATGTGAGACAGATGCCCCAGATAGACGCTGCATTTCAATATTGGTCTCAGCCTGCGTGGCAGTTCCCTGATTTAGCGCCGCTATCACTGCCACAAATTCTTCCGAACCCTGTGCCCTCACGGGTCTACTGATGATGTGACTGGTGACTGTCGGATCAGCTAAACCAATGAGCCCTGTCCGGCCCTTCTTTGCCTTGCCTCAGCGAAAGAACACTGGTTGCCCTTGAATTGAATTTCTGACCTAACAAAGTCTATCAGCACTAGTCCAATGTACCCGGGGGATATCGAAGCCTTCTGAAGCTATAGTTCCAGGACTACCTAGCAAAAGAAAAAACATGCAGCATCTCAGCCTGATTTCACCAAAACAGATATGAGCATAACAGGATGACTGTGCCCTCTACTGAATTCTGCCCCAAAATTAGATGACTGTGCCCTCTACTGAATTCTGCCCCAAAATTCAACCCTTGAACTGTTACCCTCAGGTAAACTGAATCCCAAAGTACTGAACTGGTGCCCGCAGGCCTGATGCCCAAACTTGTAAACTGATACATGCATTCCTGTAGAGACGCACTCTAAAAGCACATAACAGATAAGTGAGAGCCAAAACACCCCTATGTTGGGGTAGGGTTTCCCTGTCCTATTTTGTCAGGAGCTAGGGTTTCACTACGCACGCAGCGGTTTCAAACAACCTATCGGGTCAGCAACCTGTCCTAGTTTGGAATGGTCACTATGGATCCGAATATGCACTAGGTCGAATGGTCGAAAAGGGTGCCCCGGTAAAAACCGGGGTTTGTGTTCCCATACTGGCAGAGCCCACAACCGGTTAGCCTTATGGTCATTTGCCTTGACAAGACAAGCCTCCGGCAAACCGTTCAGGAATAGCAGATGGCAAACACAGTGTCCTAGGCTCACCCAATGCAAATGCAATGCAAAGAAACACACAAGTGTAGTCAAAACCAGATATCATGAGTTCGAGCCAAGTTCTCTAACTCCCCAGCAAAGTCGCCAGAAACTGTAGACATCCCCGAACGCCCTGGGAGGGTTAAGTCCACGTTCTGTTCATTTGGGTTCACTACAGTTCAAGGACCCGATTGTCACGGTTCTAAATCTTGAACCAAAGAGTCCCAAATCCGGCAAATCGTTTTTGAGAAAACAGATTTTTGAAAGAAGTGCCAAACATGGACTGCTTTGCCAGATACAGAGTCGCCACCTAAATATTTTTTTATGGGGAAATTTAGGAAACCCTGACTCGGTGCCAAAGGCCACGTGTCCGTCATCAACCAAAGTTGCCTCGGCTCGGGAACTTGGGGTACGATTGGGGGAAGGTCACTTCGTGAGCACCCCCGCTCGCCCGGTCAAAGACCGGCCTCTACTAACCGTGATATCTAGTTTTGAAAACATTGTGTGTTCTTATTCCGGTTATTAGCCTAGATTTACTATGTGATGCGCACAGCATACAAGTATAGACTGGGTCGCCTGAATTGGAACAAAACACTTCATGTTTGTTTGTTTGAAAATGGTTTGATGGTGCTACCCGCAGGTAGGCTAAGACGTGGATTTGTCACCCTCGGGTGGGCTTTAGAAAACATGATTTTGCCACTATCTAGTGGGCTTAAAACAAACAATTGATGAATTGTCCCAATTCAAGTAACACAACCTCCACCCACGGGCATTCAAGGAGTTATATCACATAAGCAGTTAGCCTCATGGTAAGCATGCTATTCATGGCAACACTCACACGCATGCAAGGATGCTAAAGCATAAAAACTCACCGAGTACTCCAAGCCAAAACAGAAACTCATTAGAAATCCATGCATGATCCTAGACACACAGAATTGCCTAATGCAACACATGCAAAGATGCAAACTATAACAGCCTCGGCTATTCTAAACATGGCATATGGAATGCTACAACTAACACGTATTCAATTTGGAATTGAAATACAAATGCAGTTTGTATGATGCGCCGAGCCCGGTGCGTGCAAAACAGATGAATGAATGCAAACGTGCTATCATACTGTATGCTAATTGAAATATGCCCTAATCTAACCATCATAAGCAGGTAAATAAAAGGGAAGAAAGACGTGGGGTTGGAAGACATACATCACACTCACCCACACTTATTACAATTATGCCCTCGCGCAGAGGGTCCAAAAGAATATACAGTCCCGAATGAAAGAATAGTACAGTCCAAATAATACAGTCCAAATAATACAAATTTCTAATTAATTTACAAATTAACTAAGAAAAGAAAAGACTGGCATGCAAGCCAGGGACTGCCTTGATTCTGCTCCGGGTGATGAATGATGCATGTTCGGGTTGCCTTTGTGCGGAAATCCATGACGATGCCCCAATTAGCCTCTGTTTGCACCTGTTCTTGAAATGCGTGCCAAGCTCCAAAAAATTGCTGATTCTTCATTTTGCTGCAACAGAGAGCAGGAAAGGGACATAGCAATGTATTTTCACAAATATATGCATGCCTCGATCCTCGTGCCACCAATCACGCATCTCGATGCATGATGGCCGAGGAGTCGAGTTGCACAACTCAATATGAGATGAATGCACATGAAAATACAACAAAACCTAACTCCATCATGGATAATCCGGAGTGTCGGTGACTGGGGAATTGAGACACGTTCCGTCACTCGGAGTACGGAACGTACCTCGTTTCCCGTGCCCGGGCTAACTCCTATCCCGAACACGATGCAATATGCATGATATGCATGAAATGCAACTAAGATACAACCTAACATGCGAAAGGCTATGAAATGGTATACACGATGCACGAGGAAACCTAGCATACACAATGCTATGGAATGAAATGGCATACACAATGCAATATGGACTTACACCAACACAAGTGGACCTCAGCCACACTCGCCATCATATGAAAAAAGACAACTCGAAATGCGTGCACGCGTGCACGCAAACCGAGGACCGACCCTCAGGCACCGAAATGCCACTCTAATGAGACATGGCAAAGACATGGAATATGATATGCAAACATGCAAAAATCAGTAGCAAAATGAGGGGGAAAACAGCCCCGAAACAAGGCGAAATGACACCCGATGCATGGAATCTCTCCCGAAATGCAAAACTAGGTACATGAAATGGCTTACAGCTATACAAAGCATGCATAATTGGTACATGGAATGAAAATACAGAAGCAAGGCAGACAAAAAATAAGCATTTTTACAGTTCAAATCATGGCCAAAAGGTAAGCACAAGTGGGACTAAATTAGCATACAAAAATGGCTCTGCAAGGGAGGCAATGAAGCAAGTGGTAGATGCAAAGCCCAAAAAGAAAAAGACCCTTCTACAACACTAAAGAGGGACCAAAAATATGGCTATTTACAGTTTATGGTATCCCCCAAAACAGTATACCAACACACTCAAAATGTCATGCAAGATGAGGCTCAAAAGAGGCTATAACACAAAGTATACAAAATATTCATCAAACAGCCAAAGACCCTTAATGAAACATGACAAGGGGGTCAAAATATGGCCACTTTCAGTTCTGATCAAGGTCGAAAAACAGAATCTTAATAAGGTAATAAATCTTGCAAAAATGGGGACCATAGAGGGGTACAATGGCAAGTGATACATGGAAGTCCCCAACATTGTTGAGCCCTTCTTCAATGTTGAAGAAGGGCTCAAAATAAGCCTATTTTCAGTTTACCTCATGCTCCAAAATAGGTTACACATAAGCCAAAAATACTATACAAAATAATGACATTCAAAGGGATATTGAAGCAAGTGCAACATGGGGGTTCCAAACAGTGTTGAGCCCTTAATGAAACAAGAAAATGAGCTCAAAAAAATGACATTTTCAGTTTTGGTCGGAGCTCAAAACAGCAAGAAAATAGGGCTAAGCAATGGTACAAAATAAGGCCAAAAAAGAGGGGAAATGAACTTACCCTTGAAGACTACTCCTTGGCTGCCTTTTGGCTTGAGAAATGCTGCCTCCTAGCCTCTGAAAAACTCCCCAAGCTGCTGGAAATGGAGTAGTGGTGATGGTGCTAGGTGGTGATGAAGAAAGGGTGTAGAACTTGGAAGATTTTGAGGGTTTGCAAGAGAGGAAGAGGGAGATGTGTATGCAAAGCTCTTAGGAATTTTTGTAACCCTAAAATCTGAAAGGGGGGGGGAGCTGTATATATAAGCAAAAGGGGCGGAAAAAAGGGGGAAAAAAAGGGGGGGGGGAAAACAAATCAAGTTTCCCCCAAAAATGGCCAAACCCTCGGACATGGGTGTAGTGGAAAACAAAATTCACTTCTAGGACACACTTGGGGAGGGGGGCATGGCCGGCTAGTTTAAAAGGGCAAAAAAGTCATTTCACCAAATAGGTGGCCGGCCAGCTAGATTTTCTGGCCGGCCAGCTACTTTCAGGGTAAAAAAATGGGCTGCCAAAAAGAAAAGTGGCTGGTGGGTGCTAGGGAAGTCCAATGGTGACCGTTCAAGTGTCCAAATTGAAGCCCCGGAAGTTATCTTTCTAATGGCGCAAACCTTGCATTAAAATTCCTCCTGTGGAAAAAGTTATGCCCTTTTTGGTGAAGCCGCGTAGATTTCGGTCCAACCAGAATGATGCTGAATCACTTTTGACCAAAGAAAGGTGGCCGGCCAGAACAATTGCTGGCCTCCCAGGTGGCCACTTTGAAGCACTTGAAGTTATCTTTCCAATGGCACCAACCTCGCATTAAAATTCCTCCTGTGGAAAAAGTTATGCCAGTTTCCGTGAAGCCGCGCAGATTTGGCCCTACTCGGATTCATGCCGAACTTCTCCCGAACTAGTTTTCTTCCCCCTTCTCCTGTTTTCTTCAACTCCAAACCCCTAAGTAAGGTGTTTTGAAAGATTTTTCAAATATTTCATCTCTCTTTCATTCATTTCCACTTTGTCCTTGCTCGGTTTACCGAAAAGCGCAACATTTAACGAAATGCGAGCGCCGGAACATCGTAAAAACTTTATTTCAAAAACGTTTTGAAAGAGAGGGTTTTAAGACTAAAATCTTTTGATCAAGATCGTTTTGGTCCAAAAAGGGGTATGGAGTTGAAATTTGACTCTCTCTCTTTGCCTACTACTTATTCTTTTCATCTTAACAATCTTCTCCATGTTCCTTCCATTTCCTCTAATCTTCTCTCTGTGCACCAGTTGACCAAAGATCATAATTACATTGTTATTTTTGATGCTCATTCTTTTGTGGTTCAGGAAAAAGCCACAAAACAGGTTCTGCATAAAGGAGTTACTAACAATGGTCTCTATCAGTTCAGTAGTTCTTCTTCTCCTTGTTCACTACATGCTTATCAATCTTGCTTTTCCACTTCTAATCTGCTATGGCATAAAAGGCTAGGACATATTTCTCATGAAAAATTTCAATGTTTAGCTCCTCATTTACCTGTTTCTTCTTTTGGGAAAAATAAAGCTATGCCTTGCATTAATTGTAATATGTCCAAAACACATAGATTGCCTCTCAAATTGTCCAATTCTTCTGTGAATTCTTCTTTTTCTTTAGTTCATAGTGATGTATGAGGACCATTTGTTACTGAGAATGCCAAATTTTGGTTCTATTTTTTATTTGTTGATGATTACACTAGATTCACTTGGACATATCCTTTACTTTACAAGACTGAAGTTTATGCTAAGTTTCTTGATTTCAAAAGCTATGCTAAAAATCAATTTCACACTTCAGTCAAAATTTTGAGAACAGATAATGGGTCTAAGTTTGTGAATAAAAGAATGGATTCGTGTTTGTCTTCTCAAGGCATCATTCATCAAACTAGTTGTCCCTATACACAGGCTCAGAATGGTATTGCTGAAAGTAAACACAGACATGTTACTGAAACTTCCATTGCTCTTCTTCACCATTCTTCTTTACCTTTGTCTTTCTTGTTTGATGCAATTGCCACAGCTGTGTTTCTTATTAATCGCATTCTTAGTTGTAGCTTACTTTTCGTGCTCCTTTCGGATACGATAGCTGTCACGATCCAAACCCGCCCCTATGGGTTTAGCTTCGCAACCGGCCAGTAATCCATGATTACCAAAGGCCTGCTTGACAGTAATGACAGTAATACAGAGTAAGGGGCTGGCGGAAGCCAAACAGTAATAAAAAGATGTCCAATGAGCTGTGACATACTGAATGCAAAAAGACTTTTATGAACAAGCCACATTCATAACCAAAACATATATATACATACGTCATGTACAAACATAAACAGGTTAGGGACCAAATCCCTTTACCATAACTGTACAGTCAAGTCTAAAACACTTATTACAAAACAGAGACAGAAGGGTGGAACTGAGACACCCCATAGCAGCCTTAGCTTGAACAGACTTGGAACCTCGAAGTGAGGCGCGGTGGTTGGCTTGACAAAACAAGAGCTTAACTTGACACTCCTAGCTTCGGTCCGGTGCCTGGACACCTACATATAAATATAAACAGTGAGCTAAAGCCCAATGAATAACGAATGCGTAAAAGGGTTAAGAATGAATGTCCTTTCAGTAATTAAAACAGTCAATTGCATCTGTAGATCAATTATACAATCAGTGGCTTATATTTCATGCCATACAGTTATTTAGAAACCATAGCAGTCATATGTGGCACATCCAATAGCAAAATAGTACAGTAGGTCTTAACAGACCGAACAGTCAGTTGATGGCCATCATAACAGTAAACAGTGGTAGTTCCAAGCATTGGAACTGACAGAGATCTCTGTAACAGTAGCAGTAACAGTACAGTAACAGTAAGTTGCTATGGATGCCACGAATACAGTTCATAAAATAGGACAAACATTCATTCAGTAAACAATATTACTTTAGAAAGCAGTACGATCGATCATTCAGAAAATCATCATAATTGAACATATCTTTACAATATCGTTACTCACAGAGTACTGGGCTAAAGACAGGCTAGTCAGCGTCCTCGGGTGCCAACCCTACACAGTTACAGAATGAACACACACTAAGTTACACACTTGGGATTAATAGCTTAGCCTCCTAAACTTGACTTGGTGTGGTTCAATAACATTATCCTCGTTAAGATGCCTTAAACATGGCCCAAGAATGCCTATGTGTAACAAGTCCGCGAGGGACCTCGCTACAGTTCGGACTCGATTTGTGCCACGGTTCTAAATCTTGAACCAAAGAGTCCAAATCCGTCAAATCGTTTTGAGAAAAACAGGTTTTTAGGAAAGAAGTGCCAAACATGGACTGCTTTGCCAGATACAGAGTCGCCACCTAAATATTTTTTAAATAGGAAATTTAGGAAACCCTGACTCGGTGCCAAAAGGCCACGTGTCCGTCATCACCAAAGTTGGCTCGGGAACTTGGGTACGATTGGGGAAGGTCACATCGTGAGCACCCCCGCTCGCCCGGTCAAAGACCGGCCTCTACTAACCATGATATCTGATTTTGAAAACATTGTGTGTTCTTATTCCGGTTATTAGCCTAGGTCACTATGTGATGCTCGCAGCAAACAAGTATAGACTGGGCCGTCTGAATTGGAACAAAACATTTTATGTTTGTTTATTTGAAAATGGTGTGATGGTGCTACCCGCAGGTAGGCTAAAATGCGGATTTGCCACCCTCAGGTGGGCTTAGAAAACAGTGATGTTGCCACTATCTAGTGGGCTTAAAACAAATAGTCAATGCATTGTCCCAATTCAAATAACTCAACCTCCACCCACAGGTATTCAAGGCAGTTATATCACATAAGCAAATAGCCTCATGGCAAGCATGCTATCATGGCAACACTCACACGCATGCAAGGATGCTAAAGCATAAAACTCACCGAGTACTCCAAGCCAAAACAGAAACTACATTAGAAATCATGCATGATCCTAAGTATACAGAAATGCCTAATGCAACACATGCAAAAATGCAACTATAGCAGGCTCGGCTATTCTAAACATGGCATATGGAATGCTACAGCTAACATGTATTCAATTTGGAATTAAAATACAAATGTAGTTTGTATGATGCGCCGAGCTCGGTGCGTGCAAAACAGATGAATGATGCAAACATGCTGTCATACTGTATGCTAATTGAAATATGTCCTATATCTAACCATCATAAGCAGATAAATAAAAGGGAAGAAAGACGTGGGGTTGGAAAACATACATCACACACACCCATACTTATTACAGCATTGCCCTCGCGCAGAAGGTCCGAATAAATAATACAGTCCGAATAAAAGAATAATACAGTCCGAAATAATACAGATTCCTAATAATATACAAATTCCTAATTAATTAACGAATTAACTAAGAAAAGCTGTAAACTGGCATGTAAGCCAGGGACTGCCTTGATTCTGATGAATGATGCATGTTTGGGCTGCTTTGTGCGGAAATCCATTGGGATGCCCCAATTAGCCTCTGTTTGCAATGTTTCTCGAAATGCGTGCCAAGTCCCGGAAAGTTGCTGATTCTTCATTTTGCTGCAACAGAGAGCAGGAAAGGGGCATAGCAATGTATTTCACAAATATATGCATGCCTCGATCCTCGTGCCACCAATCACGCATACCGATGCATGATGGCCGAGGAGCCGAATTGCACAACTCAATATAGGATGAATGCACATGAATGCTACAACAAAAACCTAACTCCATCATGGGTAATTCGGAGTGTCGGTGACTTGGGAATTGAGACCCGTTCCGTCACTCGGAGTACGAAATGTGCCTCGTTTCCCGTGCCCGGGCTAACTCCTATCCCGAACACGATGCAATATGCATGATATGCATGAATGCAACCTAAGATACAACCTAGTATGCACAATGCAGATGAAAATGAGATGCCTCGAAACGTGTGCACACGGGCACGCGAACCGAGGTAATGCATGAATGCAGTCTAAGATACAACCTAGTATGCACTATGCTGGTGAAAACGAGATGCCTCGAAATGCGTGCACACAGGCACGCGAACCGAGGTAATGACACACGCGATATAATGAGACTAAAAAATGGCATGACAATGTAATATGGGCTTATACCAACATGAGTGAGCCTCAGCCACACACACACAGGAGGCCAATAGATGAAAAGTGAAGTGCCTCGAAATGCGTGCACACGGGCACGCAAACCGAGGCAATAGCATTCGGAATGCAATGATGCTAAAATGACATACAAAATGCAAAATGGACTTACACTAACATGAATGAGCCTCAGCTATACTCACATAAGGAGTCGTCGGATAAAAATGAAGTGTCTCGAAATGCGTGCACACGGGCACGCAAACCGAGGCAATGGTACTAAAGCATGAAATGGCACTCCAAATGCAAATTGGGCTTACACTAACATGAGAGGGCCTCAGCCACACTCACATAAGAGGCCGTGAGATGAAAAAGATGCACCTCGAAATGCGTGCACACGGGCACGCGAACCGAAGCAATGATATAAAGGCATGAAAATGCAAAATCGGGCTTACACTAATATGAGAGGACCTCAGCCGCACTCACATAAGACGCCGTCGGATAAAAAGAAGTGCCTCGAAATGCGTGCACACGGGCACGCAAACCGAGGCATGGCATGCGAAATGAAATGAGGGCTTACACCAACATGAGAGGGCCTCAGCCGCACTCACATAGGATGCCGGCGGATAAAAATGAGGTGCCTCGAAATGCGTGCACACGGGCACGCAAACCGAGGCATGGCCCGAAGGCATGAAATGATGTACGAAATGAGACGTGGCAAATGACACATGGAAAATGCAAATTTCAGCAGCTAAAATGATGCAAAACAGCCCCCGAATTAAAGCAAAGTCACACCCGATGCCCGAAATGCTATGCTATGCGCCCGAAATGACTTGCAGCTATGCCAAATATGCAGAATATGGATATGAAGTGTAAAGACAGATGCTAGGAAGTCCCTAAACTAGCATTTTTCCAGTACAAAGAATGGCCAAATAACAATCACAAATATGGAAAAAACAGCGTGCAAGAATGGGGAAAAAGTGGAGGATTATGAAGCAAGTGGTATATACAATACCCAAACTGAAAAACACAGTTCTACAACAGTGAAGAGGGTCCAAAAATATGAACATTTACAGCTTATGGAAACCCTCAAAACAGTGTACAAATATGGCAAACATAGCATGCAAAATATGAGCCAAAAGAGGGCTATAAAGAGAAGTGCACCAAGAATTCACCAAACAGCCAAAGACCCTTAACAAAACATGAAGAATGGGTCATTTTAAGACTATTTCCAGACCTGATGATGGCCAAAAACAGAAGCAAGAATGGCCTAAAAAATCATGCAAGATATGGACCAAATAGGGGATATAAAGATAGGTCATGCATGGAAGCACCAAACAAGGTTGAGCCCTTCTACAATGTTGTAGAGGGGCTCAAAATGAGCCTAATCACAGTTTATGGCATGCTCAAAATCAGACTCCAAATAGACCAAATAAACCATGCAATTTTACGGTAAATATGGAAAATTACAAAGCAAGTGCATGATAGAGAGGCCAAACATGGTTGAGCCCTTCTTCAATGTTGAAGAGGGGCTCAAAATAGGCCCACTCACAGTTTACATTAGGCTCGAAAACAGATCACTCATAAGCTAGAAAAAAGCATGCAAAAACAAGGGCGAAACATGGATTCAAAGCAACTTGCATATGGAGCATGAAAACAAGGTTGAGCCCTTCTTCAATGTTGAAGAGGGGCTCAAAATAAGCACAATATCAGTTCATGAGATGCTCCAAATCAGATCACACATAGGCCAAATATTCAATGCAAAATAATGGCATATAAGAGGATATTGAAAGAAGTGCAAGATGGAGGGCTCAAACAGAGTTGAGCCCTTGAACAAACATCAAGAATAGCTCAAAAGAGGACCACTTTCAGTATTGGTCGGAGCTCAAAACAGTGAGCAAGTAGGGTTAAGAAAAGAAGCAAGAAAATGGTGTAAAAGAGGGGATTTGAGACTTACCCTTGAAGACCTCACTTTTGCTACCTCTTGGCTTGATGAAAGTTGCTTCTAAGCCTCTCAAGAATCCTTCCTTGCTGCTGGAAATGGATTGGTGATGGTGATGCTTGATGATGCTCAAGAAATGGCACTAAACTTGAAGGTTTTTGGAGCTTTTGGAGAGGGAAATGGAGGCAATGGGAGATGAAGCCTTGAGAAGAAATTTGCTAACCCTAGCAAAGAAGGAGGTCAGCCCCTTAAATGGGCAAGAAAGGGGTGTAAAAGGGAGGGAAATGCATCCAAGCTTTCCCTCCCAAAATATCCCTCGGAGGCAAAAGATATTTGGAAAAACAGCTGGACAGCTGTAAAGTGGTCAAAAGCAGGAAGCAGGCCGGCTAGGTGGTTTTCTTGAAGATGGCCGGCCGGCCACCCCACTGGTCGGCCAGCCACCCCCCATGGCCGGCCGGCCATGGCCAAAAATGAAGTGAATAACTACTGGCCGGCCACCATTTTTTGGTGTCCTCCCAGGTGTGTAGAATAAGACCCCATGGTTGGAATTTGGCAACTCTGAAACAGGAGACACAACATTGCATTTGAAAGAGAGGCTCAAAAATGAAAAACACAATTACTGGCCGACCACCACTTTTTAGGGTCCTCCCATGTGTGTAGAATAAGACCCCATGGTTGGAATTTGGCAACTCTGAAACAGGAGACACAACATTGCATTTGAAAGAGAGGCTCAAAAATGAAAATCACAATTACTGGCCGACCACCAGTTTTTAGGGTCCTCCCATGTCCCCTCATCACAAATATGTAGTCTCGGCTCGAAGAAAATACCCCTAGGGTGTTCAACATTAGCCCGGAAGTGAGAAAAACGGGCGCCGGAGGAGCGAAACTGGTTTTCTGAAACAATTACTGGCCTCCCACCCTCCAGTGATCTTCCTGGTGCTAAAACAGAGGTACCTGCCAAAATTGAACAAAAACTAATGCAAAATGAATGCTCGGGGCCCAAATCACACAGTTCGGGGTCTCGAAAATGGGCTGCAGGCACCGAAAGTGGTGTTCGGCCACGAAGTGGGTATCAGAGGCCCCAGTGTCCCTCGGTATGATAAAACAGAGGCACTTGTCAAAATTGAACAGAAACCGGTGCAAAATGAATGCTCGGGGCCCAAATCACGCAGTTCGGGGTCCCGAAAAAATAGGCGGTAAGCACCGAAAGTGGCGTTCGGCCACGAAGTGGGTATCTAAGACCCCAGTGTCCCTCGGTATGGAGTAAATGAGATTCATGCCAAAAACCAGAGAAATCAGAGATGGTTGGGCGGTCCCGAGCCGAGGCACACGGCCTGACGGCTCCGAAAATCGGGAACCGGGCTCCGAAATGGGCAAAATGGCCTACGGCCATGAAATGTAGCCCACGGCCACTAAGAGATGGTCTACGGGACCTCTCTCTCCCCTCAGGAAAAGAAACAGAGAAAACCGAGTCTGGTTCGCAAACCGAGACAAGGCACAGAAGAGAGTTCAGGAGTCCGGAGGCAGGGCGCACGGCCGCGTCTCTGAGACTTCTGAACGAGCACAGTATGCAACACCACCAAGCGCTCAATCGGTGACGTCTGAGTCTTAAGGTCGGTCAAAAATGGGGTGTCTACATTTGTGGCATCGCCGAACAAAACCAATACAATCCTCCTCCATGGTGGACCAGTAATAACCCTGTTTGAGGATCTTCCTTGCCAGCATGACCCCATTCATATGTGCTCCACATTCTCCTCCGTGGATGGCTTCCATCAGACGCTTTGACTCTTCTGCATCAACGCACAGTTTATGCATTCCCAGATGACCCCTTTTATACAGTTTACCCCCGCAGATGATGAACTGAACGGCCAATCTTCTTATTGCCCTTTTGTCTTTGGCATTTACCCCTGGCGGGTACGCTTCTTTCTCCAAGAAATTCCAGATATCGTGATACCAAGGGTGTTCGTCCTGAACTTCATCTATGGCTGCAATCGACTCATAGGCAGGTGCAAATTTCTGATCAATGATGACTGGACGGATCCGGATTCCAGTCGGGATGTCTATCATAGATGATAGAGTTGCTAAAGAATTTGCGAACCTGTTGTTCTCTCTCAGTAGATGAGTAAAACTTAACTTTTCAAACCGAGGAATTAGCAAGTCCAAGGTCTGGTGATACATCATCATATTTTCCCCTTTTACTTTCCAGTCTCCTTTAGCTTGAGACACAACAAGGTTCGAATCCCCAATGACATCCAGCCGTTTTGCCCCTAGTTCTAGGGCTGCTTCTAAACCAGCAATACACGCCTCATATTCTGCTTCGTTGTTCGAGACTTTGAACCGGAGTTTGAAGGCTAGAGGGATACGGGAATTGTCGGGTGCTATCAGCAACACTCCTATCCCATACCCATGTTGATTTGACGCTCCGTCAAAGTACATCGTCCAAATTTCATCGTCGATATACAGAATTGCTTCATCTGGGAATAGATACTCAACTGCTTCATCCCCCTCAACCGGGTGGTCGGCAAGGAACTCTGCCACTGCTCTTCCTTTTACTGACTTGCGTGTGACATACTTCAAATCAAATTCGGAGAGCAACAGCAACCAACGAGCTAGCCTACCCGTAAGCACTGGTTTCTCGAAAAGATATTTGATGGGATCGAGTCGTGAAACCAATATTACGGAGTGAGCTAACAGGTAGTGCCGCAGCTTCCTGGTAGCCCATACCAGAGCTAAGCAAGCCTTTTCCAACGGTGTATACCGGGTCTCATATTCTAGCATCTTTTTACTCAGATAGTAGATGGCTCTCTCCACCCTGTCTCCTGACTCTTGTGCAAGCATGCAGCCCATCGTGGTCTCAGTCACTGATAGGTACAAAATCAACGGTTTCCCTGGTTCTGGTGGTGATAAAACGGGCGGGTTCTGTAGATATTCTTTGATCTGTTCAAACGCTGCTTGACATCGGCCGTCCCATTGAAATTTCTTGCCTTTCTTCAGGAGACCAAAAAGTGGTTCACAAGTCAAGGTTAATTTTGAAATAAACCGTCTTATGAATTGCACTTTACCCAGAAAGCCTCGCACCTCCTTTTCAGTCCTTGGTGGTGGCATTTCTAAGATGGCCTTGATTTTGGAAGGATCAACCTCGATGCCTCTTTGTGTAATCAGAAACCCCAGCATTTTTCCCGCTGTAACACCAAATGTGCACTTCTGAGGGTTTAGCCGCAACCTGAATTCCTTGATCCTTTGGAAAAACTTGTGCAAGGCGGTGTAGTGGCCTTCTCTTTCCTTGGACTTGACAATCATGTCGTCCACATACACCTCAACCTCTTTGTGGATCATATCATGTAGTATTGTGGTCGCGGCCCGTTGATAAGTAGCCCCAGCGTTTTTCAACCCAAACGGCATTACCCTGTAGCAGTATGTCCCCCACGGGGTGGTGAATGCAGTCTTTTCCCTATCTTCCGGTGCCATCACTATCTGGTTGTATCCTGAGAAGCCATCCATGAACGAGAGCAATGCATGCCCTGCTGTGAAGTCTACCAACTCATCGATGTGCGGTAAGGGAAAGTCGTCATTCGGACTAGCTCTGTTCAAATCCCTGAAGTCTACACACACCCGGATCCTGCCATCTTTCTTCGGCACCGGAACAATGTTGGCCAACCAAGTTGGGTACTCAGATACCAGCAGGAAGCCTGCGTCGATTTGCTTGGTGACCTCTTCCTTAATCTTTAGAGCCCAGTCCGGGCGGATCCTTCTGAGTTTCTGTTTGACAGGTCGAGCCTCGGGGTCAAGGGGGATCCGATGCTGTACAATCTCAGGATCGATTCCAGGCATGTCTTCGTAGGACCACGCGAAAACATCTTTGAAATCTTTTAATAAAGCGACTAAGCGCTCGCGTTCCTCCGAAGACAACGTGGGCCCGATCTGGACCAGCCGCGGGTCTTCCTCAGTACCAATGTTCACGGTAATGATTTCATCCATTAATGGTTTGACAAATCTCTCCTGCTCCTGTTCAATTAAACGTTGTAAAACCGGAGGAACTTCGTCCTCTTCGTTTTCATCAAAATTTTGAAAGTCTGAATTAATGCAATAAATTAGGGGCACAGAAAAGTACTCGGAAACCACAGATGGTTCATTCTCATTAGGCACTGCCAGATCATCAAATTCATCGGTTACAACAGACTCAAATGAAAAGGAAAAAGACGACCTAGACAGGACTGTGGCATCCGGGTTAACATCCCCAGAGGTACCAGACTCAGACTCAGTCGAGCTGGAACCTGATTCCGACTCACAAGACTCAGTGGAATCAGATTCCGGCTCACTACCTGACCCGGTGCTGCTGGACAGAAATCCCTCCTCGTATTGCCAGGTGAGGGAGGGTGCGATTGATGCATCCAAGATAGCTGCTGGTCGGCTCGCAGCCGTTTCATTCCCAATCATGGAAACCACAAAGTTATCCCCCAAGCACTCTTGGTCGATCAGAGGATCAGAGAGGAGACATGCCAGTGCTACCCCCATTTCAAATTCAATGCCCTCAGGATCCACTGCTTTATACTGCTCAACCTCAGCTGGTGGGTCTGTCTGCTCTGCGGCAACGTCATCCCCGGATAGTTGCAGGTCGAAAAAGATCTCGAAGCCTGGCACGCGCTTCTTCTCCGCGTTCAGCCACGGCTCTGGGAAGCCGCAAAATGGAAAGTCCTCCCCCTCCCAGACGAAGCGTCCGTTCAGGGTACCCTGAATGGGCCTATGCATTAAATCAAAAGGCTTCCTAGCCTGTTTTGCCCTGGCTCTGCCGGCCATTTCCTTACTTTTTCTCACCCAGTCCTCTTTGGTGGGCAGATAACCCAGTCCAAAGGTATGCGGGTTATGTGGCACTTCGGCCAACGCTGCGACTCCTTTCCTGCCGCTTCTTCCCAATCCCATCCCGGGGATATGTTGTAGCTTGTTCATGAGGTAGACGGATTGAGCACTGACGTACACACCTTCATTCACAGCCATAATGTTTTGCACCACCCGGGCCTCAGCCAAAGTAAATCCCGATATAAACACGTCCTCCATGCCGTGTTCAATCTCTAAGACTGGCGTAGATATCTCCGGAGGGGGATGGATTGATGAGTTCCCAAACACAATGGCTACTCCCTTTCCACAGGGGTATTTCACCATTTGATGTAGAGTGGATGAGACGGCCTTCACCTGATGCAACCACGGTCGCCCCAGAAGCAGGTTGAAAGTTGCGGGAACCTCCAAAACATGGAAATCTACCTCATGTTGTCCAGGCCCAATCTTGGTTTGGATTTTTACTGTCCCTAGGACATCCCTACTTGTATTGTCGTAAGCTCTGATTACTTGAGTGGTCGGTGTGAAGTCTGCAGGCTTCAACCCGATTGCATACGCCGTTCTGGCTGGGCAGACGTTGATAGCGGACCCGGTATCGACAAGTACCACCGGAATCCATTTGTCCCTGCATTCTACAGAGATGTAGAGGGGTCTGTTATGATCCACGCCCTCAGGCGGCAGCTCCTTGTCTGAAAAGGTCAATGCCGGGGAACCTCCTCCCGGAAAAACCAGCCCAACCAGCTGCTCTGGTGTAGTTTCGATGGAGAGTTTGGCCTTGTCCATAGCAGATAGGACAGCCTGTCTATGTACCCTTGAAGCCATAAGCAGTCCCCAAATGGAGATGTCTGCTTGTATTTTCTTTAACTGCCTCAGTACAGCCTCTTCTTCAATTTGCTTCTCTCTCTGTTTCTCCGCCTCTTTATCTTTACCAGATGCTTCTGGTTGGTCTAGGTGCGGGGGCTTGAAATACCGCCCACTTCTAGTCATATGGTCTACCTCTTCGAGGTACCAGGTGCTGTCTGGTTGGCCACCCGCCCAATCTTCGTCTGTGTGGGCGAGATACAAGTCGTCATCTTCCCACCACATCCCATTAGCATCTAACAGGCACCTGTCTGGTTCGGGCATGTTTGCACTCTCAGCATTTTCATTCCACATGCTCACAGCATGTCCTGCCCTCGTGCTTGCAGCACTTTCAACCTCTTCATGGTTCTTTGCTTTTCGGATCCTCTCAGAATCCCACTTCTTTTCTTGTTCCTCCAGCGTTAATTGTTCGGTTTTCAAAATGTCTTGATCCCGAGCGGAATTCTTTGTACCGGCGCTCTCCGGCAATTCGATCTGACTCTCGGCCCTTCCGGCCACAAATGGTACTTTTGCCCCTGCCGGGCCTTGCTCTGATTGAAATTCCACGATGTCTGGCTGATCATCTAACCACCTAGTAACTTCCGCTGACTCCCCGTATTCAAACCAGTTGATAGTTGCATCTGCTGATTCTTGGTCGTTGAAAAATTGGAGGTTGGCGAAGTCCTGTTCCATTGTAGTCAGATCATCTGCCCCTTGTTCAGGTCTGTCCCCCCGGATCATGCACAGTTCAGTCTTCTCTGGCAACCCCACACTCAGCTTAGGCTGGCCCATTGACAAGATATATTCACTCGGATCATAAGCTCTTCCAGCTAGATTTCCAGACTGTTCGATCCCAGACTCAACAGTTCTGCTCTCCTCGGAAGCCTGCCCCGTTCTATTTTCGGTGATCACCACCTTTGGCTCAGATTGGGTTGTGAAGGTGTCCAACACGCACAAGTCAGTGCAGTCAGGAAGGATCACCTCCGGCTTGGGTAGGTGGGAGGGAGTAATATAGATACTGGGATCGTAGAAAACGACCCCAGTTTGGATGAGGTTTACTTTTTTGGGCGGTGGATCTTGGTTATGTGTGGGGAGTGGGTTGGTTGTGACGTTGGGTCTCTCGGGAGGTAGAATGATGTTCTTATCAATGAGGTCCTGAATCTCATGACGTAGCCGGAAACATTGGTCTGTGTCATGGCCATGCTGCTGGTGGTATGTGCAATACTTGGCTGGGTTGTGGGAAGGGGGGAGTGGATTTGGTGGAGGTCTCGGTTCCAGGGGTTTCAGATGCCCCTTTCTGACTAGAACCCCGAGGACTTTAGACAAGGGCATATATAGTGGGGAGAAGGTTCGTTGGCCTCTGGATTGGTATCTTGAGGCTTGGTTACTGCTCCCGGATACATTAGAAAAGGGTGTGGCCGCTGCGGGCCTTGGTTGGGGAGGGGGAGTGGTGGTGACCATACCGACCTCTGAAGTCCTTGTGTTGGCGGAGCCACTCGGGCCCGCATTGTTATTACGGTTGAATGTTCTTCGGGGCTGCTCCCGATCCTGATCGATCAATCCTTGCTTCATCGCATCTTCGATCTGTACCCCCATCTCGTGTAAATCTGAGAAGGTGGGGTAAGGGAGTACGATCATTTTCTGCATTAACTTAGGTTGGAGATTGCGCACAATCATCCGGATTTGATCTTTATCAGTTGGCCTTAAGGTCATCATCGATGCCTTTGCTCTCCACCGAGTTACAAAATCAGAGAAAGTCTCTTTTTGTTCCTGCCTCGTCGTTTCGAGATCACGTGTTGTAATCTCGATCTGAGTATTATATGAATATTGTGCAACGAAGGCCTCGGCTAGCTCATCCCAATTTCTCTTCACATCATCTTCCAATTTTGCGTACCAGATGGCCGCAACCCCTGACAAAGTTCTGCCAAATAAAGAAAGCTTTTGCGGTCGGGTTAGGCCCATCGGCCTCAAGACGTCTGAAAATAGCCGGAGATGGACCATAGGATCCCCTGATCCGTCAAAACGATCAATCTGCGGCATCTTAAATCTGTCCGGCAGTGTCACGGCCACGTCAGTGTAGCCGTCTTCAATATCTGGGATGGCCTTCACCCCCTGTGATTTCTTGAAGAGCTTTTCCAATTTGCTCAATTTCAGAGCTGTCTGGTCTATCTCGAACTCAAATGGAGAGTCCGGGTGATTAGGTGTAAGATTCTTGGACAGTTGCGGCGGAAGTGGGGGCGGAGCCAGCCCCGTTGGAAGACTCGTGTCCTCTTGAGTGTTTTGGAAGTTTGGCGGAGCGTTCTGTGGATTTGGGGGGGTATTCTGGGTGTTCTGGGTATTTTGAGGATTTGGAGGGGCATTCTGAGGATTTAGCAGGGTATTCTGGCCAGTGGGTGCCTGCTCAGGCAGTGGAGCCGCTGGTGGAGGGGGAATCTGATGCGTCCCTAGTGGAGGAGGGACCTGGTGTGAAGCAGATGCTGCATTCTGCTGTTGTAATCTGTTGATCAGCTCAGACTGCTGGGCCATGACAGTGGCCTGCTATTTGGAGAATTCCGTTTGGCGGATAGCATCTTCTTGCATCTGTTTCATGCTCTCATGCATTTGGCGCATCATCGCCTCCATTGCTGGTGTAGTCTGTGGTTCCATCCGAATAGCTGGCAAGTGTATCTCTATAGCGGACACAGAAATCTCAGTTCGACTGTCTGTTGCTAAAGTAGACTGCTGTACCAGTAATCTCTGCTCTGATGGACTGCGTTTCCTCGGCCTCCTTCTGATAACCGGGGGTAGTGAATGGAACACCGGATGTCCGTCAACTAGATCCTCAGATCGAGTAAGTCGGCGACCTCGTGTCCAAAGTGCTTGGGGAATATCTGATGGTTCGGAAGCAATTGTGCCACAAACTGCCCTAGCAAAAGATAAATAAAGCGAAAAGGAAATAAATAACCAGAAAAATGGGCAGCACAACAGCTTAAATTAAATACACAACACACAGTCGGGCATACAACACACGGTTGATAAGCTGGGTATACACTGTCCTCAATCACTGATTACTGTCCCTGTATCACTATTTCCCAAAACTGAATCTGATATCCGCAGACAACTGATTCTCAAATGACGGCTGATGCCCGCAGGCCTGATGCCCAATCTCAAAAACTGATGCCCGCAGGCCTGATGTGACTCATAAACTGATACATGCATTCCCTGTAGAGATGCACTCTAGCAAGCACATAACAGATAAGTGAGAGCCAAAACACCCCTATGTTGGGGTAGGGTTTCCCTGTCCTATTTTGTCAGGAACTAGGGTTTCACTACGCACGCAGCGGCTTCAAACAACCTATAAACGGGTAAGCAACCTGTCCTAGTTTGGAATGGTCACTATGGATCCGAATATGCACTAGGTCGAATGGTCAAAAAGGGTGCCCCGGTAAAACCGGGGTTTGTGTTCCCATGTTGTCAGAGCCCAGAGCCGATCAGCCTTACGGACATGACTTGACAAGACAAGCCTCCGGCAAATCGTTCGGGAATGGCATATGGCAAACACGGTGTCCTAGGCGCACCAATGTAAATGCAATGCAAAGAAACACACAAGTGTAGTCAAAACCAGATATCATGAGTTCGAGTCAAGTTCTCTAAATCCCCAGCAGAGTCGCCAGAAACTGTAACAAGTCCGCGAGGGACCTCGCTACAGTTCGGACTCGATTTGTGCCACGGTTCTAAATCTTGAACCAAAGAGTCCAAATCCGTCAAATCGTTTTGAGAAAAACAGGTTTTTAGGAAAGAAGTGCCAAACATGGACTGCTTTGCCAGATACAGAGTCGCCACCTAAATATTTTTTAAATAGGAAATTTAGGAAACCCTGACTCGGTGCCAAAAGGCCACGTGTCCGTCATCACCAAAGTTGGCTCGGGAACTTGGGTACGATTGGGGAAGGTCACATCGTGAGCACCCCCGCTCGCCCGGTCAAAGACCGGCCTCTACTAACCATGATATCTGATTTTGAAAACATTGTGTGTTCTTATTCCGGTTATTAGCCTAGGTCACTATGTGATGCTCGCAGCAAACAAGTATAGACTGGGCCGTCTGAATTGGAACAAAACATTTCATGTTTGTTTATTTGAAAATGGTGTGATGGTGCTACCCGCAGGTAGGCTAAAATGCGGATTTGCCACCCTCAGGTGGGCTTAGAAAACAGTGATGTTGCCACTATCTAGTGGGCTTAAAACAAATAGTCAATGCATTGTCCCAATTCAAATAACTCAACCTCCACCCACAGGTATTCAAGGCAGTTATATCACATAAGCAAATAGCCTCATGGCAAGCATGCTATCATGGCAACACTCACACGCATGCAAGGATGCTAAAGCATAAAACTCACCGAGTACTCCAAGCCAAAACAGAAACTACATTAGAAATCATGCATGATCCTAAGTATACAGAAATGCCTAATGCAACACATGCAAAAATGCAACTATAGCAGGCTCGGCTATTCTAAACATGGCATATGGAATGCTACAGCTAACATGTATTCAATTTGGAATTGAAATACAAATGCAGTTTGTATGATGCGCCGAGCCCGGTGCGTGCAAAACAGATGAATGATGCAAACATACTGTCATACTGTATGCTAATTGAAATATGTCCTATATCTAACCATCATAAGCAGATAAATAAAAGGGAAGAAAGACGTGGGGTTGGAAGACATACATCACACACACCCATACTTATTACAGCATTGCCCTCGCGCAGAAGGTCCGAATAAATAATACAGTCCGAATAAAAGAATAATACAGTCCGAAATAATACAGATTCCTAATAATATACAAATTCCTAATTAATTAACGAATTAACTAAGAAAAGCTGTAAACTGGCATGTAAGCCAGGGACTGCCTTGATTCTGATGAATGATGCATGTTTGGGCTGCTTTGTGCGGAAATCCATTGGGATGCCCCAATTAGCCTCTGTTTGCAATGTTTCTCGAAATGTGTGCCAAGTCCCGGAAAGTTGCTGATTCTTCATTTTGCTGCAACAGAGAGCAGGAAAGGGGCATAGCAATGTATTTCACAAATATATGCATGTCTCGATCCTCGTGCCACCAATCACGCATACCGATGCATGATGGCCGAGGAGCCGAATTGCACAACTCAATATAGGATGAATGCACATGAATGCTACAACAAAAACCTAACTCCATCATGGGTAATCCGGAGTGTCGATGACTTGGGAATTGAGACCCGTTCCGTCACTCGGAGTACGAAATGTGCCTCGTTTCCCGTGCCGGGGCTAACTCCTATCCCGAACACGATGCAATATGCATGATATGCATGAATGCAACCTAAGATACAACCTAGTATGCACAATGCAGATGAAAATGAGATGCCTCGAAACGCGTGCACACGGGCACGCGAACCGAGGTAATGCATGAATGCAGTCTAAGATACAACCTAGTATGCACTATGCTGGTGAAAACGAGATGCCTCGAAATGCGTGCACACAGGCACGCGAACCGAGGTAATGACACACGCGATATAATGAGACTAAAAAATGGCATGACAATGTAATATGGGCTTATACCAACATGAGTGAGCCTCAGCCACACTCACACAGGAGGCCAATAGATGAAAAGTGAAATGCCTCGAAATGCGTGCACACGGGCACGCAAACCGAGGCAATAACATTCGGAATGCAATGATGCTAAAATGACATACAAAATGCAAAATGGACTTACACTAACATGAATGAGCCTCAGCTATACTCACATAAGGAGTCGTCGGATAAAAATGAAGTGCCTCGAAATGCGTGCACACGGGCACGCAAACCGAGGCAATGGTACTAAAGCATGAAATGGCACTCCAAATGCAAATTGGGCTTACATTAACATGAGAGGGCCTCAGCCACACTCACATAAGAGGCCGTGAGATGAAAAAGATGCGCCTCGAAATGCGTGCACACGGGCACGCGAACCGAAGCAATGATATAAAGGCATGAAAATGCAAAATCGAGCTTACACTAATATGAGAGGACCTCAGCCGCACTCACATAAGACGCCGTCGGATAAAAAGAAGTGCCTCGAAATGCGTGCACGCGGGTACACAAACCGAGGCATGGCATGCGAAATGAAATGAGGGCTTACACCAACATGAGAGGGCCTCAGCCGCACTCACATAGGATGCCGGCGGATAAAAATGAGGTGCCTCGAAATGCGTGCACACGGACACGCAAACCGAGGCATGGCCCGAAGGCATGAAATGATGTACGAAATGAGACGTGGCAAATGACACATGGAAAATGCAAATTTCAGCAGCTAAAATGATGCAAAACAGCCCCCGAATTAAAGCAAAGTCACACCCGATGCCCGAAATGCTATGCTATGCGCCCGAAATGACTTGCAGCTATGCCAAATATGCAGAATATGGATATGAAGTGTAAAGACAGATGCTAGGCAGTCCCTAAACTAGCATTTTTTCAGTACAAAGAATGGCCAAATAACAATCACAAATATGGAAAAAAACAGCGTGCAAGAATGGGGAAAAAGTGGAGGATTATGAAGCAAGTGGTATATACAATGCCCAAGCTGAAAAACACAGTTCTACAACAGTGAAGAGGGTCCAAAAATATGAACATTTACAGCTTATGGAAACCCTCAAATAAGTGTACAAATATGGCAAACATAGCATGCAAAATATGAGCCAAAAGAGGGCTATAAAGAGAAGTGCACCAAGAATTCACCAAACAGCCAAAGACCCTTAACAAAACATGAAGAATGGGTCATTTTAAGACTATTTCCAGACCTGATGATGGCCAAAAACAGAAGCAAGAATGGCCTAAAAAATCATGCAAGATATTGACCAAATAGGGGATATAAAGATAGGTCATGCATGGAAGCACCAAACAAGGTTGAGCCCTTCTACAATGTTGTAGAGGGGCTCAAAATGAGCCTAATCACAGTTTATGACATGCTCAAAATCAGACTCCAAATAGACCAAATAAACCATGCAATTTTACGGTAAATATGGAAAATTACAAAGCAAGTGCATGATAGAGAGGCCAAACATGGTTGAGCCCTTCTTCAATGTTGAAGAGGGTCTCAAAATAGGCCCACTCACAGTTTATATTAGGCTCGAAAACAGATCACTCATAAGCTAGAAAAAAGCATGCAAAAACAAGGGCGAAACATGGATTCAAAGCAACTTGCATATGGAGCATGAAAACAAGGTTGAGCCCTTCTTCAATGTTGAAGAGGGGCTCAAAATAAGCACAATATCAGTTCATGAGATGCTCCAAATCAGATCACACATAGGCCAAATATTCAATGCAAAATAATGGCATATAAGAGGATATTGAAAGAAGTGCAAGATGGAGGGCTCAAACAGAGTTGAGCCCTTGAACAAACATCAAGAATAGCTCAAAATAGGACCACTTTCAGTATTGGTCGGAGCTCAAAACAGTGAGCAAGTAGGGTTAAGAAAAGAAGCAAGAAAATGGTGTAAAAGAGGGGATTTGAGACTTACCCTTGAAGACCTCACTTTTGCTACCTCTTGGCTTGATGAAAGTTGCTTCTAAGCCTCTCAAGAATCCTTCCTTGCTGCTGGAAATGGATTGGTGATGGTGATGCTTGATGATGCTCAAGAAATGGCACTAAACTTGAAGGTTTTTGGAGCTTTTGGAGAGGGAAATGGAGGCAATGGTAGATGAAGCCTTGAGAAGAAATTTGCTAACCCTAGCAAAGAAGGAGGTCAGCCCCTTAAATGGGCAAGAAAGGGGTGTAAAAGGGAGGGAAATGCATCCAAGCTTTCCCTCCCAAAATATCCCTCGGAGGCAAAAGATATTTGGAAAAACAGCTGGACAGCTGTAAAGTGGTCAAAAGCAGGAAGCAGGCCGGCTAGGTGGTTTTCTTGAAGATGGCCGGCCGGCCACCCCACTGGTCGGCCAGCCACCCCCCATGGCCGGCCGGCCATGGCCAAAAATGAAGTGAATAACTACTGGCCGGCCACCATTTTTTGGTGTCCTCCCAGGTGTGTAGAATAAGACCCCATGGTTGGAATTTGGCAACTCTGAAACAGGAGACACAACATTGCATTTGAAAGAGAGGCTCAAAAATGAAAAACACAATTACTGGCCGACCACCACTTTTTAGGGTCCTCCCATGTGTGTAGAATAAGACCCCATGGTTGGAATTTGGCAACTCTGAAACAGGAGACACAACATTGCATTTGAAAGAGAGGCTCAAAAATGAAAATCACAATTACTGGCCGACCACCAGTTTTTAGGGTCCTCCCATGTCCCCTCATCACAAATATGTAGTCTCGGCTCGAAGAAAATACCCCTAGGGTGTTCAACATTAGCTCGGAAGTGAGAAAAACGGGCGCCGGAGGAGCGAAACTGGTTTTCTGAAACAATTACTGGCCTCCCACCCTCCAGTGATCTTCCTGGTGCTAAAACAGAGGTACCTGCCAAAATTGAACAAAAACTAATGCAAAATGAATGCTCGGGGCCCAAATCACACAGTTCGGGGTCTCGAAAATGGGCTGCAGGCACCGAAAGTGGTGTTCGGCCACGAAGTGGGTATCAGAGGCCCCAGTGTCCCTCGGTATGATAAAACAGAGGCACTTGTCAAAATTGAACAGAAACCGGTGCAAAATGAATGCTCGGGGCCCAAATCACGCAGTTCGGGGTCCCGAAAAAATAGGCGGTAAGCACCGAAAGTGGCGTTCGGCCACGAAGTGGGTATCTAAGACCCCAGTGTCCCTCGGTATGGAGTAAATGAGATGCATGCCAAAAACCAGAGAAATCAGAGATGGTTGGGCGGTCCCGAGCCGAGGCACACGGCCTGACGGCTCCGAAAATCGGGAACCGGGCTCCGAAATGGGCAAAATGGCCTACGGCCATGAAATGTAGCCCACGGCCACTGAGAGATGGTCTACGGGACCTCTCTCTCCCCTCAGGAAAAGAAACAGAGAAAACCGAGTCTGGTTCGCAAACCGAGACAAGGCACAGAAGAGAGTTCAGGAGTCCGGAGGCAGGGCGCACGGCCGCGTCTCTGAGACTTCTGAACGAGCACAGTATGCAACACCACCAAGCGCTCAATCGGTGACATCTGAGTCTTAAGGTCGGTAAAAAATGGGGTGTCTACACTATGATGGAATGAGGATGCAAAGATGTACTTTAAAACACTTTTCAAAATTTGTTGAAACAGGGGTCCACGCTCGAGCGTGGATTCCTATGCTCGAGCGGACATGCAGACAATGAAGCTCCGCTCGAGTGTGACTTCCTACACTCGACCGGGCTGCAAACTCATGAAAAGTACTGGTTGTATGATATTCACGCTCAACGGACGCTTGACCTCTGCTTGAGTGTGAGACTCAGGTCCTCGCTCGAACGTGAATTCTCTCGCTCGAGCGGACTGCAAAACACCTAAACTTCTGGGCATATGCATTTCACGCTCGAGCGTGACTTTATACACTCTAGCGGAAGTGCATGTGCTCAGAGTGGACGCTCGAGCGTGAAGTCCTCCGCCCGAGCGTGGATAAAAAATCTGGAATTTCCAAATTGGTCCCTAAGCACAAAACTCAACCTTTAAAGCTTCAAACTCGATTCCTTTGGGCTAATTTTCTGGAAAACACTTGGAAACTCATACTACAACATGTTTCAAAGATCAATTTATGAAATCAAGCCCAAAAGTAAGCCAATTGAACACCAATTTCAAAGAAACTTGAAGAATCATGCAAGAACATCACATGCATGAGTTCCCATGAACTCTAATGCTCTAAAACATAATTAAATGCAAGCTTGAGCTCAAAACATGATGAATTCATGGGCTACAACCAAAAATATGAACATGCAAGTAGGAATTTCTCATGTAAATGACCTCAAAACTCAATGACACGGACATGCATGGACACATTGCTACTCAATTCAACTCTTTAGGCTATAACTTGACTCTAGTCTCCAATTTACCATGAACCATGCGAGAAACAACTTAAATTCAAGTTCAAGAGGGTGAATCTCGTACCTTAGGTCTTGAATTCCAAGTATGCTAGCTCAATTTTGCAAAACCTCTTCAATTCTTCTAAGTTCAAGCACAATTCCTAGTTGAATCCAATTCTTTACTCACACTCCCTCTCTCTCACAGTTTGGCAAGAAGATGGATGAAAAGAGGTGTGCCAACATGTATTAAAGAGAATAAACAATGGCCTAGAATTATCCACTTAATGGCAATAAGGTAATTTACTTGAACTAATGTGATTTAGCATTATTTAATCTAATTTAATCATTCCAATTTGAATTTTAATTAAACCTACCATAAAATCACATAAATCCTAATTAGCATATAACACTAATCAATTTCTGATTCGGTCGCCGATAAGACCTTCAATTCGTAGTTCGAAATTAAAACATGAGCAGATCATTAAATGACAAACAGATAAAAATGCAATTAAAGCAACACAATCATACAATCAATTTAGGATTTCATCCTAATCAATTACTTATCATGCTCAATCACAGTTTAACACTAATCAGAGGTGAGGGTTGTCACAATAGCCCTACAGTTTGGACTCCCATGGTTCTGAATATGATCTCATAAGTGCAATGTGAAATAGATAAACACAAAAGAGTCCAAATCTTGCAAATCTTTTTGGAAAATTGATTTTGAATCAAAATGCAAAAAATTGACTGCTTTGCTAGATTACAGAGTCGCCACCTAAATGTTTTGAAAAAATTTAGGAAACCCGAGACTCATGCCGAAGGCCACTTATCCGTCATTACCAAAGTGTCTTGGCTCAAGAACTTAGGTATGAGAGGGGAAGGTCATGAATTGAGTACCCCACTCGCACGATCAAAGATCAACTTCTACTAATCATAATGTGATTCTTATTTACATTATATGCTCTTGTTCAGATTTATTAGGCTATTATTGCTATGTGACGCACACAAGTATAGACTAATTTGCAAAAATTGGAACACTTTAATTTCATGTTTGTTTGAAAATTGTTTTGAATATG
Organism: Camellia granthamiana; assembly: GCA_036172215.1. Taxonomy (NCBI): domain Eukaryota; kingdom Viridiplantae; phylum Streptophyta; class Magnoliopsida; order Ericales; family Theaceae; genus Camellia; species Camellia granthamiana. The sequence continues at coordinate 28,207,235 of CM069903.1, read as the reverse complement.
TACCACTTGAAAAAGCGATATCATATATACAGTATCAAATTATCCCAATTTAAGCAATTAGCTTTCATCTACAGGCATTCAAACAGATATAACACTTAAGCACTTAACCTCTTGCTATTTGACATGGACAGGCCCACAAAGGCCACAGTGAACAACCCCAAGCCCACCATTTGGAGCCCATTACATAACTCGATTGGTAAAATCCAGGACAGCTGGAGGCCAACTGGACGTGAAGGGCCAATGACATTCGGACATATGGCAGGTGTAAGACAGGCCACATCAGCAGACAAAGATCTGCAAAGTTATTGCCACAACACATCACCATTAATGTAGCCCATCACAGCATTTATTACGACAACACCTCCTCGTCGGAACAGCGCCCCCCTTACCCTGAACAAGGTAAGCTACGGCACAGGCTTTGGGCAATGTGGGTCGGAAGGGACAGTGAAATGATTACCGAAGGATATAAGCAAGCATCGAAGACAAGAAGAAGGTTAAGCTTTCTATCTCCAGTCACTATCTCTTCTCCCTATTTGCTAACTTGCCCGTCGGAGGGTTCGCTGGGGGATTACCCCGTTCCCCATTGAACTTACTTGCAGGTCATCTAGAGGGCTTGGCCACTCGGACGTGGGCTTGAGGAGCTTGGATCGGTCCAGTCCATCCACCGGGAACGAACTATATTATCACTGCATTATCAGTTGGCGCCGTCTGTAGGAAGGTGTCCTATCCGTGCGCCAGTTGTGCTCATTGTCGCCGGAGACCCTGTCCCAGCAACCTTTCCCTCCTACCCATCAAGGTGCATGGTCACGACTAGATCTATGGCTTCTCACCATAACACTGCCGACCATCAAACCGACCCTCCCAATCCGAACAACCCACCCCAGTATTTCATCGAGCTTACCAACAGCATTAACCGTATGGCCGAGCAAAATCAGGCCCTGATAAATGCTTTACTCCAAAGAAACCTCCAAATTCCTCCACCACCACCTCCAGATATTCCACCCAATCCAGAACGAACTCCGAGCCATACTGTTCCACAACCCAATCCACCTAACTTAGGAGGTTTGCAACCTCCTCACCCACATATAAATCCACCACCTCCACCCCCACACCCATCGACCGTAGCACCAGCCCCCGAGGGAGAAGCCAGCAGCGTCCAACACCTGTCTCCCTCTGGTGGCGACATCATTCCCCTTTAGGACGCTGAACTCCGCGCCATGAAACTCCAGCTCCAAGGGATTATGCAGAACATCCAGCACAAGCCCTCCACTACGGCAAACTCACCATTTGTTGCCTCCATCCGAGACAAGCCTCTGCCCCCCAAGTTCAAAATGCCCACCATCGACTCCTTCAACGGAACGACGGACCCGGTCGACCATCTGGAGACCTACCGCACCCTCATGATCCTCCATGCCTTCCCTGACGAGATCATGTGCCGAGCTTTTCCCGTGACACTGAAGGGGTCAGCTCGACTGTGGTTTAGCCAGTTGCCGCCAGACTCTGTCTCCACTTTTCAGCATCTCAGTGATTCTTTCCTGAGCCATTTTATTGGGGCCCAGCGCCAACGACGCCCGGCCACCCAGCTCCTCGACATTCGCCAGACCGAGGGGGAATCACTGCGCAGCTTTGTCACTCGCTTCAACACTGAAGCCTTGCAAGTGGCAGAAAACGATGACAAAGTCATCCTCACAGCTTTCATGGCCGGTCTGCGGTCATCCGATTTCCTTTTCTCCCTCTCTAAAAACCCCCCGACCTCAATGGCAGCCCTACTCTCCAAAGCCCAAAAATACATGAATGCCGAAGATTCACTAGCCGCTCGGCAGGATCCAACAGCTAAAAACCCGCCTCTCCGAGAAAAGAGAAAAGACCTAGACCCCAAAAACACCCAGTATAATAGCCCAACACCCCACTATACCACCTGTCCTCCCCGCGCTGACCGGTCGACACCTACCCGACCGCCCGGTCGGTTCGAGCGGTACACACCCCTTAATTCTCCCATGGAACAAGTCCTCCACCAGATCCAACGGGACTACCCCCTCAAATGGCCTCCCCCTCCACGGAACCCTTCAAACCGGAAAAACCAGTCCAAATATTGCCGTTTCCACCAGGACCATGGCCATAACACTGATGACTGCATCAACCTCAAGGATCAGGTGGAGACCCTAATACAGCAGGGGCGTCTAAGCCGGTTCACGGACACCCGCCCTCAACAGAGGCAACGAACCGAACCCCAAAGAGACAATCGCCGGCACACCCCACCCCGACAACAAGCTCAACCGAATCAAGGCCATGATCGACTTCCACAACAACCTCGGCCACAAGGTAATCCACCTGTTGGTGAAATTAGAGTCATTTCAGGTGGACTTGCTTACGGGGGACCATCTCGCTCAGCTCAGAAGGCAGAACTCAGAAAAATAAGGCAGGGCTCAGACAAGGCAGTCACCACGATAGACCGACCTTCCAAACAGCGCAAGCAGTGAACAGAGCCCATCACCTTCACGGACGCCGACTATACAGGCATCCGTTATCCTCATGGTGATCCTCTCGTCATTTCTGCCATCCTCTCCAACTATAAGGTCAGACGAGTTCTCATCGACAATGGAAGCTCTTCAGACATCATATTCCTCAACTGCTTCCGCCAGCTCAAGATCGGGGAGGAAAGTCTATCTCCCCTCTAAACCCCTTTGGTTGGTTTCACTGGCGATCGGGTGACCTCTATCGGCTCCATTGATCTCCCCATCACCATTGGCGAATATCCACGGCAGACCACGAAGGTGCTTACCTTCCTTGTTGTCGATTGCCCCTCTGCCTACAACATCATCCTTGGTCGCACTACCCTCAACGCTTTCCAAGCGATCACCTCCACCTACCACCTGGCCATCAAGTTTCCCACTGATCTCGGGGTCGGAACAGTGAGGGGAGAACAAATCGTGGCCAGAGAATGCTATGTCGCCTCATTCAAGGAAGTTAAGCTGAAGGAGGCCATGATTATTGAAGGACTTGACGTCCGAGACGAAGATGAGCTGGTCAGAGGAGAACCTGTTGAGGAGCTTGTTGAGGTTCCCATCGACCCCACCAACCCAATGAAAACCGTCAAGATCGGCAATCAGCTATCCCCCCAAGACAAGGCCAACCTTACTGCCCTCCTGACCGAGCACAAAGATGTATTCGCCTAGACCCATTCAGACATGCCGGGTATTGACCCATCCTTTATAACCCATCGCCTCAACATCGAACCTCATTTCCGACCCTACTGCCAGAAGCAGCGCATCTTCCATCCGGAGCGCAATACTCTTATTGCAGCAGAGGTTGACAAGCTCCTTGAGGCCCAATTCATCACAAACGTAGACTACCGTAAATGGTTGTCAAACGTGGTCCTAGTCCGCAAAAACAACGGTAAATGGCAACTTTGTGTCGATTACTCCGACTTGAACTGAGCTTGCCCCAAGGACAGCTACCATCTTCCCCGCATCGATTTGCTGGTCGACGCCACAGCCGGTCATCAGATGCTCAGCTTTATGGATGCTTTTTCTGGATACAATTAAATCTTGATGCACCCGTCCGACCAAGAACATACCTCCTTCATTACCGATCGAGGTACTTACCACTGCCGCGTGATGCCGTTCGGACTAAAGAATGCTGGGGCCACCTACCAACGGCTAGTCAATGCCGTTTTCCAACACCAGATAGGTTGGAACATGGAAGTATACGTCGACGACATGCTGGTCAAGAGCAAACTCTCCATTGATCATCTGACTGACCTCCGAGAAACCTTTGCCACCCTCCGCAAGTACCAAATGAAGCTCAACCCAGAGAAGTGCGCCTTCGGCGTAGGATTTGGAAAGTTTTTGGGTTTTGTGGTCAGCCAGCGCGGCATTGAAGCTAACCCCGAGAAGATCAAGGCCTTGATTGAAATGCAGTCACCCAGAACGGTCAAAGAAGTTCAAAGACTCACCGGCCGAGTGGCGGCCCTCAACCGCTTCATTTCCCGCGCAACAGATAAGTGCCTACCATTCTTCAAAGTTCTTCGGCAGACTTTTGAATGGATAACCGAATCCGAAGAGGCTTTTCAGTAGTTAAAGCAATGCATGGCCAACCCTCCCCTCATTTCACAGGCAGTTGTGGGCGAGCCCCTCTTCCTCTATCTCGCAGTGTCAAGCACCGCAGTCAGCGCAGCTCTTATTAAGGAAGACGGCTCAGTCCAACGGCCGGTCTACTACATCAGTCGAGCTCTCAGGGGAGCGGAGCAGAATTACCCATTCCTAGAAAAGTTGTCCCTGGCCTTGGTCACCGCCTCAAGACGACTTCGTCCTTACTTCCAAGCCCATTCCATAGTGGTCCTCACCGACCAACCCTTGAAGAAGGTTATACAGCAACCAGAACTTTCTGGCCGACTTATGCAGTGGTCAGTAGAACTCAGCCAGTTTGATATCTCCTACCGCCCTCGCACAACAATCAAAGGACAGGCCATAGCTGACTTCATCCTGGAATTCACCAACCCTACCCCAACCACTGCCTCTCCACCCCCACCAACTCCTGCCGAGCCAGAAGACCCCCATTCTTGGACTCTCAATGTCGATGGGTCATCCCGTAGGGAAGGTAGTGGGGCTGGCCTCATCCTCACCTCCTCTGAGGGTGGCTATTTCAAATGTGCTCTCCGCCCCTTGTTTGATGCCAGCAACAATGAGGCCGAATATGAGGCCTTGATAGCAGGACTCCGCCTTGCCAAGGACATCGGTGTCAGCTACATTCGAGTGTTCAGTGACTCCCAGCTCATCGTCGGCCAGATCACGGGGGAATTCGACGCCAAGGAGGACACAATGCGAGCTTACAGGGATCTGGCACTCCCTCTTGTTCGCCTCTTCAATACCTTCCACATCAAACACATACCTCGGGCGGAAAACTCCAAGGCAGACGAGATGGCTCAGCTGGCCTCTGTAGACCAACCCGACCTCAGCCATGGAGTTCGCCTCGAATACCTAGCCCACCCGGCCATCTTGCCTGACCTTCAAGAAGTGCAGTTCCTCCAAAATGAACCCATCCCCTGGGCATCCGACATCATCCTATTTTTGACAATAGGAGAACTCCCAGATGACCAACAGCAGGCCGCCAAGGTCAGGGCTCGGTCGTCCAACTATGTTCTGGTCAGTGGCGTCTTATACAAACGTGGCTTTTCACGACCATATCTGCGATGCCTCAACTCGGCCCAAGCAACCTATGTAATGCAAGCAATCCATGAGGGAATTTGTGGCAATCATTCGGGCGGCAGATCTTTAGCCCACAAAATACTCCGTATTGGTTATTTCTGGCCGACTCTCAGCCAAGATGCCGCTGATTTTGTGCTTAAATGCGACAAGTGTCAGCGCTTTGCCAACATCCCCCATGCTCCTCCCACTGAGCTGATCACACTCTGCAGCCCCTACCCGTTCGCCAAATGGGGGATCGACCTGGTTGGTCCACTTCCCACCGGCCGAGGCCAGACCAAGTTCGCGATTGTCGCCATTAATTACTTCACCAAGTGGATAGAAACAGAACCCCTCGCAACCATCACCGAGCAGAACACAACCAAATTCATCTGGCAATCGATTGTTTGCAGATTCGGCATCCCTCAGGCCATTGTCTCAGACAACGGCAAACAATTTGACAACGCCAAGTACAGGAAGTTCTGCGCCGACCTCCAGATTCAACCATGTTTCTCTTCCCCCGGTCATCCCCAAGCCAACGGCCAAGTTGAGGTCACCAACCGCTCTCTCCTGAAGATCATCAAGACTAAGCTTGAAGCTGCTAAGGGACTTTGGGCTGAGGAACTACCGAATGTGTTATGGGCTTACCGCACCATCGCTCGGACTCCCACTGGGGAAACCCCTTTTCGTCTAACATACGGCGCCAAGGCAGTTATTCCGGTGGAAATCGGTCTGCCTACCCCCAGGGTTTTACATCCAAATCCACCACTCACTGAAGAACTCCGTCAGGCAGACCTAGACCTAATTGAAGAACTCAGGGAGACCACTGCTGTCAGATTGGCCTCATACCAACAGAAAATGAGAACACATTATAACCGCAAAGTCCGACCAAGGGAGTTTGCTGTTGGGGACCTAGTCTTAAGAGAAGCAACCCTTGCCACCAAGAATCCGACTGAGGGCAAATTGGCAGCCAAATGGGAGGGACCTTATATTGTGAAAGCCAGACCACGTCCAGGCACTTACCGGCTTCAGGATCTGGAGGGTCGAGACTTGTCGCACCCCTGGAACGCCGAACACTTGAAACGTTACTTTCAATAAACTGCTACTTTTGTGTTGCTCAGTTATTGTATTTTCTTTTCGGAAAGTCATACGCTTGAACATCCTTGTCATCCTTTTTTGTGCAATGTAACTTTTTGACATTTATATATCCCAATCATCTATATGGTGTCTCAATGACGTTTTGGTTGCAGTCACTCAAAGCCTCAGCCAGACTGAGCATCCAAAAGCCTCAGCCAGACTGAGCACTCAATGCCTCAGCCAGACTGAGCACTCAAAGCCTCAGCCAGACTGAGCATCCAAAAGCCTCAGCCAGACTGAGCACTCAAGGCCTCAACCAGACTGAGTATCCAAAAGCCTCAGCCAGACTGAGCACTCAAAGCCAGACTGAGCATCCAAAAGCCTCAGCCAGACTGAGCACTCAAAGCCTCAGCCAGACTAAGCACTCAAGGCCTCAGCCAGACTGAGCACTCAGAGCCTCAGCCAGACTGAGCATCCAAAAGCCTCAGCCAGACTGAGCACTCAAGGCCTCAACCAGACTAAGCATCCAAAAGCCTCAGCCAGACTGAGCACTCAAAGCCTTAGCCAGACTGAGCACTCAAGGCCTCAACCAGACTGAGCACTCAAAGCCTCAGCCAGACTGAGCACTCAAGGCCTCAGCCAGACTGAGCACTCAAAGCCTCAGATAGATTGAGCACCCAAAAGCCCCAGTTAGATCGAGCATCCAAGAACCTCCTCCAGACCGAGCACTCCAAGTCTCGCCCAGACCCAGCACCTAGAACTTCATCCATGCACTCGGCCAAACCAATCCTCGAAACAGGTCTCAACCAGACAGACTGCCACCACTCCAGGTCTAGATTGAGCTCCTTGAAGCACCAACGAAACTCAGTTAAAGTCCAAAGTAACATACTTAGTCACAATTCCAGGGCTCAGTTTTTACACGGCTCTTTACTTAGTCAAATTCCACAGATGTTCTCCCATGTTTAATAAACCACCAAGCATGACTTCAACAAACCACTCTGCATTGAGTTTTATACAAAGTCCAATTTTACTCCGCATTGAGTTTTATACAAGTCCAAATTTTACTTTGCATTGAGCTGTTATACGAGTCCAACTTTACCCCATCATTGAATTTTTACAATCCAATTCCACCTTGTGTCAAGGAGTTCCTGAATGATTCATACACAAGTAAAAGCAATCGACTGAAAATGCAGTTGACATTTTATTCATTCACAAATGTATACACAAATTCATTACATCAATTCAAAAAAAAAAAAAAAAGAAAAAAAAAGAAAAAAGAAAAACAAACACAAAATAAATAATAATAAAAAACAAAATAAAAATAATAAACAAAGATCTTTCCCAGTCACTCATCTTCACTGGACGCAAGATCTTCCTCTTCAATGCCCTCATCAAGGGGGGTTTGGGCCACATTATCTTCGCCTATTGTCACACTACTCAGGTCCAAGTCTGGGAACAACTCTTCAGCTCTGCGTTTGCACATCTTCCAGCCACTGTCCCAATACTCAGCCATTTCGTGCTTATAGAAGTCCGACTGTTGGAAGCTCTCAATAACTTTTGCTTCGGTTCTGCCCCCAACAGTCGTCATTGATGGGCCCGCCCCCCCAGCTTCTTGCCTAGCCAGATTGCTGGCGACAGCGGCGTCAACTGCCATCTGAAATTCGGCAGACCCTTTGAATTGCTCCACCGCTGTGACACACAGATCGGGATAAGCTGCCCTCTCAGAAGCTACTTTCGCCCTCTCTTGGTCCAGCTCTTTCTGAAGGGTCGCCCTTTCAGATGCAGTTTTCGCTTTCTCCTCTTCCACCTCCTTCTTCAGGCCCTCCTTTTCCGCCTTCGCCTCCGCCCTCTCTGCTTCTAACTCCTTCTGAAGCTTCTCCCTCTCCTCCGCTGCCTTGCCCCGCTCGGCCTCCAACTCTTTCTGCAGAACGCCAACCTTAGCGTCTGCCTCATCCTTCTACTTCACCAACTCCTCATTATTGGTCATCGCCTCTTCGTGTCGTTCGACGGCGACCACACAAGCTGCTTGGGCCTCTTCCAACTTCTTCCGCTCGCTGCCCAGTTGGAACTCAAGCGACACAACCTGGCGGCGTGTGCTCTCCAGCTCTGACTTGGCCACTTGCAGGTCAGCGTGGGCACTCTTCCAACTAGCGCTCTCCTCCTTCAATTTTTCAAGCTGAGCCTTGGCTTCCTCTGTCTTAAGTTTGGCAGCCCCCGCCTTCCTCAGGAGGGCCCCTGCTAAGGTAGTCTCCTCCATTTGAGCGGAGCACAACCCCCTCAGCAGGTCTGCCTCGTTGAATCTGGATGCCGAGCGTAGGGCTGCCTCTTCCACGATCCTCACCAAGCGCTCTGCTCCTGCCCTGGCTGGGCCTTCCTCCCCCTCCAACCGTCCAGCCACCGCATGAGCATGATACATTGCTGTGCTCAAGCTGATTCCCCCTTCCTGGGGTGCAGGATCCCCTTGGGGTTTTTCCTTCCTCCTTGATTCAGAGGCGTTCCTCTCCACCCCTACACCGATCGCCGCCACCATTGGCACGACTTCCCTGACCTCTGAGGCAATGTCCACTACCTCAGGGGCGATTACCCTTCCTGGGGTCTCCTCCACTTCCCCACCCTCCACCTGCTTACCTAGACTGGCCTCTTCTGCCCTCAATCCCTTCCTCCTCTTCTGGGCACGCTCTTCTTCACTCCGCCCCACCCTCTTCTTCTTCTTTCCCACCCCCAATGCCTCCATCTCCTTCCATGACCTCTCCTTCAAAGGGTCCTTTGGGAGCGGTCGTGGCACAAACTCGCCTAAGTTTTTCTTTCCCAAGGGTTTGGGGCGAGGGCGAATCCTCTCCCTTGCCACTGGTTGTGGTGGTCGGTCGGCCTGGGACTCTTTGAATTTTTGGGCTTTGGCAAGGATGGCCTGATCCTCTGCCTCCTGAGCTTTTCTCCTTGCTTCCAACTCCGCTCGATCGAGATCCCCACCAATCGGCTGTGGACCCAACCCTGCCTCAAACAGTGCGGACGGCTGAACAAGCTCGTCCCACTTGGCTTTTTCCCTCTCCTTCCACTTCTTTACCTTTTTCACCTTCTCTTCTACTTCTGCCCCCAATTTTGGCTCCATCAACCTGGTGGACACCTTCCAAATGGTGTGCACCCCAACTCCTCCACTGGCACCCACGTAAAACCACCGTAGTCTCCACCCCTTAATCGACGAGGGCAGCCCCACCACAAGCCCTTTCCCAGCTGCTGCCTGAAGAGTCACCCAAGTCTCTTGCTGTCCCGAGGCCTTGTAGCACGCGAAGAACTCGTCCACTGTCATGGCCTCCCCGTTGTTCGCCTTTGGCCAGGCACTTGCACAGGCCAACAGGATCTTCCACGCATTGGGCATCAATTGGCCCGGCGTTACCTCAAGACGGTTAAGCACATCCACCACCACTTGCGGCAATGGCAACCTCAAGCCCCCCTTTAGCTTTTCCTCATAAAGGGAAAACTCCCCTGGCCTGGCGTCCGACGGCCTCTCCATCGATGTTGGCAGCAATAAATCTACTTCAGCCGGAATCTGGTATTTTTCCCGAATAGCCACCAACTCCGCCGCAGTAATTGTGGATTGGTCAGCCTTAGTATGCCAATGATCTGGCTCTACCTGGCTTATTGGCCTTGGAGCCGCTATCATGGTGGACGCCTGAGATCGTACCACGGACTCCCCCACCCTTTCTGACCTATACTGCGCCGCTAGCTCCTCTGCATCATCGTCTCCAAGTGGGTCCACCCTCACATTCACAGCTCCTTCTTGTGCCATTTCTAGGGTATGTTTGCGAATCGCTTCCGCTGCAGGTGCAAGAAAATTGAAGAAGTGTTGCAAAGGTGTATCGTGAGCAACAAATGCAGTAAGACTTGGAGTATTTTGATTCTTTGTAAACAAGTAGGTGAATCGAATGATGCCAAAAGCCCACGGTTTGCCCGTTTTTCAAGGATCCCAATTAATTTTCGCCAGTTTGAAAACTTTTCAAATCATCCGCCAAAACTGTCTTTTCAACCCCATATGACCTATCGTTTCATTTCTGCTTCAACGCCTAACTTCCCTCCCCAAGACATTGCCACGTGTATGGCCACGATGCACTGCCTCCCCCCCTTCCCCTGTCTTTTCCACTTCAAATCATCATTTCACACGCCACCTCTTGAGCCCCGCGCCCATCCGGTTGGCCTTCACCTGGTCAGCCCTCCTTACGATCGGCCTTCACCCGGTCGGCTCGTCCGATCGGCCTTCACATGGTCCGCCCTTCACACAGTCGGCCTTCACGCGATCGGCTCATCCGGTCAGCCTTCACATGGTCCACCCTCCTCACGGTCGGCCTTCACATGGTCCGCCCTCCACACGGTCGGTCTTCATGCAGTCGGCTCGTCCGGTCGGCCTTCACATGATCCGCTCTCCACACGGTCGGCCTTCACGCGGTCGGCTTGTCCGCTCGGCCTTCACATGGTCAGCCCTCCTCCTAGTCGGCTCATCTTCTCGGCCTTCACGCGGTCAGCCCCCTCCGCGGTTTTTCTTCCTGCTCGGTCTTCGCACGATCGACCCTCCCCACGGTCGGCCTCCCCGCTCTGTCTCATTTTCACAATCAGACCACCCCCCGCTCGGTCATCCCGGTCGGACTCACCTTCCGCATAAGTATTCCCTTCGTTGGACTGAAGCTGCAATCGGGAATGGGGGACTACTGACATGGATAGGCCCACAAAGGCCACAGTCCACAGTGAACAACCCCAAGCCCACCATTTGGAGCCCATTGCATAACCCGGTTGGTAAAATCCAGGATAGCTGGAGGCCAATTGGGCATGAAGGGCCAATGACATTCGGACATATGGCAGGTGTAAGACAGGCCACATCAGCAGACAAAGATCTGCAAAGTTATTGCCACAACACATCACCATTAATGCAGCCCATCACAGCATTTATTACGACAACACCTCCCCGTCGGAACAACGCCCCCTTTACCCTGAACAAGGTAAGCTACGGCACAGGCTTTGGGCGATGTGGGCATGTCGGAAAGGACAGTGAAATGATTACCGAAGGATATAAGCAAGCATCGAAGACAAGAAAAAGGTTAAGCTTTCTATCTCCAGTCTCTCTCCCTCTCTACACACTATCTCTTCTCCCTATTTGCTAACTTGCCCGTCGGGGGGTTCGCTGGGAGACTACCCCGTTCCTCATTGAACTTACTTGCAGGTCATCGAGAGGGCTTGGCCACTCGGACGTGGGCTTGAGGAGCTTGGATCGGTCCAGTCCATCCACCGGGAACGAACTGTATTATCACTGCATTATCACTATTCATGCCTTGACGTGGCAATAATTACACGCATGCGATATGCTAAAGTAAGAAATGCTCACCTAGTACTCCAAGGCAAGCCAAAAGAAAAGAGTTAGAAAAATGCATGCTCTAACTATAATGACTAATGCAACGCATGCAATATGCAATTAATAGGCTTAGCTATATAATCGATTTGATAACATGCTGTTAAAGCACCTTTTCAAAGAAGGAATAAATATACTGCTTTGTTAGAATGATGCGCCAAGCCTTATGCATGCAAGACAATGAATGCGAATCATGAGAAATGCTAAAGAAATATGATGCTCTATACTATCCAACATAAACGGGTAAGTAAAAGGGAGAAAGACGTGGGGTTAGATGACATACACATTATTACATTGTTGCCCTCGCGCAGGAGGGTTTGAATAAATGGACTAGCTAATTAATTACCTAATTAACTAACTATTACAATACCCAAATAAATTAGCTACACTAAGTAATTAACTAATTTACTAATTATTATAACACTACAAATTAACTAACTATTCTAGCTAATTAATTAAATACAACACATAACTAATTATTCTAGCAAATTATTACAATACCAAAATTAGGGAATTGAACTAATTAATTACAAATTCACCATTCAGGGGGTTTTGGGGATCGATGAAAAGACTTATGCATGCAACCGGATTTTTCACCCGAAAATGCCTCTGTTTTGCTGGCAAGAGGGTTCTGTTTTGTAGCCAGAAACTTGCACTGTTTTGCCTCAGCCTCTGCTTTGTTCTATAAAAAAACAAGGTACTGCCTGGTGGACAAAAGTGGCCGGCAGGCCAGAAATGGTGGCCGATCACCCACTAATTGTGGCTTGCCGCCCAGAAATAGGCCACTAATGTTGGGTTTCTCCTACTACAACAGAAAACAAACAGAGCACAAACAGAACATTCTCAGGGGATGTCTGTCCACCCTACCTCTCCTTGTCATCAGATAGGTCAAAGGAGGAGTAGGCTTGGTTCGCAAGCCATCAATTAACGCAAATTCATTGCATGATGACTTATGAACTAAGGGACAAAAGCTTAATAAATGACAATGGAAGACCCACAAACCTCCTCCCTATCATAGGACTTGATCAAGGGAAATGGTTGACCTTGGAAACTTAAATCATTTCATCACTAACTAGTATGAAATGACTCAAGTCTCCATGTGCTTAATTAACGTTCGATTGAACACCAACTTATGTTATTATCTTGTTACCTCTTTTAAGCCATTGATTACCTCTTTTAGTTACCTTTCCATCCATTAGTCATTTTAGTCCAAAATGAGCATTAAGTCCACTAAAAGAGGGAAGTGTCAAACCAAGTGTTTTTTTAGGCATGAGAGGGAGATCATGCTGTTAGTAATAAACCTCCGAAGAGATTAAACCATTAGGCACAACGAGCTCTATCTCAAGCTTAAACAAACAATCGGTTTGAAACGACTCTCAAAGCAAAGGAAAAGCCAAGAAATAAGGGAGGTTATAGAGATGATTAGAGATGAACACAAGTATAAAAAGCTTGAAATGAATGCTATCAACTCAAATAAGTTGGTGTCTAATGCCTAAACCACCAAACCTATGAGGACCATTACACTACAAACATGCTATACAATGCATAAATGAAACTAGCATATAAAAACAGTCCCATATTAACTCAAAAAAATGCTAGAATTAAAGTAAAAACAGTTGAAAGAGTAAGCTAAAATAATAGAGCAATTAAGTTGGTAAACAAGCCAAATGAGAGGTGGCTAATCCCTCCGTTTTTTGGGACTTCAAAACCACTTTTTTAGCCTATGAAAATCTCTTAAAATCAATAGTAAAAAGCTCAAAAAAAGTTGATGAAAAGATGGGAAACAGAAGGGTAAAAGCCTAGGAAGTAAGGTTCAAAGAAGGGTAGTCAACCCCTCTACCTTTAATGGCCTTAAACCACAAGTTTCAGCCCATAAAAACAATTGAAAAATAGTTCAAAAACAGCAAGAACATATAGGAGAGAAGTAGTGTAGAGATGCTCAAAATTATACATCTTGAAGCAAGGTAACTCTTTTGTTAACAAACCCACAAGTTCTCACTTTCAAAGGCTGAGAATTGAGCTCAAGAACTCAACAAGAAGAGCTAAATTTTTGGTTTAGGAAGTGTAGAGAGAGTGTGTAGGTTACAAGATAAAGAGAGAGAGTGTGTGTGCTATGCAAGTTTTGGAGTTTTTGAAATTTTTTCTAACCTAATTTCAAGATGGGAGGTCATCTATATATAAAAAAACATGTTACTATCTCAGAAATATTTGTATATAGACAGTTGGTGCTGTGCATGCACCTATGGGAGACAGTGCCTGTTTGGTGCAGCTTAAAAGCTGCTTATTTCAGCTTTCAACTTAATTTAAGCTATTTTGATGTGTTTGGTTTAGCTTATAGCTTATAGCTTTTTGGAAGTCAGAAATCAGCTTATTCATTGAGTGGGGCAGGAGATGCTTAATTTATAAGTAAAAAATCAGCTTATGTTCATAGTTATAAGTTATAAGCTGTTTAGGCATAAGTTATAAGCACTTTCCCACAGCTCTACCAAATAGGGCCGCAGTTGGCACAAATATCTGCAAAAATCTATTTTTTGACACAAGTGGCTGGGCAAACAAAAATCTGTTTAGGCCCGATTTCAAACGGGCATATCTCCCTTATTTAGACTTGGTTTTAGGTCATTCTTGAGTCTAAATTGAAGCCACGAAAGTCTAATTTCTAATGGTAGTGGCCTTACATCTAAATTACAAGTGTGCAAAGAGATATGTCTATTTTAGTGAATGCTGCTCATTTCTATCCTAACGGATTGATGCCCAACTTCTTCCCCAACTAGTTTTCTTCCCTCCCCTCCTATTTTCTTTAACTCCAAACCTATAAATAAGATGTTTGTAAATATTTTTGACAGATTTCACCTCCCTTTCATTTATTTCCACTTTGTCCTTACTCGGTTTACCGAAAAGTGCAATATTTTAAAAGAAATACGAGTCTCAGAATATCGTAGAAACATTTGGAAAAATATTTTAAAAAGGAGGGTGTTAAGGTCTAAAATAGTTTTGGTCAAAAATGGGGTGTAAGGTTGGGATTTAGAAGCTCTTCTTGCTGAAGAAATGGAACGCTTGTACAGCATAACTTTCATCATCGAGTGATCAACCTGAGGTGCCCAAGTCTTAAAGGCGGTCGAAAATTAGGTGTCTACATCAGTTTTGTTCTTGAAAATGTGTCTCCATTTGAATCATTATTTCATTATGTGCCTGATTACTCTTCTTTTAAGGTCTTTGGTTGTCAATACTTTCCATGGCTTAAGCCATATGTTTCTCATAAACTCCAGCCAAAGTCCATTCCCTATGTCTTCATTGGATATCATCCTACCATCAAAGGTTATAGGTGTCTTGACCCCTTTTCTGGTAAAATCTACATCTCCAGGCATGTTCTCTTTAATGAGTCATGTTTTCCCTTTTCTTTATCATCTTATTCATCTTTTTTTTGTTACATTTCTTCATCTTCTTCTATTCCTTCTTTCTTTTGGTTTTCCTCATCTTCTCCATCCTCTTCTCTTTCTACTCCCTCTAATTCCTCTGTGTCAACAAATTCTGCTTCTTCTTCTTCTAGTTCTTCATCTATTCACTATTCTCCCACTTCTGTTTCCATCAATTCTATTACCATTGATCTTCTACCTGTCTCCCAGCCACCTACTACTCCACTCTCACAGCCAACTGTAACTCCCGTCTCCACTATCTCTCTTAATTCCCATCCTATGACAACTCGGTCTAAGGCTAGAGTTCCTGTTTGTTTAAAGGCTACATCTGTTTCTGATCTCTCTACTAAGCTTCTTAGTACTGAACCTAGTTCTGTCGAGGAAGCTCTTTAATCTGATGTCTGGCTTAAAGCTATGCAAGAGGAGTATGATGCTCTTTAAGTTCAGGGTATCTGGGATATTGTTTCCTTGCTTTCTTCTAAATTGGCAATCAGCTGTAAATGGGTCTTTCGCATTAAATGTCATTCTGATGGTCGTATTGCACGGTACAAGGCCAGACTTGTAGCAAAAAGCTATTTGCAACAAGAGGGGATAGACTTTTATAAGACCTTCAGTGCTGTTACTAAGAAGCCTACCATTCGCATCTTTATCTGCATTGTTCTTCATTATAACTGGCTTATTACTCAGCTCGACATCTCCAATGCATTTCTCCATGGCTCACTTAAAGAGGAAGTATTTATGGCTCAACCTCAAGGATTTGTGGATCCTTCTTATCCTACTCATGTGCGCAAACTTAAGAAAGCTCTTTATGGCCTTAAACAAGCTCCTCGAGCCTGGTGTTCTACTTTCTCAACTTTTCTTCTCTCTCAAGGGTTTCATAACAGTTTGTCAGATATTTCCTTGTTTGTTAAAACGACTCCCACTAGTCTTACCCTGTTGGTTGTGTATGTTGATGACATACTCTTGACTGGTAGTGATTCTGTTATTCTTACTCAGTTTCTTCAAAAAATGCACTCGGTATTTTCTATGAAAGAACTTAGGTCTTTATCTTATTTTCTAAGCATCAATGTCGTTGCTCAAGATTTTGGTTATTTTATGTGTCAACAAAAGTATGCCACTGACCTTCTTCTTAAAGCTGGTATGGTGGATTGCAAGCCTTGTTCTACTCCTTTGGCTGTGAAGTCATCTGCCTTTCCTTCAGATGATATTCATTTTGCTCAACCTTCCCTCTATTGCAGTTTAGTTGGAGGTTTTCAATATCTTACCATTACTAGGACGGATTTGTCTTTGGCTTTCAAATCCAGAGGTTAATCGTACTTTGGCAACTTTACGTAAGGCAGAGTTTGGTTTTTTGGGGGTGATAGTGGAAAAGTTGGCAGATAAGTCACCCTTACTGCCACTCTACAGAACCGTACATGAGATTGTTAATCAAGCATGCCAACATATGCATGCTCTTACCAATGCCCATTTTCAGAATGTTAAGCATCTTCTTCGTTATGTTAAAGGCACTATTTCTCATGGATTGAGTTTCACTCTTGGTCCGTTCACTCTTGATGCCTTTTCTGACTCAAATTGGGAGGTGATGCTCTGGATAGACATTCTACCTTAGGGTACTGTATCTTTTTGGGCCCAAATCTGATTTCTTGGTCTGCCAAGAAGTAGCCTACTGTCTCTCGTTCCTTCACTGAGGCTGAATACAGGTCCTTAGCCAATACTGTTGCTGAACTCACTTCGCTTCAGCAGTTGTTTAAGGATTTTTCACTTCCTACTTCTTTTATTCCAACTTTATGGTGTGACAACTTATCGGCTATGTATCTTGCTTCCAATCCAGACTTTCATGCTCAGTCTAAACATATTGAAATAGACTGTCATTTTATTCGTGAGCGAGTTGTTTCCAAACAAATTGTTCTCAAATATGTTCCTACATCTGATCAATTAGCTAATTTGTTCACCAAACTGTTGTCTAGTTCTTGGTTTCATTATCTCAAAGACAAGCTTATGCTCATTCCTTCTCCCATCAGCTTGAGGGAGACTGATAAGATACAAGAGGCAAAGGACTCTAAGGCACTGACACTGTGTCAACTGCAATAGCAGATGCCTCAAGCTCACTTGTTAGCTTAGCATCAAACTGTGATGCCGGCTAAGTCACACCATTGTAATATTAGTACTTCAGCACAATACAGTTGTGCTAGTATGGTTAGTTAGTTAGAGAGTTTGTGCTAGTATAGTTAGTCAATTAGAGAGTTTGTTAGTGAGTTTAGTTATAGCATTTTCTATATATACAAGTTCTGTAATACAATCATTTTAAGATGTGAAATAATATAATCATTTTTTCTTCAAGGGGCAGGGTGGGTGAAGGATGCCCACAAGTACAATGCTAAGTTCCGTTTAAGTTAGGACTTGCGCAGCGGGAGAGTATTGAATCCACACTAAGTGTTGTGGTACCAACAACTTAAGACTTAACCTCCTAACTAACTGCGTTACACCCATGAGATTGGTTCAAGGAGTTTCGAACTTGAGACTTGAGGTGCATTATAGATCATATCATGACCATTACCTAACTACATTTCACAAGAAAAATTATTTTATTGGAAGACGGGTTCTGATGTGTGGCCTGATGGAGTTTGTTATATTTTTTCAATGATTTGAATCATTTGTATTGTAGGATTTGTTAAGTAAATCATTCATAAAACAACCATATTCATTTGCTATTTGTAACCACATAACAAGATTACATTTGTTTTTGAAAAAAGAAAAGGCAAACATGATTTTGATAATAAATTATCTTTTGAAAAAAAAATAAAAACAATTAGGAGTTGATCATATAGTTATAAATGTCTCATCAATTTGATTTTTTTTCGTGAATAAGTTGCTTGATGAATCTTATAATATAAACAATTCAAATTATCAAAATAAGCTCGGGATAAGCCTCCATCAAGCGGTGACTGTAGCACAACAACAACTCCATCTCTTCTTTATTGGTCTTTTAATAATAATCATTATTATTATTTAATCAATCTAGCTAACTGGATTTTGATTGTTACTGCGCTTACTGTCATTAGATTTAGTCATAGATTTCAAACAAGGGAAATGGGTGAAATTGAAGTGTTTGGTTGTGTTTTAATTTATGTTTTTTTTAATAATATATATATTTATTTATTTTTGTCTTTCATGCTTTCGGAAACTAAAACAATTAAACATTTCAAAACACACTACGTTTTGATTTTTGTGCAAAACTAAATTTTTAATTGTTTTTTTGAAAAACTCTATTAATATATAAAATTCATACAAAAACTCTATAAGAATAATGTGACAATACCATTCTCAAAAATAAATTCATCTTTGTAATTGCTTTGTTTTAAGGTAAATGGTGCATGTTGAACCATATAATTATATATGAAAATTTTTATATGATTTTTTCTATTTGTATATCATTACTTGCATTTTTTCAAAATTTTCTAAATGTGGCTTGTTTTCAATTATTAATATATTTTTTTTCAATTGATAGGAGAGTAATTACAAATATGAAATTGCTCTCCATAAGAGGAGAACTCACAACCTCACACAACAAAAAGTATTACACAAGCATTACGCCAAATGCCTTGGCTCACAAGTCCAACAAGTTAAATGGATAAAACCAATTAATCATATTCATAATGAGTGATGATCCTTTACAAAAAAAAATTTAAAGGATCCGATTAAAACTTGTTTAACAGTCGTGTTTGATATGGGGCAGCCATAAGGTTGATAATTAAAAATATAAAAAAAAGACATGACAAAACATGTTTAAAGATTTAATTAACATTAATAAAATTGTAAAAACTACACAAGTCACATAACACCTATCATAATATATCATTATGAGTAAAATTATGGCTTCTTGGAAGAGGAGGTTCTTATCCTTTGTTGATAGATTGACACATAAAATCTATGCTTTTTAATTTACCAATTTACTACTTATCTTTGTTTAAGATGCCAGCGAGAGTTGCAAAGGACATAGACAAAATTCAATCTAGATTCTTATGGAGAGGTGATAAGCTTAGAAGGAAAATTCATCTGATCAGTTGGAAGGAGATTTCATAGAGTAAAAGCCAAGGAGGCTTAGGAATCAAGAGGCTTAGACTTATAAATGATTGTCTTCTTTTGAAGTGGTGACGGAGGTTTGGTTCTAAAGATGGTGCCTTGTAGAAGCAGGTGATTTGTAATAAATACAGTGAGGTTGGTAGGGGTTGGTGGCCATTACCTGTGATTAATTCCAGATCTTCCCAGATCTGGAAAGGTATTATGGGTGTTGCTTGGTTTAGGCCTGAGCTGGTCGACTTCTTCAAGAGCAAGATAAGTACAGTTATTGGGGGATGAGAGGAGAACTCAATTTTGGGAGGATCACTGGATTGGCAATGTCTGATTGAAAGAGGAATTTCCAAGACTGTATTCCTTATCAGTGGACAAAGCTGAATCTGTGAATTTGGTACTCAGTAGGAGGATTGGTTTTGAGAAGGGCAAAATTTGCTTCAGAAGAGTTCTATACCAATGGGAGGATGAGGATTTGAGGAGGTTATATGAGATGGTTTACAATACACCTGCTCTTAGGGTAGGGACTTCTAATAGATTGAGATGGGCTGCAGATATATCAGGGCTCTTCTCTGTTGCCTCTGTTTATAAGGGGTGTGAGTTGAGTCCTGTTAGAAATAGCAGAATTGCATATTTCATTTGGAAGAATGTCTCTCCACCCAAAGTTCAGTTCTTTGGTTGGTTAGCTTGGAAAGGTAGAATTAAGACTTCTACCTATCTCCCAAAATTGGAGTTCTCAGTGGTGGTATTGATCTTAGATGTATTTTCAGGAAAGATGAGGAGGAGAGTGTCAATCATGTGTTATTATTTTGCCCCTTTATTTGGAGGATTTGGTCTAGAATTTTACACTGGTGGATATACAGTGGGTAATGCCTAGGTCTATCAGTGGTCTGTTAAACTGGTGCACTGGTATTAAGCTCAAAAAACAAGAGACGATGATCTGGAGAGCAATTCTCCTGGCAGTGCTTTGGTCATCTAGAAACAGAGAAATGGCAGTACTTTCAACAATGCGTAGGTGGATCTTCATGGGTTGTGTGAATCCATTAAGGTTAGGATTACTTTGTGGGTTAAATTTTCTTGCCCTTTTATCAAGTACCCTGTTAATGACTTAGTTCATAACCTTCAACAAGTTAGAGGCTGCATTAGGGATGGATCTTGACTTGTTTGGGAGTTTTCTTTCCTTCTTTTAGTGGAGCATGCTCTGGCTGCTTGGTGCTAGTTGGTTTGCTGGTGTGCTCACAGATGGCTGTGGTGCCTTTGGTGTTTTTTTTTTTTTTTCTTGTTGGTTTCTCATTAACTCTTTGGTTGTGCTAGCAAATGATTGGGTGTCCTTCTTGATGCCAACTTAATTAGGATTGGGGGGTGTACTTTGATGCTTTATGCACTTCCTTTTCTTTACTAATGTTTTTTTTATATGTAATATATGTTTTTTTATCAATAAAGTTCTTTTTTTGCTGATAAAAAAAAAAAAGAGAGTAAAATTATGATTTTTTTGAAGTCTCGAGCATTTTTCTTGTATTTTTTTTTTTTTAAAAAAAAATATGGCATAAACAAGACTGCAAACCAAAATATTCTATAATCTTATTTTATTTTTGTTAAGTCATTTGAATACTTCGGGTGTGTTTGGTAACGTTTACGTTTTCAGTTTATATTTACAAAAATTTTATAAACTGGTTTTTGTTTATTTTTTGTTTATTTTTAGAAAAACATAAATTACAAATGCGTTTGGTAATTGACAAAATATTTTTAAAAATTTAAAAATATAAAAAAGAGTGAGAAATTCCAAGTGGCGGTGGAAGACAGTGGTGGAAAGTGGTGACGGTGGGTGGTGGGTAGTTAGTGGTGGTGGGTGGATGGTGGTGGTGGTGGGTGGGTGGGTGACAGTGGCGGGTGGTAGCGAGTGGATAGGGGTGGTGGTGGTGGTGGTGGTGGTGGCAGCGGGTAGTGGTGGCAAGTGGGTGGCTGATGGCGGGTAGTGGTGGGTGGTGGCGGGTGGGTGGTTGTGGTGGTGGTGGGTGGATGGGTGACGATGGCGGGTGGTCGGTGGTAGCGAGTGGGTGGTGGTGGATAGTGGTGACAGGTGGGTGGAGGATGACGAGTGGTGGTGGATGGCGAGTGGTGGTGGGTGTGTGGTGGGTGGTGATGGTGGGTGGGGTGACGGTGACGAGTGGTGGGTGGTGGTGGCAAGTGGGTGGCGGATGGTGGTGGGTGGAAGCAGGTGGGTGGGTGACGGTGGCGGGTGGTAGGTGGTAGCGAGTGGGTGTGGGTGGCGGTGGTGGTGGGTGGTGGTGGCGGTGGCAGGTGGGTGGTGGTGATGGTGGGTGGTTGGTGGTAGTGATGAGTGGGTGACAAGTGGCTGGTGGTGGCAGGTGGTGAATGGTGGTGGCAGGTGGGTGGTGAGAGGTGGTGGCAAGTAGGCGGCGAATGGTGGTGGCGGACGGTGGATGGTAGTGGCGGGTGGTGGGTGGTGGTAGGTGGATGGCAGGTGAGTAGTGGGTGGTGGTGGTGGTGGCGAAGGGTGGGTGGTGGTGGCGAGTGGGTGGCAGGTGGGTGGTGAGAGGTGGTGGCAAGTAGGCGGTGAGTGGGTGGCAGGTGGCAGGTGGGTGGTGAGAGGTGGTGGCAAGTAGGCGGCGAATGGTGGTGGCGGGCGGTGGATGGTAGTGGCGGGTGGTGGGTGGTGGTAGGTGGATGGCAGGTGAGTAGTGGGTGGTGGTGGTGGTGGCGAAGGGTGGGTGGTGGTGGCGGGTGGGTGGCAGGTGGCAGGTGGGTGGTGGTGGCGGGTGGGTGGTGAGTGGTGGTGGAAGGTGGTGGTTGGGGGTGGGTGGTGGTGGCGGAAGACGGTAGTGGAAAATGGTGGCGGATGGTGGCTAGTGTTGGGTGGTAAAAAAAAAAAAAAACTCAAAACTCAAAACGGAAACACATTTTTTGTGTTTTCATTTTATGGTCAAATTTATAAACTGAGACCACTGATTTATAAATTAAAAATTTTACCAAACAAGTTTTTAGTTGAGTTTTTAAAATTTTTGTAAATATAAACAGAAAACTAAAAACGTAAGTGTTACCAAACGACACCTTCGTGTTCAACGAGCATATCTAACCAATATTAAATCATTATAATGTGTACATGTGCATACCTAACTGTTAAGTTATCATTGCTGTGACTTGTACTCTCACTGTTGTTAATCAGTTGGCCATTCTGTGTATATTTTTAAAAAAACCCCACTAATATGGCACTTGTAATTCAACCTTATCCTAACTTTGAATCAATAGTTTTGACAAAATTAAATAATTAGAAAGTCAAGCCTGTGTGGTGACATATGAAATTGATCCACAAAAAAAAAAAAAATTATACAAAATTTTGTATTAAAATAATGTGACATTGCTTTCTTAGAATAATAAGTCCCGTTGATGAATTTTTATTTTTAAAATGAGATAGATTGCAAAATAAAAAATGAAAAAACGAAAACAAAAATGGCCAAACGGGGCTAAATTCACAAAGCCTCTTTCTGTATTTTTCAAAAGCTGAAAATGAAAAACACAACCATAGATACATATAACTTCAATTGAAAGAGTCTGAGACCAGTGTATACTATATGTAGATTTGTGCTCATATGACTTTGGCTGTTATGATAATTGAATTTTTAGCGACTTTTTTGATTTTTTTTTTATAGAAAAATATATAAATAAATAAACAAATAAAAATTAATTTGTTTGTAATAACTTTTTAATTTTTTTACTAAAATTTCTAATTTCTAAAACCACCCTTCTTATCAAAGTAAGACCATAGTTATTTTCTTTGAAAACTTTTTCCCAAATGCATGCACTTTTTCTCTTTTTTACAAAAATCACGTTGAAATTGATTTTAATGAATTATACAATAAATTAATTAAAATCATGTTTTCTAAAACATAAATTTTCAAAAACATAAGTTCAGAAAATAAATTCAAAAGAAATTCACAACGGCATACTATACTACAGAATGAGCCGTGATTTATACACCCAGTGGGGGTCGACCCCCAGTGAGGTGGCAACCCCCTATTCGCTTAAAAAAAAAAAAAAAAAAAAAAAAAAAAAAAAACTGTTTTTTTTTGGACCAATCCCCCAGTGACACCTCACTTGGGGGTCGACCCTCAGCTGGGGGTAGAAAGCTTTTTTGCTACAGAATATGTGTAAATCAATTTCCTTCAAAATTAACCCCAACACAGGACCTTGTACCAAGGCTGCTGCTAGTCTCGAGTAAAAACAAACGTGCGAAACGATTAAAGCCACGAAAACATATCTTGAATTAGACCAAAAATGTAGGCCTTGTTTGGCATTGGATTAATATAGTTAAAAAGTCATTATAAATGGTCACATCACGCTCTTTATTTTTCTGTATATTTTTTTTGTACAACGTCAACTAAAATGATCACTTTTCCCCAAAAAAAAAAAAAAAAAAAAGAGACTGTTTTTAGATGATCAACGTATGATTATTCTTGTTTATAAGCTACTCTTCACACGAAAGGAAATTCGCAAAACTTCTTTCTCACTTAATTGTGTAAACCACTCGTGCAAGTTTTATGACCTTTTCAGTCTACCAAAAAATTTTTAAAAAATAAAGTTCGAATGTACACTTTTCAAAATGAAATGTGACATAGAATAACATATCATATTGTATACCTTATTTAAGGTAGTTTTTCCTAGGTTTTTTCATTCCGTATATAGCATTGTTATTATTAAATTTAGAAATTACACATTTTGTCTATCATACATAATATATTATATATATATTATCATACTTAAATTTCTTTCCTCCTATATAAAAGAGTCTTGTACACATTAATACATCATTCAATATAATACAGATTTCTCTCTCTCTCTCTCTCTCTCTCTCTCTCTCTCTCTCTCTCTCTCTCTTAAATATTGTAGCATGGTATCAGAGTTATAGGTTAAGCTCTTAGGTCATGTTTGATTCACAAGACTAATAGTGAAGTATTACTAATCCTATTAAATTAGTGTGATATTCACTATCCAATTGGATTAATAATCTCACCCCTACCCCATTATTAATAATCCTACAAATTTGTTGGATTAATTATCCATTGGATTAATAATCCTAAACCAAAATGTTAAAACAAATATAGGATAATTGAGCCCACGGATTAATAATCACAATCCCATGCTCCAATCCACCAAATCAAACATGCCCTTAGTGTTTTTGGCCTTATTGACAGGCCGTAACCTTGCCTTGGACGCCTGCCGGACCTCAAATATGGTCTCTCCATTCCGCTCTGCTCTGTCTTTCCATCTGCTTCAACCTTAAATAGGTTTCTATCTTTAAACCTATTTGAATTTGAGGGGACTATTATACCCATATCATAGTGAGTATGGTTATATACTATGCAAACCACCCAAGCCGCCCTCTTGGCACACTATGTAAGCTAACTTAAGCCACCTCCTTGGCGCACTACCTAAGTCGCCTTCCTTGGCGCACTACCTGAGCACCCCTTAGAGCATTTTTTTGTTTCTTTCCAAACCGCCTATTCGCGCACATGATTCTTTTCCAAGCCGCCCCCTTGGCGCACACGGTTCCCTTCCAAGCCGCCTCCTGGCGAACTTGTTCATCTGTTGCCATTATCATTTAGCACCACGTCATAAGTTATGTGTGTGCCACGTTTGTTGGTTCAACACTTATTCTTCTTCTACGATGGTTCGATACGGCTATAAACTGTTTCCTAACATTAGCTTTGTTAGTTTCGGCCATGTTTCTACAATGGTCTAACATAACCATAAACTGTCTCCCGACATTGGCCCCGGCCTCTGATGGATCTCAAGCGCCCATGTGCTCTCATCTGAACTTTGCAATTTATTTGCCTCGGATCTAATATATATTTTATTTCATTTTCAGTTTTATTTCATGTTTAAGTTTCTCTCTCCAAACTCAAATTGGTATCCTTACGAGTTTGAGGGAGGTGTTAAATATTGTAACTATATATTCTGTCTATCATACATACTATATTATATTCATTATCATACTTAGGTTTCTCTCCTCTAATATAAAGAAGTATTGTATACATTGTTACATCATTCAACATAATATTCCCATTCTCTCTCTTAGATATTGTAACAATTATTTTCTTATTATAGACCAGAATGTTATTCCCAGAAAGTCTCAAATCCGAGCCACCATTCCACCTACTCAAATCAAATTCTTTTACGTTCCGCCTAATAAATAAAGAGAATGAATATCTTTTGTATTGAATGAATAGAATTGTTACATAGAGAAGATTTATTTATACACTCAATGAAATCTAACCATAACTACCTAACCTTGAATCTAACTACTTAACCCAACTGCAGTTAACTTGTAACAGTTAACTTGTAACAAACTAACAACTTATGTACAGCTGTAGATTATTACACAAGTGTGACTTTCGCTGCAGGTGCAACTGCTAGAGCTTGAGCTGTATCAGTTGGAGCTCGAGCTTGAGCTAAACACTCTGATGGTTGCTGCTGCTATTGTTGTGGCTGTGTGAGCTGTGAGCTGTGGCTGTGTGACTATTGCTTATCATGCCCCCTCAAGCTCAGTGGATTGGAAAGGACATTGAGTTGGTCTTGAAGATATTGAAATTGTGCCATAGATAAGGGTTTAGCAAACACATCTGGAATTTGATCAGAAATGGTAATATGACAGATATGAAGCTTCTTGGAGGCAACCCTTTCATGAACAAAGTGATAATCTACTTTAATGTGTTTAGTACGGGCATGAAAAATAAGGTTGTTACTCATAACAATTGCAGATAAGTTGTCACACCATAAAGTAGGCACAGGAACAGAGATATGAAGCTCAGCAAGTAACATCCCAAGCCAGCTGAGTTCAACTAAAGTTTGAGCTAGAGCTCGATCTAGACACAATTGGTTGTTTCTTGGTAGACCAAGAGATGAGGTTAGGACCAAGATATACACAGTAACCAATGAGAAATGAAGGCCATGAGATAAGGTGCCTTTAAGATACCTTAGTAAACGTTTGATTGAGGTAAAATGACTAGTCAAGGGTGAGTGCATGAACTGACAAAGATGATTAACTACAAAGGCTAAATCTAGTTTGGTTAAGATATTGAAGTGCTCCTACCAAACTTCTGTACAAAGCTGGCTAAGAAAAAGGACAATCATCTGCTGTAGTAAGAGAAGTGGAAGTGGACTTAGTAACCATGGGAGAAGAATAACATTTGCAGTCACTCATACCAGCTGTAGCCAATAATTCTGAGGCATACTTTTGCTGAGAAAGGACATAACCAGAAGCAGTTTTGGTGACAGAGATACCAAAGAAATAATAGACAAAGCGAAGCTCTTTCATGGAAAAGGTTGTATGCAAGTAGGTAATGAGAGAGTTAATATAAAGGGGATCACTTCCTATAAGAAAAATGCCATTTACATAGATGAGAATAATGGTGACAGCAGTAGAAGTTTTCTTGATAAAAAGAGAAAAGTCATAATGGCTTTGAACAAATTGATGAGTGAGAAGAAAATTGAAAAAAGTAGAGAACCAAGCTCTAGGAGCGTGCTTTAAACCATAGAGAGCTTTGTGTCACTTGCAGACAAGCTGTGGCTGATTAGATTGAACAAAACCTTAAGGTTGAACCATGTAAACTTCTTCTTCAAGAACACCATGGAGAAAGGCATTAGATATGTCAAGCTGCTTGATTGGCCAATCAAAGTGAAGAGCAAGACATAAAAGAATTCTGATAGTTGGTTGCTTAGCCACAAGACTAAAGGTCTCATGATAGTCCACCCATTTAGTTTGAAGAAAGCCCTTGGCAACTAGCCAAGCCTTATACCTAGCTATAGTACCATCTAAATTCTTCTTGATTCTATAAACCCATTTGCAGCCTATGGCTTGCTTGCCAGGTGAAAGAACAACCAAAGACTAAGTGCCTTGTTTTTGTAAGGCTTGAAATTCTTCAAGCATAGTAGATTTCCAAACAGAGGAAGAAGCTGCTTGTTGATAATTTTGTGGCACAAACTGATCAAGAGAAGAAGGAAGACTAGCAGTGAGAGAAGAATGAGGAAAAGTTGATTTGGAACTAGTAATCATGGGATGAGCATTAGAAGGAATACGGGGAAGATAAATAAAAATTTTAGAAATAAGAATCTGATCAGAAGGAGCTGTGGATAGTAGAGGAATAGAAATAGGGGAAGAAGAGACTGTCCAAGCTACTGAGTGAGTTTCAATAGTAGAGGAAGAAATTGGCTGGGCTGCTGAGTGAGGGACAACAGCAGGAGAGGAAGCTGGTTGAGTTGCTGAGTGAGTGACAGCAGTAGGAGAAGAAGCTGGCTGGGCTACTAAGGTAGCTGCAGTATGGGATGAGGAGAAAGAGAAGACCAGAAAACTATTGTAAAGAAGCAGATGTTGCAGAAGAAGACAACTTAGAAGAAGACTGGAAAGGAAAAGAAGACTCATCAAACACCACATGTCTGGAAATGTAGATTTTGCTTGTGATGGGAATTGGCATCTATAACCTTTGATTGAAGGTTGATAACCAAGAAAGACACATGCAGTAGATCTAGGCTGGGGCTTATTAGTGGTGTATGGTTTGAGCCAAGGATAGCACCTAAATCCAAAGGATCTCAAGAGCATATAATCAGGTTTGTGTTTGAACAAGACCTTATAGGGAGTAAGATTATTAAGCTTGGGAGTAGAATGTCTATTGATCAAATAGACAGCAGTGGCAAGAGCATCAAACCAATAAATCAAAGGAAGAGAAGAATGATGCATGAGAGTAATAGTAGTTTCAATGAGATGACTATGTTTCCTTTCAGCTACACCATTTTGTCAAGGTGTATGTGGACAGGTTAATTGGTGATCAGTGCCTTTACTTTTGAGAAAAGTTTGAAATGGTGTACTTAGATATTCTCCCCCATTATCACTTCTAAGAATCTGAAGAGTAATGTGAAATTGTGTCTTAACAAATGCTTTAAATTCGAGGAATTTAGTGAAAACTTCACTCTTATAATGAAGAGGAAAGAGACAAGTAAATTTGCTAAGATCATCAACGAAGAGTACATAGTACTTAAAGGTTGAAACAGAGGAAGCAAAAGGGCCCCAAACATCTGTATGGATAAGAGCTAAAGGCTTATTAACAGTAGAGTTAGACAAATGAAAAGGCAATCTATGGCTCTTTGAAACACAACAATGTTCACACAAACTAGAGCCTTTATTAAACAAAAGCTTAGAACCTAAATGATTATGAGAAAGAATATGATGAAGCTTCTCAGATGAAGGATAACCAAGTCTGAAATGCGAATTAGGTGAAGCTGTAGGTGATGAGGAGCAAGAAAACAAGTTTGAGAAGCTTGAGAACATGCAGATACAGCAGATATGAATGCAGCAGAAGGAGAAGCACTTAATGGATATAGTCCATTTGAGTAGCAGCCTTTATACAAGATTTTCTGAGTGATCTTGTCTTGAATAACAAAAGAGCTCTCATCAAAGGTGATAGTGCAGTGATTATCCATGGCCAATTGGTGAACAGAGAGTAAATTGGAAGATAATGTAGGCACATGAAGTAGTTTTGTAAGATGAAATGGAATGAGTAGAATCATCACCAACTGCAATGGAATGAGCAATGGAATGAGTAGAATCATCACCAACTGCAACCTGATCTTGGCCATAGTATGGCTGAGGAAAAGATAGCTGACTTAGATCAGGTGTCATGTGACTGGTGGCTCTAGAGTCAAGAACCAGTTATCAGACTATGACTGATTTGAAAATGATGCAACATAAGCTTTGGACTATGACTGAGTGGGAGAAGGCTGCTGAAAAGTTGTGTCTAACCTGTACTAGCAGTCTAGAGCAGTGTGATTGCCTTTTCCACAGATTTGATGGATCGCATTTGAAGAATTAGTATTAGTAGCAGCTTGAGGATTGTAAATATTGTAGCTGGATCTGCCTCTCTGAGACTGTGAGCCTCTTTGATAGTGACTCATCTGTCCTCTAGACCTATCTCCATCTCTACCTCTGAAAGAACCTCTGCCTCTATAATAGCCTCTAGAACCTTCTCAATTAAAGTGATTTCCTCTGTGTGTAGTATAAGCAATGGAACTTGGAAGATCTGAGGCATGTGCATGTTTAAGAGAGGACTCCACATAAATAGACTCTGAACAGAGTAAAGAACATAGTTGATCTAAGGAAATATGATATGATCTTGTGCATATAGCAGTTTTTGCAACATTGTACTCCTCAGGCAATCCATTCAAAATCAAGAGAACTAGGTCTTCATCATCAATAAGAGATGATGCTAAAGCAAGTTGATCAAATAAGATCTTGAATTGATTTAGATATTCTTCCATTGTTGTTCATTTCTTAACAATCTTACTCAATTTGTTCTTTAACTGATGAATGTGAGATCTGGAAAGTGAAGTAAACCGTTTGGCAAGAACAATCCAAACTTCATGACTGGTTTGGCAATGAATGACAATAGTGAAAATAGATAGAGACAGAGTTGCAGTGATGCAACTTAATATATGAGCATCAACAGTAGTCCATACGACATGATTTGGATTAGAAATTTCAAGGTTATTGGAATCTAACACAACTGCAAGAGGACATACCTCTGATTCGTCTACATAGCCGAGAAGCTTTGTGGCTCTCAAGATGTTCTGCAACTGATTCTTCCAAACTATGTAATTGGATGAATCAAGCTTTGTAGAAACAAAAGAACTGAGATTGTAAATCAATAATGTGAGATTAGAAGGTAAGGCAGTAGATGAAGGCATCAAGGAAGAAGAAGCAGCAGTTGCAGGTGTGGAGTTTGGAAAAGCCATTGATGAAGCTTTGAAACTTTCTTACTCGTAAGAGCCTAGGGCTCTGATACCATAAAGAGAATGAATATATTTTGTATTGAATGAATAGAATTGTTACAGAGAGAAGATTTATTTATACACTTGATGAAATCTAACCATAACTACCTAACCTTGAATCTAATTACTTAACCCAACTGCAGTTAACCTGTAACAGTTAACTTGTAACAAACTAACAACTTATGTACAACTGTAGATTATTACACAAGTGTGACTTTCGCTGCAAGTGCGACTATTGGAGCTTGAGCTGTATCAGTTAGAGCTCGAGCTTGAGCTGAAGACTTTGATGGCTGCTGCTGTTGCTGTCGCTGTGTAAGCTGTGGCTGTGTGAGCTGTTGCTTATCAATAATTACTCCCTTCGTCCAAAAATAATAGTTCTTTTGAAAAATTTAACTTTTTTTGATAGCATAATTATTGCACTTTAAAAAAATTAATTTTCTAAAATTACCCTTTAATAGTACATTTTTTGAAAAATATCAATTGTTATAATTAAACTTTTTGTGTTGTTAATGAATTTAAAAGAATGGCAAAATAGAAAATTTGTATTATTTTAGTTCTTGGTTTTTGAAAAGAGACTAATGTTTTGTGACAATGAAAAATGAAATAAATTATTAATATTTTGGACAAAAGGAATATAATAATTAGATGAAGACGTTTGCCAATCAAATCGATTGATTTTCCTAACATGTACCCATAAAAAATTAAAAAAAAAAACATGTTTTACTTCTGTGGATCAACTTGATTATAAATTGAACTCGGTCTTCTTGAAACATTAGCTCCCTCCATTGGCATTCCAAGTCATCAACCTCTCAAGCTTCTCTCATCGCATTCTTATTTTGAATTTTTCCAATCAAAATAAACCACAATGGAAACAACAACATCGCATTGTCAAATTTGTCCGCCCACTTACGGCAAACTCATTACGGTTCTTAGCATTGACGGAGGAGGAATTAGAGGAATAATCCCCGGAGTTATTCTCGCAAACCTAGAATCACAACTTCAGGTAGTATAAATATTTTCAAGGTCGTACATAAATATGAGTTTGTAATTTGGTTGTTTTTAAAGGTATGAGAGGTGATCACACCATAATATGGTGGACCCTCTCACACTAAATTAAATCCTTATATGGTGATTCAATCTTCCCGTAGGAAGAAGTTACTGGAAGTAGGAAGTTTAAGAAATGAATGAAGAGTCACAATGGTTTAGAAACATGGTGATCATTGAGTTTGAATTTCTAATAAGTTGTAACCATTGCTTAAACAGCCACCATATATACTATAAATATATGGACAGAACATGAGTTCACTTCACTTGATTTTCTCTCTGTTTTTCCTCTTCCAGATTGTATTCTTCTGCGTGATTAAACACCCTCACAGGAACTTCGATCCATTGCCATTGTAAAGATTATCTTTCAGTGGTATCAGAGCAAGGTTACACATTATCGCGGATGTCGAAATATAGTCCGGAATAACAAAAATTTTCCGAACTCTTTTTATCAAAAATTCAGAAAATCATTGATAGTCAATCTTCGGCATTGGTTAATTCGGTTTGTTTATTTAATCATCACCAATATGTTGTATTTCTAGAAAATTATCTTAAGAAAATAACTGTTGGTGGTGTTATTGTTCCAAACCTTGTCGAAAGTGAGTCCGAATTACACCGTTGGAAGCAATTTTATAAAATATTTTTCGGTTCAAATTGCGTCTCCAAATTGGCACCATCTTGTTCTACTCAGAATTTTGATCACAACGGTAAAATTTATTGTGAAAAACAGCGAAGATTTGATCCTCAAATTTTGAATTTTAGCTTGTGGTCTCTGACTCCAGTTGCTGAAGAAGACGACCGGAATAATACCATTGGAGCCATTGCAGCATCTGTTTTGAATATAAATTCTATTGGGCCACAATAAAAAATTAAAAGAAAAGGCCCAAAGATTAGATTTACTGGAAGGAAATTTGTCCCATTGGGTTTAAAAATTAAAAAGTATTTTCTTCAGCCTATAAGCCCAGGCGTAGCCCATAGCTAGGCACAGCCCAGAGCCCCAGGTGCGGCCCAACAACCCAGCGGCCCAGAATTGCAGTCCGCCCAACACACTAACCCGCGTGTCAGCCCGAACCCGTGCCCCTCTACTTCGCACGACCCACGTCCTTTGGACCCGCACGCTGATCCGCGCATTGACCTGTGCGTTGACTAGCGGTTCAAGCCGATTCAGCCCAAACCTTGAACCAACAGATTGGTTCAAGGGGTTTTTTGGCTCGTTCTCGCTCATTTCAAGGCCGTTTTCAGTCATTCAAAAACCAAAATTCCCAGAATTTTTCTAAGAATTTTTCTGTGGGTACTTATACTACATTTTCAAAAGAAAAAATTCGAGGAGGAAGCTATCCAAGGGTGTTACCAAGGAAAACATCCAAAGAAACATTGTTTAAAAGGCATCATTGTATTCCTTGGGCTCGTAACTATTATTACAATACTCATAAGCAAAGTGTTGGGTTTAAAAGGCTATTGGGTTTTTATCATTCTTCTTACCCAAGGCAACATAACCATTCCTTCACATCATCTTCATCACAGGGTCGAATTCAACAACTACACAGCTTATCCTTATTAAGACCTGTTATTGTCTTTAATTTTGCTTATTTTTTATTTTTTATTTTAGTATTGTAATATTCACATTTGAATTTTCATAGTAACACATTTTATTTTTAATATGACTATTAAAAATACCATGGATTCTTCAAGAATCGAGATGCTTAATGGAAATAATTTCCGAGCATGGAAACGCCACATTTCTTATCTTCTTACATATGAAAAAACATTGCATACTTTATCCACTTCTAAACCAGATGATGATTCTAATTGGTTCCAAAATAAATGGATAGAAGATGATGCAATGGCAAAGACAACTATGTTACATAATATGAAAGATAACATTATTCCGCATTTTGAAGAACATGAAACTGCAAGACAATGAATGGAAGCACTAGAAAGTAAGTATAGAGTTCGATCGGATACTCAAATTCAATTGCTCTTGGACAAATATAATAACACTCGTATGAGTGATAATGATAGTGTTGGTGATCATGTTAATCAAATGGAATTAATTGTTAAAGAATTATCCAACGCTGGTCACTCTTTGTCAGACAAGATGCAAGTAACTACCATACTTAATAGTCTTCCATTGTCTTGGGATCATGTTATCACATCTCTAACTCATAGCGGACGAGAGATTTCAATGGTAACATTGCATGTACTCTTAGTTTTGGAAGAATAAAGAATGAAGCGAAGACGTAAAGATGGATTGCCTTCTAACTTGTTGATGGCACAATCTTCACCACAACCACAGAGTAATACCCACCCACCATTCAACAAGAAAAAGATGACTTTTTTCAAGAAAAAATGGAAGAAGGGATTGCAGAAAGGATGGAAGAAACAGCAAGAATGACAAAAATAACATCATAAGCATCAAATTGGTCCATGTTACAAGTGCGGTCAAAAAGGTCATATCAAAGCCACTTGTTCTCAGAAGAAGCAGAAAAATGATCATAACTCTGTTGCCATGACAATTTCTGAAGCAATGGTGCTTGAACCTTCATCAAATTCATGGTGGATTAATTATGCTGCAACTAGGCATATTGTGCAAAATAAAGACATGTTCGTGGAGTTTACTGACAAAAAGGTTGGTGAACACAGAATCTACATGGGCAACAACTCATATAGTGATGTTTTGGGCATCAGCAACTATCAATTCTCTATTAATGAAACTTCCATTATGTTTCATGATGTGCTTTATGTACCCAGCATTCGCCGAAATTTAATTTCAGTTCCGGTGTTAACCCAAAAGGGTTTTGAGGTTAATTTTAGGTTTAACACAGTATTGATTAAGAAAGGGAGTGTATTAGTGGAAGGTGTAAAAGTGAATGACATGTACTCTCTTCCTATTGATAATAATAAAGTATGTGTTTCTGATTATTTGTCTGTTTCTACAAATAATAGTTCTTATTTATGGCATTTAAGGTTAGGTCACATTAATAAAAATAAAATGTCCCGAATGTTTAAAAGCGGCTTATTGCCTAAAGTATGTTCCGATGATTTTGATATATGTGAACCATGTATTAAAGGCAAAATGACTAGCAAGCCATTTTTCAAACATTGGAAATCATCGGAATTACTCGAAATAATTCATTCAGACATTTGTGGCCCTTTAAGAACTAAAACTCATCGAGGTATGGAATACTTTATTACTTTCACTGATGATTATTCAAGATATGGACATATCTACCTTCTTAAACACAAATCAGAAGTAATTGACAAGTTTAAGGAATATAAATTAGAGGTAGAAAAGCAACTTGGTTGGTCCATTAAACACTTGAATAAGGATAGATATGGCGAATATGAAGCTATGGATTCTTTCTGCAAGGACAATGGCATAAAACATTTGTTTATAATGCCATACACACCACAACAAAATGGGGTCGCAGAAAGACGAAATCGTACTCTCATGGAAATGACAAGGTCTATGCTGGCTCATGCTGATCTTCCTATTCATTTTCTGGGGGAAGCCTTATCCACCACTGCGTACATATTAAATAGAGTCAAAACAAAAGCCAAACCTCTAACTCCTTACGAATGCTGGCATGGAACTAAACCTAATGTTCAAAATCTCAAAGTTTGGGGATATAAGGCACATGTACTTATTCCCAAACCTTTAAGGGATAAATTGGGAAGCAAAACTTTGGAATGCAAGTTTATTGGTTATGTCGAAAATGGGAGTGGTTATCGTTTTTACCATCCCGAACGTGGATTAATAGAAAGTAGAGATGCTATTTTTCTTGAATGCACTGATCTTGTTACTCCTATTGAACAAATTGAATTGCTCTCTGAAGTATCTCAGGATTCTTCTCTTCCTTCTTTGTCACACAGTCCACATATTCTCCCCGACTCATCTAATAGCGGGAGCAAATGCAAATTACACGACGTTGTTTTACCTGCTTCGAATCCTGAGATGAGTGGGCGTAAGAGAGCAAGACGTCCATCTACGTTTTTGAAAGATCATTATGTTTTTCAAGTTGAAGAACTTAATAACTTAGTAGATAATCCTACTACTTATAATGAAGCAATGAGTAGCAGTGATGCTACTCAATGGCTTGAGGCAATGAATGAAGAACTTGACTCAATCTAGAAAAATGATATTTGGGAATTAACCGATCTCCCGAATGGAAAAAAAGCCATTGGTTGCAAATGGGTTCTTAGAAAGAAATTCAAAGTAGATGGAAGTTTAGAGAAATACAAGGCCAGGTTAGTAGCCAAGGGACTCACTCAACAACCTGGAATAGACTTCGTAGATACATATTCTCCTGTTGCAAAATTTGCCTCTATAAGGATTCTAATGGCAGTAGTAGCCAGGATGGATTTGGAATTGCATGAATTAGATGTTAAAACTACTTTTCTCAATGGAGAATTAAAAGAGGAAATTTATATGATTCAACCTGATAGTTTCCAGAACCAAGGCAACGAGGATAAACTCTACAAGTTGAAGAAATCTCTATATGAACTTAAACAATCTTCAAGACAATAGTACTTGAAATTCCACCAAGCCATTTTAGAAATGGGCTATGTTGTGAGTCTATTAGATTACTGTGTTTATATTTAGAAAAATGATGACAAGTTAGCAATATTATCTTTATACGTGGGTGACATATTGTTAGTAGGAAATTGTCTAGATATGATTATAAAAACCAAAACTTTCTTGACATCTAGATTTGAAATGAAAGATATGAGTCTTGTAACCTATGTTCTAGGAATTAGAATTTCAAGAGATAGAAATTCAAAATTATTATATCTAGATCAAGAGGAATATCCAAACAAGGTGCTCAAAAGATTTAATATGGATAACTGTAATTCTTCAAGTACGTCTGTTTGTAAGGGACAAAATCTTAGTAAAAGTATGAGTCCTCAAACTAAATCTGACATTGAGAAAATGAGAAATGTCTCGTATGCTCAGGCAGTAGGCAGCCTAATGTATGCTATGACAAGCACTAGACCTGACATCTGTCATGCAGTCGGATTGGTAAGTCGGTTTCAATCCAATCCAGGTAAGGAACATTGGCAAGCAGTCAAAAGAATATTCAGATATTTAAAAGGCACTAAAAATTTGAAATTAAGTTTTGGTTTGTGTGATCTAGACATAAAAGGATACACTGACGCGGGTTTTGCAGGAGATGTAGATGATAGAAAATCTACTAGTGGTCATGTATTCTTATTTGGTGGAACAGCAGTTTCTTGGTTAAGTAAGAAACAAAGTTGTGTTGCAAAGTACACTATGGAAGCTGAATACATAGCTTGTAACAGAGCCGTTAGTAATACGGTCTAGATAAAACGATTTGTTGATAGTTTATAATTGGGTATACCTGTCAGACCGGTCAATATGCTTTGTGACAATCAGTCTGCCACCTCATTAATAAAAAGTTGAGCAAATAGCTTTAAGGGAAAACATATTGACGTAAGTTACCACTATATTCAGGACATAGTGGAGAGAGGTGAAATTAAAGTCAACTATATACCCTCAGAAGATATGGTGGCTGACTCTGTGACCAAAGGGTTGTCTCTGGAAAAATTCAGAGAACATGTAGCTAATATGGGATTGAAAAATGCCTAACTAGGTGGTTTAGTTACTTATATAAGAGCATAGTCGAATGACTCTGGAGACGCCTAGATAACCGATGTTTTACGACTCTATCTTCCATAGAAACATCTGTTTGGTCAGGTAACAAGATAGAGGAACTAACAAGGTACGGATATCATAGTTAGCATGAGATATAAAGTCCATAATATGCAACGGCTAACTAGATGATATTGTCTGCTTGATCAGTAAAAAGTCATTGATAAGGTGTGTTAAGAAAAATCTTCAGGAATAGGTTTTAAAGGAAGTACTTAACAATAATTTCAGTGCAAGTCAACACATGAAAAATGTGTACAACTGAAGTCGTTAATGGTGATTGGGTATGGACTATAAACCCATCACTGAAAATTGATGTTGTTCACTTGAAATGTAGTGAATTGAAGTCATCTGGAGTGTGTTGTCAGTGGAAGAACATATTCGTACGGGTGCGGTCAGATTGGTGGCAAAAACGTGCGCACGTATGGCCAAGTCACAATTAGACGTCAATCCATGAGGTAATTTCATAGATGAAAGTTGGCATAAAGCAAAATTTTGGAACCAAGATAAACATGCCAAACTCAAGTTTTGTCACCAATATTATAATGTGATCAAGTGGGAGATGAAGGTATGAGAGGTGATCACACCATAATATGGTGGACCCTCTCACAGCAAATCAAATCCTTATATGGTGATTCAATCTTCCCGCAAGAAGAAGTTACTGGAAGTAGGAAGTTTAAGAAATGAATGAAGAGTCACAATGGTTTAGAAACATGGTGATCATTGAGTTTGAATTTCTAATAAGTTGTAACCATTGCTTAAATAGCCACCATATATACTATAAATATATGGACAGAACATGAGTTCACTTCACTTGATTTTCTCTTTGTTTTTCCTCTTCCTGATTCTATTCTTCTGCGTGATTAAACACTTTCACAAGAACTTCGATCCATTGCCATTGTAAAGATTATCTTTTAGTTTTAATTTTGAAATTTGTACTTTGTGATAATTAGGAACTAGATGGCATGGACGCAAGGCTTGCGGATTACTTTGATGTAATTGCGAGAACAAGTACTGGTGGTCCAATAACTGCCCTGTTAACTGCACCGAACAATGATAAACGACCTTTATATGCTGCAAAAGATATAGTGCCCTTTTATCTTGAGAACTCTCCAAAAATTTTCTCCCAAACAAGGTAAGAAATAAATAACATGAAACTTGGATGTGTAGAGGCTTGATGGTCCGGTAGATGAGACAATCTCTTACCATTGCGCGCTTAACCTGTGCTTTCCCTATTCCCTTTCTACGGTTATACAAAAAAGAAAAAAGAAAAAAGAAAAAAAAGAAGAAAAAAGATACTTGATGGGTTTATATTCAATATCATGATGTCGACTGTATATTCATACATATAGATTTTGTACAACTTTAATAATTATCTTTTCAAAGTTTCACCACTATTTGAGCTAACATGGATTTCTATTTTCTGGTATGAGTTAAGCATTTGTTTCTTTGGCCCTGTTTGGTAGAGCTGTGGGAAAGTGCTTATAACTTATGCCTAAACAGCTTATAGCTTATAACTATGAATATAAGTTGATTTCTGACTTATAAATTAAACATCTCCTGCCCCACTCAAAGAATAAGCTGATTTCTGACTTCCAAAAAGTTGTGAATTATAAGCTAAAAGCTAAACCAAACACATCAAAATAGCTTAAATTAAGCTGAAAGCTTAAATAAGCAGTTTTTAAACTGCACCAAACAGGACCTTTATTCGAAACAACTGGAACTGTCATGCTTTTTGCAAATTAATCTGAAAAGTTACGTATCTTGAAAAAGTATGCCAAAAATAATTAATTAAAAGGGAAAGTAACTTGAAAGTGTTTGCTAGGGAAATTAATTACAAAAAAATAATAAATATTAATAATTAAAATCATAATTATTTTAGGGTAAATTACACTTACTCCCCTGAAACTTGAGTTTAATACATATCACCGTCAGACGTTTAAAAAATTATACTAACTCTCCTGTCATTGTAATTATTTAGACAGAATGAAAATATTAAATTTATACACTCTCTCTTTTTTACTTTACTTTACTTTCCATGTTTTTTTCTTTCCTTTGCTTTACCCCTTTTTTTTTCAACATAATTTTCTTTATTTTTTTATTAGGAGTTGTTATATAAGCAGGGAGTTTGTTAAATAAGACTATTAACCACAAAGGTGGGAATATAATTTTCAGAACGTCAAGAGATAAGATGTAATTGGATCAAATCTACAGAACCACAAAGGTGGGAGCTTGCTGAGCTTTATATCTTTGTTCCTGTGCCTACTTTATGGTGTGACATTTTATCTGCAATTGCTATGAGTTACAACCCTGTTTTTCATGCCCGTACTAAACACATTGAAGTCGATTATCACTTTGTTCGCAAAAGGGTTGCCTCCAAGAAGCTTCATATTTGTCATATTCCTACTTTTGATCAGATTGCTGATGTGTTCACTAAATCCTGATCTGTGGCTCGATTTCAATATCTTCAACACCAACTCAATGTCCTTCCCAGTCCACTGAGCTTGAGGGGGCATGATAAGCAACAGCTCATACAGCCACAGCAGCAGCTATTAGAGTCTTCAGCTACTGAAGCTCAAGCTCCAACTGATACAGCTCAAGCTCCAACAGTTGTACCTGCAGCCAAAGTCACACTTGTGTAATAATCTACAGATGTACATAAGTTGTTAGTTTGTTAGAGGTTAACTGTTAAAGGTTAACTGTAGTTTGATTAAGTAGTTACATTCAAGGTTAGGTAGTTATGGTTAGGTTTCATTGAGTGTATAAATAAATCTTCTCTCTGTAACATTTCAATTCATTCAATACAAAAGATATTCATTCTCTTTAGATAGCACTACAAAAAATTAAGGTTTTAGAGACTAAAATTTAGGAACAAAATTATTTTTTAGAGACCAAATATTTTTATTGTGAAAAGTGTCGTCATTATATTTTTAGCAACGAAAATTGGACATTAGTAATGAATTATTATCATTTTGAGACCAAATTTTTTGTCTCAAAAAATAACTAATTTTGAGACCAAATTATTTTGTCCCTAGAAGTCTATTTATTAGTAACATTTTCAAAATTTTGTAGCTAAAAGTCTTATTTTTTACTTTTCGAGATAACTTTTTAGCGATTATTCTCACAACAATAGAAATTAGTCCCTAAATGTCTTTTGCAATAAAATTTTCACTTTTAGAGACTAAAAAATTTGATTTCTAAAACTCTTATATGTTGTAGTGTAGGATCAATGGTGAATCGTGACATATTAGATGGTATTCAATTTGGTAATCAAAATTATGTTTTTGTCAGTTTACGGTTGAAGAAACTAGGTAGTGTTGGGTAGAGTTTTAGAATTTTGATTTGAGAATAGAGTTATGTTTTGAGTTTTTGAGTTTTAGAATTATGATTTGAGTGTGAAAAATTTATTTGGTTATGAGTTTTGAAAAGAGTTTTAAATTGAGTTTGAATTGAGTGATGTGACATATGATACTTAATACAAAAACTTACAACTCATAACCAAACACACAACCCAAAATTTTATTCAAAACTCATAAAAAAAATTTAAAAAATTTCACAAATATTTTTTTTATAATATAAAAATAACAGGTGAAAAAAAAAAAAAAAACCTGTTTCGGACGACCGGTGGTGGGACCACCGGTCAAGCCAAATTTCAAAACAAAAAAATTTAAAAATCCCACCTAACACAGAGTTTTCTGTTTGTTGTGGAAATATAATTTGAAAACCCTATCCAAACATGGTATTAGAATGTGTGGGTAGAATTATAATTTGAAAATCCTTCAAAACACAGCTTTTTTTTTTTTTTTTTTTTTGGTCTATTTTAGCAAAAATACTGTGGCTAGTGTTGATTTAGGTGACCAAAAAAAAAAAAAAAACGGGCCATTGTTTTAACAAGACACACCTTGGCAGATAAGTGTTAAAAATGTCATATTTTTTAAATTAAAAATTATTTTGTCAGATATTTTTAATCTAGAATGATCTGGAAAGTAAAATAATTATTTTTTAAAAATAACGAAAAAATCATTAAGACCAAAAATATTTCAAACCCATATGATTTTTTCAAT
Organism: Camellia granthamiana; assembly: GCA_036172215.1. Lineage (NCBI taxonomy): Eukaryota > Viridiplantae > Streptophyta > Magnoliopsida > Ericales > Theaceae > Camellia > Camellia granthamiana. The sequence continues at coordinate 28,166,481 of CM069903.1, read as the reverse complement.
AACAAACTTTTTTAGCAATAATTTTTTTCTAAAAAATTAAAAAGTAAAAAAATAATACTAGACAAGTAATTATCAAAACAGTACTACTCCTTAGTCATAACGATTTTATTTTTTAAAAAATATATAATTAACATACATAAACTCTTAAAAAAATAATTTTTAAATCTTTGTTACGATTTGGTTGATAGGACACAAAAATGACACCTTGCTTTACTTATTAGAATTAGCGAAGAAAAAGAAAAAGCACTTGTGAACAAGAACTTCCTCGACCAAGGAAATTAAACAAATAATCCACCTTATTAGATTTGTCGGTGTCACCTCCAAGCTCAATTTCTTCCTTTTTTTTTTTTATATATATATATTTTCTTTATCATCATGCACTAAAATATTGGTTAAAATTACCACCAAACCAAACTCTTGTCATGAACCGAGCCCTCTAACTTAGCTCTTTCGTTACCAAGTCTCTCTTAAGAAGAAGTCTTGGATTTCATTCTTAGAAGTAAAATAAGAGGGTAAGATTTTCTTACAAGATATGTGTGTATGAGTTTCAACTATTTCGAAGTGCTAATCTAACAATTAACTATTGACTTTCATTTGAAAAAAAAAAAAAAAAAAAAACCCAAACTCTTGTGATGTGATTGATTCTCAACTATCTCTTCAAAATTCCAAAAATATCATTTTTTAAATTTTGTTTATATTTCATTTAAACATAAATAAATATTAAAAGGGTAATAATATAGGTGTGTGTGATCATTAGACTTTTGAAATTAAAAAATTCTAGACTTCAAAAAAATAACACAGGGAGAGAGTGCTGCATTATAAAAGAATTTGCAAACTATAATTATTTATAAGAAAATTTTATGATACACACCCCTCTCTACATATTTTTTTGTTAACATGCAGGCCAATCTCTTTATAGACTTAAACCTGAGATTTCACACTAACACTAGTGTCCTGATAATGAGGCATAAAAATTAAATAATTAAGCCAGTTATTTTATATGCAGTTTGTCAAGATTATATTTTATGACTTGATATATTTTTGTTGTATATGAATTCAGGATGATTCGTTAAGTGGGACAGTGTCATCGGTTGATGTATTTACAAAAGAAAACATGAAAAATCTCGTACAAATTGGTGAAACTTTGTTGAAAAAAACCAGTTTCACATGTCAATGCAGACAAGGGTCACTCTGAACCACTCCAAAATGGTGACACTAATGAGGAAGCCATTAAAAGGTATGTCTATTCTCATGTATTATTACCAAGGGCAGAACTATTAAGAGTCCGCAACAATACTACAGACTCTCAAAAAACACAACTCCCATACACTTGTGATTGGTCCCAAAAAAAAAAAAATTCATGATTAGTCCACATCATTTTGAGGATCATGGAAGTCCCTAACTTTGGGGTCTCAAGCATTTTTGTAAGAGTCAGTGAGGGACCATGGCCCCCTGTCCAAAATAAACAATGCTATTATGATGATAGGCTATGTTGCCCAAATCTTTGTCGTTATTACAAATGACCCTTCCTTGCCTAATTTATGAATATTGGAAACTTCATATTTCTTAATAAAACAAGTTTCTATGTACAAAAGAATTGGAACACCAAAAAAAACATACCTCTAATTTTTTAAAATTATTTAATACAAGCATAATTTAACAGTAATAATACATTACTTATATTTCTTTTATCACATTTTGTTTATCACTTGATGAAGCATACTCATAATGATGATATAATATTAATGAGATTCATATGAGATCCATTGAAAACTTTTGAAATTTGAACCCACAAAAAACGCAGTGACTTTTAGTTTAATAGATAATTGAGTTGGCATATACAAAAAAAAAATAAATTAACTTATGATTTCTCTTTTATTTATTGGTTTAAGTTGAATATATATGACTTCGCTTTGGATTGTGTTAAGACTAAACACAAAATATTTTTTATGTGTTATTTTAGTATCATATCTTAGTTATTTCCCATTCTTGAATTTAAACACATTTATCATTGTATTATTTGGATATCAATTTCAAAATAAAATATAAATGTTCCAATACCAGCTTTCCAAAACAAAAGTCTATTGTTTGAACAAAAATTATGTTCAATAGTTGATATCCGAATAAAAATCTTGAAATTAAAACATTCATATTTTATTCAAAATTTGGTATTTGAACGGTACAAATATTTGATTTCAGTTTTTTAAATTCAGCTTTTTTGAAAATTGAGTTTTTTTGTTTTTCGTATTTTTTTTATTTTTAGTAAATATTTTTTAAATTTTAAGTTATTTTTTTATTTTTTTAGATACACCTTACTTAGATGTATCTACAAAGTAAAACATTTGTAAAAAAATATTTTAAAAAATTAATAAATACACAAAAAAATGAAAAATATACTAAATTTTCGTAGGGATATTTACCAGTAAATCCTATCTCACAAACAGTTTTACCGATTGGTCCTAAGGTTATTTCTATTGTTCTGATTAGTCCTATTAGTGGAGAAATATCTTACCAGTTGATCCTATTTCCTTTGTTTAGTAACAATGAGTGGTCAATTATACCCTTCCGTGTGTGTGTCACGTGACATACATCATTCCAAGGCAAAAAGTATAAAGAGTCTTAGTGTACTTTGTTAATGTGTGACACCCATTGTGTGTGTCACGTGACATACATCATTCCAAGGCAAAAAGTATAAAGAGCCTTAGTGTACTTTGTTGATGTGTGACACCCTATCACGTGGCATATTGTGTGTGTCACGTGACACTCCAAGGCAAAAAGTATAAAGAGCCTTAGTGTACTTTGTTGATGTGTGACACACATTGTGTGTGTCACGTGACATATTGTGTGTGTCACGTGACACTCCAAGGCAAAAAGCATAAAGAGCCTTGGTGTACTTTGTTGATATGTGGCAACCATTGTGTGTGTCACGTGACATATTGTGTGTGTCACGTGACACTCCAAGGCAAAAAGTATAAAGAGCCTTAGTGTACTTTGTTGATGTGTGACACCCATTGTGCGTGTCACGTGACATATTGTGTGTCACGTGACACACCCTCATAAAGAGCCTTGGTGTACTTTATTGATGTGTGACACCCATTGTGTGTGTCACGTGACATATTGTGTGTGTCACATAACACATCCTCATAAAAAACATGCATCTAATAACATCTAAATGAGGGCATTAAGGTCCCTCAAAATATCCAAGGACTAAATGGTTTATTAGAAAGAAATTGGAACCAATTGGTTCATAAGTTTAACATTTGGGATTTATTGGTAAATCTTCCTTCTTTTTCTTTTTTCTTTTTTGTATTTTTGATATTTAGTGAATTTTTTTAAGATTTTTTTTCACAAATATTATATTTTTAAAGTGTATTTATGTTATGTAACGCCCCAAAATTTACCCAACAAAATCTTGATACATCAATCGTCATTCACTAAAGAATAATGGCAATTCCCAAAATCATCATAACATTGATCATAGAAACTTGTACAAAATAGTCCCACATGCGAATTATAAATTCAATGATATTACATACACGAATCCATAGCATGTAAAACATCAAATTCAGAAGTAAATAAAATGCACTCAAGGGCTTACAAATTCCAAGGCTTAAGCCCGGTTACACAAAAATAGTCTCTCGGACTCAAACAGTTATAGCCCTAGGCTTACAAAATACAATCACAACAAAATAGAGCCTTGTGCTCTATACACATATATCCACGCTCTAGATTGACGGGTTCACCACATCTTTTCTTGCACCAAAATCCCATAGGGGTGAGCATAAAGCCCAGTAGAGAAATCATTAACAAAGTATGTACATTTTATACAAGTTTAAAGAAATGAGATGCGTATGTCATGCTATGCTCTTTTGAAAGAAAATTACATTCTTCTCATCCTAAAAAAAAAAAAACATCATGCTCAATGATATTATGATATCTTCAACAAATTTAAAGTTTATCAATTTAATACACGAGACGGTAAATACGATGCAGGTAATCCCTAGGTTGGTGTCTACAAGTAGGCATAACTAGCACTGCCAAAAACCCCACTTTACCGATTGCTAACCAGAAGGGAAGTGGTACCTCCTCCACACGTGCTTTCAATCTTTCACCCTGGACACTCATGCCAACTTAATCAATTCCATCTACACCTTCTATCCGTACTTACCAACGTATTTACCCCAAAACATTTCAATAAATTTCATTTCTCAACATTTCTTTTTCAATGCAAGTTTCAAATCCCCAATTCAATGTTTACAATAAGCAAAGTATTTAGGGTGTTCATGCAACGATAGTCCATGCAATGAAATGATCAATCATGTAATGAGGTGATTATCCATACGATGCATTGTCCTACCATTCACAAGCTTTCCCACAAATTCTCCGTTTGTGATCACGATTTTCACTTTTCTTTTCAATACAATTCCACATATATAACATATGCATTTATATAGCTATCCAAATGTAGCAAGAATCTCACATTTCATGTATCCTCAACCTTTTGTTATTTCAAGATTATACACATATATACTTAAACAATAGATTCCAAGAAAATTTTACTAATTCACATATACTAAGAAGTTTGACATTTTGCAGCCAATATCATGAAATTTCCACTTGAACATTCATTTAACACAAGTAAATTCATAATTTCCCAACATCCACCAAAACTCCCAAATTTCTAGGTTTTTCACCCAAACAATGCATTTCTTTATTTCTTGGTAAAATCTCACCAACAACATCATTCTTAAATCAAAGTGATTCAACTCCTCAAGAACATCTTTTTAAAGAGAGCAAGAGATAAACCCCTTTTTCAAACCACTAATTTCTTGAGCCAAACACAAACTTTTAAATCAAACAAGGAGGAAATCTCGAAATTGACCAAAACTTGCAAAAACATATATATATATAACTCCAAGAGAAATCCCTACCTCAACCTTGTTGAATAGTTGAGAAGAAACCCTAAAATCAAAGGTGTAGAACTTCGATCTCTACCGCGCGAAATGAAGTCGTTGCTTTGTTCTCCAAAACTTGTGAAAGATAATGGATCAACACCCAAAGGATTGCAAGAAATCAAGGGTTTTAGTGTTTGGTGAGAGTTTTTACAGAGAAGAAGGAGCAAAAGTGCTTTTGGAGTGAGGAGCAAAAGTGCTTTTGGAGTGAGAAGGGAGTGTTTAAAAATGATATACACTTAGCCAAAAAGAGAGAAAAAAATAGAGTTTTCGAACTCAGCCAGTCTCGCACGTGCAGTACTTGCCCCCGTACGTGCGGAGCGTGTTTCCTGCATGTGCGGCCCTCACCACTGCACGTGCGACTTCCCCAAACCGCACAACATCCCGCACCTGTATATAATGCAATGAGCAGCCCAGAATTCCCATGATTTCTGCATATGCGGCTGTAGACACCCCATTTTTGATAGCCCTTAAGTCTTGGGCACTACTGATGGTTTACTTGGTGGTGAAAGGTGTGCAGGGCAAAGATTCAATTTCTTCGGCAATGAGAGAGTCAAATCCTAACCTCACACCCCATTTTGGACCAAAGCTATTTTGGAATGGTTTTTAGACTTTAAAATCCTCTCTTTCAAAATATTTTTGAAATAAAGTTCCTACGATGTACTGAGGCTCGCATTTTGTCAAATGTTGCGCGTTTCGGTAAACCGAGCAAGGACAAAGTAGAAATGAATGAAAGAGAGATGAAATCTTTGAAAAATCTTTCAAAACACCTTGTTTAAGGGTTTGGAGTTGAAGAAAAGAGAAGAAGAGGGAAGAAACCTAGCTGAGGAAGAAGTTGGGCATCATTCCGGTTGGACTGAAACTGAGCAACCTTCACTAAAAGAGATATATCTCTTAGCACACATGGAATTTTGAGATGAGGTTGCCAAATTTGGAAAGAAGACTTACGGGGCTTCATTTTGGACACAAGAATGACCTAAAAAGGAGTTCATATGAAGGAGTTATGCCCATTTGAAGTTGGACCTGTAGAGCAGAATTTCCTGTCGGCCACAAATGTGTGCAGTCGGCCACAAAAGTAGCAGATCGGCCAAAAGAGTAGCAGATCGGCCATCACAAGTAGCAGATCAGCACTAAAGATGGCCAATCGGCCAAAAGTGACCCAAATTCATTTTTTTTGAAGACATTTCTCCTCCAGCTGTTTCCAGCTTGCTCCAGTTGTCCCAATTCAGATATTTTCGACCAAAATTGATATTTTGCTATATAATGAAGCCTTGTATCTCATTTTCAAAGGGTAGAACTTCTAGAGCAAGTTTTGAGAGCTCCTCTCACTAAAACTCCCTCTCTCTCTACAATTTTCAGAGTTTGATCTCTGCCTCTCTCTCTAAAGCCTCTCTCTCTTGCCCTTTGGTGCATAGAAGTTCATAGAAGTAGAGAAATACAACTCCTTTGCCTAGGCATCCTTCATCAAAGCTGTATATCCATGGGCTGAGGTCTCTTGGAATTGGTTTTTGGGCTGATAGATGGTCATTTGAGCCAAGAAAGAGGCCCTTTTGCTGCTGTGCTACAAGGGTAAGCACCTCTCCTCTTTTGTATTTGTTTTGCACACTTACTTCACCACCTTTGCACACTACTTTGGGGCTGTTTTTTGGGGTGGTGTTGAACTACAAAAATCTTTGTTTTTTCCTCTGTTTTTCAGTCCTAAAAGTCTTGGTTTGTACCTTGGTTGGCTAGGGGGTTGTCCTCCCTTTTGCTCCTTGGCTTGTAAGGCCTTGTGAGCTAACTTTCAAACTTTTCAAACAACGTCCTTTTGGCCTTAGAACCACTGAATTCCAGAGGAATTTTAGTGGTAGAAAACTTGTTTTGAGGCTCAAAATAAGAGGGGGGACCCCTCATCTTCTCTTGTTTGCTTGTATTGATGGCCCTCCAAAAGAGCATGTGTTTCTACCATTTTGAGGCTTAGTTCAGGTACTTTTTTGTGACTTTTAGGGCCTTCCTTAACTCTGTCCATAGCTGGTTTGGTCACCATATGCATGCTTTATACACTTGTAGTGTAATTCTTGCAAACTAGCCTTATATGCCACATGAAGTAGCATGTTTGTTAAGCATGTATGGGCTCCATTTCAGCATGTTTTTTGTCATTATTTAGCATGTCATAACTCTGTCTAAAGTTGGTTTGATGGCCTCTTGCATGCTCCATTCACTTGTAGTGTATTTCCATTCACTAGCCTAATGTGTATCATGCTTTAGACCATCATTTTAGTGTGATTTTGGCTTAACTCCAAGAAGCTTTTGGTCATGTTTTAGCATGCTTAAGGTCTGATTTATGTTGTTTTGGTCATGCATGCCATGCTTTGTATAGCCATAGTGCATTTTAGCTCACTAGCCTTGAGTTTCCAAGCCACTAGCATGCATTGCTTGGGCTATTTACATGATTTAGTATCATTTGGAATGATATTTCAGAGCATGTTTCATTGCCATGCACTCACATGTTTCACTCCTTCAATGCTTTGAAGGGTTCATGCTTTATGTCTTAAAAAAGAGCCCATGCGTATGCCATCTTGCCTAGGCTTTTGGACCACCATTTCAGCGTGCTTTGGGTCTTATTTTGCCATGATATAACTCTGTCACTACTAAAAACAGGGCCTTTTGAGTCGGTTTTTTTGAGTCGGCAAATTTTACCGTCACAAAAGGTAGTCTTTTTGAGATGGCACAGAGTTACCGACGCAAATACCAAACCTTTAGAGTCGGCACCGTTGGCCGACACAAAAAATTAATTTTTGATAGCATTATTTGAGTCGGTTGAATTTACCGACTCAAAAGATAGACTTTTTGCATCGGCATATACCTTTTGCGTCGGCAAATTTGTGCCGACGCAAAAAATTATATCTTTTTGTGTCGGCAACAGATGCCGTAGCAAAAAAAATATTTTATAACTAAGATATATATATTTACTTGATTATATTTAATAAATATATTATATTTAATACTCATTTCGATATTAAAAATAATAGTTAAATTAAAAGAGAATTAGTAATATAAAACTAAAAGTGATTCTAATTATTTTATTTTATTTTTATTTGGATAATAAAAATATGTAGAAATAGAATTATACAAAATTTATTTAAAACATTAAATATAAATATGTTGTGATTGGATTAAGAAGAAAATACATAAATTAATTATGTAGAGTATTAGTATTTCTTTAATATTATTATTTTTAATTATTCATAAATAGTGTATATAGGCATAAAAAATTTAAATTAAATATGAATATTTTGATAATAAATAATTTAATGTTAAATAAAAAATTAAATATAAATTAATATTAAGACATCAATCAGATCGATAAAAAATAAAAATAAAAAAAAATAAATAAATTTAATTTGTGCGATACATGTAATTAAGCACATTCTGCTTTATTTATTTGTATATCAAGATAATTTTTTCGAATATCATAATAATGAAATTATAATTATATGTATATATATTTATAGATATACTTTTATATTAATATTGAGTGTATATACTATAAATAATAAATATCTCAATTAATATCTGAAAGAGGTAGAGTGGTGAAGTGGATTTAGTGCGGTGACTTTGGGTCCGGTCAAAGCTTGCAAATGGCGTGGGTTCGAAACTTCGGAGGCACCTCAATAAGAAAATTATGGGTTAAATTTCTTAAAACATTGAACCACTTTTTGAGTCGGCAATCTGCCGTCTCAAAAAATTAAAACTTTTTGCGTCGGCAGATTGCCGACTCAAAAACATTTGCGACCCCACCATTTTCGACCCTTGAGTTGCCGTCGAAACGCCGTCGCAAAAACGTTTTTGCGTCGGCAAATGTGCTATTTGCGACGGCACTCTGCCGACTCAAAAGGCCCTGTTTTTAGTAGTGTGTTTTTGGTTGGTTAAGTCATCACATGCTTGGCTTTGGTAGGTGTAGTGTAAACCTCCTCATTGGCCTTGCATACTCCATGTTTTGACCCTTCATGCTAGCTTGTTTTGGCCTTGCTCCATGCATGTTTTGTCATTGTTTTGGAATGCTCTAGGACTGTTTTAGTTTGCTTAGGCCATTTACTTCATGTTTTGCATAGCCTTAGTGCAAGTCCCTTTGCTAGTCTTAGGCTTTGAGCCTCATGCATGCTATGTTTATGATTATGTGTGCGATTTGGCATCATTCCTATCATCATTTCAGAGCATGTGGTGCTATCACATATACATGCTTGTCACTCTTTAAGTGTGCTTAAGAGTTGTATCTTTATGCCTTAATCCTTGAGCCAATTGGCATGCATGCTTGTCTTGCCTTTTCATGCTTTTCATACCATCATTTCAGCACGTTTGGCCACTGATTTGGGCATGTTTAAGAGCTGTCCACTTTAGTTTAAGTCCATCTTTGCATGTTGTTGCATGCTTGTCTTGCATGTTGTTGCAGGCTTACTTCATTTTGCATGTTATTGCATGCTATGCATGTTTACATGTTTAGGTTGTATGCCTATTGCATATTAGACGCATTGCATGATCTTGTGGCATACTTGTTGCATGCTTGAGTTGTTTGCATCATGCTTGCATGTTTGCATTGCATTATGTGTGCATCCCTTACCTCTTGATCAAGCATGATAGAGATTGGGGCCCCCTTGTGTGTTTTTGTGCATTTCATTCCATATTGAATTGCACACTTGGCCTATTTGGCCATCATGCATTGCAATGCGTGATTGATGGTCCAAGGGTCGAGAACTACACTCTTTTGAGTCCCAAACATGATAAGAGGTGTGGTTGTGCAAACATTGTCTTGCAAATATATTACCATGCTCTGTCTGTCCTCTGTTGCAGCAAAAGAAGCATTCAACAGGAAGAGATCGCCGATCGGCTATATTCAGTGCCGGTCGGCTAACAACATTTGGCCGAGAGCCTTATATTTGGTCGATGACCAATTTCTCATGGCCGATGGCCCTATCTTTTGGCCGATGGCCTCTCAGCATGCCCACAAGGTGGTTCAGAAGTGTCACATAAGTTGGCACACTTTTCAGAGGTACAAAGAAGTGCAAACAGAGGCAACATGAAGCATGGCAACGGATTTCCAAGCGAAGCCGACTGAGCATGCATTCATCCTTCTTCCCGAGGCTGCTTTACTGTCTTCATAGCTTAATTAATTTGTTAATTATTTAAGCGTTGTAATAATTAGTTGTAGCTAGTTATTCATTTGGTTTTGTAATAATTAATTAGCTTGTTAGTTAGTTAATTAGTTAATTTGTATTATTCTTTCGGTCCCTCCGTCGAGAGGGCGCAATTGTGTAATAAACGTGCGTGCGTGTGTGTGATGCATGTCTTCCAACCCCACGTCTTTCTCCCTTTTACTTAACTTCTTACAATGGTTAGTTCTAGGGCACGTTTCATTTAGCATCCTTATGCTATGCATGTTTGCATCCACCCATTTGTATTGCATGCACCAGGCTCGGCGCATCATACTAATTGCATCGTATTTCAATTCCTACTTGAATACATCTATCGAGTTATCGCATCTCGTATGCCATTTTAGAATAGCCGAGCCTATTTCTAGTTGCATTTCGCATGTGTTGCATTAGCCATCTTAACATGAATTAGGATCATGCATTGATTACTAACTAGTTCTTTATTTTGGCTCGGAGTACACTGTAAGTGTTTATGCTTTAGCATCTTGCATGTGTGTGAGTGTTAACATGACAGCATGCTTGCCATGAGACTAATTGCTTATGTGATATAACTACCTGAATGCCTGTGGGTGAAGGTTAGATTACTTGAATTGGAACGATTCATTGAAATCCGTGTTTTAGCCTACTTGCGAGTAGCAAACTTCAAACCATTTCCAAATAAACGGATATGCGATGCTTTGTTCCAAATTAGGCGATCTAGTCTATACTTCTTTGCTGTGCGAATCATGTAGTAAAATTTGCTATTTAACCGGAATAAGAACGCATGTGTTTTCAAAAACAAGATATCATGTTTAGTACAGGCCGATCTTTGATCGGGCGAGCAGAGGTGTTCATAGATGACCTTCCCCAATCGTACCCAAGTTCCCGAGCCGAGGCAACTTTGGTGATGACAGACACGTGGCCTTAGGCACGAGTCAGGGTTTCCTAAATTCTCCAAAAAAAATAAAATATTTAGGTGGCGACTCTGTATCTGGCAACAGTCCATGTTTGGCACTTCGTTCTTAAAAACTAGTTTTCCAAAACGATTTGCCGGATTTGAACTCTTTGGTGATTTATTGGTCTCGTATTACACTTTGCGGGATTAGATTCAGAACCGTGATATTTGAGTCCGAACTGTAGTAGCACAAAGCCCAAGGATGCGTCTACAGCGGCCTCACCTCCCGCACGTGTGGCCCCTTTCCCGCACATGCGACCCTGGTCCTCCAGCCCAAAATTTTCTCGGCTCGATTCCAGACATTCCGGGCTCGACCATGCACCCTTCAAAACAAGTGAAACTCAATCCCAGAATAAACAAGGACAAGAATTTTGAGAAAAACCTCCGAACACTACAAACCCAAAGAAAACAATGAGTGAAGAGACGCACAACGTGACTGGTTATCACATGTTAGGTGTGTCTAAATTTTTTTTTTTTTAAAAAATTGCTTAAATGTTAAAAAAAATCAGTGAAAATAAAAAAATATATATATATACGAAAAATGAAAAAGTAGAATTTTCTGAAAAGTAAATTCTGAAAACTGAAACCAAAAACCAAACAGAGTGAATCAATTTTTTATTTTTTAAGTCTTGTGGCTAAGAATTTTTTAGCTGACAATTGTGAAAAAAATTTACTTTTTAAACAAAATTTATCTCCTTTACCTGAAAATAAACAAATTTTTTTGTTAGACTTAAATAGCCAAAAAAAAGAATTTAATCAAAACCAAACATAGCATAAGCCAAGTAGCTAGTAGGGTTGTAAGTTTTCCACATCCTGTGCAAAGTAAAACAGATAATTATTTTGATAATTACAGGTTTGCGAAGTTGCTTTCAGATGAGAAGAAATTCCGGGAGTCAAAACACATTGACATGAAAGAATCTAAGTAACTTAGAGAGTTTGTAGTTTTTGTTTTATATTTATTTACATTTATTTTTTTGAGACAAGTAATTTGTGTATTTGTGTTTGTGTTGTGGTCGGTCTTTAGATTCAAAGTTGATGTTCGTACTGAGAATAATAAGAACTCATTATGAGAATTGCCAATATCAAACTCATGTAAAAAGTCATTATATAAGACATTTGAAGGACAATACTAATACAAAGTGAGATTTTTATTTTATTTTTTTGGAAGTGCCGAATCAAATTTGGGTGACCATATACAAAATAAAATTATGAGCCCGTTTGGTAACTTAACAAAAAAAAGTTATTTTTTAATTAAATTATTTGTCATCAATTAAAAAAGTCAAATCTTATATTAATTTTTTACTTAAAATTAATAACTTTTTAAACAATTTCTCATATACATTAATTTTTTTTAACTTCTAAAAAAACTATAAAAAAAAAAAAAAAGGCTAACCCCAAACCAACCCTATATATAGTATATATATATAAATTAGTAACATTTAGGAAAATTTTGGAGGGAGCCCTAGTGCCCTCCCTCCGCCTCTGGAAATGGTAATGTGGCAGTGGTCAGATTGCTTGGGAATATATACAAGTACATGAGTTGTTGCTGCCTTTGGGAGAGAACACATTGATTTGGAAACGTGTAAATGGTGTTTTTCAACTTATTTGTGACTCATACAAAGTGGGATTTCGAAAAATTAAGGAGTGTATAATCGGCTTTGGGGGTCATTACATGGGATATAAAAAAGAAAATTGAGATTAGATACATGGGTAATGCTAACAAGTGTCCCTTGGGCACTAATAAAGTGCATTTAATGTTATATTAATTCGTCTTGATAATTTTTTATTTTAATTACTTATTAAATTGAATGTATTTATTATTACATGTTTCACTTACTTGAATTTGAATATAACTACTTTGTAATTAATAACACTTTACAAAATAATAATAATAATAATTTAATATTTAAAAAACTCTAAAACTCATTAAATATAATAAAATATTATTAATTATTTCATAACAACAGTTGTTAGCATGGCCCCTTCCTCCGAACCTGGAAATGGTTAATATGGCAGTTGGAGAATCCTTGGGAGTAAATCCAAGTACAGGTGTTGTTTGCTGGCCTTGGGAGATAATAATATATATTGGGTTTGGAAAAGTGTAAAGATGGTTTGGCTCATTAATTAATTAGTGTGTTTTGCAAAATTGTAATGCTAGCTACACGTACTTAAATCGAATTCTATTACGTGTACCCAATAAATCCAATAAGGAAAATTTGGCTATAAACCCCATTTACCTTCCTTTCATTGTTAAAAGGATTAAGAAAAAAATTATACTTTCTAAGCCCCCTCATAATTATAAAGTCCTGCATAAAGGACAAAATTTATTATTTAAATATTTTATCAGACTATTATACCCTTGGCTACACTTCTCAGATCTACACCATTTTGATGGGGAGAAGTTCAAATCTGCAGATTCGACGGCACGAGAGAGAGAGAGAGAGAGAGACGTACGGAGAACATGGAAGGAGAAGCGCAACCCAAGGGATCGAAGAGATTGCGGGAAAAGATTGGGAGGAGGAGCACCAAGAGGCCGGCGAATGCAACTCTCTGAGTCTGGTTGCTATGGCTGTCTGCCTTCATATCTTACCTTAGATATGTGTATATGTATATATATATATATATGCAGATATCAGAAGAAGAAGTGGATTAGATCAACAAGTGAAAAGTCTCATCTCATAGAGTACGAAGGAACGTGAGTGAGGTTTGATCGTCGATTGAGAATTTGACCCGAGACCGCCATTGTTGTTGGCTAGGAATTCGCTCTCCGACGAGTGGAAAATAGAGAGATAATCAGAGAAGTTTTTAAACTTATTTTTGGTTATACATATTTTTTTAAACACTGATTTGAGTTTTGAATATATGTATATATATATTTATGTGTATGAGTGTTATTGAACACATGTATTCTTTTCATTGAGATTTGTAATTGTTAATCGAGTTTTAGAAGTTTTTCTTTTCAATTAGATATGTTGATTTGTTGATTAATTTGTGTTTGTTTTTGTTTGTTTTTTTTTTTTTTTTGATTTTTTTTTTGTTGTTTTTGATCTAATTTCATTTGACAGAACCAGAGTAAAATTTTACTCTGGTTCTATTGCTCTGTTTTTTGTTTCAAATAATGAGAGTAAAATTTTACTCTTGCTCTATTGCTCTGTTTTTTGGTTGAGAGAATTAGAGTAAAATTTTACTCTGGTGTTAGAATGATAGTAAAATTTTACTTTTATGCAGAGTAAAATTTTACTTTTAGCTTCAGAGTCTCACAGTTTACTAGTTTTTCAGAGTAAAATTTTACTTTTATACAGAGTAAAATTTTACTTTTATATAGAGTCTAACATTTTACTAGTTTTTCAGAGTAAAATTTTACTTTTATACAGAGTAAAATTTTACTTTTAGTTTCAGAGTGTAAAATTTTACTTTCATACAGAGTAAAATTTTACTTTCATACAGAGTAAAATTTTATGAAAGTAAAATTTTATGAGGGTAATATGGTAAAAGAAACAAGTTTTAAAATATTAGAGAGTTTTGAAAGTACTTATATAATTCTTGTCCTTTTGAAAGACAAATTAGATAGTGAGAGGCTATCACCAAATCCCCCATCTAATAATTAAATGAAGAACATATATAGTTTTGAAAAACATTTTTTTTAGGGCAAAATTACACCAGTACGCTGTTATACTTTGGTCGTTATGTCATTTTAGTTTTTATAATTTAAATTAATTTGATTTTGACTATAAATTTATGATTTTATTTTAATTTAATCTAATTAATTATGATCATTAGCATTTTTAAATTAATAATAATAATCACACAAAGGGCATATATATCATGCTTTTATTAAAAATAAAAGTATAAATTTACTCAACTGAGTAATAACCAATTGAATGATCATTTTCGGACAAAAATCTTAATGGACTTTATCGATTGTACCAAGTTAATACAAAAATCAAAATTGAATATTAAAATCAAAACAATTGAAAGTGTGGAAACTTAACATGTACACATAAAAATATAAAAACCATTACATTTTACTTGTGTTGATGAACTTAACTATTATAAAAAATTAACTTGGTGTTCTTGAAACATTATATATAAAGTTTTTCTCTCCACCGGCATACCATAGCCAATAAAACTTTCTTCAATCATCGCATCCTTGTTTTGCTTTTTTTCCATCAAATTCAATAAAATCACAAACAATTAAATGGAGGGAACAACAACAACAACATCATACTGTAAAAATCGTCGACCACTTACTTATGGAAATCTCATTACAATTCTTAGCATTGATGGAGGAGGAGTTAAAGGATTAATTGTAAGAATATATGATCTATATACTAGAAATCAAAACACTATAAATATAATTAACTACTAAAATATAAATTTAGATGCATACCGTTTGATTCCGTTATTGTCTTGAGTTTTGCTTCCTTGCAAGAATATGGTATTCACAATTGGAAAACCTTAGCACCAGCTCTTCCCCTCCTTCTCCTAATCTTTATGTTGTCTTTTTCAATGGGACTGACAACCCTTTGCTCTACATATATATAGATATATGTAAACCCTAATAAGGATAGGAGAGGGGACTGGGCCTAAATAAAACAATTACTGGGCCCTCCCATTAAGGAACTGTAGACACCCCATTTTTGACCACCTTTAAGACTTGGACGCGACTGATGGTTTCGGAAGATGTGCAGGGCAAAGGTTCAATTTCTTCGGCAAAGAGAGAGAGTCAAATTTCAACTCCATACCCCTTTTTGGACCAAAACGATCTTGATCAAAAGATTTTAGTCTTAAAACCCTCTCTTTCAAAATGTTTTTGAAATAAAGTTTTTACGATGTTCCGGCGCTCGCATTTCGTTAAATGTTGCGCTTTTCGGTAAACCGATCAAGGACAAAGTGGAAATGAATGAAAGAGAGATGAAATATTTGAAAAATCTTTCAAAACACCTTACTTAGGGGTTTGGAGTTGAAGAAAACAGGAGAAGAGGGAAGAAAACTGGTTCGGGAGAAGTTCGGCATGAATCCGGGTAGGGCCAAATCTGCGCGGCTTCATGGAAACTGGCATAACTTTTTTCACAGGAGGAATTTTAATGCGAGGTTGGCGCCATTGGAAAGCTAACTTCAAGGGCTTCAAAGTGGCCACCTGGGAGGCCAGCAATTGTTCTGGCCGGCCACCTTTCTTTGGTCAAAAGTGATTCAGCATCATTCTGGTTGGACCGAAATCTGCGCGGCTTCACCAAAAAGAGCATAACTTTTTCCATAGGAGGAATTTTAATGCAAGGTTTGCGCCATTGGAAAGATAACTTCCGGGGCTTCAATTTGGATACTTGAATGGTCACCATTGGACTTCCCTAGCACCCACCGGCCACTTTTCTTTTTGGCAGCCCATTTTTTTGCCCTAAAAGTAGCTGGCCGGCCAGAAAATCTAGCTGGCCGGCCACCTATTTGGTGGAATGACTTTTTTGCCCTTTTAAACTAGCCGGCGATGCCCCCCTCCCCAAGTGTGTCCTAGAAGTGAATTTTGTTTTCCACTACACCCATGTCCGAGGGTTTGGCCATTTTGGGGGGAAACTTGATTTGTTTTCCCCCCCTTTTTTCCCCCTCTTTTCCACCCCTTTTGCTTATATATACAGCCCCTCCCCTTCAGATTTTAGGGTTACAAAAATCCCTAAGAGCTTTGCATACACATCTCCCTCTTCCTCTCTTGCAAACCCTCAAAATCTTCCAAGTTCTACACCCTTTCTTCATCACCACCTAGCACCATCACCACTACTCCATTTCCAGCAGCTTGGAGAGTTTTTCAGAGGCTAGGAGGCAGCATTTCTCAAGCCAAAAGGCAGCCAAGGAGTAGTCTTCAAGGGTAAGTTCATTTCCCCTCTTTTTTGGCCTTATTTTGTACCATTGCTTAGCCCTATTTTCTTGCTGTTTTGAGCCCCAACCAAAACTGAAAATGTCATTTTTTTGAGCTCATTTTCTTGTTTCATTAAGGGATCAACACTGTTTGGGACCCCCATGTTGCACTTGCTTCAATATCCCTTTGAATGCCATTATTTTGTATAGTATTTTTGGCTTATGTGTAACCTGTTTTGGAGCATGAAGTAAACTGAAAATAGGCTTATTTTGAGCTCTTCTTCAATATTGAAGAAGGGCTCAACACTGTTGGGGACTTCCATGTATCACTTGCCATTGTACCCCTCTATGGTCTCCATTTTTGCAAGATTTATTACCTTATTAAGATTCTGTTTTTTGACCTTGATCAGAACTAAAAGTGGCCATATTTTGACCCCCTTGTCATGTTTCATTAAGGGTCTTTGGCTGTTTGATGAATATTTTGTATACTTTGTGTTATAGCCTCTTTTGAGCCTCATCTTGCATGACATTTTGAGTGTGTTGGTATACTGTTTTGGGGGCTACCATAAACTGTAAATAGCCATATTTTTGGTCCCGCTTCAGTGTTGTAGAAGGGTCTTTTTCTGTTTGGGCTTTGCATCTACCACTTGCTTCATTGCCTCCCTTGCGGAGCCATTTTTGTATGCTAATTTAGTCCCACTTGTGCTTACCTTTTGGCCATGCTTTGAACCGTAAAAATGCTTATTTTTGGGCTGCCTTTCTTCTGTATTTTCATTCCATGTACCAATTATGCATGCTTTGTATAGCTGTAAGCCATTTCATGTACCTAGTTTTGCATTTCGGGAGAGATTCCATGCATCGGGTGTCATTTCGCCTTGTTTCGGGGCTGTTTTCTCCCTCATTTTGCTACTGATTTTTGCATGTTTGCATATCATATTCCATGTCTTTGCCATGTCTCATTAGAGTGGCATTTCGGTGCCTGAGGGTCGGTCCTCGGTTTGCGTGCACGCGTGCACGCATTTCGAGTTGTCTTGTTTTCATATGATGGCCTCCTATGTGAGTGTGGCTGAGGTCCACTTGTGTTGGTGTAAGTCCATATTGCATTGTGTATGCCATTTCATTCCATAGCATTGTGTATGCTAGGTTTCCTCGTGCATCGTGTATGCCATTTCATAGCCTTTCGCATGTTAGGTTGTATCTTAGTTGCATTTCATGCATATCATGCATATTGCATCGTGTTCGGGATAGGAGTTAGCCCGGGGCACGGGAAACGAGGTACGTTCCGTACTCCGAGTGACGGAACGTGTCTCAATTCCCCAGTCACCGACACTCCGGATTATCCATGATGGAGTTAGGTTTTGTTGTATTTTCATGTGCATTCATCTCATATTGAGTTGTGCAACTCGACTCCTCGGCCATCATGCATCGAGATGCGTGATTGGTGACACGAGGATCGAGGCATGCATATATTTGTGAAAATACATTGCTATGCCCCTTTCCTGCTCTCTGTTGCAGCAAAATGAAGAATCAGTAATTTTTCGGAGCTTGGCACGCATTTCAAGAACAGGTGCAAACAGAGGCTAATTGGGGGCATCGTCATGGATTTCCGCACAAAGGCAACCCGAACATGCATCATTCATCACCCGGAGCAGAATCAAGGCAGTCCCTGGCTTGCATGCCAGTCTTTTCTTTTCTTAGTTAATTTGTAAATTAATTAGGAATTTGTATTATTTGGACTGTACTATTCTTTCATTCGGGACTGTATATTCTTTTGGACCCTCTGCGCGAGGGCATAATTGTAATAAGTGTGGGTGAGTGTGATGTATGTCTTCCAACCCCACGTCTTTCTTCCCTTTTATTTACCTGCTTATGATGGTTAGATTAGGGCATATTTCAATTAGCATACAGTATGATAGCACGTTTGCATTCATTCATCTGTTTTGCACGCACCGGGCTCGGCGCATCATACAAACTGCATTTGTATTTCAATTCCAAATTGAATACGTGTTAGTTGTAGCATTCCATATGCCATGTTTAGAATAGCCGAGATTGTTATAGTTTGCATCTTTGCATGTGTTGCATTAGGCAATTCTGTGTATCTAGGATCATGCATGGGTTTCTAATGAGTTTTTGTTTTGGCTTGGAGTACTCGGTGAGTTTTTATGCTTTAGCATCCTTGCATGCGTGTGAGTGTTGCCATGAATAGCATGCTTACCATGAGGCTAACTGCTTATGTGATATAACTCCTTGAATGCCTGTGGGTGGAGGTTGTGTTACTTGAATTGGGACAATTCATCAAATGTTTGTTTTAAGCCCACTAGATAGTGGCAAAATCATGTTTTCTAAAGCCCACCCGAGGGTGACAAATCCACGTCTTAGCCTACCTGCGGGTAGCACCATCAAACCATTTTCAAACAAACAAACATGAAGTGTTTTGTTCCAATTCAGGCGACCCAGTCTATACTTGTATGCTGTGCGCATCACATAGTAAATCTAGGCTAATAACCGGAATAAGAACACACAATGTTTTCAAAATTAGATATCACGGTTAGTAGAGGCCGGTCTTTGACCGGGCGAGCGGGGGTGCTCACGAAGTGACCTTCCCCAATCGTACCCAAGTTCCCGAGCCGAGGCAACTTTGGTGATGACGGACACGTGGCCTTTGGCACCGAGTCAGGGTTTCCTAAATTTTCCCATAAAAAAATATTTAGGTGGCGACTCTGTATCTGGCAAAGCAGTCCATGTTTGGCACTTCTTTCAAAAATCTGTTTTCTCAAAAACGATTTGCCGGATTTGGACTCTTTGGTTCAAGATTTAGAACCGTGACAATCGGGTCCTTGAACTGTAGTGAACCCAAATGAACAGAACGGGACTTAACCCTCCCGGGGCGTTCGGGGACGTCTACAGTTTCTGACGACTCTGCTGGGGAGTTAGAGAACTTGACTCGAACTCATGATATCTGGTTTTGACTACACTTGTGTGTTTCTTTGCATTGCATTTGCATTGGTGAGCCTAGGACACTGTGTTTGCCATCTGCTATTCCTGAACGGTTTGCCGGAGGCTTGTCTTGTCAAGGCATGACCATAAGGCTAACCGGTTGTGGGCTCTGCCAGTATGGGAACACAAACCCCGTTTTTACCGGGGCACCCTTTTCGACCATTCGACCTAGTGCATATTCGGATCCATAGTGACCATTCCAAACTAGGACAGGTTGCTTACCCGATAGGTTGTTTGAAACCGCTGCGTGCGTAGTGAAACCCTAGCTCCTGACAAAATAGGACAGGGAAACCCTACCCCAACATAGGGGTGTTTTGGCTCTCACTTATCTGTTATGTGCTTTTAGAGTGCGTCTCTACAGGAATGCATGTATCAGTTTACAAGTTTGGGCATCAGGCCTGCGGGCACCAGTTCAGTACTTTGGGATTCAGTTTACCTGAGGGTAACAGTTCAAGGGTTGAATTTTGGGGCAGAATTCAGTAGAGGGCACAGTCATCTAATTTTGGGGCAGAATTCAGTAGAGGGCACAGTCATCCTATTATGCTTATATCTGTTTTGGTGAAATCAGGCTGAGATGCTGCATGTTTTCTCTTTTGCTAGGTAGTCCTGGAACTATAGCTTCAGAAGGCTTCGATATCCCCCGGGTACATTGGACTAGTGCTGATAGACTTTGTTAGGTCAGAAATTCAATTCAAGGGCAACCAGTGTTCTTTCGCTGAGGCAAGGCAAAGAAGGGCCGGACAGGGCTCATTGGTTCATCTGATCCGACAGTCACCAGTCACCAGTCACATCATCAGTAGACCCGTGAGGGCACAGGGTTCGGAAGAATTTGTGGCAGTGATAGCGGCGCTAAATCAGGGAACTACCACGCAGGCTGAGACCAATATTGAAATGCAGCGTCCATCTGGGACATCTGTCTCACATCCAGCTTTGGAACCCCAGCCGAACTTTGACCCAATTCCGCCAACTGAAGATTTGCAGGGTCCAGATCCTCGAGAAGGGCTGGCTCGAGCCCAAGTTTTCAGACCCCTGGTGCAGCCTAATGAGAGGCGTTATCCCCTTGATGCTAATGACCTCGATCTGACCGCAGTGAAAATTGCGAACCTTGAGAAGCAATTCAAAAAGGCACAGGGCCTTAACTCCATTCACGACATTGAGGATGGGTCCACCGAGGTTGCCGTAAGGCTCCCAGTCGAGAGTACCAATGCTGGCGATAGCACTGTTTCCAAACCTGCTAAAGTCAACACAATCGCCATAGCCAACCCTTTTGCCAAGGCCAACCTACAAATAGCCAGCCCAGCCCGAGCTCAGGGTAGATTTTTCACCCCCCTCCATATGAGCCTAACCAGCGCATTCAAAGTCCTGATGGAAAGAAGGCATCTCAAACCCCTTAATCCTCAACCTTTGCCAAATCCACTCCCTGCCAGACATAACCCCAGCAAATACTGTATATATCATCAACAGCGCGGCCATGGCACCGATGGTTGCTACCGCCTTCGTCATGAGATCCAGAATCTCATTGACAACCGGACAATAGTTCCACCTCAAAACACCAAGGACCAAGTACCTCATCCACATCTTAACCTCAGCTATACACTGCCATCCACCCACAACCCCAATCTATACACCCCGACCCATATACTCAAACCCGAGATGTTTATCCCGGAAAGCATGGGCTTAAGCATGATGGATGCACTTGAACCCCAATCATCTCAAACCCGTGAACCCACTACTTCTGAGCTGGGAAGCATGATTGAAGATCTTCAGAGAACAGTGGCAGATTTAACCTTTGGAGTTTTGGCGCCATCATCAACCACATCGCCTACCAGGGAGTTCATGTCAAAACGCTCCCCAATCTTGGGGCGGGCTGCATTTGAAGAAGGCCGATCCCTTGACCAGGTAGAGGCGAGTGGTAAGAACAAGGTGGGGGCAGGCATTGGTCCCCATGAACACCTTCAGTGGGCTGTGGAGGCTTTGAAAGCGGAGGGACTGAACAAACAACAAGTGCTCGCAGTTGTTGCAAAAGTTGTGGATGACACTTTCGCTACTCAAGTTGGGGGCAGTTTGAATCAAGGGGCAAGCCGGGAGAAGGGCCGTTCTACCAAGAATATTCCTTTCAGCTCTAATCCCGTGCTTGGAAGAGATCAGCAAACCCAGTCAGCACCTGCGAATCCCTTTACTGGTGCGCCCAGCAAAAATCCACAAACCTCGAAGTATCTACCCCGAGGACAGAGGATCTTCCATGCCCTCTATATGCCTTTGTCCAAGGCTCTCCACATCCTTGTTGAACAAGGCCATCTCAAACCCCTTGAGCCTCGGCCTCTCCCGAACCCTCTTCCGGCTACGCATGATGCTATCCAGTATTGTGCTTTCCATCAACAAACCGGTCATGACACCGACAGTTGCGTCCGTCTCCGCCACGAGATACAAAATTTGATTGACAACGGGGTCATCCCCGCACCAGCTCTGCAAAGTCTATCGGCACTGGATCGGTGAACTTGGGGGATAATGTGACCATGTGATCGGGGGATGAACCACCTGCGGATGGCACTCGATTTACTCCAGATATGGCGTATGGCACGCACTGTTTTGAGCATTTGTGAATGCTGGTTTTTGTGCTTTCTGACTTGGGTATTGAGTCAGTCTTGTTATTTTGTTTTGAGTCAGTCTTTTTGTTTTGGGTCTGTCTTGTTGTATCGAGTCAGTCCTGTTGCATAGGAGTCGGGTGATTCCGGGGGGTGTTACCTCGGGTATCACCATTTTGTTTTGCGTTTGTCTTTTCGTTTTGTTTTGAGTCTGTTTCTGCCAGGGAGCCAGTAATGCCAACAGATTTGAATGAACAGCAGTGATTTTCACATTCTTGTGCTCGCTTCTGCCGTGTGCCAGTTATACCAGAAATCCCAAATGAGATGACAATATTTGACTAGAAGCTGTGTCTTTTCTGTGCCTTGAATTCATTGCATCGACCTAAGTTTTTCAAAACTTTTTGAACACTACGGTGAAAACAAAGATGGAGGAATTACCTTGTCCAATGTGATGAATAGGTAAGGAAGTACCATTGCCTACAGTGACTTGATCATGTCCTGGACAGGCTTGATATAGGGATAAATTTGCAAGATCATTTGTCATGTGGTTGATGGCTGCAAAATCAATGTACCAAGGCACTCTTGATTCGTGTGAAGCTAATTTAGATGCATGACTATGAGTTGCAGAGGCAACATAGGCTTTAGGAGGACCAGGGCTTAAGGACTGATAGGACTGAGAAGTCTGTGATGCTATAGGTTAAAAATTTGGGTCCATACGATACCAGCAGTCAAAAACTGAATGATTGAGACCACCACGGATCTGACAACCTTGAGATGAGACAGATCTGCCTCTATTTTGATTGTTGAACCTTCCTCAAGATTGCATATATCTGCCTCCTTATCCTTGATAAGAATTGTGACCTCTAGATTGTGAAAAACCACCTCTTCCAAATCCAAAGTGCGGATAGTGTTGATTTGATCCTTAGCTGCCGTGTAGGCAACATTAAGATCATTACTGGTGTTGGAACCTTTCATCTTAGCCTCTATATGAACTAATTCTAAACATAATAATGAACATAGTTTATCCATAGAAATAGCTTCAAATCTGGCGCGAATAGCAGTAGTGAATACATCATACTCACTAGGAAGGCTATTCAAAGTCATTAAAACCAAATCCTCATCATCGACTTGTGCAGAGGCTAGTGATAATTGATCTGAAATTTATTTGATTTTGAAAAGATATTCTTCCATTGATGAGGTTTTCTTGGAGATATTTTGAAGCTTATTTTTCAGTTGATGAATATGTGATCTAGACAAAGATGTAAATCATTTTTCAAGGGCTTTCCATACCTTAAAACTGTGTTGTAGATGGAGAATGGATGAAGAAACAGTAGGAGATAGTGTAGCATTCAAACAGCTCAAGAGATGTCCATCGATTGTTTGCCAGTTTGCATAATCTGGATTTGGAATTGATTTTCCAGATGAATCCATGATCTTTGAAGCAGGACTTTGAATCAATCCTGTTACAAAGCCTAAGAGATTCATAGCACGTAGCATGTTTTGCATTTGATTCTTCCATATCAAGAAATTGGTAGAATCAAGCTTGACAGTGACCAACGATCCAAAATTTGAGATGAGAAGATTGAGATTTGATGGTAAAGGAGATGAATTTGCCATTGATGAACCTTGCTCGTTGGAGCTTTGTTGTAGCTCTGATACCATGAAGAAAAAGTGATTGTATTATTTCATATCTCAAAATGATTGTATTACAGAACTTGTATATATAGAAAATGCTATAACTAAACTCACTAACAAACTCTCTAACTGACTAACTATACTAGCACAAACTTTCTAACTAACTAACCATACTAGCACAACTGTATTGTGCTGAAGTACTAATATTACAATGGTGTGACTTAGCCGGCATCACAGTCTGATGCTGAGCTAACAAGTGTGCTTGAGGCATCTGCTGCTGTAGTTGACACAGTGCCAGTACCTTAGAGTCCTCTGCCTCTTGTATCTTATCACCCCTACCGAGATTACCAGAAAACGGCCATAATCCATGGGCTCCATCGGAAAGAAATTCGGGTTTTGCTTCAACACTTGTTTTGTCACCTCACTAATCGCAACCAACGCCTACAAATATTATGGCACAATATTTATTATTTACATCCACAGCCACCAAGTTCCAATTAGTTTTTGAGACCTTATTCTAATCCTTAACAAATGCACTTTTTTTTAGCAGTTCTTTTTTAATTAAATAAATTTATTGCTAAAAAAAGGTTGATTTTTGTTATTAGAAAAGTTTAGGTAGGGTTTGAATTTTTTTTCCTTTTAATCCTTTTAAATTAGAAAGATTTGAAAAGAAAAAAAAATTAAAGATAATTAAAAAGCAAGGGGAAAAAATGTAGTTTTTAGCACTAGTCAGACATAATGGATTGTGATAATTTTTTTTTTTTTTTTTTTTTTTTTTTTTTCAATGGTTAGCTAAATTAGTAGTAATGAAACAACTAAAATATTTTTGGCATAAATAATAGCAAACAAAATTGGCAATTTAAGTTGAAACCAACAAATGTTGGTTGTTTTTTATTTACAAAAATGTTGTTTACGTACCCAAGAAAATAATTGACAAAGAAATTTTGATAATCTTTATGTTATTTCATAAGATTGTTAAGTTTTCAAAATTCAAAATCAGTGATGTATAATTATCACGTCATACCGGGTAATCGCCAACGAGCGATACCACCGTCAATTAGGTTAAATTCTCTGTCATTCCCTTGTTCGTCATGGTTTTTAAAATAATAGGGGGAGAAATAAGTAGGTACTGTGGTGGTGCCAATGGATATATCTGATAGTAGGGCATTAATGATTGGTTTGCTTGTCACCTACACAAGGAAAAAAAATATATTGTTAGGGTTGGTCATTAACAAATTGAATTGTCATAATGCGTTGTGTATTCTTTGTTTTCCTGTCACAATACATTTTTAATCATTAGTTCATGTAAAAATTAAATATATGTGAATCATTGATTTGATAGTTACAAGAGCATTGGGATAAAAAATAAAGAAATTTGAAAACAATGGATCCTAACCATCAAAATGTTGCCAAACAACCAAGCAACTCCAGCTAGGGTTGGGATTGTCTATTTTAAAAAGTGATTAAAATAGTCAGAAAATTATACCAAAAAATTCAAAATTTCCTATCATTTGTTCTACTTGTTGTATTTTTTTCTGTAAAAAATAAAAAAGTCATTTCCAAACAAATCAATTTTTTTTTATTCTCATATTTTAACAAAAAAATCATTAAAAAAAGTCACTTCACAAACAAATCCTTAGACAAATTCTACTGTCATAGTGGAACCCAAACAATTAACAGACCAGCCTTTGTTAACTCTTGTTAGGGTTAGGATTTTCATTCTAGTTTATTTTTTTCCTTTTCTTTTTTTTTTTTTTTTTTTTTTTTGTAGCTCCTTGTTCCATCGTTTACAAGTTACAACTAAATAATTTTTTTATATTTTTTACATAAAAAATTAATCAAGTCAAATTGAGCTATTGTGACGAGAAAAATTGTCAACAAAAGTATATGATTTGTCACTAAATTTTTTTTTTTTAAAAAAAAATCGTCACTAAAAATGTGTTTTAACCTAATCTCTCATGTTAATGACACGTTGAAGTTGTCACTAAAAATTCATTTAGGTTTATTTGAATTTAGAATTTGACATTGGAAAAAATTAGGATTTAGGATCAAGTAGGGATTTGTGAAAAAAAAGAAGAAGAAAATGTTATAAAAATAGAACAAAAATTTAGTTTATGTTGAGGATATTAAATCAGTTCAATCAGTTGCCTCTCCTCCATTAGATCACACTAGCTTTCCACAGCTCAAGAGTAGCTCTACCAGCTCCTCACAGACTCTCACACAGTGTCAGAGTAGTCCCTCAATATCAGTTCAGAGTCGAAGCAGCCCTGGATGCAGTTTAGCTGCTTTGTTATCAACACCTATGGTGGTTAGAAAGTTTGTTAGGGGTTCTATTCCAAGTCATTAGCACACGTGCTAGTTTGTTAGATTAGTTAGTTAGAATATTATATACATATCTGTTGTATAGATTAGTGAGTAATATAAACAAGATACTCTGTATCATTGAGCAATTAAGAAAGATAATAAACTCATATAGCAGAGACATTGTCACACTAGAGAGTAGGAGGCACAGGAGAATAAATAGATAGATCTTGAAGAAGCCTACCAATCCAAGGTAATTCAGCTGCAGTATGAGCTAGAGACTTGTACTCTGCCTCAATAGAAGATTTGGAAACTGTAGCTTGCTTTTTAGCTGACTAAGAGACAAGATTAGAGCCCAGAAAAATGTAGTAACCTGATGTAGATTTTCTGTCAATGATATCACCAGCCCAGTTGGAATCTGAGAAAGCATGAACATCAAAAGTACTAGGAGAATAAGTCAAACCATGTGCAATGGTGCCCTTGACAAATCGAAGCAATCTTTTGACTATAGCAAACTGGACAACTGTGGGAGAATGTATATGCTGACAAGATTGATTGACAGCTAAAGAAATGTCTGGCCGAGTGATAGGTATTGGAGAACACCAACTAGACTGCGATAAAGAGCAGAATCAGGAAACAAACGATCTGCATCGAGAGGAACACTGGGCTTGACAAAAATAGGAGATAAACAAGGTTTACACTCAGCTAAACCAGCCTTTTTAAGAATGTCTTGAGCATATTTGGTTTGAGATAAGACATAGGCTGTAGGTGTGGTAGAAATAGAAATGCCAAGAAAGTAAGACAGGTCACCCAATTCTTTCATAGAAAAAGCAGTGTGCATATGAGAGATAAGGGACTGAATATGGGAAAGATTATTGCCTATAAGCAATATATCATCAATATAGACTAAAAGAATAGTAAGTGTAGTGCCTAATCTCTGAATGAACAAGGAAGAATCACACTTGCTGTTATGAAAGCCCTGAAACAAAAGATAGGCTGAAAACGTGGAGTACCAAGCTCTGGGAGCCTGTTTCAAACCATACAAAGCTTTCTTAAGATGACACACATGTTGAGGCTGAACTGAATTAACAAAACCAGGTGGCTGGAACATAAACACTTCTTTTTCTAGAATACCATGAAGAAAAGCATTAGAAATGTCTAACTGCTTTAATGACCAGTTATGGTGAAGAGCCAAGCAAAGCAAAATTCTGATGGTAGGAAGGTTTGACACTGGACTAAAAGTTTCTTGAAAGTCCACCCCTTCTTGTTGAAGAAATCCCTTGGCAACAAGTCGAGCTTTATGCCTAGTTATTAACTCATCTGAATTCCTCTTAACTCTAAAAACATATTTGCAACCAATGACATTTTTATCTGAAGGTAAAGATGCCAATGACCAATTATGCTGTTTTTACAAAGCATCAAATTCTTCTTGCATAGCTTTATGCCTAATAGGAGAAAGAAGGGCTTTCTTATGAGAAGGGGGGTTCAATAGCAGCATAAAAATGAGGAGGCTGAGGATGAGTGTGAAGTAAACACTGAGAAGAAGACTTGGATCGAGTAAGCATAGAATGCACATTAGAAGTAGAGGTAGAAGGAGGAGGAAGAGGTAAATGAATAGAAATAGATTGAATAGGGACAGCAGAGGAAACGAGGAATAGGAGTAGTAGACTGTGTGATATGTTGAATAGGAGTAGTAGACTAAGAGATAGCAGCAGAACCAGGATTGGAGAAAGTAGGGCTCATCGAGGAAACAAATGTAGAAGAAGAAGAAGACCAAGATAAGAGAGATAGAGAAACAGCGAACCAAAAGAAGGACTGAATCTGAGGTAAGGAAATAAGAGGAGAAGAAAAAGTAGAAGAAGCAGTAGTAAAAGGAAAAACAGACTCATTGAAGATGACATGTCTGGAAAGAAAAATTTTACCTGAAGTGGAGTCAAAACATCTATATCCTTTAGCAAATGGATGATAGCCAAGAAAGATACAAGGAAGAGATTTAGGCTGAAGTTTAGTTGAGGAGTATGGTTGGAGCCAAGGATAACAAAGACAACCAAACACCTTCAGGAAAGAATAATCAAGAACATGATGAAACAAGACTTCAAAAGGGGATTTGTGATGCAACTGAGTGGAAGGAAGTCTATTAATCAAGTAAGTGGCTGTAGCTACAGCCTCAAACCAGAATTTGAGAGGCACAGAGGAGTGATGAAGTAAGGAGATAGCAGTCTCTATGATATGTTTGTGCTTCCTTTCAGCGGTGCCATTTTGAGGTGGAGTATATGGGTAGGAATGTTCGTGAACAATACCATGTGTTAGAATAAAATTGTTCATTTTAGCATTACAATACTCAGTACCTCCATCTATTCGAAGAATTTTTAAAACAGTTTCAAATTGTTTCTCAAATTGTGCAAAATTAATTTATATGAAAAATATTTTTTAATATAAAATATTTATCGTCGAAACAAACAAAACTTAAGTATTATAGAAAGTCAATAGATAGCATTACAAAAAGATATGGAAAGTCCGATCACTTTTGCAACTTAAAATGCTCAATTCTACATGTCCTTGATTGCTTAAAAGAAAATATTGTACAAACTATCAGATTTTATAAATTTGTGTCATGCAATAAAGAAATTTTGAATTTAAAACAAGTCCTATTTTAGAGCTTGGGATCTACAAAATTCTTTTCTTTTCTTTTCTTTTTTTTGTGAATTTTATATTAAAATTGTGTCGAAAAATTTAATTTTCATATCTGTTTAGTGTAAAAGTATCTACAAAAAATAAATAAATAAATAAATATCCAAAGAAAACTTATGAAAGATGAAAAAAAGTACACAAAAAAATAAATAAAAACTTAATAAAAAAACACACCCTTAGGTGCTGTTTGGTAACACTTACGTTTTCAGTTTTCTGTTTATATTTACAAAAATTTAAAAAACTCAAATAAAAACTTGTTTGTTAAAATTTTTGATTTATAAATCAGTGGTCTCAGTTTATAAATTTGGTCAAAAAATGAAAACACAAAAAATGTGTTTCCATTTTGAGTTTTCAGTTTTTTTTTTTTTTTTTTACCACCCAACACTAGCCACCACCCGTTACCATTTTCCACCACCGTCTTTCGCCACCACCACCTGCCACCACCGCTCACCACCCACCTGCCACCACCACCCGCCACCACCACCACCACCACCAACCACCACCCACCTGCCACTCACTCGCCACCACCACCCACCCCTTGCCACCACCACCACCACCCACCACTACCATCCACCGCCCGCTACCTACTTGCCACCACCACTCACTACCCACCTGCCACTGCCATCCACCACCTGCCACCACCATCCACCTGCCACCCACCTGTCACCACCACCCACCATCACCCGCCACCCACTTGCTACCACCCGCCACCGTCACCCACTCACCCACCACCACCACCACCCGCCACTTACCCGTCACCCAACCACCACCACCACCCGCCATCCGCCACCCACCTGCCACTACCACCCACCACCCCGCCACCACCACTACCACCGCCACCACTAACGCCCACTCGCTACCACCTGCCACCGTCACCCACCCACCCACCATCACCACCCACCATCCACCCGCCACCACCCGCCATCCGCCACCACCCACCACCCGCCACCACCACTACCCACTCGCTACCACCCACCACCGTCACCCACCCACCCACCACCACCACCACCACCCACCCACCCACCATTACCTACCACCACCCGCTATCCGCCACCCACCACCACCCACTACCCGCCGCCACCACCACCACCACCACCCACAACCCGCCACCGTCACCCACCCACCCACCACCACCACCCACCTGCCACCACCCACCACCCACCGTCACCACTTTCCACCACCGTCTTCCACCGCCACTTGCCACCACTTGTCATTTCTCACTCTTTTTTGTATTTAAAATTTTTTTTAAACATTTTGTCAATTACCAAACGCGTTTGTAGTTTATGTTTTTTTAAAAATAAACAAAAACCAGTTTATAAAATCTTTGTAAATATAAACTGAAAACGTAAACGTTACCAAACACACCCTTAATAATTAGGTAAATGTCATCAATGACTTCATAAAATTTGTCAAATTAGTAACAACGAATATGGGAAATAACAATTGAAGTCAAATCAAACATCAGACTAATAAGGGGAATACTTTATTCCTTCGACTGTCAAGCGTATATTCAAGTTTAATATTGCTTCTTACTTTGTTTGGGAAAATTTTTTTGGAGAGGTGTCAAGAGAAAAAGGCACTAAATTTTTTGCAGCAAATAAACACTACAAGAAAATACACATTTGGCGACTAAATTTTTAGTCGCCAAAAGTGATTTTTTAGTCGCCAAAAGTCGGGTTTAAGGTTTTCGCGACTAAATTTTTTAGTCGCCATGTTTGTCGCTGGAAAATTGTCGCGGAAGGTATGGGCGACTAACCAGCTTTTAGTCGCCAAAAACAGCACCTTTAGCGACTAAAATTTTCGTCGCCAAAGCTCATTTTTATTTTTTAATTTATACATTTGGCGACTAAATTTTTAGTCGCTAATAGTGAATTTTATTTTATTAATTTATACATTTAGCGACTATTTTTTCCGTCGCCAAAACTAAAGCTTTTGGCGACCACCTGTTTTAGTCGCCAATACTCAGTTTAAAAAAAAAAAATTGAACCTATTGCTCCCACCTGGTTTCGAACTTGTGACGTCCCACTTCCACATGCCAAACCTTTTGCACAACACTCCCTCCACTATGCCAGCACATCATCACATGAACATATATGCAATATATATTATTTATATAGTATATTAACCGCAATTAATACAAAATAATATTTATAAATATAATTTTTTTAATTCAATATAATTTATGTCAAAAATAAATTATTTATTAAAAAAAAATTTATGTGACTTTTGGCGACTAAAACCATTATTTAGTCGCTAATTGTATTATTTTGGGCTACTAATTATTTATTTGTCGCTAAAAAAACAAGTTCCAATTAAAAATCAGCACTTTTGGCGACGAAACCTAATTTTAGTCGCCAAAAACGTCCCCTTTTGGCTACTAAACAGAATTTTTGTCGCCAATACTCAGTTTTTAACTACTAATTTTTTTTTGTAGCCAAAAAGCTTCACTTTCAGCGACCAATCTGGTTTTAGTCGCCAAAACACCTACAATCGGCGACCAATCTGCTTTTTAGTCGCCAAAAGCAGCACCTTTGGCTACTAATTTGTTTTAGTCGGCAAAAACCATGACTTTTGGCGACGAAAATTGTGTTAGTTGCTGAAACCCATATAATAGGCGACCAAACTGATTTTTAGTCGCCAATACATATACATTTGGCGACCAAATTGTTTTAGTCGCCAAATGTCTTCATTTTGGCGACTAAAATGGATTTAGTCGCCATTTGTGCACCTTTCAGCGACGAAATTCTATTTTTGAGTCGCCATTGGTGCGTTTTGTTGTAGTGAAAGGTTGTTAATCATTGTTTGGTGCAGTTGGCAAGGCTGTTGAAAGACCGGCACTGCTTATTCCTGCAATTACATCAAAATAATCTGCAAGCCTTGCTTCCATGCCATCTAGTTCCTAATTATCATCATCACCGAAAATTATGAAAAACAACCAAATTACAAACACATATTGATGCTATAATGAGGTTATACTTGAAGTTGTGATTCTAGGTTTGCGAGAATAACTCCGGATATTAATCCTTTTACTCCTTCTCCATCAATGCTAAGAATTGTAATGAGATTTCCATAAGTGAGTGGTTGACGATTTTTACAGTACGATGTTGTTGTTGTTGTTGTTGTTGTTGTTGTTCCCTCTATTTAATTGTTTGTGATTTTATTGAATTTAATGGAAAAAAGCAAAACAAGAATGCATTGATTGAAGAAACTTTTATTGGCATAAGGCTTATTGGCTATGGTATACCGGTGGAGAGAAAAACTTTATATATAATGTTTCAAGAACACCGAGTTAATTTTTTATAATTGTTAAGTTCATCAACACAAGTAAAACGTAATGGTTTTTATTTTTTTTGTGTACATGTTAAGTTTCCACACTTTCAACTGTTTTGATTTTGATATTCAATTTTGATTTTTGTATTAATTTGGTACAATTGATAAAGTCCATTAAGATTTTGTCAGAAAATGATCGTTCAATTGCTTATCACTCAGTTGAGTAAATTTAAACTTTTATTTCTAATAAAAGCATGATATATACGCCCCATCGTGTTATTATTTTTTTTTAATAAAAAATGTTAATAATCGTAATTAATTAGATTAAATTGAGATAAAATCATAAATTTATAATCAAAATCAAATTAATTCAAATTATAAAAACTAAAATGACATGACAACTGATTAAGGCCGAATTGTACATCATTGAGGCCGTTAATTAGAATTTCTTAACTTCACTTGCTGGTCAAACTGTATACTTTATGTGTTTTGAATGTCAATCAGGTTGTACTTAGTCGGAGCATAAAATGGGCAAAAAGACAGAATTTGGAGAGAGTTAACTTTCCCGTACGTGCATTGACTTTTTCTAGGAAAATGTGCCCGACGTTTTAAACCTGTTTGGAAGAGATCAGAAGTATAAAATGGAAAGGAAAAGGCTGGAATAGGGTTCTGAACTTGTTTTGACCTAAAGAGAAAGGTTAGAGTTTGAAAGGGAAGAGGAACTTAAAGTTTCAAGGATGTCTCCCATGGTAGTTCCTTCTCCATCTACCTCCTTCCATTCTTCCATGAGTGGCTAGTCTCATTTTCTAGGTGTGTGTGTCAATTTCCGACCACACTGCCAACTTAGTATTCAGTTGGAGAGCACCGGCAGAATAGATGACACATGTCTGACTTGCAACAGAAAGAGAAGATTCCGGCGGTAGTTCGTCCACCCGGGGGTACTCCGACGATCAAGTCAGTACTCAATATCTCTCAAAGATAATCAATAGTGCTTAACTCACTAGACAGAATATCAAAAGCATACCTTAGACCCATAGGGGTGCCTCTCTTTTATAGCCAATACAATCCTAGTCGCAATAGGAGCCTAACCCTAATGGACTTAGGATTACTGCTAATCTGGGACTCCCAGTGGGATTAAGATAAACTCTCTAAGAGTCTTATCTTTATCCAAACTGAAGTCTTCTCCCAATCTAGGACTCTTGTCCCATATCCGCTTATCTCGGATTCCGGTTTCTTCGCAGATAACCTCGGCCTAGCCGAGATGATCTCGGCGTCATGACCAGGACACGTGGCACCTCGGCTGGCACTTCGGTGACACCTCGGCCACGTGTTGTCATTCAAAAATTATGTCCCCACACTGGGTTTTGATGAAACCCTAGGCATGTAATTGTTTTGTTTTCTTTTTAATTTTCAATTATTTAAAGGTTTGAACAATTGTATGGTGTTTTAGAAGTTCTTTATATATAATTTTCATTATCTCTTCAAGTATTCGGCTTTCTGTGATTGTTGAATGTCTTCCATACATGAGTTTTTTATTCTTTCACATCCAAGGTATGAGACGAATCATACTACGAGGGACGAGTCGTGTCACTACCCTAGTTTAGACTGAACGGTTCGTACTACTTGAGATGTTTCGTACTCGTACATTGAATGTGATGATTTTCTTGTTAAATGCTTTGAACTTGTAGTTGCAAAGCATTATTCCGTTCGAACCATAACATAATTGATTTCAATTGGAAACCCTAATTACGTGACTAGTGGTGGACTCTTTGCCCTAGTTTCTTCCCCCAATTCAGTAAAGCCACTGTCAGTTATAATTGATAATTTAATTATTTAGTTTAATTTATTCGTTATTAAATTAGATTATGATTAATCATTCTTTTCATCAAAATTAATTTAGGAATTTATCAATTAAATTAGTTTAATTTCACAATTATCCCTGTGGATCAATACCTGGACTTGCCATTATTCTAATAGAATTTGGTATAGTTTAGTGTTTAATTTTGGTGTGTTCAACGACCTATCAAAATTTTGGCGCCGTTGCTGGGGAACTTCTGGCGAAATTAGTTAATTTAAAGTTACATTCTTATTTTAATTTTTAGTTTAGGATTTTATACTTTTTTGTTGCTAAGTGTGCAGAGCGTTTGAAATTGGAGCTATCACCGAAGTGCAAGTGGAGCGCAACCGAGCTTTAAAAATAAAAAAAAACCGCAGCACTAAAGTGAGTAAACAGAAGCAAACACTTACAAGCAAAGCACCAAAGTGCTAAAACGAAAGGCAAAGCTCAAATAGAGGTTGGAGACAACGTCTACATGTCAAGCATCCGCAAAGACGAGTAAAGCGTTTTCGTTGAACCGCTGTGAGTATTTCTCCTTTAACATTCTGCTTTCGTAACTTAGTGCACAGAGTCAAACTTTTTGTGTGTGTGTGGGTAGTGCATGCACGGGCGCCGTTCTTGTCGCCCTAAATTGTGGAGTTTGGACCTTGAACTAGAAAGGACTCTTAGGAGACTTTGGGCCTCTGCCCGTGTTCCTAGGCTTGAGTATTCATATTCATACATTGAGCCATTAGAGATGGCAGATCCTGATGTCCCGAATGTGCCTAACCGGACCCTTAAGGATTATTTTACACCCACTGCATATACATCACCATCATGCATCCAATTACCCAACACCACTACTGCTCATTATGAGATTAAGTCCAGCACCATACAAATGCTCCCATCATTCCATGGACTAACTCATGATGATCCTTATAAGCATTTGAATGAATTTCTGGAAATTTGCTCGACAGTGAGGATCCAGAATTTCACAAATGAGGCCTTAATGTTGCGATTGTTTCCATTCTTATTAAAGGATAAAGCCAAACACTGGCTAAATTCTTTACCTGCTAATTCAATCACAACTTGGGACCAATTACAGCAACGGTTTTTGGAGAAGTACTTTTCCATAGGTAAAACCAACCAACTTAGGCGAGCCATCACAAACTTTGCTCAAATGGATGGCGAGCAATTCCATGAGACATGGGAAAGACTTCGAGACCTTCTCCAACAGTGTCCCCACCACCAAGTGCTTGATTGGCAACTTGTTCAAACATTCTATTATGGCTTAACTGAGTCGCACCACCAAATGGTGGATTCGTCCTGTGGTGGGATATTCATGTCTAAAAATGATGCCGAGGCATGGCAATTGTTTGAGAACCTAAGTGATAATTCCCTTCACCATGCCTCCGCAACCTGGCAAGTCCGACAAGCAGTAGTTAGAGCCCCGAAAATATGGGGCATTTATGAGGTCGGACAAAACCTAGAGTTAGCCCAACAAGTAGAGGCACTATCCCGCAAGATGAACCAATTATTAGCTACGGGACATGCCCCTACCTAGCAAGATCAGCCTCAATTTCACGAGGCATGTGTTATTTGTGTGAGCCCTGCTTATGACTTGAGTGAGTGCCCTTCGGCATCACAATTTCCGGAGTTAGTCCAAGAGTATGTAAATGCGGCTCCAGGATTCTTCAACCCGGGTAATGACCCATACTCCAACACATACAATCCGGGATGGAGAAATCACCCTAATTTTTCATGGAGACCCCCTTCACAAGGCACTTCTTAGAATCCTCCTCCACCAAGGCAGAATTTCAATAATTTTGCCAACCAATCATCCTACCGACCACCACAACCTTATAGACCCCCACAACCGTACCGGCAACCACAACCCCCGTCTGTTCCTCAGGGCAACTCTGCCTTTGAGACTCAGGTATTGGAAGTTCTCTTCGAACTTAAGGGGTTAGCACCGGTAATTCACTTCCACACTCACTCCATTGCCAAGCTAGAGACCCAATTGGGTCAAATGGCTAATAACATGAATCGAAGAGATGAGGGAAAATTACCAAGCTAAACTGCAGCCAACCCTAAGGGACAATACGGGGCAGATAGTTCGGGTGGGAATGGGAAGCACCATAAGCAGGTGCAGGCAGTGATTAGTTTGAGAAGTGGTAGGGAGTTAAAGCCTCAGTTAGTTGTGTCTGATGCAACTAGAGCTAAGAAGGGTGACCACGGTGGTTCACCCAATGAGAGTAAGGGTAAGGGGGAAACACTTAGGAGGGATGACTTAGTCCCTAGCACTTCAATTGAGTCCAAGGCACCATATGTGCCTAAGGCACCCTTTCCCCAATGCCTTGATACACCGACCCCTTTTAATAAGAATGCGGTATCTATGGAGGCAATGATGGAGGTCTTTAAACAGGTAAAAATCAACCTCCCCCTGTTGGAGGCGATTAAACAAGTACCCTCATATGCCAAAATTTCTGAAGGACCTTTGTATGCAAAAGCGTAAATCTAGGACACCATTGTCCCAAAAGGTCCTACTCACGGAGCAAGTACGCTCCATCTTGTTGAATGACACACCTCCTAAGCTTAAGGACCTGGGTGCCCCAACCATTGCATGCATTATAGGGGACCATTTTATTGATAAGGCCTTGTTAGATTTAGGGGCTAGTGTCAATTTGTTGCCGTACTCTGTGTACGAGGAATTTAGGCTTAGCGAGTTGAAGCCCACTACTGTTACTCTTCAATTGGCTGACCGGTCCCTCAAAGTGCCACGTGGCATGATTGAGGATGTACTAGTTAAGGTTGATAGGTTCTACTTCCCTGTTAACTTCCCTGTTGACTTTTTGGTGTTAGATATGGAACCGGTAGCCAGTTCTAGGAAACAAATCCCGGTGATCTTAGGTCGACCTTTCTTGGCTACGGCCAATGCATGCAGTAATTGTCGGACCGGGGTTATGGAAGTTTCATTTGGAAACATGCAAGTGAAACTTAATGTTTTCCAAGCATCCCAACAACCTCATGAGAGAGAGGAGTGCTTATTAGTGGATGTTGTGGATGAGATTGTGGAGGAGGCTTTGCCCTTCATTCTTGTAAAGCACCCCTTAGAGGCTTGTTTAGCTCATTTTGGGTTTGAAAATTTTGATATTGATGGATCAGTTGAGGAGGTGAATGTCTTGCTTAATACTTCTTCTACACCAGATTTTCCTCCATGGAAAGCCCGGTTTGAGTCACTTCCTCCTCTGTCGTAAGAGCCTGCCATACCATCTTTGGTCACACCACCTACATTTGAGTTAAAGCCACTCCTGGCCACACTCAAGTATGCATTTTTAGGGCCCCAAGATACTTTACCGGTCATCATTGCATCTGACTTGACTGTAGAGCAGGAGAGTCAGTTAATGAGTGTTCTCGTGGCACATCGGAGTGCTATAGGGTGGTTAGTGGCTGATTTGAAAGGGATAGATCCCTCCGTATGTATGCATTATATACACCTAGAGGAGGACACCAAACCTTCTCGCGAAATGCAGCGGAGACTGAATCCTAATATGAAAGAGGTGGTGAAAAATGAGGTATTGAAATTATTGGATGCGAATATTATATACCCCATCTCAGATAGCAAGTGGGTGAGTCCCACACAAGTGGTGCCCAAGAAATCGGGCATCACCGTTGTTGAGAATGAGGGAAGAGAGTTAGTCCCCACACGAACCAATGCTGGGTGGCGAGTGTGCATTGATTATAGGAGACTAAATTCCTTAACTAGGAAGGATCATTTTCCTTTACCTTTCATTGACCAAATCCTAGAGCGGTTAGCGGGGCAGGATTTCTATTGTTTTCTTGATGGCTACTCGGGGTATAATCAAGTCCCGGTGTACCCCGCTGACTCGGAAAAGACCACATTCACATGCCCTTTTGGCACTTTTGCTTACAGGCGCATGCCCTTCGGGCTATGTAATGCACTGGCGACCTTTCAACGGTGCATGATGGCCATTTTCTCCGATATGGTGGAGAAATTCTTAGAGGTTTTTATGGATGACTTTTCGGTGTTTGGACCGTCTTTTGAGAAATGCCTTAGGAACTTGACTAGAGTGTTAGAACGATGTACTGAGGCAAACCTAATCTTGAGTTGGGAAAAGAGCCATTTTATGGTTCGTGAGGGTATAGTGTTAGGACACATTGTGTCCCCTCGAGGTGTAGAGGTTGCCAAGGCTAAGGTTGACCTTATTGCAGGCCTTCCTCCACCCAATTTCATGCGTCAAATTAGGTCTTTCTTAGGACATGCAGGTTTTTACCGTAGGTTCATCAAAGACTTTAGTAGGATATCACGTCCTTTGTGTAGTTTACTGGTTAAGGACACACCTTTTGTCTTTGACGAGGCATGCTTAAAGGCATTTGAAACACTGAGAATGGCCTTGACCACCGCCCCAATCATGAAATCACCAGATTGGTCACTTCCTTTTGAAATCATGTGTGATGCCTCCGATTATGCTGCCGGGGCTGTGTTGGGCCAAAGGGTCAATAAGGCACCATTTGCTATATACTCTACTAGTCGCACTCTCTCGGATGCACAATTGAATTACACTACCACCGAGAAAGAGGTGCTAGCTGTGGTCTTTGCCTTAGACAAATTCCGGTCTTATCTCCTAGGTTCCAAGGTCATAGTCTTCACTGATCATGCCGCTTTGTGGTATTTACTATCTAAGAAAGAGATCAAACCTAGGTTGATTAGATGGATTTTGTTACTTCAGGAATTTGACTTAGAGATCCATCATAAGAAAGGATCTGAGAATGTGGTGGCGGATCATCTCTCCCGAATCCTCGTTGAGTATTCTAGTGACCTTCTAATTTTGCATGATTCGTTTCCGGACGAACAACTCTTTGAGCTGTCACAAGCGAGCCCCCTCGTGGTTTGTACATATTGTGAATTATTTGGACATTGGGCAAATTCCGCAGAATTGGTCTAAGCAAGACAAAGACCAATTCTTTTCGCAGGTCAGGTATTACTTTTGGAAGGATCCGGAGTTGTTTAAATATTGCTCCGACCAAGTGATCCGACGGTGTGTGCCGGAGAGTGAGGTGCATAGCATTCTTACATTTTGTCATTCTTCTGCATGTGGTGGTCATTTTAGTGGGCATAAAACGGCCGCCAAGATTTTACAGAGTGGGTTTTATTGGCCCACAATTTTTAAAGATGCCCATCAATTTTGTAGAACTTGTTTGCGTTGTCAGCAAATAGGTTCGATGTCTCGGCGTGACATGATGCCAATGTCCCCTATTCTTGTGGTAGAAATATTTGATGTTTGGGGGATTGATTTTATGGGCCATTTCCCGTCGTCATTCGGGTTTGAGTACATTCTCTTGGCAGTAGATTATGTGTCTAAGTGGGTGGAGGCAATAGCTACCCAAACAAACGATCATAGAGTGGTAATCAAATTTTTGCATGAAAACATCTTTAGTCATTTTGGGTTTCCTAGAGCCATAATAAGTGATCAGGGTACACATTTTTGTAACCGGTTCTTTGAGTCGATAGTTAAGAAATACTCTATCACTCATAAAGTTGGCACTCCATACCACCCTCAAACTAGTGGCCAAGTGGAAGTCTCAAATAGGGAGGTAAAGCACATAATTGAGAAAACGGTGAGGCCGGATAGGAAAGATTGGTCACAGCGGTTAATTGATGCATTATGGGCTTACCGCACTACTTATAAGACACCCATTGGGATGTCACCATATAGAGCAG
The DNA here is from genome assembly GCA_036172215.1 of Camellia granthamiana. NCBI lineage: Eukaryota > Viridiplantae > Streptophyta > Magnoliopsida > Ericales > Theaceae > Camellia > Camellia granthamiana. The sequence goes on along the minus strand of CM069903.1, from coordinate 28,126,521 downwards.
TGTTCGGCAAAGCTTGCCATCTCCCGGTTGAACTTGAGCACCAAGCATTGTGGGCCATAAAGAAGTTTAACTTCGATATGGTCGCGGCTGGGCTCAACCGAAAATTGCAACTCAATGAGTTAGAGGAAATCTGGAATGATGCATATGAGAGTTCGAGAGTTTTTAAAGCTCGAACTAAAGAATTCCATGACAAGCACATTAATAGGAAATCCTTTGAACCCGACCAAAAAGTGTGGCTTTTTAATTCAAAATTGAGACTCTTTCCGGGTAAGCTAAGATCAAGATGGGATGGCCCCTTTGTAGTTGTTGAGGCATTTATTGATGGCGCTGTTGAGGTGCGAGATCCAAAGACTGGCCACACTTTCAAAGTGAATGGCCAAAGATTGAAACCATATATAGAGGGGATTAGGAATGGGGATATGATTGAGTCCATGGCTTTGATGGACCCATTTTACTATGATTGATAGATTGATTTCTTGTTCTTTTTTCTTTTCCTTCTATACTATTCTGTTTTTCTTTGTTCTCGTTATGCTTTATTTGCGTCTAGGAGACGCTAAATCCTCTAAAGGTGTAATTCCTTAGGTGTAATTCCTTTGGTGTTAGCCGTGCCCAAACTACATCTGACGGTCTGGTATAGCCACGTAATCGTGTTTGTAGTGAGTTCCTAGGAGACCAACTGAGATGGTGGAAACTAGAATTCGAATAGCAAAGCCTAAAACACAAATGCTTGGGATTTCTGAGACTAGAGTCTAGTTTAAATACCCAGGGATGTGGAGATTGTTTCAAAACTACCTCGGCTTGAACTTTGTATGGCAGCCCCATAGGTTGAGGTAGCTTTATGCGCCTCGATTTTGGATACCGAGTCAACCTAGTCTGTCACCTTGTTGGAGAATAGGGAAAGTTACAAACACAGTTAGGAAGAAAAGTAGTACCCGTGGTTTTCACGTGAAGATTATACCTTTAGTGGGCATTCTGTTATTTTCTTATGTGCTATATTTATTTCGGATGTCAATTGAAGGTAGAAATGGTTAAGTATACTTTGGGCTGCACTAGCTCGAAGGCTATAAACTACGTTAGGTTTTTTTACCTGGGGGATTCTGAAGTGGCAACTTTATGCCATAACTCTGGTGCCTTTTGTTAGGTGCTGAGAGTCAATTTTCCATTTTCTTGAAGCATGTACGCTTGCGAGTGCTTCTTGTTTTTGTTCAACTATGTTGTTGCAATGTAGCAGAAAAAAGGTCATTGCATGCGTGTGGGTGGAAGGGACCCTTCCTAGCCTGGGTAAGACCTTGATTCTGTTTTGTGGTATTTGGGAAATCAAGTATTCAACCACATTTAAAATAAATAAAAAAAAAAGAAAAAAAAGCATGTTTTCATGTTTATTTTCTTTGTTTAAAAAAATAAAAAAAAGAGCATGTTTTCGTGTTTATTTTCTTTCTTTAAAAAAAAAAAAAATGTTATACTTGTTCAATTTAAAAATAAAAAAAAAATAAAAAAATCTGTGTTGTACTTGTAAAAAAAAAAAATTTCCCGCACGTGCGGCAAAACCCACGCACATGCGGAGAAATCCCACAATTTGTGAGTTTGCACACTGCTTAATAAGCAGGTGCGGAGGCCAAGTGCGTTGACCAAGCCGCATATGCGGCTTGACTCCCGCACGTGCGGGACAACGATTTTTCCACAAAAAAAAAACAAATTGCGATCGAGGAGAAAAATTGCCACCCCGCACGTGCGGGAAACTTGGTGAACTCCATATTGCACACTACTTAATAAGCAAGTGCGTGGGTTGGTGTGGAAAATTTTGAAAAAAAAAAAATGTTTGGTTTTATTTTATTTTTATTTTTATTTTCTTTTATTTCATTTTTAATTTATTGAAGTAAATAAATTTTAAATAAATACATAAAAAAAATTTAAAAAATAAATATACAATTATTTTATTTATAATTTTAAAAAACAAATCATTTTTTATTTATTTTTATTTCCTATTTTCTATTTTCGTAAAAAACAAAAACAAAAACAAAAACAAAAAAACAAACCTTATCAACAGCTAACTCTCTCTCTCTCCCAATCACTCTCACTCTCAGATTTCCCCCTCTCTCTTTACCTCTCATCATACCTCTCTCTCTCTCTCTCTCTTTCTCAACCCCACAAACCCACATTCTTCTTATTTTTTTTATTATTCTTCCTTCTTCTTCTTTCATTTTCTTCTTCTTTCTTATTCCTCACCACCATCATCTCACCGCCGGCATCTCTAATCCTCTCCGTCCGTCGAATCTCCGACGACCACCATTTTTTCCGGCGAATTTCCATTCTTTTTCTCTCTTTCTCCATTTTTTTCATGGTAATTTTTTTTTTCCTTTTATGTGTAGATTTGTGGACGTAGGAGTCAATTTGTGGAGTTTTTTTTGTTTTTGTTTTTGTTTTTATTTTTTTTGTTGATCTTAAAAAAAAAATGCTTAGCCATGTTTGTTGTTAGTTGTTTATTTTTTTTATTTTTTCTATTATTTAATTTTATTTATTTAGCCATGTTTATTTATGCCATGTAGTATACTAACTTAGCCATGTTTATTTAGTTTGTTTATCTTAAAAAAAAAAAAACACCAACAACAAAAACAACAGTCTGTGTAGGTAGAAGATGAGAGCCACACGTGCGGGCCAAGTAATGACAAAAAAATAAAAATAAAATAAAAAAAACCTCAGAAATCATGGTGCTAACAATAATCCTAATTCAGTTTTTTTTTTATTCACTATATTTGTTTAGTTTAAATTGTTTCATTAGTGATTCTCATTAGTTTAATTAGTTCGTAGATTGTTTTGGCTTTCTTTTTATTTTTACTTTTATTTGTTTAGTTTGTGATTTTATTTTTATTCTATGATGTAATTGTTCATTTAATTATTAAGTAGTTTAATTTTTATTTTATTTTAATAACAAAAACAAAAACAAATGTTAAGTTTAGGTTATTTTATTCTATACTTTAGTCTCTTTTGTAGTTTAGTTATTTTATAGTTTAGTTTATTTTATTTTATTTTATAGTTTAGTTAAATTAATTTAATGTCATTCTAATTCATTTATTTAATTAATTTCATTTTTATATATGAAAAAAAAATGGTGGGAATTGCATGTGGTACATTAGTGGGCAAACTTGTGCTTTCATATTTTATTTTATTCTCATGATTGGTTCCACAGGTTTGTGTCTATATTGTTTTTGGTGTGTGCAGGATATGAGTCGACGTGTATCTGCTTGGGCCTCCAAGAAGGCCAGAGGTTCCACCTCTTCGGCGCCACCAACGCCACCGTCACCACCATCCTCGCCACCACCACCAAGTGACTTGCCACGGCTGGAGTGGGCTTCACGTCCTCTTCACAAGCTCATGCAGTTCAACATGCCATTTCTCCAGCATGACACGGACACTACTTGGGCCGTTGAGCAGCTCTGACTCCGGCAATAGTTAGGCGTTTGCACTGTGACAGCGCCCACTTATCCTCGTCTGGTACGACTCTTCTACAAGAACCTGTATGAGTCACCCACCGAGGATGGACTACTCTTTATCATTGATGGTCATATTGTCCACATCACCTCATCCATGATTGCCACCGTGTTGGGGTTTTTCGCCAAGCCGGAATATCAGCCCTTCCCAGAGGTTGAGGATCGACAACCCATATATAACCTCATCCAGCAATACTTCCTGGGGGCCCACGGTGACAACAATTTCACATGCTTGCGGCGGAGCAAGCTGCCTAGCCGCTTGCTATTTATTGATTCCGTGGTGATAACAATGTCCTTCCACTTGGGCATCGAGCTGAGCGCCATTTGGAGTTTGTTCGGGTTCTATACGGTTTTTAGCATGGCTATTAGGTCCCGCTTGAGCATATCATTTGGATGCATTTGGAAAAATTTCTACGAGAGGCAGTTCGGCCTGATCCTATGCAGAACCTAACTTGGCCACTGTCATTTGCCAATTTATTGACACTTGTGTTTGAGCTGAACCACCTCCCCATTGCTGAGGATGAGGAAATTGATAGAGGGTATCCGACTTTCAGCCAACGGGAATGGCAGCATAGCATATCTCGCATCCCGCCACCGGTTGGTGCCCCAGTTGATGAGGCCCAGGACCCCGTACATGACCACCCACCACATCCTGTTGCCCCCGTGCCTCCCCAAGGGAACCCACTCTACATGACTCGCGAGGAGTACTTACAGCTTCAGCACTCTGTAGATCAGGTCCACAGTACTCTTCGTGATCACCACCAAAGTCTCTTGGAGTTGCGCACGGATTTTCAAGCGCATCGAGACTATTCTCAGGCGACTTTCGACCAGCTACACGCCGACAACCTCGCCATCCAGCAACGGGTTCAGGATGAGGCCTTTGAGACGCGCTCTTTGATGCAAGCCTTGTTTGCCCAGCATTTCCCACCACCACCACCGGATTCTCCATAGTGCCCGCCTGTATATTACTTTGTCTTTTTTATTTTATTTTTATTTTTATTTTTCTTTTTAGACCTTTCTTTTCTTCAAAAAAAAAAAAAAAAACAGAGTTTGAAATGTGTATATGTTACTTTCTGCCTACCTGGATGTGCACCTACAATTCTGGTAATATTCTCTCATTTCTCTTTACTTTTCCATTGAGGACAATGTCATATTCAAGTTGGGGGATGAGTGTTATATTTTCTTTTGTGCATTTCTATTTGGCTCATAATTCATGCTTATATCTGTTTCACTTGATTACATTACTTCACTTGATGTGACTTTTTGCTAGTAGGGTGATGATATTTGCATATGTTAATTGGAGAGCATAGTAGACTTGTATGAAAAGGGTTTATTGGGTAGATACTTGCATGCGATGTTTGCACGAGGAGAGTTGTCTGTGTTTGTGGTATTAGTACAATTGTTATAAGTATGCCTTAATCCACATGAACACACTATAATAGCGGTGATCTTTTTATTATAATCCCTGGTGTACATCATTGATAATAGCTAGAGTTGCAGAAAAAAATAAATGCGGAGCCAAGATTCTTAAAAAAAAAACAAACAAACAAACAAACACTTGACTTATTTAGGTTTGTAACCTTTTTAACTCGAGTTATTAAGCCCGTAGGGGTGTCTCTACACCTAATGCCCTAAAACCGTCTGGTTTGGGAGTCATTGGCCCAAAACTTGCTACATAGGTTAATTAGAAAGCTTAAGGGACTTGGATATTGCACAGTTAATGAAAAATAAGAAGAATGACTTGTTCAGATTCGTAACATTTTCAACTCGAGTTATTAAACCCGTAGGGATGTCTTTACACCTGGTGCCCTAAAACCGTCTGGTTTGGGAGTCATTGGCCCAATGCTTGTTACATGGGTTGGTTAGAAAGCTTAATGGATCAGGACATTGCACATTCATTTAAAAAAAAAAAAAAAAAAACTTTTGAGAATCTTGGCTACAATAGGTTAGTTTTTCTGTATTTATTGGGTGTTATTATGAGTTACATTGGGCTATTATAGTGGACAGTTAACTAATATGGAGATTGCACTTTACACCAATGGTACTCATGACTTATCTACTAGCATGCACAAATACAGGGGACTTTACTTTTGTATTAACTGAATTGTGGTTTTGACTCAATAGGTTCCTTCATGCTTGTCCACTGTGCCTTTAATGACTCATGATGTCTCAATGTCACACTGTAGTGGCACATAAGTTGATTGTTAGGTGGAGTAGTGTGGTCAATTGTTGTTGAGTATATATGAATATGTTAATGTTTGTGGATGTCATTTCTGGAAACCCTCACGAGACTTTACTCGTCCACTTGGGGTAACCTTGTGATTTAAAGGCTTGTTGCATATGCTAAATGTAACCGTTTCTCACGAAAGAGGAAATAGATAAATTTTGTTTAATTTTATTTTATTTTACTTGCTTGAGGACTAACAAGTTATAAGTTGGGGGATGTGATTAAGGCCGAATTGTACATCATTGAGGCCGTTAATTAGAATTTCTTAACTTCACTTGCTGGTCAAACTGTATACTTTATGTGTTTTGAATATCAATCAGATTGTACCTAGTCGGAGCATAAAATGGGCAAAAAGACAAAATTTGGAAAGAGTTGACTTTCCCGCACGTGCGTTGACTTTTTCTGGGAAAATGTGCCCTACGTTTTAAACTTGTTTGGAAGATATCAGAAGTATAAAATGGAAAGGAAAAGGCTAGAATAGGGTTCTGAACTTGTTTTGACCTAAAGAGAGAGGCTAGAGTTTGAAAGGGAAGAGGAACTTGAAGCTTTAGGATGTCTCTCATGGTGGTTCCTTCTCCATCTACCTTCTTCCACTCCTCCATGAGTGGCTAGTCTCCTTTTCTAGGATTTTGATGAAACCCTAGGCATGTAATTGTTTTGTTTTCTTTTTGATTTTTAATTATATAAAGGTTTGAACAATTGTATGGTGTTTTAGAAGTTCTTTATATATATTTTTCATTATCTCTTCAAGTATTCGGCTTTCTGTGATTATTGAATGTCTTCCATACATGAGTTTTCTATTCTTTCACATTCAAGGTATGAGATAAACCATACTACGAGGGACGAGTCATGTCACTACCCTAATTTAGAGTAAACGGTTCGTACTACTTGAGATATTTCGTACTCGTACATTGAATGTGATGATTTTCTTGTTAAATGCTTTGAACTTGTAGTTGCAAAGCATTATTCCGTTCGAACCATAACATAATTGATTTCAATTGGAAACCCTAATTACGTGACTAGTGGTAGACTCTTTGCCCTAGTTTTTTCCCCCAATTCAGTAAATCCACTTTCAGTTATAATTGATAATTTAATTATTTAGTTTAATTTATTCATTATTAAATTAAGTTATGATCAATCATTCTTTTCATCAAAATTAATTTAGGAATTTATCAATTAAATTAGTTTAATTTCACAATTATCCCTGTAAATCGATACCGGACTTACCATTATTCTAATAGAATTTAGTATAATTTAGTAATTATTTTTTAATTTGTTCAACAACCATCAACAACCAAAGTATAACAGCGTACTAGTGTAATTTTGTCCTTAAAAATATGTTTTTCAAAACTATCTATTCTTCATTTAATTATTAGATTTATTGAGCACACGTAATAGAATTCGATTTGAGTACATGTAGCCAGCATTACAATTTTGCAAAACACACTAATTAATTAATGAGCCAAACCATCTTTACACTTTTCCAAACCCAATATATATTATTGTCTCCCAAAGCCAGCAAACAACACATGTACTTGGATTTACTCCCAAGCATTCTCCAACTGCCATATTAATGGTTTGGGATACCCAAAAAAACTTAAAAAGTTAAAAAGTTATCATTATTTATTAAAAAAAAATTAATTTTACACACAAATTATTACAACTCAATCTGACGTCCCACAGACTGTTGCTGAGTTTTTTTGGAAAAATTGCACAGGTGGGGTGCACAAACAACACAGTGCTGTTTGGCCTGTGGGGGCCATCACGGGTCCCGTTTTGATAATTTGAACCATCAATATGTAGAACTCGTTGAATGCTATATGTCTAAAAAAAATCACATTGATCGGATATCGCTAACTACATGATTAAATCAGTTTTGTATAAAAAAATAGATGGTGTTATAGTTAACAGTTGAAAAAAAACTAATCCAATCAGATAGCTACCGATATCCGATCAATGTGATTTTTAATAAGTATATAGTACTCGATGAGTTCTACACATTGAACGGTTCAGATTATCAAAACGGGACTCGTGATGGGCCCCACAAGCCGAACAACACTGTCCAATGCAATGCCCGAAAAGTAGGCAATCATTTCTTATCATTAATTCACTTCCCTAGACGGTACGGTCGTATTACCTACTGTCCTTATCTTCTCCTACACACTAATTTATACAATTTTTAAATACATATTTTTTCGTAAAAAGTCAAAAAATTAACCCAAATAGCCATCTTTTTTTTCCACAATTTTTTAGTCCAAAAAATTAAAAAATACACTTATTTAGGATACCCCAAACAACCCCTAACCATTTCCAGGTTCGGAGGAAGGGGTCATGCTAACAATTCTTGTTATGAAATAATTAATAATATTTTATTATATTTAATGAGTTTTAGAGTTTTTTAAATATTAAATAATTTTTTTTTTTTTTTTATGCATGATAATGTAAAGTATTATTAATTACAAAGTAGATATATTCAAATTCGAGTCAGTGAAACATGTAATAATAAATACATTCAATTTAATGAGTGATTAAAATAAAAAAAAATTATCAAGACGAATTAGTACAACATTAAATACACTTTATTAGTGCTCAAGGGACACTTGTTAGCATTACCCATGTATCTAATCTCAATTTTCTTTTTTATATCTCATGTAATGATCCCCAAAGCCGATTATGCACTCTTAAAATTTTTTGAAATCCCACTTTGTATGAGTCACAAATAAGTTGGCTTCGTTTGGAAAGCTCAACTTGGCCTTTTTTTTTTCCTTTTTTTTTTTTTTTTGATTATTTTAGTCACAAAAAATAAAATAAGTTTTTTAGTTCAGTAAGACAAAACATCACATCCAACCCATAATCATTATATTCTTTCTCTAAAAAAAAAGTCAAAAAAACTAAAAAAATCAAAAATTCTTTCCAAATCAGACTTTTTAATTCCAAATTAAAATAGTCAAAAAAATCAAAAAATTAAAAAGTTAGCCCACTTCCCAAAATAACCGAAAAACACCATTTACACGTTTCCAAATCAATGTGTTCTCTCCCAAAGGTAGGGCTGCAAATGAACCGAGCTGTTCGTGAACAGGCTCGGCTCGGCTCGGCTCGGTAAGGGCTCGGCTCGGCTCGGCTCGTTTAGTAAACGAGCCGAGCTCGAGCTCGATTATTGGGCTCGTTTCGTTAACGAGCCGAGCTCGAGCTCGCCTGTGTTCGGCTCGGTAGGCTCGGCTCGTTTATCTATAATTAAATTATATAATAAATATATTATTTATATATTAAATAATATATAAATACATTATTTATATATTAAAAATATATAAATATATATATAAATAATAATATAAATGCATTTTTTATATATTAAATAATATAAATAATATTTTTTATTTAAAAATTTATATTTAAATAATATAAATAATATTAAAAAAAATTTATCGAGCCGAGCCGAGCCGAGCTCGAGTTCGACAAAAATTAACGAGCCGAGCCGAGCTCGAGCCCAGTCCCTTATCGAGCCGAGCTCGAGCTCAATAAACGAGCTCGATAGCTTAACGAGCCGAGCTCGAGCCCAGCAAGGCTCGGCTCGGCTCGGCTCGGCTCATTTGCACCCCTACCCAAAGGCAGCAACAACGCATGTACTTGTATATATTCCCAAGCAATCTAATCACTGCCACGTTACCATTTCCAGGGGCGGAGGGAGGGCACTAGGGCTCCTCCAAAATTTTCCTAAATGTTATTATGACTTCGTTTGACAAGTGATTTTTTTAGTTAAAAAATTAAAAAATTATTAAAATAATTTAAAAAATTAATAATTTATATTAAAAAATTAAAGATTCATTTTTTTCTTTACTTTTTGTACATTTTTTTGTAAAAAGTCAAAAGGTCATCTCAAACATACTATTTTTTTTTAACTCATATTTTAGCTAAATAACTAAAAAATTACTAAATTAGCCTGTTCCCAAACGAGGCCTAATTTATATATATATACACACTATATATAGGGTTGGTTTCGGGTTAGCATTTTTTTTTTTTTTTTTTTTTGGGCGTGATTTTTTTTTTGATTAATTTTTTTAGTAGTTAAAAAAACTAAAGTATATGAGAAATTGTTTAAAAAGTTATTAATTTTAAATAAAAAATTGGATAAATTATAAATACACCCCTTGAGATTTAATTAAAATACGAATTGCCCCTGTAGTTTTGGAAATTACATTCCACCCCTTGAGATTTCTAATTTCATAACAAATCGCCTTTTTATTAATAAATCATCAAATTAATTAATAGTTTTTAATGATATTATAAATGTGTTTCAATCAATAATTTAGGTAATTTTATTATTGTATAGGAGAGCAATTATAAATTTTATTTTTTTTGTTAATTCTGTTAAATAAAAAATGCTAACAGTGACATATTTATAATTTTCTAAACCACAAGGGGCAATTTGTATTTTAAACAAATCTCAGGGGATGTATTTATAATTTACCCTAAAAAATTAATATAATGTTTGATTTTTTTAACTGATGACAAATAATTTAATTAAAAAATAACTTTTTTTTTGTTAAGTTACCAAATGGGCTCATAATATTATTTTGTATATGGTCACCCAAATTTGATTTGGCACTTCCAAAAAAAAAAATCTCACTTTGTATAAGTATTGTCCTTCAAATGTCTTATATAATGGCCTTTTACATGAGTTCGATATTGGCAATTCTCATAATGAGTTCTTATTATTCTCAGTACGAACATCAACTTTGAATCTAAAGACAGACCACAACACAAACACAAATACACAAATTACTTGTCTCAAAAAAATAAAGTAAATAAATAAATAACCAAGACCACAAACCCTCTAATTTACTTAGATTCTTTCATGTCAATGTATTTTGACTCCCGGAATTTCTTCTCATCTGAAAGCAACTTCGCGAACCTATAATTATCAAAATAATTATCAGTTTTACTTTGCAGAGTGTGTGAAAACTTTGCAGAGTGTGTGAAAACTTACAACCCTGCTAGCTATTTTTTTTTATTAGTAAAGAAAAATTTCATTAACAGCATGAAATTAAAAGTACAAGAAGATGACTAGCTACTTGGCTTATGCTATGTTTGGTTTTGATTAAATTCTTTTCTTTTTTTTTTTTTTTGGCTATTTTAGTCTAACAAAAAAAATTGTTTATTTTCAGCTAAAGGAGATGAATTTTGTTTAAAAAGTTAATTTTTTTTCACAGTTGTTAGCTAAAAAAATCTTAGCCAAACAAGACTTAAAAAATAAAAAATCAATGTTACTAAAAAAATAATTTTCAAACAAGGACTAATGCATATAGGTCATTTTATTTGCACATCTAATTTTGGTGCACAATATTTGTACCATTCAAATACCAAATTGTGAATAAAATATAAGTGTTTTAATTTCAAGATTTTTATTCGGATATCAACTATTGAACATAATTTTTGTTCAAACAATGGACTTTTGTTTTGGAAAGTTGATATTGGAACATTTATATTTTATTTTGAAGTTGATATCCAAATAATGCAAATGATATGTATTGTGATAAGTAAGGAACCAGAATTTTACTTCGGAGGAACCAAGGTATGAATAATTTTTTTCTTTTTTATATCAATAGTTATGTATTGTTATCTTTCAATTCAAGAATGGGAAATAACTAAGATATGATACTAAAATAATACATAAAAAATATTTTGTATTTAGTCTTAACGTGATCAAAAGTGAAGTCATATATATTCAACTTAAACAAATAAATAAAAGAGAAATCATAAATTAATTGATTTTTTTTGTATCTGCCAACTCAATTATTTATTAAACTAAAAGTCACCGCGTTTTTTGTGGGTTCAAATTTCAAAAGTTTTCAATGAATCTCATTAATATTATTCTTCATCAAGTTATAAACAAAATGTGATAAAAGAAATATAAGTAATGTATTATTGCTGTTAAATTATGATTGTACTAAATAATTTTAAAAAATTAGAGGTATGTTTGTTTTTGGTGTTCCAATTCTTTTGTACATAGAAACTTGTTTTATTACGAAATATGAAGTTTCCAATATTCATAAATTAGGCAAGGAAGGGCCATTTGTAATAACGAGAAAGATTTGGGCAACATAGCCTATCATCATGGTAGCATTGTTTATTTTGGACAGGAGGGCCATGCACCCTCACTGACTCTAAATAGTTTTGTCCTTGGTAATAAGTATGGTATAGAAGGGAATATACATACCTTTTAATGGCTTCCTCATTAGTGCCACCATTTTGGAGTGGTTCAGAGTCACCCGTGTCTATATTGACTTGTGAAACTGGTTTTTTCAGCAAAGTTTCACCAACTTGTACGAGATTTTTCATGTTTTCTTTTGTAGATACATCAACGGATGACACCGTCCCACTTAACGAATCATCCTAAATTCATATATAACAACACAAATATATCAAGTCATGCCATGTAATCTTGACAAACTGCATATAAGATGACTGGCTTAATTATTTAATTTTTATGCCTCATTATCAGGACACTAGTGTTAGTGTGAAATTTCAGGTTTAGGTCTATAAAGAGATTGGCATGCATGTTAACAAAAAAATATATAGAGAGGGGTGTGTATCAAAAATTTTCTTATAAATAATTATAGTTTGCAAATTCTTTCATAAATTCTCTCTCCGTGGGTTGTTATTTTTTAGAAGTCTAGAATGTTTTAATTTGAAAAGTTTAACGATCACACACACCTATATTATTACCCTTTTAATATTTATTTATGTTTAAATGAAATAAAAAAAAATTTAAAAATGGTATTTTTGGAATTTTGAAGAGATAGTTGAGAATCAATCACATCACAAGAGTTTTTTTTTTTTTTTTTTTTTTTAACGAAAGTCAATCGTTAATTGTTAGATTAACACTTCGATGGAATTGAAACTCACACGCATACACCTTGCAAGAAAATCTTACCCTCACATTTTACTTCTAAAAATGGAACTCAAGGCCTCCCCTTAAGAGAGACTTGGTAGCCAAAGAACTAACCAACTAAGTTAGAGCGGCTTGGTTCATCACAAGAGTTTGGTTTGGTGGTAATTTTATCCAATATTTAAGTGCATGATGATAAAAATTAAAAAAATTTATAAAAAAAAATGGAAGAATTTGAGCTTGGAGGTGACACCGACAAACACAGTTTGTCTCTATCTAATAAGCTGGATTATTTGTTTAATTTCTTTTGGCTTTCTTGGTCGAGAGGAAGCTCTTGTTCACAAGTTTTTCTCTCTTTCTTCGCTAATTCTAATAAGCAAACCAAGGTGTCATTTTTGCGTCCTATCAACCAAATCGTAACAAAGATTTAAAAATTAATTTTTCAAGAGTTTACGTGTGTTAATTATATATTTTTTTTAAAATAAAGGACTAGTACTGTTTTGATAATTATTTGTCTAGTATTTTTTTTACTTTTTAAATTTTTTAGAAAAAAATTATTGCTAAAAAAGTTTGTTATTGGAAAGAATCATATGGGTTTGAAATATTTTTGGTTTTAATGATTTTTTAAAAAAATTATTTTACTTTCCAGATCATTCTAGATTAAAAATATCTGACAAAATAATTTTTTTAATTTAAAAAATATGACATTTTTGACACTTATCTGAAAAGATGGGTCTTGTTAAAACAATGGCTTTTTTTTTTTTTTTTTGTCACCTAATCAACACTAGCCAAAGTATTTTTGCTTAAATAGCCACACAAAAAAAAAAAAAAAAAACACTAAACTCTAGTTTCTTCAACCGTTACTGACAAAAACATAATTTTGATTACCAAATTTGAATACCATCTAATATGCCACGATTCACCATTAATTCCATAAAGACTTCATTTATGAATTTGAGTAGAAATTCAGAAAATAAAAAGAAAAAAGTGTGTGAATTCATTCATATTTCACTTATTTTTTCACTTTTCATTTTCAAATCTCGATCTAAATTTATGAATTAAACACAACACAAGACAAGTGTTATAGCATAAACCTTGACTCAAGCATATGCTCATGAATATTGTTCATTAAAATTCAGAGTAACATTTTTCTTTATCATAAAAGCAAAAGAGTAGACAAAACATTTTATGGCTTGAAGCTTACTTGGATACGAAGGTAGTTATTTTCAGAATGAAGAGCTTGAAAGACCACAGAGAGGTGGACATCAACCATATCTGCACTTGCCTGGTTGAACACATCAACTAGTGGAGTAGAACCATTGTTCGACAACCAGCCCAGAACCCCCCATTTAGCCGCCATTTTAGCATTGTACTTGTGGTCTGTCTTCGCCGAGCCTGTCCCTATTGAGATTACCAGAAAACGGCCATAATCCATAGGCTTGATTGGAAAGAAATCTGTGTTTTGCTTGAAAACTTGTTTGGTCACTTCACTAATGGCAACCAAAGCCTGCAAATATTATGACACAAAACATGCAGAACCAACAGGTTCCCATTAGTTTTTGATACTTCCATACTAAGGATGGTTTGACAAATGTTTTTGAAATTAGTTTTTTTTAAAGAATAAGGTTGTTGCTAAAACAATTGATGTGGCAAATGTTTTCCAAAAAAAAAAAAAAAATTGCTTGAAAGGTTTGGGTTAGGTTGGAATTTTTTGTTTTTGTTTTTAGTGAATCATTTTTGAATTATTCTTACTTTTTAAATCTTTTTAAACTAGAAAGACCTGAAAAGGTCAAAATAATAATAATAATAAAGACTAAAAATATTTGAAAAAATATTTTTTTAATTGTCACTTATGAAATAGGATGGATCTTGTTAAAATTTTTGTTTTGTTTTATTTATTTATTTTCCCTCAAAATCAAACAAATTTTTTTTTTAGCTTTAATTGTAAAAACAGAGCTATCTATTTAAAGCCAAAACTAAACAGAGCCTAAACACCCTTAATTATTATTATTATTTTTTAAATATTATTTACACTCCAAAGAAAATGTCTCAATTTCATAAATGAAATGGAAACACATCCATTTTTTTCATAAGATTGTAATAGGTTTTCAAAATTCAAAAATCATGATATATAAAGCACGTCATACCGGGTTATTGGCAGCTACACCACCATCAATAAGGTTAAATTCTTTCTCATTGCCTTGTTCGTCATGATTTTTAAAATAATAGGCAGGAAAATAAGTAGGTGCTGCAGAGGTGCCGATGCATATATCTGATAGAAGGGCATCAATTATCGGTTTGCTTGTCACCTGCATAAGGAAATAATAATATTGTTAGGGTTGGTCATTGACAAATTCAATTGTCAAAATGGGTTAAGGAATTTTTGTTTTTCAAGACAATACATTTTTAATTGTTGAACCATGTAAAAATTTATAATTCAAATCATTACAAGAGTATTGGGACATAAAACAGAACATTTAAAAATAGAAACTGACCTGATATGAGCTAAAGATAGTAGGCTGGAGATTCTGGATGTCAAAAGCAGGAATGACAACACTTGTTAGGGTGTTGTGCAACCTTGTGTCTCCTAATATATCCTTTATCAGTTTATGGAGATACTTCCCATTATACTTAGGTCCTGTCATGGCTTTAAATATATTCACCATCCAAGCAAAAGGCCCTCTGTGTTTTTCCAAGGTCCAGGAATGAAAAGAAAAAAAACATATATATTAGTTTCAGCTGCATGAGATGAACTATACACAAAGGGTATGTTTGATTGGACGGACTGGATAAGAGGGGATTAGAATTCATCGGACTTGAATCTTGGGACTGTGAATTTTTTGGACTATTTGATTGGATTAGATGTGTATCCCGTGTTTATTTTCTCATGGGATTAGATGTCTGGAAATGATTATTTTTAGTGAATCCAATGTTTGGTTGGACGGATTGAATAGGATAAATGAGCAAAAGACTATTTTACCCCTTTTCAATTGTTTACTAAGTAATAGCAATATTAAACATATTTTTAATATTTTAATTATTTTTAGCTAGATTAAATAAAAAAAATTTAATTTTTTACACAATTAAATAAATTTATTTTTTTTAAATAAAATATCAATAAAAATATATCTTATTTTTTAATTAAAATTTTAAATAAATTTATTTTAAAAAATAATAATAATGAAATAATGAAATTAAATAAAACATCTATTAAAATTTAAATAATGAAATTAAATAAAATATAAACAAAATTTTAAAATAAAACATCAATAAAAAATTATTTCAAAAAATTAAATAAATAAAACATCAATAAAAAGTTGAATAAAATTATTTTATTTTTAAATTAAGACATTTAAATTTTATTGAATTTTACTAAATATAATACATAATTAAATAATAGCGGGTCAAAATAGGCATTTCACCACCTAATCCCAATAATAAATAGTCCCATGGAAATAATCTCACCCTCTCCCTAGGATGCAATAGTCTCTCATATGAGGGATATGAAGTCTGACCAGACTCCATATTCAGCGGACTAAAAAAAAAAAAAACACCGAATTGAATACTTCCAATAAATTATAATTTACACAATAAATAATCTCCTTCTTATCCCTCCAACCAGATACACCCAAAATGTGGGCCATTTTTTCACTCAATTCAAACCGACACTTCATCTAAACCAAGGTCCCTGCCATGGTTTGAATCATTTAACTTGTAGAGTAGAATATATTATTTATGTAAAAAATTAATTTTAAACTATATTCATGATTAGAATATATTTATCTTAAAATAAATTGATAACGTATTTTAAAAATCATATTTATCGTTTATTTATTTTAAAACAAATGTATTATAATTATATATCCACCAATATGTTATGAAATTGATTTTTTACGTTAATCATCTGCTCAACAAATCTTTCAACATGAAAGATTTAAATCATGAAAATGCACCCAGAACAGGTCCCACTAAGAGTTACAACATGGATCCCATTTCAAACACTGTTCACCCATGACTTCTAATACCTTGAAAATGAAATGTGTGAATTAAATTTTTTCTAATTATTGCCTTGGCTACGCTAAATTTGAATTTATATCATAATTTAATTTTTTGAATACTTTTTGGGGGAATTGCTATGCAAGGTAAGAGATCAAAATTAATTACATAAACATGGGGCTGCAATTCTTTCTCTGCAAAAAACTCATAAAAGTGTTGCACCCCCACCCCCTTTTAATTAGGGACAATTACCAATCAGTGGTAATTTCTAAAAATTATTACACATTAATAAAAAAAAAAAGAAGGTAAATTACACTAACATCTCCTTAGATTTGATCTAATCACCCCCTGACGTTATGGAAATTACTTTCTTATCTTTGTGGTTAATAGTCTCATTTCACAATCCCTTGCTTATATAACAACTACTAGTAGAAAAAATAGAAAAAATTATATTGAAAAAAAAAAAAAGTAAAAGAAAGGAAAGGAAAAAAAAATGAGAAAGTAAAGCAAAGTAAGAAAAGAGAGAGTGTATGAGTTCAATGTTTTCATTTCGTCTAAATAATTACAATGACAAGAGAGTTAGTATAATTTTTCAAACATCAGAGGATGATATGTATTAAACTCAAGTCTCAGGGGTGTAAGTGTAATTTATCCTAAAAAAATTATGATTTTTATTATTAATATTTATTATTTTTTTGTAATTAATTTCCCTAACAACCACTTTCAAGTTACTTTCTCTTTTCATTAATTATTTTTGGCATACTTTTTCAAGATACAACTTTCAGATTAATTTGCAAAAAGCATGACACTTCCAGTTGTTTCCAATAAAGAAACAAGGGTAAATTACATTGACACCCCCTCTGAAATTTACATTTATTACAATTTTTTCCTCACATTTGAGAAATTACACTGACTTCTTGTTAATTTAATTTTATGTATGATGATTATTACGGTGAGGGGGGAACTGTTATGAAACTTTAAACTTCATGGGACAATCTGTAATGAAATATTAAATCTCAGGGAGAGCGATATAATTTTCAAAAAATGAAAGGAGAAAATATAATAAATATAAACTTCAGAAGGTGTCGATATAATTTAGCCAAGAAACAAATGCTTAACCCATACTAAAAATCCATGTTTGCTCAAATAGTGGTGAAACTTTGAAAAGATAATTATTAAAGTTGTACAAAATATATATGTACGAATATACAGTCGGTATCATGATATTGACTATAAACCCATCAAGTATCTTCTGTTTTTTCTTTTCTTTTTTTTCCGTTTTTGTATAACCGTAGAAAGGGAATAGGGAAAGCACAAATGGTAAGAGATTGTCTCATCCACCGGACCATCAAGCCTCTATATATCAAGTTTCATGTTATTTATTTCTTACCTTGTTTGGGGGAAAATTTTTGGACAGTTCTCAAGATAAAAGGGCACTATATCTTTTGCAGCATATAAAGGTCGTTTATCATCGTTTGGTGCAGTTAACATGGCAGTTATTAGACCACCGGTACTTGTTCCGGCAATTACATCAAAGTAATCCGCAAGCCTTGCGTCCATGCCATCTAGTTCCTAATTATCACACAAAGTGTCAATTTCAAAATTAAAACAACCAAATTACAAACTCATATTTATGTATGACCTTGAAAATATTTATACTACCTGAAGTTGTGATTCTAGGTTTGCGAGAATAACTCCGGGGATTATTCCTCTAATTCCTCCTCCGTCAATGCTAAGAACCGTAATGAGTTTGCCATAAGTGGGCGGACGAATTTTCCAGTGCGATGTTGTTTTTTCCATTGTGGTTTATTTAATTGGAAAATTTCAAAACAAGAATATGATGAGTGAAGCTTGAGAGGCTGATGACTTGGAATGCCAATGGAGGGAACTAATGTTTCAAGAAGACCGAGTTAATTTATAATCAAGCTGATCCACAGAAGTAAAACATGTTTTTTTTATGGGTACATGTTAGGAAAATCAATCGATTTGATTAGTAAATGTCTTTATCTAATTATTATAATTATTAGGCAGCACAAGTAAAAGAATTTGATTTGAGTAGGTGGAATGGTGGCTTGGATTTGAGTCTTTCTCGGAATAATATTTTGGTCTATAATAAGATAATAATTGTTACAATATCTAAGAGAGAAGAAAAATATTATATTGAATGTTGTAACAATATATATATAACAATTCTTTATATAGAAAAAGAGAAACTTAAATATAGTAATGAATATAATATGGTATATATGATAGACAAAATATATATTTACTATATTTAATACTCCCTCAAACTCAAGTAGGGATATCAACTTGAGTTTGGAAAGAGAAACTTAAACATGAAATAAAACTTAAAATAAAATAAAATATGGATAGATCCGAGATAAATAGACTGCAAAGTCCAGATGGGAGCATATGGGCGCTTGAGATAGATCAGAGGCCGGAGCTCAGTGGCAGAGCCAGAAAATTAAATTAGAGATAGCACTTATTAATTACAATATTAAAAAATTTTACAAAAATATTTCACACAAGTTTTTACGATTGATTTCGAGAAACATCAAAAAAATAATGTTATTTGTAACTGGTATATCATGGACAATACAAAAAAAAATATGGATATAAGTCTTAAAATAAATTATATAATGATAAAAAAAATTTATACAAAATTTGATTAAAATTTCAATATACTGGTAATACCACGTCATCATTGATATGTGATATCACCAAGTAATAGTACATAAACACATAGAAAGTGAACCTCAAATGTCAAATGTAACTAACAATTCAATAAATTTCATATCTTTATAGTGAGATTACTTATACTTGCACGTCAATAATAATGGCATCATCGTTATATTAAAAAAATTTCATAAATAATATGGTTTATAGTAGCCTTTTCATTTTCAATTAAAATAACTTTTATTGTTCTCATAATTTTTAAAATGTCATTAATATTTCACTTTAATAATATTTTTTAATTTTTTTATTTAAAATATTTTCTTTATATTTGCAAAATTTTAAAAAAAAAATCCCAAAATCCAGAGGCCATGTGACCGCCCTGGGCCTTCACTCCCTCTACCATTGTCGGAGTTAATACCAGGAGACAGTTTATGATTGTGTCAGACCGTTATAGGAAAAGGGATGAAGCTAACAGAGCTAATGTAAAGAAACAGTTTATGGTCGTGCTGAACCATTGTAGAAGAAGAACGGGTGTTGAACCAGCAAATGTGGTACATACATAACTTACGACGTGGTGTTGAATGATGATGGCAATAGATGAACAAGTGCGCCAAGGGGCAGCTTGGAAAAGAACCATGTGTGCCAAGAGGCAGCTTGGAAAAAACAAAAAATGCCCCAAGGGGCGGCTTAGGTAGTGCGCCAAGGGAGGAAACTTAGGTAGTGCACCAAGAGGACGGCTTGGGTGGTTTACATGGTGTGTAACCATGCTCACTATAATATAGGTATAATACTTCTCTCAAACTCAAATAGGTTTGAAAATAGAAACCTATTTAAAAATTGAAGTAGTAAGAAAGACAGAACGGAGCAAAATGGAGAGACCATATTAAAAAAATAATAAGAATAAGAATAAGAATAATATTAGATACAACTTTTTTTTTTTAAGGTGATGTGGGTTGTGGGGAAAAAAAAAAGTAGATGGAAAAGGACAAAAGAAGAAAAGAAAAATAAAAATTTATACTCCGGAGAAAGCTAAAAGCCGAGGCTACAGTGAAGAAAGCTATGCTAATTAATAGCTAACAGAGGAGAAGATGGTGGCCGAGAGTGGAGTTGGTGTAAAAGAAGACAAAGGCCAAAAAGAAGTCGGCGATGTAAGGCGGTGATTGGAGAGTTTTATCACCGTAAGGAAAATATGGCAACGGAATGAGTTGAGGTTCGGAAGGCGGTCAAGGCAAGGTTGCTACCTACCGGTAAAGTGAAGAACACCAAGAGCTTAACCTATAGCTTTGATACCATATTACAATATTTAAGAGAGAGAGAGAGAGAGAGAAATCTATATTATATTGAATGATGTAACAATGTATATAAAACTCCTTTATATAGGAGGAGAGAAATCTAAATATGATAATGTATATAATATAATATGTATGATAGACAAAATATGTAATTTTTATATTTAACAATAACAATGCTATATACCAAATGAAAAAAACTGAGGAAAAACTACCCGAAATAAAGTATACAACATGATATGTTAATCTATGTCACAATTCATTTTGAAAAGTATATATCCAAACTTTTTTTTTTTTTTTAAATTTTTTGGTAGGTTGAAAGTCAAAAAACTTGCACGAGTGGTTTACACAATTAAGTGAGAAAGAAGTTTTGCCAATTTCCTTTGGTGTGGAGAGTAGCTCAACAAGAATAATCATACGTTGATCATATAAAGGCGGTCTTTTTTATGGGATAAGTGATCATTTTAATTGACTTTTTACAAAAAAAAAAATATACAGAAAATGATATGAAAATTTATAATAATTTTTTTGACTTTTTTACTATATTAGTCCAATGCCAAAAGAGGCCTAAATTTCTGATCTAATTCAAGATATGTTTTCGTCGCTTTAATCGGTTCGCACATTTATTTTTACTCGGGACATAGTAGCAGCCTTGGTAAAAGGTCCTCTGTGTTGGGGTTAATTTTGAAGGAAATTGATTTACACATGTTCTGTAGTATAGTATGCAGTTGTGAATTTCTTTTGAATTTATTTTCCAAACTTATGTTTTTGTAAATTTATGTTTTAAAAAACATGATTTTAATTAATTTATTGTATAATTCATTAAAATCGATTTCAACGTGATTTTTGTAAATTAAAAAAAGAGAGAGACAGAAAAAAAAAGTGCATGCATTTGGGAAAAAGTTTTCAAAGAAAAACTACACAATGGTCTTACTTTGATATGAAGGGTTGTTTTGGAAAGTTGAAATTTTGGTTAAAAAATTAAAAAGTCATTATAAAAAAATTAATTTTTATTTATTTATTTATCATTTTATAAAAAGTCAAAAAAATTACAAAAAAATCAATTATCAAAACAGCTGAGGTCATATGAGCACAAATCTAGTATACACTGGTCTTAGACTCTTTCAATTGAAGTAATATGTATCTATGGTTGTGTTTTTCATTTTCAGTTTTTGAAAAATACCCCGTTTGGTCATTTTTGTTTTCGTTTTTCATTTTTTATTTTGCAGACAGTTTTCAAAAACTGTTTGCAAACAGTCTTGGGATCTATCTCATTTTAAAAATAAAAATTCATCGACAGGACTTATTGTTTTAAGAAAGCAATGTCACGTTATTTTAATACAAAATTTTGTATAATTTTTTTTTTTTGTTTGTGGATCAATTTCATATGTCACCACGCAGGCTTGACTTTCTAATTATTTGATTTTGTCAAAACTATTGATTCAAAGTTAGGATAAGGTTGAGGGTTTTTTTTTTTCAAAATATACACAGAATGGTCAAGTGATGAACAGCAGTGAGAGTGCAACTTACAAAAATGATATGTTAAACTAGATTTTACTGGTTAGGTATACACATGTACACGTGATAATGATTTTATAGATTTTATTGGTTATGTATGCACATGCACATGTATCTCGTTGAACACTAATACTTTGTTTGGTTGGGAGATTTGGAAAGAGAAATAGAAAAGATAGGTGAAATGTGAATAAAATATGTCTATATTTCACCTAATTTCACATATCTTCTCTCTTTCCTTTTCCAAATCTCTCCCCAAATCTCCCAACCAAACACACCATGAGTATTCAAATGACTTAACAAAAATAAAATAAGATTATAGAATATTTTGGTTGGCAGTCTTGTTCATGCCACATATTTAAAACATGCACATGTGCTCTCTCGTTGAACACAAAGTATTCAAATGACTAACGAAAATAAAATAAGATTATAGAATATTTTGGTTGGCAGTCTTGTTCATGCCATATATTTAAAAAAAAAAAAAATGCTTGAGACGTAAAAAAAAATTCACAATTTTACTCATAATGATATATTATGATAGGTATTAATTTCTGATTTGTTACACGTCTAATGATTGAGAGTCTAACGTCTTATCACATGTAGATGCATTTGTCGATCAAATGTGTAAATCTCTAACAATACTGGTTGTTTTGGGAAGTTGGTAAAAAATTGGCTTTTGACTTTTTACCAAGTTTTTTGACTTTTTTAGAAGTGATTTGGGAAGTTAGTAAAAATGTGACTTTTTGCTTTTTAGTTTAATATTTATTTATGGTGTCAAATCAAATTAAAATGATCATAATACCCTTATCCAACATAAGAGATTTATTTTTTTATTTTTTTTCATAGGCCCTAATTTGTAATTTTAGGCTGCGTTTTTGACATTTCTCAAAGGGATTTTGTTACGTTTTTGGCAGCCACGTTTTTGGACAAAATCCAAAAACGTGACTTTTTACTATGTTCCCAAAATGGCACTCAAAATACAAATAAGATGTGACTTGTGTAGTTTTTACAATATTATTAACATTAATTAAATCTTTAAACATGTTTTGTCATGTCGTCTTTTTTTTTTTTTTTTCTTTTTTTTTTTTTTTTTTTGGGTAATTATCAACCTTATGGCTGCCCTGTATCAAACACGACTGTTAAACAAGTTTTAATTGGATCCTTTAAAAAAAAAAATTGTAAAGGATCATCACTCATTATGAATATGATTAATTGGTTTTATCCATTTAACTTGTGGACTTGGGTGAACCAAGCCATTTGGCGTAATAGTTATATAATACTTTTTGTTGGGTGAGGTTGTGAGTTTTCCTTTTATGGAGAGCAGTTATATATTTATAATTACTCTTCTATTAATTGAAAAAATATATATATTAATAATTGAAAAAAAATCACATTTTAGAAAATTTTGAAAAAATGCAACTAATGATATATAAACAGAAAAAATTCATGTAAAAATTTTCATATATAATGATATAGTTTAATGTGCACCATTTACCTTAAAACAAAACAATTACAAAGATGAATTTATTTTCGAGAATGGTATTGTTACATTATTCTTATAGAGTTTTTGTATAAATTTTATGTATTAATAGAGTTTTTCAAAAAAAAAAATTAAAAAAAATAGTTTTGAAAAAAATATGCAAGCAATGCAAGTAATGATATATTTATAATTACTCTTCTATTATGGAGAGTAGTTATATATTTATAATTACTCTTCTATTAATTAAAAAAATATATATATTAATAATTGAAAAAAAATCACGTTTTAGAAAATTTTGAAAAAATTCAAGTAATGATATATAAACAAAAAAAATTCATATAAAAGTTTTCATATATAATTATATAGTTTAATGTGCACCATTTACCTTAAAACAAAACAATTACAAAGATGAATTTATTTTCGAGAATGGTATTGTTACATTATTCTTATAGAGTTTTTGTATAAATTTTATGTATTAATAGAGTTTTTCAAAAAAAAAAAAAAAATTTAAAAATAGTTTTGCACAAAAATCCAAATGTAGTGTGTTTTGATATGTTTAATTGTTTTAGTTTCCGAAAGCATGAAAAACAAAAATAAATAAATATATATTATTAAAAAAAACATAAATTAAAACACAACCAAACACTTCAACTTCACCCATTTCCCGTGTTTGAAATCTATGACTAAATCTAATGACAGTAAGCGCAGTAAAAATTAAAATCCAATTAGCTAGATTAATTAAATAATAATAATTATTATTAAAAGACCAATAAAGAAGAGATGGAGTTGCTCTTGTGCTACAGTCACCGCTGGATGGAGGCTTGTTCCGAGCCTACTTTGATAATTCGAATTGTTCATATTATAAGATTCATCAAACAACTTATTCATGAAAAAAAATCAAATTGATGAGACATTTATAATTATATAATTAGGTTCTAATTGCTTTTTTTTTGTTTTAAAGATAATTTATTATCAAAATCATATTTGCTTTTCCTTTTTTAAAAAACAAATGTAATCTTGTTACGTGGTTACAAATGACAAATTAACATGATTTTTTTTATGAATAATTTACTTAACAGATTCTATAATACAAACGATTCGAATCATTGAAAAAACATATCAAACTCCTCCAGACCACACATCAGAACCCCGTCTTCCAATAAAGTAATCTTTCTTGTGAAATGCAGTTAGGTAATGGTCATGATATGATCTATAAGCACCACAAGTCTCAAGTTCGAAACTTCTTAAGTCAATCTTTTGGTTGAATGCAATTGGCACAGTTGGTTGCGAGGTTAAATCTCAAGTTGTTGTTACTACAGTACTTGGTGTGGATTCGATACTCTCCCATTGCGCAAGTCTTAATTTAAGCGAAACTTGTTTTGAAAATTGAGTAAGTTCTTAAGTTATATTCTCTTACTCAGAACGGACAATAGAATATCTTGGTAACCCTCTACGAAGAGCATTGCCTTGGACGTGCGAGAGTGGAAGGAAATTGATTTATTAAAAAATAAAAATGGATTAATGATTGAGATTTGTTGACATGATGGGGGTCGGTGAGATTCACGTGACGTGAACTACATGCTTATGAAAATTTTGGTTTATTGGATGTTGATTTATCATTAGGAAATTAAAATTAATTCTAAACTTCAATGAAAGGACTTGGCTTGCCACAGTAGTGTTATTACTCAATTTGCAAGCTAGCTGTATTTGTCATTAAAAAAAAAAAACTACCCTTATTGTTAATTCAACATTCTGAAATAAGGCTGCTAGGGTTTTCTTAATTTTATTTTATTTTATGTTTGCAGAGTCAAAGACAATTGTGAGTAGGATACGCCACATGGATTTATTATTTGTTAGGATGTTTAAAAAAATAGAAATCGACTTTTCTAGCTTAGGAGACCCAACTACATTACTATAGTATATAAGATAGATATAGATGAATATAGAAACAAATTCAATATTTCCATAGTCGATAAGGCTACAAACGAACCAAGCTAAGTCGAGCCGAGTTTTGCTGAGTTCGAACTCGGTTCGTTTACTTATTGAGCTCATCTATTGAGTTCGAGTTCTGCTCGACTCGGTTCGGCTCGGCTCGTTAATATTAATGAAACTCAAGTTCGGCTCCACTCAGCTCGATAATTTTTTTTAAAATATTATTTATATTATTTAATATATAAATAATATATTTATTATGTAATTTAAATAAAGATAAACGAGCTGAGCTTACCAAGTTGAGCTTATGCGAATTCAAGCTTGGCTCGCTTACTAAACGAGTCTAATATTCGAGCTTGAGCTCTGCTCGTTTACTAAATGAGTCTAATGTTCGAGCTCGAGCTCTGCTCATTTACTGAACGAATTGAACCGAGCTGAGCCGAGCCGAGCCGAGTCGAGTCGAACCGAACTTGTTCATGAACAACTTGGTTTATTTGCAGTCCTAATAGTTGGTAAAAAACCTTGTTGTAATTTGTTAAATTTTATTGTAATATCATATAAATAAAAATTAATTTAAAGGAAAAAAAATCTCCATAGTTGACTTTCCATTTCATAAAATTGAAAGATCTAATGGAAACTCAGATTTGTCTATTGAACATATATTCCATTGTAATCATTTTGTAATTAGCCCTTTGTTTGGGTTAATAGCACAACTAGCATAATATCCGTGCTATGCACGGAATTTTATAAAATAAAAAATAAAAATAAATGAAGACATAACTTTTTTAATTTAATTAGTTTATTTTATCTTGTTTAATCTAATTCATTTATAGAATAAATGACTCAAAAGAATTATTGTCCATGTTAACTTAAGTTATTTGAAATATAAGAAATTAAACAGAATTGCCTATTGAACATATATTCTATTGTAATCATTTTGCGAGTAGCCCTTTGTTTGGGTTAATAGCACAATAAGAGTAGTCCATTTTTTAAGGAAAGAATATTATAACAGTGTTTGGATTTAAAATTTGGATAGAGTTGTGTAGAAAAAAAAATAAATAAATAAATGTGAGGTAAATGTAAACAAAATCTATACTAAATTTTTTTCTTTAATTTTCTCATCTTTTCTTTTCTCTTCACAAACTTTAAACCAATTACTAGATCCAAACATAACTTAAAACCCAAGTTGAGCCCATGCGAAAAGGAACTGGAAGTCCAGCAATACGAAAAGAGAATAGATTAGTGGCCCGTTTAATGGTCTGCTTTATATAGTATATACACAAGTTAGGCCCACAGTTGTGTCATGATTTGGGGCTTATTATGGCTCACTGCAATATTTCGCTCTGTAAGACTTTTTTGGGCAGTGCTAACAATTAACACACATCAAAAAAACTAAGATAGAATTAAAAATGAAAAAAAATAAATGGTATATAGCTTCTTTTCTTTGCCTTAGGTTTAATGCACCAACTAAATTTTCACCCCCACAAAATAAATAAATAAAAATTAAAAAGACTTTTAGAGCAAATCTTGTGAGAACTTTACTACAAACACAAAAATGGTGCACAAAATCAATCACAAATAAGACACAAACTAATTCTGTATACCATTTTTATGCATTTAGCTTTTATCATCTTGCGATGATACATGATGATCATCAAAATTAATAACAGCTAAGTTAATGCTAATTTCATGCTCAGCTGACTAGCCTAAGCCCGTGCTAGTTAAATCTTGATCCTTGAAGTTTGTCTGGCTCAATTTTTAGAAACATTAAAAAAAATTTAAAAAAAAATTGAAGATTGACAAAAGCCCGACCTAGGCTAAGCCTAGGGTTGGCTTAAGGCCTAGCCCCTAGACAAACGAATTGTGTCTGGGTCCACAATTTTGAAATTGGCTCAATTTAGCCTAATCAATTTAGTTCAATTAAGGTTGAATAAAAATTTAACGTTAAATCAAATGTTCAATTGTTGGTTGAAGAATCCAAACAATCACATGTTACGGTTAGATTTTATCAAATTTTCAATTTAGTATTGATGAGCGATTCACAAGAGTCCTTTAGAGTTTTATAGCGTCTTATAGAATTTCATATCAAGACAAATGACAAAATATGTTATTTATTACTTATCTTCTAATGCTCAAAAAATAAAAATATAAGAAAATTTTAAAAATAATATTTCGATGGGTTAATTAGGTCAATATCAGTATGAAATCGAAACTGATCGTATTTTACAAAAAATTAACTAAAAATCAAAATTTGGATCGGTGATCATTTCAATTCTACTAATTTTTCGAGAAATTTTTCTATGCGTATAAGGTACCAACTGACAAGCAAACGTGGTACTTTTTGCCAATTATAACCAGACAATTACTCTATAAATCACAAACAATCAATTTTTCACATATGCATTAAAACCCATTTAAAAATTACAAAACTTAACTTTCTCTTTAGGAAAAAAATTTCTGTCTCATCTTCCCCCCCCCCCCCCCCCCAAAAAAAAAAAAAAAAAAATCCACTTATTCTCACTCCTTTTTTCTCTTTCAGGTCTCTCGATGAAAAAAAAAAAATTCAGAAATCATCCGCCATTATTTTTGCCCAGATATAAGCAAAGTCTCCAAGATCTTTTAAAATGCAATATTGCCATTGAAATCAAAACTACTGGTGGGGAAAAAAGCCACTGGAACATTGAAATCAACCAACGGATAAGAATACTGCCACCGGCGACAAGCAATGACGGAAAATGGTAGTTGTTGGTCAACATTAATTTGAGCTAGAATCATTGAAGTGTCTAAGAAGAATTGTTTGGGTTGAGCCCTGATACTAGAATTGATTGCAAAGATTACCCCTCGGCCCATTTGTGAAGAACATGATTTAATGCCCAGTTTACGGGAGCTTCTATTTACACACACCCATTCCCCTCTTTACACATCTTTTTCAATAAATAATTGGTTCGGAAGTAGATTTTCGAAAATAAGCAATTAGTTCGGAAGTAGATTTCCGAAAATAAACAATTCATTCGGAAGTAGACTTCCGAAAATAAACAATTGGTTCGGAAGTAGACTTCAGAATGTGTTTATTTGATGTCTATAATAGTAATTTCACTTGAAAAAAAATTTATAATAAAAATAATTTTTATGAGGTGTGTGCAAAGAGGGGAAGTTGGATGTGTAAATAGAAGCTCCCCCAGTTTACACCTCTTTCACTTGTTGCGTTTTTTATGCCCAGTTTACCCCTTGGCCCATCGATGAAATATTGGATGAGTTCATTGTTGTAGTTGCCGCAATCTTTTTCACTCATCAAGGGATGATTTAACTAGTAAATGCATATTAAAGGAATTAAAAAATGCATACTTGCAGATGATTTGAATTTATAATTGCACTTGCACTTGAATTTTATTTTCTGGATAGATATCTCTAAGCGGAAGAAAGTAAAGAGAGAAAAAGTAATTTCATATGAAAAAAAAAGAGAAAATTGTTGCTGGGTTTGTACGTCAGGAGATAGAGAGAATAAAAATGGCAATTATATCTTCGTTACTTTATGACTTGATGCAAACGTGACCAATCTCAAGCTTTGGCATGAGGGGCAGGTGTTGGGTTGGAATTGGTGAAAGGCACCAAATAAGTATGGAATAATGTTAGGGATTATGAAAAGTATATTATGAAATGTATCATGAAAATTTTTCATCCTTTGATTTATATGTAGTGTTTTATTGTATGTATAATTCAAAAATGAAAAATCTTTTATGATATTTTTTTCATAATCCCTATCATTACTCGTATGTCAGCTTGGTACCGTAACTTAACACAAAAATTTCTCTAATTTTTCATACAATCCTAATTGAACCGACCCGATCAAGATTGAGCAGGAGCCCAACTAGGCAACCTGAGGCCAACCTAGCCAAGTAGAGACAGACAGGATCATTTGAATTAATTAATTACTAGGGGCAAAACCCTCTCTGTCGTCAAATTGTTCCAATGCCGATTGCCTAAATTAGTGCAGAGTGGTTGCTTGCTCACGTTTACTTTTCCCAATAAAAACAGAACACAGTTCACCTCTAATTACTTTGGTCAACCTCATTAGTGATACTTTAATGCAAAATTTTTATTTGGAATTTCAATAGAGATTATAAAAATTAAACAGTTATTAATGTAATAGACGAATCACCGTCGTGGGCACGTTGTCTTTCATCTTTCGAGATATACTTTAATTTATTAAGTGCATTACATTAATGTCCCTATTCATTTGGTCTTATCCTTAAAATGATAAAAATGTCAACTTGATTTAAAAATGTCCACTTGATATAATTAGTACAATATTTAATTTTTTTTGAGAGGAGGAGATGGAAAACTATCTTGGGGCTCGACCCAAGACTAGGTCCGAGCAGATATGCTGGCAATTTTTAAGGAGTCGAGTATTTTTTCGCAATCTCAAATTTTAACTATAAAGTAGCTAAAACTTAATGGTGGTTTGGGATATTTTAAATAAGTGTATTTTTTGATTTTTTATAAAAAGATATGTAGAAAAATAGAGATGAGATATTGATTGATATGACCTCAAAAAGATAAAAAGATGGACTAAAATAGGATACCCCAAACAAGGCTTTATTTTGCACAATGCATCATGCTTTTTTGTTATCATTATTTATTCTATTTACCAAAATTGTTTTATTTACTTTGATTGCGATTAAAAACATTAAACATACATGATATACATAAGCAAAGCACAACTGCTAAGCCTAGTTACCCAACTAGAGTTTGTTAGACCGCAAAACATCTCATTCAGATGCTGATAGGTAAATTAGAAAAAAAACTATACTTTCCAAATTTTCTTAAGTAATGACACTGTAACAAAGCTAACGCTTTTTTTCTTTTTTGATGATGTGATAAGTTTGTTGAAAAAATATTAGCCTTTTAGCTCTCCCGTCTGCCTCACAACAACGTAGATTAAAAAGTGTTTACTTGAAATCTAATTTCAAAATATAGTTAATTAAAGAAATATGTTAATTTCCTATATTTTATCTCTTGTAAGATATGCAATTCAGAGGGAGGTTCGATCAAGTTAAGATGTTGTCCAGGTCCTAAGTTATGTTGAGAGTTATCTAAACTCACACCAACTCAATTTTCAACCCAAACTTGTTTGCCTATATCCAACTCGAACATAATAAGTTGAACTCGAGTTATGCCCAAATTACATAAATTTTGAATTTTTTTTAGCTAGTAATTTGTTTAAATTCAACCTTATAATCATTTTTTTTTTGTAAAATCATTAATAATATCAAAACAAATAATTATATGATGAAAAGGAAACAAAGATAAAAGTAATGAGAATCGAGAATTCGATGTGTCACTCTGGTGGCCTTTGTTAATTTTGAGTGAGAAAAGAAAAAGATAAGTTTAGTGTTCTATTACTTGTATATGTGATATATAATGACTATGATCTAACAATCTAAATAATTTAAACATTATTTAAAAGCTAGTAATTTATATTTATATATAATTCACACTTCGGAGTATTTCGATTGTTCAATATTTGTATTTAAATATTGCCTAAATTTAATTCATGATTTTAAATTTATGCCTAAGCCTACATCAAATTCAAAAATATATTATCTAATTATTAAAAAAAATTAAACTAAATTTAAATTACTGAAATTGAGCTCCCTCAAATTGCACTCCTTTCTCTTGTTGCCTAGTCATGACACATAGGTTAGGTTCTTGCTTTTGGCATAACATAAAGTTGCCATTTTTTCATGTCTTTTTTTCAAAATAAAATATGGTAGAAATATGAATGATGTTAGGCAGGTGGTTATACAACCATAGAGAAAGTAATAAACAATACAGCTTTGATCATATTTCTCGCCAACCAAACCGAGAAAGAGGAAAAAATTTCTAGATATACAAAAAGTAATCAAAAGAATATTCTACGCACCTATTTTTATATGAAATTTAAATTTAAATTTAAAGTTCTTGTGCTCCTTAGCTGGCCAGTGGCTACATTTAATTTAGACACCACTGCTCCAGAGATTCTGATTTCATAATAGAAGGTTAATTGAGAAGAATATGAAATAATCTGTGACCTTTTGGATGCATGATAAGGGGGGTGTTTGGTGTAGCTTTTTTGAGCCAGCTTATGGCTTCTGGCTTTTAAAAAGTTATTTTGGACTGTTTGGTTAAACTTATTTCAAACAGCTTCTGATTCTAACAGCTTATTTTAAGTCAAAAAAGCTGATTCTGAGAAGCTGCTCACCCCCTGCTTCTGATTATCAGCTTCTGCTGTGGACATGTTAATTCACGGTTATACTCTTAGATTTTTTTATTTTTTATTTTTTTAAAAATAGAAAAAGACCCAAATGGACTATAAAATATTATTATTACTTTTTATGAAAAATGTAGATAAATAGTGAATAATAAAAAATAAAAATTAATTGAAAAAGCTACTTCACAGCTTATTTAACAAACACTACTCAGCAACTTAAATCTATAATCCAACAGCTATACCAAACAGATTAACAGCTTCTGATTAAAGTCATAATCTATAATTTGTTAAGCTATAAGCTATAATCTGTTTTAACAGCTACACCAAACAGCACCAAGATAGGGTTGGTTTGGAAAAATTGTTAAAAGCTGATTTTTTTTAATTTTTTTTTTAAAAATGTGTAAAAAATATGAGAGATAATATAACTTAAAATGAGTTAAAAGCTGAGAAGTGACTTTTAACACACTTCCCAAAAGAGACCATAATACTAATTGACGAAGCATGATAGAAAAAAGTGATTAAATTGAACCTATATTGTTTTGACTTCATTGAGAACATATAAATTATAATACAGACAGAAGACATTACAAATCAATTAAAAGAATTTAAAATATTTGTAAAACATAAAGATGCAAGTGGTTTTGTGTTCTGGTGTAAATGAAAAACGTAATTACTTGTGTCAGAACATATACTCCACTTGCACCGTTATGTTTTTGAATTTTTTTTTTCATTGATTTGTTATTTTTTCTAATATGAATTTTATGATTATTTGATAAATTTAATTTTTTTCATAAATAATAAACATTGCGTGTTGTATAAAATGAACTGCTCGAATTATAAATATGAAACCCTTGGTAGTAAAACATGCTTTATATGTTAATTTCCTTCCAATGATGAAGTAGTTACAAAAAGAAGGTACTTCCGAGATGATAAACCGATTAGATTTCTAAGTTTAAACTGACAAACTCATTTGGTACATTGAGGACATCACAAACCCCTCATTGATACCATATTGAAATTTTACACTAACAGAGTTACATAATTATAATTAATATGAAAAAATCAGACATAAAAATGAAAGGCTTTAATAATCCATGGTCTAGTCCATACATTCTTTTTCCCATTCCAATTTTATAATCAATTTGGGTATGGCTTATTTTTTATTTTTTTTACTTATTATAAAAAGTAGAGAGATAGTGGGACACAAATAAGTCAATAAGACTTGTTTTGGGAATTAGGAAAAAAGTTGCCGTTTGGTAACACTTACGTTTTTAGTTTTCTATTTATATTTACAAAAATTTAAAAAACTCAAATAAAAACTTGTTTGGTAAATTTTTGATTTATAAATCAGTGGTCTTAGTTTATAAATTTGGCCAAAAACTATAAACTCAAAAAATGTGTTTCCGTTTTGAGTTTTGAGTTTTTTTTTTTTATTTATCACCCAACACTAGCCGTCACCCGCCACCATTTTCCACCACCGTCTTTCACCACCACCACCCACCACCCACCCTCCACCACCACCTACCACCACCACTCACCACCCACCTACCACCACCACCCACCACCACCCACTAGCCACCACCCACCCCTCGCCACCACCACCCACCTGCCATCCACCCGCCACCACCCACCACCCGCTACTACTATCCCCCACCCGCCACCTACCCGCCACCACCACTTACCACCACTTACCACCCACCTGCTACCACCACTTACCACCCACCTGCTACCATCATTCACCACCACTAGCCACCCACCACCACCAGCCACTAGCCACCCACCACCACCAGCCACCACCACCCACCCGCCACCCACTCTACCTGCCACGACCACCTACCACCACCACCACCACCCACTCGCTATCACCCACTACCTGCCACCTACCCGCCACCACCCACTACCACCCACCATCCGCCACCCACCTGCCACCACCACCCACTTGCTACCACCCACCCACCCACCACCACCTGCTACCCACCACCCACCGTCACCACTTTCCACCACCATCTTCTGTCGCTACTTGCCATGTCTCACTCTTTTTTATATTTTTAAATTTTTTAAAACATTTTGTCAATTACCAAACGCGTTTGTAGTTTATGTTTTTCTAAAAATAAACAAAAACCAGTTTATAAAATTTTTGTAAATATAAACTGAAAACGTAAACGTTACCAAACAACTAATTGATTTTTTATTTTAATTTTTTTTTACCTTTTTTTGAAAAAACATACAAAAAAAAATAGAAAAGTAATTCAAATAAGTCAATAAACTAATAAACTGATTTTTTTTTTTTTTTTTTTCTACTTTTCAAAATGGCCCTAAGTCAATAAACTGCTTATTTTTTGTGTTGCTAAAACATCTAGTTTGCGTAAATACAAAGTCAAAAGCAAAGTAATGATCTCATGGACAATCCATGATATTGAATAAGCTAACATAGAGATTGGTGTAGGATCAAAATTCCATGCTTGTGGTCCTTTCTATTCCATAATTGCACATCCATTAGGTTCAAAGGGAACATATTTTAATGGGCATTTCTTACATAGTGAACAATTTTAATTGAGACAAACAATGGTGTAATCCATGAGGCCCAAGGATCCCCTGTTCCCACATATTCCCGTCCCTATGTCCTTCTGTCTCAAATCACTCATAATCATTGGATATGTCTTAAGATTCTCAAATTTTGAGATTTTCATATGATCTAATAATTGTGAGTGATTTAAGACAGAGGGACGGGAATATTTAGGGATAGAGGATCCTTGCTCATCTATGAGATCCATTTTGTAGCCCATATCAACATCATTTTAGCTCCATTTATAATGTGACAACTATGCACACCAAAATAAAGGAGTAAAACAATCGTATAACTTCATTGGAACCAAAAAAAATGTTGCACAATTAGAAGAAAGTTGAATTTGAAGCAGACTTAAGAGGTAGTTAATCTTATTAGGTGTTTAGACCCTAATCATCTTGATTATAATTTGTTTCTGTGGATCAAGATGATCTTAGGTGAAGTATGAGAATGTCGGTGACTTATATTTCTTAAACAATAAATGAATATGCAAATCAATTAGCATGCGTGCCTCTATAAGGTAATGCTCAATTAATGATGACAAAAATGTTCCTCTAAAACAATGAAGTCTATGCATACCATTAGAATGGGTGGCCTCGTGCTCATTTCAAAACATTGTCAATAATAATTCAATTTAACAGATGGTCTCACAAGTTCTTTCTTTTGAGCTACAACTTAAAAGATATTTTAAGTTAAATGTGTCATATGTCAAAAATTATCATTTCTCTCGAAGACTCGGGTATGACATGTCTAACTTTTATCCGATCTAAGCCCTTATCTCGATGCATGTTACGTTAATTTGAACAAGCTTAGGTTGAGTCTAGGCCTAGGTGTTGAAACTCAATCTATTGACTCGAGAGTTGTGTGAGTCAATCTGCAAATCAGGTCTATGAGTAAGAAAATAGGAAAAAAAAATTAAAAGCTTTAAGTATGTCTAAATCTTAGCCAATTAGCCCATCTAGGTCAAACCTATTACACTAAGGGGCCTAAAATTTTTGGCTCCAGACTGGCTTGATCTGACCCGTCAGAAAATAATTACACGAAGTTTAGCCCACATGCAAGATTAGCTAGCAATTTTGAGAGCGAGGCATGGCTAACCTAGAAGCCTAATGCCAACCATTGTGCGCAATCTTATAAATTCATTTTGAATATTGTTCGAAATTGGTGTGGAATGTCTACATTGCTATATCAACACAATTACAACTTTCGACTCTAATACCATATTAAATGCACGACCTAACCTTCACTTGAAAGTATTCGTCGTTATAATTCAGTTTAACAACTAACTTTACAATTTTATCTATTTGAACTTCAATTAAAAAAGCACTTTTATATTTAAAAGTGATTGTTTTCCGTCTTATAAGACAAATATTATTAGCCTTCAAAATTTCATATAAAATGATTCACCAAAATATCAGAAAAGTGACTTCTTTTTTTTCATATATAAATGAAATACATCTAAATGAGTTGTCCGTTTTAAATTAAGGCCAAGTTTGACATTTTTAAAAAAATTCAAAAAGTCAAAAAGTCACTATTCTATTTAAGTCACATCATCTTATTTAAGTCACATCACCTCTCTAACACATCACTTCAAACCCAACCCAAATCCAACTCATATTTCATAAAAAGTCAAAAAGTGCACTTATTTAGGGCTAGTTTGGCATGTATAAGTTTGGGATGTGCAAAATAATCCAAAAAGTCAAAAAGTTACTCAAAAAGTTAAAAAGTTAACACTATTCACCAAAAGTCAACAATTACGGCTGCACAACTCCCAATTCAAATTTTCCTCTAAAAACTAATTTTTACAATTTTTTATTACACATTTTTCCATAAAAAGTCAAAAAGTTAACCCAAACATCCATATTTTCAACCTCAATTTTTTAGTCCAAAAAGACAAAAAAGTGCACTTATTTAGTCTTCCCAAACTTGGCCTAAATAAGCCAAAAAGTCAAAAAGTCACTATCTTATTTAAGTCACATCATCTTATTTAAATCACATCACCTCTCTAACACATCACATCAAACCCAACCCAAACCCAACCCAAACCCACCAATAAGTCAAAAAGTACACTTTTTTAAGACATCCTAAACCAACCCTTAGGCCTAGTTTGGGAAGACTAAATAAGTGCACTTTTTGACTTTTTATGAAATATGGGTTGGGTTTGGGTTTGGGTTGGGTTGGGTTTGAAGTG
Organism: Camellia granthamiana; assembly: GCA_036172215.1. Lineage (NCBI taxonomy): Eukaryota > Viridiplantae > Streptophyta > Magnoliopsida > Ericales > Theaceae > Camellia > Camellia granthamiana. Next base: position 28,090,022 of record CM069903.1, on the reverse strand, counting down.
ATGTGTTAGAGAGATGATGTGACTTAAATAAGATGATGTGACTTAAATAAAATAGTGACTTTTTGACTTTTTATCTTTTTTCAATCTTCCCAAACTAGGCCTAATCTTTCCAAACTTGGCCTAAAAAGACTCACAACTCAATGCATTACTTTCTATACAATTTTTTTACATTTTATATTAATACCTTTCTCAAATAGTTTTTAAACTTTTATTGCAGGATGGGGAAAGGGGCAAACAAGTGATGATTTCATCTAACCGAACCAAAGTCAAAGGTCTTTATCTCGTTTGAGAACAAGTTAATTTAGTAATTTTTTAATTATTTGGCTAAAATATGAGTTTAAAAAAATTAATATGTTTGGGATGACTTTTTGACTTTTTACGAAAAGATATGTAAAAAATAGAGAGAAAAGAAAATCTTTGACTTTTTGGTATGGGTTGTTGGCTTTTTGACTTTTTTAATAACTTTTTGACTTTTTAGCTAAACCGGCCTGTTGCCAAACAAGGCCGTGCACCGGCCTTTACCAATTCACATGCCTTCTGTTGTAACCTCAATTGGTATTTTTTCAATCCTAAAATATTAATCTTTTATTTTATTTTTTATTATTTTAAAATAGGAGAAAACATTAATAAATTTCAAATTTAGATAGTTTGAACCATTTAGTCTTACAATTTATTTTGTAGACTGGTTGGTCCCATGTCAATGTTAATTACACTTGAGCCTACAAATGTAACGCATGGATTGACTATTTGGAGGGATATATTGGGTATTTAGGTGATGTTGTAGTTACCAAAAAATTCAAAAGTATACTACAACATTTTTTTCATTTTCCCTCCATTGCGAATAAAACAAAAGCTCAAAAATGGGAACGTCAACGTTTCTTTGACGATGTTGCAGTGTTGATCATCAGTTTGTGTGAGTTGAACGCTAGATTTGGAAACGTTATACCTAGAATTTGTTATTCCCCAAATAATGTTACAAAACCCCCAAAAAAAACCTTCGAAAATCATAGAAACCCCTTTCTATCAAATTTATGAAGGCCGAAACGGTATGGGCACTGGAACACCTTAGAGTGCAATTAACATTGAAGACGTAACGTCGACGATTTAAAATTAATCCCTTGACGGCATCATTGATCGTGTGTTAGTGCGATGACAACAAGTATGGGTGTCTTCGATGTTAGTTTGGTTGTTTGTGAAGCAATATGACATCAAGGTCGATACTCGAAATGGATTTTTGTTTAATTGGTGCGTCATGTGAGGTTTTAGGTGATCTTGTTCACGTCGAAAGTTTGGGGTTTACCAGTGATTGCAAATGTGATATTGTGCATGTTCATAATGTGACAGGCACATGGTTAATATTATAATATTTTCAAGGGTTTGGGGGTTACCAGTGATTACAAATGTGATGTTGTGCATGTATGTAATGTAACAAATACATGGTGTTGTAGCTAATGTTTGTCTGATTGGATGTGGATTTTGTAATATTGGGGGTTAATGGGAGGATCTATACCTGAAAGTGTTGGTGGAGTTTGGTAATAGTAGGAGGTAGTGACTGTTAATTGTCGGAGGTTGTCGGGCTGTGTCGATGTTATGTTATGTGATTGGTGTTTGGTGCTAATGTTATAGGTCGTTAGTGGGAAGCTTAATGGTATGACAATGTGACTCAAGGTTGATGTTACGTAGGTAAATGTGAACGTTACAGCCCACACGCCTTCCCAAAAAAAACGCAAATGATTTAACATCACCAAGTAGGTAATATCAATAATCTCCACAATCACTCCACAAAATCCCTAAAAACAAAAATAAAAATATTAAATCATACCTTATCCATATACACTCAATCTTTAAAAAAAATAAAAAAACATAATCACAATAAGGGGGCAAACAAGTAAACTCAAACATTACTAAATCAAATTAATAATACATACTACTATAAATAAAAATTACTATTTGATTTATTAAAAAACATGTATGACTAAATAGACTAACATTTCTCCAAATTAGATTTATGAGTGATTTTTCCTTTAAAATATTAATTTATTTTTAAAAATTAAAAATACAAATAACATGAAATTTTTATTTTATTTTTTAAAAGTTAAATATTAATATTTTTGAAGTGTTATAATTATATTATTAAAAAATAATTTTAAAATATAATAATTATATTACTAAAAATAATAATTTTTTTCAAAAGGGGCTTTAGTATTATTTTATGAGTATTGCTGTGTAATGTTTTTTTTTTGAGTAGTGATTGGTAGTTCGAAATATTGGCTCGAATTGTGGCTCGAGGGGTCAAAACGACGTCGTTTTGACCCCTTTTTTTTTTTTTTTCTTTTTTTTCTTTTTTCCTGGTTTTTCTGCAGATCGAAGAAGGGAGAAGAAGGGAGAAGAAGAGAAGGGAAAGGGAGGAGGAGGGGGAGGGAGAGGAGGAGGAGGGAGGGGAGGGGGCCATAAAATCGGCTGGAGAAGGGAGGAGGAGGAGGAGGAGGAGGGAGGGGGAGGAGGAGGCGGGGCGGTGGACGACGGCGACGGCGACGGCGAGCTTCTGCTTCTTCGACGAGCCCGCTTCTTCGACGAGGACGAGGACGGCCGACGACGAGGACGACGAGGACGACGACGATGGCCTCTGCTTCTCTCCCTCTCCCTCTCTTTTCTCCTTCTCTCCCTCTCCCTCTCTGTTCTCCTTCTCTCCCTCTCCCTCGATCCATTCGAGCCCCGTAGCATTCGAGCTACGGGGATTTACTCTTTTTTTTTTTTTTTTTTAGATTCATGTAATGTTTTTGAATTGCACCCCCACTACGACCCTACTACCATTACTAGTTACGTACGACCCATACACATATATAATTATTAAAGACATACATAGAATAGAATAGAATAGAAGTGAATCTGAAAGAGACCAGCAAGACTAGAGAGCCACCTCCATTTGTTAGAACTAATTCTCCTTTGTTCTTCACCACCTCCCTAGATTTCACGCTCAGATTTCTCTCTCTCTCTCTCTCTCTCTACATATATGTACAATGTTTGACAAGTGGTCCAGCTGAAATGTGGAACAGAAAGGGGATGAAGAGGAGAAGAAGAATCTGACTTCTGCAGAAACCCTTTTTCTTTTCTCCTCTCTCTCTCTCTCTCTCGATTTTGCTATGGCGGAATATATCTGTTTCGTCAATAAGGTAACTATAAAATTTCCATTTTTCTTGTTTCTTTCCCTTTTAGCTTTTGCTTTTTGATCCATTTCAACTTTGAATTTGTGGGTTTGTTCTCTGTTTTTTCCCCTTAATTTTTGTTTTTTTTTTTTGAGGCGTATGTTCGGTGATTTTGAAAATGTCTTATTTCTTCTTGTACCCAAGCTTTTGTTTTGAAAATTTGTTGCGGATTGATAATCCGTTGATGTTTATGGAAGCTAACTCGAAATGGGTTTGAAGTGAATCTTTGCATGCCCTGATCTGGCTTCGGATACTTTGAAACCCACATTGCATTCGTCTTTTATTATTTCTTGATTTATGGGTTTGTAATTAATACAGATGGTTTGAAGGATGTCTTTTATCTTTATTATTTCCCTGTTATTAAAAAAAAATGTTTTTTTTTGTTTTGTTTTGTGCGTGTGTGTGTGTAATATATGTAGATGAGTCTGAAGAAGAATGTATAGCTATATGCATTTTCTGAACTGCGTTGTTCTGTACCTATCAATATATTTCTTATATGTGGAATTTTTAGTTTCTGTTTTATAAAACAAAACCGGCATTTCTTTATTTTGTTTTTTCCCACATTTTTTCAGTCTTAAATTCACGATGATTTTCCCCCTGACTAGTTTTCTTATTCCCGTGGAATTTATAATTTCCATCTTCTACTCTTGTTGTTTTACTTAATTCCTCAATTAGGGTTTTTATTTTATTTTATTTATAATTTGCTTCTTGATATTTGGGCATTATTTTTGGATCACAGGATACTCTCATCATAAAGCCCTCCAAGAAATCTCCAGTACTGTTAAGGACGGTAGTTTTAATATTCGCAATGGTCTGTGGTTTGTATATCTGTTCGATTTGCATAAAGCAATCAAACACCCACACCAAGACTGAATTTCTAAGCATTGAAGTCATTGAGAGGTCTTATCCTGATTATGACATCGATAAATCCCAAATTCCCTACTTGCATTACCCGAAGCCTGAAACATTTAGCAGGTTAGTGAGAAATGAATTGTTGATGTTGGTTTTGAATCTGGGACTGATTTGGATTTTGCTAATGTTGTGTTCTGGTTCATTTCAGGGCTGAATGTGCGTGCAATCCTGTTCGATTCTTTGCCATTGTCTCAATGCAGAGATCTGGGAGTGGATGGTTTGAGACACTGTTAAATAGTCATATGAATGTGAGTTCCAATGGGGAGATATTCTATGTTCAAGAGAGGAGGGATAATATTTCTTCAATTATGCAGACGTTGGATAGAGTTTACAACTTGGATTGGTTAAGTAGTGCTTCAAAGAATCATTGCTCGGCTGCAGTTGGCTTCAAATGGATGCTTAATCAGGTATACAATCTCAACTTTTTTTAAGCTATAGTTATTTTTATTATTTCTTCACTTGGTGGTTAATAAATAACATTGCTTATTTCTGTAAACACTTTTCTTCCTCATTGAACTACTGCTTTATATCAGACTGTTTACCAAGGAAACCACACACACATGCAAGAACAACAAATAATGTAGACATAGTGTCTCAAGACTCAACATTTGAATGCTATGACCCCTTGTTATTACTTTTTGAAACCACTATTTCGACATCCCTTCTCACCCATGCCTCAGAATGCACTGCTCTTGTAGAGATAAGCACCCTTTCGTAACTTCTTAACCAAACTTGGATGTTATCTTTCTTTTGTTTTGGCAAATGTTTATTGAAACCTAGTAGAAACCTGGAATTACTTTGTGATTTTATGTTTCTCTGCGACTGAGGTAGTGTTTGGCTCACTGGAATGAAGGTGGAATGGTCATTCCTTAACCTCCTTATGGAATGACCATTCCCTTATAATGGTGAATAATTATTCCATTTGCAACGCTTTTTTCATCATTATTTAATGAACCAAACGTGATAATGGACATTTTGTTGGGATGAACCAAAACACTACCTGAAAGTGTTGCCAATACACTTAAGGGGCATGTTATTGATTTAAAAGCACTAGAGATCCATGCTCTCCGAGTAGTTGACAACTCAATTAAGATCTCCCAAATCGCAAACTCTAAACTTTTGAGTCCATTGTTAAATTTGTTACCTGGAGCTTCCTCTGTGGATATAATTTAGAGTAGGATTCTCATCTTTGTTATATTGCCATAGAGAAGCTTACTCCTTCTAGGGTTCTTGTGATTGTGCAGTCCTGTTCAGGTCATTGAATAGTAATCTCTTTGAAAAACAGTGTATTATGTGATGTTTGTACTGAGTTACATATTGTGGGCCTAATGCCCATGGTATCATTATTTTCATGGTAGAAGAAGAATCAAACATGTTTACTGAGACTTTGTATTTGTTTTCTTTTTTCTAAAATAGTCTTGGAATATGACCTCCTAGTGTCTAGGATTTGGTTTTTGGAAAGTACATACGATCTCATCCTTGTGGAATCAATTTCAAATTTACTGTTATACAACAGCAGAACTAGGTTAATGGTACTAGTGCTGATAAATTTGCAACTCCAGTAACCAGATGTGGGTGAGTGGAGACCTTGAATCACGAACCATGATTTGTATAGCATAGTTGCACAATGCAAAATGTTTCTAATTGTTTTAGTTATTCTTTTGTGAACAAGTGCCATTTTATATTTTATGCAATCCAATTTCTAGTCATTCTATAGGGCCATCCTTTGTAATGCCACGGTCCCATCAAACTATATATTTGCACAAATCTCTAGAGAAATTAGCCAAGGGCTTAAGAGCTTCCTTGGAAGTTGGATCTCTTATAATACCATCAAGGCATTAACCATTTCTATCCTGAGTCACTGATGACTAAAACAGAAGTTTTAGAAATATTGAACTTGCAATTGCTTCTTGTCTAATATAAATCTCTGTTTCTGGAAATTGGAACATGGTAACTGGCTAGTGGTTTTTCTAGATTCTGAAACTACTGTTTGTATTTGGCTTGTGAGGATATTCAGTGCAAGTTTTCAATGTTCAGGGATTGATGGAGCACCATAACGAAATTTTGGAGTACTTCAATAGTAGAGGTGTTTCTCTGATATTTCTCTTTCGAAGAAATCTGTTGCGTCGGTTGCTTTCAGTGCTTGCAAATTCCTATGATAAACATGCTAAGCAATTGAATGGGACCCACAAAGCTCATGTCCACTCACCAGAAGAGGTCTCTCTCTCTCTCTCTCTCTCTCTCTCTGCACACGTGCTCATGCGTGCTGTGATTGTGATCTCATAGTAGGTTACTTATTACAGGCAGAAACATTGTCAAAATACAAGCCAACAATTAATTCTGCGTCAGTGATGAATGATTTGAAGCAAATGGATGTGACAGCGGCCAAGGCATTGGAATACTTTCACAGCACTCGGCACATCATTTTGTACTATGAAGACCTTATCAAGAATCACACTGTGAGGACTATAACAAATCCCTCCACTTTTTTTTAAAGTCTCATATATCAGTGATAGTTTTGTTCTCAACCAACTCATCTGAAATTTGAAGCTCTTGAGAGGATGGGTTCAACAATGTTTTAAACATCACATGATATTAGCAAATTTTTTAAACGTGAAATTCATAACACGCACTCATTTATCCATACCATATGTTCTTCTTGTGCCCCAACAAGTTCTTGTTGTAACTTATATTGTCTGTCATAATATTTCCTGCAAATTTTATCTTGAAAAATTTGGAGTCGGATTGAACATATATTTCTCGGATGCCTTGAAATAGTTTCCATCTCACATCAGTAATTTCTTCATACAGCATCTACCATTTGATAAGATACTGATGCTCAGTTTGTGATGAGACGGTTTCACTTCTTGCTTTGATTAGCTATCTGGTATGCCTTAACTCACTCTCCTCTGTCCATTGTAGCAGAAATTGGTGGACGTTCTAGAGTTTCTAAGGCTCCCAGTGATGAACTTAACAAGCCGGCAAGTTAAGATACACAAAGGACCCTTGTCAGAACACATTAAAAATTGGGATGAAATCAACAAGACACTCCAAGGGACAACTTACGAGAGCTTCCTTTACACCGACTTTTAACTATAGCTCATCACTAACTTGTAAGACGGTGTAAATAATTTCTGCAACTAATTCTTGTCCCAGAAGCTGACATGTACACCGCTCACTTCAAGTTTTTGGCGATGTCTTCAGAGCAGCGTGATGATTGTATACTTCATTTCTGTCTCAGCTAATAGTTGGTGTAACCGTATATTTTTGCTTTCTGTCTTCTTGTTGAGCATATAGAAATCTTGTATATTTTTAGTGTCAGCTAATTCGTTTTGGGCAGGGCTAAAACATATGCTCAGTGTAAGTAATAGGCTTTCAGCATTGTAGTCGGTTTCTCTCTAGTTTTGTGGTGTGCAATGCGAAATTTCAGGAACATTAAGGATGAATGATAGGTCTTGGGTTTGAGGTTTTGGGATTACAATGTATTCTTATGCAACAAGACATGATTGCAATGTTGAGGATAAATGAAAGAAAATATTAGATGAGTTGTTTTATTCTTTGTCAACTGCTGCATTGAATTTCATCTAAATATTCATCCAAACTAGTGACATTTGTTCAATATGATCTTAAAGCCGACTTTTTCAACATTTTTTTTCCATTAAGAAAGGGGAGCAAGACTTGCACGCTGCAAATACTTGCAAAAAATGAGCTATCAATGGATGAGTGAGTAGCAGCATGGAACATAATAATGCAAGTATTGTGGACCTTACTAGGATCATAACCCTCCTAGCACTTAGTTTCTAATTTGTATATACTTGTTAATTTATTTAGGAAAATTGCAATTCTTCCATAATTTCTAAACACAATCTTCTATTAAAATGAGCCGTCTTGCTGGATAATTTTTTTTTAAATGATAAGCTCACAATTCAGCTACAACGTTCAGTATATATATATATATATTTCTATATCATAATTCATTTATTTTAGTTAGGTGTGGAAGTAAGAAAAAGAGAGGGTTGGAGTTGTTTATGGCATTTTAACAGTGCCATTATGAGACTACATAATGAGGATAGCCCTTTAGTAGGTGATTAGGTCCCAACCCCTCAAGTGAGTTGAGTCCTCATCAAATTGCCTTTAACTTAATAAAATAACAATAGTAGCCAACCTGTTTTGTGAAATTCTCTGAACAGCAAAAACTGGACTAGCCAAGTGTCACACACCGGCTGTGCAAAAGCCTTGTCAATAGATATGCAAGTGTGTGTAGTGCTAGTTAACTCTCTTCAATAGCCCGCTAAACTAGCTCAACGAGTTTGCAAAGGCAAGCAAACACAATATCAATTAATTGGTGAGTCAATAAGTTTGGAGACAAGTCACAATTTAGCAAACAACAAGCTAAAATTAAAGCAAGCAACAATAGAAAGTTTTGCACAATTTAAAGGCAAAATGAACTTTTCATTGATCAAAAGAAAGCATTACAATAATTGAACAATGCACCAAAAGTGCTACAAAAGTTGCCTTACTATTAGCTAGGTTAGGATACTTTAAAGACACAATTGATTTTATTCAATACTTGGATACTCCCTCCTTAATATAGGTTGTTAAGCTATTTCCTGTTGGCAAAAAGAAATATCTACTATGTTTGAGGAGTCATAATAGATTTTTAAAAATTCTATAAAAAGAGAAAAATTACAATACTTGGACCCAAAACACCTTTACTACTAAAGTATTTACATAAAAATTTACAAGGCAAAAAGACTACATTTGACCCTCCAAAAGTTGCTGCTGGCTGGTTGTTGGTATGGGTTGCTTCATGGCATGCCATGGGCTGTCTTGCACCATGCCTTGGGCTTTGGTTTGCACTTACACCAACAATTTCTTAGGCATGTTCTTGGCTCTCCAAAAGGCACAAATGAATGTAGCATCAAGGTGTTGACCCTTGGATGGGCGCACCTTGACAGTCTCCCCCACTTGAATGGTCGACGCCCTTGACGACTTTGCCCAACAAGCATCAATCTCGTCTTGAAAAGCCGACAAGTCCACCTCCCGTTCCCAATTGATTTTTTCATCTCCAAGGCCTTTCTATTTTACCAAGTATTGCCTTTGTTTCTTCTTGGAAACCATTTTCACCTGATCGGCCAAGATAGATTCAACAGATTTTTTTCCCTGCTTTGGCTGTGATAGTTTGGCGTTTCAGCTCATTTCGAGTTGGATCTTCCTTGTCTGGATAGTAAGGCTTCAAATAACTTACATGGAAAACCGAGTGCACTTTCAACCAAGATGGAGCATTTATCTTGTAAACACACTTGCCAATTCTCTTTAAAATGGTTATCGGTCCCTCATGCTTGCGCACTAACCTTTTGTCTCTTCCCCTCATGAACTTGCGTTGCTCAGGGTTGAGTTTGACAAGAACTTAATCCCCAACTCTAAACTCAAGTGGACTCCTCTTTTCATTAGCTCATTTCTTCATTTTACTTGTTGCTTTTTTAAGATAGGCACGAGTAATGTCATGGTTTCTCTCCCATTCCTTAGCAAATTGGTAAGCCCTGGAAGACTTTCTTTCATAAGGTCCATCCACTGTGTGGGGCACCAGTGGCTGCTGTCCGTTCACTATCTCAAAAGCACTCTTACCCGTAGAACTACTCTTTTGAGAGTTAAAACATAACTGTGTTACATCAAGAAGTTGCACCCAATTTCATTGATTAGCATTGACAAAGTGGTGTAAATACTCCTCGAGTATACAGTTAAAGTGTTCGGTTTGCCCATCTATCTCCAGATGGTAGCTTGATGAAGTATTAAGTTGTGACCCAAGACGTTCGAATAACTCCGTCCAAAAGTTGCCAACGAAACGCAAATCTCGGTCACTAACAATACTTTTAGGCACACCCCAATATTTAACAATGTGCTTGAAGAAGAGTTGGGTAGTCTCCTCCGCTGAAACATATTTTGAAGCAGCTACAAAGGTGGCATACTTGGAGAACCGGTCCACAATAGTCAAGATGGTCCCAATGTCTTCCACTTTAGGCAGTCCAGTGATGAAGTCAAGTGATACACTTTCCCACGGACGTTTAGGCACGGGTAAAGGTTCAAGCAAACTTGCTTTCTTCTTATGTTCAACCTTGTCTTGTTGGCAAGTGAGACAAGTGCCCAAGGTGTATCATGGCACTCCCTAAGAAGTGTCTTTCTCAAATCACCAGCTCTGGATACAAAGATATGGTTGCCTGTTGTCATTAGTAGTCCATCTTGCACCAAAAATTGGCGAGTCTTGCCCATTTTGACAAAGTTCATGAGATTCTTTGCCATAGCATTCTTGTCTAAATGAGCCTTGATTTTCTCCTTGATGCTGGTTGAAATGAAAGTAAGTGAACATTTATGAAGGCACACGACAAGCTCCGCCTTCCTACTTAGTGCATCAACAACATGGTTGGTGGCATCAGCCTTATATTTTAAGGCAAAATCAAACTCTACCAACTTTTCTTGTCACCGTACTTGTCGTATGCTTAGCTTGGGCTGTGTTAAGAAATGGCTAACCGCCGTATTGTCAGTCTTTACAACAAACCGTGGGCCCAAGATGCAGTGCCTCCAAGTCCTCAGACAATGCACTATTACAAGCAACTTTTTATCATGAGCCGGATATCTCCGTTTGGCATCATTAAGCTTCATACTCTCATAGGCAATTGGGTGACCATCCTGCAAAAGAACACCACCCAAAGCAAAATTAGATGTATCAGTTTGTATCTCAAAAGCTTTACCTAAGTCAGGTAGAGCAAGAACAGAGTCTTTAGACATAGCTTCTTTCAAGGCTTGAAAGGCTTGTTGACACTCTTCCGCCCAAACATATGGCTTGCCTTTTTTTAGTAACTCTGTCAATAAGGAAGCTAATCTTGAGTAGACTTCAACAAATTTGCGATAATAATTAGCCAACTCAATGAATGACTGCAACTCTGAGACATTAGCAGGTGGCTGCCACTCTTGAATAGCCTTGACCTTCTCTTGGTCCATTTTAATGCATCCATGCTCAACAATGTGCCCTAGGAACTTAATCCTCTCTTGGGAAAAATAACACTTCTCTAACTTGACATAAAGCTTGTGCTCCCTCAACTTGGACAGTGCTTTCTTGAGATGTTTCACGTGTTCTTCTAAAGTGGAGCTATAGATCACAATGTCGTCCAAGTATACTACCACGAATTGGTCTAAGTATTCTTGAAAAACTTCATTCATCATGGTGCAAAATGTTACTGGGGCATTGGTCAAGCCAAATGGCATGACTAGGAAATCATAGGAACCATAATGAGTAACACATGTAGTTTTGGGCTCGTCCCCCTCGGCAATTCTTGCTTAATAGTACCTCGATCGAAGATCTAACTTTGTAAAATACCTTGCTTTGCTCAATCAAATGAATCTGCAATGAGAGGAAAGGGATACTTGTTCTTGATGGTCAACTTGTTGAGTGCCCGCTAATCCACATATAAGTGAAAACTACCGTCATGCTTCTGTTGGAACAAGACAGGTGCACCAAATGGGGCCTTTGATGGCCTAATGAAGCCTGCTTCTAATAACTCTGTAAGCTACTTCTTTAATTCATTCAACTCAGGAATAGCCATTCTATACGGTGCACGAGCTAGTGGCTTTGCCCCTGGCACCAACTCAATAGCATGATCCACACCCCGGCGTAGAGGCAACTCGTTAGGCAACTGTTCAGGCATGATGTCTGCAAATTGCCTTAAGACCTTCTTGACTACGACTGGGACATGAGTAGATTCAAGAGCTTTATTCAACTTCAATGCGGCAACCCAAGTTTGTTCACCATGTCTAACACCCCTCTTAAGTTGCATAGCTGAGACAAACCGGTCACTGCTGTTGGTAGCCATAGCAAGAATAAGACATGGCTTATCCCTCATGACACACATACTATTAGAATAAGGCATGACTGCCGTCTTTGTGCTTCTTAAGAAATCCAACCCAAGGATGGCTTGGAAGTCATCCATGGGTACTGCAGTGAAATCTACTCTTTCTTCCCAAGTGCTAACCTTTAAATGAACAGATTTTGCAACCCCATAAATGGGCTGCGTTGCCGAGTTAATCGCCTTGATGCGGCTGCCATCATTCTCTAAAGATAGCCCAAGTCTTTCAACTTCAGTTCCAACAACAAAGTTGTGGGTGCCCCCTGTGTCAATCAAAGTATGGAGGGGCTTCCCATTGAGTTTTACATCCACAAACATCAAAACTTTGTTGGATGACTTGCACTTGTTCAACTTGTTTGATGATTCCCCACTATACATAGATTTCTTCCCTTTGCCTTCATCTTTAGACTCCACAAGTTGTTTAGAATTTGAATGCTTGCCCACTTTGCCACTCTTGGCATTCTTCTTAGGCCTCCTTATAGAAGCCTTCTTCTCCATGGCATTCATCATATAAAAGGCTCCCACTCTAGAGCCAGCTGCCTTAGAACCCTTGCCACTTCGCCTAGACTGCACATTTTCTTCCTCACTATCATCGTCACTTGGTTGAGAGACATGGTCAGGCACCGCTGCTAAAGCATTCAAGGCACGTTTTTGTGAACATTCAAATAGCCGATATGGCCCATTACATAAGAAACAAGAGATAAAGCCCTTTGCTTTGCTTGTAGAGAACTGTTAAAGGGCTTTTGCCTTGTCATCATAGCTCTTCTGTTGCCATTGTCCTCTACCCAAATAGGTTTTGGATGTAAAAGTGTTGGCTCCCCTACTCTTAGGTTTGCCATGACCTTGGGACTTTCCACCTCCCCTACTCTTGCTCAGGGAACCATTGTCCCGTTGCTTAGGTTTGGCATAGTGTCAAGGTGCGCCCATCCAAGGGCCAACACCTTGATGCCACACACATTTGTGCCCTTTGGAGAGCCAAAGACATGCCTAAGAAGTTGTTGGTGCAAGTCCAAGACATGAAGCCATGAAGCAAGCTAGCCACCAAGTGACAACTTTAGGCCAACTTTTAGAGGGTCAAATGTAATCTTTTTGCCTTGTAAATTTTTATGTAAATACCTTAGTATGAAAGGTGTTTTGAGTCCAAGAGTTGTAATTTTTCTATTTTTGTATTATTTTTAAAATATCCATTATGACTCCTCAAACATAATGGATGTTTCCTCGTGTTAGATAGAAAATCGCTTAACAAGCTATTATAAGGAGGGGGTACCCAAGTGTTGAACCAGACCACTTGTGCCTTAATGTACCCCAACCTTGTATATGGTAAGGCAACTCTTGTAGCACTTTTGTGCATTGTTCAACTTTTGTAATGCCTTTCTTTTGAGTAATGAAAGTTCATTTCGCCTTTACATTGTGCATAGCCTTTCAATTGTTGCTACTTCAATTTTAGCTTGTTGATTGTTATTTTGTGGCTTGTCTCCATCTTGTGGCTCATCAACTGGACTAATATTGTGTTTGCTTGTCTTTGCAAACCATTCGAGCATTCTTGGCGGACTAGTGAAGAGTGTTAACTAGCACCACACACACTTGCTTATCTTCAACAAGGCTTCCGCATTGCCAGTGTGTGACAGTTGGTATCAGAGCACAGTCTATTTGGGTTTCTCTATTATTGGCTTTCTCTTATTATTGGCTTTCTAAATGGAGGGTACTGGCAACCGTCAACCCACGCAAAGGGAGAGAATTGAGCTCTTGGAGCAGCGTATGGACAACATAGAGGCCATGGCAGCTTCATTAGCCACCCTTGAGCAACGGGTTTATGATATTGAGCAAACGCCTAGTTTTGAGGATGTTGTCACTGAACTCAGGCTGGAGATTGAAGACCTTAGTGGCCGGGTTGGTGTTCTTACCCGTGTCTTTGGCAATGCACCTAGTGGTGGGATGGAATTCACTAGGGCGCGTGTGCCTGAGCCCCGTGCCTACGGTGGTGCCCAAGATGCCAAGGAGTTAGACAACTTTCTTTTTGATATGGAGCAATATTTCAAAGCTGTGAAAGCCGATGCTGAGGAGACAAGGATTTCTATGGCCACAATGTATTTGTCCGGTGATGCCAAGTTATGGTGGCGGACTAAACATGATGAGATGCAACGAGGCTTATGCACAATTGAGACTTGGGAGCAACTAAAGCATGAACTTAAGCTCCAATTCTTCCCTGAAAATGTTGAGTATAATGCCCAGCGTGCTTTGCGGGATCTCAAGCACACGGGCACTATAAGAGATTATGTGAAAGAATTCTCTGGGCTTATGCTGGACATCAAAAATATGTCAGAGAAAGACAAGCTCTTCTTCTTTCTTGAGGGATTGAAGCCATGGGCCAGAGTTGAACTTCAAAGGCAGAGAGTGCAAGATTTAGCCCATGCCCAAGCAGCAGCTGAATGCCTTACGGACTACACCAAACCTAAGCAACGGGATAATAGTTCCCCGCGCAAGAGTAGGGGAGGTGGAAAGTCCCAAGGCTATGGCAAACCCAAGAGTGGGGGAGCCAACACTTCTACATCCAAAACCTATTCGGGTGGAGGACAATGGCAACAGAGGAGCTATGGTGACAAGGCAAAAGCCCCTCAACAATTCTCTACAAGCAAGACAAAGGGCCCCATCTCTTATTTTTTATGCAATGGGCCACATCGGTTATCTGAATGTCCACAAAAGCGTGCCTTGAATGCTTAGCAACTGTGTTTGACCATGTCTCTCAACCAAGTGATGATGATAGCGAGGAAGAGGACGTGCGGTCTAAGCGAAGTGGCAAGGGTTCTAAGGCAACTGGCTCTAGAGTGGGAGCCTTTCATATGATGAATGCCATGGAGAATAAGGCTTCTACAGGGAGGCCTAAGAAGAATGCCAAGAGTGGCAAAGTGGGCAAGCATTCAGATCCTAAACAACTTGTGGAGTCTAGAGATGAAGGCAAAGGGAAGAAACCCATGTATAGTGGGGAATCATCAGGCAAGTTGAACAAGAGCAAGTCATCCAACAAAGGTTTGATGTTTGTGGATATAAAAATCAACGGGAAACCCCTTCGTGCGTTGATTGACACCGGGGCCACCCACAATTTTGTTGCGGGGACTGAAGTTGAAAGACTTGGGCTATCTTTAGAGAAGGATGGCAGCCGCATCAAGGCGGTTAACTCGGCAGCGCAACCTATTTATGGGGTTGCCAAATCTGTTCATTTGAAGGTCAGTAACTGGGAAGGAAGAGTGGATTTCACCGCAGTGCCCATGGATGACTTTCAAGCCATCCTTGGGTTGGATTTCTTGAGAAGCACCAAGACGGCAGTCATGCCTTATTCTAACAGTATGTGTGTCATGGGGGATAAGCCATGTCTCATTCCTGCTATGGCCACCAACAACAGTGACCGGTTTGTCTCAGCTATGCAACTCAAGAGGGGTGTTAGGCATGGTGAGCAGACTTGGGTTGCAGCATTGAAGTTGAATGAAGCTCTTGATGCTACTCCTGTCCCAGCCACAATCAAGAGGGTCTTAAGGCAATTTGCAGATGTTATGCCTGAACAGTTGCCTAAAGAGTTGCCTCCACGTCGAGGTGTGGATCATGCTATTGAGTTAGTGCCAGGGGCAAAACCACCAGCCCGTGCACCATATAGAATGGCTATTCCTGAGTTGAATGAGTTAAGGAAGCAGCTTACAGAGTTATTGGAAGCAGGCTTTATTAGGCCATCTAAGGCCCCATTCGGTGCACCTGTCTTATTTCAGAAGAAGCATGATGGTAGTCTTCGCTTATGTGTGGATTATCGGGCACTCAACAAGCTGACCATCAAGAACAAGTATCCCCTTCCCCTTATTGCAGATTCATTTGATCAATTGAGCAAAGCAAGGTATTTCACTAAGCTAGATCTTCGGTCGGGGTACTATCAAGTAAGGATTGCCGAGGGAGACGAGCCTAAAACTACTTGTGTTACTCGTTATGGCTCTTATGAGTTTCTTGTCATGCCATTCGGCTTGACCAATGCCCCAGCAACATTCTGCACCATGATGAATGAAGTTTTCCAAGAGTATTTGGATCAATTCGTGGTGGTATATTTGGATGACATTGTAATCTATAGCTCCACTTTAGAAGAGCACGTGGAGCATCTTCAGAAGGCCTTTACCAAGCTGAGAGAGCATAAGCTTTATGTCAAGCTAGAGAAGTGTTCTTTTGCCCAAGAGAGGATTAAGTTCCTAGGGCACATTGTTGAGCATGGATGCATCAGAATGGACCAAGAGAAGGTCAAGGCTATTCAAGAGTGGCAGCCACCTGCAAATGTCTCAGAGTTGCGGTCATTCCTTGGATTGGCTAATTATTATCGCAAGTTTGTTGAAGGCTACTCAAAACTAGCTTCTCCATTGACAGAGTTGTTAAAGAAGGGCAAGCCATATGTTTGGGCAGAGGAGTGCCAACAAGCCTTTCAAGCCTTGAAGGAAGCTATGTCAAGAGATCCTGTTCTTGCTCTACCAGACTTAGGTAAAGCTTTTGAGATACAAACTGATGCATCTGATTTCACTTTGGGTGGTGTTCTTTTGCAGGATGGTCACCCAATTGCTTATGAGAGTAGGAAGCTCAATGATGCTGAACGGAGGTATCCAGCTCATGAGAAAGAGTTGCTTGCAGTAGTGCATTGTCTGAGGACTTGGAGGCACTACATCTTGGGCTCCAGATTTGTTGTGAAGACTGACAACACGGCGGTTAGCCATTTCTTAACACAGCCCAAGCTAAGCGCACGACAAGCACGGTGGCAAGAGAAGTTAGCAGAGTTTGATTTTGCCTTAGAATACAAGGCCGGTGCCACCAACCATGTTGCTGATGCACTAAGCAGGAAGGCGGAGCTTGCCGTGTGCCATCATGTATGTTCTTTAACTTCCATTTCAACCAGCCTCAAGGAGAAAATCAAGGCTCATCTAGACAAGGATACTATGGCAGAGAATCTTATGAACCTTGTCAAAATGGGCAAGACTCGCCAATTTTGGGTGCAAGATGGACTTCTTATGACAATAGGCAACCGCATATTTGTGCCCAAGGCTGGTGACTTGAGGAGGACACTTCTTAGGGAGTGCCATGATACACTTTGGGCAGGACATCCGGGGTGGGAGCGAACTTTGGCCTTGGTGAAACAAGGATATTATTGGCCCCAAATGCGTGATGATGTGGAAGACTATGTC
The DNA here is from genome assembly GCA_036172215.1 of Camellia granthamiana. Classification (NCBI taxonomy): domain Eukaryota; kingdom Viridiplantae; phylum Streptophyta; class Magnoliopsida; order Ericales; family Theaceae; genus Camellia; species Camellia granthamiana. The sequence continues at coordinate 28,072,802 of CM069903.1, read as the reverse complement.
CGCACTTGTCTCACTTGCCAGCAAGACAAGGTTGAGCATAAAAAGAAAGCAGGCTTGCTTGAACCTTTGCCCGTGCCTAAACGTCCGTGGGAAAGTGTATCACTTGACTTCATCACAGGATTGCCTAAAGTGGGAGATATCGGGACTATCTTAAATATTGTGGACCGGTTCTCCAAATATGCTACCTTCATTGCTGCCCCAAAGTATGTTTCAGCGGAGGAGACTGCCCAACTCTTCTTCAAGCACATTGTCAAATATTGGGGTGTGCCTAAAAGTATTGTTAGTGACCGAGATACGCGTTTTGTTGGCAACTTCTGGACGGAGTTATTCAAGCTTCTTGGGTCACAACTTAATACTTCATCAAGCTACCATCCAGAGACGGATGGGCAAACTGAACGCTTCAACTGTATGCTCGAGGAGTATTTGCGCCACTTTGTCAATGCTAATCAACGAAATTGGGTGCAACTTCTTGATGTAGCACAGTTATGCTTCAACTCTCAAAAGAGTAGCTCTACGGGCAAGAGTGCTTTTGAGATAGTGAATGGACAGCAGCCACTGTTGCCCCACACAGTGGATGGACCTTTTGAAGGGAAGTCTCCCAGGGCTTACCAATTTGCTAAGGAATGGAAGAGAAACCATGACATTACTCGTGCCTATCTTGAGAAAGCAGCAAGTAAAATGAAGAAATGGGCTGATGAAAAGAGGAGGCCACTTGAGTTCAAAGCTGGGGATCAAGTTCTTGTCAAACTCAACCCTGAGCAACGCAAGTTCATGAAGGGAAGAGACAGAAGGCTAGTGCGCAAGTATGAGGGACCGGTAACCATTCTGAAGAGAATTGGCAAGTGTGCTTACAAGATAGATGCTCCATCTTGGTTGAAAGTGCATCCGGTTTTCCATGTGAGTTATTTGAAGCCTTACTATCCAGACAAGGAAGATCCAACCCGAAATGAGCAAAAAGGCCAAACCATCACAGCCAAAGCAGGGAAAAGGTCTATTGAATCCATCTTGGCTGATCGGGTGAAAATGGTTTCCAAGAAGAACCAAAGGCAATACTTGGTGAAATGGAAAGGCCTTGGAGATGAAGAAATCAGCTGGGAACGGGAGGCGGACTTGTCGGCTTTTCAAGACGAGATTGATGCTTATTGGGCTAAGTCGTCGAGGGCGTCGACCGTTCAAGTGGGGGAGACTGTCAAGGTGCGCCCATCCAAGGGCCAACACCTTGATGCCACACACATTTGTGCCCTTTGGAGAGCCAAAGACATGCCTAAGAAGTTGTTGGTGCAAGTCCAAGACATGAAGCCATGAAGCAAGCTAGCCACCAAGTGACAACTTTAGGCCAACTTTTAGAGGGTTAAATGTAATCTTTTTGCCTTATAAATTTTTATGTAAATACCTTAGTATGAAAGGTGTTTTGAGTCCAAGAGTTGTAATTTTTCTATTTTTGTATTATTTTTAAAATATCCATTATGACTCCTCAAACATAATGGATGTTTCCTCGTGTCAGATAGAAAATCGCTTAACAAGCTATTATAAGGAGGGGGTACCCAAGTGTTGAACCAGACCACTTGTGCTTTAATGTACCCCAACCTTGTATATGGTAAGGCAACTCTTGTAGCACTTTTGTGCATTGTTCAACTTTTGTAATGCCTTTCTTTTGAGTAATGAAAGTTCATTTCGCCTTTACATTATGCATAGCTTTTCAATTGTTGCTACTTCAATTTTAGCTTGTTGATTGTTATTTTGTGACTTGTCTCCATCTTGTGGCTCATCAACTGGACTAATATTGTGTTTGCTTGTCTTTGCAAACCATTCGAGCATTCTTGGCGGGCTAGTGAAGAGTGTTAACTAGCGCCACACACACTTGCTTATCTTCAACAAGGCTTCCGCATTGCCAGTGTGTGACACATAGTCTGTGAGGCACTCAGTTGCTGCTTGTACATGGGCTAAATCTTGCACTCTTTGCCTTTGAAGTTCAACTCTAGCCCATGGCTTCAATCCCTCAAGAAATAAGAAGAGCTTGTCTTTCTCTAACATGTCTTTGATGTCTAGCATAAGCCCAGAGAATTGTTTCACATAATCTCTTATAGTGCCAGTGTGTTTAAGATCCCGCAAAGTACGCCGGGCATTATACTCAACATTTTCAAGGAAGAATTGGAGCTTAAGTTCATGCTTAAGTTGCTCCCACGTCTCAATTGTGCATAAGTCGCATTGCATCTCATCATGTTTAGTTTGCCACCACAACTTGGCATCACCGGACAAATACATTGTGGCTATAGAAATCCTTGTCTCCTCAGCTTTGGCTTTCATAACTTTGAAATATTGCTCCATATCGAAGAGAAAGTTGTCTAACTCTTTAGCATCTCAAGGTGCCACCGTAGGCACGGGGCTCGAGCACACGCACCCTAGAAAATTCCATGCCACCACCGGGTGCGTTGCCAAAGGCACAGGAAAGAACACCAACACGGCCACTAAGATCTTTAATCTCTAGCTTGAGTTCAGTGACAACATCCTCCCAATCTTGCCGTTGAGTAAGGCCATGAGTTTGTTCAAGATCATGAACCCGTTGCTCATAGTTAGCTAATGAACCTGCCACGGCATCTATATTGTCCATACGCTGCTCCAAGAGCTCAATCCTCTCCCTTTGCGTTGGTTGACGGTTGCTAGGAGCATCCATTTAGAAAGCCAATAATAGAGAAAGCCAAATAGATTACACTCTGATACCAACTGTCACACACCGACTGTGTGGAAGCCTTGTCAATAGATATGCAAGTGTGTGTAACGCTAGTTAACTCTCTTCACTAGCCCGCCAAGATAACTCAAAGGGTTTGCGAAGACAAGAAAACACAATATCAATTAGTTGATGAGCCAATAAGTTTGGAGACAAGCCACAATTTAGCAAATAACAAGCTAAAATTAAAGCAAGCAATAATAGAAAGCTTTGCACAATTTAAAGGCGAAATGAACTTTTCATTGATCAAAAGAAAGCATTACAATAGTTGAACAATGCACCAAAAGTACTACAAAAGTTGTCTTACCATTAGTTAGGTTGGGGTACTTTAAAGGCACAAGTGATTTGATTCAACACTTGGATATCCCCTTCTTAATATAGCTTGTTAAGCCATTTCCTAGTTGGCAAAAGGAAACATCTACTACGTTTGAGGAGTCATAATGAATTTTTAGAAATTTTACAAAAAGAGAAAAATTACAATACTTAGACCCAAAACACCTTTAATACTAAGGTATTTATATAAAAATTTATAAGGCAAAAAGACTACATTTAACCCTCCACAAGTTAGCCTAAAGTTGCTGTTGGCTGGTTGTTGGCATGGGCTGCTTCATGGTATGCCATGGACTATCTTGCACCATGCCTTGGGCTTTGATTTGCACTTGCACCAACTTCTTGGGCATGTTTTTGTCTCTCCAAATAACACAAATGAATGTAGCATCAAGGTGTTGACCCTTGGATGGGCACACCTCGACACCAAGGCAGGAACCCAAAGCTGCCTAACTTACAAGAGCATGTTGCCTGGGCTTTATCACCATACAAGATAAAAAAGTAAAAACCATTTTCTACTTGGCCCGAAATTGGGTCCCCTATTGTGGCCAGCATATATAAATATTCCTCTCATATCATGTAAAAAAATTTATCAGAAGAATTAATTCCCACCTCATTTTTGTTTTTTACAGAGTTCCCTACAATTGAATAATTTCTATTTTATTCAATCTTTCTGATAAAAAATATTATGAAAAAAATTCAATTAACTAATATCACTACTCAGAAAACAATCAAAGTGGGAATATAAATCCTAATATCTTTAAATTCTTTTTTTTTTTAAAACAAAAACACACACACACACACAAAAGTAAAATAACAATCCAAACTTTTGGGGCTGATACTTGGTGCACCCAACTTATATTACAATAAATATTTCTGCACTGGAAATTTCTGAACAAAGGAATGTGAACATTAAAGCTTCCATTTGGAAACGGTCACAAAAACAAACCACAACATCGAAGCAAACCACCAAATGATTAAAACTCGGGAAGAAAAAAGAAAAGAAAAAAAAAATTAAAGAGTTTCACAAGGTGGTCACCAGCGTTGGAAGTGGTTGTAATGTTGGCAACAATCTCTGCAGCTGAGGCACAAAATCTGGTGCAGAAGTGTTCAATGTACAAAAAATTCCTTCAAGTTCTACACACAAAGTAAGCCAAAACAATCTGACATATCTAAACATTTGATGTAGTAGAATCAGCAACAGAAAACAAGAAAACAATTATGATAGAAAAGCTAAAATAGCCCCAAGTCTTGTTTGATTTGCTCCCTATAAATTCTAACGAGTCAGGTGAGACGATAACAAAGACAATTTTCTTAAAGGAACTTCACTGGAGCAACAAAAATCGAAAAAGAAAAGAATTTCAGAGTCACAAACTAACATTTGAACCAGTATCACCAAAAAGCAAACCTAACATTTGAAATAAAAAGGTTTCATATGGTGCCTAAGATTTGAACACTCAACATAGTGCCTAAGTGAAAGTAACATAGGTTTCACAAATGGTAAACTTTATAAAATAGGCGATTTCCGATATAGGTCTAGGCGATTTCCGGTAACCCTTGGTCGGATCTCCGGTGAAGCTAAACAACCCTCACTGTCTTCCTTGCTCTTCAAATCGTGTCCCCTGTGTCGCTCGATTTCACGTCGCCAGTGCTTCTTACTGGTGTTTGTCAAACAACACCTTGCACACATTGATGCTTCGCCTGATAAGGGCATCCAACAATAGTTAGAGATGGAGGGTGGAGGATGGATCCCAGTTATAAGGCAGAGAGGCAGACAAGGAAGACAGAGGTATGAAGGATGTGCAAGTGTCTTCACCATTTTTGTGGATAACTTGCCCAACTCAGTGAACCCGAAGGGACTTCACAATCTATTCGCTAAGTTTGGTATGGTGAGGGATGTATTCATCCCGAATAAGAGGCGACGGATCACAAATACAAGATTTGGTTTTGTTAGGTTTGATTGCAGAGTGGCGGCAAGCGTTGCGGTGCAAAAAGGTAATGGCCTCTGGGTGGATGACAAGGCACTAGTGGTAAAGCATGCTGCGTTTGGTAAGGAAATAAGGGGGGGAAAAAGATTAATAGGGCCAATGCGTCCTCCGGGAGGAAATCAAAATAGCCAACGAGGGGAAGACAGAAGGTGGGTTGAAGCGTCTACAGATCACAGGTCATATGCTGAGGCAGTAGGAGGCAAAATGCGAGGTGGAAGAGATAACATTACAGTGAAGGCTGATGAAGTAGGGAATGGGTGGTTGTATGAAAGTGTAGTGGTGCGTTTGAAGGAGGATTATGCTAACATTAACTTGAAGAAAGAAGTGGAAGCAATAGGAGTGGAGGATGTGTTGGTAAGAGAAAGTGGAGGCCGAGATGTGGTGTTCACTTTTAAGTCAGTGGAGGAGATGTCATGTAAACTGAAACCCATTAAGGACCTCATCATGGACTGGTGTGAGGTTATTTCTGAAGGGAAATCTGGTATGGTGTTGGAGCAGGAACGGAGTGTTTGGCTGAGCTGCTATGGGATCCCTTTGAACCTGTGGAATAGTACAAATGTAAAGAGGATTGGTGGGTTGTGGGGGAAGTTTATATGTTTCGAGGGGGACATGAATCAACCGAGGTCCTTTGTGTGCGCTAAGCTAAAGATTTCTACCAAGTACATGGAACCAATCAATAAGGTAGTTAACTTGGAGTGCAAAGGTATGATACATTCAGTCAGAGTTTGTGAAGAACAAGTGGTGCTGGCTAAAATGACAAAAATGGTGTGTCACTGCCAGAAGAATCAAGAGCTGGAGGAGCTGGGTAGTTCGAATACTATAGACAAACATGCAAGGGAAAGGGGTAACAGTACAGAGGACAGGGATGATGACGTGGAGTCTGATTCAGACCATCCTTTGGCATTGTTGGATGATGTGGCTATAGACATTAAGGCACCTGGAGAAAGAAAGAGCGAGGAGGTGGAGCAGGAAGGGGGTTGCAAAAGTGACACTGTAGTTGCTGAGTCCAGCAGTGGAGTGGGGATGATAGTAGGTATGGGGAATCACAACATAGGGCCACCAACTGATGCTGAGGTTTACAGGCTCATGATGGGAGTTGGAAAACACAATAAAGGGTCTGCGGTGGGTAAGTGGAAAAGCCAGAGTGTGGATGATCATGTATCTACAGCAGGATATATTAGAAGTTTAGAGGGGAAAAGTCCACCTAGACCTGGAATTGATCTCGAAGTGGTGTTGGGCCATATCCAAGGAACTGGGCTCCAACAAGCCCAGCAGTGCAACAATGGGCTGAAGGGTCTGGTTGTGCTAAACTCAAGTGGTTCTGAAGGAAATGTGGTGGAGCCCAACAACAGACTTGTACATGCAAAGAAGGGAAAGAAGAAGGTTAGCTATAAAAAACAACATGGGAATCAACTATTTAAGAAGGGTCCACTTAGTCTTCTTAGATCATATGGCCAGAGAGGGGCATCAACAAGTAGACCAGTCCCAAAGGTTGCAGTTCAGCGAGTATCAGTGGCAGTTTCATCACTATCAACCTCGGCAGAGAATGGACTAGATAAAGGGAGGTGTTTAATTAATGAAGCCCAAGCAACACTGAAAATGGGGGAGGTTCTGGGAGTGCAGTTTAATGGTAAAGAGGATGAAGTATTACAGAAAATTGTGAGTCTTGAGCTAAATGATCAAGGAAGAATTACAAGGGGAGTTAGTGGTGGAACCTAAGGTAGAATACCAGCTGGGGTGAAGATTAAGGAGTTTTCTTTGTTTGTAATGATAATACTTACATGGAATATTAGAGGACTGGGTAAGAAGGTAAAGCAAGGCAAGATTAGGAAGTTATTGAAGGAAAGGAAAGTGGACATGGTAATGTTCCAAGAAACCAAAAAATCTGCCATATCTGAGGATGAAGTTAGATTACTTTGGGCTAGAGAAAATATGGATTTTATGGCTGTAGATTCTGATGGAGCAGCTGGAGGGCTCCTGTGTGTTTGGGATCCAAATGCTTTCCAGATGTCAGAGTGCTGCAGCAATAGGAGGTTTATAATACTTTCAGGTACCTTCTTTAACTCCTTTGAATGCACTGTTGTCAACATCTATGCACCTAATGAAGTGGGTCTAAGAGGGAAACTCTGGGACAGTTTAGTAAAGTTAAGGGAGGTTTTTCCTAAGCCTTGGTGTATAGGGGGGGATTTTAATGAAATAAGAACCATTGGTGAAAGGAAAGGCTGCTCAAGGAGAGATCGGGGAATGAGGGAGTTTAATGAGTTTATTGATAGGTGCGAGGTGTCAGACTTGCCTTTGCTTGGAAGAAAGTTTACATGGTGTAACTCAAGTGATGGTGAAAAGTGGAGTAAAATAGATAGAGTGCTCGTTGATCCTAAGTGGTTAGAGGTGTTCCAGGTGAAGTTGTGGGGATTGCCTAGAGTGCTATCTGATCACAGCCCTTTACTACTGATGGAGGATGAGAGAGATTGGGGACCAAAACCCTTTAGGTTTCAAAATGCATGGCTTCTTCACAAAAACTTTCACTCTATGGTGGAAAAAACTTGGAAAGAGACTGCTGTAGTGGGGTGGGCTGGGTATATTTTGCTGGAAAAATTAAAACTCTTGAAGGTTGGCTTAAAGAAATGGAATGTGGAGGTGTTTGGGAACATTGCTAATAAGTTGAAAGCAGCAGAGGCTGAGTTACACCGGTTAGAGCTTGTTGCGGAGGTTCGAGATCTTGATGAAGCAGACAGAAAAAGGAGAAGAGAGGTTAGAGGTGAGGTGTGGAGATTGAGCAAGATGGTGGAAAGATTCTGGTTCCAAAAGTCAAGGATGAATTGGGCATTGATGGGAGATAGGAACACAAGATTTTTCCATGTCATCACAAAATGTAGACAATCCATGAATGAAATAAACTCAATTTCAGAGGGGGGGGTGATATATGAGGACCCTAGTCATGTGAAAAACAAAGTGTTTGAACATTTTCAGAGTCACTTTTCTGAAGAGTGGAATGGGAGGCCTGTACTAGGAGGGACCTTCAACTCAGTGCAACGAAGTGGTGATTTTAACAGGTTGGAAGCCCAGTTCTCAGAAGCTGAGATTAAAGCCGCAGTGATGGATTGTGATGGGAGTAAAGCACCAGGGCCAGATGGCTTTAATATGGGATGCTTTCAGAAATTTTGGAAAGTAATGAGGTCTGAAGTGGTCAACTTTGTGAATGAATTTCATGAGAATGGCAAGCTGGTCAAAGGAATTAACAGTTCCTTCATCACCCTTGTACCTAAAAAGGAGAATCCTGTAGGGTTAAATGATTATAGACCTATAAGCTTGGTGGGATCAATCTACAAGATTATAGCAAAGTTATTGTCTCATAGGCTGAAAGTAGTGATGCCTCATATAATCAGTGAAACACAGTCAGCGTGTTTAAGTGGGAGGAACATCCTAGACGGGGTATTAATTGCTAATGAAGTGGTTGATGGATGGAAGAAGGCAAAGAGAAAGGGTCTTATTATCAAGTTGGATTTCGAGAAGGCATATGATTCCATTAATTGGGGGTTCTTATTCTCTATGATGTCTAAGTTTGGTTTTGGGGATAAATGGATCAGATGGATCAAAGAATGTGTAACAACTGCGAGAATATCAGTGCTTGTTAATGGGTCTCCAACAGCAGAATTCAGTCCACAAAGGGGTTTACGGCAAGGGGACCCTTTGTCCCCTTTTTTGTTTAACTTGGTTGTTGAGGGATTGCACATATTGTTATCCAGAGCCCAGGAGGTAGGTTTGATCCAAGGGGTCAAGGTGGGATCAAATGGTGTTATACTCTCCCATCTCCAGTTCGCAGATGATTCCTTATTATTCTGTGCAGCAGAGATTGAAGAGGTAAGGCATTTGAAAAGGGTGCTAAGATGTTTTGAGTTAATGTCTGGATTGAGAATTAACTATCATAAAAGTGTTGTGTGTGGAGTGGGGGTCTCGGATGATACCATGGACTGTTTTGCATCAGTTTTGAACTGCAATGTGAAGTCTTTACCCCTTAGATATCTTGGGTTACCCTTAGGAGCCAATCCAAGGAGGAAAGCTACTTGGAAGCCTTTACTAGACAAAGTCAGATGCAGGTTGGCTGGTTGGAAGAGGAAGCTGCTGTCATTTGCTGGGAGATTAACACTTGTGAAGGCTGTATTATCTGCGCTACCAGTGTATTATCTATCCCTCTTTAGGATGCCTGAAGGAGTTGCCAAAGAAATAGAGAGGTTGCAAGCTGCCTTTTTGTGGGGTGGGACAGAACAAAGGAGGAAAATTCATATGGCCAGATGGGGGGATGTATGTAAAAGTATAGATCAAGGAGGTTTGGGCATAAGGCGGGTGAGAGTGGTAAATGTTTGTTTACTTGCAAAATGGTGGTGGAGGTTTAGCTGTGAGAATGAGTCTCTGTGGAAGAAGGTTATATGCAGTAGGTATAAGATAAAGGTGGATAGCTGGTTGCCATCCCCTAGCTGTAACTCATCAGTGTTATGGAAAGGCATCACTGTTCTTGCAGAGCAGAGCAACAATCTGTTAGAAGCTTTCCTCAACAACTTTCAATTAAAGGTAGGGGATGGTAGAAGAATAAGCTTTTGGAATGATAAGTGGTGTCAGCAACTATGTTTGAAAGCTGTGTTTCCAGGCCTTTATCGGCTCTCTCTAGAGAAAAATGACACATTGAGAGATATCTTTGACAGGAAAACTGCAGTAGGGGTGTGGAATCTGTCATTTAGAAGAGTACTGTATGTGTGGGAAGAGGTTGAGTTGCAGAATCTGTTAACCATGCTGGCAGCAGGTCCTGCAATGTGTCTAGAACAGGTGGATAGACCTGTTTGGTCAGCATCTAAGTCAGGGCAGTTCTCTGTGGCTGAAATGTACAATGTAGCTGTGCATAATTTAGGCCCAACACTTACAATTTGTAAATTGGTGTGGTTGAGATTTATCCCTCCTAAGGTCCAGGTGTTTGGGTGGTTAGCATGGACAAAGAGAATCAAGACAGTTGAATTCCTACAAAGAATTGGTGTGCTTCAGGGGTCTGAATCAAACCTGTGTGTGTTCTGTAAGGCTGCCACTGAATCTGTCAATCATGTGTTAATTTGCTGTCCTCTTGTGTGGAGTGTTTGGACTGATTTGCTGAATTGGTGGGGGACTCAAGGAGCATTACCTGCCTCTGTGGATCAGCTGCTGTTGTGGTGGGCAGGTGGGAGAATGAAGAGGTTGGAAAGAAAGATCTGGAGTGCTATTCCGTTGGCTGTGTTGTGGTCAATTTGGAAACTTAGAAATGAGTGTGTGTTTAGGGATGCTAAACCAAATTGGTGTGAGGTGTGTGAGCTGATTAAGACTAGGATAGCTATGTGGTTGAATCCACATCTGAAGGATTTTAATTTCACAATTAATGACTTCATTTGTAACATAAGGCAGGTCAGATTGTGCCTTGGAGGGACTGTGCTGCTGTGAGGTGCTGTGCTGATGGAATGTAGGTGCCTGGGTTGTCTCTGATTTGGTGCTGTGGTGATGCTCTGGGTTGAAGTTTGGGTTGTTATGGATATGCATCAGGTTTTCTTGGTGGTCTTCTTGGTGGTCTGCTGTCTGTCTCAGTAGGTCCCAACTGCCGCTGTGAAGTCCATTTTTTGTGGTTTTGCTGCTGGATTGAGGTCTGCTATGCTGCTGGAATGAAGTGTTTGCTTGAGGTAGTTTCTGTTTTTTTTTTGTCTCACTAAGGGAAGCTCTGTGGTGCTAAGGCTTTGTGAATTTCTGTTAAGTTGTTGATCTGCTCTCAGTATTGATTTGGGTGTGTTCAGTTTTCTGGTGGATTTTGGTGGATTTGTCCTGATTGTGGTATTGATTTATAGCAGTCATAGTCTACCCAGGTGCTGGATTTTGGTGGCTCTGTCCTGATTTCCCTTGGTTCTGATCAGATTGTGGTGCTGTTTTGGTCCAATCAGTTTTTGGTGGAGTTTTGATCTGCTATGTGTGGTACTCAATGTCTGCAGCAGTAGTGTCTCAATGTATCAGGTTGCTTGCTGCTGGGTTTTGCTATCGATCTGTGGCTGCTCACTCAGGATTACTTGGCTGCTCACTCAACCAACTGGAGCTCTGCTGTTTGGGCTGCAGGCTGGGTGATCAAGCTGTGGTTAGTATGCAACTTATCACAGATTTGTTCTGGAATTAAAGTGGGAGCATCATTACAGTGGAATTAAAGTGGAATTAAAGTGGATTTTGTTGCTGGAGCTCTGCAATGTTCTGTATTTTGTTCTACTTTGGTAGTTTGTTCTGTTTTCTTTCCTTCTCCTGTTGGTTTCTCACCAACTGGAGATTCTCTTTATTGATGTTCTTTCTCAACTTTGTTTGGTTCCATCAATAAAGATTTTTTTGCCGATCAAAAAAAAAAAAAAAAAAAAACATAGGTTTCACAAATAGTATTTCAAGATACCATTTTTTATAGTAATAGGATTCACCGACTCTTTACTTTCGTAATTGAGAATCAAAGCAACTTTTCCTTTTGAATACAAGAAAACCACTTCCTCAACATGAGAATCCAAGAAGCTATTCCTATTGAATGCAAGGAAACTACTTCCTAAACATGAGATTCAAAGCAACTTTTACTTTTGAATGCAAGAAAACTACTACCTAAGCATCAATTCATGCTACCATGAAAGGTCCTACACCATTGAGGGTTTTAATTTCATTGAAAACATGCATGTTAGTTACCATGTTGAGTCAGCCCAGTTTAGCACCAACTTAAAAGGCAGCTTTTGGCTTTGAATGAAAATAGAGAAAATTCTCAACTACCAGGAGCTCCCTATTTATAAACTTGTCTATTCCGATATGATCATATGAGCCACATGAAGGCTTAATTAGTGAGATTTCAACAATGGCAAGGCTCCACATTTACTAGACCCTCTGTTACCATTGCTTGAAGTGACGGTAAAAACTAAAACCTGCCAAGCATGAAGACATGAATTCAAGCCCAAAGGCAACCATTTTGTTCAAATAATGCCAAATGTTTTCACTTCAACGACTCCTAACACTCTCAATTAACGAAAATGGACCTTAAATAATGTACTTTTTATACATTACTATGTGAACCACATGAAGCATGACTTCAGAAATTTCAACAGCAAATAAGGCAGTCAAAGATCAACTTCTTTTATGTACAGATCATGTCAATCCATCTCTTCTATTCAGGTAAACAGCCAAGCTTGAGATTCTAGGAGCGAAACTAATAACACTAGACGAATCCAAATCATAGATCATTCACAAATGGGTCAATTAACGAGACAAATTACACTCCATGGGAGAGCTCCTCAGTGGAATTCCAGGACACACATGAATGTACTACCCAACTTGAATATACTACAGCAAGTGTGCAACTGTAAAGCCACACCCAAGGACAAAGTAAGTTTTTAGTGACTAAAAGCTCTAGCAGCTGGTTAAGATTCAAAAGGCAGCAAAAAAATAGAAAGAAATGGAGTTCAAGACAATAGGGATTTCTAGTTGGAAAGCCAATTCTGTCGGAGCAAAAAGCATAATGTTTATACATATGTGAGGGTTCTCAGTGGAGAACATAAAAAAAAGAAGACAAGTTTACAATGCTTTAAGGAAAAATGTAGGACTTTGAAAAAGTATTTCGAAAAGTGACCAGAAAATGAAGTGTGTGGCATAGACTCAAACTTGTTGTGACGTGGGCCACACCGAGAATGAATCTACTCCATACATTTACTTTTCTAACAACTTTTCAGGTTACTTTTCTAGAATCCATAGAATTGCTAATTTTTTAATAACTTGCAAGGGGTGGGCTCTTAGAATATCATTTTTTCTCCTCAAATACCTAATTTGCTCCACACAACAAGATTCTTCATCAACATACTATATTTATAAAAAGCCTTACACAGCCTGCCAACCGCACACGTTCAAATGCTTGAGCTACCTTCCAAGTTGTGGCCATCGTGATCTAACTCTGAATAGTTTGGACGGTTATAATTTCAACTAATACAGCATTCCCTGTGCCTGTTTACCACTGGAACTTTGCTATATAGTTTTAAGAAAGCTAAAAAGGAGGGCAAACAAATTAATGGTTTGCATGGGGCATGCAAAAAAAACTATTGACAGACTATTCCTAACCCTAAGCTGTGCACTACATACTATTCTAGAGAGAAAAAGAAAAGTATCTCCTCTCTATTTTCTCACAAAAATCTCCAACTGGTGAGGACCAGAGGCCTCACATGGCTCTCGCAGCTCTATAAATACCCCAAGAGACAGAGGAGTCAAGCACCCATCTCTCTCTCTCTCTCTCTCTCTCTCTCTCTCTACCGCAAGAGACAGGAGTCAAGCATCCAGCTCTCTCTCTCTCTCTCTCAATGGCTCAAATTAAGTTAGCATTCGCAAGGATTTTACTTGTATTGAGTTTGTTCCAGTGTATTCACTCTAGCGAAGGAAGGAGCTTGAAGTTACTGAGAAAAAATGAATTCCCAAAACTCACATCTCACAGTATAAACTTCGAAAAAGAAACAAAGGAGATTGTTGAACAGAATAGCAACTTGCATGGTGAGAGCACAAATAGAACAACATACATGAACGAGTCTGTACTTCTGGCTCCACCACCACCAATAGCACCAAGTCAGGTTGTAGATCAGCCTCACTCACCGCCTCCAGGTCACGTTGACGACTTTAGGCCCACAGCGCCAGGGCACAGCCCCGGCGTTGGCCATTCCCTTCAAAACTAGGGTTAGGGTCACGGTCTTGACTATTGATATGCATGCCCACAATTATGTAAATCTGATGCGTTTATAAATAAATCTGTATCTGTATATCATCTATCTTGATCAAGTAATGGCATCTATTGAATTAATGAGTATGTAGTTTTTGCATATACATGCATTTTATGAATGCAATATTGCAATGAAATTAAGTGTTCTTTTTCCAATTTTTTTTCTTTTTCCATAAATATATAGTGTCATCTGTTAACACTAAACACAATACATGATAGGTACACTTAAAGATCAAGGTTCAAGAATATGCAAACAGGATTATCCAGCAACATAGTAAATGCTTTTGCTTTGACACATAGACTATTAGATTTCACAGCCCATAAGATGAAAGGGCAGAAGATGTATGACAAAGATAAACACAGGAGGGGGGTGATTGTCACAAAATATAAAGAAGCAAGGAGGTGAAAAACAATAAAATGAACACTCTCTGCCATTAGTGTAGCTTCATCCCAGTAATACATCAATAAGAATAAATAAATAAAGATTGGTTAAGTGCAATAAGCCACTAAAATTCACCATGCTTTCTCTCTCATAGTCAAAATTATCCTTTAAATTAATTTTCTTTTCTTTTCTCAGACTAATTTTTATTTTCAAACAAAAATATATTGTTGAGGAATTTCAATCAAGTCCCTGCCCCTCCCCACCACCACAACCACCATCAGAAATATATATATATATATATATGTATTTGTTGTGGCAATACACTCGACGCTTTGTTCCAACCTAGAGTGAAGAAATTCTTATAGCGTGATAACTGTCTTCAATTGCTTTACTTATTATCCTTCTTTTCCCATTATACAAACCTACAAAGTTGAATGGCTAGAACCATATAATCATCTTTTCTTATCATTTTCTTTTCTGAGGCCGAAACCATAAAAACCAATATTTGACAAAAATCTAGGTTTTACACACCACAACCATTTCATACATATTACCTTCAGTTGCAAGGCAATTACCAGGCTTTGCAACCAAATTTAGCAGATTTACAATGCTCTACACAATTATGCATCCAGTAGATCCTGCCTTCCAAGCAAGGTGGTAATCCTGTATGCAAGATTCAGCATGGGATGAACCACTGGTATTCCACAATTTACAGAACATATTGTAAATTCTAACCCATCTATATAAAATTAAGACATTAAATTCCAAAGGAAAGCAAAATGAATTTTGGGATCATCTTCTTGTGAATTTTGGATTCAGCATTACAAGTACATGACTCAGAAAAATGGATGTCTGCACTGTTCAAACAGAACTTGGAAGCTCGATGGGCTGAATTTCTATGGGGTGAATTTCTCATCTGTTTTGCTGGTTTTGGAAGTTCCAGTGCTGGTTTTGCTCTGCCCTTGTGGAATTGGAAATCATCTGAAAGCTCTGGTTTTGCTCTGCTCCTGTGAAATTGGTAACATCTGAAAGGGTGATTTTGCTATTTATCTGCCTCTTATCTGCTCTGTTAGTTAGAGCTGGAGCTGCGTCTTAAGTGGTTGTGCTGCTGTCAATTCAGTTGTTTGTTTTTGTGTTGGATGGGTGTATATTCAGTTGTTTGTTTTTTGTGTTGTGTTGGTCTCTCACCAACTAGGAGGTTGGAGCTCATTATAGCTCCAAGCTCCTCCTTATTGATGTTGTCTATCATATGATTTTATATATGGTTCATCAATAAAGTTTTCTTTTGCCGATCAAAAAAAAAAAAGGAAAGCAAATTAGACAGCAAATGCATACTCTTGTATGCTGTGGTAGCTATTTCCATATTAAACATCTCAAATATGTCAACTGCTACATATGCACGGGATGCAAATCCTCCTAAGATTATTGCAATTTTTTGTTCCTATATTTAATAATTTAGTAATGTTATACATAAACAGATTCAGTACCAAATTTTCTGACCACTAGACACAAAGGTGACTCAACCCACATCAACAAATACATGTGGGGTCCATTGTTTTTGTATCTAGTGGTAAGAAAATCAAATAAAAAATATGTTTATGTGTAGCATTTTCCTTAATAATTAGACAGTTTCAACTTCAAGTAAACAGAGTTATTACCAGAAATGGCAGTATAGAAAGAGATGCCATCCTATGAACTGCTTAAGAAACCCTATAGTTATTATAATGTTCGTTAATGCATCCAATTCTGCAGAAGAACACCAAAATTCAGACTGTGAAAAGCTTATGAAGCAGTATCCACAAGAAATTTCCAGTAAATCTCCATCTATTAAACAGAAAAAGTTGCCAATGAAAGTTAAAGTGCAAGCTTGCAGAATGTTTTGGACTCATTCCTTCTAGTAACCAGCCACTACTTCTGCTCCATCATACGGCATAGTCTTTATTAATCCTCACGAGATACAAAACCAGTATTGTATATAAGAATGTAAATAAATCTCTATTTACCACCTCAAGAGCCACCAAGAGATCTAAAAATGCTTTCAAGTACTTCGTGTTATATAACGAAGAATATCACTGAACAGTTTAATTAATATACTGTCATACTTGGCGTACATAACTTAAATCAACATTGACTTTTTTGTTGACTTTTTTCATATTTAGTTGACTTTTTTAAAAAAAATTCGAAAAAAACTTTAAAATTTTAGGTTTTACTTGACTAGAAGGACCAGAAAAGTCTTTTGAAAGAACAAGCTACATTTTTTTCATCTTTAATGAACTTTTTATTTCTTTTTACGCTAGATGGATCTAAAAAATTAAAAAACTTTAAATGAATTTGGAAAAAAAAATCACTAAAGACAAAAAGCTCAGAAAAAAAATGTGACTTTTTTAGTTTTATCCCAAACTCATAACTATACAGAGAATACAGACAAAGAAAAAAAAATTAATATGTTGGACTGCTGTGATTCGAATGGCACAGGGAAGATCCTTTATTTTTCTGCCGAAGTCACTATCACACAATGCCCTTGGCATGTTCTATTAATTTAATAACAAATTAACAATGAACAACTAACCATGCCCGTGCACTAAAAGCTAGCACAAAACAGAATCAAATACTCTTTTGTCCTCTAATATAGTATTATTCATTTTTAATGTATAGTGGGAGGAAGCTGGGGTAGAGGCTCCTAAACTCGAGGAGCCAACCACGCATGTCCTTTTGGAAGAATCTCCAATTATGATTCCATTCTAAATGGAATGAGAGATGGGAAGTGGGTTGAAGGTCTGGCACTTTCATGCCCATCATTTCCTTCATTTGACTTATTTGAATTAAAAGAAATGAATAGTTATTTTGTGACAAAGAGGAGTGGTAGGGCCCTCCAGAAGGTGGTGGATTTGGTTTGACTTGACTTTTTGTTTCTTAGCCATGGGATTTCCAGGGAGGTAAAAAACTGCAAAGCATATGAACTTCATACTTCAAGTGATTGTGGTATTAAGCAGCAAGACATTTCAATTGGTCCTCCTATATGCAGAATGCTACTCCGTATCACAAACGATCTAGAAAGAATTAAAACGACAATGGATCAAATCATCATGAATTCAACTAAACCACTAACTTCAAACCTGATTAACATCATTTTCCAATTTGGTATGTATAGTCTTCAATTTCGTATCGGATACAATGATGAACAATGGGTTTGGGATGCATAAAAGGAACTGTTAGATTTGCATAAAAGAAAGAGAGGAAAGAGAACTGTATATTATTCACACTATTAAACATATTAGGGTTACACATACTTATAATAAAAGACTAAAGGAACAAAAGACATAACTATCCTTAACTACCCTTATACAATAAATAATACTTAACACTCCCCCTCAAGTTGGTGCAAAGATATCTCTCATGCCCAACTTGCAGCAAATAGGATGGAAAACTTTACTACTAAGACCCTTAGTAAAGACATCAGCCAATTGATCTGCAGACTTCACAAAAGGCATACATATGAAACCCTTATTCAATTTCTCCTTGATGAAATGTCTGTCGATCTCAATATGCTTTGTTCTATCATGCTGAACAGGATTGTGAGCAATACTAATGGCAGCTTTGTTGTCACAGGACAGTGTCAATGGTTCACTACAAACAAACCCAATATCATTCAACAAGGACTGGAGCCACATCAATTCACATGTACCATGCGCCATAGCCCTGTATTCTGCCTCTGCACTAGATCTGGACACCACTGTTTGTTTCTTACTACGCCATGTCACTAAATTTCCCCCCACAAATGCACAATAACCGGAGGTAGATCGCCTGTCATCTATAGAACCAGCCCAATCAGCATCTGTGAATGCCTCCAACCTCAAGTGACCATGATTGGAAAATAAAATCCCTTTTCCAGGAGCAGATTTAAGATACCTCAAAATACGATACACTGCATCCAAATGAGGGGCACGAGGCTCATGCATAAATTGACTCACTATCCCAACCGCATAGGCAATATCTGGACGAGTGTGGGATAAATATATAAGTCTTCCAACAAGTCGCTGGTACCTTTCCTTCTCCACAAGATCACCAACACCACTACAAAGATGGTGATTAGCCTCAATTGGAGAATCAACAGGTCGGCAGCCTAACATGCCAGTTTCCTCAAGAAGATCTAGAATATACTTCCGCTGAGAAAGAAAGATGCCTTTGTCAGATCTGGCAACTTCAATCCCAAGAAAATACCGCAACGAACCAAGGTCTTTGATCTCAAATTCCTTGGCCAACAGCATCTTAAGATGTGTCACTTCTTCCTCATCATTACCTGTCACAACTATGTCATCCACATATACTATAAGCACAGTTACCTTATTTCCGTGACGTTTGACAAACATTGTGTGATCTGCATTGCTTTGCTTATACCCAAACCTCAACATAGCCTTTAGGAATCTGTCAAACCAAGCTCGAGGAGATTGTTTTAAACCATATAACGCCTTTTTCAATCTACAAACTTTCCCAACTGTAGACTGAGATGAGAATCCTGGTGGTATATCCATATATACCTCCTCCTCCAAATCACCATGGAGAAATGCATTCTTCACGTCTAACTGCTGTAAAGGCCATCCCAAATTAGCTGCACATGAGAGAATAGCTCGAATGGAATTCATCTTTGCCACAGGAGCAAAGGTTTCTTGGTAATCAATTCCATATGTCTGAGTAAATCCCTTGGCCACTAATCGTGCTTTGTACCGTTCAATTGTTCCATCTGCTTTCTGCTTGATGGTGAACACCCATTTACACCCTACAGGCTTTTTTCCACTAGGAAGAGAAACCAACTCCCAAGTGTTATTCTTGCTTAAAGCTTGCATCTCTTCTACCATAGCTACTTTCCACTTAGGATCATTGATAGCTTCTGTCCAACCCTGGGGAATACATGCAGAAGACAAAGACGAAACAAAAGCACGATATGTAGAAGACAATGAATCGTATGACACAAATTTAGAAATGGGGTGTTGAGTACAGGCCCTAACCCCCTTTCTAAGAGCAATAGGAAGACTCGAATCATTGACAACAGGACTCTCAACTACAGGTAGAGGGATAGACTGAGATGCATTACCTGGAACTGGCATGAGGGATGATGATGGGTTTGGTGGCACAAGGGATGCTTGCTCTTTCGGACGCCGAGAATAAGTCTGAAAATCAGCCCTGTCCAAACAACCACTAATGTCAGGCTCCACATCAAGAGAACTATTAGGCTCCCCCTCACCACAAATAATAGTCCGCTGACTAGGAAGGAAAAAAGACAACTCGTGTTGATAGGCCATCTCCTCATCCGCAATCTCCGCAATCTCGTCCATACCACTACTACTCTCCCCCGGAGGAGATGGCGGAGAAGAAGGAAAGAAGGACATAGATTCACGGAAAGTGACATCCATACTGACATACACTTTGCGAGTGTGAGGATCATAACATTTGTAACCCTTCTGAGTAGCAGAATAACCAATAAAGACACAACGCACAGCCTTAGGATCGAGTTTCCCACGAGTACGAGGTTGCAAATGAATAAAACAGACACACCCAAACACCCGAGGAGGAAGAGAAGAGGTGGGATAGGCAACAGGAAGCAGGTGAAGAGGAATCTGGAATTGGAGGACACTGGAAGGCATACGGTTAATAAGGTAAGCAGCGGTAAGAACAGCATCACCCCAAAATGACTTAGGGACATTCATGGTAAACAAGAGAGAGCGAGCAACTTCAAGAAGATGGCCATTCTTGCGTTCGGCAACCCCATTTTGTTGAGGAGTACCAACACAACTAGTCTGATAAAGAATGCCATGCTCCTCTAAGTATGCTCGAAAAACTCCATCAACATACTCAGTCCCATTATCACTACGAAGAATTTTGATTTGAGCATTAAAAAGATTGGTCACCATTTTATGAAAAGTTTGGAAACAAGAAAAAACTTCACTCTTAGTTCGAAGCAAGTAAATCCAAGTCACACGGGAAAAACAATCAATAAAAGTAACAAACCATCGATACCCAGAAGTAGAAACCACAGGGGAAGGGCCCCACACATCAGTATGAATAAGCATAAAAGGAAAAGTACTTCTTTTATTAATTGAAGGGTAACAAGTACGTTTATGCTTTGCAAGTTCACAAGCATCACAACCAAAAATACGCCTAGGACAATCACGAACTAAAGAAGGAAAAAGTTTCTCTAAAACATTAAAGGAATGATGACCCAAACGGCGATGCCACTGATGAAGGAGAGAAAGAGAGGAGCCAATAGTGCACTTGAGAGCTTGAGATGGGACGACAAGAGGAACGGCATCCAGAAAGTACAACCCACCTTGTGCTCTACCATTGCCAATCGTTTTCCCCGTAGCCAGGTCCTGAAAGACACAATGAGTAGGAAAAAATGTCACTGAGCAATTTAGAGAAGTAGTAAGACTACTAACAGAAAGCAGGTTAGTTGAAAAAGTAGGAACATGAAGCACAGAGGAAAGAGAAAGCAAAGATGAACAATGAACTGAACCCTTGCCAGAGACAGAGGATAAAGTGCCATCAGCCACTCGAACCTTGTCTCGGCCGGAACAAGGAGAATAAGAATAGAAAAGACTAGAGGCACCTGTCATGTGATCGGTGGCACCGGAATCAATAATCCAAGAAGGCGATGATAAGGTACTAAGAGCACTAGCAGGAATACCTGTGTTGGCAAAATTGGAAGAAGCAGAAGCAGAAGTAGAAGAAACTGTGGTAGAAGGAGAGTCAAGTCGAGCCATCAAACGTCTGAGAGTGTGTAACTCATCCTGGGAAAGAGTGCTGGGCTCAGAAGAAGGACTCACAGCAATCTCGGACACATGTGCTTGGGGTCGAGCTGTACTACCACGACCTCGACCCCGAGTAGGGCGACCATTCAGTTTCCAACAATGCTCTCGATCATGTATGTCTTTCCCACAATAATCACACTTCAAGCGATCTCGATCAACCAGTGTACCCTGACTCCCAGACTGAACCGGACTAGGCCGAGGAGCCCGAGGAGGAGCAACAGCTAAAGCAGAACGATCCTGAATAGAGGAATGCACCATAGCACTACGGCGACTCTCCTCTTGCTGGACAAGGGCATAAGCCTCGCGTAGGGTGGGAAAAGGTGAACGACCCAACACCTGGACGCGAATCTGATCATACTCCAAGTTCAAGCCAGCAAGGAAGTCATACACACGCTCTTTCTCAACAGTTTGCTGAAACAACGTGGCATCCCGAGAACAAACAGCCTGAAAGCTTTGGTAATAATCTAGTTCCTGCCACAAACTACTCAACTCAGCATAGTAGACTGCGAGTGATCTATCTTTCTGATCTAAGCTCCGAAGCTTCTTCCTCAACTCATACGCTTGTGCATCATTACCTTGTTGGGAGTACATTTGGGCTGCAGCTGTCCAAATCTTATGAGCAGTATCTAATAAAAGGAAACTCCGACTAATAGTAGGCTGCATAGAGTTGATGAGCCAAGTCATAACAAGAGCATTTTCAGAAATCCATTGAGTTTGGAGTGAGGCATCACCATCCGGTAAGGGAAGAGAACCAGTAATGTAGCCAGTCAAACGGCGAGCAGCAATAGCAAGACCACAGGAGCGGGACCAAATCAAATAGTTGGAACCATCCAATTTAACGGGACTAATTTGAAGAGAGGGATTGTCGGTAAGAGTCATAACACGACGGAGGCCACCCTCATCACTAATTGTATCCTTAGTTTCACCCTCAGCCATTGAAGATTAAATGCCCACAATAGGAAAAAGCAAATACCAGCCGAAAAACAGCAAAAACCAACAGAGGCAATCCACAAACTCAACTTAGGGACAAAAGTTACCTCTAGAGACAAAAACAGAGCCAAAACAGGGGCTGGAGAGGCCAAAACCAGTCAGAAACTGAGAGGAAACGTGCTGAAACTGAGGAAAATTCACAAAAATAGAGTGAAAGCTTGCCAAATCATCAAAACCAGTCCTCCCAACCCTAGATCAGTCCCAGTCGGCTCCCAAGGTAGAGGGAGGAAGGGAAAAAACAGCCAAAAACAAGCCCCAGCAGGGACTTCCAAAAAAATCAATCGGTTTTTCCAAAAATCAACAAAAATTGGAAAAACACTCAAAAACTCATCAAAAAATTAAAATAAAAATCTAGGGGGAAAACCCATCAAATTTCGACCATAAAGGAAATTTTTTTTTTTTTTTTTTTCTGTGTACAAGGAAGAACGAAAGAAACAAGAAAAAGAAAAAGAAACGAATCTTCAAGGAGGAAGATGATGCTCTGATACCATGTTAGATTTGCATAAAAGAAAGAGAGGAAAGAGAACTGTATATTATTCACACTACTAAACATATTAGGGTTACACATACTTATAATAAAAGACTAAAGGAACAAAAGACATAACTATCCTTAACTACTCTTATACAATAAATAATACTTAACAGGAACATCATTCGTGACGTGACATAACTGGCTGTGAGTGGTTCAACAAAAGGACCTGAAAAGGCCAACACCAGAATGGAGTCAAACCCATATTAATATTAAATAAGAAAGAAAAAAAACTCCCAAGGATCACAGGGGTCAAAATGTTGGCTCATGACCACTGATATTTGGTCAAATTTCGGCTGTTTACGTAAACCATCCATATTCCTTTTCCATAGTGGTAGTTGTTTTGGTAATTAGAAAGATTTTCCTGGAAGTGCACATGTGCACTATCAATTGCCTGTGCTGCTTTTAATTTCAAGCATAATATTATTTAATGCTAGCGCACCTACCTTAGATTTACAACAAATACAAACACAAACTGTCAAACTCAAACACTATCACCAAAGAAGTTAGAATGTTAAACCACACATTATGATGATTTTTAACTAACACCTGCAACATTGAGTTGTCAATATCACTTTACGAACATAATTAAATGAATAAGATGTCCAGCAACAAAATGAATGAATACCTTACATGTTTTTCATATTTCTAAATCCTTCGAACGAAAAGAAAAGAAAAAGAAAAAAAAAAAAATTGAACAAACCGTATCGTCATGATATAAAAATGTGATTTAGAATCTGATTTTTATTAGTACTCAATCATGATGTTTATTTTCTAAAACACTCTTAGATTTAAACACTCAGAAAGTCTGGCAAATTCTGGCACAAGATAGTTTTTGGTGGATGAAATAAATGAAACAAATGCTTGAAACAGAAACGAAATAAAAAAATAAAAAAAGTGCCATTTCAAGCACCTAAGGTGTGTTTTGGGATGCTATATGGTTTAGCCAATATTTTTTTGATCGGCGAAGAAAAGACTTTATTGATGAAAATACATACAAAATATGATAAATTACATCAATAAAGAGGAGCTTTGAACTAAATTAAACTCCAACCTCCTAGTTGGTGAGAGACCAACAAAGAAAACCAGCGAGCATTCCTCTGCAGAGTAACAATCTGCACAATATTTTTTTGATTGGTGAAGAAAAGACTTTATTGATGAAAACACATACAAAGTATGATAAATTATATCAATAAAGATGAGCTTGGAGCTAAGCTCCAACCTGCTAGTTGGTTTAGCCAATATAAGGTGGGTTATGGTTAAGAATAGTTAGCAACATACTCCATCATAATTCATATGGTGATGTAACAACGGACTAACAATATCAATCAAAGGTAGATAAGTAGCTAAGTTATTGTGTGACATACTTAGCTAAGTCAAGAATAGTTAGCAACAGACTCCATCTTTATTGTTACAGTGATAATTCTGTGGAATCTTAACCGTACAGCAGCTAAGCAGTTATGTGAATGACTAAAAAGCTTGCACATACCATAAATAAACTAAAGAAAACTCCAAACAACAACTTAAGGACAGATGTGTTTCACTTGAATTTGTCAATTGAAAGAGTCCAAGCACATGAACCACCCACATAAAAAATACAAATTGTTAAGTGGGAAGAACAGTAGAATCTGTCTTTTGGTACATTTCTGTGGTGGTAAGGCCACATCTTTGTTATTCTATATCAACAATCTGATCTCTTTAATCTGATTTGTCAGGAACAATTGATTTAAAGATTACCGCCCTTACAACATTCAAACAACAAAGTGCCATTTCAGCACAATAAGAGGTCATTATACAGTCAAAGGATCAAGCTTCAATCAGTGACGGTATTTCAGAAATATATTGATCAATTTTTTATCAGCAAAATATATCGACTTATTGCGTGATGAGTTCTTTCGGTTAATTTTATATTATGCACAAGTTTTATATTTTAAAATGGGCAAAAGGAGAGAAAAAGAAGGTAACGAACAATAGCAAGAGACTTGCAACATATTGAGAAAGATCAACAAGAAAACCACTATATGCATAAAGTTCTCCTGTAAGAGGACCCCCAAAAAGATTGAAACATGAACCATCCAAATTTACAAAAAAAAAGCGGACACCTTAATTTTATGGGTGGCTCCGTAAGACTATAAATACTGAAGGAAATGTGAGGTCGTGATTATAGTGTTCATAACTCTGAGTCTCTCTCTCTCTCTCTCTCTTGATCCTAGTCGGTCATTCAGGTTCAAACTATAATAGGATCGCCCAAACTCTTTCATTCTCTAGTTATGGCCTATAACCAACCCATTTATACCTGTGCTATTCTCCTTGCACTAATTGCATACAATGAAATTCTAATTACTGAGGGAAGACAGCTAAAGGCAATGGGAAAAGATGAGTATAATTCCATGCAAGCTATCAACTTAAACCAAAACCCTGAAGGTGAGGGTCATGGATATGATCTTCCAGCCCCACATGCAAATCATGTTCATATAATTGACCATTCTGTCACAGAAAAGAAAGATCCCCCCCAAACCACGACACTTAATCAAAGTCGTGTATTTGGTGATTCAGTTGCAGTATATAAAGACGATTTTAGACCTACAACACCAGGTAACAGCCCTGGTGTTGGTCATTTATTTTCAGGACAGAAAGAGGATGCTCCAACAAACTCAAAAAGCAATGGCACTGGTATCAGTCATTCAGCAGCAGATAACACAGATGACTTCCGACCCACACTACCAGGTCACAGCCCTGGTATTGGGCATTCTTTTCAAAACACAAATGCAGAGCAAAATCCATAGACATGTAGCGACATACATTGAAGTTTATTGCAAGTTGCAACTTGTCTGTACAGTGAATTCCACCCCTCAGGTTCAACTAGTTGCTGAGTGCATGTATGGTTTCATGTGTTGTTAGGTTTATTTTCTGTACTGTCTTTTAGCAAGACTGTTATATCTTGTATGTATGTTGGAGCAACCATGTGTAGTCATTGCAAAAAATAGCTTATTGTATGAAAATAAAAATATTTGTATCTTTCTCTCTTTCTTAAATACGTATGCATGTATTTAACACGTAAACAGAAATGCACAATTATCAACATACGTGCACACGTGTAAATTAGTGCAGACGTGCAAGCACATGAAAAACCACACTCCAAGAGTCAATGACAGCCACACACAGAAAAAAAAAGTCATAGAGCAAGATGAATGGCATAATGCTGGAAAAGAATGAACCTAGTTCTGAAAACCAAGGATGTTTATCAATTCAAATCCTATTTCGTTGGGTCTACAATTCCATACATTTTACTAGTCACTAGTTTCAAGTTCAACCATGTGTATTACAATTTGATATAAGTACACATGCATGTTATATATACATGCATGTGACAGTGGCCATAGTATTTCAAATTTCATGCATTAGAGCATCTCTAACCATTAGAGCATCTCTTACCCTTCACCAATTTTCTCATTTAATTCGATTTCAAATTTGAGTAAAAAAATTTGATTTGATTTGATATGAATTACTCCAATCGTTTCATCAAATTTTCATCAAAATCTTTTTAAAAATTCCTCTCTTATTCCAAATTTTCCTTTTCATCAAATTTGATGAAAAAAAATTATCTCCAACGCTTCATCTTTTTAAACCTTCATCAAATTCAAATTTAATGAAGGATTTCATGAAAAAAATGACCCTAGTTTTTCAAATCGATTTTGGAAAACCCAAACTTATACATTTGACCAATATCTGGCTTCCAATTAATTCATTCAAATAGCATAAAAATTATTAAAACATTACTACATTGGTACACTTTTCTGACCTTGTGGAAGAACACCATCTTCTTATTATACTTACTCAATTTGGGTTTTAGTTTCAACCTAAATTCCATCAAATAGCTTAGCTTGGAGAATTTTTTCCTTTTTTTTTGTTTTCTTAGAATGCATCAAACCAATATCATGTGCTACATAGTTGTACACAGACCATGAATTAAGCTGACACTTAATGGACAGACCCATTCATTAGATAGAAAAGATCACTAATAATTCAAGATATACCGCCTTAGTAACGCGTCCAGCACTCCTTGCACGTATCAATAATTGAAAGGAAACTTCAATATTTTGGTCACTTGGTCAACACTGCAGCACTTAACACTAAACCGATGCAGCACCAACACATTTTAATATGATCCCTATTCGATGCTTGGAATAGTATGTCTCCCAACTGTCCTTGCCCTATATTTTGAGGACTCATGTGTTCTTGTGTCCGGGTCTTTGCTACCTAGGATACCCCCGTGCCAAGACAAGCAATAAACTTCATGACTGCGGAAAACATATACACATATAAACTGTTGAGGAACAATGAATGCCGAAAACAGCACCATTATAAATCTGAGGCCGATCGCAATTGATGTGGCTGATAGCTTTCCCGTCATCTTACCGGACAACACTTCTCATCAATTTCAAAACTACCCTTTTCAAATCACATGCCAAATCCATCTTGAAATAATTGCAGTGATAGATCAAGGAATACTAAGGTTGTAACTGGATCAAATTAATGGATTTGACATCATTCATTACCATAGAGTAGTAACAATAGTTATTTGAAATCCTTCCACAGATGATCTACCTATATGAGGGTCTTAAAAAGTTGCATCTCTCCTAATCTCTATTCAATCTTCCACTTTACAATTATCAACCTACCTCCAATAGTTGATCTTTCAGCAATAAAGTTTAACGTCAAATCCACTCAACCAAATGGAGCCTTAGAGCAACTCCAATGCTCCTCTTCATTTTTCACCAACTAAACTATAAAAAATGTATTATTTATTTTACCTAACTAATTTTTCATCTATGTGATCCAACGCTACTCTTTATTTTACTTATTTATCCACCAAGTTTAAAAGCTTCAAGGCTCTTCAAATGTTACTAACTTTGAACAATTTAGTTAAAATAATTATTACCGTAGTTAACCCGTTCGAGGAAGTAAAATAAGATGATGCTAGTTATAATAGCCAGAGCCCATTGCAGATGCTCTTAGCAGCTGATCCCAGTCATAACAAGTGGGAAAAATGGTAAAATAGAAAGAAAGGAAAGGACCCCAAAAAAAAAACAAATAAACAGCCTACCCTAGAATATAATAATATTGTCACAAAAATAAAAAAATAAAAAAGCAACAATGATAATACTAATAAATTTTTTAAAAATCAGAGAATGACAGAGCATAAAGTGGGAGATGTAGGGAGTGAAGACCAACAGCTCTGAATGTTTACTTTTCTTTCTTTACATTAAACAATTCAGGATTCTGATTTGGGAAAAAAGAACCAAAAAAAAAAAAAAAAAAAAACTAAAACTAATAATGCATTCGTCAAAGAAAATAGAAAGTGCAGAGTTGAAGAAAAAAAATCAATGGAAACCCTAAACCACCAATTAAATAATAAATAAATAATAAAGAGAGAGAGAGAGATTAAAGTATGTGATCATCGTCGTCACCGTAAATCAACCATAAACAATGTGGAACCCTTACTATTAAATACTGAATAATACAATATCATTACGGGCTTACCTGTTCTTGGTGGTGGTGCTGTTTCGATCGAAAGTTTGTCCAGACCCCTTTTGCTTTGCGGTAATGTGTAGTAACTTTTTTTAAAACGATGTCCTGTTGTAGCCATACCCTTTTATTTAAGACTGGTTTAGAAAATGATTATTTTACTTTTTTTTTATAAAAAAACATTAACAAAAATAAAAAAAATATTATGACAATTTATAATGATGTTTTATTTCAATAAGTTTTATAAATTATATAATTATCAAAATACTCCTGATAATAATAGGATGAAACGCATATTAATATTTATATTGACAGTGTAAATGTTCTGTGATGTGAACATTTACAAACAAATTTATTTAATGTGAATGTTCATATCACCAAGTTGTTAATTATTCAAAAAATATTTGTAACAATAAAATTGATCATAAAATATTTTAAATACAAGAATTTAAGCCTCTTTTGGCAACTCAAAAAAAAAAAACCACTTCTTTTTTTGAATTTTTTTTTATTTTTAGTATTTTTTTAAAAAAAATTGTGTCTAATTTTTTTACTTTTTTCAGTCCATCTTTTCCAGACGAATCTAAAAAATTAATTTTTTTATAAAGAAATTCAAAAAAAAATTGAAAAATAAGCCCCCCCCCCCCCCCCAAATGCTTATTTTTGTTTTTTCTAAATTTTTAAAAAAAAATTATAATTTTTCGGTTCATCTTGTCAACCTAAATCTAGAAACTTAAAATTTTTTTTTTAAAATTTTAAAAAAATTAAAGACAAAAACAAGCTAAAAATAAGCAAATCCCAAAACAATTTTTAATATTTAGTGGATCAAATTTCCAAGATAATAAGACTTATTGAAATATAAGAATATTTTATGAATTAATTGGGATATAAGTATTTGAAATATGATTTTCTAATAAATTTTTCATAAAATAATTTATTGTCAAATTAAAAAAAAAAATTAATAAGCAACTACATTTATGGTGTTGTAGTCCGATTTAAATAAAATAAATAAATAAATAAGTAAAAGTAAAATATTAGCAAATAAAGCCATATGATGGTTAAGTGGGGTTTTGAGAAGTTGGTAAAAAATTAATTTTTTGACTTTTTAACTTTTTTGATAGCTTTTTTAACAAAAAAATTAGATTATTTTGAATAAAAAAACTGACTTTTTTAACTAAAAAAAATTAAAAAGCTTAAAACTGACTTTTTTTTAACTTCTTTCCAAAGGCCCCAAGTCAAATAACTTTTGTCTAGTATTGTAGCGCGTGATATCTTAAAACACCCCACTTTATGCCTAAAAACTTTTAATTAATTAAATTAAAACAAATTTGGTGTTGTGAATGAAAAATTAAGCCGCAAAGTTAAAAGGATGGAATCTTTTGGAATCTCCCATGGTAGGCATTGGGCTGCGTAGCTAAGATTTCAAGAGGAATATGCTCTACGTATGTCCTGCTCTTGTGTGTTAAAAGCTTTTTTCTCTCTCTCTCTCTCTCTCTCTCTCTCTCTCTCTCTCTCTCTCTCTCTCTCTCTCTCTCTTCTTCTTCTTCTTCTTAATTTGAATAAATCATAAAATTGAATAAAAGTAATTTATTTTGATTGTGACTTCAAAAATATTTTATTTGTTAAACAAATTATTTTGCTAAATTAAAAACTTTAATTCATTTGTTAAATTTATTTTAGTCACTCTAGAAAGTGATCGGGCACTCAAGCTATGATTTTATTTCTATATTTTTTTTGTTAGAATGGCATTATTTGTCCAAAGGAACACATATTTAAATTTTATCTACCGTATTTATTTTTTTATTTATATATCACTTATCTGTTTAAATATCATACTATATATACACATGTCACTTATTTATTTATTTTTTGTTCAATATCACCTATTTGTCCACCTTATTACCACCAATTGTCGCCGTCGCCATCCGGCGACTTTTTCAGCCATTTTTTTGGCGATTTTTCTGGTACCAACTAATTTTTAACGTAGGTCCTTATTACCAACAAAGATTAAATCTTAAACTAAATGAGATATGGCCCCATAGGAATTAACTTTTCACCAATTAACCAATAAAAATATTAAATTAACAAATTATATATTTGGATAGATTTTTTTTTAATGGATTTTATTAATAAATTTTTATAAATATTACCTATTCATGTGTATTTTTGTTTAATTTCTATGTTAGTAGCAGGACTGTTTCAATTTAATTAATATCATAGTTAAGGATTTATTACACTTTTTATCCTTAAACTATTGTCAAGTTGCGTATTTAGTCTTCGAACTATCGATTGAAATCTATTTAGTCCCTAAAGTATATATAAAACAAAGCATATTTAGTTCCTAAACTATCGATTAAATCTATTAAATCCCTAAAATATTTAATTCAAACCTATTCAATCCCTAAAAGGATTACAAAAATAAAATATGCCCATACGTATTATAAATTAGTAAAAGACCATTCCCACTTAAGATTTTATTACAAAAAAATCTTTTAAAAATTTATTTTGTCTTTAAAAGGTATATTATTTCGTTTAAATTAATATCAAAGTCTAATTTCTCAATATTGTCAATAAATTATATGAATATTAGATATATTAAAAAGTAGAATTAGATAATTTAAATAATAACATGTCTCTCTACAAATAGTAATAGAACAAAATAATACATTAATTAAGTAATAAAAAGAACTTAGCGAAAAACTTAAAAATAATTAATTAAAAATTATAGCAAACGAAATCTGGCATATAATATTACAGGCAAGCGCATATCCATTGTAAAGATAAGTAAGAAAATACGATGGATAATTACCCTTATCCTTATAAAGGAAATTCAATATATGGATTGACACCTACTTTTGAATGACAGAATAAAAATTTAAGATTTTTTTGAAATAAAATTTTAAGTTGATAGGGCCTTTTACTAATTTATAAAATTTCTGAGCTTATGTTTTATTTTTGTAATCATTTTAGGACCTAAATAAGTTTAAATTAAATACTTTAGATATTTAATATATTCAATCGATAGTTTATGGACTTTATAGATTTTGATTTATATATTTTAGGGATCTAGTAGACACAATCGATAATTCAGGACCTAAATAGATAATTTAACGATAATTTGATAGTATAAAGTAGAGTACTGCCATTAGTACTCCATCAATTATTTTGAACCCCCTATTTTTTATTTTTTTATTACAATAATAACCTCAAATGAAATTACTAAAAAGGACATCAATAATTTTGGGACACCCCATCTTACAATTAAACCCACACACCCACTACATCATGAGTTAGGATTTATGAGAGCACCCACCTCCATCACCACTCATCCATCTTTTTCAAATCTCACCTTCAAAACCTACCCACTCTTAAAACCTTGAAAACCCTTTGGCTGGTAATAACAGTGACAATCATTTGATTACTTACACTTTTTTGACAATGACAATGAATGAAAATTTTTCCGACAACCACAACTCTATGAGATGAGAGAAGTACAACAATAAAAGCTCATAGGAGATTCATAACTTTGATGGTATTCTTAACTCAAAGGAGATTGGCCTTATAAAGGTAAGTTTTTGAAAAAAAAATGACAAAAATAATAAAAACCTGTTTGTCACTTTTTAGGACTAAACTCCTGAACATATGACCGAAATTCGGGAACAAATGTTTGAACATTGTTTATTTGTTCGGAAATAGATAATCGAATATTTATTTTCTCAGGTCATGAACAAATATGTAAAGATAAAGTAGTAATCACTTTCGTAGATTTTGTTAGGGTTTTTGGAAGAGAAGTTTTTTGGGATGTGGGGGTGTGCATTCAATTAAATGTGTAGAATATTTTCACAAGAATAATTTTGGTATTATTTAAAGGGAGAAGAGAAATTTTAAGAGTTTTAGAATTTATAAGTGAAAATTCAAAGAAATAAAAAATCTAAAATATTAATAACTCATAAAATGTAATAAACCAGTTAACTCCATGTTACTACAAATTTCAATCGCAAAAGGGAGTGTACAATGAAAAGCTAATTGTGGAAGATTAGAGTCAGAACTTTCGAATTCTTTCCATGTGCAACCCCAACCATTAATTTTTTAACATAAGAATCTAATGCAGCTAGCAACCAAGATCCATTTGTTACAGTGGTATATAATTTTATTAGTAAGCTTTAAGAAAGACCGTACAGTTATAGTTTTCAAATTAATTTTTGAAATTAGTGGCATGGGAGAACAAAAGTCGAGTAATACTTGCATATAGTTCGAATAGAACATAGAAAATGCATTAATGTTTAATATATTTTTTTTTTACATAATGTAGTTAAATGTCATGTAAATCACATTCGAAATAACATTACAATCCTACAATATATATATTTAGTGTTCTAATTTGTATCTCACCACATTATTGGGACTTGTGTTTGAATTGTGCATGTAGCGGCCAACTTGTTCTTCAATATTTTAGCATATTACAAAAAAAAAAAAAAAAAAAGGAGGGGGCAAAACAATTAAATTTCGATCAAAGTGGGCTGTAGATGACCTTTGGGCGAGTTGAACACGTCCAAAGCTTGTTGATAAACAATTATTTTTCCAATCGAAGTTAATTAGTTGTACTGCAATCACGGGTATATTCTTCAGTTGTCTCTAAAAGCATCAATTAATATGATGTTTTTAAACTAATAAGAACCGTAGACATAAAATGAGGCGTGGTTTGAGATTAAAAAAAAAAAAATTATATATATTAATTGGTTTATCAATTAATATACTAATAGATGATGTGGTATAATTTTATTAATTTTGAGTCTTTATAATTTGTATAATAGAGGGGTTTCATAGTTTTGATTGCAATGCTAAAAAAGTTAGCTTTTTGTCTTTTTAACTTTTTTTAGCCAAAAAAGTCAGCTTTTTTACTCAAAAGAAGCCAACTTTTTACCAAAAAAGTCAAAAAGCCAATTTTTTACCAACTTCTCAAAATACTCCAATATGTGTTGATACACTAATTGATATACCAATTTTTTTTTTTTTTTTTTTTTTTTTGATAACTCAGGTATCCCCAACCCTCCGATTTTTAGGGAAGCCAGGACTAGTCCTGAGGGGTATTTAGCCGGTGGGACCAATTGATACGTGTAACACAATTGATTAAAAACTAACTAATACTTCCTCTATCTCAAAATATTAGATTTTTTTAGAGAATTTAATTTTTTTTATAAGTGTAATTATTATGTTTGAAAAGTATTAACTTTTCAAAACTACAATTATTATACTTTAAAAATAATGTTAATGAATTTAAAAGAATGATAAAATAGAAAATTTCTGTTATTTTAGTTCTTAATTTTTGAAAATAAACTAATATTTTGAGACAATGAAAATAGAATAAGGAGCTAATATTTTGGAATGGATGGAATAATAATAATAAGATGGTTTTTTATATTTCTTAAATTTTTTGCTCCATGTAGTCGAAACTTAAAGGTTGTGTTTGATTTATAAATTTGGAGAAAAATTTCAAAAGATAAAATAAAGTTATGTGAAATGTGAATGAAATATAATTATATTTCACCTACGTTTCACACACATTTTCTTTTTTCCTTTCCAAATTCCTTCCCAAATTCATGAACCAAACATAACAAAAAAATGTACAACTTTTGAAAAAATAAAAATTATTAAAAATGAAAAAAAAAATTCAATAAAAAAGTCAATCTCAAATTACACCTGAGTATTTGGTTTGCTGGGTGGAAAAAAGAGATTGCAATTCTAAGAGGATCTCAAATAATCAAAATCAAAATGAATTTACCAAAGTTATTTTTTAGTTTGTTATAAAGTTAATTTGTGACTATACCATTTCAATAGAAACTGTCATTTTGGCATAATCATTAGCCAAATTCAATTATTCTGTGTTAAAGTCATGGAAATTGAGATGATTTCAACCCAACTCAATCAAATCCAAACTTTGGCAATAAGAAGGTTTTGTCAAACCATTTTTTGGTTCGAGTAGTGTCACACTATTGGAGCACCAATTTTATAAAATTAAGGTTTGATTTAGGAAAATTAAATAAGTCCACACTTTTTATCTTTTTTGGGTCAAATCAATTAATATGCCTGTTTGGCAGAGTTTAATTACAGCTTATTTCAGCTTTTAGCTTAATTTAAGTTATTTTGATGTGTTTGGTTTAGCTTATAGATTATAGCTTATACTTTTTTGGAAGTCAGAAATCAGCTTATTCTTTGAGTGGAGCAGAAGATGCTTTAAGAATAAGCTGGAAATCAGCTTATGGTCATAGTTATAAGCTATAAGCTGTTTAAGCATAAGCTATAAATACTTTCCCACAGCTCTACCAAACAGGACTAATATCTCCTTTCTACTTTTTTACACATCTTTTTATAAAAAGTCAAAAGTATACTTATTTAGAACATTCCAAACAACCCTTAAGTCCTTTTTTTTTTTTATTACAGTATTATTTTGACATAATCAATAGCACAACAATTAAAGATGCTCTAAACACATGAACCAATCAAGATCCATCTGTAAAAAACCGATGAAATTTATCCAAATCTATAAATAGATACGTATATTTTCCTATCTTACACATAAAACATAATCATAGAAAGACACAAATAGATGAAACAGTTAAAATGAGATTCGAGTGGTCGTGAATTTAATCGAAAAAGCACATGGTTCTGTCGTGGGGTTGCTTCCAGAACAACAAGAAAAGCAGCATATGTATCTCCAAACAAATCCTTCACCAACCCCAAAAAAATTTAAGAAAAAAAAAATTAAAATCAAAATTAAAAACATATCACAAAGGGAATCAAAGTGGACCGTAGTGAAGCAAACTTGTGTCGGGTCCACTAAATTTTGTCCGGGGCATACTCTGATTTTTTTTAAATCTGCATATATATGTATAATCTATTTTATAAAAAGAGTTGTGCTACGTAGTTCGAAAGAGAGCTTTCCCGAATCTTCCGAATTCAAAACACATCGTTTCATCGTTTTGAATTTTATTTTATTTATTTATTTTTTTTTCAATCAGAAAAGAAGAAGAAGAAGAAAGAAAAAGAGAAGAAGAAGAAAGAGTAGCAGAGAAGAAGAAGAAAGAGGCAGAGGCGGAGGCGGGACTGCGACGATCAGCCGACGAGCTACGACGAGCTGGGACGATCGGCCGGGCAATCTGCAATCGATCAGCGGAGACTACGATCGATCGGCGGAAGTAGAGGGGCCCTCTCTCTCTCTCTCCATTCCCTCTTCCCCTCTCTTTCTCTCTTTCTCTTTCTCTTTCTCTTTCTTTTTCTCTTCTATCTGTTTCGAGCTGTTCAGGGGGATAAAAATCGGAGAGAAAATCATTTTCCTTATAAAAAACACCAGAAAAAACTCCCCCAGACTGGGGAGAGACTGCACCTTTATGATTCTTTACTTCCTTGCCATTGACTGCAAAAGAATATTTGTACATTTGGTGACTAATGATCATGGTTATTAGTTTAGATCTCAAACACTTTTAGGAAAATTTGCTTTTTAGTGAAACAACAGATAAATAATTTTAATTTTATAGTAGTACAAGTCTTTTGTGTATATAATTTAAGTCCATTTCTATGTTTAATACAAATCTTTTTTATATGTTAGAATTATATTTAAAAAAATTCTATATAATGCAAGTACTTTCTAACTGTCTCACTCATTTATAATTTTTTCGAAACTTTTTTAAGACAGTATAGGAATTGCAAAAGGAGATCTAGGCTTCTCTGCAGGGCTGTAAAGTTAGGTTTGTCTAGCCCTAGAAAATAAAGGCATGTCCTCTCCCACTTGACTTGAACCGTCCAAAAATAAACAACATATTCATTGATTAATTTGGTTCTACTATATACTATATGGTGAGTGAGTGCGAAGGTGCATGGAGTAGTGGTGGGGATGAGTAGTACACTCTCCAAACTATGTCTTATATAATGAGGGGGCCAAATTGCAACCCTCGAGGTCTTTCAAGGGCTAATAATATATAATTATAACATGTCGAAAAGATAATTGTGACTAAAATTATAATGAAGATCCAATCACTTTGGAATGATCTCACGCGATAAATTTTAGAGTACTTACGTGTAGGTCATAATAAGTGAATTTATTGTCTAACAGGTCCTATATAAAAAATTTGTCATAAAAAAAGTTATTAATTGTAAGTTTTAGCGACAATTTATAAAAATCATGACAAAAAAAAGGTCACTAATTGTCAATTTTTAGCGACATATGAAAAAAATTGCTACAAAAAATTTATTTTTAGCGACAATTTTACTAAGATTCATTTTCAATAGGACTTGATGGAATTAAGTCCAACTATTATGACCTATTGGTAGTTTACCCTAAATTTTAGGAGATTTAGTCAAAATCTTTCATAATAAAATTTTAATGTATTAAGGACAAGTATAAAAAGTATTCATTAAAAAGTTCAACCCATACCATTATTATCAAAATATTAAATTTTAAAATAATATAACTTTTGATGTAGATGTCGATTTTTGATAAAATTAATATTTTTAGAATTATCTTATCAAGATCTATCAAATAAGATCCATATTGACTATGAATTCTTAAAATTTTTTAAAAAAATGTTACCGTCGAAATTGATGTAAACAGTAACAGTAACGTGTTACTCTGTTTGAAAGTAATATATTACTTTAGTTCACAGTAACATATTACTCTGACAGTATTGTCCAAAAAAAAAAAAGACATTTCACTTTATCCTTACTTAATTATGTGTTTTTTTTTTAGGGAGTTTATGAAACAAAATAAATTAGACTATCACTTTTTACCAAATAAGAATCTAATGGAGAGATTTTAACTAAATTTCCCTTAATTCTAGTAATGAGCAATCATGCATTGGAGATTCTGTAGAGGAAATGATTTTATAAAATGAAATCTTCATGCTTGAAAGTTATTGAAATTATAAGTTATATGTAGTAGCGGATGTTTTAGTTTGAGATGAAAGCATCACAAATTATCATATCATTATATATATAAAATTGTGTCCAAAAATTGTATTTGTTAAAAACCGACATCTTTATAATTATGATATTCATGCACGTTTTATTTATATTAAAAAAAATATATATTAATTCAGTTGCAGCCAGAGCCACCTAAGGCCCAGAAGTCACGTGCCCTTCTTAAACTTTCGATATTTATATTGTTATCTATATAGATAAAGATTATGTATTATTTATCCTTTATAAAATTATAATAGTGACCCTTCTTAAATTATGTAAAACTTATTATATTTTTTAAATTTTAAAAATTCTCAATTTTATTATTTTGGTTAATCTTGTGCACTTTTAATTGATAGGTCAAGGTAAGAATTGAATCAATTGATAATTCATTTCTTATTATGGGATTTGTTTAGTTTGTTTATTTCTCCTCATTGTGGGGCTCTTTTGTTGAGTTGATAGGGTTGAATTTATTGATTGTAGATTTAGTTGTTTATTTGTCCCCATTGTTAGGTTAATAGAATTTAGTTATTGATTGTGGATTTATATAAAACTTAGGATAATTGTAATAAAAATAAAAATAAAAGTGTATAAATTTAATAATATCTCGTTGTTACTTGTTATGGGGAAAAAAAATTCAATGTTGTGATTAATATGTGCCCCTCTACATTAAATTTCTGACTCTGCAACTTGCATCATTTTATACAAAAAATAAATATAAATCTTATGTTTGTATAATACTAATCTGATCAAGAATGAGGGTCTCTTTGCAAATATAAGGTCTCATTTCATATTTAAAGAATTAATTTTAATGGGTCCTGTTATGGTGTGCAACCCTTAAGGTTGCACACCATATGCAACCAACACAAAGAGTGTAAATGTAAGGTGTAAACATAAAACAGAAGGTAAACAGAAATGCGTAAATGGGTTGCATACCGTGTGCCTTGCACACTTAAGAAAAGTCCAATTTTAATTGTGTATGATTCTTTGCGTCAAAAGTTAAAATTTTACAACAATTGTTACAAATTAATCTTCCATGACCTGCTATCTTTCATTTCAAATTATGACAAATTTGTGCTAAAAATTCGGCAAAAACTCTCATATCCATCTCTCTTAGGATTTTATTTATTTATTTATTATTGACCATACCAACTCATTTAAAAATTTAAGCTATTAGAAAATAAATAACTTTATTATTTATATTATTCTCAATATTTATGAAATAAATATATAAAAATGACATTTACACATTAAAGCAATATTATCAAATTATAAAATTTTAATATCATAGCATGTCAAAATCTTAACTTTTACATTGACATATTGGCATCAACCATCTAGCAAGACCTAGCGAGGTATAGTATAATAATGGCAACCTAACATTATCTAGAAGGTCTGCCCTCCTTTCAACTTGTGATCAGATTAGAGGACATTGTTAAATTTATGAAAACTCACCACGGGTGCTGTTTAAATAATTTGAACCGTTGAACATGTAAAACTCGTCGAATACTATATGTCTGTAAAAAATCACGTTGATCGGATATCGATAGCTATCTCATCGGATCAGATTTCTGTCAACCGTTTATTTTTTCACTGTTCATTTTTTTTTATACAAATTGATTTGATCATGTAGCTATCGATATCCGATCAACAAGATTTTTTATAACCTTATAGTACTCGACGAGTTTTACACATTCACGGTTCAAATTATCGAAATGAAACCTATAATGAGCCCCCATAAGTCTAACAACACCCTCCAGTCCGAAGCCCAGCCCTATGTAGAAATGAGCACACATTCATCAAAGGTCCATTTCAAAAGTGAAGAAGATATAGCTGCATTGCACAGCCCATGAGGGCCTGCACAAGAAAGAATATAGCCAACTAGCAAAGGACTTAGATGTTGTCCCCCAACCTTTTTTCATTCATGAAGGGTTGGCCTTAAACCCTCAAACTAAGCCATCCAATTCCACTTTTTCTTTTTCAATAATAATTTATATGTCTCTCATCTCATCTCCGTGGAATCTTCCCACTAGTATGGATCCTCACAACATGCTTCTGATCCCCTTCACTCCCTTGTATAAATGCTACAGTTTGAATATCAAATATTTATCTCTCTCAAAACATCTAGGGAAAAAAAAAAAGGTAGTAACTCTCTCTTTCCTCATTAACATATACTTGGTGTTATGGGAAAAATTAGAATGGCATGTGCATGGGGTTTTTTTCTGCTAGTTTTGATTCTGTGTAATGAAGTTGTGAGTGTTGATGGAAGAAGGCATTTGAAGCTCTCGAACGAGGCTAAGAAGAACAGTTTGAAGGCAAGAGCGGGTGGTAGCGAGCGGTTGAGGAATGGTGAGAAGGTGGTGGGTACAAGTAAGGTGGAATATGTGGATGATTTTCGACCCACAACACCGGGGCACAGTCCAGGCGTTGGTCATTCTGTCCACAATTGAATTGATTGATATCTTCTTTTGTTATGTTCATTTGTGATGTAAATGTGTAATCACAAAAGATGGCACACAAAATGCATGCAATCCTGTCTTAATTAATTAAGTGCTGTCACTGCCGTATATAAATAAATGTGTGTTGCTTTTAATTAAGAATTCTCTCTCTTTTTGCTTTCGTTGCTAAAATTATGGATCCAAACATAGCCTCAAAATTAAGAAACTAGTGACATATGGAAAGGGAGAGATCAACTCATTTGCAATACAGCCGTCAAAGAAGAAGCCATGCATGCACTGCATGCATGATGTAAAGAGCAGCCACAGTAAAATGTTGGCACACTTCCATTTCACAAAAAGTTAAAAAGAGTTAACTTTCTACATACAAACAAATATATATATATATACATATATATGACTGGGAAAATATTAAATCAATGTAATTTTGTAAAAATAATTACAAATTAGTGAAATTTTTTTATAAATATTAAAATTAAAATTCTATACTTTTTCATGAATTTGTAAATTTTTTTTTCAAAATCTCACTGAGATGCAATTACCCCTATATTATTCCTCTTACTTTTCACTTAACCATGACTACTTTGAGCTATAATCAAAACATCATTATTTTAATTGGGATTAAGTAAATGAACACGTAGCTACATAATCAAGTTGATCTCTATTTTGATTTGGTCACCACTTCAAATTATAATCAATACCACTTTAATTATAATGGAAA
This sequence comes from Camellia granthamiana, assembly GCA_036172215.1. NCBI lineage: Eukaryota > Viridiplantae > Streptophyta > Magnoliopsida > Ericales > Theaceae > Camellia > Camellia granthamiana. The sequence goes on along the minus strand of CM069903.1, from coordinate 28,032,624 downwards.
TCATTTTGAACATAACCAAACCAAAGTATATGGTTAGCCCTCTTCTCACTAGATACTTGTGTCAGAATCAATTTGCATCTAAGCGCCAATTTTCTTATATACATTATTGAGTAAATTAAAGCATTTGTCTAAATAGTTTTGGAGAGCTTTTACATTGATTTTCATAGTTTTAATTTAATCGGTTTTACTGCTATTCTTTTATTTATGTTTCAATGTATTTCCTTCTTCCTTATTCGTCAATATTTCAGATGAAAAAAATTACACGTGAAATTAAAGGACCAAAAATGGAATTTGAGTGAAACTGTGAGATCAATGGTGTAATTTATTTATTTTTCTTTCTTGGACAAGAATTGTTAAAATGTCCACTTGATGTCTTTTTTGGTCCAAAATGCTGACAACATTTAATAAGGAGACCACATTAAAAGCAATTAAAAGTATAGAATTCAAATTAATAAAATTGAAACTTAGGATCAAGTAGATGAAATTAAAATTAAAGGAACTAAAGTGAAATCTCGCTAAAACGAGAGGGACCAATGGTTCAAATTTCCTAACTCTATTTTCTTCTATATATATTTTGATAGTTGAGTGTCTGGGTCAGTGGACGTGTACATCGACTAATCTCAAGTCCTCAAGTTAATGACTAGACAAATCTCCAGTGGCGGGTGGTAAGCCCTTTGATTGCTTTCTACTCCCACTAAGCCAAACTCCTTAAAATTATTATATATATATATTTGTGTGTTGGGAAAGTGATAAATTTTATTTTCTATATCAAAAAGCCATATTGTTCTAGATGCAAACTCTTTTCAAAAAAAGATTATGTTGGTGTGTAATAATATTACACATCCTTTTAAAAAGCCTTGAACTAGAGTCATCAAATTAGGGAATGAGGCCCATACGGCAGTGGGAACAGAAGGCAATTTTAATGACCGTTGATAGTTTGGCATCACTTCACTCTCAAATTTGCCCACCCATTCCTTTTCCAACAATACTACGAATCTTAAAAAATATGGGCTTGTTTGGTTTGTGTTTCAGAAACATGTTTTGGAAAAAAAAAATACGAAAACATGTTTGGTTTGGTGTTTTGGGAAATTTGTTTTGGAAAATTGTTTTGAGAGAGAGTTTTGGAAAAAGTGATTGATTTGATGTGTGTGTGAGAGAGATTTGTTTGGAAAAGTTGTTTGGTTTGTGTATTTTGGGAAATTTTTTTGGGAAAATTTGTTTGGTAGAGAAAATTTCTGAAATTTGTTTGTAGAGAAAATTTCTGAAATTTTTTTCAGAAACATCAACCAAACAAGCCCTATATATTTAAAAAGTTATTCAGAAAAATTATTACAATAATTTTAAATATTGTTCACTTCTTATTAATTTTAAATTTATATAATTTATTTTATTTTTAAAATAAAATTCAGAACACTAAAACACCAGTGTGTTTGGTTTGAGTTTTTTGGATTTAGTTTTTTGAAAATTGAGTTTTTGGATTTTCGTGATTTTTGTTTTTAGTGAATATTTTTAAAATTTTAAACTTTTTTTTTTTTACTTTTTTAGATGCACCTTACGTAGATGTATTTAAAAAGTAAAAATTTTGTGAAAAAATATTTTAAAAATTAATAAATACATAAAAATACAAAAAATATACTGAATTTTAGTATTTTTTTATATTTTTGGTATTCAGTGAATTTTTAAAAAAAAAAATTCACAAATTTTTTACTTTTTATGTATATTTATGTTAAGTATATCTAAAAAAAAATTATTTAAAATATTATAAAAATTCAGTAAAAATGAAAAAAAAATAACAAAGTAAAATTTTCTAAAAAATATTTTTAGAAAAATAAAATCAAACAAAGTGAATTTTTTTTTTAGTATATAAAAGATTTCCATACATTCTTACGACACTGCATGTGCCGCCGTTTTGCGCCGCAACGACACACAGAATAAAAATCTTTTAAGATCACGAGGCATTACATAGTTCCGATGGCGATTAGTTGTAATAGAATATATTTTAAAAAATATAGTTCCGATGGCGGTTAGATTGGGACTAAAAACATATTTTAAAAAATAAAATAGATTAAATAAATTAATAAGATAAAATATTATATTTAAATTATAATTATTTTATTTTTTTTATAAAAATATTAAGAAAAATTCCTTCCAAACAGAATTAATTTAGTCAGTTAAATTAATCAAAATGTCAAATAATCAAGCTAAAAAAATTCTTCCCAAATGAACCCAAAATAAATTTATAAATTCAGACTTATCTACTCTAAATTTATGATGTATGATTGAAATTAAATTTGTATAGTATGAAATTTATGTATAGAATAAATCTGAACCAAAAAATAATAATTTTTGACATTTTTGATATTATATATATATATAATATTAAAAATATACAAATGATTTTAAATTTACATAAAAATATATGTAATAAAAATAATTTTAATAGGATACATATTAACAAGACAAAGGGATGGAATTAGGATAAAATTATGAGGAGCCATGATCTGTCTATTTTTGTAAAAAATTCTTTTTACTTTTAATACTTTTAAAATATATATCTTATTTTATAAATAAAATAGTCCCTCAGTATAAAAGATATATATCACATTCTTTACCATCTTGTATTCTCTTTTTATTTTTTACCCTGAAAATTTATTTATTCTATTAGAGATTAGTTCTATAATATTTGTTTTTGCCTTCTTTTTTTTTTTTTGTGTGTATATATATATATATATTATATTATACATATATGTACATTTATATATATGATAAAAAAAATTAGTTGCCTTTGACCTTTTGATGATAAAATCATAATTCCATCCTGACAAGGCACATTAATAATTAACAAGTGAGTAAATATTTACAGAATAATACAAATGTAAAATGAAGGGTGAGTCCTATGTGTGGAATTCACCATAAAAGTGGTTATGGGCCTGATGGCCAGCCTAAGAATATGGTTAGTGGGGAAATCAAAAAATTAAATTAGAGGGAGTATTTATTAATTATAATATCAAAAAAATTTATAAAAATATTTCACGTAAATTTTTATAATTGATTTTGAGAAATATTAAAAAAATATTATTATTTAAAATTAGTGTATTATGGACAATATAAGGCTAAGTTTGGTATCTTCAAAAAAAATTAAAAAGTTACTATCCTATTTAAGTCACATCATCTTATTTAAGTCACATCACCTCTCTACCACATCACTTCAAACCCAATCTATATTTCATAAAAAGTCAAAAAGTGCACTTATTTAGAATATTCCAAACAATCTCTAAAAAAATATAGATATAAGTCTTAAAATAAATTATATAGTGATAAATTATTTTTTTAACCAAAATTTAATGAAAAATTCAATATAATGGTAATACCACGTCATCATTAATATGTGATATCACCAACTAATAGTAAATAAACACATAGAGAATGAACCTCATATATCAAATGTAACTAACAATCCAATAAATTTCATATCTTTATAGTGAGATTACTTATACTTACATGCCAATAATAATGACATTACCATTACATTTAAAATTTTTCATAAAATTTTCATAAATAATATAATTTATAATAATCTTTCCATTTTTAATCAAAATAACCATTATTGTTCTCATAATTTTTAAAATATCATTGGCATTTCACTCTAATAATATTTTTATAATTTTTTTATTTAAAATATTTTTTTTATATTAAAAAAAAATCTCAAAATGCGGGAGGCACGGAACTTTACCCCTCCGCCACTGGCTGGGGCAATTGCCTAGGACCGCGTGAAAGAAGACCTCCACTGTAATAATTGGAGGACTGATTGGGGATTGGGAGAGAAGAAAAAAAATAAAAAAATGAACAAATCAAAAGCAAAGGGATAGGGGAAGGGGGCCTTAAATATTTTTGTAATAATTTTCAGAAACTGGAAAATTAACATAAAAAATCCCTCGATCAAAATTATAACAGGTATTTTTATATAAATTTTATATTATTTGATTTATTAATTATCAAAATTATTTTGATTGTACGGTTAGGAATGTTAGGCTTGCATTGGGTGCTTTAGATCAAGAAAAGAATAAAAATAAAAATAAATAAAATTGTTTTACTGTAAAGGTTATGAATTTTAAACAAAAATTGTAGTATATAAAATAAAAGTTACCATGCAAAAAAAAAAAATTTATAAAAGGCTTTAATTAATTTTTTTTGCCTGAAATTTGAAATAAATTTGAGCCACGTCCGCATGACATAACCTACCTTCGTTGGCGACCAAACAGTCCAGATGAAAAAATTTAACTACACAGGAATTTTTGTAGAGCCTGAGGTTTAACTACGCATAGGCCTTTTGGAAAGTGGGTTATAATCCACTTCGCAAATTATAACTTACTTATTCTTTTACAAAAAAATTATTTATAAGTATTTTTTAATCACAAAATCAATTATAACTATCTTTCTAAAATAGCTCATAATCTATTAATATAGAATGATGTAGACTCATGTCTAGTTTGGGAAGCAATCGGTTTAGTCAAAAAGTTAAAAAATTATTAAAAAGTCAATAATTCATACTAAAAAGTCAAAGATTTCATTTTCTCTCTACTTTTTACACATCTTTTCGTAAAAAGTCAAAAAGTCATCTCAAACATAATGCTGTTTTGGGAACCAAAATAAAAAGCCACGTTTTTGTCAAAATGTCCAAAAACGCAAGTGGCAAAAACGCAACAAAATTGGTTTGGAAAGTGCCAAAAACGCAAGTGTGAAATTACAAATTGGGGCCTATGACAAAAAAAAAATTTAAAAAAATTCTTATATTGGGTAAGGGTATTTTGGTCATTTTAATTTGATTTGACACTATAAACAAAGATCAAACTAAAAAGTCAAAAGTCAGTTTTTTACCAACTTCCCAAAGCACTTTCCAAAAAGCTAAAAAGCTTGGTAAAAAGTCAAAAGCCAACTTTTTACCGACTTTCCAAAATACTCCATACTAATTTTTTTTACATCACATTTTAACCAAAAAACTAAAAGTTACTAAAAAATCATATCCCCAAAACGAGGCCTCAATTGTGAGTCTATCATTCTAAAATAAAGAATTTATTAAAATATTATTTAATTATGAAATATCATTATCCCATTGTCTTAATAAAAAATTATGTATATAAATTTAAGAAAATTTGTGATAAATCTAATTTAAAGAGAGTATAAGGCATTAAATCCTGTGAATATTTTTTTGTTAGTGAGAGATCTATACTTTGTGAAATAATTTGGTGAGAAATTCTAACGGATATTTTGTTTCTAATTTTACTCATTGACTTTTTTTATATGTTTGACTTTTCGTTGACTATCTATTCAATTTTTTTTCTATATGTTTATTTTTTTTTATGTGTTCAACTATTTTGTCTATTTGTTCAATTTATATCCATTTGTTTAAATTTTTTAACTATCTGTTCAATTTTTTCCCTAAATTCTATCAATCTGTTTAATTTTTTCCTAATTTTTTTTCTATTTGTTCAATTTTTCTTATCTGTTACTCAAATTTGGAAGCCCATTTTTCCCATTTGTTTGAAATTCACGAGCTAATTTTTCTATCTGTTGGAATTATCCACCTCTAATACTCAAATATTACACAAAAATTCATTAAACTATTATTATCTGTTCAAATTTTGAACAGCTTTGTCCTATATCTATTCAAAATTTCAACCAGATCTCACTTATATATTCAAAATTTGTCTTATATCTATTTCATCGTCGTCGTCAACAACTAAAAAAATAATAATCAACAATATTTTCAACAAGAAGCCAAATCAAAAAAAAAAAAAATTGAACATATAGTAAAATTTTGGAGCCGATCTGGAGACAACAACGGCGAATTTGAGTATTACTAGACAAACGCAGCTCTTATCACCAATGCAATATCCAGATCTGAAAAATCAATAAGAGTTTTTAAACTTAAAAATATAAATTAAATACAATAATTTTTTTAGACCTCAATTCAATACAATAAACAATAGCAAAATCTGATTGATTTCAAGAGTATTCGACAGATTTGTAAAATCAACAAGCAATTGGTGTGCAATTTGTACTTGATTCAGGATTAAACAGGAGATTAACTTTGGAAAGAGTGTTCCCAATGCAAGAACACTTGCTTGAACCAAAAAAAAAAAAAAGAAAAAAATGTGAAGTTAAACTATTCTATTCCTATGCTCACTTTAACATGGAATTCATCAGTATAAACAAAACAGAGCTATTGTGTTTTTCTTGAAATTGAATGAGGATGGAAATGCATACCTTGCTAATGATCGAATATATATATAGTTGAGAAATGTTAGGGTTTGAGTTGTTTCGAATCATTAGAGGCGAAACATATTGCTGTTGCCGGAGACTTGTTCGCATTTGACGGAGTTCCGATCGAAGCACGTTATGATGCCGTTCTAAGCTTTGTAAGATTGCCTTAGCGTACAACCGCCACGTACAGCGGCAATCTGCCATGACTCCAACAAGGTCTGCTTGTACTAGAACGAGAGAAACGATAACAGATCTAGATTTGAAGATCTCTTCGAGGCGAGACGAGGCGGTGGATGGCAAGGTCAAAGATGAGGTCAGCGAGGCGGTGGTCGTCGCCTCCAGCGGGGTTGCTGTCACGACCCAAACCCGCCCCTATAGGTTTGGCACCGTAACCGGCCAGTAATCCGAGGATTACTTACGGCCTCTGAACAGATTAACAAAATATTAGGGGCTAGCGGAAGCAAATAAGAATATACAACGTCCATTGAGCTGTGCAGACTTATATGAGACAGAAAAATTTTTAAACTTTTTATATACATACATACACATCATCTTTAAGTCATAATATATATACAGATTAGGCAGAAAGGGACTTAGTTCCCTTTCTCAAAATACACCTGACTTGAAGAAACAAACAAGAAAACATAACTTAAACTTTAAATTACATAACGATAACACTCAACATATCCGGAACCTCCACGGGAGGCACATAGGTTGGCTGACATAACAGATTCTAGACAGATGCCTCTAAGCCTGGTCACGCGTCTGGTCACCTCCATACATAAATAATACAGTGAGTTAAAGCCCAGTGAATAATAACAGAGTAAAGGGTTTTAATGAATGATGTCCATCACAGAGTTTATATCAGAAATACAATCATATCAGAAACAGAGTCTTATGCATATTCAAATGTCAAATCAGAAGTAGATTCAGATACATGCTCATATTCATATTCATATTCAGATTTTGCATAAGATCATATGTGGTACACCCATAAACTATCAGATCAGGCAGGTCCAAGGACCACAACAGGCAGGTCCGAAGACCACATCAGGCAGGTCCGAAGACCACAACAGGCAGGTCCGAAAACCACAGACAAAGTTGGTACCAACAACCACAAAGGTCCATATCTTGCGCGCAAGTAGCCATGGTATTATTACCCCCAGGCAAGGGCCATAGGCCACGGTATTGTTACCCCCGGGCGAGGGCCATCCGGACTAAGGGTGCCACAAATACTTTTCAGAAAACTGGACGTTCATTCATTCATTTCCAACATATCATAGCCTTTCAAGAACCAATCATTTCGTATCATAGTATACTGAAAATACATAACATTGAACATAACTTTACAAAATTATTACTCACAGATGGCTGCTGAAGCAAATCAGACAGACTGGACATATCAGATAAACCAGGCAGACAATAGCGTGCGACCTATACAATCACATAACATATACACATTGAAATACAATATTACTCCATTGATCAAACTTGTCCTTTCAAGTCTCTAGTCTTTATAGTTCGAAGTTCTACTACGTTTATTCTCTCTCATTTAAATAAATCGGGTTCTTATTTCACATATTCTTTCATTACCGAGTCCTTCTTTTCCAAATAGATTGATCCTTTACTTGGCTTCTTAAACAATTACCACAAGATCAATGATTCATTCTTTAACTAACTAATCTATGTTGATTAGTAGCTTATTATTCTTTATTAAGTCATAAATCGTGTCTAGAATGCAATGGAAGGAGATGAGGATAAAAATATGAACTAAATGCAACTTTCCAAAATGTGCTGAAAATGGGGTCTTCGCTCGAGCGCCACTTCGGTCGCTCGAGCGGACTGTAAAATTTGAAAAACTACTGGGAGGTCGATTTTCACGCTCGAGCGAGACTTCCCTCGCTCGAGCGGACAACGAAAATTCTGAAATTCTAAAATTGTAATTGAAGTTCATCTTTGACATTCAAAGCCTCAAAACATGTATTTTTGGTACACAAAAATGGAGAACCATTGTATGATTTAGTAAACACTTTCAATTAGAAAACATTCATTCAAAATCATGTTCCAATTGCCCAAATTTAGTTTTAATTCACCTTATCAATATCAACCCACAATTCTAAAATATAATTTAGACTTCCCAATCTCTTGAAATTCCATGATGTATGTAAAAATAGAACCCAAGTTCATCATTAATAGTAAAATCAAACTTAACCAAATGAATTACAAAATCAATTCCTTAGAATTTCAATTTAACTCAATCTATAATCCAAAACTTAATTTATGATCATAAATGTTCCAAAATGTGCTTAAATTGAACAAACCTTTTTAAATTAAATCTCATGCATGGATTAAACAAATTCCTAGTGTTCATAATAAAATCAAAACTTCCTTTAACTCCAAAATCAACTCTCAATTTTATGAACTCGTGATTTTTATAACTTATTCTCCAAAGTCATTTATATAACCCCATTGCATGGGCTCAATCTTCAAATATTCATTGTTGCATGTAATTTATAGAACCCAATTTATGAATGATTTTCAAAATCAAACTCAAACATAACAAATTTAAAGAACTATAATTCATATTTTCTACCTAATTTGATTAGACATGCAAGACCCAATTATATGAAATAAATTCTAAAATCTTGAAATTCTAACATGCATGGATCAATAATCAAAGTCAAAAGCTATATTTATTCTCTAATCCCTCTAAAATTACATGCATGTGGAAATGAGGCCCAAATTCATGTAGGATAATCAACATCAAACCAAAAATAATTAAATTCCAAACCATGAACCTAACTTAATCTCTTCATCTTTATTTTCTAATTTCATCCCAATTATATGAAATTGAACTCAATCTCATCATTAATTTCAAGTGATATACATGAGTTCTACAAAATCAAGGTTGAAATTCTTACCCGTAATCTTTAATTTGATAGATTCTTGATGATCCTTCATCTTCCTATCTTGAACCTCCTTCAAAACCTATAAGAACAAAGAGGCAAGCTCTCTCTCTCTCTCTCTCTCTCTCCTCCGAGCTGTCCTTCCTCTCCTCTCGGCTGTGCACTCTCACTTTCTAATTGTCTCCAGCAAAAACAAGCTTCAATGACTCCATTCTTCCTCCTTTTACTTTATTATTTTATTTATCAATCTAGTGGGACACTTGTCAACATAACATAAATCCATGTTTCATTAGCTTAACACACTAATCACACTTTAGTTTAATTAAACATCATTTAGCCTTGATTAATCATAACTAATTACAACTCCCACATGATTTAATTAGTCTAATTTGACTTCCATTAAGGCCCAATTAACTTTATCATTCTGAATCGGATTTTTAGTCGAACTCCCACTACAAGAGAATACACATTTGGCGACTAAATTTTTAGTCGCCAAAAGTGATTTTTTGGTCGCCAAAAGTGATTTTTTGGTCGCCAAAAGTCGGGTTTAAGGTTTTCGCGACTAAATTTTTTAGTCGCCATGTTTGTCGCTGGAAAATTGTCGCGGAAGGTATGGGCGACTAACCCGCTTTTAGTCGCCAAAAACAGCACCTTTAGCGACTAAAATTTTCGTCGCCAAAGCTCATTTTTATTTTTTAATTTATACATTTGGTGACTAAATTTTTAGTCGCTAATAGTGAATTTTATTTTATTAATTTATACATTTAGCGACTATTTTTTCCGTCACCAAAACTAAAGCTTTTGGCGACCACCTGTTTTAGTCGCCAATACTCAGTTTAAAAAAAAAAAAAAAAATTGAACCTGTTGCTCCCACTTGGTTTCGAACTTGCGACGTCCCACTTCCACATGCCAAACCCTTTGCACAACACTCCCTCCACTATGCCAGCACATCATCACATGAACATATATGCAATATATATTATTTATATAGTATATTAACCGCAATTAATACAAAATAATATTTATAAATATAATTTTTTTAATTCATTATAATTTATGTCAAAAATAAATTATTTATTAAAAAAAAATTTAGGCGACTTTTGGCGACTAAAACCATTATTTAGTCGCTAATTGTATTATTTTGGGCTACTAATTATTTATTTGTCGCTAAAAAAACAAGTTCCAATTAAAAATCAGCACTTTTGGCGACGAAACCTAATTTTAGTGGGCAAAAACGTCCCCTTTTGGCTACTAAACAAAATTTAAGTCGCCAATACTCAGTTTTTAGCTACTATTTTTTTTTTTGTAGCCAAAAAGCTTCACTTTCAGCGACCAATCTGGTTTTAGTCGCCAAAACACCTACAATCGGCGACCAATCTGCTTTTCAGTCGCCAAAAGCAGCACCTTTGGCTACTAATTTGTTTTAGTCGGCAAAAACCATGACTTTTGGCGACGAAAATTGTGTTAGTCGCTGAAACCCATATAATAGGCGACCAAACTGATTTTTAGTCGCCAATACATATACATTTGGCGACCAAATTGTTTTAGTTGCCAAATGTCTTCATTTTGGCGACTAAAATGGATTTAGTCGCCATTTGTGCACCTTTCAGCGACGAAATTCTATTTTTTAGTCGCCATTGGTGCGTTTTGTTGTAGTGTCCTAAAAGGTTTCAAATATTAAATTTAACTTATTATCGTTACCAATTTTGATTTCTTAAACCATTTAGGTCTTCAATTTCTAATCCGACCTCAAATTTCCGTCAATTAAGTTACATATTCAAATTGGACATCTCATAATTAAATTAAATTTATAATAACCACGATTCTCAATCCTCATGACTTAATCAACTCCAATTAGGACCTAATTAATCAAATCTCAATTTTACTAAACTGAATCGAATATTTAATTAAACTCCCAAATGGGTCCATAATTAAAATTAAATTGATTAAACTTCTCAATTTTACTTCCTTAAGCCATTTGGACCCTTAATTTCTAATTTCGAAATAACTCTTTAACAGAATCATATACGAGTCAAATCCCACAATTCTCATAAATCCCAATTAAATTATAATACTCGACAATTAAATTCAAATCCTCTTAATTAATCAAGTAATAATCCTTATACGTGATGGGGTTGTTACAGTTGCGGTGGCAGAATGGAGAAGGGTTAGGGTTTTTTTAGGGAAAGAATGAGGCTACTGCTAGAGGAACGAAGAAAGAGATGAGAGAGAGGGTGGTGGCAGTGGTAGTCACCGATGGCAGAAGAGGAGGTAAGGTGACAGCGTGAGAGGCGGAGGAGAGAAAGTGTGTGATTATTGGGACATTATTCTATACTCCCAGAGCACCATGTGGCCATATTCCAAGTCAATAACCAATTACTTAGCCTCATGTTGTTCTCTCATCCCCAACATAAATTGTGGGCCCTTACGCCTTTCCACCAATTAAAATCTTATGAAGCACCACGTGTCCATACTCCAAGAGTACTGAATAATCACTCGTGACTATTAGGCCACATTTGTTTGGTGGATTAGAATAGATGAGAATGTTAGTGTGGTCTACTAATAAGTACACACTTTTTATCTTTTTTTAGTCGCACCACCTTTCTATTTTTTTGTACATCTTTTCGTAAAAAATTAAAAAATGCACTTATTTAGATTATCTCAAACCACCCTTTAGTGAAGAGATTATTAATATGGAGATTGTTATTTAGACAATTAAATAAAAGTGTGTTTGTTTTGATGATAGTATGAAAGATGGTTAGTGATGAGATTGTTAAATTATTTTTATATTACAAAAAACTAAAATAAATATTAAAACAAACGGGTGCAATTGGTAAAAAAAATTTTAAAAAAAAAATTGATATAAAATAGACTCAGTCCTTTCATTATTTTTTTAATCCCATCCAAAATTAAGTCAAGTTAATCCCCCTACTAAGGCCTCGTTTGGAAACAAACTTTTTAAGTAATTTTTTGATTTTTTGACTAAAATGTGATGTAAAAAAAACTAGTATGTTTGGGATGACTTTTTGGCTTTTTACGAAAAGATGTGCAAAAAGTAAAGATAAAAGAAAATCTTTGACTTTTTTGTATGGGTTGTTGGCTTTTTGATTTTTTTAGTAATTTTTTGACTTTTTAGCTAAAATGGATACTTGCCAAACGAGGCCTAAGGGGGATTACTAAGCCCCTTGGACTACCAATTTGCGTTTTTATTTTACTACCAAAAATGCTGTGGGTGAAACTCATAGTAATAATAATCCAATCTGGCTACTTAAGCCACGAAATAAACATGGCCTTAGGGTTTAAATGGTGTATAGATATATAAGGGAGGTTAATTTAATTGTTTTGTTTGAATTTGTCATTTTGAATAAAATGTTTAAGCCTTTTGAACTTTTAACCAAACAAAATTAAAAATTAGATTTATAGAGTCCTACAAATTTTATTAGAATAATACTTTTCTCTATTGGTTACCCTTGAAAAAATAAACAATGGGCGAGAAATGTGTACATTGCAAATTGCGATACAGTTTAGCACAGCTCAGGACGCACGCCTGGCAGCTCCCATAGGTGAAAATATGCAATCAGGATCCTCTAGAGTAATTTCTCTGGAGTGATCCCTGGAGTGAGTGATCCAACGACTCAATTTGTTTTTGTTATTATCTTACCGGTAAGATAATATAATTTAATCAAAACGACGTCGTTTTGATTAATATATCTTACCGGTAAGATAATATATCTTACCGGTAAGATAATAACAAAAACGATTTGAGCCGTTGGATCACTCACTCTAGGGATCACTCCAGAGAAATTACTCCAGAGGATCCTGATTGGAAAATATGAGCAGCTTTGTTTCGTTGGGGTTAAAAAATTATTGACTAAAATAGGGGTAATTTGAGAATTTTTTTTTTAAAAAAAAAAGCTAGTTTTTTAACTTTTTTACATAAAACAGTCATTCAAAAATCAAAAAATTTAAAAAGTTAACTTTTTACCAATTTTCTAAAACATCACTCAGTTTGTTTTAAAAGTCTTAATTTATTTGACAAAATCATTTTTTTCACAAAAAAAAAAAAAAAAGGTCTCATTTTAGGAGTAGTTTGAGATGATCTAAATAAGTGTACTTTTTGACTTTTTATGAAATATGAGTTAGGTATGAATTGAGTTTGAAGTAATGTAATTAAGAAGTGATGTAACTAAATAAGATAGTGATTTTTTAATTTTTTGACTTTTTAAATTATGACAAATAAGACCTAAGAGTCATTCTAAAAAGCTATTATAATAACCCAAAAAGGTCATAAATTAGTTTTTTTATCATTAACCAATAAACTAATTTTCTTCAACTTTCTCCCTATCAACGTATGCTGTTGAATCTAGGACTTTCAATGAATCTAGACTGGCACGCATACACAAGTACAACGAATTATTCTATCTTTTTAGAATACTATATACTAGCTTATCACCCGTGCTATGTACAGAATAATTATAGATATTTATATTTGTTTTAATTTGTTTTAATATATAAATTATGTTTTTTAAGATTTTTTATAAAAATAATTTAACAATCTTATCACTAACCATAGTATGCAGGAGAAATTAAAAAGCTACTGCAGTAATTATACACGGGCTGTATCTATAATTATTTGTATGAAGGGATTTTAAATGTTAATCAGAGATTTTGACCAAATCAATAAATGCAGGCATGTGAATTGAAAAAAGTTAATAAATATTGATCAGGGGATTTTAACCAAATCAATAAATGCTGAGGATTTTTTTTTTTAAATAACAAATTTAGAAAATTAAGATTGAAAGATTGGAGCTCCTACAAGGCTTGGGTTTAGAAACCCTATTTTTCTTAATATATTTACAATCTATACTATATATTAAGCAAAAGGGGGTTTTTAACCCCAAGACTTGTGGGAGCTTCAATATGTCAATCCTAATTTTTTAATTTTTTGTTTTTTAAAAAAAAAAAAAAATTAATCTCAGCATTTATTGACTTCTCCCAATCCAACCTAAGCATTTATTGACTTCTCAAAACCCACAAATCCTTTTGACCTCTCCCATAATTACTGCAACACTCTTTCAATTTCTCTTATACACTATGGTTACACACAAAAATAAAGAAGATAAGAATTTAATCGAAATTTGAATTATAATTTAGTAATATAATTATGTTTTTTTTTTTTATGTGTCAATTCTAATTTTCTAATTTTTTGTTTTTTTTTTAAAAAAAAATTAACCTCAGCATTTATTGACTTCTTAAAATCCACAAATCTTTTTAACCTCTCTCATGATTACTGCAGCACTATTTTTAATTTCTCCCATACACTATGGTTATACACAAAAATAAAGAAGATAAGAATTTAACTATGGAACTCAAAAATATAACACATCGAAATTTGAATTATAATTTAGTAATATAATTATGTATTTTTTTATGTATATCTATTAAAATTTTAAATCACTTAATGGGACAAATTAATAAATTTTCTAAAATTGTTGATTTATTAACTGATTTAAAATTTTAATATATATATATACATCAGAAAAATAGATAATTATATTACTAAATTATAATTCAAATGTAGATATTGTCATATTTTTTTAGATCCATATTTAAATTCTTATCTTTTTTATTTTTGTGTGGTTTTTATTCGGGGTCTTTTTTTTTCTTTTCAATTTATTTAAGATAGAGTTGTGGGTATCTATTTTTTTTAATTTAATTTATCTGTGGTTTCTATTTGTTTTTAATTATTATTATTTAGGTAAGTTATTATGTGAGTTAGATATGTGATACACATGTGAGTTTTATTGATTAAAAGTATAATCGTGGGAGATATTTTCAAATTAGATTTGTTTAAATAAACTTTAAAGAATTTTAAAATTAAAAATTGGATATTGAGGTGCAAAAGAAAGATTTTAACTAAATAAATAAAAATCAAATTTATCAATTTAATTTGTTTGTATATCTGATTTTTAGTTTTTTTTTTTTTTGGTTATGTTATAATATAATATATAAAATATAGATAGATATCTACAACTTTCATAAAAAATATTATTTGATTTTTTGGAGAAGAGAGAAGGAATGCAAGTTTTAATATTTTTTTTTAGATCCATATCTAAATTCTTATCTTTTTTATTTTTTTTATTTTTGTGTGGTTTATATTCGGGTATTTTTTTTTCAATTTATTTAAGATGGAGTTGTGGGTATCTATTTTTTTTTTAAATTTAATTTATCTGTGGATTCTATTTGTTTTTAGTTATTATTATTTAGGTAAGCTATGATGTGAGTTAGATATATGATAGACATATGAGTTTTATTGATTTAAAATTTATTTAAATAAACTTTAAAGATTTTTTTTAGTTTTTTTTTTGGTTATGTTATAATATAATATATAAGATATAGATAGATATCTAGAACTTTAATATTATCTGATTTTGTGGGGAAGAGAAAATGAATGCAAGTTTTAATATTTTTTTTTTGAACTTGGTGAGTGAGATTAGGAGGGAGAGATTATGAGATATTTTTGTTATTAAATAAATAAATCAGTCAATAGTTTTTTTAATTTATTTTGTAAATTAAAAAATTAATAATTTTAGAAAATTGATTAATTTGTCCCATTAAGTGATTTAAAATTTTGATAGATATACATAAAAAAAATATATAATTATATTACTAAATCATAATCACTTTAATGCATTAAGAACAAGTATAAAAAAAAAAATTATTAAAAAGTCCAACACATATGAATTCTTTAAAAAGTCCAATACATATGATTATTATTAAAATATTAAACTTTAATATAATATAAAAATAAAAATAAAAAAGAACACATTTTTAAAAAAGGAAGACAAAGTAGTGAAACACAACCCGTGCATAGCACGGGTGATATGCTAGTTATCTATATATGTGAATTGCGATTTTTAATTTTTTTTTTTTAACTGTCTTTTTTTTTTCCCTTTTTTATATTATATTAAAATTTAATATTTTGATAATAATCATATGTGTTGGACTTTTCAATGAATTAAATGTATTCTTTTTTTTTATTATATTATATTAAAGTTTAATATTTTGATAATAATCATATGTGTTGGACTTTTCAAAATTTTTTTTTTATGCTTGTTCTTAATGCATTAAAGCGTTATTATGAGGGATAATAATCATATGTGTTGAGATTTTTCAAGGAATTCATATGTGTTGGATTTCAAAGAATTTTTTTTATACTTGTTCTTAATGAATTAAAGTGTTATTATGAGGGTAAGACTTGAAGGTTCAGAGAAGTTAATAAATGTTAAGGTTTTTTTTTTTTAAATCAAAAAATTAGGAAATTTAGATTGGGAGATTGGAGCTCCCACAAGGCTTGGGGTTAAAAACTCCCTTTTGCTTAATATATAGTATAGATAGATAGATAGATATATCTTTTTATTTTTGTGCGGTTTCTATTCGGGTATTTTTTTTTTCAAGGAATTAAATGTTTTTTTTATTATATTATATTAAAGTTTAATATTTGGATAATAATCATATGTGTTGGACTTTCAAATTTTTTTTTTTATGCTTGTTCTTAATGCATTAAAGTGTTATTATGAGGGATAATAATCATATGTGTTGGGATTTTTCAAGGAATTCATATGTGTTGGATTTCAAAGAATTTATTTTATGCTTGTTCTTAATGCATTAAAGTGTTATTATGAGGGTAAGACTTGGGAGTTAGGAGAAGTTAATAAATGCCAAGGATTTTTTTTTTTAAATCAAAAAATCAAGAAATTTAGATTGGGAGATTGGAGCTCCCACAAGGCTTGGGGTTAAAAAATCCCTTTTGCTTAATATATAGTAAGTATAGATAGATAGATAGATAGATATATCTTTTTATTTTTATTTTTATTTTTGTGTGGTTTCTATTCGGGTATTTTTTTTTTCAATTTATTTAAGATGGAGTTGTGGGTATCTTTTTTTTTTTTTAAATTTAATTTATCTGTGGTTTCCATTTGTTTTTAATTATTATTATTTAGATAAGTTATGATGTGAGTTAGATATGTGATAGATATGTGAGTTGTATTGATTTAAAGTTATTTAGATAAATTTTAAAGATTTTTTTTTTAGTTTTTTAGTTTTTTTTTTTTTGTTATGTTATAATATAATATATAAAATATAGGTAGATATCTACAATTTTAATAAAAAAATATTATCTGATTTTTTTGGGAAAAGAAAATGAATGCAAGTTTTAATATTTTTTTTTGAAAATTTGTGAGAGAGATTAGGAGGGAGAGATTATGAAATATTTTTATTATTAAATAAATAAATCAATCAATAGTTTTTTTAATCTATTTTGTAAATTAAAAATCAATAATTTTGGAAAATTAATTAATTTGTCCCATTAAGTGATTTAAAATTTTGATAGATATACATAAAAAAAATACATAATTATATTATTAAATCATAATTCAAATTTAGATGTTATATCTTTTTGAGATCTATAACTAAATTCTTATCTTTTTTATTTTTATTTTTGTGTGTAACCATAGTGTATCAGAGAAATTGAAAATGGTGTTGCAATAATTATGAGAGAAGTCAAAAGGGATTGTGGGTTGGGAGAATTCAATAAATGCTGAGATTGGGTTGGGAGAAGGCAATAAATGCTGAGGTTTTTTTTTTTTTTTTAAATCAAAAAATTAGAAAATTAGGATTAGGAGATTGGAGCTTCCACAGGCCTTGGGGTTAAAAACCCCCTTTTGCTTAATATATATTATAGATATTGGTGGTATATATTGCTCAATATTAAGGCCTAGTTTGGCATCTTTAAAAAAATTTTAAAAGTTAAAAAATTATTAAAAAAATTATCATTATTCACAAATTAAAAATATAAAAAAACTAATTTATTACATATTTTAATATAAAGACGTGACTGGTACTGAGAATTGATGGAAAGGCTGTCAAAGGAAGAAAAAAAAATTAGGTATATGTATTTATTAAATTAGAGGGTAATGTTGGGCCAGTGGAGGCCCACCACGGGTCCCGTTTTGATAATCCAAACCGTTTATGTGTAGAACTCGTCGAGTATTATATACTTGTAAAAAAATCACGTTAATCGGATATAGATAACTACATGATTAAATCAGTTTTGTATAAAAAATACATGGTGTTATAGTTAACGGTTGACAAAAAACTAACACGATCAGATAGCTATCGATATCCGATCAACGTGATTTTTTACAGGTATATAGTACTCGACGAGTTCTACATATTGAGCAGTTCCGATTAGCAAAACGGGACCCGTGGTGGGCCCACACGGGCCAAACAACACCGTCCAATTCAAGCCCGAAAAGGAGGCAACCATTTTCCATCTCCTAACAGCCAACTACACTGCCTAGATACTGTACGGGCTACTCAATCACTTCTCTTATACACTTATTTATATAATTTTTTAATACACATTTTTTCGTAAAAAAATAAAAAAGTTAACCCAAACATCCATCTTTTTTTCCTCAACTTTTTACTCTAAAAAGACAAAAAGTACATTTATTTAGGCTACTCCAAACAACCCCTAAAGTACTATGTATTTACAGAGTTTAAAAAATAAGAATAACACTGAACAAATCACAAAGCATTATTAACCAGACACACGGTCATGTGATATTTTGGATCCATATAATAATTTTTGCTTGATTAAAATAAAAAATACTAAAATTAAACATCACTATAACCAAAACACATTTTAGTGGCACTATATTAGTGGTATATTTTTTTAAAATGTCACAAAAAGAATATTTTGTGGTATGTTTTAAAAAAATATCACAGAGCCATAAACATACAAGGCTCTAGTGGCATTTTAATAAAGAAGTACCACATCACTACAACAAAAATGTGATTTAATAACATCAATTTATGGCATTTTATAAAAGAATGACACAAGAAATTATTTTAATGACATCTATCAAAAGATGCCACTAAATTTTAGTAGTAATGGCATTTTTTTAAAATGTCACTAAATTAGATAGATGTAAGTTACTTTTTACGGCATTAAGTAAAAAATGTTAGAAACAAATATTTATGGCATTTTGAGAAATGTCACTAAACCAAAAAATTTCCAAGCTATCCAATGTCATTTTTTGAAAAAACAAAAAAGGTCAAATTGAACTGTTTGACCTCTATTTGCTGGCTCAATGGTTTCTCCAAGAATTTTGAATGTGCTACAAACGAAAGCGGTGGAGACTCTAGCTTCAACATGTGGCTGTTGCCTTGTAGCAACCTTAATTTTTCTTAAATCATTATTCATTATTATTATTATTACTATACTTTATTTTTGACTTTAGTAATTGCATGGTTACATGAGAATTTAATTATATATAATTAATCCGAATATTTATATATGTGTATATATTTTATATATATAAAAAGTATTATATATTTATCTTATATATATCAAAGGTGTTAGGGTGATAATAAGAAATTAGGTTATATAATAGTGATTAGGTTATAATCTTAAGAGGCAAAGAAAAGAAAAGAAAGCTAAGAGAGAGAGAGAGTGAGACTTTGCTTAATCACACAAGCCGAGAGAGAGATTAATCATCAAAGAGATTAATCACAGAAGTCGAGAGAGAGAAAGCAGAGAGAGAAAAAGAGACGGCGGGAGAGAGAGGAGAGGAAAACAAAAGGTTAGGGTTTTATTTTGGTGGCTTCATTAATTCTCCAAGTATTTCTTTGATCTTTGAAAAATAATTATAAGTGCAAAACCTACTTTCCTTGACTTGTGTTTATTTTGTTGTTATTATTTATTTATTTTTATTTATTTGATGTTGGCTTGATATTGTATTTATGTGAAGATGATGGATTGATTTCAATTATTTTGATTAGCTGTGTATGCAAGGTTTAGAGTTTTTATATGTGTGGGTGCTGATTTCCGACCACTCTGCCAAACAGGAACTCAGTAAGAGAGCATAGGCAGAATAGATCATACCCAAACAACCTGTCACAGAAAGAATAGACTCCAGCGGTGGTTCGTCCACCTAGGGGGACTCCGACGATCAAGTCAGTACTTAGTTATCTCTCAAAGATAGCAAATAGTGCTTAACTTACTAGCCAGAATACAAAAAGCGTACCTTAGACCCGCAAGGGTGCCTTACTTTTATAACTAGCACTAACCTGATCCCTGTAGAAGCCTAGCTTCAATGGACTTTAGTTCAATGCTTATCTTGAACTCCCCGCAAGGATAAAGATAAACTCCCTAAGAGCTCTATCTTTATCCAGACTGAGGCCCTCCCCCATTCTAGGACTTTTGTCCCTTATCCGCTCATCTCGGATTCCGATATCTTCGGAGATAACCCTGGCCTAGCCAAGATCACCTCGGCGTCATGACCAAGACACGTGGCACCTCGACTGACACTTCGGCGTCACCTTGGCCACGTGTTGTCATTCACAAAATATGTCCCCACAACTACCCTCTAGGTTCTATTATCTCAGCATCCTGAGGTAATAGAACCTATATTGTTTGTCCATAGGCTAAGACTTACTCCATTCTTCATGGCCGATATCATCACACGTTGGCTTCTCATGACCAAGACTCTGCTGTCTACTATATCAATGACCAAGAACCAAGTTCTTCAAGTTCCTTATCTGAAATCGCTTCTATAGCCGAGGTTTTTGTTTCATTAAATCAAGAACTCAAAGAGTTTTATCTACGCATGAGCTGTCATGCACGATTTACTTAATCGTTTTCTCCATGGGTCGCTCTATCATTGGTTCGTACCTAATACGCGCTATCAGGTCGTGTCGCGTCTGCGCACGCCGCCTGACAGACACGTTATCCAAGGCATTCCATTATGGTTTGCCGTCCTTTTGAATTTTTAACAAAAACAATTTCTATCTCTCTGTTGTTTCAGTTTGCAATCCTTTGTTTTTGCTCAAGCTTTCTCTCTCTAACGTTTCTCTCCCACATCCTCCATTGTCATTCCTTTCGAGTTCTGCCACTACCATATTCACCATATTCGGCACACTTTTTCATCATCTGCTTTCAATCATTCTCGTCGTCTCACTCCGGCGACGTTCATATCGGCACTCATTTCACTCGGTAAGTTCATAATTCCTTCCCCTTTAAGCTTGGTCTCTGATATATTTCGAACTCTATTATATGTTTATACGTTGTTTGTTGCCATTGTGAATCTATTTGTGCTCTTGAATCTTTACTTGTGCTTTGAATCTCATCACTTTGGATGTCAAACGTGCTTGTTTGCGACTTAGTTGTTGAATCTGTCTTTGGGCCTAGATACACGGTTTATGGCCCTTGTGCACACATACCCATTGTTCATGTGTTTGATGCTTTGACAGTTTGTCACTGTTCTTGGCTTTTGCACATCTGCACACACTCATTCAGTGTTCTTTGAATTTCTGTTTGTTTTTTTTAGTTTGAATCATGTCATTTTCTATTTTTCTTGCTTATTTCCAGATCTTTCCCTTGATTTCCTGTTTCCGTATAGATTTAGGTTTGGAATTTGATAGAAACAACAACCTTAGGGAAATTGAAACAAATTCCCCCTAGATCTTGAAAAACCCTTGCCCTAATTCTTGTTTAGGGTTTAGCCGAGGTCCTTAAACCCACACTAAACATTCTTTTCTGACATTTTGCCCTAACCTTCATAAACCGACATCATGGATATGTTCAGGTGGAGAGTAGATACCCCAGAAAAGATAGAGTATTTCCGTCGAGAGTTCTCCATCCCAGCCGATGTTCACCTCAGGTTGGCTGGGAATGAGGACTCTATTATGCCTTATGGGGATTCCATGCCCTTCCCAGTAGTTGCTTTCATAGAGTGTGGACTTAGGTTCCCTCTAGACATTCTTTTCCGAGAAATCCTTCATTATTACAAGCTCAACCCAATGCAACTGGCCATTAACTTCAATAGGATCATCAATAGTATAATTGCTCTAGCTGGGCAAGAAAACACTAGAATAACACTAGCCGACATCCAATATTGTTATACCATGTATGGCTTGAAATCCGAAAAAGGCTACATCTATTACCTCAAGCCGAGATCCACAGCCTACAAACTCATAGCCGACCTCCCAGACTCCAACAAAGGTGCTGGAGATGATTATTTCATCGTCTCAGGCAACTGGGAATTTGCACCTGACGACAACCTTCATCTCTATCCTCTACGCCGATTAATGTTTAAAGATGATGAGGGTAAGAACCAAATGTCAACTTTTCTACTTTAAGACTTATCACTTTATTCCCCTTATATGTTCTAATGTATGAATTTTGTCCTTGCAGCTCTTTCTCAACCCTCAAAAGATTTTTGCCAGTCCTTCTTTCCGAGCAAGGACTTGAAAAGGCTGTTGGGCTTGCCGATTGACCAGCACAAAGCCCCTCTACTACTCAACTACATTCCAACTTACAAATCTACCTTGCCGACATTCCCAAGAAGAGTAGGACTCCTCCCTCTGCTACAACTCCAACAGTTGCCTTCTCACCAAGTCTAGACCAAGCCTCATCTTCTGATCCAGTTGAGGTTGCATCAACGTCTGCCCCCCAACTCATCCCAACATCACAGCGTCAACGCCAATGTCGAGCTCTGCCAAACGTACCAGCAAGCAGAACTGATAGCCGTAAACATCAAGGTTCTAAGGCGTCGGCTTACGATCCTACAAATCCACCTACCGCACTTCCAGCAATCCATTTTGGTACCAAAGTAACAGTCGCTTCCACTGCTGACGAAATGGGTCTCAAATTGGCAGTTGTTGAAAACCTTTTAGCCAACATCCCAAGGGTTGTGACAGTGCAATCCTCGCATTCTCCATCCCAATCAAAACCAAAGCCGAAAAGATTAAAGAAAGCCAAGGCCACAGTGACTCAAATTGAATCTGAGGACACTCTGCCGATTTCGAAATTGGCTGAAGTTGTGAAGAGTCAAACGGCCACCGAGAACAGGCCAGCCGAGGTTGAAACATCTGATTCCCAACCGCCCAAAAGGCCGAGGTTTGAGCAGCCTGAGGGTAGTCGCAATTTCCCTCGTCATATAACCTTGGCTCCCGAGGTCATGGTGGATGACAGGCCCCTGACAACCGACGACAGCACAATGAACCTTGAAGTCGGCGCAGCCCTGTCAACGGCTATTCTTTTACCAAAAGACATAAACCGTATGGCCGAGTTGCATGAATACGAAAACTTCGCCCTTATAATACAACACTCGGTCTTGGTAAGTCTCTTTCTTACTTTTTTGTAGTCTTCCTACACTTAGTCAAATTTCACTAATCTATTTTTCTTCTTGCAGGCCATCCAGCATACTTATTCATACGCAGTCAAGACCGGGATGAAAAGGAAGGAGTTCGCACAGAAGACTAAGGAAACTACCAAACTCCTTTCCTTACTCAACCGTGTCGAAGCCAACAATCGAGCTCTACTGGATCAAGCCAAGGCCTCCAAAACTGCTTAGGATTTGGCCAAGGAAAAAGTGAGAATGGCCGATGTTGAAGCCGAGGCCCCCAGAGCCGATCTTGAGGCTGCGAAGGCCAAGGCTGCTAATTTGGAGACCAAGCTTCAAGAGGCCCTAGACTCGAAGGAAGCCGAGGTGAAGGGGGCCGATGAAAAGCCTTATGAAGAAGGGTAGGCCGCCGTTCGTGACCAGTACAAACAGCAAGTCAACCTAGCTTGCAACCGAGGTTATTACCTTGGTTGGACGGTAGCGCTCAACAAATTACTTGTTTCAATGGACTCTGACCTCCGAGACATCAATCAGCTTCAAGTGCCCTTCTCTCTAGAGCCTAAGGACTCTAGCGATGAAACCAACAAAGGTGATACTAAGGATGGTGAAGCTGATGAAGTGGAGGAAGAGACTACCACTGATCCCAAGTCTCCCACCCTCAATGAGCAAATAGACTTGACTCAAGATGGGGAGGATGACTTGGTTTCCAAGGGCGTCTCTTCCAAACCAACCACCTCTGAGGCCGAGGTCCAGTGCGCTGAAAGGAGTCTAGACCAGACTTTGCTAGAAATAGACGTCGAGATAGCGGTCAAAAAGAATGCAACACCGTCCGTCGAGGTTAAGAAATCACAGACCAATCCTAATACTTATGATATTTCATCTTTACTTTGTACTTCTATTTTGTCTGAACAATGTTTAGCTTGCAATTTGGCTGAAGTGCCCTTTTTGTAATTTTGAACAAGTAATCTTTTGCCAGGCCAAAGTGCCTTTTTTCTGAATACAAGTCTTCTCTTTTCTTCCAAGTATTGAATGTTTTCCTGATGTATGTTTTACTGCTTTTTTTCATGTCTTTCATGCTTCCATACTTAGAATATTCTTGCATTTCGTCAAAGTATACCTTAACTGTCTAAAAACTTCGGGATATAATACCTCAGATATAACCTTGAATGTTTTTCTTGGCCAACCATTTGTATACCTCGGGTAACACTTTAACAATACCAAAATATTTTTACAAGTGTTATCCAGTATTGCTTTTTTACTTTCACATGCTATCTTCTTTTAAGACTTCACCATTTCCAAGCTTGGCAACCTGGTTAGCCATCTCGGCCAATATGTATCTCGGATACTTCTTTTGATATTACCTCGGCTAATCTTCAGCCTATAAATTTTCCTAAAAATTTCAACAAGTGTTAAGCCAATTCTAGTTTGTAAATTTTTTTATAAAATTTCAACAAGTCCCAAGCACTTTAAACTTTTACTCATCATTCTCCAGCTCTCTGCCCCCTAATGTGAACCTAAGTTTCACTTATGTTTACATTAAGCACGTATAATCCTTCGCCGAAGTCAGTTTCAAACAAAGACTAGCCAAGGTTCTTAATCTTGGTTTCTCTATTAATCTAACTGAAATGCACTTAGTTCCATTCTAAGTTTAATGACAAGTCTAGTTTCAATTCAACTTAGTTCAACTCTATTATATTCAAGTATAATTCGATTATACCATATAATAAGTCTAAGTTATTCGTCATGTTTCAATCAGAAACATCACCAAAGGACTGGTCAGTCCTATTACAAAAATTTCAAAATCAAGCTAAAATTTTATTATTACTTCGGCTAATGACATAAATTTCAAAAAATAAAATAAAAATCTAATGATAGAAAAAATTCAAGTTGCAAGTGTTCCAATGTCTTGGTAACTTTTTGCTATCACTGTCTTCAAGCCGATATGCCCCATTGCCAGTGACCGAGATAATTCTATAAGGCCCCTCCCAATTTGGGCCAAGTTTTCTTTCTCTAGGATCCTTCTTGTTACCGACGACCTTTTTTAGGACGATGTCGCCAACTTAAAACTCTTTTGGGTTGACCTTCTTATTGTAAGCCCTAGCAAGTTATTGCTGGTATGTCCCCAGCTGAATTGCTGCTTTTTTTTTTTTTTCCTCTAGTAGGTTTAGATCTCGGGCTAGAAATGCCTTATTAGTACCATTTTCCACTCCTTGGTTCTGATCCCTGAAATACCAACTTCTGATGGGATAACTGCTTCAGTGCCATAAGCCATGACAAATAGAGACTCCCCAGTTGATCTCCTCAGCATAGTCCGATATGCCCAGAGTACATTGGGTAACTCTTCTACCCATTTTCCCTTTGCTGCCGCCAGCCTCTTTTTGATCCATCTAAGATAGTCTTATTAGATGCTTTTGCCTGACCATTGCTCTGAGGGAAACTTGAAGTAGAGTAAGAGTTCTTGATTTTGTACTTTACACAGAAGTTTTTGATTAGCTTACTGTCAAATTGTATACCATTGTCTGCTATTATTGCCCTTGGGATCCCAAACCTGGTGATGATGTTTTTCCAAATAAAGTTCTTTACATCAATATCTTGAATCTTCGCAAGGGGTTCCGTTTCTACCTACTTTGTCAAATAATCAATTACTACCAGCAGGAACTTCCTTTGCCCAGTTGCTTGGGGTAGTTGTCTAACAAGATCTATGCCCTACTGGGCAAATAACCAAGGGCTGGACATTGGGATCAAATCTGCTGTTGGTTGATATATCAAAGGTGCGAACCTTTGACACTTCACGTATTTTCTGACGCAGGCTTCAGCATCCTTCTGTATGTAGGGCCACCAGTACCCTTGGGTAATGGCTCTATGAGCAAGTGATCTGCCCCCATCATGCCTTCCACATACTCATTCATGTATTTCATACAAGAAGTCTTCAACTTGGGAGGGATGCATACATCTCAAAAGGGGACCAGTAAATGACCTTCTGTAGAGATGTCTTTCTGCTATTAGGCTAAACCTAGCCGACTTCAGTCTGGTCTTGTGCGCTTCTTTGCAATCATCTGGCAGCTTCTCATCTCTGAGCAACATTACCACTGCGTCCATCCAACTTGGGCCCATTTCTGCACACATTGCTTCGTACTCTGTGATTAGCGGTTCCACACTTGGGCCTGAAAAATAATCAACCATTATTGTCCTTCCCTCCTTTGATTTCATTGCACTAGCCAGGTTAGCCAAGGTATCGGCATGGTTGTTGTCATCTCGACTAACTTGCTGTAGTCGGCAGCCCTAAAACAAGGCTAACAGTTTAACAACCTCTTTGACATAGGCTATCATTCTTTTATCTCGGGCTGCATACTAGCATGTTGCCTGGTTCACAATAAGCTGGGAGTCACAGAAGACTACCATCTCGTTGGCTTCCATTGTTATTGCCAACATCAATCTTGCGATCAGTGCTTCATACTCTGCTTCATTGTTTGAGGCTTTGAACCGCAAACGAATAGACTGCTCTAACATTCGCCCATCTGGAGATACCAACACCACTCCTGCCCCCGCTCCTTGATGGTTTGAACTCCCATCAACAAACAGGCGGAAGGAGTCATCGATGTAAATATCGCAGGGCTTGAGTTTCTTTTCTTTCTTCTGCTCTGCTGTGGGGGTTTTCGTTCCCAGCTGGGTCTCTTCTTGTTTCCCTGGACATCTTAAGCCGCGGCTCATCGGAGCCCGACGTGGGATGGCTCCAGGTGTGAACTAGGCTACGAAGTCAACTAGAACTTGGCCTTTAATTGTTGTTCTAGACCTAAATTTTAGGTTGTATTGGCCCAATACTACTGCCCATCTAGCTACCCTTCTTGTCAGATCTCCTTGTTGTAGCAGGGACTTCAAGGGATGCTCAGTCAATACCACAATCTTGTGGGCTTGAAAGTAATGATTCAATTTCTTGAAAGTCATTATTAAGGCCAGTGTCAATTTCTCCAAGGGAAAGTACCTGGTCTTTGTGCTTGCTAAGGTTTTACTCACATAGTATATTGCCATTTGTTCTCCTTTCTCTTCTCTGATTACCGCTGCACTTACTGCATGCTCTGAAACCGCCAGTTTTAAGAACAGTTCCTCTCCAAGTACCGAATTTGAGAGAACTAGAGCTGTGGTCAGGTATCTTTTCAAGTCGGCCAAGGCGACTTCACATTCCTCTGTCCACAAGAAATCTGTGGCCTTTTTCAACAGACTAAAAAATGGTTTACACTTATCTAAACTTCTGCTTATAAATCTGTTCAAGGCTGTGGCCCTTCTAGTCAACATTTGCACTTGTTTTGCCGATGTTGGGCTTTTCAAATCCAGAATGGCCTTAATTTGATCTGGGCTTGTCTCAATGCCTCTTCTGGTAACTAAGTATCCCAAGAACTTACTAGATCCAACTGCAAATGCATATTTCAAAGCATTGAGTCGGAGACGATATGTTCTAAGGACGTCAAAAACTGTCTTTAAGTTGGCCAGATGATCCTCAGGTTCTTTGGTCTTCACGACCATGTCATCAATGTACACTTCCACTGTTTTGCCAATCAGATGTTTGAACATCTTGGTCACTAACCTCTGGTACGTTGCTCTTGCATTTTTCAACCTGAAAGGCATCACTCTGTAGCAATACAACCCTTTTAGGGTGATAAATGCAGTTTTTTCTTTATCAAGGGGTACATTGCTATTTGATGGTACCCCCTGTAAGCGTCCAGGAAGCTTATCCTTCCATGTCCTGAAGTGGCGTCCACCAATTGATTGATCTTGGGGAGTGGAAAACTGTCTTTGGGACAAGCTTTATTCAGGCTAGTGAAGTCCACGCAGACCCTCCACTTCCCATTCTTTTTTTTCACAACAACTGTGTTTGACAACCAAGTTGGGTAGTTTATCTCTCGAATGGCTCTGGCCTCTAACAATTTGTCCACTTCCTCCTTTATTACCTCCATATGAACCAACGTCGGCTTCTTTACTCACTGAATGACAAGTTTAGCCGACCTGTCTACATTTAGTTTGTGGCATGTAACCTTGGGGTCAATGCCAGGCATCTCGTAGGGTGTCCAGGCAAACACCTTTATGTTTGCTCGCAAGAATACTTCTAACTCCCTTTTCTCCTTCTTGGCCAAGCCTAAGCCGAGAAGGAAGAAGCGTTCTTCATCTCCTAGCTGGACTAGAATTTTCTTCAAGGCTTCATTTCTTTTGTTGGCTAGCTCTTTGCCGACGTTATCTAGGACCTCCATGTCCTCGTCCTCAATCTCTACTGTTTCTGCTTCTCGTACGTTGCAAATGGATTTCATTGCTGCCATGGAACAATTCTTTACCTACACTTGATCCCCTCTGATCTCCTCAATTTCATGCTCTGTTGGGAACCGCAACAGCTGGTGCAGTGTTAAGGGAACAGCCCTCATTACGTGCAACCATGGCCTCCCCAAGATGACATTGTAAGGGGAGGGGGTGTCAATTACTGTGAACTCTATACTTACCTTCTTGGTGCTTGCCTATTGGACTATTGGGCTGTTCCAGATCATCTCAGTGAAGGCCGAGGTCCTTGTAACATTTGGCATACATGATGCCATTAGAGCTACCTTGGTCAATCAGAATGCGCCTTACCTAACATTCTCCAATCTTGAGGGATACCACCAGAGCATTGTTGTGCGGATGTTGCACCATGTCTAGGTCGGCTTTAGTAAAGGACACCATTGGTCCATGATACTCGTCTGCCCTAGGCCTCTTTTGCTGGACCTGATACACATGTTGTAAGTGCTTTACCCTCTGAGCCTCCCCACGTACCTCGTTCTCATTGACCTTTGAGTGAATCACATTGATCACTCGAGGTCCGTCTGCTTGCAGTTGCGGTGTTGGTGGAGGTGGTGTTGCCGATGCCTGGGGCAGCCTTGCTTACTCTTCCCTTGTTCTGGCCTCATCTACTAGGTCCCTTAAGTGACCCTGTCTTACCAGATCTTCCAAATGCGGTTTTAGGGCTCTATAACCCTGTGTCAGGTGTCCATCTTCATTGTGGTAAACATAGTGCTTTTCCAGGCTTCTTCCAATGAATTCACCAGGAATCTTTTCTGGCGCTCTATAGTATAGCTGGTTCTTGAATCTTTACAGAACTTTATAAATCGGAATCGGAAATACGGTGGTGACTGTCTGTGCAGCCCTCAGTCTTGTCTCTTGCATATTATATCCAGTATTACCTCAGCCTCGCTTCGGCGAGCCGTTTTTCTTCTCCTGTTTCGACGCCTTTGCCCCTGGCGTGTCTTCTTCAGCTCTCGCATATTTCTCAATCCTGGCCATGAGTTCCTCCATTCTTTTCAGTAATGTCTTTGCCAATGACTTTCGAAGTAAGCAGTCATCATTCAGGCAGTTCTTAAAAGATAAGACCGCCAACTCATGATACCTTTTGGTTAAACACCTCATGATACCTTTTGGTATAAGTCCTGAGGCTTTCATCCTCGCCAATTCTCAGAGCCATCAGGGAGTCTACCTTTAACGGCTGTAGTTTGTTTGTAACAAACCTGGCCACAAACATCTTGGCCAGGCCTTCCCAACTTTTCACAGTTCCTTTCAACAACTTGTTAAACCAATCTGATGCGATTTCCCCAAAGGATGAGGGAAACACTTTGTAAAGCAATGGTTCACTCCCGATATACAGTGCCATTGAGTTCAAATATAAGTCGACGTGAAAGTTAGGATCAGACTTACCATCATATATCTGGAATCTCGACATGTGGAACCTTTTCGGGGCCTCAAACTTATCCAATTTTATTGAGAACAACATTCTCGGCTTGACTGGAGATGTGACCTCGGTATCTTGTCGCTTCCTCTGGAGGTAATCCCTCAAATCCTCCTTAGTCTGTCTAGAAGCTCGGCTGTCAACGGATTTCAGCCTTTTTGATGCGCTACTCCTGGTGTCATTATGAGTCCTCTTGGATCTCCTTTCATTCATCGTGTCAAAACAAAGCTCCTTCCCTTGAATATGCCGATGTTCCTTGACGTAAGTTTCCTTGGCATGATGTGTCTTCTGAGACTCTTATCTCATCGATTTTTCTCGCCCGACCTCCCGTAAAGGCCAATGTGAATGCTCATTTGCCCTGTCATGCTGAGAGACTGCAGGGATTGCTTTTTGTCTCCCTTTCTGGGCATCGTTCTTGGTTGCTGGAATCGGTGTGTCCTCCAATGGAAACAGTGGCTGCATGACGTTGTTTTGCATCATGAAGTTGATAACTGATTGTAGATTTTCCAACTTGTTTGCCATTCCCTTCATCTCGCCGTCCCTCCTCATGCATCAATCTTTCCATACTTAGAGGTCGCTTTCGTTGTAATACCCGCATTGACATGCTTTCTTCGGTACGTCTCCCTCTTGGCCAATGTCCTTTTCTCCGGGATTCTCATCTCGAGGTTCTTTATTACAATTGTCCCCCTCAACGTTAGGATCGGTGTTTTTACCACTCCCACTAGGGATGTCGCCCTCAATCTTTTCTTTCTGTTTATCGTTGGTCATCTATTCTCCTTACGTTTCCTACAGACAGCACCAAATTGTGGGTGCTAATTTCGAACCACTCTGCCAAACAGGAACTCATCTGGAGAGCATAGGCAGAATAGATCACGCCCGAACAACCTGTCACAGAAAGATTAGACTCCGGTGGTGGTTCGTCCACCCAGGAGGACTCCGACGATCAAGTCAATACTCAGTTATCTCTCAAACATAGCAAATAGTACTTAACTCACTAGCCAGAATACAAAAAGCGTACCTTAGACCCACGAAGGTGCCTTACTTTTATAACTAGCACTAACCTGATCCCTGTAGAAGCCTAGCTTCAATGGACTTTACCTCTATGCTCATCTTGGTCTCCTAGCTAGGATAGAGATAAACTCCCTAAGAACTCTATCTTTATCCAGACCAAGGTCCTCCCCCATTCTAGGATTCTTGTCCTTTATTCGCTCATCTTAGATTGCGATATCTCCGCAGATAACCCCGACCTAGTTGAGATCACCTCGGCGTCATGACCAAGACACGTGGTACCTCGATTGACATTTCAGCGTCACCTTGGCCACGTGTTGTCATTCACAAAATATGTCCCCACAATATGTATTTATTTTATGGTTGTAATCATACTCATGGATATATAAAATTAAAATAAACTTGGAACCCATAGATAAATTCTAAATACTACACTGTGACTCCATGAATTATTGTTTTATTTGAGTGTTGGTGAGAAAAAGTGTATTAAAAAAAGTGAGGATTATGAGATTTATTTGAATGCCTTAAGCTCGTTATGTTTATTCTCATGAGTAGATGAGGGTTTGTGTATATATATAAATTGTTGCCTTATTCTCAAGAGTAGATGAGCGCTTTGATTTACGCGCGTACATATATGCTAACTGTCCGAGAAGTGTGAGTCAAACTCGGGACGATATCTCCGTGCAAGTTTGGCTTTGGAGCGGTATTAGGTATATAGGAGGCACATGGGATATATGTGTAGACCGGAAGTGAAGAGCCGAAATGGTGGAGTTAAGGTACAAAGAATTTAAATATGAACTTATTGGTATAATTTAAATTATATTGATTTGTACATCTTGAAAAATAATAAACGACCTTGATAAATTACGAAATTTGGGCAAAGGCATGTATATGTAGTTCTAGAAAAATTTTGTATTTTAACTTTTTACTAAAAAGATCGATTAGAACTTGTAATCGCATAATCTTAGTTACAATAATTTTTATTCATTTTAGCAATGCAGATTTTAGATGTTGTTTTAACCCACTAAACGAGCTCATTTTCATTGACTTTGCATAAACGAAAGTAAAATATTATTCTAAACACTTTTCGTGTTTTGAACTTTTCCCAAAAAAATCATCTTAGGGCAATTTCTTTTCATTGACTTTGCTTCAGACTTTTCAGTCAAATTCCGTCTAGGTTCTTCTATCAAGTTTTTCTCTCAACCTGTTCAATTTCTACTAAATTCGTTCAAGACTCTTTTTAGGAGATTTGATTCCGTACAACTTTTGTTCTTTGAGTTTTAGTCAATTCAAATGATTTAAGCATGAAACGGTGCATTTTTTTTTTATACTTCTTTAGTAATTTACTTATGATTAAATTATACTAACTTTATTTTTTACAGAATAGTGGGTCTCTCTAACTTTTTATACAGGACTAATCCACCATATTATTTTTATTTATTTATTTTTATACTCAATTTATATTTAGTTATGTACGACCAAGAAACTAAATGCTACCATATCTCAGGAAACTACCCCTTCGTCTCAGTGCGGGTGAAACTACTTGTCTTGTCCCGTAACCAAAATTAAATATATTTTTGTTTGTGTCTGGTGGACACGCGGGTGTCAAATCTTGTACTCATACCAATATACTTGTATACTGACCCGTTTTGTCTCTTGGTAACTCGGGTGCGTTCTGTTTAAGCGCAACCGAGCTTCCTTTGCAGGATTAGTTGGGACTACAGTGGTGACGAGAAATAACTACGGTTGTAGGACATGTCTTTCAAACTTCTTTTGTTTTCTGGAGTTAAGGATTGATATTAGTATTTTGATAATTTGGCATTGTGGATTATTTTCTAATTTTATATTCTTTAAGTTGTTTTGACTATTTGTTGCTACTTTAATGTTGGAAGAATTGGATAGTCATGAATTTATGATGGATGATTTGATTGGCGTTTGTTAAGAACTAATCAAATATATCACATTACTTCCAACTTTATTTTATAATAGCATGCAAAACTTGTCTTATAATTAACCAAGGAGTGAATATTGTGGACCTAAATTCCATTGTTTAAATCTAGACAAAATGTGCTACATAGTAAAAATCATGACATGACGAAGCTTGTGCTTTTTATTTTATTTTATGTTTTTTATTTTCTTGTGAAGTTTCAACAAGACATCTCTCAATCATTTATTATTGCATGGGCTCTTTTTGATTCCCTCAAAATCTTACTTGAAAGTAATTAGTTGATTTTCATTTTTTACAGTTACATTTGATTTACATTGTTGAGTTTAAGGGATCCTGATATTGATAATAGGCATGATTTTGATTGTTATTGATTGGTGCCTTTGGTTGTTATTATTTTTTAAGCTATTATTTGATATGGTCTAAAGACTTACGGTTATTACTTTTACATAATTTGTTGTAGTGTGGTGAAACAATTAAGTGATTAAATCATGTGGCTTGCTTCTCTACTAGAGAAATACATATCACTTTCAGTTGTGATCATCTTCACTCTGACACTTTGTACTAGTTTATTTTTTAAATATTATTTATTAATTGTAAATATATAATTACTTAAGTTGTTAAATCTTAATTTATAGGTGGGAGACATAGTTGTTCTAAAAAAGTATCATTAGACTAACAGAAACAGTTGCAATCGGAGTACTTAAAAGCACAAATCCATCCAAAGAAGTAGAAGAGGAAGAACTAGGACCTGACTATTGGGAGGTACATGTTCAAGTGTCAGTCAAACCTAATGAGAGCTTGATCTGATCATATGGACTTGTCAAAACAATTGGACAAACTATTGGAGCTCATGTTACTTGGCCTGCTCCATTTGTGGTATATTTCTTTCGTAAATACTAATTTCATTAATAAATTTATATTAACTTAATATAGTTTCAATTACCTTTATATGTTTATCTTTTAGATGTAGATTTCGCAAGTTATGAATATTAGCCGAGAATATTTATACAAGTAAGGTTGAGAATTTGGGAACTATGGGGACATATTTTATGAATGGCAATACGTGGCCAAGGTGACGCCGACATGTCAGCCGAGGTGCCACGTGGCTTGGTCATGCATCTAGATGATCTCGGCTAGGCCGAGGTCGTCTGTGGAGATATCGGAATCTGAGGTAAACGGATAAGGGATAAGAGTCCTAGAATTGGGGAGGACCCCAGTTTGGATAAAGATAAAACTCTTAGGGAGTTTATCTCTATCTAGTTGAGAGTCCCAGATGAGCATTGAGCAAAAGTCCATTGAAGTTAGGCTTCTACAGGGATCAGATTAGTCCTGACTATAAAAGTAAGACACCCTCATAGGTCTAAGGTATACTTTTTATGCTCTATCCAGTGAGTTAAACACTATTTAGATCTTTGAGAGATAATTGATTACTGACTTGATCGTCGGAGTGCCCCCGTGTGAACGAACCATCGTCGGATTCTTATCTTTCTGTAGCAGGTTGTTCGGGCTTAATCTATTCTGTCGGTTCCTTTCTGCTGAGTTTCCCTATTTGGTTGTGTGGTCAAAATCAACACCTACGGGAACTGAATTTGTTTTCATAATTTGTCTCTCCGGAAGATGGATATCATTATGGCTTTTCAGAATTTATGGTTGGAATAATTTTTTTTTGCTTTAACTTTGTTAGTGCAGTAGAATTTTTAATAATTTTGATTATGATTTTTATTGCAATATAAATAAACTTATATTTTTATATTAAAAATTTATTGTGGTTTGAATTTTTATTTTTATTTTTATTTTTGATGCGATGATCCTATGGTGGTAATATTTGTTTATTATTATGAAAATATTATAGGATAAATGGATGTCAAATTAATATAGGATGTGCCAATTAATATTCATTTTTTTATAAAATCGAATCAATTGTTATAGGCATTTACGCATGCTTAGTTGTGGCTTTAAAAGGTGTCAATGAAAAGAACATATAAGTGGCATTTCCTATTACTGGTAATAGCTTTGCAAAGTGTCACTAAAATAAGCTCCAATGACACTTATATCCATTTAATGGCACAAATGAATTGGATTTAGTGTCATTTGTGAAGTTGTTAAAAATATCAATTATGACATAACAAGCACCATTAAAAGGCCATATAGTGGCATTTTTAAGATTGTAAGTTTTCTTTAATGGCACTTGATAGAGTCACGAATAGTGTCTATCATAACATTAAGGTGTCACTAAAAGTCTTTAGCCTTGATGGTGTAATGGCACTTAAAAGTGTCACTGAAGTGCCACTAAGTCTTTTTTTAATGGCACCTAATAATGTCACAAATAGTGTCTATCATGGTATCGAAGTGTCATTAAAAGTCTTTAGCCATAATGGTGTAGTAGCACTTGCAAGTGTCATTGAGGTACCACTAGTATTCACCATGGCACGGGTATAAATGACACTTGTTTAAAATGCCACAAGACCAAAAAATGTCATTAGAAGAATAATTTTGGGACACTTTCAAATGTCATTAAACTAAGAAAATGTTGTAGTGCATGGTCACGAAGCTTAAAATATTTGCGGTAAAACAAATATATTTTAGAAAAAGGGCAAAGTAAGAAAGGTTAGCACACAAGGACAAAAGTAGGATTTTATTACCAAATGGGTCAAAAGAAAAATAATTTTTTTCACCATATGCACAAAACACACATGTATGTATATATGATATATAAATTATATATACATAAAAAAAAATTAAAATACCATAGAAGTAATTTCTAATAGGATGAAAAAGTTTTTTTGATGTAAAATAAAAATAAAATTCAAGATAGAAGAATAATGACATATATAAATATATATATATATATTTATACTGAGGTCATTTTATATATAAGATAATATATATATATATATTAATTCCTATAACAAATAATAATCTATATAATAAAGGAGAAGGGTTTTTGAAAATGTCTAATTTGTCTTAGAGATACATTTTGATCCAATGATCAATATCAATCCTGGGTATATATCAATGGCTCAGATCTATGTAGTTCCCGCCTAAACATTTCTCTCCCTCAGCCTTCCACCTATCCACGTCTCCTCCACATTCCCTCTTTATCTCTCTCCCTCTCTGTTCTCACCCACTCTCCTCCTCATTCCCTCTTTATCTCTCTCTCCCTCTCTGTTCTTCTTCTTTCCTACCCTCCCTCTTCCGCTGCTCTCTAGTCTTCTGCCTCTCGAACTCGGCTTTATCTCTCCCGACACTGCTCTTCAGTCTCGCAAGGTAAGATTTCTGCCTCTCCCTTCTCTCTCTGTCTGTGCTTGCCTCTCTAGTCATCGAACTCGCATTTTGGGCTATTTGATTGTAAGATTGATTGTTGTTTTAATTGTTGTTTTGATTTTGAAATTAGAAATTCAGATGATTTATTGTTTAGTAATGTTAGGTAAATTACATAATCTATTGTATGCCCAGATAGAATTTTTGGAAATGGTGATTTTTGGAATTACATAATTTCTTTATTTTATTGTTTAGTAGTGATTTATTATGTTAGGTAAATATTAGAGTTGTGATCACCCCGGCATCGACTTCATCGTAATCTCTCTCTTCGTCATTTGTTTTTTCTACATTTTATGCTTACTTGATCTACGTGATTTTTATTTTATTTTATTTTTTTACTATCAGAATTGGGTTTTTCTTTCTTCAGTTTGTTTTTTGGGTGCAAATTTATTTCATGGTGATTTAGAAATTTATTGATCTGCTGGAGATTTTTTTTTTTTTAAATATCAAAATTGGGTTTTTCTTTCTTCGGTTTCTTTTTGGGTGCAAATTCATTTCATGGTAATTTAGAAATTTATTGATCTACTGGAGATTGATGGGTCCAATAGATTTTCTGGGTTTTGCAGCCTTAGATTGCTGATTTCTACGCGTGATTGATAGTACAATTAGCTCATTCGGATTTCTAAAAGACTTGAATTTTGTAATCAATTTATCTTGAAAAGTTTGAAAATTGTATATGTATATAATCATAGATTATGTATAAGTAGATGATACCATTTTGAGTTGTT
The DNA here is from genome assembly GCA_036172215.1 of Camellia granthamiana. NCBI lineage: Eukaryota > Viridiplantae > Streptophyta > Magnoliopsida > Ericales > Theaceae > Camellia > Camellia granthamiana. Next base: position 27,995,521 of record CM069903.1, on the reverse strand, counting down.
AGAATTTTTTTTTCTTTGTTTTATTACACGTAACTTCTTGGAAATCACCATTTTTACCTAACATAAGTAGATGATACAGATGGAAATCACCATTCTTGGAAATCACCATTTTGAGAATTGTTTAGTAGTGATTTATTAATAGCACCATTTTGAGAATTGTTTAGTAGTAATTTATTAATAACACCATTTTTACCTAACTTCTTGGAAATCACCATTTTGAGCTTCTCATGAGGTTGTTTCTCTTTTTGATTATTTGTTTTTATTGATTGATTAATAACATATTTTGTATAAGCTAAATTTTTTTATTAATAGTTAGTATAGAGTATGTGTGTGTTCAAATTGTGAGATGGGTTTTTATATTTGGTTAAACATTCTTGAGAGTAATTGAGTAATTGAGGGAATTACTGACTTCTTTCAGTTAGTAATGGGTTTAGTTCTGAGTTTTTGAATTTTGCTTCGAAGCTCTTGCAAGTTTGATGATCTTCACAATCTTCTCTTTGTTATGTTTCTTTTTCATTTTTTATTTATGTAGCTTTCAATTTATTTGGATTAGTGTTTCTAAACCTTAAACTGATATATATTTGTCTTTCTTTTTTGTGTTGTCAGGCATGGGTCTTGACATTAGATCTATATCCAGTAGCACACTCGATTAAGTAGAATTTGGGACCATCACTTAACAATGCCCTTTTATTTCATTTTTTATTTTATTTTATTTCATTTCATTTCATTTAATTTTTAATTTTTAATTTTTAATTTTATTTATTTATTATTTTTTTCCATTACTTGCAAGTGCATTTTAAAAAGGAGCTTCATGAAATATAAAATTCAATTCACTTACAGGTGAGGACTTTGATTGTGAAAGTTGTTATCTGTCATACAGAAACTGGTATGTATAGTTGATCGTTCCTCTCTTGCTGTAATCATCCATGTCCTTTTATTTCATTTTTTATTTTATTTTATTTTTAATTTTTAATTTTATTTATTTATTTTTCCATTACTTGCAAGTGCATTTTGGAAAGGAGCTTCATGAAATATAAAATTCAGTTCACTTACAAGTGAGGATTTTGATTGTGATAGTTGTTATCTGTCATACAAAAACTGGTATGTATAGTTGATCTCTCCTCTCTTGCTGTAATCATATGCTTCTGATATGGCATATTTAAGGATCCCTCTAATAATCTACTTTAGTAATTGCAATTCCGTATAAAGATTTACCTTACTCCCATTACATGTCGGTGGAACATGATGAAGTCCAGTCCCACTAATCTCCTTGCATGACTTGAACACTTTGTGGGCTTATGCTTGAAGCCTGAACTTTGGTGGTGCTTCTTAACGTTCAAGTTGTTAGCAGTTCATGTTTCCCAAACTATAGATCATTGTGAGAAGTGGTGCTGAAATTAGTGTCTAAAATCCTGCATGGTCAACTGGTTGAACAAAAGAAGAGTTTGATTCTAGCTCAAAAGTTGCATGGAAACTGGCATAAAGATGGAAGGGCTCATCAAGAGATCAAAACATTGAGAAGGTAAATCCTTTAAAAAGTATAGAACATAGACGGTACAAAAACATTACCATTTTTTTCAATATGTAGTGCATGGACATTACCATACATGAATATGAAAACACATGAATATGTTTCTTTATCTACATGTTAAGGCAGCTTAGCTGATTGAAAGCATTGGCCCATCTTTATTTTTTTATTTAAATTTATACTTTTTTAAACAACCCAACTTTCTCCGTAATACCTTATAGAAACTGTTAAATTAAACACGAGAAATGCAGTAATGTTATGGCATGTTACCACATGGCACCACTTGCATAGCTTTAGTAGATATATGCTAAGAGTGCTTACAATTTTATTTGACCTGAAAGTCTTAACTTTTTTATACGCACGTAAGAAAATGTGCATAATTTGTCATGGTTAAACATTACGATGTTGTTTTTATTTATCTTTTCTTTTCCTTTTCTGTCTTTCATTTAAAAAGAGAGAAGATATTGTGGATATGTTCAAAGTCTTTGAGAATTTACCCAAATTAAGGAATCTCATAAATATCAATTTATTTATATGTGTGATTGCAGCAGAATGTTCATTTTCATGTTCTTAATCTTCCTTTGGACATTGGTTGCTGCTTTATCATTGATAGTTCTTATGTTTCAATTGACAATAACTTTATTTTCATTGTCTTCTTCAACATTTCGTCAACAGGTGACCCCATTTGCTATGCTCTCACGCGCTACAACTGGAATAAGAGGATCAACATTGGTAAGGCCAAAGATTCTCATTCCATTTTTTTTGGATCTATCTTTGCGCCTTCTTCCAAGGTATTCATACCCTTTTCCCACCAATTCGAATTGTGTTGATTGTGGACATTTGACAAGTTCTTTGCATTTTCTTTGAATTATTTGATTCAATTTCAGTTTCTTTGCATTTTCTCTAAATTCTGTTAATGGGCATTAGTTTTTTTTGTTTCAGTGGCTTCAAGGTTCTGAGACAAATTAGATCTAATTTGATATAAATGGTGTTTTTTTTTTTTAATATAGAAACTGAGCAAACCCTTTTTCTATTGGATTGATAATAGTTTATTACTTGAGTCTTTCAGCTCACAATTAATTGGATCAAGTTCTTCTTCTTTTTTTTTTTGGTCTTTTTATAAAAAAGACAAACTAATTTCATGACTCAAAAATTTTACCAAGTTTTTCTGCTAAACTACTAACTAAATTAAGCCTTAGAAAATGTAGGCTCGCACCCTCTTTACCATTGGTTTTAACAGAATGTCTGAGTCCTTCATATTGGTTTGAAATTTTAGGAAATTAGGAGACATGAGCATCCTGAAGGAGTTGGAAAACTTTGTTCTTTACTTACTCGCAAAACTTTTTGCTTTATTGTTGACTACAAACTGTGTTCACACCAATTGTTTTCAGTTCTCCTTGCAATATCTGTTTCATAAATGAAAAATAATACATGGAAGTGAAAGGTATGCATTCCTTTTAAGCACTAAATCATACAGATTCAGTCAGTTTTTTTTTTTTTTTTGCCAGCAAATAACAACCACTTTCTATAATAGGAATGCACTTACAAATACTTGGTAGCATGGGATTTGTTACATTTGAGAGGGACACAAATGCCTTGAGAGACAGAAAAATATTGATACCTAGAATAATAAACTCCAATTCCCTCTCAAAACAAGAATGAAATCAGAATCCAGAAAAGCTCAGAGTGTTGCAATAAAAAATAAAGAATAAAAAGACATCCAAAGGGATTGCCCCCATTTTGGTCTAATAATAACCTAGACCCCTGTAACATCAATGGGGGCAATTTTAGCCACAATATTCTCCAACCAAGAAAGCAATATCAGAATAATGGTTCCAAACCTTTCTATTCAACTCAAAAATAAATAAACTTATAATTTCATAGCCATTCCCATAATATAATTTTGATTTCTGACAAACAAATAAGGTATGTGTACAGTACTTTTGAGATCACATAGTATGAACAAATATCAAAGTTTTGTTTCATTCAAGCTAGAATAAGCTCCTTTTGCTTAAGATAGACATGTTTATAAACCAAATTCAATATTATATCACATAATTCCTGACCATATAGTCAATTTTCTGTTAGGAACAGAACCCCAATTTAAAACAACATTATGCCAATAGGTGTTTAAACAATCATCTAAATATCGCCGACCTCTAATTCTAGTTCTGCATGCCAAGCTGTTTTGGGAGATGATGAGCAGAAACTGGTTCAATGAGAGAAAAATAGTTTTGGCATCGGAGAGAGAGGATGACTTATTGAGAGAGTTCATGAAAAGGCAAAGAATTGGACATTAGTTAAGAATTGTAGGCAAGTAATCTTATTGACACTTTTTTTTTTTCTTTTTCCTTTTTTAAATGTTGTGACTGAGGAGGATGAACGAGACACTTCCTACTATTTTTGGTCTCAAAGGTACTGACTCAACACACACACACAGTTAATGAAATGGTTGATTCTTTAATGAGAAATAGGTGTTAATTTTTTTATTTATAAAATGGGTTTTTCTATATTATGACCTTTTTTATGTTATGAATTTTTGCTATTGTTTGCTAAATACTCATAAATATATACAGACCTATAAATACTTCTGAGTTTGCTAAATACTCTTTAAATATTGATATGGATTTTCCTATATTTATTGGGCTTTTTGTGTTTTTCTATTTTTTTTTCCCTCTTTATTTGGGAGTGGGGACTGGTAAGCTGTGATAAAAATATATATATATATATATAGTTTCAGCATTGCTTATTACTTTTTTAAGACCCTATAAATAATTGTCCCCTTACTGTATACTGTTGATTTGTTGTTTTATCCATTGAATTTTATTATATCAGTTTAGTCTTATAGTTTATTTAATTTCAATCTAAATTTTGTTGGCTGCTGCCCATGAGCTAACCAAATAGATCCAAAGGGGTTTGTTTGATATTTTGCTTATGGTCATGTATTGTTTAACAAATATTCAAAATTTATTTAAGGTTGGAAGCAAAATGAATCTGAATGGGTGTACATGAAGATTGAAGAAGATAATGAAGGGTTACATGCACAAAATTGATGGGACTAAATTGATATAATAAATGGCTTTGGGTTTTTGGAAGAAAATGAATGGGGTTTCTTAAGCTGTATTGATTTGTAAATGATGGGAGAATTAAGTTAGTTAGAGTTTGTTGTTGAATTATCAAGCGAAGAGTTTGCTTTTTGAATTTTATTTTATTATATTAAATTCTTTCTTAAGAACACGTCTTTCTTAAATTTTCCCTCTAACCTTATGTGATCAATTAAAGGAAGTTCCAAAAAGAAAGAGTTGAAAAAAATAAAATCCAAAGAAAATATTGATTGATTTTTATAAATTACTATTTTTATTAATCATTAATTTGTATCTGTGTTGATAATATGTTGTGTTTGTTCGTAGTGTTTGCATTGGGTAACCAATTATTATTTTGCAACAATGTTTGCGTTTGGTTTGAATTGAGTGGTCTATAAAAAAACATTTCATTAGTGTGACAATGCGTGTGTTTGTTTTGAATTGGGTAGTCTCTTTTAATTATCATATTGGCTTTTTTTCTATTTTACACGTGGATGAAGACTACAAGTGAATGGTAATATTGACTCCCTTTTTACAGGTCTACACTTCTTCAAGCTTAAGTTTTTCTTATCTCTCTAATAATTTTGTATTTATTATTGTGTAAACTAAACGTGCACTTCTTTGATTGATGAGTATTGAAAGAGGGCAATCTCGAGTGAGCAACAATCTCGAGGGCAGAATTTACACTATTTTTGGTTTTATCGTTGACAAACTTTGAAAATGATTGATGTTGTATAAAATTAAAGATTATGGCAGATTGACGTTGTGTAAACTTATATAGATTTGGTTTGGTTTGAGAGGTAAACATTTGAAGGTGTTTGTTATTTAGATTTTGATCAAGAATACTATTTTCGTATTGGCATGGTGTGCTCCAAAGGGAGAACACCATTTTGTTCTTCCTTTTATTTGAAGTTGTGTTTATAATAAAGGGGATCCCTTTGCTCAAATGTATATTATCTATTCGTTTTTTGTATGTCATGGGAAAACAGATTAGGTATACTTGATTCTCAATTAGGGATGGCAATTTGAAACCGGCCCGACGGGAATCCCCGATCCCGACCCCGACCCCGATTTAAGCGGGTTTTCCCCGAAAAATACCCCCGCGGGGACGGGGATGGTATTTAAAACTTAATCCCCGAACAAATTCGGGCCGGGGACGGGGATCAGTGTTCAAGCCCCGGCCCGTCCCCGGCCCGGTTTTTCCCCGAAATGAATTTACTAATTTACCCCTATATATATATATACATACACATACTAATTTATTTCCCCGGTTGTTTTGTTCCAGCCCCCTCTCTCTCTCTCTCTCTTCACTCTACTCTCTCTCTCACTCTCACCACTGTCGCGAGTCGCGACCCAGTCACAGCCACCCATCGCGACGCCGATCGTCCTTCTTCAGCCATAGCCTCCCTCCTCTCCCTCAGATCTCCATCGCTGCGCTGCCTCACGGATCTCCGTCGCTTCTGTCTCGGATCTGCCTCACACAAGTTGTGTTAGATTCAACATGCTCAGATCTTCAAAGATCTGCACAGCTTCGATCGCCTTCGATCTTCACAGATCTTCACAGATCTTCACCGCTGCCTTCGATCTTCACAGATCTCCCTCCGATCTCCATCGCTGCGTTTTTTTTTTTTTTGGGATCTATGATTATGATCTGTTTTTTTTTTTGATCTGTTTTTTGATTATGATCTATATTGATGATGTATGTTGTTGTAGTAATCTATGTTGTTGATCTCAGATCTGTTTGAAGAAAATATTGAACTGATTTTTTTTTTTCTTTTGGTCGGGGAATGTTCGGGGTCGGGGAAACCCGATCCCCGTTGGGGGCGGGGACGGGGGCAGTGATGGGCTCCCCGTCGGGGTCGGGACCGGGGACGGGGGGAATTGCCACCATCGGGGATCGGGGACGGGGAGGGTGATTCCCGGCCCCGCCCCGCCCCGTTGCCATTCCTATTCTCAATGTTCCTAACTTAAGAGAGAATGACATATAAAAATTATTCAAATAAAATATTATTTATATCGTACCTTTAAGTACGGACATACACTATGTACACTAGTGTTCACATGAGGGGCTAATTCCGTCCATGTCAGCACATGTATATTATAAAGTACTTTATGTTGACATGCACACACTATAAAGGTGGAATCTTAGAGCTGTAATGCTTGGACAAATACTAGGTGCTTCAAAATCCTTATAATAATAATATTAATTACATCAAAAGTTATTTGGACCCCACGCACATGCACCCAGAGTGGCCGTTAAGTTAGTTTAAGCTCATAATATTAATATGGTATTGACCAGCCTCACTGTTACACCCCCACTTTGATGCTTTGGCTTGAATTTATTTTTAAAATTGATAAATCACCAAAAGACATCAATTAAAGTGTTCTTGATTAGTAGTAAAATATATCGTGACATTATTTTAATAAGAAATGTTAAGAATGAGATATGTTGATTCATCTTTATTGCAGTAAATTGTTAGGAAATAAATTCAAATTTTTATTTATAAAAAATACTAGTTAAATAATGTGGTGAGAGTAAACAATAAATTTATGTAATTGTGGGTTTCACTTATGATATTCACTAGAACGAAAAGGTTTGTCTACAATGTTAAAATAAAGTTTTCTATTTGGGGTTTTGGTGGGCACTTGGAGACAGACTCGTGAGGGTTATTAAAATGAGTAATATTAGAAATTTTAAAAATTTTATCAAATGTTTTATATGGGTGTAACACTTACACAATGTGGGTTTCATGTGAGTCCCACATCCACATAAGACATTTGATAAAACTTTTAGTAAAAATTTTAAAACTACATTTTTGTATTAAAATTAGCAAGTTGGAGCATGAGATGCGCATCCCGCCACGCCACCTCCGTATGATTTTTCATATCTTAAAAAAAAAATAAAAAATAAATAGATATGATAATTTATTTGAACATTTCTAGAGTCTCAGAATTTGTCCCGAATTTAAAATGAATGATCAAGATTTATTCATGCGGTAGTCCCACATCAACAAGTTTAAACATACACCGTAGATCTAAAAATCTGAGTTATATTTTGGATATACTATTCTGAAACCGTAGACTTTTTGTAATTTAAATATATGAATTTCAAGATCGAATTTGAATATTTTTTCATGATAAATTTAAAAGTTTCATAGCCTTCGTTTGGAAAGAATTTTTTTAGTCAGACTTTTTTGACTTGACTTTTTGACTGTTTTAGCTTGGCTAAAAAGTTCTGTTTGAAATGAATTTTATAACAAAAAAAGTAAAATGATTATGGTTTGAATGTAGATTTTGTCTTATTGATTTTTTAGTCTATTTTATCTTTTGATAGACTAGATTAGTCTCAACTATTTTGCCAAACGGGACAGGGGCAATGACTTCCCAATTTTTTAAAAATGTCGTTATTTTTTTTTATTTATTTTGGTAAGTAAAAAGTAAAATTTTAGTGATGCAAATCAAAATATTACATCAATAAAGATTTTAAGGGAAAAAAAAAAAGAAAAAAAAGATTGGGTACATAGGCCCCGTTTGGTAGAGCTGTGAGAAAGTGATTATAACTTATAGCCTAACAGCTTATAATTTATAGTTGTGAACATAAGCTGATTTTTGACTTATAAATTAAGCTTCTCCTCCCCCACTCAAAGAATAAGTTGATTTTTGACTTACAAAAAGCTATAAGCTGCATTGTTAAGCTGAACCAAACACATCAAAATAGCTTAAATTAAACTAAAAGATGAAATAAGCTGAAAATAAGCCATACCAAACAGAGCCATAATTATTTTAGATATGACTTATAAGTTAATTTTTTTATTTATTACGAAAAGAAGTGTAACAAAATAGAGAGGTGATGTGAAATAAGCCAATAAGTTGACTTTTTTAGATATTGCATCATATGCCCCCAAAAAAAAAAAAAACACTCCTAATTTTGAAAATTTATATATAAAAAAATTAACATTTTGACTCTAAAATTTATATAATTTATTTCAGGCCTTCTAATCTTAGTAACTACGTTGCCCCTTTCGTACAATTTCTAGATCCGCCACTGTAAACAAAAATCGGCCCCGCTACGTAGCTCGAGAGGCATGGCTCGAGAGTTGGCTCGAATTGGTGATTTTGCTGCTCTGCTACGCGGGATACACCTGGTTCTGTTTTGATTTGAAAAACAAAACATAAACGAAGTAGGAGAAAGTTTTGAGCACCGTCTCGTCATAACCTAGCGGAGCCGTGTGGTCGCTGCTGCTGCTGTTTGATCGGAGTGAAAGAGGAGAAAGTTTGTGTGCAAATCGGAGCCTCCACTGACTTCGAACCGGCCTGTTCGTAACCGAGCGAACCGTCTCTTTGTGGTCGCTACTGCTTTTGATCGGAGTGGGAGAGGACGAAGTGGGTGTGCAAATCAGACTCTTCACATTTGTGGATAAGGTATTTCCTCTTGGCGTTTTATTTCCCCCTTGTGCCATTCCTATTCCATTGCTCTGTCATTGTTGCTGCCATGGTTGCCATGGCTGGTAGCTAAATCAGACTAATTAAGTAACAAGCCTTCAATGATCTGAAAGATAAATCAATGATCTAAAAGATAAATTCTGATGTTTTCATATAAACACAATTGATGAATGCATTTACCCCATATATGACTTCATTAAACTCTTTGTATTCAGAGAATTCCTTAACTTACATCAAAGTACTTGTCTGTTTCAGACTTATTAGGAGCCATATATTCTTTGTAAATGACGAAAGGTCCATTAGAATATTTTAGGAGATATAAAATTTGTCTAGTGCACACTATTTTAGCATACCGAACCACTGAAGCTGTATGATACCTTATGGGAGATTGATATTGTTACCATTAAATCCTTTTTAGAAAAAGCATGTAGTTTCTGAAAGTAAACTTCAGGGAACTAGCTCAGCAATTCTAATTGTTTATTGGTTCCTTGGGTGTCCAATAATGGAAATTTTGGTTTGGTCTGATGTGTTTGTTGTAGTTAGAATTGGCATGCGATTGGGTCGGCATTTCCTTAAAAAAAGTTAGAAGACTCTCAATTGTTTATATCGAATCTTTGAAATCAATAAATAGTTGTTAGAAAAACAATCAGGCCCAGTCGGTTGCTAAAGAAAGATAATTGATGTGAATTAGATCTCATAGAAAATATAATATAACTGTTGAATTTCAATTTAGAGACAAGACAACCAAAGGCTCCTTAGCATGATTTTGTGTCCTGTTAACTTGCTCATCCATGGCATGGCTGTCCGTAGTTGACCCTTTGTTTCAAATGCAAATTAAAATTAAAATTCATTGTACTTGCTTTGAAATTGCAACTAACAATGTCTATTGTATTTAACTTTGAAGCTACAATGGATATTGATTCAAACAATAATTCATTGAATGGGAGTGACGAAGTTGAAGAAGAGGATAACAATCTTGATATTAACGAAATTGCCGAAGTTGAAGAACCCAAGAAGGGGATGTATTTTAGCTCAAAACAAGAAGTGCACGCATTTTATGCACAATATGCGAAACACTGTGGATTTGCCATAGCTTTTAGATCACAAAATCTAACAAGTGATGGGGAGGTGAAGTACTTTGGAATTGAATGTACTCGGGCGAGGTTGAGAACAAAAAGATCAGAAATCAATCCCTTGGAACCATTTTTGTCAACCAAAATTGATTGTAAAGCAAGGGTTAGAGCTAGTCTACAAAACGATGGGAGATATAAGTTAACCACAGTTGTGCTTGAGCACACTCATGATTTAATTCCTGCAGACTCACGGCATTTTTCAATGAATAAAAGGATTCGTACTCCGGTCAAGAGAAGACCAGAAGTGAACGATGCAGCAGGGATTGGGGTGGCGAGGAATTTTCATTCCATAGTTGTTGAAGCAGGGGGATATGAGGCATTAACGTTTGATGAACGAAATGCAAGGAATTACATTGAGAATGCGAGAAGATTGAGACTTGGGTTAGGAGACGCCGAATCGGTTACACTTTATTTCCATAAAATGCAACAACAAAATTCGAACTTCTATTCGGCAATTGACCTTGATGAAGATGGTCGCATGCGAAACTTGTTTTGGGCAGATGCAAGGAGTAGGGCGGCTTATAAAGCGTTTGGGGATGTTGTCTCATTTGACACAACCTATTTGACAAACAAGTATGATATGCCATTTGCTTCGTTTGTAGGAGTTAATCACCATGGACAGTCAATCTTGTTTGGATGTGGGTTGTTATCTAATGAGAACACTGAGACATTTGTGTGGCTATTTAAAGAGTGGTTAAGTTGCATGTCAGATGCTCCTCCAAAAGCAATAATAACTGATCAGTGTAGAGCTATGCAAAATGCTATAGAAATAGTTTTCCCACAGGCTCGACATCGTTGGTGCTGGTGGCATGTGATGAAGAAAATTCCGGATAAACTAAGAGGATATTCACAATATGAAGGCATAAAGGTTGCTTTGCAAAACGCTGTTTATGATTCATTGACGAAAGATGAATTTGAGGGAAATTGGCTTACAATGGTTACAAAATTCAATTTGAATGATAACGAGTGGTTAGGGGCATTATATCGTGAGCGATATAGGTGGATTCCTGCCTATGTGAAAGACATATTTTAGGCTGGCATGTTAACTACCGGTAGAAGTGAGAGCATGAATGCATTTTTTGATGGGTATGTGAACTCGAAGACTACCTTAAAGCAATTTGTTGAGCAATATGACAATGCCTTGAGAAGTAAGGTGGAAAAGGAGACAAAAGCAGATTTCAAATCTCGTAACCAATTGTATGATTGCCTAACAGTGTATCATTTTGAGAAGCAATTTCGTGCAGCGTACACAAATGCAAAATTTAAAGAAGTTCAAGCAGAAATGAAGCGTTTAGTGTACTGTTGTCCGAATCTTACAAAAGAGGAGGGATCAATTTGTACGTATCATGTGAGGGAGGCTATTCTTTTGGGTGAGGGTATGAAGAAAGTAGAATTTATCGTGTACTGTAATTCAACTGAATGTGAGCTCCAATGTATGTGTCAGTTGTTTGAGTTCAGAGGTATTATGTGTGCCCATTCACTTAGTGTGCTCATTGAGAGGTCCATATATGAGGTGCCACATAAATACATTGTCTCGAGATGGAGAAAAGATATGGAACGAGGGTATACATGCATTCCAACCACATATACTAACTTCGGGGCTACTATAAATCCAAAGTTGCATGATTCATATCACAAGACGTTAGATGAGATCCTAGAACTTGCCACCAATGACGATGGTATACACAAAGTGATTCAACTTGGGTTGAGGGAAATCAAGGATCGAGTGAAAACTATTGAATCGGGTACTGCGAGTAATGTGCCATGTACTAGTATTGTACCACCTTCTCATAGTTCACCGAAAAGTCCGCCACGTCTGAATACTACAACAGCAAGCAACACTCGGAAGGTACTCAGTCCTTTGGTTGCTCGCCGAAGAGGGCGTCCATGTACGAGGCGGAAGGTTAGCAAGGTTGATCAAATAGTTAATCGGTTGAAAAGAAAGAACAAGAAGACTACTCCCGCACAGGTAAATAGTTGGCATAGGTTGTTTCGTAACTTTTTTGTGGATTCATAGTTGAATGGTTACAATTAGTAATGAAATTGTGTTACTATTTCATATAGGTGCCGGAAGATGAAGCTTACTATTTTCCTTCTATGGTTGGCACACAAGATAGTATGTATGTTCCGGTACGTGTTGAATGGACTTAAAATATTGCAGTTTGCTTCTTGTTGGGTTTTATGTTCATGCTTCAAATTATTAATAACATTGTCTTAATATATAATCATAAGGTGCCGCACGATAAAGCTTACTATTTTTCTTCTACGGTGGGCATAGAAGACAACATGTCTGTACCGGTACGTGTTCAATATATGAGTACACATTTGTAATGATTAATGTATTGGTCAATATTTTTTTAAATCATTTTGTAATATGTACCGTGTTTTTATAGGCACGGGTTTGCACAATGGGAACGCCGAACAATATTGGAAGCACATCAGGAATGGTCAACAATCTAAGCGGTCAAAGTTCTACAGTACCATCGCTATTGGATCCAAATGCCCCATTTTATTTTTAATGTAATACACTTTTCAATGTATGTTCAATGTAATACACTTTTCAATGTATGTTCTACTATTTTTGTCTGTGTTCAATGTCTGTGTTGTACTATTTTTGTCCCCTTTGATAAACAAGTTCAATGTCTTTGTGTCACGACCCAAACCCGGCCCTATGGGTTTAGCACCGTAACTGGCCAGTAATCCGAGATTACCGAAGGCCTGCTGAACAGTAATACAGTAAAACAGAGTACAGGGCCTGGCGGAAGCCAATACAGTAAATAACTAGTGTCCATTGAGCTGTGAAAATCTGTATGCCAAAAACATTTTTCATGCATTCATACAGTCAAAACAGTACAGTCTATACAGTCATATACAACCACTCAGTACGGGGACTTAATCCCTCGATAACAGTACGGTCAAACAGTAAACAATTTATACAGTAATACAAAACAGTCGGGAGACAGGTGGGGAACACAAAAACACCCCAAGCCATAGCATGGCGTCTCGGAACCTCGTAGTGAGGTACATAGGCTGGCTTGACAAAACTGGGGACTAACCCACGCTCCTAGCTCCGGTCTGGCTGCTGAGAACCTACATATATATATAAACAGTGAGCTAAAGCCCAGTGAATAACAATAAGTGTAAAGAGGTTATGAATGAATGTCCTTACAATAATGAAAACAGTTCATTAAACAGTATTTCAGTCTTTCAGTATTTCAGTCAATCAGTCATATGTGGTACATCCAATAGCCTATAAACAGTAGGTCCAGAAGGACCGGGTCTTAGCAGACCCAACAGTAGTGATGGCCATCAATCAATAAACAGTATGGTTCCACAAGGAAACCGACAGAGCTCTGTAACAATAACAGTAATCAGTAAGTGCTAAGGATGCCACAGTACAATTCACAATACAGGACATACATTCATTCAATAAACAATATCAGTTCAGTAAACAGTTCTGTTCAGTATTCAAAAGATAACCATTTTGAACATATCTTTACACAATCTGTTACTCACAGAGATTGGGCTAATAGCAGCTAGAGCGCGTCCCCGAAAGCCAACCCTAAACAGTAAACAAGATGAACACACTCTAAGTTTAACAGTTGGGGAAGTACAATAATTAACTTCCTAATATGCCTCGGTGTGTTCTACATCTATATCCTCATTAAGATGCCTTAAACTAGGCCTAAGAATGCCTAGAATGGAATGAGGATGTGAAAATACACTTAGAAAACATTTGCAGAATTTTCAGTCAAACAGAGCCCCGCTCGAGCGCAGGTTTCCCCGCTCGAGCGTACAGGCAAACAAAGGTCCCCGCTCGAGCGCAACATCCCCCGCTCGAGCGGACCAAAAAGTACTGGATAGGTGAAATCTCCGCTCGACGCCCGCTCGAGCGTGTCACCCAGTCCTCCGCTCGAGCGCCCAATTCTCCGCTCGAGCGGACTGATGCACAATGCAAGATGCTGGGAGCTCGACTTCTCCGCTCGAGCGCTACTTCCTCCGCTCGAGCGGACAACAGAAATCTGGAAATCCCAGATTTGAGTCCCAAGCTCAAAACCAAGTTCAAAAGCAATGTTTTCGATCCTCTTGGGCTATTTTCTGGAAAAACTCTTTTAAACACATAGAATAACATGTTTCAAGACTCAATTTAAGAAATCAAGGCCCAAGGGTGTTTAATCAAACTCATTTTCAAACTAGTTTTCAAGAACAACATGCAACATGACATGCATGAGTTTTTAACCATTTCAAAGCTTCAATCCTTGCTCTAAAGAGCTCAATCTTTTCAAAACAAGATGAAAACATGGATTTAAACATGATTATGGACATGCATGTGGCATTTGACCATGAAACCAACTCCAAACTCACTAAATTCAACATGCATGCAACAACTAGGCTTCAATTCAGCATATATGAACAATTTCATGGTTTAGCTCTACAATGATGCATGAAACATGCAAGGTTTAGCTCAATACAACAAGAAGAAGATGATGTCACTTACCTAAGTCTCAATTTAAAGGTAAGGAGGCTAGATAAGCAAGTATACTTCAATCTACTTCAAGTCTCCTAGCAATTCTCAACAATGGCAAGATGAGCTCAAGTCTACTCCCTCTCTCACTCTATAATTCGGTGGGGACTAAGGAAAAGGCTGAGGATAAGCTTGTTCAACATGTAATAAGGTCTAGACTAATAATAAACAAATGGGCCACTAGCTATGGCAATGTGGTAATTAAGTTAAACTTGGCAACCAACTCATTTTAATCTAATTTAATCATTCCTAATCAATTTTCAGATAAATATATCATTAAATCACAAATATTCTACTGATCATGAAACTCTAAACGGTTCCTAATTCGGCCGCCGATAAGGCCTTCAATTAGCAGTTTAAACATATAAATTCTAACAGATAATCAATCAATCAAACAGATGCAATATGCAATTCAATAGATAACTTATTCAATTTCAGTTTCGATTTCAATCAGTTCATTCAGTACTTCAGTTAATCCAATTATCAGTCATTATCAGTTCAGTTTAACAGTAATCAGTACGTAATTCAGTGGGTTATCGATAATCAGTACGAGAGTTGTTACACTTTGTATGTTCCGGTTCTATTCAATGGAATACACTGTTCAATGTCTCCTTTGATCAATGTCTGTCTATTTGTCTCATTTGATCAATGTCTGTGTTCTTAAAATTTTTACAGTAAATAGGTTCAATTACTGGTCTGTGTTGTTACAGTAAACAGGTTCAATTCAGTAAAAAGATGTTGCTGCTCTGTTTTGTTCATTACACAGGTTCAACTGGACAGGTTCAGGTACCAGATCCACAAACCTGTGTGAGTTTGTGACTAAACACCCAGAAACATGGAGACAGATGCAAATTTCTATAAAATTGTTGAAACCTATGTGAATTTGTCAATTAGACTCTGTCAATTAGTTAAAACCTGTGTGAATTTGTGTAAAATTGTAGAAACCTGTGTGACTTGGTGAAACCTGTGTGACTACAGACCCAAATCTGTGTTAAACCTGTGTGAATGTGTTAAACCTGTGTTAAACCTGTTTCAAACCTGTGTGAAACCTGTGTTAATTTGTGACTACACCTGTTCAAACAGACATGATCAAACCTGTGTTCAAACAGACCCAAATCAAACAGACATGATCAAACCTGTGTTGCAGCCAAATTTGAATTTTGAATCTGTCTGTGAATCTGCCTGAATTGAAACAGATCCATTTTGTGAATCTGCCTGAATGGTGAATCTGCTATGCTTCAGATTTTTAACAGATCTGCTGAAACTGCCTAAATGGTCAATCTGCCTTATCTGCCTCAATGCTCAATCTGTTATGGTTGTTCATTAAAACAAATTTCACACACAGTGAAGTTCAACCTGTTCAACCTGTTAATCATTCAAGAAATGCCCCTGTTCATTCAACAAATTTCACACACAGTGAAGTTCAACCTGTTCAACCTGTTAATCATTCAAGAAATGCCCCTATTCATTCAACAAATTTCACACACAGTCAAGTTCAACCTGTTCAACCTATTATACACATTCAACCTGTTAATCATTCAAGACCCTGTTATTCATTCAACAGATTTTTCAACATTGTTCCATTCATTCAACACATTTTTCCAAGACCCTCTTAATCATTGAAGAACCTGTTAATCAACAGATTTCATGCCAAGTTCATAGCATCAGATTTCACTTGTTTTTTCAAACCATCAGATTTTTAAGCACCAAAAAAAAAAATTACAAAACAAGTAGAAAAGTACATTACAGTCATAGCATGTTCGAAAACCTAACAACTGACGGGTTTACATGATAAAGTACAAAAATACAAAAAATACAATTACATAAGTCATTCCCGTGAGAATTTTCTCCATCCTTTGAAGCCTTCTATCATGCTCACTAACCCTTCTCCCCAGATCATTAATTTCTTCTGTTGTTGAATCTGTCCGAGGTCCAGCAGTGGCACGGATTGTGGAGGTAATGTCGTCATCGTCGTCATCATCTGCGAACCACTGGAAGTAATTGCAGTGTTCGTTCCTACTCTACAATGGACAAGAATCAGTTAATCAATAAAGGACAAAACAAATTTGTAAAAAGTAACAGATTCATTTATATAACAACTACTTACATATTTTCTTGGGCAAACAAAATAGGCACGTCCTCGATTTCCATTGTCATTGCTTTGTACAACACACATGGAAGCTACTCTTCCACAATTACAATACCTTGGCTCTATTCTCATGTTCGTATTATTAGTAGAAGTTGAAGCCATTTTTTTATCTGCATAACAAATACCAACAGATTCAACTAACGATGTTCTTCCTTTTTTTTTTTTTATCAACAATGCTAGAAGGTTAAGACTTGTGCAGCACAATTGTAACTCAGCAACAACTAAAGTTTATATGGTCACATTGTCTGTGTGTATTGGAAGGTAGCTTATATATATATATATATATATGAGTGATGTAATTTTGAATGACTTTGGCATTTGGCTTTAGGCATTGGAGAGTGTTGAAGATGCCTTGCTAAAGCTACAGGAGTTACTTCAGGAGCTTCATGTATCAAGCTCTAGTTCTGGAAAAGAGCAATTAAAAGCTGCTTGTTCTGATCTTGAGAGGATAAGGAGACTCAAGAAAGAAGCTGAATTTCTTGAGGCATCTTTTAGAGCAAAGGCAGCTTCCCTTCAGCAGGTATGTTTCTGAATTTCATTGAAGGATAACATGCATCCTAGAACTATTTGACTGGCAGGGACTGTATTCTACAGCCTTAGTTTTCTCCTGACCTAGCATATGTATAAGCTGTCAATTTTTTTTGCAAAGTTCTCTACAGAGGGAAGCTTGTAGAACCAATAGTTGCAACAAGAACAAACACGAGCACACTCAAATAAGGGAACACTTCTCTCTATGAGTTTATCACCAAAAACTATATGGATGACTTACATGATTATAAGTCTGCAATGGTTATAAGCTTGTAAAACCATCCATGATTTTAAGTCTCAAATTCATCATCCATTGCATGCTTATAATCTTTTTTCTCACCCTATGCTCTATTCAAATTCATCATCCAAATGGAGTATTAGTTTGGGCTGCAGGTGATCTATATGAGTGATAGTAATGCTTATATGGTCACATTGCTCACAAAGGTTTTTTCTTCTTTTTTCTCAATTTCCCTTACCTTTTTGCAAGTCCTAATTCAAATTCATCATCCAAAGTGTAATTCTAAATATACAAAAAAACAAAACAGAGAAAAACATGGATGTATGAACAGGATTTTTCAAGATTGGGAAAAATTTGTCACAAATTAAAGGTTATTAAATCAGAATGTGAACATTTGACAATAGATCAATCTAATAAGGGCAAATCCGAAACCCAAATCACAATTTGTCTACAAATTTGTCACAAATCAGAATGTGAACACAGAGTATAAGGGCAAATCACAAACCCTAACTTTCTTCTGAAAATCACAGATTTCATTCTTGACACACAGAGTTCACTAATTTCTACAAAAATTGACGGTAAAAGTAAACCCTAACTTTACCTCAGATTCGCAGGCTCCCGTTCTTCGTGGTTCGTCGTTTTCTATCCTCCGTCGTGGTTTGAACTTTTTCAAGGCGAGAGTGAAGAGGTAAAGAGGAGAGAGGGATGAGGTGAAAAGGCGAGAGAGGTTTGTTGAGAGTGAGAGAGGTGAGAGAGATGAGAGGGAACTAAGGAGAGCGAGAGAGGTGAGAGAGACGAGAGTGAACTGGTAAGAGGGGAAGAGATCGAGAGGAGGGAGAGAGGTAGAGGTTTGTTGAGAGTGAGAGAGGTGAGAGAGATGAGAGGGAACTAAGGAGAGCAAGAGAGGTGAGAGAGGTGAGAGAGGCGAAAGTGAACTGGTAAGAGGGGAAGAGATCGAGATCGAGAGGAGGGAGAAATTTCAATTTCGAGCCAGATTCGAGCTTGAACATTCAAGCACTCAAACATTTTCAAACAAAAATCATTATAAAATACTTCTCTTACTGTATCCTACACTATCTTTAGTTTCTCAATCTATCCAAAGGACAAATTACACTCCTAAAAATAATTGAGAGGGTTGCTTCCAATTTGAAATAGTGCTCTCCTTTTTGAATGAAATATTTTATTTTTAATTTATGTTCACTTTTTTAATTAGTGCTATCAATTAGACTACATTATGTAAAAAAATTAAATAAAAAAATTAACACAATTAAAGCTTCACAAACCCACAAAAGATCATATTAGGCTACTCTTCTTTATATTTTTATAAAATAACCTCGAATCCTTTTTCCAATCTAAAATAATAAAAAAAACTCAAATCCTTTTTATTTGAAATCTATCTATGGAGATGAAATCTTAAATTATAGGTAATCATGCAAGAAACTGTTAGAAATGGTTAGAAAATCCAGGTAAAACTAGAATTGTCTGTTAAGTTTGGTCTAATAATGCATTTGGTTTATGCGGTATGAAATTAATTGAGAATGTTTGTTTGTTATTTATTTGGATGAGATTCAAGAAATGATGCTTTTGCTGGAGATTTGAAGTGTCAATTATAGATGAATATTTTTATTATCAGCCCCGTTACAGAGCCCGAAAGGGTTTCGAGCCGAATTTGGCTCGAATTTGAGAAGGAAGAAGGAGGAAGAAGAAGAAGAAGAAGAAGGAGAAGCAGAACTGGAGGGGCCATCAAAATCGGGCTGGAGGCGGAGGCGGGCGAAGGCAGAGGCGGAGGCGGGGCTGCGATGCGACAATCGACCGACGAGCTGCGACGACGAGCTCTCGCCTCTGTTTCTCTCTCTCGCCTCTGCTTCTCCTGTGTTCAAAACAAAGAAAAAGAAGAAAAGAAAGAAGAGGAAGAAAAAAAAAAAAAAAATTTGAAATCCAAAATGACGTCGTTTTGGGTTTCGAGCCACTGATTTCGGGCCCTCAAACATTTTTCTTTTATTATAAAGTTTGATTTCACTCTGAAAGTTTGATTAGTCCTTTCAGGGTTGTGTGGTGGGTTTGACCTTCCAAAATACTTGTTCGATAAGCCGCTTTTGTTTAAAAGGTTATTAAAATTTGAATAATACTATATGCACCAATTAGATCAAGTTTGGCAATTCAAAAATAATCTATCTTTTTATTTTTTTATCTTTTTTCCATCACATCACCTCTCTACTTTTCTGCATATCTTTTCGTAAAAAGACAAAAAGTACACTTATTTAGGTCATCCCGAATAACCCCTTAGTATTTCAATTGATAATGTGACATTATTTAAGATATTTTTGGTATTTATAATTTGTATAATTAATTAAATCAATAATAATGTCATAACTAATGTTGGTACACTAGTTAGTATACTAATTGGTACATGTAAAAATACCGTTAAAATTTGCCTGAACATTTAATTTTAGTCCAAAAATAATAATTTAATGGCTTAAAAAATGTTTAATATGAGTAAAAGTTAATAATTTCTCTTTTTTAATGACATGAATTTTAATGTCCCATTGTGTAATAAATTATCAGAGAAATTATAAAAGAAATCTTAGAATTTAACCTTTGTAATAAAATAAATCTTAAAATTTTAATTTTATCAATTTAAATTTTAATCTTTTGATTTGCTTTAAATCTAAATTATTAATCTATTTCCGTTAAGTAAAGTAGACAAAAAAAATTATTTTAATCATAAAACTCAATGCATATGTATATAAAATATCTAAAATAATATTTTTTATTGAATTTAATGACTAAAATATCATTTTTTTCTCTCAGTTTAATTAACAAAAATAGATAAATAATTTAAATTGAAAATAAATCAAAAGTTTAGAGTTTAAATTAATAAAATTAAAAATAATTTATTTTATTATAATGGTCAAGCTTTAATTATATATATATATATAATTTCCTTTAAATTATCACTATTATATCAACAGTAATACTAGAAATACTAATCATATACCAATAAATATATCACAACACAAGACGTGAATGTGGATTTCACTTAATATTTGTGTGTAGTTGCTATATTTATTGGTACCCTAATTACGCTGTGTTTGATTGGGGGATTTGAGGAGGGATTTGGAAAGGGAAAAAAATAAGTTAGGTGAAATGTAAATAAAATATACTTACATTTCACCTAGTTTCACATATTTTTTCCCTTTTCTTTTCTAAATCCCTCTCTAAATCTCCCAACCAAACAAAGTATTAGTGTTTTTAATTAGGGTTAGTGGTCATATCGAAAGTGAAGTCAAATATAGAAAGCGCCAATCATAATTCTGAGATATGTTCCACGCTTTAGAAATGCTAAGGCCCATTATTCGAATCAAACCACGCCCGTATCTTTTAAGCCCATATTATTTTGGGCCATCTAAATCCAAATCTGGAAACAGGCCGAAAAAATTGTTGCCAGCATAATCTTTGCATGATTACCAATAAATGCTGTTTGGTGCAGTTATATGAACTGCCTTTAATTTATTATATTTTGAGAGTTTGTGTCAAATTATTTAGTATAATTTTTACTTATAATTTAATAGATAAAAATAATTTAAATAAGTTAAAAATATAACGGTAACACTTTTATTAACTAAAATATTTTGTTCTTAAATTTTTATCTTTAAAATATTAATTTGTTGTAGTACACGTGCACATTGCACTCATTGAAAATATTTGTTATTGAAATGTATCACACAAATTTGAGAAGTTTAAAATTATAAATTCTAAAAAAATCTTAATCAACTTCAATTTTAAAGTAAAAAGATATTGATTTAAATTTCTAATAATTATTAATTATGAAACGAAGATTCCCATACAATTCACAAAATGGAGAGAAAAAGTATTCAACATTGACACTTCACCTGAATTTTGATTCCTTCAATGATGACAAAAAGAAAGGTCACCATATCACTATCTTAAAGTTCAGACAATAATTCATTCTCTGTTGAATGATTTGGGGAAAATGGGTGCTATATCGAACATGTTATAAAATCTTTGGATAACTATCACCCAAAAAATAAAATAAAAAGATATAATTAGAATTTTAATGAGCTTTTAGACCAAAGTGGAAATAAGATAAAGTTTTACTGTGTGAAAAGTGTGGTATGCCATGTGGTAAATCACATGGTGTGGTGAATAGTGAGGGTTTTATCACCAATAAATAGGTGAGTTTGCATGGTAATAAAAGTATAGAAAAAAAAATTATTTATTTCCTCTTCTATTGTGGCTCTTTCTTCTTTATTTTCTTTAGTTTTATAACACGTTATCTGCACGAGATTCTGACCAACTGAGAAGGAAAAGTAGAACCACATATAAAGAAGGTTGGTGTGGTTTTTTTACAAAGTGGTTGAGGTAAGTATAAATAAATTCTGAATAAATATTTTATAAGAACGGTTCATGATAAGGCTAATTCTATATTTTTCTTAATATATTCACGTAATACTAAATATATTATTATTGTTGTGTTAATTGCACAAATATATCAAGTCTTTTAAAATCAGAATTCATAGATCTTGATATTTCAGGAAATTTATTTATCTTGGATACTTGATATTGAGATCCACCTTAAGGTAATGGATCTTGGAGATACTATTAAAAATGAAAATGAAGCATCCCTAAAAGATTGCACAAAGGCAATGATATTCATTCGCCACTATCTCCAAGAAGAATTAAAACTGAATACCCCACGGTAACAGATTCACTATTTTTGTTTAATAATTTGAAGAAGAAATACGAGTACCAGAAGACGGTTATCCTTCCAAAAAGCTTCCTATAATCACTACAAAAAAAAACACTTTTGGCGACTAAATTTTTAGTCGCCAAAAGTCCCTTTTTAGTCACCAAAAGTCGGATTTTCATTTTTCCCGACTAAATAATTTCGTCGCCGGTTTTGTCGTGAATATGTGGTCGCAGATGGAATTGGCGACTAAAAGAGTGTTAGTCGCCAAAAGTCAGTAAAACAGCGACCAACGCATTTGTCGGCAATACTGAATTCCTTTTTTGGAAATTATGCATTTGGCGACTAAAATTTTAGTCGCCAATAGTGTTTATTTATTTTATTTTTTTTGAGTTTCCCCGACTAAACTGATCGTCGCCAAAACAATTAATTTTCGGCGACTAAACTCTTTAGTCGCCAAAAGCATGTTTGAAAAAAAAAAATTTCCATCTGCCTGAGCACCTCAGGCGGTTCGAACCTTGGACCTCCAACTTCCCAACATTCCAAACCTTCACAGCACAGTCTCTCCCACTATGCCACTGAATCCTCACGCGAATATAATTGCAACTTATATTATTTATACATTATTTTCACCGGTTTTAATAGAAAAGTATATATATAAATATAATTATATATATTAAATATAATTGATGTAAAAAATAAATTATTTATTAAAAAAAAATATAAGCCACTTTTGGCGACTAAAATTTTTTTAGTCGCCAAAAACTTTAGTTTTGGCTACTAAAAAATAATTTAGTCGCAAAAAAATTAATTCCCGCCTAAAAAACCACTTTCAGCGACTAAAGTGATTTTTGGTCGCCAAAACTGTCACTTTTGCCGACTAAACTCAATTTTAGTCGCCAATGGTCCACTTTTTAGCTACTAAATATTTTTAGTAGCCAAAAACATCCACTTTTGGCGACTAAACTGAGTTTTAGTCGCCAAAACCCCTCCTTTTAGCTACTAATTTTTTTTAGTAGCCAAAAACATTAACTTTTGGCGACTAAACTGAGTTTTAGTCGCCAAAACCCCTCCGTTTAGCTACTAATTTTTTTTAGTAGCCAAAAATCTCCACTTTTGGCGACTAAACTGAATTTTAGTCGCCAAAACCCCTACTTTTGGCTACAAAATTGATTTTAGTCGCCAGTAAGTATACATTTGGCGACTAATTTGTTTTAGTCGCCAAAAGTCCTCAGTTTTGGCTACCAAACTGTTTTTAGTCGCCCAAGGTGCTACTTTTAGCGACGAAAAATTTATTTTTAGTCGCTAATTGTGCTTTTTGTTGTAGTGAATTGATTGCACCTAAAGTTGCAAAATTATGAATCAATTAATGAGTACAATCTATAGAACATGTGTTGAAATATTCACATCAATACTATGCTCTTGTAGTAGCAATATAAAGAGCGTCCATCTATAAAGTACTATAAACTGATTTCATGCCTTCTTGTGGCTAAACAAACCAAGCAACTTTTATTAAAAAATCATCAATCTCTCCTTACTAGCTCTGTTCCCTTCCCTGAAATGAATGAGGTTGCATTTCATAGTCGTGGATGAGAGAGAAGTCATGGTTTTGGACATGACTGAGGTAAAATTATAGAATTAGTAGGGGACATGTTCAGAAATATTCGAGCAAAAATATCATGCCATTTCACTTGAAGTGGAATAATCCTAAGATATCACAGGAAAAAGGAAAAAAAGTTTACATAATAGAATCTCCCAAGAATGATGTATGTATGTATGTCTGTATTCATGTTACATATGCATGGTGCATATTGCATGGCAAATAAATATGTTAGAAAATAGAGTGATTATTATGCATAAATAATTATTGTTCGTCTTTTTTACCCGGAAGTTCACTATTCATCATTATTTATCATTGTGCATTATTTTAACAATTTTCTCAAAATACTATCCATCAACAGTATTTTACTATTGAAATCTTTTTCACTTAGAGCGTTTGTCTTCTAGATAACAAGCCTCAATAAAAGGGGGGGGGGAAAAAAAGATTATTTGGTAATGAAAATATTCACACTGATTTTTGAATATTATATTCGTTTTAGTTATGTTTTTGGAATTTATATTTTCCTGTTTGATTATGTTTTAGAAATGATGATTAGCTATCTATATACATGGATTGTATTAAAGTATTGACTAATTCTAAAATGTTGAGTAAAATATTAAATAAGTAGACAGTATAAAGACACCCATAATTCTTTGTAATGAAAAATATTTGACGATGACAAAAACTAATGTAAAATCTCAAGTTCTGCAAATTTGATTGAAAACTCTGGAAGGGCCAGTATTATAATTGTCAAATGAAATCAAATTTAATATTGATGAAGTATATACTACCAAATCCAAAAGACATCTGTTATGTTTTAAAGATATATGTCATATTGGTTATTGAAACCATAAATAAAGGTAAAGAAGAATATCTATATATTATTTCTACTGAATTTGCTTGATATTCATATGAGTTGTATTATACAGCAATAAAAGCAATTGAATCAAATGTTGAGATACATCAGAAGTGCTCCAACTTAATGCACCAGAAGTGTTATAATCCAAAAAGCGGTCATGTTAGGACATGATTACCCTGAGCATTCGGGATCTATAGGGATGTATTGAATTATTAAAAATTCAAATAAAACATCTATTAAAGAACCAGAAGATTCTTTTACCAAAAGATTATCTATGCTCTGTCTGTTCACTGAGAAAATTAATTATTAGACTATTCCATTCATATCAACATGGACTATTTGTTATTTCATGATTTTTATAGATATATTAACTAGATAATCTCATTCGTAACACAACTTTTAATGATTATTGCATCCATGTTGGTATTGATGTCAAGCATCCTACTACCCATGTTCATACTCAAAATGGTATAGTTTACTATTAAATTAAATGGCTTTAGTTAATCACTCAAACTTTGCTTATGAAAAATAAATTACCTATTTCAGCATGGGGTCATGCTAAACCAATTGTACACATGAGTACTCACCATTATAACTTATATTTGGTCAGCCATCAAATATTATTTATTTAGAATGTTTGGTTATGCTGTATATGTTTCTATTGCAAATGGGTCTTCAACGTAAACTAGGAGTTTATGTTAGTTTTGATTCTCCACTTATTATTAGATATATTGAATCCTTAACATGTGATGGTTTTAGAGCATGTTTTGAGGATTGTTATTTTGATGAACCAGTCTTCCCATCATCAGGGAGAGAAAATTTGCAGCTTGGAATTTGACGTGAAATCACTTGAAATAATTCGATATTATCTTTTCTTGATCCTCGTACTAATCAATGTGAACTAAAAGTTTAAAGGATTATTTATTTCCCAAGTATAAGCAAATTAATTACTGGATGCCTTCACCAACACTAAACATGTAATAAAATCCTATATACCAGCTGCTAATGCTCCAACAAGAATTGATGTTCTTGAAAAACAATCTGTTGGTATAGCTATAAATGTATCTAAGTCACGCTAAAAGCGTGGTAGACCTGTCGGTGCAAAAGACAAAGTTCTTAAAAGAATAAGACAATTCATATTCCTGAAAAGATCATATCTAGTGCTCTTGAAGAGGCTATATCTACGCTCCTAAAGAGGTGCTCTAGAAGAGACTATACCTAGGACTCTTGAAAAGGCTAAACCCACAAAAAATTCTTAATGCTCCTAGAGAGGCTAGACCCACAAAACAGACTATTATAAATCTATCTAAATCTCCTACTTATAAACCTCTTGAAGCAGAACCTTCAAAAGAAAAATCTCCTAAAAAGTTATCCCCTGAAGTGAAATCTCCTGAAGAGTTATCCCATGAAGTGGAACCTCTTGAAGAGTTATCCCTTGAAATGGAAAATGTACCTGAAAATAATGAGAATATATGTGGCGCTCCAAATTTTTTTTTGGAACATCATAAAATTTAAATAATAAATAACTTGCTAAATAAGAATTTTAACAACTAATTGGGGAAATTTAGATTTTCACATAGTCAAAGCTTAACAACTAAATTACGAGCCCACATACAATATAACAAAAACTTTATAACATTCCTAATTACTAATACTAAGGATAATAAAATTTTATTTCGATAGAGTCTTGACTTTAAGTTAGCCAAGGTTCAATATTAGTAGCAGCTCCAAATTCAGCCTTAGTCTCTTCTTCGACATAATCTGGCATGAAATGCCAGGGCAACAAAATATATGCCATGAGTTTTGCAACACAGTAAGAAAATGTAACCAACCTACCATTCTTTTTAAAAAAAAATAATCAAATCATGACAATTAAAATAATAGTAAAATTCAATAGCATGATAAATGTAATAACCATAATAATAATTTTGACAATTTTCATAGTTTAGGTGACACTCAAAATTTCACCAAAAAGATTTTCTTACTAACCACTAAGTCATGGCCACGATTAATTTGGAAACCCCCTCTTGGTCAAATATTAAAGAACTACCAAAGATGCCCACACCCAGAGTTATATACCCAAATTGTGGCATCCATGGTCTACCCCAAGGGAACGTTCTGCCAGGGGTATGTAATCTCCCTGCGTGCCACCCACACATCCATCCTTATTCCAAAACCAAATACCGATAAGGATTCAAATAAGTCTCGTGCCATCTTAGGGTTTTGTGTAGGGGTGTAATTTTGGCCCGGCCAATGTCGGGCCTTGCGGGCTCCCGCCAAAAAATCAGGCCAGGCCGGCCCACAAACCAGAAAACTAGGCCCAGGCCCAGGGGTATTCAAGCTTTGGGCGGGCCAGTAGACCGGGCCTTATAGTGATCCCGGTATTTCCTGTTGTTATTAAACTGTAATCCGGACTCGGTTCCGTAGATTTATTATTGTCTTATACTCTCTTCTATCCCTTAACTCTTTGTTTTGGAGTTTTGGGTTGTGTTGGGCTTGTTGGAAATAAGTTGGTTGTGTTTTAGAACTAAGAATTTCTGCCCAGTTTTTGGCCTCTACGCTCGAGCGGGGGTTCTTGAGCTCGAGCGGGAAAATCCATCTCCCAGTATTTTCTCTTCTGCAGTGTTGTACGCTCGAGCGGGATTTGGGACGCTCGAGCGGGAGTTCGTGTGTTACGCTCGAGCGGAGGAGTGGGACGCTCGAGCGGAGACCTGTTCTGATGAACTTCTGGATGGTTGTATCGGCCGCTCGAGCGGGGGTTTGTGCGCTCGAGCGGGAGTCTGTGAGTGGCGCTCGAGCGGGGGTTTGTGCGCTCGAGCGGATAGTCTGGTTTAGTACACCGAGATTCACCTTTTTGGTTCACTTTTTGATTTCCTTTCTCTCTCTTACTTTATCAAAACCTCCATTGGAGAGCACCTCACTCTAAAACCTAACTTCTCTCTTAGGATTGATCTAGCTAGGGTGCTTTGCTCACCTTAGGTCTTCACAAAAAGGGTGTTGATCGTCGAGGGCGTCATTTTGATCCGAATAGTTTGGCGTTTGGAGCACCTTGATTTCGGGTCATCTTCTTCATTTGAGTTTTCCATTTGAGGTAGGGATTCTCCTTGTTCTTTTACAATACTTCCTCTATAGATAGACATGTGGTAATTTTTGTATTGCATGAAAATGGTATCATGTTGGAATTATTTGAAAATCATGAGTAAACCTAAGGTTGGTTGAGTTGAGAATGGATTTGGCTTCATTAATTATTGTTTTGGTTAACTAGTATGTAAATTAGCATGTTGTAGTTGAATGAGAGAAAAGCCCTAAATTACATTTGGGTTGGGTAAATCAAAATGGGGTTTGTTGACTAGTGTGTGTAAATCTCTTTTACCAAAATGAGTTGGGTAATGGTGTTTAATGTTTAAAGGGTTAACCATGATGTGGAAATTGGTTGGTTGAGAACAAGGGTAGTGGAATTGGTTTTGTGGTAACGAAAAGGAAATGAAATTGTTTTGTGAAAAGGAAGAAAGTATTTTTCGAAATGAGTTTGAGAATTGGATTGTTGAATTCTTGTTAGTTATGTGTATGTGATACGCATGTTGGATATGCCTTGTGTGCATGATTGTTGACGGCGTTATATGCCGGGATATGCCTTGTGTGCATGATGGTTGACGGCGTTATATGCCGGGGATATGCCTTGTGTGCATGATTGTGGATGACGTTATATGTCGCGCTTATAATCAAAGGTACCGGTACCTTCCAGCTAGCGCCTGGAGAACTGTATGCGCTAAGAATAAGAGGTGTCATACCCTTCCAGCGAGCGCCTGGTAAACTGGCAGTTTGACTTACTATGCATATGGCTAGTAGAGTGAAGTTGGTTGTAGTTGTTTCAGTATATGTTTGACTTACTATGCATATGGCTAGTAGAGTGAAGTTGGTTGTAGTTGTTTCAGTATATCCTTGGCCTACTAAGTGCATGGCAGGTGGAGTAAAGTGTAATGTTGTTGCTTCGTTGTAACTGAAAATATCATGAGCTTGATTGGTTACCGTTTGGAGTACTGAGTTACTCCATTGATTGATTGTATACATGTTGGAGGGTTGTAAATTTACATTTTTACAAGTTATACATGTATAGTTATGATAGTAGTGGAAACAAACCAAAATGTCATATTTGTCTTTTGGAAAGTGTAAAGGAGAATGAATGTTGTAAAGATAAACATGTTTGAAAAGGGTACATCTGTGTACGTATGGGAAGGAAAGAGAGTATCGAGCTTAGTGAGGTTATTTCCTAAGTGATTGTTAATGTCATGAAAGATTGGGAACGGGAATTAATGAAAGGAAAACGGGAAGGGAAACTAGTTGTAACGTTGAATGAAATGGTTGTTTTCGAGAAAAGTTCATACATATATATATATATATATTTTGTGTAAACTGTCACCTTACTATTCTAGTATGAGAATGAGGGTTCATGATCATAGCTATCTGTAAGTTGTTATTGTTAAGGATCATGTTGAGTTCCCTACTGGACTATATGTTCATCCCACGTTGTTGAATCTTTTCAGGTGTCAAGCAGGTTGAGCTGCAAGATTTGGATCTACTTGTTTATTGGCCACGGGGCCTCTGTTATGTTGGCGGAACGCTATTGTTGTGAAAGGGTTATACCCTTCTTCTTGTACCTTAAGTGATGTAAGCCCAAGGGCAATTTGTTAAAGTATGTTCATGTCATATTTACTTTGCACACGAATGAGAGTATTGTTAATCCCTTATACAGATTGAATGTATGAGTCTATTTCCACATGTCACCTCTGAAATTGCATTGAGTTAATGAATTTGGTAATGGCTTCGAGTAATAAAAAGTGGGGCGTGACAGGCCTCGAGTTGGGCCTTTGGGCTTGGGCCTAGGCTCGAGCTTTGGGCAGGCCTAAACAATTTTTTTTGTTTTTTTCACCAAAATTTTATTATTTTCCATTAAAAATAACGCTGGGCCTCGATGGGGCCGGGCCTCGAGCCAGGCTTTTGGGCGGGCCTTGAGCGAGCCAATGGGTCGGGCCAAGCAGGTCGGGCTTCAAAACGATGGCCCAAGCCCAGGCCCTGGCCCAAGGCCTCGGGCTAGGCTTGGGCTCGAGCTCGAGCTCGGGCCTAAACGGGCCCACCTCGGGCCGCCCGCGGGCCACGGGCCAAAATTACACCCCTAGTTTCGCGACACAATTTACATAAAAATTATTAAAAACCAGGGCTCACCCTAAACAACTGGTATTAACCCTCAATTGTTAATTTTGTATAAGCTGTTAATCGTTTCAGTTAGTTTTTATATTAATCACAAATAATTCCAATTTTATTCATCAATAATGTTGTGCCAACTCATGAAAATTCCCAACATAAAATGTTACACATGGCCCACCAAAAATAAATCAATGTACAAAATTTAAATAAATAATGAATTTAAACCATGGTATGAAATAATAATATAGATACCAAAAAGAAATAAATCATAATCACACACATGCATGGATTTTTAATCTACAAGATTAGAGTAGCACAATATTAAATTTAATCCAAATAAACAATTGAAGAGATAATTTTTGATTCCTCCTAAATCTGCCAAAATTTTCAGAATGTATATCTCGCAAATAAAATTATAAATAAATTACTTATACAACTCTAAAATTCATACAAATCTGCAGAATGCTCAATAAACATGTTATGGTCATTTTTTAGAAATAATTTTCCAAAAATAAGTTATAAATAATTCTTAAAAATTCCAAAAATGTTTATGACACAGATTTATCACATTTTCTTAAATTAATTCCATACTTAAATTTATAAATCAATTCCATAATCTAAAAATTTATTACGAAACTAGACTTCTCAAATTTCATTTTTTATTTAGAAATTACCAGATTTGGTTTAATATAAATTTTTTAATGATTTTTCAAACACATAGTAAAATCTGCCCATAGCTCCAAATTTGGTTAAAAATCTGTATAAATTCGTACAAAACTCCATAACTGTTGCAAAAATTCACAGATGAAGTAGACATCATTATAAACAACTTTGTAAAAGAAATCATCTTCAAATTTTGAGTATAAAATTGTCTAAAAATTCATACAAATTTTTTGACAGATTCAAGGACCAAATAAATTCTTTAATCTTCTCTTTAATGGTATAAACTACACATGCAAGCCTATTTTCACAATAATACCATGACTTTAAGACTATCAATATCTTCAAATATTTGAAATACACATCACAAAATTTACGTACATATATATAAAAAAATTTATCTATAAATTAGTCATTTTATCATTTGAAAATTTCAACAATTAAAAAAAATGAGAGGGTTGAGAGGGTTTTCTTACTTAGTTGTAGGATTGAAATGGAATAGTGAGATGGTAGGAAAATATGCAACCTTAATCTCCTCATCTTCTTCTACTAAGCTTGCTCACAGGAATTCCCTCTTCTTCTTCTTCTTCTTCTTCTTCTTCTTTTTTTACTCTCTCTCTCTGATTAGTTTCTTTGTTTTTTCTTTTGAGAGAATCAAATCTGCATGTATGGATATATGTATATATAGAGAGATTCCCCTGTGTCTCCCTCTCTCTCTTTAGTCATTCCCTTTAGTCCCATCAAATCTTCTAGTTCCAAGGAGTATATTTGAGTTAATATGCATGTAATCCAAGTGTTGTTCTTTATCGAAATATTAGTATATTTGAGTTAATATGCATGCAATCCAAGTGTTGTTCTTTGCCGAAATATTATTCTTCTTCTTTTTTCTTTTTTTTTTTCCTCTTTCTCCGAGTAGTTTCTTTGTTTTTTCTTTTGAGAGAATCAAATCTGCATGTATGGATATATGTATATATAGAGAGATTCCCCTGTGTCTCCCTCTCTCTCTTTAGTCATTCCCTTTAGTCCCATCAAATCTTCTAGTTCCAAGGAGTATATTTGAGTTAATATGCATGCAATCCAAGTGTTGTTCTTTGCCGAAATATTATTCTTCTTCTTTTCTTTTTTTTTTTACTCTTTCTCCGAGTAGTTTCTTTGTTTTTTCTTTTGAGAGAATCAAATCTGCATGTATGGATATATGTATATATAGAGAGATTCCCCTGAGGCTCCCTCTCTCTCTTTTAATCATTTCCTTTAGTCCCATCAAATCTTCTAGTTCCAAGGAGTATATTTGAGTTAATATGTATGCAATCCAAGTGTTGTTCTCTGCCGAAATATTCTTATTCTTTTTTCTTTTTTTTTTTGGTGTATTTGTGTGGGTTTTTTAAATTTGATATACTAAGATTTTTAACTAAGCTATTTAGTAAGAATAATTATCATATTGGATCCTTATTAAAATAATTTATAAACAACAACTATTGAACACCCACAAAATTTTTATTCTTAATAATGTTTTTATTAGTGACTGAATTTGGTTAATTTAAAACTAACTTTTATACTAATATATATTTCAGATAAACTCTGAATATAATTAATTAATTAATTTATTTATTTATTTTCTTTTAAGAATAATTAAATGTGGATTTTCACAATATATTATATAAGTACAAGAGATATTTGTGATAGAAATTAAACTGTTGTCGACAACATATTTTCGTTTAAAGTTGCTCATGATATTACCAGAAATAATGATGAAAGTATTACCAAAAGCGATGATAATAATAAACCATAAACTGTCGAAGAATGACAACATAGAAATAATTGGCCAAAGTGGAAAAGAAGCAATGCAAGTAGAATTAAACTCACTTACAAAAACGTAAAGTATTTGGACCTGTAATCTAACTCCCTGAAGGGACTAGCCTATTAAATATAAATGGTTATTGTTGGATATAAGTGGGTATTTGTCCTACAGCGCAATGAGAAAAATAAAATTGTTAGATGTAATGCACAACTTATTATGCAAGGTTTCTTGCAGAAATTTAGTATTGACTATGAGAAAACTTATTCACCTGTAATGAATGCAATTGCATTTAGATTTCTTATCAGTTTGGAAATCATAAAAAATTTAGATATGCTTTTAATGGATGTGGTTACAACATATTGATGGATCACTAGATAGTGATATATATATATATCTATAAGTCCCTGAAGGATTTAAGGTGCCAGAAGCATTTAATTCAAAACCCAAAAGTGAGGAATCCAGATTTACAATTGTTGCAGTATATGTTGAAGTTTTGAATCTTGTGAAACTTCAGAAGAGCTTACATAAACTGCAGAATATTTAAAATGAATTTAAAATGAAAGATCTTAGCAAAACGAAATTTTGTATTAGTCTGCAGATCGAACATTTGCCAAATGGGATTCTTGTTCATCAATTTAAATGTCCTGAAGCACCTTTATATGAAAAAAGCTCATTCGTTAAATACTCCAATGGTTTTCTCGCCCTCCAGAAGATGGTAAAGAATTCTTAGTCCTGAAATACTATATCTCAATATAATTAGTATTATTATATATCTTATAAATTGTACTATTTGCATTTGCAATCAATTTATTAGTAAGATATATATCTATATCAACTCGAAGCCATTGAATTGAAGTAAAGTAGATATTATGTTATTTTCATGGAATAATCGATATGGATTTATTTTATTCAAACAAATCAAAGCCGCAGTTAATTGGATATGCAGATGCTGAATATCTCTCTAATCTACATAAAACCAAATCACAAACAAGATATGTTTTATTTATGAAAATATTACTATATCTTGGCGATCAATAAACAAACATTGACGGTTACTTCTTCAAATCATTCAGAGATACTTGCAATTCATGAAGTAAGTCGAGAATGTATTTAGCTTAGGTCCATGATCCATCATATTCAAGAAAGATGCAGATTGTCTTTAACAAAAAATAGTCCAACCATATTATATGAAGATAGTGTTGCGTGTATCACACAAATCAAAGATGGCTATATCAAAGATACGCTCAAATGATAATCTGGCAGTTCTATTTACCAAAGCACTATCGACTACAACATTCATGAAACTTGGTGCATAATATTGGGATGCATCGACATAAAGATCTATTACGCAGTATTAATGGGGAGTCAAATATTTAAGCAGATTTGTTGATTGTACTCTTTTTCCTTCGTCTAAGGTTTTTTCTTATTGGGTTTTCCTTAATAAGGTTTTAATGAGACAATCTAAACAAATCACATACAAGAATATTGTACAATTTTTCCTTCAGATTTTTTTCCCACTGGGTTTTCCTTAGTAAGGTTTTAACGAGGCATATTCTTAGTATATGGTTATCCAAGGAGCAGTATTGTAAAATATTTAGATAACCATCAAAAGAGATGCAATTGAAATTCTAATAAGTTTTTAAGTCAAAGTGGAAATATGAAAAAGTTTTACCATGTGGGAAGTGTGGTATGCCATGTGGTAAACCATATGGTATGGTGAATAGTAAGTGTTTTATCACTTATAAATAAGTGAGTTTGCACGGTAATAAAGTCAAAACTTGATATTGTGTATTATATTCTTTACTTTACAATATTGTGGGCATAAATAGCCACTATACATAATTGGAATGCTAAAGTTTAAGACTACAAATCTCTTAGCCAGTAGAGCATATCTCTAATCTAGGAAACATATTTACAATCAATCTATATACGGAAGTATACCAACTTGGAATTATTTCTAGAATCTGCAACACTCTCCCTCAAGTTAATGCGTAGATGTCGCTCATTCCCAATTTGTTGAGACCAGCATGAAATGCTTGACTCGATACAGCCTTGGTAAATAGGTCAGCAAGTTGTTCTTGAGACGAGACATGTGGTGTTTCAATGATCCTTGCTTCTAGTTTCTCCTTGATGAAATGCCTATCAACTTCCACATGTTTGGTTCGATCGTGTTGAATTGGATTGTAGGCAATATTGTAAGCTGTCTTATTATCACAATACAGCTTCATTGAGCTGTCATACGTAATATTCAGATCTTCTAATAAGCTATGTATCCATAATAATTCACATACTGCCTTAGCCATTCCTCTGAACTCAGATTCAGCACTAGATAGAGCAACTACAGCTTGCTTCTTACTTCGCCAAATGACCAAATTTCCTCCTACAAAATTGAAATATCTTGCTGTAGATCGTCTATCCTTGATTGATCCAGCCCAATCTGCATCGGTGTATCCTTAGATATCTAGATAATTCCCCTTTTCAAACATAATCCTTTTTCTTGGAGATGACTTCAAGTACTGCAAAATTTGGGTAATTGCATTCATATGTTCTTCGCTTGGAGAATGCATGAATTGGCTCATGGTACTTAGTGCATATGCCAAGTCAGTTCTAGTATGTGCAAGATACATTAGTCTCCCAACTGATCTTTGATACCTCTCATTGTTTGTTGGAACTTGATATGAATATATGCCTAACTTCAAGTTTTCTTCCGTAGGAGTGCTAATTGGACTACATGCTGTTATACCAGTCTCACTTAGTAAATCTAAGGCATATTTTCATTGAGATAGAAAGATACCTTCCTTTGATCTTGACACTTTAATACCAAGGAAGTATTTCAATGGACCCAGGTCCTTCATCTTAAATTCTCGAGCTAAGTGGTTCTGTAATGCGCTCATTTCTTCTGAATCATTTCTCGTTACTATCATATCATTAACGTACACAATGAGACAAGTGATCATTTCTCTATTATGTTTTACAAAAAGAGTGTGATCTGACTTACTCTGCTTGTATCCAAAATCTTTCATTAACTTTGTAAACCTTCCAAACCATGCTCTTGGAGATTACTTCAGACCTATAGAGCCTTTTTTAATCTGTAGACGTGTTTTCCACCTTCTGACTGCATATTACATCTAGGGGGCAACTCCATATATACTTCTTCTTAAAGGTCTTCATACAAAAAGGCATTCTTCACATCAAAACTAGTGCAATGTCTAGTTAAGATTCGCTGCCAAGGATATAATAATACAAACAATATTGATTTTTGCTACTGGTGCGAATGTCTCCATGTAGTCAATTCCAAAAGTTTGAGTGTACCCCTTGGCGACTAGTCTAGCTTTGAATAGTTTAATGGTTCCATCTGCCTTGTATTTGATTCTGAAAACCCCCTTGCATCCAACAGGTTTCTTTTCTTCAGGCAGCTCAACAACTTCCCAAGTTGAGTTCTTTTAAAATGATTTCATTTCTTCATTCATAGCTTCCTTCCACCTAGGATCTCCCAGAGCTTCCTGCATGTTAGTAAGAATAGATACAGCAGATAATTGATTCGCAAATGACTCACTTTTCTTTGACAGTCTATGGTAAGATACATAGTTACTTATGGGATACTTAGGATTGGAACTAAGAACAGGTTCATAGTTAACTCTAGGTATACCTCTAGTGGCTCGATTAGGTAGTACTTTTGGAAGGAATTGAGATTTAGAATGTACCTAGGGTTGTAGCTGGGGTTCAAGAAAGGAATGGACCTCTGAAGACGATTGGTTAGATGGTACTTAAAGTGGAGTCGCTCCCATCTGATTCTGATTATTTCCTCCATTCAAACGGACATCCGGTTGGTCAAAAACGGGTTGCTCACGCAACCCAGTTGCCTCCCCTGGACACTCACCACTTTTATCCAAAACTTCACCACCACTAGTATCCGAGTGGTCCAAAGAAAGATTTATAGTTAGAGCTTGCAATTTATTTCGTTTCTTCCCCTGAATTGAAGACTCGAGAACAGTATAGTACATGTCATTTTCATGAAAGACAACGTCAAGGGTGACATACATTTTTCGTGATGTGGGATGATAGCAGTGGTAGCCTTTCTGAAGGGAGGCATAGCCAACAAAGACACATCGTAGGGCTCGTGGTTCCATCTTGTCACACAACAGTTTAAGAAGATACACAAAGGCCACGGACTTGAAAATTTTAGGTGATAAGTTCAGAGCAGTAGGAGCGCTTACAGTCGAATGAAGGACTTCAAAAGGAGTCTGAAAATTTAGCGAGCGGAAAGGGACATGGTTAATGAGGTAAGCCGTAACACTGAGTGCTTCACCCCAGTAACTGGTGGGCATATGAGCTCCAAACAAAAAAGTTTGTACAACTTCAAGTAGATGGCGATTCATGCGCTCCGTAACCTCATTTTACTGAGGAGAATAAGTGCAAGTCATTTGGTGAGATATGCCATGTTCCTGCAAGTACTGTGCCAAGGCCTGATTAACAAATTCGCCACTATTATCAGTGCGAAAAACTCGTATGTGAGATTGGTATTGAGTGGTGATCATCTTATGAAATTTCTGAAACAAGGTACTAACGTCCTTTGATTTCATCAAGCAAACCCAAGTCATACAAGTGTGATCATCAATAAATGAAACAAACCAACGAGAACCATTCAAGGAAGAGGTTTTGGGCCCCCATACATCAGAGTGAATCAACATAAAAGGTACTGGACTTTTATTCATGCGCAATGAGAACGATACACGGTGACTTTTTGCAAGTTCACAAATATCACATTTGAAAGCAGAATTATTTAACTGAGAAAACAACTTGGGGAACAATATTTTTAAATATCCAAAGGAGACACGACTCAAGAGCCCGTGCCACAACCAAATTTTGAAGGACGTGTCGGTCTGATCCGCTGAAAGAACTTGAGCCAACTGATGTGAGCTAGTAGGATTCAGATCCAGATAGTAAAGATTCCCCCTTCTAGTACCACAACCAATCGTCTTCCGAGTTTGAATGTCCTTAAAAACACAAAAGTTAGGCCAGAAAATCACAACACAATACAACGAACAGGTTATTCGAGCAACAAACAATAAGTTATGGTTAAGGGAAGGTACAACTAAAACAGAATCAAGATTCAAATCATGTGATAGAGAAATTGAACATTCTCCAATCACAGGTGAGAGATTGCCATTTGTAGTAGAGACTATATGTACGATGGATTGTTTTATAGACAGAACATGCTGACTATCACAAGTCATGTGATCTGTAGCACCAAAATCAATTATCCATGTACTACTACTACTATGGGATGCAGAAGTATGAAAAACCTTACCAATGTTACCTGAAGTAGCAATTAAGGAGGAAGTTTCTGCAACATCTTTGGACGGTTTGATCATGGCAACAGAGGATTGGTGATTGCGCTTACGTGGTGCCTTTACTGGATCTCACCAATCTGGATAGCCAATTAAGTCATAACACCGTGCCTTTGTATAGCCTGTCTTACCACAGTGAGTGCACACACGTTCAGGTTTGGCAGCACTTATCTCATAACTGCCCTTCTGAGATCGTGCTTGGTCAGAATCATTCTTTTGAGCAGAGTGTCAAGGTAGAGGCTTAGGGCGTCAAGCCATTAGAGCAGAAAACTCAGGATTATCGAGTTCAGCATTTAAGGTAGCTCGGCGTACAGCATCTTGACGGACATAGGCATAGGTGTCGTCGAGATCCATCAAGGGGTCCTTCCGAAGAACCTCACCTTTACTCTATTCAAATTCTGCATCCAGGCCACTAAGAAAGATGTGCACTCTCAACTGTGCAATTGATTTCTTATAGGTGACAATATTATCGGTGTAACAACTCGAAAATTTAAGTTGTCCCTTAAATTTTATACTAGTATTATAGTTGTATGTGATAATATATTATTAAATAAATAATAATAAATATATAATCTAATTTGGCATTAGATTATCAAATATGAGATTAATTAAGGATTATTATTTGGGGCCAAATCAACATAAATATGAAATTATAATACTAGTTGGGCCAAATTAAAGTTAAAGATAGTAAATAAATAAATATAAAAGTAAGAGTAAATAAATAATAATATTGATAACAATAATAATAACAATAATAATAATAAAAATAATGGGTGTGGTAGTAAAATAAGTAATTAATTTTCTGTTGATATACGATAGAGTATAATTTAATTAGGGATTCATTTATTTATATAGTTATATTAAAAAAACTAGGCCGAAGTGTAATTATCTTAAATATTTATTAAAGATAAGTATAAAATCTAATCGAATCTGTGAGAAGATTAGCGCCTTGCCACGTGTTGGCCGAATGAAGCTTTTACCTCCCTATTTATAAGGAGGAGTTGATCACTCAGGGGAAAGAAAAGGAAAAGAAGAGAGAAAGGAAAGGAAACGAAGAAAGGGAAAGAAAATAATGAAAGCCAAGAGGGTCTTTAGTAGTGAAAAGAAAGAGTGTGGTATTAAAGTTAAGGTGAGTTATATTATACCTTGAGTTACCATAATATATTTTACGTATGTTTTGAGTTACCATAATTTATTTTATACAAGTTATGTTTTATAAATATTTCAATTACGTGGATTAATTTATAAACTCTATTTGTTAAAATGAAACTCATGGATATGTTTGTTTCTATTTTAAAGAATATTTGATTATGACCTTATAAACAATTATGTTCTGTAAGTACCACCACGGGAGTCCCACACCTTGGGGGACTTAAATAACCATTGGCTTCTGTTTGGTCACTTTGTGGCCCTTTATTATCATGGATCTATTAACCTCTGTTCTGTGCGGAGATAAGTGCTACACTATTGTGGGAGCCACCTCTAGAATCTGTACGAGCCACCTATTGAATCCGTACCTTTGTTCTAACTGTCACTTCTGTGACCTCTGTTCTATTCTATTCGGTACCATGGTTATGGTTATTTATTTACATAATCTCAGTTTTGCTACTTAAATGATTATTTGTTCAGACTAATTATCTTAAGTATTTCAGTTACATAACTGTCCATGGTTATTTTGTGTCCCTTATACTCTTGGTATAGTATTTCTCACTCTGCCATGTGCTTATAGCTGTTTACCAATTTTCAGGAAACAATGCAATTCAGAAATAGCTTTTGGAAAATCTTAGATGCGGGACTGCGGAATAGACACGCACAACACTTTTATGGATATGTTTATATGTAAATATCGACCTTTTTGGTCAATAAATTTTGTAATAAAAATAAAAGCTCCAATGATTATTTTGGTACCCTCACTTAAATACTATTTCCGCTCGTGTTTATTAATTTGTTCAAGAATTGGCCGGAGGTAACTTCAGTTACTGGCCGTCACGATGCTTAACCCTTGGGTACGGGGAGCGGGTCGTGACAAGTGGTATCAGAGCAATGGTTTATAAAAAATAATAAAAAAATCATCATTGGAGCGTAGACACACATAACACTTTTATGGATATGTTTATATGTAACTATGAACCTTTTTGGTCAATAAATTTTGTAATCAAAATAGAAGCTCCGATGATTATTTTGGTACCCTCACTTAAATATTATTTCCGCTTGCGTTTATTAATTTGTTCAAGAATTGGCCGGAGGTAACTTCAATTACTAGCCATCATGATGCTTAACCCTTGGATACGGGGAGCGAATCGTGACAATCGGGATCCTTCATGATAACTTTATCACGATAATCTAATTCTTGGAAAATTCTGACAAGCTCACCGTAATAAGTTGATAGAGGTCGACCAGCTTGTTTGGTGGTAAAGGCACGCTGATTTAGTATAAAGATTTGTGTCTCATCCAATCCATCATAGAATGCTTTGGCAAGAGCACTCCAGATTTCCCTTGTAGTACGCAGTCGCAGATAACGCTTCATTATCTCCGGCGACATGGAGGTCAGCAACCAACCCTTGACCTTTTGATTCTCTGCATACCATTTTGCATAGGTAGTCTCAGTTTCCTTCGGTGGAACAGTTGTACCCATAATATATTCGAGCTTCTTACATCCTGCGATTTGCATCTCTAATATTTAAG
Organism: Camellia granthamiana; assembly: GCA_036172215.1. NCBI lineage: Eukaryota > Viridiplantae > Streptophyta > Magnoliopsida > Ericales > Theaceae > Camellia > Camellia granthamiana. Next base: position 27,955,028 of record CM069903.1, on the reverse strand, counting down.
ACCATACATCATAGTTAACCTTGGTAAGGACAACTCCAGCATGGAAGCCAGAATTTTCAGATTAAATATGGATTACTGGGGTTGATGGTTCGAGAGTAGAGGATTCGGGAGCCATATAATGGTGGTTGTTTGCTGCGATGGTTGTTCAGAATAAGATAGGAGGCTTATGTTTCAATGGAGGCTTTCGGGAGGCTCTGATACCAAGTCAGAACCTGATATTGTGTATTATATTCTTTACTTTACAATATTGTGGGCATAAATAGCCACTATACATAATTGGAATGCTAAAGTTTAGGACTACAAATCTCTTAGCCAGTAAAGCATATCTCTAATCTAGGAAACATATTTACAATGAATCTATACACGGAAGTATACCAACTTGGAATTATTTCTAGAATCTTCAACAAATAAAAATAAACAAAAAAACTCTTTATTTCCTCTTCCATTATGACTATTTCTTCTTTATTTTCTTAGTTTTATATCATAACATAAATATTTTATCACAAAAAAAAAAAAAATCAAAAATCATTTATACAATAGTTTTTAAATATAATGGATTGCATACTCATAATATTTGTTGTATGAATACACAAGAAAGTGATGAAATAAATGTGGTGATAAATAACATTTCTATTTGAAATAATAGTTGCATAGAATTAGAAACAGAAAATGAACCAAATATATGTATATATATATTTATATATAAAGTGTTGTTGAGATTCATTTTGAGTCTTATACTTCAAATAAATGTAAACCACATTATGCACATTCTAATATGAATTTACATAACAAAGGTTAGGTATATCTATCTACACAATTTATTATATTTAGCATAGAATTCTATTACTCATATTTTTTCTCTCTCGTCCTAATCCTACTGTGAAAAGAAAATTTTCCATAGAACCCTATGCTAGGCTTGGGTATTGGCCTGTTGGGCCATCTAGTTTAGCTCTATTTTTTTAGGATTTAAAAATATAATTTTCACTTATAAAGCTGAGCTGGGTTGACATTTTTAATTCGATTAATAAATGGGTTGGGTTTGGGAATTGTACTTTGTAATAACCAATAGTGTCATCAAAAATAGGTAGATCATGTTCATCTTTCTGATTTGCATATAATTAAATATATATACCATTTTAGTTGTATAATTTTTAAATTTGTTTTTTATTTGATTTTAATAATTTATTTGTTGATAATGTAGGAAACTTAGTATCATCGGAAACAATGGTTAATGGTGATTTTAGCTCTTAAGAAGATGATAACGAAACAGAGGAAGAAGTTTGAAATTTAAAACCATGGATTTTTTTTTTAGTTTGATGTGTACTACTAACAGTTTGGTTTTATGAATTTTGAACTTATAGAATTATAGATATGTTTGGTTTAAAAAACTTTGTCATGTTTTTATTAATATGGTATTGAATATTTAACTGTTAGTTGCTCGATAGGCCTTTGTTTATTTATGAAAAAAATAGGTACTATAATGTTTAATTTTTTTTTAATAGCTTATGTATATGGCCCGATGGACGGATTTGGGAATTATATATAATTTATATTAGGGTTGGGCTTGGGATAATTATATAAACCCAATATTTGAGTTAGACAAATTTAAAAACACAAAACCTTTTATTAAATAGTGTCAGCCCGGTGAATGATGACCCCTACTCCATGCCATGGTCATAAGAGATTGTGGGAGCCAAATATCAGTTATACTAAGGAAAACCAATTTGAACGGGCCAAAGGCAATTCGGTTCTATTATAAGCCGAGTATATACCAGCACACGATCAGAAGGCCGAATAAGTAATCATTCGAAGGATTAAGAGTGGGCCCGACCCTAGGGCCTAGAGGCGAATATAAATAGAGCAATATCAACCACAGAAAGGTATGTGAGAATAGATTAAGTAAAAACTTGAGATAGAAGTAAGTTGGAGAGCATATACTAACTTGTCCGTCAGAGTGCTAATTTTGGCACCCCCGACCGGAGTGTTCATCCTTTTCATGTGGCAATTTGAGGATCAGAAACGTCCTATAGGATCCAAGAGTATTTTCAAACTACATCTCCACAATTGGCGCCGTTTGTGGAAATACTCAAGCACATCCATGGCAAGTGTAACAGAAGATCCTCCGGTAGTCGCTGACAAAATTACGCCAAGAGACGACGTCACTCCGAGAAACATGCTTGGACCGAAGAATATCACCGCATGACGGGCCTTGAACTTCGATTCAATAGCCCAGGCCTCACCATCGACATCAGTGCATGAGACAATGTAGACGATAATGGATCAAGCAAAGCAAAATGAACAGCGGCTGGAGAATATGATGGCTGAGAACGAACGCCTGCGCCAGGATTTGGCCTTAGAGGTGGCAAAATCCCAACAGGCCGCGTGCCAAGACCGGGGTCGACCTTCAGGAAAGAAGGATAGTCGACGACATCGATTTCAGAAACGCGATAGTGACTGTAATTTTGACTCACTGTAGACACCCCATTTTTGACCGACCTTAAGACTCAGACGTCACTGATTGAGCGCTTGGTGATATTGCATATTGAGCTCGTTCAGAAGTCTCAGAGTCTCGGTTGCGAGCCTTGCCTCCGGACTTCCGGGCTATTTCGTGTCTTGCTTCGGTTTGCGAACCAGGCTCCGTTTTCTCTTCCCGAAGGGAGGGAGACGTCTCGTAGATCATCTCTCAGTGGCCGTAGGCTACGTTTCGTGGTCGTAGGCCATTTTTCCCGTTTGGAGCCCGGTTTCCGATTTTTCGGAGCCGACGGCCGTGTGCCTCGGTTCGGGACCGCTTAACCACCTTCGTTCGCTCCGGTTCTTGGCACATACCTTATTTCCTCCCTTTCGAGGGACACTGTGGTCCGAGAGACCGACTTCGTGGTCGAACACCACTTCCGGTGCCTAACAGTAAGTTTTCGGGGCCCCGGACTGCGCATTTTGGCCCCCGAGCCTTGCTTGCAAGCATTGTTGGGCTCCGACCTAAACTAGAAATAGTCATATTTTGAGCTCCTTTTCATGTTTGATTAAGGACCTTTTGCTGTTTAAGGCTTCCATCTGTCACTTACCTCTTTACCTCTTTTTAGGCCTATTTTTGCACGGTATTTTAGGCTTACTTGTGAGCTGTTTTGAACTTAGTCATAAACTACAAAGTGTCTTTTTTTGAGCCCCTCTTAAACTTTGTTGAAGGGCTCTCTTCGGTTTGAGAACCGCAGCTATCACTTGCCCATTTATCTCCCTTTAGGCCAATTTTGGGGGGAAATTTGAATTTCATTTCCCCCCCATTTTTCCCCCCTCTTTTCCACCCTCTTGTGTCTATATAACAGACCCTCCAGTTCTGGAAAAAAGGTTAGAAAATTTGTTTGGAGCCTCCTACATCCAATCTCTCTCTCTCTATATTCCAAGCACCAAAACCCTTTATTCTTGGATCCATTTCTACTCCATCTCCAAGCCAACCAACCCATACTCCATACCAGCAGTTCGGAGGCCATTTCTAGAGGCAAGGAGCATCTTTTCTCAAGCCAAGAGTTGATGAAAGACTAATCTTCAAGGGTGAGTCTCATTTTTCCTCTTTTTGCTCTTGTCTTGGTCTATATTTTAGCTCCTTATGCTTGCCTATTTGGGCTCCAACCCTAACTAAAACTAGGCTTATTTTGAGCCATTTTTCATGTTTTATTAAGGGCCTCTCACTGTTTGAGGCTTCTTTTTTGCACTTGCTTCATTACCCCTCTCGTATGCCATTTTCTTGCATGATATTTTAGGCCTATTTATAATCTGTTTTGAGGCATGTTGTAAACTGTAAATAGGCTTATTTTGAGCCCTTCTTCAATATTGTTGAAGGGCTCATCACTGTTTGAGGACTCCATTTGCCACTTGCTTTGATACCCCTCTTGTGGCCTCATTTTTGCATGATTTATTAGCCTCTTGTGCTTCTGTTTTTGGACTTTGGTCCAAACTAAAAATGGCCTTACTTTGACCCCCTCTTCATGTTTCATTAAGGGTATTTGGCTGTTTGAGGCATCCTTTCTATACTTTGTGTTTAAACCTCCTTTTGGCCTTATTTTGCATAGCATTTTAGGCCTACTTGTACACTGATTTGGGTCTGTTCCTTAACTGTAAAACATCATATTTTTGGCCCCTCTTCAACATTGTTGAAGGGCCCTTGGCCATTTAGGGCCAGCATCTGCTACTTGCTTCATTACCTCTCTCCCGGGGCCATTTTTGCATGCTAGCTTAGCCTCATTTGTGTTCCCTGTTTGGCTTTTCTTTAAACTTTAAATATGCTTGTTGTGGGGCTGCCTTGCTTCTGTATTCACACTTCATGTACAAATTATGCATGTATTGCATAGCTATAGGTCATTTCATGTACCTTATTTCATGTTTCGGGATTGATTCCATGCATCGGGTGCATTTTTGCCACGTTTCGGGGCTGTTTTGCATCTCATTTTGCTACTGAAATTTGCATGTTTGCATATCATATTCCATGTCTTGCCATGCCTTGTTAGAGTGGCATTTGGTGTCTTAGGGGCGGTCCTCGGTTTGCGTGCACGTATGCACGCATTTCGAGTTGTCTCATTTTCATCTTATGGCCTCCTATGTGAGTGTGGCTGAGGTCCACTTGTGTTGGTGTAAGTCCATTATGCATTGTGTATGCCATCTTAGTCCATTTCATAGCATTGTGTATACTAGGTTGTATGTTAACGCATTGTGTATGCCGTGTTACCTCGTGCATCGTGTATGCCATTTCATAGCATTGTGCATGTTAGGTTGTATCTTAGTTGCATTCATGCATGTCATGCATATTGCATTGTGTTTGGGGTAGGAGTTAGCCCGAGCACGGGAAACGAGGTACGTTTCGTACTCCGAGTGACGAAACGTATCTCAATTCCTCAGTCACCGACACTCCGGATTATCCGTGATGGAGTTAGGTTTTAGTTGAGTTTTCATGTGCATTCATTCTATATTGAGTTGTGCAATTCGACTCCTCGGCCATCATGCATCGAGATGCGTGATTGGTGGCACGAGAATCGAGGCATGCATACATATGTGAAAATACATTGCCATGCCCCTTTCCTGCTCTCTGTTACAGCAAATCAAGAATCAGCAGTCTTCCTAGGCTTGGCGCGCTTTCCAAAAACAATTGCAAACAGAGGCTAATTGGGGCATCGCAGTGGATTTCTGCACAAGGCAACCCGGACATGCATCATTCATCATCTAGGGAAGAGTCAAGACAGTCCCTGGCTTGCATGCCAATTTATAGCTTTCTTAGTTAATTTGTTAATTAATTAGGATTTTTGTATTTATTCGGGACTGTATTATTTATCCATTTGGGACTGTATATTATTTACTCGGACCCTCTGTGCGAGGGCAATGCTGTAATAAGTGTGCATGTGTGTGATGTATGTCTTCCAACCCCACGTTTTTCTCCCTTTTATTTACCTGCTTATGATGGTTAGATTAGGGCATGTTTCAATTAGTATACAGTATGATAGCATGTTTGCATTCATTCATCTGTCTTGCATGCACCGGGCTCAGCGCATCATACTAACTGCATTTGTATTTCAATTCCAAGTTGAATACATGTTAGCTGTTGCATCCCATATGCCATGTTTAGAATAGCCGAGCTTGCTATAGTTGCATTTTTGCATGCGTTGCATTAGGCATTTCTGTATATTTAGGATCATGCATGGATTTCTAATTAGCTTCTTTTTTGGCTCGGAGTACTCGGTAAGTTTTATGCTTTAGCATCCTTGCATGTGTGTGAGTGACTGCCATGATAGCATGCTTACCATGAGGCTATTTGCTTATGTGATATACCTGCTTGAATGCTTGTGGGTGAAGGTTGGGTTATTTGGATTGGAACAATTCATCAAATGTTTGTTTTAAGCCCACTAGACAGTGGCAAAGTCATGTTTTCTAAGCCCACCCGAGGGTGGCAAAATCTGCATTTTAAGCCTACTTGCGAGTAGCAAACCTCTTTCAAAAACAAACATGAAGTGTTTTGTTCCAATTCAGGCGACCCGGTCTATACTTGTATGCTGTGCGCATCACATAGTAAATCTAGGCTAATAACCGGAATAAGAACGCGTAATGTTTTCAAAACTAGATATCATGGTTAGTAGAGGCCGATCTTTGATCGGGCGAGCGGGGGTGCTCACGAAGTGACCTTCCCCAATCGTACCCAAGTTCCCGAGCGGATGCAACTTTGGTGATGACGGACACGTGGCCTTAGGCAAACGAGTCAGGGTTTCCTAAATTTCCCAAAAATAAAATATTTAGGTGGCGACTCTGTATCTGGCAAAGCAGTCCATGTTTGGCACTTCTTTCAAAAATCTGTTTTCCCAAAACGATTTGCCGGATTTGGACTCTTTGGTTCAAGATTAAGAACCGTGACAACAAAATCGAGTCCGAACTGTGGCGAGGTCCCTCGCGGGCTTGTTACACTCACCGTCCCCGGAACTCAGAAAGAAAGGATGAGTTGACGTATCCAGCTCATCTAAAGGAAGTCCGTATATACGGCACAAGCGAGAGAGGAGTGATGATTCGGATGAGGAAGATAAGTGCAACCCTTTTGTACGACAAATAACAAAGGCAGTGCTACCCAAGAAGTTCAAAGCACCGTCATTCACCCTATATGACGAAAAATCGGACCCCACCAATCATATTCGTCATTATAAACAAGCGATGACACTTCAATGAAGAAAGTCAAAGAATATTGCAAAGTGGAAGACGATGCCCTGCGGGTCAAAGTGAGTAGAAAGCTGATAAGATGGCTCCGCCTGGAATCGTCCAGCTGATAAGCGTCATGCCATCAAGGAGCCCCAAACTACGAAATCGGGCCAAACGAGACAAAAGGCGTGACTCGTGCCGATCAAATTACCAATGTTCACATCGAGCGAATTAACAATATCAACTGGATAACAGGCGCACAAGGAGATAAGAAACACACAGAGTTAACAAAGCCGATTAGTAAGATTCTGTCAAACGTTCAACACCTTCTGTACTTTAAGTGGCTGCCCAAGATGATGGGACCTCCCGATACTAGAAGACGAGATAAACGGCGTGAGTATTACAAAGACCACGGTCATGACACCGACGGTTGTTATGCACTGAAGGATTATCTGGAAGAGTTAGTGCAAGACGGCCGGCTCGCGCAACACATCCAAAAGAATAATTTATCAAATACAGTAGCCTTACGGCCGGATTCACCTCCACTTGGTGTAATTCATATGATATACAACTTGCCGACATCGTCCGAGGTGCATACAATTCAGTTGCAGTCTAGCCTACATAGGCCAATCATGCCAGCGAAACGGCCCTATGAAACTGGGCGGATTAGTTTCGATGACACTAACTTAGTTGGAGTTACCGTCCCCCACACTGATCCCCTCATCATCGAGCTACGCGTGAACAGATTTACCGTTGAATATGTTCTCATTGATCAAGGAAGTACTTCAGAAGTAATGTATTACAAAACTTTTGTTAAACTCGGCTTCACTGACTCAGATCTGTCTCCGACCGATTATCCACTATTCGGCTTTAATGCTAACCCTGAGTATCCTTTGGGCAAAATCACACTACCAGTTCGGGCGGGCACTAGATCAGTAGATGTAGAATTTCTGGTTGTCAAACTTTCTTCGCCATACAATCTTATCATGGGAAGAACTTGGTTACATACCATGCAAGCCGTGCCGAGCACCTACCATCAACTTCTTTGTTTCCCGACTGAGTACAGTATCGAATAAATTCGAGGTTCTTAGAAATCGGCACAGGCATGCTACCTTATTGCTGCAAAGAAACCAAAAGAGCTGGAAATGAATTCAATTGAGGTATCAGATCGGGACAGCCTTGAGGATATTGGGAAGACCCTGAGTGAAAAGGCAACCAAAGCCTTGGATCGGGTCAAAATTAACGGGAATTCTGACAAGTTCTTCATGATCGGCGCTTTCCTAAACGAAGTTGAAAGGCAAGAGCTTGTATCCTTCTTACTCGGCAACCTCGACGTGTTTGCATGGTCACCATACGAGATGCCAGAGGTGGATCCATTTGTGGCCTAGCACCGCTTAAACGTTGATCCAAAATGTAAGCAAATTATTTAGAGAAGTCGGCGGTCAGCCGCGGAGCACACTTCAGCCGTTGTTGAAGAAGTTGACCAATTACTTGATACCAGGGCAATTCGCGAAGTAACCTATCCTACATGGCTATCCAATACCGTGGTTGTAAAGAAAAAGAATGGATCTTGGCGTGTTTGTGTGGATTTCACGGACTTGAACAAAGCTTGTCCCAAGGACTGTTTTTCTCTTATCAGAATAGACCAACTCGTAGATGCAACGACACATCACCAACGTATGAACTTCTTGGATCCCTACAAAGGCTACCATCAAATTGCCATGCATCCGAAGGACCAAGAAAAAACCGCATTCCTCACCCCAAAAGGAACCTATTGCTACAAGGTCATGTCTTTCGGGCTGAAGAATGCGGGAGTAGCTTACCAAAGACTAGTGACTGCCATGTTCAAGGAACAACTCGGCCATACCATGGAAGTATACATCGACGATATGGTCGTCAAATCCAAGGAAAAACATACTCATCTAGCCAATTTAGCAGAGACATTTGGCATTCTTCGAAAGTACAAAATGAAACTGAACGCCTCGAAATGCGCATTCGGCATAGGATCTGGCAAATTCCTTGGCTACATCATTAACCACTGCGGAATCGAAGCCAACCCGAGACAAATCACAGCAATTGTAGAACTCGGCTCTCCTCAGTCGGTCAAAGAGGTTCAGAAGCTGATGGGAATGGCCGCCGCTCTCAACAGGTTTTGTAGCCGTTCCATCGATCGCTGCTGACAATTCTTTCACACACTTCAGCAAGGTAAAACTTTTGAATGGACCCCCGAATGCCAAGCTACTTTGAACGGCTTAAAGACTTATCTCCGATCAGTACCACTCTTGGCAACACCTTCGGCAGGCGATCCGCTCATTTTGTATTTGTTAGTATCCAATCGGGCGATCAGTGTCGTGCTATTAAAGAAGGAACTTAGGGAACAATGACCAGTTTACTATGTGAGTAAAGCGATGGCTGATGCCAAAACACATTATCTTTCATTGGAAAAGCTCATCCTCGCTTTCGTCATGGCTACAAGAAAATTAATGCATTACTTTTAGAGGCATACCATTGGGGTACTAACGAACTACCCTTTCCGGTCAGCGCTCAGTAGCGCGGAAGCATCGGGGCACGTTTCGAAATGAGCTCTGAAACTCGGCCAGTATGATATCCAATTTCTGCCCAGAACTTCCATCAAGGGACAAGTGCTCGTTGACTTTGTAGCCGAATTCACGGGATCCCTCGCCGACTTTAAGTGTGATCAAGTACAACCTAAGCCCAACTGGAGAATATATGTTGGAGACATTTAGCAGATGTACTGTGATGGGTCATCCAACCAACGTGACAGTGGGGCAGGCATAGTAATCATGACCCCCGAAGGGGCAATAATCGAGCAAGCTGTCAAACTTGGCTTCGATGCATCAAACAATGAGGCAGAATACGAAGCATTGTTAACCTGCCTACGAAATGCACTTCACTTTGGTGCGCAGCGTCTGCTTGTTTTTTGTGACTCGAAACTAGTCATCAACCAGTTAAAGGGGAAATATGCAGCCAAAAATGACCACATGGCAGCCTACATGAAAACGGCGAATTTTTTGCTCACAAAATTTGATCATCATGAGTTGAATCAACTAACCCAAGATCAGAACACGCATGTGGACACCCTGGCTTGCCTAGCCTCTACCATCAACTCAGAAATTAAACGAACAATTGAAGTAGGATTCATCCCTGAGTTGAGCATTGCCTCTTCTGAATCAGTTCAGATCAACATCATTGAACCAGGCCCAAGTTGGATGGACCCTATCGCTGCATTCCTATCCTCCGAGCAGCTGCCGATGAATAAGAAAGAAACACACAAATTGCGAAACAAAACCCTATGATACTACTTGGATTCGCAGGAAAAGCTCTACAAAAAGTCCCTTTCTGGGCCGTACCTAGAATGTGTTCACCCGAATAAAGCTGAGGAACTCTTGGTTGAAATACATGAAGGTAGCTGTGGTGCCCATTCTGGCAGGCGTTCTTTGGCCCATCGAGCGATAACACAGGGGTACTATTGGCCGACCATGCGAACAGATGCCGAGTGTTATGTCAAGAAATGTGAACAATACCAGAAATTTTCCCTTTTAACTCATTTGCCTGCCGAGGAGTTAAACTCTATCACCAGTCCTTCGCCATTCGCTCAATGGGGACTTGATATTGTCGGACCATTGCCACGGGCTCCAGGAAACAAGCGATTCTTGATTGTCGCGACAGATCATTGCACAAAATGGGTCGAAAGGGAGGCACTGACACATATTCGAGATACAGACGTTAAGCGTTTCGTATGGAAAAACATCATAACGCGATTCGGCATACCAAGAGCACTTGTTTCAGATAATGACACCTAGTTTGATTGTGACGTCTATCGAGAATTATGCAACACGTATGGTATTCAGCCCTACTTTTCCTCGCTAGCCTATCCACAAAGCAATGGTCAAGCGGAGGCCTCCAACAAAATCATTCTGGACGGCATCAAGAAAAGGTTGGAGAAAGCTAAAGGAAAATGGGTCGAAGAGCTGCCCAGTGTGCTGTGGGCTCATCGCACTACTCCAAGGCGATCCACTAGGGAAACGTTGTTCGCTCTATGCTTTGGAACCCAGGCAATCATCTCCCTGGAGATCGGCCTACATACTCTAAAATCGAAGGTTTTTGACTTGGGCCGTAATAACATGATGTTGGCCTTGGACTTGACTTTGATTGGAAAACGCCGAGACCGTGCCCTTGCTTTTATGGCGCGGTATCAGCAACAGCTCGCTAAATCATATAATCAACACGTACAGCTGTGTCGTTATACACCTGAAGAATTGGTCCTCAAGAAAGTGCTTCCCACTACTAGGAATCCCACCGACGGCAAGTTAGGTCCCAACTGGGACGGCCCCTATCAGGTTGAGTTAATTGCCGAAACAGGGGCATATCGGCTCAAAGGCATGTCTGGAAGAAGTTTGTCACGCCCTAGAATTCCATACATTTTCGTAAATTTTATCATTAATTCAACTTGTACGGCATGATAACTTGTTTTGAATTTTCGCTGTGTACATCTTTCCTTTTCCCAATACAATGCTTTTTGCTTCTTGTTTTGTGAATATTGGTTTGGTACCAAAAAGCCTCCGAATTTGAAGCCCCATTCATGAATGACACATTTGGGCTGGATAAGCCTTCGAATTCAGAGCGCTCTTCGTGAATATCACGATTGGCTAAGACACAAAGCCTCCGAATCTGGAGCCCCATCTATGAATGACACATTTGGGCTGAATAAGCCTTCGAATTCGGAGCGCCCTTCGTGAATATCGCGATTAGCCAAGACACAAAGCCTCCGAATTCAGAGCTCTATCCGTGAATGACACTTTTGGGCCAAATAAGCCTCTGAATTCGGAGTGCCCTTCGTAGATATCACGATTGGCCAAGACACAAAGCTTTCGAATTCGGAGCCCCATCCGTGAATGACACATTTGGGCCGAATAAGCCTTCGAATTCGGAGCACCCTTTATGGATATCATGATTGGCCAAGACACAAAGCCTCCGAATTCGGAGCCCCATCCATGAACGACACGTTTGAGCCGAATAAGCCTCTGAATTCGAAGCGCCCTTCGTGGAATATCATGATTGGCCAACACAAAGACTCCGAGTTTGGACAGACCACATTTGGCAAATTGAAAGTTATGGATTAGTATGCGATTGACATAAAGCAATAGATGATGGTCATGAATTAATCTACAAACATCCAAAATAAAATGTTTCGTTAGATAGACTGTAAATACATGATTTGCGTCAAAACGGAACAATGTGTTCAATAAATTTTATTCGGCACCATCTTCATCGTCGGTCTTCTCAGCGTCGAAAGTCTTAAAGGAAAAATTGTAACTCTAATATAAAGGCGACACTGAATCAACACTCGCGGCCTGGAGAGCCTTGATCCACCCATGCTTAAATCCACGATTTTCGCATCGACAGACTTCCTCGACTAGCTTTTCCATCGTCTTCTTTATTCCAATTTTTTGGCCGTCGAAAAAGCCTTTTTCATAGAGTTCGTCTTCGCAATTTCTATGGCGAACATGCTCGCTGTTTCTAGGTCGGCAATCGCATGATCCAAAAGCCACTGATTTAGTCTTTCCGCGACAATCGGGTTCACTTGACTTGTCGACCGAGTTTTGGAAGTTTTAGCTTTCTTCAGCTCATTCTCGGCTTTCTCTACGCGAGCTTCCAAGCTCCGAATGCGACCGTCTTTCTGCTCTATCTCTCTTTACGTGGCACGAAGACGCATGTCGATTTCATAAGAGGTATATAGCCACTTTACCGCTCCATGGATGCCTTTCCAAAAAACTTCATAATCGGGCCGGCCGATCATCGACTCCTGAACTTCTAGCAGAAAAATCTGTCGAGCAAACTCAACTGCCACGTTTGGATCACGGATAATCAAATCCGCTTCCTTCATCTGTTTGTTCCCAATGAAGACCGAAAAACTCAATGGGCGCGATGGCCCACTGGTTTCGCTTCGCGAATGGGGGGAGTTCCCTCGTTACTGCCTCTCCTTCCTGGGTGACCTACTTCGACGACTTAGGGAATAATGCCTTTCATGCTCCCCCGACGTCCTACTTCCCGTTCGCGTAGGTTTGCCACCTCGATTCATATCTGAGTCCAGTTCAGCAAGTGTCCTACCCTCCCCTCTGCTGTTGAAAAATAGTCTTCTTGACATCCAAATTTGTCTAGCCTAGTTCGACACAGCGCTCTTTTCCCTCTCAAAATCCGTTGAATTTGAACACAAAAATAGAACCTACGCGCACGCAGCCCCTACTTCATTTATTAATTACGGGTGCAGTGTTCCCAAAGCGATCTCTTCAATACTTCACACCGAAAAGTTTGTGTGCCCCAGCCAATCCATGAATTACCGATATTCAGCAATTCCGTTCATTAATCAGTTGGGGCAAGGGTAGATTTATTAATCTATTCGTCTAAATCTCAAAGCTTTGCGCCGATAAGTTAGTGTGCCCCAGCCAATCCATGAACCATTGATATTCGGCGATTCTGTTCATTAATCAGCTGGGGCAAGGGCAGATTCATTAATTTATTCGGCTAAATCTCAAAGTTTTGCGCCAATAAGTTAGTGTGTCCCAATCAATCCATGAACTACCGATATTCGGCGATTCCGTTCATTAATCAGCTAGGGTAAAGGCAGATTCATTAATCTATTTGGCTAAATCTCAAAGCTTTGTGCCGATAAGTTAATGTGCCCCAGCCAATCCATGAACTACCGATATTCAGCGGTTTCGTTCATTAATCAGCTGGGGTAAGGGCAAATTCATTAATCTATTCAGCGCAGCCAATTATTTCATCGCCGAATTAATTTACTCATTAATATACTTAGGAATTTACATCATCCTACTTGGCCATTAACTAGCACATGCAACAGACAGACAGAAAGGCAATTTTTATTAATAAATTGAGTACAAAAAGTCGTCATTTTACACATGAAAATTACTCTACATTTAACTTCTAACCAAAACAAATAAACAAAAATCTACAAAAACTGCGCACACAAGATACTAAACAAAAAGCAAAATTACATTAACCCTAGTCAATCTTCGGGGTCAGACTCCAGCGGCTCAACCTCCAGCTGCTCGTATGGAATCGGCTGCTTCAATGTCACATTAGCGGTAGCAAGGGCTTTGAGCCAGCTGTGTTTGAAGCCCCGATTCTCGAACTTGGGTACTTCCTCCACGTATTTTTCTAAGGCGGCATTCTCCCCGACTTGGAACGCTTTAGAGATCTCAGAGTCGGCGATTTCCTTTGCCTTCTTCGATGCTTCCAAATTGGCCTCTAGTTTGGTAATCACCTCCTTGGCTAACTTGAGCGCTTTATCACTCGCATTCGCCCTTTCTTCGGCGGCCAACCTGAGTTGATCGGAACTCTTGGCTTTTTCTGCCTCGGCATTGGCCCTCGCTCACTCTTCTGCCGCTTTGATTGCCTTGGACTCGGCTCTGAGAAAGGCCTCCATAGCCTTACTTTTTTCATTTTCAATTTCGGTTGTGAGAAAGCCGATTTGTTCGATAACGTCATGTTGACAACGGCCAATCTCAGCTATCCAGCCCGCCGCTTGTAAAACAAGGAATTAATAAAATAGTTGGCATGAAAAAGAACGCAAAACTGCAAACAACTCAAGTCATATACCAATATCGCCGATTGAGCGACTAATGCTATGGACATCATATCCGGCTCTGCGCGAAAGATTGCTCTGTCAATCGGCAGAGAAATTAAAAAAGCCACGCTTAAGGTCACAGCAGCGTCTTTCACAGCCGATGTATTAGAAGCAACCGGCACGTTCTTTACCCTTGGTTGTATGATAAACAGCACAACCAAGTCCGACTCCTCTATGTGCGGCTGTTTATCAGTTAGGTTCTCTGAAGAGTTGGCTTCGTGCTCGGCGGAACGTTTTTTCCCCCTGTGCTCGATCTCTAGATTGTCTGGTTGATCGAGAAAATTTTACTCCGTTTCAGTCATAACAATCTGCGCCGTTTTTTCAACAAGAGTAAGCGAAAAAGACTCAGTAACAGGTGGTGGGGGTTCAGATCGGTTGGCTTCGGCCTTCCTCCGGGTAACTATCATCTCGACGTTTTTTCTCCTAGCCATTTGCGCGAGCGACTCCCCAGCCATGTTCTCAGGATATGTGCTGGGAAGGTCTCCTAAATCGGTGAAAATATCGTCTTCTAACGAGACGTCTACTCGACCTGAAGTGGATGGAGGGTTGAAGTCGGCTTCCTCAAAGGCCAAATTTAGAGCCGCGTTAACCTCCTCCTCGAGACTATCGGATCTGTCCAAGTTGGACTGATTCGGCTATTTAGCGACTTCTTCGGCTATTTGTTTGTCGACCGGCTTTGAATCTGAAGCTTCAAGACCAATCTCCCTAAGATTTTTAAAGTTCGGGAATATAAGCGCCATAAGCTGCTGTTCGCCCTTTGGAATCGGAATGTGATCAGCGGCCGAAAAGGTAGCGTAAGTTGGCTCGTATCTCGGAAGGACGTGGGCAACCCTCCCTTGCTTTTGGAGGTTTGGACGACCGAAGAACTAGAGCGCGGTTTTGATTTGCCCAAGTACAGCGTCGTCGGCCGAGACAAGAACTTTTTTCAAATCGTTACCTGTACAAATGAAACGGTAAGCTCATGGAATCTAAGCCGAGTAAATGTACAACAAATACACATAGGGGACTATACGGCCACCTGGTTTGCCTTTTTGTCTAGGAACAAGATCTAGGCGATCTTCGTCTTCGGCGAATTCCTAGTTACCTCGGACAACAACCATGACATCATCAACACGCTTACCAGAGCTGGCAAGCATAGTCACCAGATGGTGATCTGTGTCCTTGGCCTTGAGAAAATAACGCCCTTGCCGACCAGAGGATTTCGCCAAGGCATAACAATGCCGAATAGTAGGGATTTCTAGATTAATCCTAAGTTGGCGATTCAGTTCTGCTATCCCCATTATGATACTGTAAAAATTTACGTTGGGTTGCGAAGGGAGAAGACCCCAATAACGAAGGACGACCCTTAAAAATGGGTGAAGAGGGAAACGAACTCCACCCTCAGCGATTGATAGGAGGGGAAAGATGATCATACTCGCATCAGCCCTCTCCATGTCAACCATGCTGTCTACCACAAGTGACAGATGGACGTCATATGGAATGGAAAAATGACGTCGAAAAGCGTCAATACGATCTGCAGAAAAAAGAGCTTTTAAATGTTTTGCCATTTGAGTCAAAATAGAAGGTACTATAAACAAAAAAAAAAAAAAAAAAAAAAAAAAGAGAGAGAAAAATAGGGAAATAGGAGTTGGAATGAAGAGGAGAAGAACTTACAAGGTGCAGAGAGAACAATGGGGGACGGATGAAAGTTGAAGAGGCGAAATGAAAAAGATGCTAAGGGGCAACCAAAGAGCCTTGTATATTCAAAAAAATATCCGAAGAGACTACACGGTTTTAAATCGTATTAAATGAACGACATGTACGAAGTAGCAGGAAATCATAATGAATTGCAAAACGCGGATGTTCTAACGCTTCAGTATTGGAAGGAGCACAAGCGCCGTATTTTTGACTTCTCATACCTAGAACCAAACATGCCGTCTAGGTGATGTTAGTCAGATGTTTAGGGGACAATTATGGGAGCCGAATATCGGTTATACAAAGAAAAACCAATTTGAATGGGCCAAAGGCAATTCGGCTCTATTATGAGCCGAGTATATACCGGCACACGATTGGAAGGCCGAATAAGTAATCATTCGAAGGATTAAGAGTGGGCTCGACCCTAAGGCCCAGAGGCAAATATAAATAAAGCAACATCAACAAAAGAAAGGTATGTGAGAATAGATTAAGTAAAAACTTGAGATAGAAGTAAACTGGAGAGCATATACCAACTTGTCTGTCAAAATGCTAATTCCGGCACCCCCGATTGGAGTGTTCATCCTTTTTCATGTGGCAATCTGAGGATCAGAAACGTCTTACAGGATCCAAGAGTATTTCCAAACCACATATCCACAGAGGTGAATAAACCCAATAAACTATAGTTATCATCATTTAAATTTAAATGAATACTATACAATGAAAGAAAAGATGCTCTTTGCCGAATCCTTTATTTAATGATTAATGAGATATAATAATAATAATATAACTATAGTGAATTTCTACCCAGAATAACAATTATTGGGAGTCTTAATCTAATTATTATACACATATATATAAGAAACAAGTAATCACTGGGTTCACACTCCATTTGAAAAACACATCTAAAATAGCTTTAAAAAAATTGCAATTTAACTAGTCGTTAAAATGTTGAGACCATTTGCAGTTTCATTTGTGCCTTTGATTCATAGAAGGAAACAAAAAGGAAATTAAAGTTTGCAAGGTAATTTCGTTGCATGATTATCTCTCTGACAATTTAATTAGCGTGGTAAAACAAATCCGGGTTCTAACTCAACTCATATTTAACTTATTAAAATTTTAATAATGTTACACTTATTTTTTATTTTATTTTATAACTTTTAATGTAACATGTGTCAACCCATTATTGGTATAATGGGTCCCGTCACTCATATTTATGTCAAATGATGTGTCTACACATGAGGTGCTACATTAAAAGTGATATAATAAAGTGGCAAATGTAGCATTACTCTTAAATTTTTATTTAAAACTAATTTATTTTAAATTTTATTAATTTTTAAAATTTGACTCAATAAAATTTATATAGGCGTATAACTATATGTAAAGTTTATTTAGATCATCTCAAACCACCCTTATATTTGTGATCAACATATTTAAAACTTATTTAAGATTCAAAAGATAAACAAATCAAATTCAAATGATTGTCTACATTTAGACTGCAAAACAAACAGGGAAGTGATAACTCTAAAACTAGAATATGAGCTCTATAAGTAAAAAAGAAAAACAGTAATGATACATAGCTCTAATATTAGAGTTCTAAATGGAGCTCTGGTGAGGTGGAAGAGATAAAGAATAGAGAGAGAAGTGTGGGTTTCACCTTCATTTGAATACTCTTCACATCATTAGAGTTGCATTAAAACTCTCAAACATTATTCTAAAAAAAAAAACACAAGCCAAAATATTACATCACCATGTGGGATCCACCTCTAAAACTCTCTCTAGAGCTCTTCCACTAGAGCTCCAAAACATTTTCCAAACAAACCAAACTACTCAAATTTAACTTGTGTTCCATGTGTTAAAAACTCACTAAAGATACTCATTGGCCTATTTTGGGAACATGGTAATAATCTGCTTTTCATATTATTACCAACTTCTTCTCTCACAAAAAAGCTGATTATAAGCTGCTTATAAGCAGCTTTTCACCAAAAAGCTGATTATTACCAACTTCCCAATATGTATGTAAACAGGTTAAATTTGAACATGTTAAGTTTTCAAATTAAATTTAAACAACTTATTATTCAATTCAACTTGACTCATTTACAATTCTATCTACGTATAAGTTCAATTTTTCCCACACTTTACAAAGTGTTACTAAAATTATTTTTTTAAATCCCACCTCCATTTATTATATTATTGGAATGGTGTCCTATTTCAATTTTTTAAATTTTATTAATACAAAATACATCAGTTAGTAACAAAAAAAATTTCGTTGAAAAAAAACTACGTATCATTAATTTTTTTGTTATTATTTTGCATCACTGATATAGTTGATTTCCATACTTGAGAGTAATTATTACAAAACTAATGAAAGCAAAAAAAGAGATGATATATTACAGCCATCTAATTTATTTAGGCTGTGTTTAAATAACAAATTTAGATAAAAATTTAAAAATTTTAAAAAAATGTAACAAATTTAAATGAAATATAAATTAAATTATTTATTATCTATTTTTATCTAAATTCATTATTCAAATAACATTAATCAGTGCGTTTGGTTTCAGTTTTCTGAAAATTGAATTTTTTGTTTTTTGTTTTTAGTGAATATTTTTGAAATTTGAAATATTTTTTTTACTTTTTTAGATGAACCTTATTTAGATGTATCTAAAAAGTAAAATATTTGTGAAAAAATATTTTAAAAAATTAAAAAAATTTGTAATTTTTTATATATTTTTTTGTATTTAGTGAATTTTTAAAGATTTTATTCACGAAAATTATACTTTTTAAGTGTATTTGTCAGGTGTCTACAAAATTAAATAAATTACTTAAAATATTAAAAAAATATGAAAAATAAGAAAGTATAATTTTCTGAAAGGTATTTTTAATACATCCCCCTAAAAATATCCCCCCTAATCCCCCTAATTTTCAATTTGGGCAACTTTTTTCTTTTTCTTTTTTTTTTATGGAAATTAGGGGGATTAGGGGGTATTTTTAGGGCTCCAAATCATTTTCTATTTTTTATTTATATTTATATTTATATATATATTTATTTGGTGAGATCATGAGAATCGTCAACAAATCGGCGATTATAACGTGGAAAGCACGTCTAGAAATGAACGGTCGTCGACGGCTACACTTAACAGTGGGACCCAACAACCAGTCAGAGGTATTCGATTTTTTGTGGGGTGGAGGATTGCGACAGCGCCGCCACCATAGATTTCTCCTACGTTAGGGCATGCGTGGCTCTTGGTTTTTATTTTGGATAAATTGCAAACACATTCTTAAAATTTAATTAAATTATGAATCACCCTTATAATTTTGAAATTTACATTTCTTCTCTTGATATTATATTTCTAATTTCATAATAAATTATTTATTTTATTAATAAATTAAAAAGTTAATTAATAATTTTTAATGATGTTAAAAAAATATTTTAATTAATAATTTAGATAATTTTATTATTGTATAATGCAATAATTATGAATTTTATTTTTTTAGTTAGTTCTATTAAATAAAAAATTATGACAATGATGTATTTGTAATTTTTCAAATCACAAGGGATAATATGTATTTTAAGTAAATTTTAGGAGTGTATTTGTAATTTACCCTTTATTTTTATTTTTTTGGAATAAATTACAAACACATTATGAGTTTTGCTTGAAATATGAAATACTTTTTATAATTTTAATTTTTTTTATTTTTTATAATTTTAATTTTATAACAAATAATTTATTTTATTAATAGTTTTTAATGATATTATAAATATATTTCAATTAAAAATTTAAATAATTTTATTGTTATATTGCAGAATAGTTAATAATTTTTTTTCTATTAATTATATTAAATAAACCAGTAGTATTACTAGGAGTGTAAAAATAACTCGTTGCCCGTGGACGGCCCGAAACTTGCAAGCGGCCTGGGGTGGGCCCAGCCCGTTTAGGCCTGGGCCCAAGCATAGTCCAAGCCTTTGGGTCTGGACCTAAGCCATCATTTTGAAGCCTGGCCTGTGGCCCAACACATTGATCGGCTTAAGGCCCGACCCACCTAAGGTCCAGTGCCTTTTTTAATGGAAAATAATAAAATTTTAGTAGAAAAAATAAAAAATAAAAAAATTTGTTAGGCCCGTCCAAGCCCGATGCCCTGCCCAGACTCACTAGGCCAACCCTCCTGAGACCCGAATACCCTTGGACTTGGGCCTAGGCCTAATTTTTGGGCCCGTGGACCGGCTCGGCCTGACCCGAATTTTGATGGGAGTCCGCGAGATCCAACATAAGTCGAGCCAGATTTACACCCTTAAGTATTACATACACACAAAATTAGGGGTGAGCATGGTCCGGATTAGACCGGATTGGGGTAAAACCAGGACCAATCCGTTATCTACGGCTCCTGAAAAATTGAAACCAATCCAATCCGTTTAAATCGTGGAATCAATTCGAACCAATCCATTTAAACACAGATTGGATCGGTTTAGGACCACGGATTTACATAATTAAATAATAAAAAAATATATATAACACTTTAATTTCATAAAAATATAATTATAGAACCATATTAGTTTCACAATAACAACATGTCTTTTCATAATAGCGACATACTGTTCTAGAATTTAAACAATCATGAGAAAACTGGTTCCATCATAAGTATTTAGACCATTACAAATTAACATTAAAAACTAGCAAACAAAAATAATAAAAGAAGATACTATGTGAGTTTAGGTTTGGATTTAAGTTTTATATAAAATAAGAGAATATATTATGTGAGTTTAAGTTTGGATTTAAGTTTTATATAAAATAAGAGAAGATACTATGCAGGAAGGTGTATAATAAAAATATAAATTATTTGTATACAGTCCGGATCGGTTCCAATCCGAAACCGTGGGGTTCAATCCGGAACCAATCT
Source organism: Camellia granthamiana (assembly GCA_036172215.1). NCBI lineage: Eukaryota > Viridiplantae > Streptophyta > Magnoliopsida > Ericales > Theaceae > Camellia > Camellia granthamiana. Next base: position 27,934,129 of record CM069903.1, on the reverse strand, counting down.
GTGAACTACGGATTTTTAATTTTTCAATCTGGAACCGAACCACGGATTCAAAAAATCAATCCAAACCTATTAGATTGGACTGGACTGGATCGGATTACGAATTTCACGAATTTCTTGCTCAGCCCTACACAAAATCCTCCCCCACAAATCCTATAGAATGACATGATAAAGTTAGCTGAAAGATTTTGAGAGAAGATAGAAGTGTATAAGAGCATTAGTCATTAATTTACCTTTTTTTACCACATTATTGTGGAATTATGCGAAACAAATTGTATGGATGAAATATTTTTTAAATAATTTTAACAAAAAAATTTATAATTTTAAAAATTACAATAAATATATATATTTTTAAAAACTCAAGAGATATATTTATAATTTATTTTTTTATTTTTTTGGATAAATTTCACTGTAGTAGAAGCATTCAAAAATAAATATTAATAATTATTATTATTATTTTTTTTGAAATTACCACTTATTAGTAATTTGTCCCTTTTTTTTCATCTTCGTTATCTTTACACCACGACCCACGCACACGGCACCAACAAGTGTCCACTTTACACGTGGACATGTTTGGTACTAGTGGTGGTAGTAACTAGTACTACATTTTCGTCACGTCGTACGTATGACTTTTAGCAACATTGCCCCTCTTCTTACGGCTTCATAATAAGTTACTATTTTTTAATTAAATAAATAAAAAAATAAAAAGTTATTATTGTTTAAAATTATTTTTTATAATTAAAATACATTTAAAAAGATATTAAACGCATTGAGTTTTCTAAATTTTAAAATTTTAAAAAAATTATTATCAAATCCTACTTAAGCCTGAAAACACATAAAGTAGTCTTGTTATATTAAAAATTATATCTACAAATATAGTTATTGTAATATGCGATTAAATGTATTAAGATATTTTGAAGTACATATAAAAATTGTTAAAATATTATTATTTTTTTGACATTCCTATCTTGGTAGTTCATTGGGTTGTGCTGATCCAGATACTACTATCACATGCTAGAGGGGTTTTTTTGACATTTGCTTTTTTTTTTTTTTTTTTGTGTGCGCGCGTGTGTGTAAATTTCTTTCAAGGGATCCCTGTGTTTTTATAACGAATGAGGTTGGGTAACAATTTTTTTAACGTTTTTTTTCTAAAATTTATAATTTAAAAAAAAAAAATTTGGGTCAAAATTGTTCACTTTTTATGTCATTCTAGATTAGGAAGTCCTATTTTAAAATTTTTTTTTTTAAAAAAAAAATATCACTAAAGACAATAGAGTATTATTTGGCCATTCTTATTTTAGTACACTTTTTTATATTTTTTAAGTCTCATTATCTTTTTATTTTTGTTATACATTTTTTCATAAAAAATCAAAAAGTATATTTATTTAAATCATCTTAAACACCCTCTACAAGGTAAAAAAAAAACAAAGGACAAGATAATTGACTTTTATTTTACATCTTTTTAATTTCGTTTTAAGGTTGTATGGTTTGGTATGACCAAAAAAATATAAAAATATAAAAATTCTAAAAAAAACTTCTCTAAAACAACAAGAGTTTGCTAAAACACGTTTATCAATTTCCTCAAAAGATATGAAGGGGGTGTTTGGGATGAAAAAGTTTTGGATTTTTTCGTTAAAATAGTATTAAGAGATAAAATAGGTTAAAATAATTAATAAGACAAAATGTTACTTCAATCCTATAATCATTTTACTTTTTTTTCACAAATATCACATTCAATTATAAAAAATCTAACTCTCTTTCCAATCACAACTATTTTAGCCTACTAAAATAGTCAAAAACAAAAATAACATACTAAAATAGGCATGAAGTAAGAACATGTCAAAATTGACATAAAAAGGTGATGATGCCAAATGCCACATCAGCTTTTGGCATATTGGGTGGAATTGATATTTGATGTTAAAATATGATTGTTAGAGTGCCACACCATATTTGAAGTATCGGGTGAATGTACTCTAGAGTTTATTTGATTAGAAGGTTATAGTATAAAATTAAATTATTTATATATGCGACAGGCATCATATTATTTTGTTGTAATGTATATTAAAATTAGATCTATAAGGACATTCTATTTAACAAAATTGGTGAATTTTTTTAATTATGAAACTAATAGTGCATGACAAACGTATAATTGAGATTATATTTTTTCATATTTATTACAAAACAAACATGGATAAGAAGAGATTATATTATGTATCTACTAATTCAACAAGATAATCAATTATATACTAATGCCACTGATTGTTATTCCTAATTTTTTTGATGACTTTGATGTTATTTATTTATTTTCATTTTTAGTAATTTTTTTAGATTTTTTTCCAAAAAACTAGACTTTTGGTTCTACTCGATAAGATGATGAGATGTATCGAAAAAATAATTTAAAATAAAAAATAGAAGGAACAAAAAAGTAAACTTTTTTTTACTTGTTTTTCTCGTATTTTTTGTTTTTTTTTTTTGGATAAATTATAATGACACTCCCTGAGGTTTATATTTATTACAGTTATTCCTCTCACCTTTTGTAAATTACATCTCCATCCCTGAGGTTTAAAGTTTCATTACAGATTCTCCCTTCAACAATTTAATTTTTTTAAATACCAATTTTTCCCTCACTGGGTAAATTACATTGACGCCCCTCACATTTAAAAATTACAATCCCTTCCCTAAGGTTTAAAGGCCCCGTTTGGTGTAGTTGTTAAAATAGATTATAGATTATAACTTAACAGATTATAAATTATGACTTTAATCATAAGCTGTTAATCTGTTTGGCGTAACTGTTGGATGATAGATTTAAATTGCTGAGTAGTATTTGTCAAATAAGTTGTGAAGTAGCTTTTTCAATTAACTTTTATTTATTTTTTATTCACTACTTATCTACATTTCTTATAAAAAATAATAATAATATTTTATAGTCCATTTGGGTCTTTTTCTATTTTTAAAAAAATAAAAAATAAAAAAATCTAAGAGTATAACCGTAAATTAATATGTCCACAGCAGAAGTTGATAATCAGAAGTAAGAGATGAGCAGCTTCTCAGAATCAGCTTTTTTGACTTAAAATAAGTTGTTAGAATCAGAAATTGTTTGAAATAAGTTTAACCAAACAGTCCAAAATAGCTTTTCAAAAGCCAAAAGCTATAAATTGGCTCAAAAAAGCCCAAACAAACACCCTCAAGTAGCATTATCAATTGTCCCCTGGGTTAGTATTAGTTGGAAAAACAATTCATTGAAAAAAAAAAATTTAATTGGGAAAAAAATTAATTGAAAAAAAAAATTGATTGAAAAAAAAAATTGTTAGTAAAATTTTTAAATTTCTGTTTAAAAACCAACGTAAACTCATTTTTTGAATTTACGTTTTTTGCTCAAATTTACAAACTAAGACAACCATTTATAAACCCAAAAAATTATCAAATAAGTTTTTATGACAGTTTTTAAAATTTTTGTAAATATAAATTGAAAACTGAAAATGAAATGGTTACCAAGCAAGTCTCAGATGATGAAAATGTCGTAAAATAAACAAATAATTAAATAAGTTACCAACGTAAGAAATGACTTATCAAAAGATTCTTAGGCTATGTATGGTTTGATTTTTAGAATTTTTTTTAAATTAAAAATTAATTTGGTTAAGAAATAAAAAATAAAAAATAATTATCATTTTAATTTTTTGGCAGATTATATACATATGACTGTTTCAATTTAATTTATAAAAAATTATTTCTAACAACTCGAAAAATAAAAATTATATAAAAATGATAATTATTTTTTATTTTTTATTTCTTATTTCTTAACCAAATTAATTTTTAATTTTTTAAAAAAATTTCTAAAAATCAAATCATACATAGCCTAAGAATTTTTTAATAAGTCATTTCTTACGTTGGTAACTTATTTAATTATTTGTTAATTTTACAACATTTTTACTATCTGAAACCTGTTTGGTAACCATTTCGTTTTCAGTTTTTAATTTATCTTCACAAAAATTTTAAAAACTGTCATAAAAACTTATTTGATAATTTTTCTGGTTTACAAATGGTTGTCTCAGTTTCTAAATTTGAGAAAAAACGTAAATTCAAAAAATGAGTTTACGTTGGTTTTTAAATAGAAATTTAAAAATTCTACTAATAAATTTTTTTTAATTAATTTTTTTTCAAATAATTTTTTTTGCAACTAATACTAACCGAGGGGCAATTGGTAATACTACTTTAAACCTTAGGGAGGGGATTGTAATTTCTAAAATGTGAGGGGTGTTTACCCAGTGCGAGCAAAATTGGTATTTAAAAAAATTAAATTGCTGAGGGGAATCTATAATGAAACTTTAAACCTCAAGAAGGGATATGTAATTTTCAAAAGATGAGAGAAAATTGTAATAAACATAAATTTCAGGGAGTGTCAGTATAATTTACCCTTTATTAAAAAAAAAAACTTGTTTCAATATTTTAAATTCTTCTACAAGATTTGTTCAAAAAGTAAAATTTTTTAATATAATTTTTAAAAAAAAAAATACTAAAAACAAAAATGTGTGGGTTTTTTAAAAAGCCTCTTCGAAGTTTGTGCGCATGTGGCAACTTCCTACGGGGAGTAGTCATCTAGTAATGCAGATTTTAAAGGGTAATATAGACCTTTCACCTTCTAATTATTTTATTCGCTTTACACTTTTCAATGCAATGCATCTCTCTCTCTCCGTCACAACCCAAAGCGTTGAATAAAAAACAAAAAACAAAAAGAACTATGCATTTCAAAGTCTTCGATCTTCCCTTCAACGCCTGAGCGAGCGACTCCCTCGCTCGTGAAATTCCCACCTTACCCCTACTCCGATTCTTAATATAATCATGATTAGTCGTACTAATTTCAATACCACTTTCAAGACACAGTGCCGAAAACGACGGCGTTTGAACTGGGTCAGGCGTGGTTGGTTTGGTAATTTCGCGTCATTTTCTCACACATTTTCTCGTTCGTTCTCCGAGGCCATTCATCCGTTGTAATCAGGTGTAGTGTGGTGCTTCTGCATATGTGTGCTTGAGTTGTAAGCATTTTGGGCTTCAATCGCACCCAGAACAATAAACCCTAGAAAATCGATAACAACTCTCTCTCTTTCTCTGTCTCTCTCTCTCATGGTTTGTTTCGATTCTCAGAGATGGAGTCTCAAATCCCGATGATCAGAGCTCCACCACCACAGCTCTCCGTGTCTCGCCACCGAAGGTAACTACTTTCACTTCCTTTTCCCTCGTTTTCTGCTTCTCCAAACACCTCTTTTTCTTCTTAGTTCGATATCCCTTCATCGATTCCTTTTTCTTCTATTTCATTCTATATTTTCGAGGTTTTGACGATTGTTGTTTGTTGACGTTAGTATTTTTTTCCCCCCTTCTTGAGTTGATTTTCTTTCAGCTATATATACGATGAAGTGTGTGGTTTATGCGATAATGACTTGTTTTGGTGATTTCCATGTAGTTAGTTTTTTTCTCTTATTAGCGATTTCATATTTGGAGCTTTTCCTGTTTATTTATGGTGCTGTTAGTTAATTTTTGGTTATAGCTATTAATGGCGATGGCCATATATAGGATGCTGAATAAAAAGTAGGAATAATTAATAATGCTACTCAATATACGTAATTTGGCAAATTGATTGACTGATTATTGTTATCTGAATTCCAACATTTTTTGATTTTTCTCTTGTTTCATTGTTCTTTCACTTCACCAATGCTTGCCTATTTTTTGTTTAATTTTTGGTCGAAAAATGCTGAATGTACATAATTTTTATACAAAAAAAAGAAAAGAAAAAGAAATCTCATCATTTGTGATGTGGCAATGACATTGTTGTAATTATGAATCATAGCTTTTTTTACTTCTAATGAATGGACATAAATGAGACACACTATGAAATTTTTGTTTACAAATTCTGTTCACATAGTATTATCCTTTTTGGTATGCTTTTCATATATTCCTGTGACTTTGTGGTTTTAGATGGTGTTATCTTTTCCTCTTGATATTTTGCACAACTATTTGGCTGATTCAACCCCACTTTGAGTTTTTTTACATGCTATTTAGTTTTTATTTTAATTTTTTCGTGCAAGTAGTTTTATGACATTCCATGTTATATGTTTATAGAATCGAAATTCTCATATGTAATATCATTTGTTTTGATGGTTTATTTCAGGGTATTGTTTCACCATGCCAAAGCATTCCACTATATGGTGGTTTTGCTGAGTACCCTTTTCCACCTTGTTGCATGCAGACCATGTTCCATAGATGGAATGCAAAGTCCGGTGGAATATGATGCATGTGAGTCCTCCTACAGAGATGGTCACTATGCTGGGTTTCAGGAGGTATATGGTCGTGATATAAGTTCAGGGTACCTAGGTCTTGAGAATATATGTAGCAATTCGAATTTGTTCTGCTTTCCTTCAACATTGCCTGGATTTGTGTCTGAACAGCATAGTCCTGAATCAACTGGGCTAGAGGCATCTACAGTCCAGTCTGATGCCACATTACATGTAGGATCAACTCGAGTAAAAAATAACATAAGCTGGTCATCAGACTTTGGTATGTTTAGGTTATTAAGTGGACGGGCTATTTCTTGTTCTTTGAACTCTCAAGAGGGAATCCACGAGGGCTCATATCTTCAAACCAGTAGTGCTGATGAAAGCTATGTTTCTTCCTGTGGGGGTCCTTTACGTAATCAAAAGAGCCCAAGTTCCAATTTGAACAAGAACTCTGAGATGATCAAATCAGGATTTTTAGATGGTTCTTTGTCCCCTCATATTGAAATTAGCCCTCCTCTACTTGACTGGGGACAGAAATATTTATATTTTCCTTCCTTTGCCTTTTTAACTGTGGTAAATACTCACAGCGACGGCATTTTATACTTGTATGAACCTTTCAGTACCAATACACAATTTTATCCTTGCAATTTTAGTGAGGTTTCTCTAGGACCTGGTGAAGTAGCTTCAATTTGTTTTGTGTATTTACCAACATGGTTAGGCATGTCCTCTGCACATCTGATCGTGCAGACAAGCTCTGGTGGTTTCTTGGTACAAGCTAAAGGTTTTGCTGTTGAGTCCCCATATGGTATACAGCCCTTAGGACTGGATATATCCTCCAGTGGAAGGTGGAGTAAGAATTTATCTTTGTTCAATCCTTTCGATGAAACCCTCTATGTGGAGGAAGTAAGTGCATGGATATCATTTTCTTTGGGGAGTACTTCATATTCAACAAAAGCAATCTGTAGTATAGAAGATTTCCAAGTTTCTGATGAGCGTACTGTGATGAACGTTAAGGAGTGGTTGGATTTCGAGAGTGGTCAAGTTGGCTCACCACTACTGGCTATGAGGCCACATAGAAATTGGGATATTGGTCCTGGTACCACTGAGACCATCATAGAGATTGATTTCTCATCTAACTCTGCAGAAAAAGTTTTTGGTGCCTTTTGTATACAGTTGCTAAGGCCTTCACAAGGTAAGTCGGATACAATTATGGTTCCTCTTGAAGCAGAACTGGGTAGGGAATCAGCCATTCATCTTACAAATTCTGTTTCGTTATCACTTGAGACTCTAGTACCGTGCGATCCCAGTGAAACTACTGTTGTTGTTGCTCTCTCGCTGAGAAATGGTGCTCCTCATATCTTGAATGTTGTTAAGATTAGTTTGATTGGAGAAGGCACTAAGCTTTTCCAGATTAAATACATGGAAGGCTTAATACTTTTTCCGGGCACTGTCACGCAAGTTGCTGTGGTTAGTTATGTCCCCTTCACCATTGGATTACATGATTCTCCATCTGACATTTCCAATACAAACTTGAATTGCAAAGTAATGATACTGACAAATGAGTCAAGTAGTCATCAGATTGAGGTTCTCTGCAAGGATATAGTCAATTTTTGTTCAAAATTAGATTCCTTTCAACATCAGGCTGGAAAGGCTGAATATGGCAATGCAAGAACGGGGCCCTTAGGAAGCATTGTGCAGCCACCATCACAGATCAAGGTATGTTGATTCTGATCCATTTATTTTTCTTAAGTTTGTACAATTTGTTTGCCCATAATCTGGTGTCTTCCTGTTTTGCATGTTTCTTAGAGTGCTATGTCACAGTACTATCTTCCGTGTTGAGTTGCCATGATTTATCGTTGAGGTTGCGTGTTATTACAAAGTACATATGTCTACTGGGGTGCAGTGTCAGTGTTCAATAATCCAATTATTTTATCTAAAAAAATAACCCGGTCAAACTTTGGAAACATATGGGACATGCGCATGTCTATTGCTTGGACGTGCGAGACAATCTAGGGCCTTTGCACAAATTTCCAGAAAATTAATTTGACGTAAAGATTAAACTAATGAAGTATGGATTTTAAAAATACAAATACCTCATTTGAGCTTTTTAGTATTTGAAATATAAGCCTTTTACGACTTCTAATTTGTTTGTAAGTACTTGAGGTTTCTATAAGTACTACATTTGGCGTCTCTATTTCGGCTTCTTTTGAACTTAAATAAAAATAAACAGAATAATTTGTTTTTATCTTTATGAACGCATAAATATATACTCATTTTGATGTGTATGTGTTCTAATATTGTGGAAATTTCAATGCCAGTAAATTCTTATTATGTTGTATACTTGTATTGCTGCTGTGTATACATATCCAAGCTTCTTTTATGCTTCTATGAACTCCAATGATAGCAATAGGTACTCAACACTCCTTGTGCAGCCACATAATTCTTGAGAGTCCTTGTATTTTATTTTCAAATGTAAACAGAAAAGGGGGAAAACAATACTATGTATGGTTGAAGAAACTCTGAATGTGAAATGGTCATCCATTATTCTCTATGTGTGTAAGACATGGTAAATGCCTAAGCTTAATGCTTGTACTTAATCATATGTGAATTATACTTCACTAAAAGACTGCAAAATGAACAATTAGAACTTAAATTTTACAGCTAGGCTCCTGTTTTCCCGTTGCACCTTTCCTCTTGAGCTGTTGCTCTCAAAGCCATAGGTCTAACAATCAAAAAAATGTTCAAGTTCTAGAGATTAGAAATAAGAGAGATTCAAAATCTCTGGTCAAAGTTGTGGGTGCCTAGCTGTGACTTTGGCACGGTGAAATAAACTTTAATAGACGTGGGAGAAGAGGGGCTTTGTCTTAATTGTGCTTGATGTGGTTTCAGATTTTGATGCCATTTCACAGTACTTTCGTGGATGAATAAGAGCTTTGCAAATCGTCCTGAAATTCATGGACTAGCTCTTCTTGGCTTTTAGGCACTAAAACTGAAAATTTTCATTATCGAATTACTAGTAAAATATTTAAGTAATGAATTTTAGAAATTGAAAATTTTAAGATAAATATGTTAACAATCCTCCTTCAACTACTACGGTACAGAAACATTTGAATAATGAAATATTGCCGCAATGATTTTTACTTGGCATGTTCATAATCTTTCTAGAAAAGATATATATTGTGAATCAGTCTTCAAAATCATGTTTGCAAGCTTTACCGAACAAAAAAGAAGTTTTCAAAGTTTTGACCAAGAAGTTGTATGGCTGTCTACCTAGTGTGACTGACTTGAGAATATCATGGTAATACTTTAAGCACAATACAGGTGAAATTAGTTGCTCAGTCTTGTTGGTGTGATATTCCTCTCTACTATGTATGACACAAGCTGGTATCATGTACTGTGAATGAATGACTTTAGTCGAATTTACTTTACTTGTTAGTTATCTCCCCCCATTAAATAAATTTCATAACTTAGTTTCAGTGAAGCATATATGTAGCACAGAGCAAGATTTAATAAGATGGATAAGATGAGCATCATAATCCTATTTCATTTCCATTTCTAGTCATTTATAAACATGCAGCTTTTGTCTTCAATAACCAATATGCTTTTTACTTTTCTATTGAAGGCAGCGGAGGCAGCTGAACCAGATGAATTGGTGCTGGGAAACTGGAAATCTCAAGCCACTGCTAGTGGCATGTCTGTTCTTGATGATCATGAAGTTGTGTTCCCAATGGTTCAAGTTGGAACTCATCACTCTAAATGGATCACTGTAAAAAACCCAAGCAAACTACCGGTTGTAATGCAACTGATCCTGAACTCAGGTGAAATTATTGATGAGTGCAAGGGCCCAGATGGGCCTTTACAACCCTCTTCGTCCAGTAGTTTGGTTCTTAGTGAATTTACAGCACCAACAAGGTATGGGTTCTCGATAGCAGAGAGTGCATTAACAGAGGCCTATGTTCATCCTTACGAGAAAGCATCTTTTGGGCCAATTCTTTTTCACCCTTCAAATCGATGTGGGTGGAGAAGTTCAGCACTAATAAGGAACAATCTTTCTGGTGTGGAGTGGTTATCTTTGCGGGGATTTGGTGGCTCATTTTCCCTGGGTTTGTTTGTAGGGTCTAAGCCTGTTCAGAGTTTAGAATTTAAGTTCAACTTGCCAAGTCCTCTAAATTTCTCTCCTGGTATTCTCTATCAGATGGAAGATATCGCTTATACCTGTTCTCAGCCATTGTCAAAAGAGCTGATTGCAAAGAACACAGGGGACCTGCCGGTGGAGGTCAGAAGGATTGATGTTTCTGGGACAGAATGTGGATTAGATGGCTTTGTAGTGCATACTTGCAAAGGCTTTGTTCTTGAACCTGGAGAATCCACAAAGCTTCTGATATCATATCAAGCAGATTTTTCTGCAGTCATGGTACAGGGAGATCTTGAACTGGCATTGGGTACTGGTATTTTTGTGATCCCTATGAAAGCAAGTCTCCCTTTAAAAATGCTCAGTATGTGTAAGAAATCAATGTTCTGGATGCAACTGAAGAAATTTTCATATGGCATCACTATCTTTCTTGCTGCTTTTGTGATGTTTCTTGCATTTGTTTGCATCCTTGCTCAGTTGATGGCATTAGCCTCCCAGGACTACTTTTTCAAGGGTGGAAAAGGCTCTATCGCCACGGTTAGGAGTGTAGGAAAATCTTCTCATGTGCATCGCACCCAGAAGAATGGTAACAAGTTTGCCGTGTCCTCTAAAATGAATGGCCTGTTAAGGTCAACTGAGGAGGATGAAACTTTAATGCTCGAGTCTGTTAATAGATATCCAGATCAAGTTGTTGCCTCAGAACAGGGGATAACTGCTCAGCTTGTTAAGCCAACTGTGGGAAATCAGAGACAAACTAACAATTTGCTGGACACTCGAAAGGAAATGGAATTGGAATCTTGTGCCCTGCCAGAGTTTAGACCTGTTGAGAACTCTGATGCTCAGGAATCATCAAAAGATGGTAAGCTCGTAGTTAGGATTGGAAAAGAGAAGGGAAGAAGACGAAGAAAGAAAAAGGGTTCAGGAATCGGATTAACAGGCATCTTTGAAGTTTCAAGCAGTCAAAGTGGAAATTCTACACCTTCATCACCATTGTCCCCACATGCATCTTTTACACCTAAACGGTCATGGCCAGTGTCTTCTGATGCAGATCAAGCTGTTGAGGCTAGGAATCAATTTGTGCAAGTGGCTGAACAACAATGTGAGAAGACTTCAGGTACTGGACCTTATTCTAAGCCAAACATATTGGAGCCTGAGGTTTCTATGAAGTATTGCAATGAAAGATTTTTCCTTGCTCAAAAGGAGTCCTCTGCACCAAGAAAATTGGCTGGCAAACCTGTCCTGTTGTCTTCTGCTACCTTCCCTTGCGCTAGTGGGCCTGCCTCCGATTCAATGTTCCTTTCTCCTTTTTTGGCTTCAACTTCTACTATTGCTCCACATGCCCGGGCTCCTGGGTCCAAACTTTGTAACCAGAAGACGGTTAAAATAGAAGAAAAGACGGGGCTTGAGGATCAATTTAAGTATGATATATGGGGTGAACATCTTGTTGGACTTGGTTTAATGGGTAGGTCAAACGAGGCCTCTGCCATGACCTCTAGTGTTACAGAAAGTCACTCTGATAGCTTCTTTGTAAGGGGTCCACAAATCCTTGTGACAAAATCTCAACCAAAGTCTGTAAGTCGTTCTGATCAGGTTGGTTAATGATAAATTACTTGGTGATTTTTATAAGTTACATTCACCTTCAAGTCTTCTTTACTTTCAGTACTAAAGTTTTCCCAATCATACAAGAGACAAATAAAATGGAAAAGGAAATATCATATCTAAACAGTTACGTCTCACTCTTTTTTATTCTTCTACCGTTTTATCCTACAACATCAAAGCTTTTAAGATAAGGTTGCACACCTTGTATTTTAATTTATTTTTTCAGCTGTTTCTGTCTAATGATTGCTTTTAGGCCCATTTACCCCCTCCATTTTATTATCCTATTCTGTTTACATAGCTGAAATTTCCCTCCAAAAAAATTGTTTCACTACAAGAATTCTGGGACTCTTTTTTGGTTGCCATCTGAGATTGTTCAATTACCATGGAAGTATCTATGTAGAACACTTTGATTAGTCACTTAAACAGGCACCATTTGTGGAAACAGTTGTGGTGGTTACAGCTGGTTTGCTGATTAATGGTAATCGGTATTAGAAGGTGGTAGTGGGTACTGGATAGAGAGGGCTAGTGAGCTTTTGGGGCTATGTTGATTTGATGTCAACCTGTTTTAGAAGAGTCCAGGATCTTTCCGTGGTGATGCTTTTTAATGGTTTAGATTAGGTACCTTAAAATTCATTGCCATTACCCATTGCAAACCCTCAATGACCTTGCCCACCCAACCCAAGCTATTACCAACCTGCTTTAAAGCGATACATGGGTACAGTTTGTTCCAGAAATTCGAATGCCTCTTACTTTAGCTCTTTATTAGACTGTGACAGCAAAATGTTGGAAGTCAGTTGAGGGACTAACTACCAGGGGAGCTATGTGTCTTGAATCTCACTAGGGTTACAACGTCTTTCATGGTGCGTGCAAACTGAGCCTCTGTGATCGGTCTAGTCAGTTGTCTTAGCATGTGAATGCATTTGTGGACACATGGTTGTCTATGAAGCATGGACATGCCAAATTTCATTCCGTGGCGGTGTCTGACATGGGGACACGCCGGGTGGCGTGTCCCTTTGATTTAATTATTTTTTTGCAGGGAACACGGTGGAGACACGGCGGGGGACACGTGTCCACCAAATCTAGATACGCGTGTCCAAATTTGGACATAGAGCAAAAGAGAAGAGTAAAGGAAAAGAGTAAAGGTCAAGAGACAAACCTGGACTTCAATCCAGTCAACTCGCCTGTCGACCTCCATGACTTTGACCACTGTAACCCAGTCAACCTCAACCACCATAAGCCGTCGACCTCGACCTCAACCTCCATCCAGTCGACTTCGACCACTGTAAGCCTCTCTCTCTCCCCTTCCCTCTCGGTCGCGTCTCTTGCTCTCTCGCTCTCGTGTCTCTCGCTCTCTCTCTTGCTCTCGTTGATTAATATGTATAATACATATATATATATGTATTTATTTAATATTAATAAAAAAGACATATCTTATATCTATATATAAGATATAATATATACTTATACATGTTAATCCCAAAAAAAAAAAAAAAAAGTAGATAAAATAAAATAAAAAAATTAATAGAAACACATTTATTTAAAAATATAATAATTAAATAAAATAATTAACTTGTATTAAAATAAAAATATTTATAAATTTTTTTTTTTGTCGTGTGTACGTGTCCCCATTTTTTTAAAATTGCCATGTCTCGTGTCTATGTCCGTATCCGTGTCTGTGCTTCATAGATGGTTGTGAATACACTGCGAGCCCTCGGTTGCTTTAGAAGGCATTTTCATACAGAGATTGTTATCAGCCTTAACTGTCTTACAATTTTCGCTGGCGACATAGCATGCTGTCTCACTTAAAGTCGTTAGAGAAAGTGAGGAGAAGTGAAGAAGACAAGGCAGACTTCGACACCATGATGGGTGATGTTGACGGCAGAGAAGAGTACCGGTGCAATTGTCGCGGAATGGCCTCACAATCAACAAGGAAGGTAAAATTTATTCATGTCACGGATTATGATTTTGAGGACCAGTTTGAGCTGGCAAAGCCAAAATCTATACAAGAACATAATTCCAAGTCCCAATCATTTTCTATTGGCTGTCCTTGATCACCATGTGTGGGTTTTTGGAAGTATGGATTGTTTTTGCGAAAATATCTTGGAGGATGGAATGATTGCTATATATCCAGCCGAACTGTTGGTTGCTTGGGACCTTTTAGAATGTGGTGAAACTCCTTACTTTCCTTTTGGACCATTTAACAGCAAACAGGGATTGTGACTGGTCCTTCAAGTGGGGTCTCACTCTACCTACTAGACCTCTTGTGACCCATTGAGCCTAACAATGTCATTGGTTTAGTGAAAGAATGGTTACAGAAAGATGATGGACCATGCATGGTGGCCATACATAGTGTACATATATATGGATTTTGTATTTTCTTCTAGGGTTGACTTCCATGCATTCCTCATAGTAGATCTAAGGAGATAGAGAAGGAAGCATAAGAGTAGACAAAAAGGAAACATAGAAGGGGATAGGTGATCTGAATTCGCTGAATTACTAGTCATGAGATGTCTGTTCTTGCGGGGTAAAAAATTAGGGAAGTTATCAATAAATTGCAATAATGTTAAAACGTTAATAAATATACTAGTAGTTAAATATAAAGTTAGTGAGTTTCATGTCGAATGGTGAAATTTATGTACAAGCTTTGTTGCCTTTGATGATATGTTTGTTAATGTCACTAACATATTATGACACAGCATGACAAGCAATTGTTATACACAAGAGCAGTGTCGGCATACTTCCATCTAATTACACCATAGAAATACTCTATACCCCTATCCCCATCTTAAAATCATTGTCAACATTGTTATGAAACATCGCTTTCTTCTCTCGAGAAAAATAAATAAAAATAAAAATAAAAATTGTGATGTTTGATTTAGTTGGTTTGTGTAAGTTGATAGTTCTAGGGTATGCCTTTAGATTAGATATGAGATTTTCCATCTCTAAAAATTTGTCAATTTCTTATGTATACATGACTACATAATATAATGATTTTTAATTTAAAAAAAAAAAAATCAGATTGTATTGTTGAGATTAATGGGATAGAGTGACAATTCCATTGAATTGATGCTTGGGGATCTTGTGTATGAGCACTTATATGCTCTGTTCTTTTCAAACAAAATTCTTTTATTGTAAAATATTTTTTTAAGAAAAACCTTTCACATGTAAAGTGCGCATTCTTTTTGGTGTGGCTTTACCTACCGACAACCCCCCCCCCCCCCCCCCCCCCCCCCCCCCCCCCCCTCAAAAAAAAAAAAAGGAGTAAAAAGGAAGGGACCATATTAAAGGACACTTTTTTGTGAGCTCACTTTTTATTACATCTTTTTTCTTTATGTTGCTTTTTTATTGATAGTTCTTCTCGACTATCATTGTACTGTGTCTCTGGATGGAACCAATTACCATCCGAAGGACGACAAGCACAACAAATCATTAATATTTGAGTTAATTACACTGAATTTTTTTTTAATGATGAACAAATATCACTTTGCGTTCTTCTACTATGAATATTGATCCTTCAATTATAAAAATAATACAAAATGTCTCTCTTTTAGTTGAGAAGTCATATGTATGGATTTATATATTAGAAGAGTAGATGATATTTATTTATAGCTAAGAGATCTAGTGTAAATAACATTTTATATTTCTTGTGATTTTGTCAAAAAAATTACTCTAGTGACGTGTTAAGGGAAAGACTATATACCATATGCACTTTATAATTAAAGAAAAAAATAACATAATTTTATATTTTTTGAATTATAATTAAAATAAAATAAAAAATCATAACCAAATATTACATGAAACATAATGAAAAATCTCATGAGTTATAACTAAAATATTGTCATAATTAAAAAAAAAAGTAATCATAACTTAAAAAAATAACATAATTAAAAATATATATGATACATTTTTTTAAAAAATGTGTATAGTAGAATTTCCCTCTACTATAATGCAATGTCAAACACAATTTCTACCAACCTTCTTAAAAAAAAACACACAATTTCTACCATCTTATGGTGCTTAAACCGTACATCCACCTCTTAAAAGGCTAGCCCACAATGAATTATGGCCCACCAGTGAATTGGGCTTGATATAGAGCTGACATTGAATGTTTGGGACCATTTTTTGGAGGTTCCATGACCCCAATTTGATCTTAATTCTTGATATGTGTAGGGTCTACTCATATATGTGTGGATTCCACATTATGAGTGGTTGGGATGAGAGTGAGGGCTATGGAGATCATATATGTATGTGTGAGGTCTTTATTACAATTGTATTATTTAGAGTGTACATGACAATTGTACAGTTTTCGGACTCTGTTGAGTTGAGTTTTCAAAATTAATATTTTTTGAATTTGTTTTTAAAAAATTAGAAATTAGTTTGATAAAATAAATATTAAAAATATAATTTTTAAAATTTTAAAGTTATTTATACGTGAAAAAGAGAAAATTATATGAAATAATGAATAATTTAAAATTTTAATTTTAATTTTTTTCAAAAACAAATTCAGAAAAAACTAAATCAAATATTAGTGGAATGAGAATAGTTCTTAGTAAATTCTTGCAAAGGGCACTACATCTTTATGGGTGTCGAATTGATAAGAAATGGAAATTTTTGAGGACAAAGTTAAAAAGAGAAGAAAAACAAAAAGAAGCTAATACACTAGAAATAATAATATTTAAAAATTGTCTAAAATTTAAAATTTATGGCATCATAGATCTAAATTTGTTGTGGGGTGACTTTCAAAATGAATCTACTCTGTATATTTATTCTAGACATTTTTTTGAATAATGTTTTTTTGAATGTATAATATTGTTGATAGATAAACCAATAAAATTAACTAATTTTGGACAAAAAAAAAAAAAAAAGAAAAGAAAAATGGGGAACAATGATTTCTTGTGGGATGAGGCATGACAAAATATTGATAATCACAGCTCATCCTCCTCTTTAATAACAACTAGGAAGATTGATGGCCTCCTTTTTTTTGGGGTGAATAAGTCAATTTTTTATGGCCTCCTCACTCACACACAAATTCACTTTTTTGATAATTGAGAATAGAATACTACTAGGATGGTTCCACCACTTCAATCATGGTGGGTGGGCTTAAATGTGTTAAAGATCATATAATAGTCCACTGCCATCCTCCCACTCTCTCTCTCTCTCTCTCACACACACATTCATGTGGTTAAAATTTTTAGCAAGGCAACATTTAACTAAACTTCAAATAATTTGAGAGAAGTTATGCACACTAACAATCATTATTAACACTTGTTTTTGGCCCAAAGAAAAGGCAATACAATGATGTTACACAAGTAGGTAGATAGTTTGATAGACAAGAGAAAGTATTTAGCAATTTTTGAATAGTGAAAACTGTTTGATAATTTGGGTGATTTGATGAATAAAAAAAATTAATAATTGTTAAATGTAACAATTATTAGAAGTGAATACCTTTTTAAAAAAGAAAAAGAAAAAAAAGAAGAAACATAACAACGTTCACACCATGAGGTGTACATTTTAGAAGCATACTAACTTGTCCAATTGTTATAGATCATGGGTGAGATAATTGAACACAACAATTTTTGTTAATTGATTCTATTTTTTAATCCTTAAAATAAGTGCTATGTAAAGTTAAATATTTATTGTTGTTATTTTTAAAATTAAAATTATGTGACAAAATTCACATCAAGTTATTTTATATAATATAAAATATGGAATATATATATAAAGAGAGAGAGAGGGAGAGTACCTGATGCACTCACGTCACGTGCTTCCTAATATTATATGTATCTCTATAAATATGATTAAAAATGAAGTTGCATGCACCTAATCTCATGCTCAGTGATCTTGAAATATTACTAATTTAATGCATTGGGAATGTGTCTCAGAGTCTTACTTTCAAAGTTACCTTTCCACTAAACAATTACCACAATGCATGTTCCTCTTTCATTATTTTAATTTCATTTTTGCTTCAACAAGTTGCTATAACTTGTCATTTGTTCTTCAAATGGACAAAATTGCCCTCCCATGTGAATGTGATAGGACTGAGCAAAGAATCTGTAAAATTCGTAATCCGATCTAATCCAGTCCAATCCGATAGGTTTGGATTGGTTTTTTGAATCCGTGGTTCGGTTCCGGATTGAAGAATTAAAAATCCGTAGTTCACGGATTGGTTCCGGATTGAACCCCACGGTTCCGGATTGGAACCGATCCGGACCGTATACAAATAGTCTATATTTTTATTATACATCCTCCCCCATAGTATCTTCTCTTATTCCATATAAAACTAAACTCAAACCTAAACCCGCATCATATCTTTTTTTATTACTTTTGTTTGTTAGTTTTTAGTTTTAATTTGTAATGGTCTAAATACTTATGGTGAAACCAATTTTCTTATGCTTCTTTAAATTCTAAAATAGTATGTCACTATTATAGAAAGACATGTTGCTATTGTGGAACTAATATAGCGTTATGTTTATGTTTTTATGAAATTAAAGTGTTATATATATTTTTTTGTTATTTAATTATGTGAATCCGTGGTCCTAAACCGATCCAATCCGTATTTAAATGGATTGGTTCGGATTGGTTCCATGATTTAAACGGATTGGATTTGTTCCAATTTTTTAGGAACCGTAAATAACGGATTAGTTCTGGTTTTACCCCAATCCGGTCCAATCCAGACCATGCTCACCCCTAGAATGTGATTCTTCCCACTCTACATAACAAGTTACAGGAGTAAATGCATGTGCACAATGCAGAAAAATCTGCAGCATTGCATTTCCAATCCCCCTCCAAGAAAAAAAACAAAATAAGAATTTAATCAAATAAATTATAAATTATTAATGCCTATTGTGGGTGTTGATTTTCAACCACACAACCAAACGAGAAACTCAGCTGGAGAGTACCGGCAGAATAGATTAAGCCCGAACACCTGCCAACAAGAATATGAGAATACCGCAGTGGTTCGTCCACCCGAGGGCACTTCGATGATCAAGTCAGTAATCTTATTTCTCACAGATATCAATACAAGTACTTAAACTTCAACAATGAAAGCATAAAAGCATCTCAAATAAAGCATACCTTAGACCTACGAAGGCGTCTTACTTTTATAATGATCAGTGTCCAACTTTTCCTGGGGTTATGTTTGATTCACAAAATTAATAGTGAAATATTAATAATCCTATCAAATTAGTGTGGTATTCACTATCCAATTGGATTAATATCCATTGGATTAATAATCCCATCCCTACCCTATTACTAATAATTCTACAAATTTGTTGGATTAATTATCCGTTGGATTAATAATCCTAAACCAAAATATTAAAACAAACATAGGATAATTGGGCCCACGGATTAATAATCTCAATCCCATACTCTAATCCACCCAATCAAACATGCCCAGAAGTCTTACTTCATGGGACTCTATCCTTTACAAGGATAACATTTGTCATAACTCATACTATTCAGATTAAGATGAACTTTCTCATGAGTCTCATCTCTATCCAAATAGGTAGCTTGATGTCATCTAGGACTTTAGTCCTCTATCCAAATATCTTGAATTCTGGTATTATCACACCATATCTCGGCACCATGGTCCGCCCACGTGGCACCTCGGCTAACAACCTCGGCCACATGGACTACCTAAAAATATGTCCCCACAACTGCCCCTTAGGTTCTATTACCTCGGCAAACTGAGGTGATGGAACCTATACATGTATTTCCCCGACCGAGATCGTAACTCGTTGGTACCAAGAGATAAGGACTCAAATGTCCACTTGTCAAGAATCAAGAATCAAGAACCATGAACCATCATGTTTCATTTCATCTAAGTCCAACATTTCGACAGAGATCGCACTATTAGCAGAGATCATGACTTGCTAGTTCAAGAACATCAAGATCCTAGTATCAACTCATCAGAAACCAAGAACAAACAAGTTCTTCCCCCATTCAAATTCAACATCTCAACCAAGATCAACATCTCAACTGAAATCATCATGTCAACCGAGGTCATCATCTTTATCGAGATCAATATCTCAACTGAGATTCCACTTCTCAATCAAGATCATCATTAGATTGGAGTGTACCAACCACGTCCTCATCATGTTGCATCAATTCTGCCCCTGCCGCCTGACGTCAGCACGGGCACGTCGGGACTCGAAATCATACCTTTTTGTCATATTTTTCTAATTCCAGCAAAACCATTTTATTTTCTCATTTCATCTCTATCTGTGTCCCTAGACTCTCTTTCTCTTGACCTCTGTAAACCATCATCACTGGTTTTGAAGCATTCATTACTATGAAGACTCTCTTTGTGCCCAAGGTTCAAACTCTACCAGATGAACCAGACTAACAACCAAGCAATTCATTAGCTACTCCACACAGCAAGCCATTATCTCAATGGCAGTGAAAACACTGATATAGCGACAATCTTGCAGCTAGAACCAGGAACAGGAAACACCGAGGTCCTAAGCTCCCAGCCTTAGACCTTGATAATTTTTCAATCGCCTTATCTATGAGTAACCATCATCGTAGCCAATGACGACATGTCTCGCCAAACTCTTGTCGTAGAAGACCTTCTTGTTGACATCCTTGATGTCATAACTGTGCAATCCATTCCATCTCCTTATAGTCAATCCAACATGCTTATGCCTCCAGCAACTCAATATCTTGAAAAAGAAGCACATGAAGCAAGTGGACCAAGTTACTGCTGCCAAAGCTGAGGCCATTGCTAAGGCCGAAAAAACAAGTCAACATGGCCTGCAACAAAGGCTACTATCTTGACTGGATGACAGCCCTCAAAAAGATGTCTGTCCCCGAGGACTCACCCCTCTATGATATAGGTAAGCTCAATGTCCCTTTCTCTCCCTCTCCCAATTAATCTGAGAATGAGGCCGAAGAAGTAGAAGATGCCAACGACGAGGAGGCCGAAGACAAGGAAAAGGCTGAGGCTGAGGTTGCTGAGAAAGAATCTTAAGCTGCTGCTGGGGCCAAGTCCCCAACTCTGAATGAGCAAGTCCTTGACTTGACTCAGGATGAGGAGGATGAGGTTTACAAGACCATTTCTGAGGCCGAGGTAGAGACTGCCAACAAAAGCCTAGATGACACACTGCATGAGATCGACGCCAAGGTCCAAGCTAAAAAATCTACCCAGCTGTCTGCCGAGGCTAACACAACGCCAATTGCCAAGGCAAGGCAGACTGTGGAAAATGTATGAACTTTGGTTTTTCCTCTTTTTTGTACTTTTCATTCTTACTTTTGGACAACTGTAATCTTTTGTTTGAAAAATGTTAGCTTTATATTTGACCGATGTGCCCCTTTTGTCTTCGTAGATGAACAAGTAATCTCTTATGCCAGGCCGAAGTGCCTTTTTGTATCTGAACAAGTTTCTTTTCTGAATGCAAGTCTTATAATTTTTTTCCAAGTGTTGAATGTATGTCTTCTTTTCTTCTATGTATGTTTGCTGCTTTCTTTCATGCTTTTCATGCTTCCAAACTTAGAATATTTTTGCATTTCTTCAAAGTATACCTTAACTGTATAATAACACCGGGATACAATACCTCGGATAAACCTTGACTGTTTGCCTCAGCTAACCATTTTCATACATCAGCTAACACTTTAAAAATAAAAATATTTTTACAAGTGTTATTGCTTTTTTACCTCCATATGCTATCTTCTATTAAGACTTCACCCTTTCCAAGTTTTGACAACCTGGTTGGTCACCTCGGGTAACATGTACCTCGGATACTTTATTCATCATTGCATCGGCTAACTCCAACTTGTAAATTTTTTCGAAATTTCAACAAGTGTTAAGCCTATTTATGAAAATTTCAACAAGTGATAAACTCTTAAGTTTGTTCATCACTCCAGCTCCCTGCCCCCTAATGTGAACCTAAGTTCCACTTAAGTTCACATTAAGCATGTGACTACGGTCTTTTGCCAAAGTTAGATTCAAACAAAGGCTTCCCGAGGTGTTTCAACCTTGGTTTCTCTGTTAATGAACTTAGTTCCATTCTGAGTTTGACTCTGCTGATATGGCAAGTCCAGGTTAATTCAGCTTAGTTCAACTCCATTATATGTAAGTATAATTCGACTCTGCCATATAATGAGTCTAAGTTATTCGTCATGTTTCATTCAGAAACATTGCCAACTTAGTTCAACTCTATTATATGCAAAGATAATTCGACTCTGTCATATAATAAGTCTAAGTTATTTGTCATGTTTTCATTCAGAAATATCGCCAACTTAGTTCAACTCTATTATATGCAAGTATAATTCAACTCTGTCATATAATAAGTCTAAGTTATTCGTCATGTTTCATTCAGAAACATTGCCAACTTAGTTCAACTCTATTATATGCAAGTATAACGCCAATTTAGTTCAACTCTATCATATGCAAGTATAATTCGACTCTGCCATATAATAAGTCTAAGTTATTCGTCATGTTTCATTCAGAAACATCGCCAACTTAGTTCAACTCTATCATATACAAGTATAATTCGACTCTGCCATATAATAAGTCTAAGTTATTCGTCATGTTTCATTCAGAAATATCGCCAACTTAGTTCAACTCTATCATATGCAAGTATAATTCGACTCTGCCATATAATAAGTGTAAGTTATTCATCATGTTTCATTCAGAAATATCGCCAACTTAGTTCAACTCTATTATATGCAAGTATAATTCAACTCTGTCATATAATAAGTCTAAGTTATTCGTCATGTTTCATTCAGAACATCGCCAACTTAGTTCAACTCTCTCATATGCAAGTATAATTCAACTCTACTATATGATAAGTCTAATTCACTCGTCATGTTCACCATGGGAACATTGCCATAAGACATTTTGGTCTTATCGCACAATTATGGATTTCAACAACATTTTCAAGCTTTTTTACATAGGCTTTGGCATCATTTTGTATGTAGGGTTACCAGAATCCCTATGATATAGCTCTGTGGGCAAGGGATCTGCCTCCTGTATAGATCTCATGTAAAAAATCTTCAACTTGAGAAGGATGTATACATCGCAATAGAGGTCCAGTAAAAGCCCTTCTGTATAGATGGCCTTTTGCCAACAGGCAGAACCTGGCTAACTTCAGTCTGATCTTGTGTGCTTTTTGTCTTCTAGGATCTGCTCATTTAGGATGAGTTCTTGTCTTCTCGGACCTACTCATCTAGGCAGAGATCTTGTCTTCTGGGATTTGGGATTCGAGATCTGGAATTAGGGATCTGCTCACTTAGGCTGAGCTCTTGTCTTCTCGGACCTAATCATCTAGGCCGAGATATTGTCTTCTAGGATCTAGGATTCGGGATCTGGAATCCGAGATCTGCTCACTTAGGCTGAGCTCTTGTCTTCTCGGACCTACTTATCTAGGCCGAGATCTTGTCTTCTGGGATCTGGAATCCAGGATTTGCTCACTTAGGTTGAGCTCTTGTCTTCTCGAACCTACTTATCTAAGCCGAGATCTTGTCTTCTAAGATCTAGGATCCGAGATCTGGAACCTGGGATCTGTTCACTTAGGCTAAGCTCTTGTCTTCTCGGACCTAATCATCTAGGCCGAGATCTTGTCTTCTAAGATCTAGGATCCGGGATCTGCTCACTTAGGCTGAGCTCTTGTCTTCTCGAACCTAATTATCTAGGCCGAGATCTTGTCTTCTAAGATCTGGGATCCGGGATCTGCTCACTTAGGCTGAGCTCTTGTCTTCTTAGACCTACTCATCTAGGCCGAGATCTTGTCTTCTCGAACCTGGGATCCGGGATTCGGGATCTAGAATCCGGGATTTGCTCACTTAAGCTTAGCTCTTGTCTTCTCGGACCTAATCATCTAAGCCTAGATCTTGTCTTCTAGGATCTGGGATTGGGGATTCAGGATTTGGAATCTGGGATCTACTTACTTAGGTTGAGCTCTTGTCTTCTCGGATCTAATTATCTAGGCCAAGATCTTGTCTTCTAAGATCTGGAATCTGGGGTCTGCTTACTTAGGCTGAGCTCTTGTCTTCTCGGATCTACTCATCTGGGCCGAGATCTTGTCTTCTGAGATCTAGGATCCGGGATCTGCTCACTTAGGCTGAGCTCTTGTCTTTTCGGACCTACTCATCTGGAATCCGGGATCTGCTCACTTAGGCCGAGCTTTTATCTTCTCGGACCTACTCATCTAGGCCGAGATCTTGTCTTCTAGGATCTGGGATCCAAGATCTAGAATTCGGGATCTGCTCATTTAGGCTGAGCTCTTGTCTTCTCGGACCTAATCATCTAAGCCGAGATCTTGTCTTCTAGGATCTAGGATCCGGGATCTGCTCACTTAGGACGATCCTTCTATACTTGAAAGTCATCTCCTTAGGAGCGCTCATGCTCCCTGTCTTTGTATCCCTTCTGGAAGGGTCTTTATTCCATTAATGTCGACACATTCTCTATCTTCACTAAACAAGTCATTGCCGACATGTTGATCTTGCACGATGATGGCCATCTATTCTAACTAAGTTCCCACAGACAGCGCCAAATTGTGGGTGTTGATTTTCGACCATACAACCAAACGAGAAACTCAGCTAGAGAGCACTGACAGAATAGATTAAGCCCGAACACCTGCCAACAAGAATATGAGAATATCGCAGTGGTTCGTCCACCCGGGGGCACTCCGACGATGAAGTCAGTAATCTTATCTCTCACAGATATCAATACAAGTACTTAAACTTCAACAATGAAAACATAAAAGCATCTCAAATAAAGCATACCTTAGACCTACGAGGGTGCCTTACTTTTATAATGATCAGTGTCCAACTTCCCCTAGAAGTCTTATTTTATGGGACTCTATCCTTTACAAGGATAACATTTATCACAACTCAGACTATTTAGATTAAAATGAACTCCCTCAAGAGTATCATCTCTATCCAAATGGGTAGCTTGATATTATCTAGAACTCTAGTCCTCTATCTATCTATCCAAATATCTTGAATTCCGGTATTATCGCACCATATCTCGGCACCATGGTTCACCCACGTGGCACCTCAGCTGACAACCTCAGCCACGTAAACTACCTAAAAATATGTCCCCACACCTATATTGTGAATTTTCCCGACTAGATTCTTCTTTTCGCATAACTTTTCTAGAAAATACACTTCAACAAAGTCATATATCTATATAGAAAACTGTATCTCTTTTTCTTTGCTTCTAATGAAGAACTTTTCATTGGTTCGATTTGATAATTTGTTTGGATAATTTTGATGTAATATTATATTACCATGATTATGAAGTAATATTATGATCATTATGTTTTATTATCATATATATATATTTTTTTATAATTAGTGATGAGATCTATTAAATCAATAGAATAATCATAGGGCAAATTACATATACCCCCTCGAGGTTTCGTAAAATTACAGATATCCTCCTGAGATTTGAGAAATTACAGATACCCCCGTGAAAGTACTATTTGCATAACAAATTAGGGGGCAAATTGTTATGAAAATATAAACCTCATGGGACAATTTGTTATGAAAATATAAATCTCAGGGGAGATATCTATAATTTCTTAAACCTCAGGGAGTATCTGTAATTTAACTAAATCTCGAGGAAGATATATGTAATTTGCCGATAATGATATATAAAACGGTACAATAATAGTGTTTGAGCTTCAATATCTAACAATCCAGTGACTGGTAGTTGGAAATTATACGAATTTATCACTTTACACTAAACATATACTTGAAACTTGAATGTGTGAAATTAATAAGTAATGAAATGAACTCAATATGATATAAATTTTTTTTAATACAAGTAAAACAATGAAGGCTCAAATGTTAGAAAAACATATATGCAAAGTAGGATACAACAAGCAATGATTTAACAAATATAAGTGTGTGCTAATTGCTTAAATAATGAAAAACAAAACATAACAAAGTAATGATGCAAGATATGAACATACTGGTTTTGTAGTGGTTGAGTTTAAGCTAAAGTGGCTCTACTTCAAAGATTTTTTCTTTGAGTGTTTCCATGTATTTCTCAAATAATTTTGCACCGACAAATTTTTTGAGTACTTATCAAACCTTTGTACCAAATGATTTTGTTCCAAAAATACACTCAAACAAACTACCTAACAAACAACCATTATTTGTCCAAAATCAAAGCACCAAATGCCCGATCTTTTTCTCCAAGTGTTTCTCACGACAGCTCAACAATAAATTCCAAGGGTTCAACAATCATTTTACAAATTAATGATGTGGAGAAGAAGTGCAAGACTTCTAGTACAATAAAACTCTTAAATAATTTGATTTAAATGATGAAGCCCATGTATGTAAAAAATAAAGAAAAAGTTAAACTGTGTTTGGTGAAACTCTCAAATCATAATTTCACCCCTCCATTTGGATATAGTTTTAAAATTTTGATTCCATCATACATTTCAAAACATATTTCTGTTTCACATTTGGTATATCTTGCTCTTTCGTCTTCTCCATTTTGAAAAGTAGGAGAGTTGTTGAATTTTGTTTCTATCCGGTCATCCTCCTGGACGTCCGGCCGATTGACCGGAACAGTGTAAATTTTTTTTTTTTTTTTCAATTGCCAATCGCCACATGTTATTTTGGGGGGGGGGGGGAAATTATATTTGTTTTTTATATTTTTTAAATATATAATTTTTTTTTACACCAAAATGACAAATTATTTTTTTGAGTTGAATGTTAAAAAGAGTTTGTTTATGCATTTTGAATAAAATTTGCAATAGACGTTTGAGTTGTGCGTTTGGTTATGCGTTATAATTTTTTGAATTAAGTTCTGAAAACTCTTTTCAAAACTCATAACCAAATAATTTTCTCAATTCATATGTCACATCAAAAATTCAAAATTCAATTCAAAACTCAATTAAAAAATCTTTTCAAAACTCATAACCAAACAAATTTTCTCTTTTCAAATCATAATTCCAAAACTTACAAACTCAAAATACAACTCTATTATCAAATCATAATTCTAAAACTCTACCAAATGCAATCTTAGCGTTTAGATGAGTGTGAATATATATATATATTTTAGTGTTTTATCTTTATTTAATTATTAGACTATATTTAATACAAAAATAATTGTTCACTTTGTTAAATTGATATTTGAGTCGACTCATTTTGTCTTAAAATTGAATCATTTAATCTGAATTTGCTAAAAATTTTGTGTACTCATCACTTTTTTAGTCGATTCATTTTGTCTTAGAATTGACTAATCTAAATTGAATTTGCTAAAAATTTTGTATACTCATCACTTTTTTAGTCGATTCATTTTGTTTTAGAATTGACTAATCTAAATTGAATTTGCTAAAAATTTTGTATACTCATAACTTTTTGAGTAGACTCATTTTGTCTTAGGATTGACTCATCCAATTTGAAACTGCTAAAAATTTTGTAGACTCACCACTTTTGACTTGACTCATCAAAGTCTACAACGGTTTGACTCAATTTTTTTTTATCAACAAAAATAGAATTTATTAATAGTAATTGAACACTAATACAACTCAAACAATTGAATCAAAACACCATCCCAATTGATTGTAATTGAATGGAAACTTAAGGTGACTTGTTTTACATTACTTATTTAACTTACAGAAAACTTAATTAATATATTTGAGGAGTTTTTCACCTAATATGAATTAATTTGAACAGCTTTTCACCTAATATGAATTAATTTAAAGCATAATTTATATAGGAAATGAACCATATGTATTGTAAAATAACCCTACCTTTGGACATGAGTAGGATTTTACTACGACATAACCTCTGGAGCTCTTGTCCATATTTTTTTTAAAGAAAATAAATGGAAAGTGAGGGGGTATTTTAGACATTTGAGGACTAAAAAGATAAAGGGAAATAAATAAATATTGGATTAGAGAAAGTGCACGTTTGGTCATGATGGAGAGGTGTTGTGACAACAATGTGTTACAAGACTTTGCCAGGCAACTCCCATATGTCTCTCTCTCTCTCTCTCTGAAATTGTTATAAACTAGAGAGAGAGTGTGTGAGTTTGTGTATCTGTCTGCTTCTCTCTCAAACTCCATTTTCTTCTCATTATCTGTTTGTTTTTTTTCTCTTGCTCTGTCTGTCCTCATATATTTTACTTGTTACTTAATTCATTTGAATTATTAGTATATAGTTTATCTGAATAAATTATTATATAATAAACAAACAAACAAACAGCTTTTGTGCTGTTTCTACTCCTCCATCTGATACGCTCTGCTTTCGGTGAAGTTGAAGCTGCAAACCTCGTCGTTTTCCTCTGCTCTCTCTCTCTCTCTCTCGACCTTCGAGATTAATTTACCGCCCTCTTTCTCTACAATCGTTTCTCTTCAAAGTGCATTACTCTCTCTCCTTCGGTTTCAACTTTCCCGCTCTCTTTCTCTCTCTGGAATGAAAATTTTCTCACTTTGGGGGGTCTGTGATCTTAACTCTAGAATTTTGTTTTCTCTTAATTTCTGTATGCTACCCCAGTTTTTTTTAAACTAAAAATTTGATTGTTTTGTTATTGGTATATCTAACGGTACGTGTTTTTCTCGGGTGTTTTCCAGGAAAGTGAAAGATGAATACAAGAGTCCGCACTACTCTTCAGTCCGTAAAAGCTTATTCGAATCCTCAGAAAGTGAGTTATTTTCTTTTTCCTTTTTAACTGTAATAATTTAAGGCTCTCAGAAAATGGGAAGAAAAAAAAAAAAATCGAGATGGGCCACAAAGTGGTTAAATTTTGAGATTCTATTGCTTCATTTATTGTTCCTGTTTTATTCTTTTCAATTTGAATTATTGTCTTTTCTAATTTTTAATGTGGCATTTGTAAATTTATTTAAAAAAAAGAAGAAGAAGTCCTTCTCCACTGAAAGTTGCCTACTTTTGATCCAAATCTGAATTGGGTTCTTCAAACCTATGAAGAAACGAATAATTTCCTTACTCCACACAATGTTTGTAGTAGTTATATTTTAAAAACTTTACATTTGGGTTTTCATAGGAGAAGAAGATGGAATTGCGGGGAAGCACATCACAGGGAGCCCAGAAAGCAACCGTGAATCGGCGCCGATCCAACAGAGAAAGAAAATTGGCTTTACTTGAAGATGTATTCAAATTCTCTCTGCAAAACATTTGGGTTTCATCTCCATTGTTGGGTTGAGCACTTCTAGCTTTAGTTGAATTAACTAATCTGATTACCAATTCACAGGTTGATAAGCTCAAGAAGAAGCTCAGACATGAAGAGAATGTTCACAGAGCATTGGAAAGGGCTTTCAATAGACCTTTGGGAGCTCTACCTCGCCTCCCTCCTTATCTCCCTCCATATGTGAGCAATATAACTACAATTCAACATTCACTTTGTTAGATCTCTCAACTTTGTTTTTTGGAATTACCTAAAGGAATTCAACATTTTAATCTGCCTATCTTATTCTTAATTCTTGAAAATTCAACACAGATATGTGTGTCTGCTTATCTATTTGAACTTGTGTAGTTGACATTGATATGGGTTATAATGTGGAATGTGGAAATGCAGACGCTAGAGCTTCTCGCTGAAGTAGCTGTTTTGGAAGAGGAGGTTGTTCGGCTTGAAGAGCAGGTTGTTAATTTTAGGCAAGGCCTATATCATGAGGCGGTTTACATATCGTCCAAGAGGAATGCAGAGAATTCGATTGATTTATGTGAACATTTATCAACTGAAAGTTCCAAACAGGTTGAATCAGAGTGTTTATCCCAACATGAATCGAATTCAGGATTATCCGTGTCACAGACTTCACCTTCTCTTGCCAGAAGTGCTTCAAGAAGAAAGATATCGCCTTCTAAACCAATCTCTGATCGAATTGGTCATTGTTCTAATAGGCCAATCAATGGGAAACAAGCTCTAAAGAAACTCAATTCCTCTTTGGATGATGGGCGAGGAAAAGAGAATCGATCATGTTCTAATTCTGCGAAGGATAAACCATCTCCGGAAAAGAAAATACCCAGTTTGAAGAGACCTCCAATTAAGACTGAATCGATGGAAAAGTGCATTGATCCTCCGAAGTTACAGGCATGTGTTGGATTGCTGTTTTAGATGAGAATATCTTAACCTTTTGATTGTCACCTAATCTTGGTTATTATTCTACAGTTGGATTGCAGATTAGTAGACTGCGACCGAGCACAAGAGAGCTCTTCTGGTTCGTCTGATGGCGGAGTGTTGGAGGCTGACAACAACACGCCAAACAAAATCTCTGAGGATGTTTTGAAGTGCTTGTCTAGCATCTTTCTAAGACTTAGCACACTGAAGCACAAGGCTGTTGAATCAAAGTCCATTCCTTCATCAGTGGTGCTTTCTAATGAAAACAATCAAGAAACCAAAATTTGGGATCCTTATGGTATCTGTTTAGAATTCAGAAATAGGGAAATCGGTCCTTATAAGCACTTATGTTCAATTGAAGCTGGTTTAATTGATCTGAACCGGAAAACAAATGCTTCGTTTTTGATCCACAGACTAAAGTAAGTTTAAGGTTGTTCTTTTATTCAATCTAGTTAATAGGTGTATGCATTGATTGGGACTTACTAAATGATGAATATTCAGGCTCCTGCTTGGTAAACTAGCCTCTGTTGACTTGGAGGGTCTTACCCATCAGCAGAAACTTGCGTTTTGGATAAACACTTACAATTCCTGCATGATGAATGTAAGAGGTCTCTCTATCACAAATCACTTGAGTGTTTTCAAGATATGTGTAGAAATTTTCATGTAAATTTGAGCATTTTATGCCTCTGGAAAAAAATAAATTCTCTACTGTCATCAAATTCCAAAACTGAAGCAAGAGTAATATGTGTTTGTTATCAATGTTTCAGGCAATTCTAGAGCAGGGAATACCCGAGACTCCTGAAATGGTTGTTGCACTGATGCAAAAGGTAAGATCTCACCATTCTTGTCATTTACATTATACTAGTAATGCTTCACTGATTTCTGTTCTTTTTTTTTTTTTTGGGGACATATAGCCTTAATCAAGTGTCGTGAATCAGCGTGAAATTTAGGATAATCCATCCCAGTCTTTGTTTTGTGTATGAGCATAATGCATCTAGTGGCATAAACATCAATAAGGACTTCATTCTGGATGTCACTGGCTACTTTGCAATCCTCCCAGCAATTTTTACTTGACAAATTTAAGCTGCTAATAAATTGCGGTCAGTTAGGATAGTCTCCAAACTTCCCGAGCATTTAGTGTACGCAAACAAAATCTTCAGAGCAAGTGCATTCTCTTTTAGCTACTAGTACCATTAACATATTATTTTAAGTCAAAAACTGACTGAACTATGACTACATTATACTCAGGCAACAATATCTGTGGGCGGACATTTGCTAAATGCAATTACAATCGAGCATTTTATCTTGAGGCTGCCTTATCACTTGAAATACGTAAGTGGCATAAATGTGACTTCTTGTTATATTTATTTGTTTTGCATTATGCAGAAGCAGATAAAAATCATTAAAAGAGGATTCTGCTATTATTTGAAAATTGCTAATCCCCTTTTTTATTTCTCCATTTTCAATAGACTTGTCCAAAAGTTGCCAGAAATGGTGAAATGAAAGCACGCAGCACATTCGGATTGGAGTGGTCTGAACCCTTGGTTACTTTTGCACTCTCCTGTGGAAGTTGGTCCTCCCCAGCTGTAAGTTTTGTCACACATACAGGATAAGTTCGATAAGTGACATAATTGAATTAGTTTTTCATGAGGGTGGTGTTATGTAAAATTGAATAAAGAGTTCTGATTTTCCAATTACAGGTTCTGTGCTTCATTCTAAATAAAATATAAATAAGAGAGGGAGAAGTTATTTTTTTCCCTCCCAATTACAGAGTTCTGATTTCTTGAATACCAGCATGCCTGCGTTGCAACTGTCCAAACAACCTTAAAGACGGCATTATCTCTTCGTTAAAACTGCTAATTGTTGATCTTCAACAAAAGATCAGATATGCTGCCTCAACCTTCCATGAATTCTAAACCCCAGACACCCCTGACGGGCTCAATCCCCTCCCCTCCCCTCCCCTTGTGGGAGTGACAGGGTGATGCCATCAGCCCACGGCTCATTCTGCACTTTATTTTTGTTATCACATGAAATCATTTAGTCAACAAGTCATCATGTCTTGTTGGTAAATTTGGAAAAAAATACATAATTGTTGTATATCTACTGGTTTTGAGACAATTGGTTTGTCAAATGAAGGTGAGGGTGTACACTGCATCTCAAGTTGAGAATGAGTTAGAAGCCGCAAAAAGAGACTATTTACAGGCAGCAGCAGGCATTTCGACAACAAACAAGTCTATAGTTATTCCTAAGCTGTTAGATTGGTATCTTCTTGACTTTGCCAAGGACTTAGAAGCACTGCTGGATTGGGTTTGCTTGCAGCTCCCCAACGAACTCAGGACTGAAGCAGTTAGATGCCTCGAGAGAAAGGGAAGAGAGCCTCTTTCACAGTTGGTACAAGTAATGCCGTATGATTTCAGCTTCAGGTACCTCATACACCAATAAAAAGATTGTGTTTTCTTCTATGGAGATTCAATCTGCATAGATCTAAGAACTAGGGATGACAGGTCTTTTGTGCTGATGCATAAGATAACATGGAGTTGTATATCTAATCTAGTCATTGCAAGAAACTGTGGGAGAGGCAGGGAGAGATTCCAAAATGGCTTTTGGTGTCTGGTCATTGGTTTATTCAAATTGGTTTTTATAGAAAGAGTACATGATAAATTGATAATGGCAATTTCTTTAAATTACTTGTGTAAATTTTACTGTTCTTAATTTTTAGTCTTATTATTTTGCTCTCGTGGTTTTTTTTTTTGGTCCGCGAGACATGGAAGGGATAGGGTACCCAGGTTCAACCTCAGTTCATGCATGTGGCTGAAGTGGTGCATTGCAATTGGGGGGGGGGGTTTGTGGGGGGTTTATAAGGGGGGTCCTGGGGCCTTCCGAGTTTTTAGAGAAAAACCACGCGGAATGCGAGCATCACCATTTGCACTTACATAGATATTTTCCACATAAACAACCAAAAATAATGTACTAATTCAGCAAAATCGTGGAAAGCATCATGGTTTAGCAGTACATAATAACAATTCTGAAAGAAAATATTACCGAAAAATAATTGACATCACAAGCTTGAAAACCAAAAAACAGATATTTTGTAAATAAAATTAAATAATTTCCAATATTTCCTAACTAGAATTATTTACTTCCTAACTAGAATGAATTAATTTCCAATATTTCCTAACTAGAATGAATTAGTTTCCAATATTTCCTCCCTCAACTGAAACTAGGCTCTCTTTGTAAATAAAATTTGGCTCACCAGAAATACAAAGATCCCTAGCTTGTTTGGTGACAGAGTTGTACAAGAATGCACTTCCATCCCATTCTAGAAATAGAAATCCCGGGTTTCTCAGGATTAGAAGCTCATTATCATTCCAGAACCCCAAGGAAGCATGTAAACCACGATCCGGTCCAACAGACAATTCAGGAGACCATGATTCGTCAACCTCGTAGTTCTTCATCACCCAAACTTCCAATCGCGAATGCCTTTCCTCAAAGAAAGAACAAATAATCGCGAGGGAGCCCTTTACCAATGTAAGGTTACATATGAATTTTCCAAAGGTAGGTGCCATTACACGCGCGTAATCTTTTGGCAGCACTGTCACTTTGAACACCTCCTCGCCCATGTCAAACGATACAACCACCTCATCAATAATGTCATCTTCAATGCTCCTATATAAGCACCAATGAAAAACACCATTGTTGTTGTTGTTAGTGTACTTGCTGACAATCATGTTAGGAGAAATTTGTATACCTTTGAGTTTGACAACATCAGAGAGGACTCTCCAAGAGTCAGAATTTAAATTGTACACTTCAACACAATTAACCCACCCTTCATCCCAGAAACGTACAGCTTTAACTACCTTGAAATTTCCAGTTTTCATATCGAAACCAAACCCCAGAATGCAATCATTCAGTCCCACCGGCTTATACGGTGGGAAATCAAAATTGGACATGGAAAGAACTCTGAATGCCCTTGTAGCAGGGTTCCACAGTGCAATGATTGGTAGACTACGAATTCTTGATTTAATAACGTTAGGTTTCCAGTAAACACAAAATATACCGTGAATCGAGCCCAAAACTGAATCGGGTTTCCTTTTGACACCAAAATTGAGATTCACAGGTTGCAAATTACGTATACAATTGGGGAATACATGAAAGTCATCAGAACCAACAATGAGACCTTTGGTGTTACCATTCCAGCTGACTGTTCTATCAGTATTGTTATTGAGATGTGCGGCGATTAAGCTAGGGTTTGTAGTGAGAGAGCACCACGTTTTGCAAACTCACTTAAATCGCATTAGGGATTTCACAGGCAATCTTGATAGGATTTCAATTACTAGTTCTTCAGAAAGATACCTACTTGCCATTGATTTGATTAACCCTTGATGGAACAGAGTGAGTCGTCGCACAACTGATTGTTGGGAGTTTGATTCCCTTTCTATAGTACAGAGAATTGGGGTTTCGGAGTAGGGATGGCAATTTGAAACCGGCCCGACGGGGACCCGACCCCCCGACCCCGAATGAGACGGTTTTTCTCCGAAAAAAACTCCCCACGGGCCGGGGATGGTATTAAAAAATGAATCCCCGGTCATTTTCGGGCCGGGGACGGGGATATGTTTTCTGGCCCCGGCCCCGCCCCGGCCCCGGCCCGAGGAATCCCCGTATATATCCCCGAATGTATATCTGCATATATATATGTTTAGGTTACTTTTAAGACTCATTTTATTTGAGAGCCTCCCACTCAGACTCTCTCTTCTCTTGGTCTCTCCCTCCCTCTCTCTGCTGCGATGCTCACGGCGATGGCGTCGGCGTCGGCGTCGGCCGATCCTTCTCTCTCCCTCACGGCGTCACTCCTCCCTCACGGCATCATAGCGGCGGCTCCTCCTCCTCTCTCTCTCTCACGGAGCAAACCTCGTTGTTGAACCACAATCTTCAACCTGTAATCTCTGCCTCGGAGCACTCTGGGACCTGATCTTTGCCAGAGAAGATTCAGTGGTAGCCATGTAGTTTGGGTATCCTAGGTACTCGTCAAAGAAGCTTCTTGTATTCCTACTCACGGTATGTCTTCTCTCTCAGATCTGGATAAATTTACCCTAAGAAGAACAATCTCCTAATTGAAGAACAATCTGGGTGTGTTGATAAATTTACCCTAA
Organism: Camellia granthamiana; assembly: GCA_036172215.1. NCBI lineage: Eukaryota > Viridiplantae > Streptophyta > Magnoliopsida > Ericales > Theaceae > Camellia > Camellia granthamiana. The sequence goes on along the minus strand of CM069903.1, from coordinate 27,898,948 downwards.
GGAACAATCTCCTAATTGAAATCTGGGTGTGAATAAATATCTTAAATCTATTGTTGTTATTAAATTCATTGTTAAATCTGTTGTTAAATCTGTTGTTTTGAAATCTGGGTGTGAATATATATGATCTGAAGCTCTTTTTTTTTTTTTTTGGCCGGGGACTCTTCGGGGTCGGGGAAACCCGATCCCCGTTGGGGACGGGGGCGGGGGTGGTGACAGGTTCCCCGTCGGGGATCGGGGCCGGGGAACGGGGAATTTTCACCGTCGGGGATCGGGGACGGGGAGGGTGATCCCCGGCCCCGCCCCGCCCCGTTGCCATTCCTATTTCGGAGTTTTATTTACTATTTGTTTATTTTGCAACACTATTATATGAATAATGCGTGGTAGCTCGAAAAACTACGGCTCGATTTTGGCTCGAATGTCCTAAAACGACGTCGTTTTGGCACGACAGCCCAAAACGACGTCGTTTTGGACCGCCTTTTTTTTTTTTTTTTTCTTTTCTTCCTTTTCTTTCGTCTTCTTCGTCGATTCAACAGAGGAGAGAGAGAGAGAACGAGAGGGAGAGAAAGAGAGGGAGAGGGAGAAGACGCCGATGCCGAGCTCCGATCGTCGCCGCCGATCGTCTCGTCGCCCAGCTCCGATCGTCTCGCCGATGCCCAGCTCCGATCGGCTCGTCGCCGATGCCCAGCTCCGATCGTCTCGTCGCCGATGCCCAGCTCCGATCCTCCCCCTCCCCCTCCCCCTCCCCTGTATTAGGGCCCCCTCCCCTCCCCTCCCCTCCCCTCCCCCTCCCCTCCCCTGCTGAAATTCGAGCCGCGTGGCTCGAAATGGTTTCGAGCTACCAATCGGTGCTCCTATTATATATAGTAGTAGAAGAGTTACCTTATTACAATAGGCTATAGTGTTATTCTTTTAGGATTTGAGATGGTTGTTTTAGTTTATAAACAATTCAATATATTAATAGATTAGGTTTGGAATTTATATTTTTAATTTAATCTGGTTTATTATTAAATTAATTAATTAATTATAATATATTAAAATATAGGAGTATATTTTTTTTTATTATTATGATTTAGATTTTATTTTTATTGATTTTATTGAAATTCACATTTGTGGTGATTGTGTGATTGAATTTATTTAAAAAACCTTTCAATCTATACAGAAAATTTCAATTTATAATGATATCAGTATATTTATTTCAGAAATATAATGTGTGATTTAATTTAATTATAAAATATTTAAAATTTTTTTTAACATATAACTTGATGAGTGGACTTAAAATTTATTATTAATTTTTAGGTCGGGCTTGGAAAAATGTAGAAGCCCGATATCAGAGTCAAGCTGAACTTAAACATACACTATCTCTTATTATGTAGTGTTTGCCTAGTCTAATGAATGCCCACTCTGAGAGCTCACCGGCCCATATGGGCTCGTTTGGAAAGTGGGTTGGCTTTTTAACCTTTTTGATATTTTAGTTTGGGGCTAAAAAGTCTCATTTGTGAAGGATTTTCTGACTTTTTTGACTTTTTGCGAGAGAAAGAAGATAATGACTATGGTTGAATGTGATGTTTTGTTTTATTAGATTAAAAAATCTATTTTATTTTTTTGTAACTATTTTAATCAAAAAAATTCAAAGTCCAACTTTCCAAACGAGCGCCAAATATTCTCTTATAACCACTTTATAACTACTTGAATTATAACTATCGGGTCAAGAGTAGACCCTATAAACTAGGGGTGCAACTCGAGCAGATTCAGTCGGGTTGAGAGGTTGTCCAAACTCAGTCCAAGTTATGCTGAGACCTGTCCAAGCCCGAATTGTAACCCAAGGTTGTTTGCCCAAGCCTAACCCGAGTTAAATCTGAATTACCCGATTTGTCCTAATTGTCCGAATTGTAAATGAATTTCAATTTTTTAATTAATTATTTTATTTATAGAAAAATCATTAATACTATCAAAACAAATAATTTATATAATGTAAGAGAGATTCTACTATAGTAGTCCTTACAACTTATGAGTAAAAATAAAAAGAAAAAAAAATATATGATTTTATGTTATTTGTATATATAATATATATTCAATATAATTTAATAATATAAATTACTTTAATATCATGTAATGACTAATAATTTATATGTATATTTAATATTTTTATATATCTATATATGTATAATTCGGGTTTCGAGTTGCTCGGGTTGTTTGACGTCTTTACTCAAATCCGTTCAAATTTAATTCGGATTTCTGAATTTTTGCCCAAGCCCATACCGAATTTGAAAATATTTTGTTCAAGTCCTAAAAAAATTCAGACTAAACTCAAATTGGTCGGGTTGAACCCGCTCAAATTGCACCCTTGCTATAAACTTCCAACAACATTTCCCCGCAAGCTTCTCTCATGTAACTAGGAATGCAGTGGCGAGAGGCTCCATGAACTAGGGGTACTTACCAATTAGTCCTATTAACTAGACTTATTTACCTACAGGTCCTAACTAATAAATTTAACATTATAAAAATAAGAGAGTGATAAATTTATCACTAAAAATTTATTCATAAAAACAAAGAGACTGATAAATTTATCACTATAAATTTATTCATAAAAAAAAAGACTGATAAATTTATCTTTATCACTTAATAAATTTATCAAATAGGACTTAATGGGTAATAAGTCTCCAAAATAAGACCTATTGGGTAATAAGTCTCCAAAGTATGACCTATTGGTACTTTACCCCATGAACTATAGGATTCGATTACTAATTTTATGACTCTACATAAATATGTTTATGAATACGGGAGATGTGAGATTGTTAATTCTATATTATGAGATTGGAAGTACAAAGATTACTTTGTCTTCATTTTATTTAGGGATTTTTAGTGAAATTCTATTTTTTGGGCCTTTTTTTAACATAAAGAACAACTCAATGAATTCTCTTTCAAAAAGTCCTTAAGTAAGAGAAGCCCAGCTCAATAAGAACATTCTATAATTTGTATTTTTTTTGACCATATTGCCCTAATATATATATATATCATATATTTGAACAATCTCAGCTTATGCATACACCTATCTTGAAGTCGATCTACGAAGTGAAGATGATCTGCGAAATCTATGAAGACGATCTCAAAGTCTGAAGATCTCACCGTCGACGATCTCGCCCTTGGTCAACAATACACGATCTCGCTATCCAAGATCAATACTCTTAATTAAATGAGAGATTACGTTACAAAACTGTATAAATCTGTTGTTATTTTTTATTTGTTTTTGTTGATTTGCCGAGTTCAATCAGATGTGTGCTCTATTTTTATTTGACATAATGAGAACAAAATTTTACTCTAGTGTTATCTGTTTTGTTTTCTTAACATGCAAGTAAAATTTTACTTTATTTCAGAGTAAAATTTTACTGTATTTCAAAGTAAAATTTACTCTTAATTGAAAGTAAAATTTTACTGTGTTGTTGAATATTTGTCTATGCAGTTTCTGATTTGTTTTCTGGTAAAATTTACTTTGAATCTTCAAGTAAAATTTTACTTTATTTCAGAGTAAATTTTTATTGTATTTCAGAGTAAAATTTACTCTAAATTGAATGTAACATTTTACTGTGTTGTTGAATATTTGTCTATGCAGTGTCTGATTTGTTTTCTAGTAAATTTTGTTTTATTTCAGAGTAAAATTTACTCTGAATCGTAAAGTAAAATTTTATTGTGTTGTTGAATGTTTATCTATGCATAAGAGAATAAACTTTATTTTTCATTAATCAGAGTAAAATTTTACTGTTGCGAAAATAGAGTACATACTAGATAAATGAATTATAGTCGAATTTTACTTTAGATCTATGAACAAACAAACAAAAAACCCTCGATTGTTTATTGTAATATATTAATTTATTATTTTTTTGACATATATGAGGTCATTTTATCGTAGATCTAAAATTATTGATCTCAAACATAAGTTTATAGGCATCAAATTTGAGATGGTGACGGATTTCAATGGACGATTTCAAGATTTCGATTTTGTGAGATGGATCGAAGATGGAGATCAAAAGGGTTTAGAGTTTAGAAAGAGAGAAAATAAGGGAAAGAGAGAGGATACCAGTAATGTGGAGATAGAAAAACAGAGAAATGGTTCAGCGAGAGTTTTGGATTATATGGAAAGGTATTTCAACCTTTTTATCATATTTTTTTATTTGAGGGACTTTTGAAACTATTATTTTATTGGTGGGTTGCTTTTCACCAAAAATCCCTTTTATTAAATACAATAAAATCACCTTTATATAATAATTTTTTTATGTAATTTTATAAATTTAATTCTAATCAATTAATATTAATTCCTTCACTCTATCTCACAGTAATTATGCCCAATTAATTTAATCCAACAATCAAACATACCCTTTTCAACAATTAATTTAAGCATAAAGCAGATACACGGAAATTCACAAATAGGACACAGACCCAAAGATTGATTCACAATATTAAGCAATGAGAGAGATTGAAGGAACTAGCAGCAGAGCAGACAAGACAAAAATGACACACCGTTTTGGACACTTCACTACTAAAGCATGTGGACTTAGTGATAATTTGATAAAGTTCTTGAATGCCAATCTTAGACTGTTATCAGTCTGTCTCATTCAAAAAAAAAAAAAAAAACCACAAAGTGTAGCAGTACTTTGATCCACAAAACCCTCATAGATTATGGATAATATTATATTATATATAGTAGGCAAATAAAGACACCCATTTGAAGACACAAGTAGCTGACAAATTCAAGAAAGCCAAACCCTTTTATATATATCACATGGAATACCAGAGATCTAGCATTGATCGGTCCACTCTTTTATTTTGTGGCTCCATATGAGCCATGCAAAACAAAAGCTGTTGCTTTCCCAGGTTGGGAAAACTACAGCCAAAATTCTGTAAAATTACTTCATGACACAGATTGGATCAACATACGTGTCTGCCCTCAATGCTTAATATTATTTGTCTGATTCCTGCAAAAATAGCAGCTTTCCATATAGTAAATTATAACACAGTTCGGACTGTCATATTATATTTTTGTCCCAATTATCATGGTCGATCATAAGATCGACCAACCTTTTCACCTTCTCTAGTAAGTTGACATCATGTCATGAGTAATGATGAAATGGTGGGTAATTTTCCAGCTCCAAGTGTATTTGAGGAGAACAAGAAAATGAAAACTACATGGTACAACAGTAAAATTCAAACCCTAGTTAGATGTGAATCTGGCATTCGCTGATGAGTCGACCATGAACACTCGGAATGGTTTGAAGCATCAAAAGGAAAGGATTATTAGGGCCATGGATTCAATGGGTCCATCTGTAAACACGAATGCACAAGCGGATCGAATCAAATGTTTATTTGACTAAGGTTGAAAAATCAATAGATTTGAGTTGCTAGTGCCAAAAATTAGTCGTTGTGAAACCAACCCATGACCTCAAAAAATTGGCCAGTAATTTTTACTGAAAATGACCAATGATGTTTTACTCAAATCTGTTCCATCATCGTATGCTAAATTCAAGCTTATAGACTACTTCAACACAAGCAGATTTCAGACGGGCTTCATCTTTCACAATGGTTCTCATAAGAAAATGTTCAGTAATTATTCAAGTAATCTAGATATATAATATAGTATGAGAAATGACAACCTGAAATATGGATGAGTATATAACAATGGTGAACAAATGGGCACGGGTGTAGCATTACAAAATATTCAAATACACATGCACACAAAGCACATTGGAGAACAAAAATACACTCATCTACAAGACAAGAAAATTTTCCACTATATTCCAACCAGCACATCTATTTCCCTTCCTGTTGGCCATGAAGTGAGCAATTTTCTAAAAAAACAATGGCAAAGGCTTCCGGTAGGTAGAGAGGGAGATGGGGACTCTACAACACAAGGAACAAAACAAAAATCAAGAAGTTAATTGAATTGGAGAAATGTGTAAATCAATTTTCAGCCGAATGGTGAAGGAACAGGTCCGGGTCCTGCAAGTGCATCCGATCTTTTGATGCTTCCCATACCACAGATAATGCAGCCAGGAGTCGAAAGAGCAGAGAATTTGGCCCCACAGAGATCACAAACGTCGTATCCAATAGTTGACAGACGACTAAGTGTGGCCGCGCAGAACTGGGAGGGGTCTTCTAAAGGATCAATGAATTTGTTGGATGAACCTCGCTGAACACATATGTCAATCAGGCTTCTTAACTCATCTTGCTTGCTTGCAGGCGCTTTTGACAGGAGGAGCTCAAGCATCTGCTTGGCATATGCATAATTCTGCACCTCCATATTCCGTTTAATGGCCGTTCGAATGCAGTTTATTCGGTGTTTTGCTAGAAGAGGCAATGAACCCAGATGGCGTGACAGCCTCGCCATCTCATCTTTTGCGCTGATGGCACTAGGGCCTTGGACTTTCTGCAGTCTCCCGATTTCCTGTAGGGGAAAGTGACATACAGTTGTGAAAATCTAACAATCCATTGACATCGTAGAAACAAGAGATGCTATTTGAACCTCGAGTTGAAGCAGTACATCATTATAGAGAGATTATGGATATTGTTTTGCTCAAAACTTGTTGGTTTTCAGAATGTCATATATAGCCATTGAAATTGTAGTTGTCACTACTAGTCACGTATACTATTACTTCTTCCCATATTCACATATCAAGTGTGACTTGATGCATATGGTAGCAAAACTAACTAAGGTTGTAGGGTTCGTTGAAAGGAAAAGGCTTAAATTGATTGATTTCAAAAGTTCGAGTTTCTGAATTTTCTACATTGGAATGATAAGAAGGCCTAGACTGGAAATTTTATGGGTTTAATTGTCAACTTGAAGGCTAGTGAGGAGCAAGGGTTTAGGGTTGGTTAGAGCTTAATTAAGAAGGATTTAGGAGTTGAAAACGGGAATGCTCTATGGCTTTGAAGTGTGAACAATAACCCGAAAATCATACTTGGGTATTTTGAGCAGAGAAATAGAAGAACAAAAATAGATGAGAGGAATGTGTATTTCAGCCACAAAAGGATTAGTAGCATTCACACAAAGGCAATCTCAGGGCTTGTTTGGTTTGTTTTTCAAAAAAAAATTTGGAAAAAATTCTCTACAAACAAATTTTCAAGTGTAATCAAACCAAACAATTTTTCCAAAAAAAATCTCAAAATTTTGTTTGGTTACCTACTTTCCAAAATCACTCTCTCTTATACACATCAAATCAATCACTTTTTTGAAAACTCTCTCCAAAACAATTTTCCAAAACCATTTCTGAAAAAAGGCAAACCAAACAAGTTTTCGTACTTTTTATCTCAAAAATTACTCTACAAACACAAACCAAACACACCCTCAATTTCTGAGAGTATCAACTTCAATTTCGTCGTAATGGAACCATTACATAGATATTTACATAATGTTAGGCCTAACATAGATCACATATAAGATCAAAAAGAAATACTTGACCCATATTTTGAGCCATGGACCAAAACCACACCAACCTAGAATCTCACAAGGTCAGACAGTCTATCCCTGTACTTCTGCAGATCCTTGGCCCCAAGAATTAGGAGCAAGTTAAAATTAGTTGATACAAAGCATGGATAACAAGAATACCTGAAGGAGAGTAACTGCAATCTTATACTGAGCACAGATTGTTGCTTGAGCTCTAATGTCAGCTCCACGAGATCGGTCCTTGGCCAGGGCCAGAAAAGATTCATCAAAACAGGATAATGCATCTGGGAGTTGATTCTGCTCAAGGTGGGCAAGTCCAGTCTTAAAACAAATTGATGCAGCAGCCCCACGAGGAACCTGTAATGTGAATATCCCAACACAAAAAGGGAGAGACAGATTAAATTAGATTTATGCATACCACTATCGTAAGCAGCCAATGGGCTAAATGGAAAGATACTACCAGAAATTCTGTTCTCTAGGTCCATCAGCTATACAGGCTATAGTTAATACATAAAATATTTTACCCCTTGCCTGTCAATCCATCCCCCCTCTTGCCCAAACACCCCAACTGTATTTGGGAGGTAAATATAAACTTCTTTCCTTGTTCAGAGGGGCTTCATCTTAAGTATTCATAGAAAAAAACTAACACCTTCAAATTCACTAGAAGTTAAACAATGAAGCTCATGCAACATAAAAAGCAAGGCAGTTGTCCCGCGTCCTCCCATACAGGTGTGGAAGCAGTGACATTAAGCAATTGTTTATTGCAATTACAACCTATCCTCTAATGTTGTTTTTCTCATTCAATGGTCTGAAAACAGTTCTTGGGATCACCCAACATCTATTGTCAATTAAATTTCTCTTTCCCATTCATTTTTTACTTTAATAAAAGAAAGAAAAGGATGAGTCGGCTTAATAGAGAAAATGAGGAACAAATTTTCACACCCGCATATTATAGATCAATAGATTCAATACATGCTCAAGAATCATCATCATATATATATATATAGAGAGAGAGAGAGAGCTCCCACTGGTTTAAGATACAAAATTTTCCATATGATGCTCTTAACCCCTCGATATCACCCAACCCAACATTAAGACATGTAAAAACTCAGAATCTTTAATAAAAGAAATTAAGTATTTACAAATCATTGGATTAATGAGACACAGCATAAAAAGCAAGAGTGATTACTGAGATAGCTCAAATGACAAGAATGCAACAAAATGGTAAAACAACATAAAGAAGAATATATTCACCTGTCCAGGACGCACAGACTTTGGAGAAGCCGGACGTGCAGGAAGTTGCCCTGAATTTACAGAACCTGGAGGTTCAAGTGAGCTAAGATCAAGGGACTGAGTAGAAATTCGCACCTGAGCTGCCTGAACCTGAGACGCTGGCAGGACATTGGGCTGCGCCACAGGTTGTGATGGTGGGACTCCACCATCTGGAAGTCCAAAGGACTCAAACGAAACAGGCTGTTGAGTGGCTTGAGGGGGTACACCAGTATCAGGTAGACCAACATCAGGTACAGGCACACCAACCTGGTTAGGTGCAACCTTGTTTCGTGCAACCCCTTGAGAATTCTGATCCATCCTTGAAAGGTAAGTCCCCGGAGGAGGCAATGATTGTGCAACCTGGAGGGATGATATTGTATTCTGGAAAAAGTCCTCTGGGATTGGCCTAGCTGCAACTCCAGCACCAATGCCACCAGGCTGTGACACAGGTGCAGGTTGAGATAACGAGTCAGTTCCAAAAGGATCAACAGGGACTGCTGGAGTTGTCACACTTCCAGTGGTTGCAGGAGCAAGTTGAGGGACAACCAGGCCAAAATCTTGAGATCCACCAGTCTTGGTCCTACTAATTGGTGGGCCCAGACCCTCACCAAGCTTAAACTGCTTTGTGGCTTCTTTGATCTTGTTCACATCCACAGTAGCAGATGAAATGGGTTTGTCTCGGATTCTAATGTGTATTTTCTTAGTTTTTGAAGCTCCCTCCTCATCACTGCTGCTACCATCAGCAGTGCCATACAGTGATTTCTTAAATTCTTCTTCGGCTTTTGCCTGTTCGTCTGCAGCACTAGGACCTGCAAGTTGCTTAGTAAGGGTTTCTAGGCCCATCAAGGAATCACCCTTAGAATCACCCTCAGGCACCCCCTTGGACTTGCTAGATATGGAAGTACCAAGAAGTGCATGAAGGCCATTTGCCTTGACGTCAGTACCTGCAGGCTTAAGTGCTTTGACCAAACTATCTTCCCTTACTTCTACAACATTACCTCTTCCTTTTACTAAGCCAAGATAAACACCAATATGGTCCGTCACAATGGATGGGATAGTACCATCATCTGTTTTCATGTATGGCATAACCTCCACTGCCAGGTCCCACTGTGGTATAGCTTTTAGGTTGGTGGGTGTCTTGATTTCCCAATTGCCCCCGCCCCATTCGGATCCTTTTGGAACCATGCTTTCAGCAGCAAAATTGGCAAAAATCCCTTGTGTCCATCCAGTGGAACGGACTCTTAATATCCTTTCACAATATCGCCTCAATTCTGAATCAGCACCCTCTTCCTCTAATTTCTGAGCAAGGCGCCGCATTGCACTAGGGTTAAGGTGGCAGATGAATAGGTCAAGCATGCTTTCATAATCTGCTATAACTTCAAAAGTTTCTTTTGCACTGTCAAATTGACCATACCTGCAATTTCATATTTTTTCGGTCATATGAGAGAATTCCAAAACAAAAGAACCATAAATTTGTCAAACATTGCTTATTAACACATTAATTATCAAAAAAGAGATCCATCAACCCAGCTGTGGTAAGGACCTCCATTTACTTCATAATTTCTGTACTAAAATAAATACTAGAAGATGGACAATCAACCAAAGCTTTACTACTAATAGTATACAACTACATGTAGATTCATTAATAGTTATACTAGAAGAAATAAACGACAAAGCCACAAAGCATTCTAATCCTAAAATTGTGAACAATAAAAATAGATTAATATGAATTATAAGCTGTTTTATGTACCGTCAAACATCTAAATCCCAATGCACAAGAAAATTCTAGGTTACTAGCCAGAAGAAGAAAAAAAAAATTCAGCCCTTTCCCAGTTGAAATAGCCAATTACATTCTGATCCCAACCATAACGATTTAGTCAGAAATATCAAGCCAAATCTCATTATGGATAGTTAAAAATTAAACATACAATTGCCATAACCCTAACAAGGCAGGGCATAGTATTACAATTAAAAAAGATTAAATTAAAAGAAGACAAAAAAAATTGTGAAGGAAAAAAACTGATGGAACAGAATGATGAATACATACTTGATACAGGCATATCCCAATTGGCGAAACCGGTGAAACAAATGAGAGGTTGGAGGGCATTGTGGATAATCTCTAGAACGCAAAAACTCATCCTTTAAAACAGACAAAGCAGTAGAAAACCGGAGAGCATTGATTGCGAAGATTCCACGCAACACCTAAGTTTAGCCAAAACAAATTAAGGAAACTAGGATAGATGATTGATGAAATACATGATATAACAAATTATCCATAGATCACCTGAGTAAATTGTGGACCTGCTTGGGATAATGACACAGCAAGATCTCCACAAACTGGAGAACCTCTGGCAAGAATATCAAGAGATCGTGGTGTAATGCGCAAACTGTCAAACCTTCATTTGAAGAAATACACTTTGAGATGTCAGATGTTGCAAGCACTCACACTCGGACCAAGTTAATTTACCAAAATAGAAATGAAAAGGATAACAGAATCCAACAAGTGTTGAATATCCAAAGTTGTATATGTGACAAAACAAACATGCCTACTAGTAGGGGAAAGGAAAACCTGGATGTTATTTGATACAATATTTCTGACAAGTCTAGTTTCTGCTCAAAACTCTGTTGCATTGTGGCAAATCCAATAAGAAGAGGTTCGAGAAGCCCAACAAGACAGCTCTTTATCTCAACCCCCTTTTTTTGTTTCGGATTTATCTCTGTTGGGTTTGCAAGCAATAATCGATCATTCAATGCACCAACCAGCACTGTACAGAAGTTCATCTTGATGGCTCAGAAAAGTAGTGGTATAGTACAGAGTTGCAATTGTTGATATATAGATCAAACAAGAGTAGAGAAAATAACATGATGCTAAGGAACCTCAAATATGAAATTAAACATTTTAAGTAACTGAAACAACGTATGATACCTGCATTCGGCATACTAATGGAAAGAATTGTCCTCACTTTTCCATCCCACCCAAGCACGCTGATGGCAGTGGCAGTTGAAAACAGAAGTGCAGGTCCAACCCAGAGAAGGGATCTAAAGTAATCATAAGTTAAGGACCCAAACAATTTTAATAACTATTAATCATGTCATATAACAAAAAGTGTAACTATCAGAAAAGTAGCCAATATGCAATAAGTTTTCCATCTAAGGATATTGAAGGAAGTTCTTTATCAAATTTTGTAGAACTGCTAGCCAATATATCTAGATCTGCTGAAACAATTAGAACCCTTTGAGTTGTTAATACTCCTGCGACATAGCCTCGTAGAGTTTCATGCCAGTGAACCTGGAAAAGAGAGTTAGAAGAAACAAGAAACAGTTTTCTAATTATTTGTACATTCAATTCCAAGGCAAAAATTAATAGAGAGAGAGAGAGAGAGAGAGAGAGAGAGAGAGAGAGAACAGCTGGTAGGAGTAGATCCACATGGATGGTCAATTAGTTGAAAGCTCACTTTCTGGTCAGTGATAACTAATTCATGGTATTTGGAAAGCTATATGACCAGCCATAGGAGCTATTTTATATTAATAGGAAACAAATTATAAGAAAAAATTCTGAGTTCCCCATGCTAAAGTTACTAATATTCTGCAGCACAATGGTGCAGTTAGCAGTGTTAAAATTTGATATTGGTACAAGAATTAGATTTGGAATAGCAAAGCCCAAAAGGCCAACTCTGATCTGAGCTACATGGGACATATTTGATCTTTATTTTCCATTAGTGGGGAACATTATACTCGGCAAATCCACTGTATACAAAATTTCTTTAAAACTAGAAAGGAGAAGGAAGAGGAATGGGAGCATCCTTTAAAGAACTTACGATTTAAGCAAAGAGCACAAATTATCTGACAGAAGACACTGTCTACTAAAAGAAAGCAGACAGGACAGAAATGTAATAACAGAAGAGCAATTATGAAAGAAAAGTGATTACATCAAAATAATCTCTGCAACTTTTTCCTAATTCTAAGCCCTAGACAATGGACAACCCCACAATTATGGAACCTTTCAAACCTCATCCTATCCAACATGATAAAGATCATAAGCAACTTTCCTTTTTCTTTTTTACAAAAACCAATAGAATTTTTTGGAATATATTATTCCACAATAATCATTAAAAAACTCTTAATATCAAAGACATCATACTTATGTAGGAAGGTGTATGTGTAAGCATCCATGTTAGAAAACCTTTAAGATGTTTCTAGGCCATAGCTGACCCTATTTCCGCAAGAATGCAAACAATGATTTGGAACTTCGCATGTGTGACCCATCTTCAGCCTTACGGTGAAAGACAAGCCAAAAAAAAGAGGAAAAATTAATAAATAAAAAGAATGAAATAAGAAAATTAGTGCCTTACTATTTCTTATTGCTATTGGGGGAGATGGGAGGTCTCTGCTGAAATCAAGGCCCTAGTCAGTTGTTCAACAGTTCAAGAATGAGTTAAAAGTAATGAAACAAGGTAAAAAAAATTACCTGGAGTACAATCTCATTTACTTTCAACTTTATTGATTTTTTCCCTTCACCCTTTGTTGATATATAATGACCATCAGAATTTGAAAGGCGGTAACCCTGACCAAGCTTTGCCAGGCCAATCTGGTCCCCATGAGAAGCAAACATCATAGTCGATTCTAAAATAAAGAAAACTTTGATCAGCATTTTATTAATAGTCAATCACTAATATTAAACATCAAGATACTTTCTGTCCAAGCACCTATTGGAGTTGAAAAGATGCGATCAACTTCAGTTTCAAAAAGAAATGGCAGTGGTCCCTTCACTGAACCAACAGCAACATCTTTAGACTGACTTTGTTCATCTGCTTCACTCATCATATCAACCTCTTTTGAAGCCACTGCCGGAAGAATATATAAAGCAAGTCCAGTCTTGTCCTCGTCAAGAATTGCAAATTGATTATCATTTGGGCCAATAAATGCAGCGTCTCGACCTAGACAAGTCACAAAATGGATTAGAGTCAATATTTCATTCTCAGAAGCATTACATTAGTATATACCAGCAGAAGACACACACTTTAAATATATAGATCATACCCTTCACTGTACTTGCTTTACTATTAGCCGACTGAGAATCAGTGTTTTCCCTATAAAGAACTACTTCATTTGTAGCACCACTGAACTCATAAACAACAAGAAATAGGTGCTGCTTATTGCTGTAATGCAAGTATTTTGGATGGAATTCTACATTTCCAGGAATCTGAAAACAAAAAACAGATGTGCAAGATGTAAACCCATATATGATATTCAATACAATCCTCAGAATTATTATTAGGAAGGAAAAACAGTTCAAATATTACCGAGGTGTAAAGCTTCTTGTAAGTATTATCTGCTCCAGAACAGAGATTATACGCCAAAAGGTTTACACCATCTGCATAAAAAGCCCTGACTGGGTAATGAAGAACACGATTCTCTTTATTGAAGAAATTTAGCTCCAGATGAAATGGCTGCAGATAAAGGCATTGGCAAAATCAAGTAAAAAAGCATTGAAAAAAATTGAAGTCAAAACAAATAAAGTTATCCAAAGAGTTACCTGGCACACAGGAATGTCTTTCAGATGATGTTTAGTATCTAAAATAGTGATGAGAGGTAAACGAGATATTGGAGCACTTTTGGCATGTTCTTCCATGAAATGCTGTAACAATCAGGCAAAGGTGACAAGACAAGAACAAGAGTGTTAAATTGGAGAACTATTGGGGTGTTCCAGATAATAACCAATAGAAGGAGATCCGCAGATTTGTTCAGCAGCAAGAATTTGTTCAATACGTGAGACCATTAAAACTCGGGTCACCCATAAGTAGAGTTAATCACTACGTATATGATGTTTAGCACAGATTTTTACATTGCATAAATTTCATGATGTTTTGAAGTTTGGCTGCATGTCAAGCTTCAGTTACCTCCCAGATCTGAATGTAACTGAATATATGTACAACTTCATTGGATACTTTATACATTTGGGAACAGCATAACCTTTGAAACCAAAAGTAGAAGAAGAGAAGAAAGAAAGAATGACAAAATAAAATTTTAATGAGTGAAGGACAATTAAGAGCATTAAAATTGGCAGTTGATAATATTCACAATTAATAACATGCTAAACTGAATTAAAATCTAGGCTTACATGTGGGTCTGACATTCGTATGAATGCCCCCATGAAAATTTGGCTCAGGCACTGGTTAGTCAATAAACTTTCGCTTCCTTCTTAGTCTTCTACGTGGGATGTTTTTTACAAAGAAAAAATAGATTCAAGGCATAGGCGCTGGTTAGGTTTGTCATTAAAGAATATAATACAAGTACACCATCTATGTTGCTGCATATTACTTGCATGAACATTATATTAGGACAAGCTACCTAAACCAAAACAAGCTAAACCTCTTTGTCACTATTATCCTGAATGTTCTAGAAGAACATGACAAAGGAGAAGAAAATCAAGTGGGGTAAATTAGATTTCACTTTGGGTAGGCCCAAGTTGCACAAGACACCTTGTTAAGGTTTCCTATATCACAGTTTTTTTTCCTTCCTTTTTTATATAATTTCAAGATCTTCATGAGTGATATGGATATTATTTAATGCATCTTTAATAAAAAAATTCTAAAGAGAAGAGTAGGTGTTTAAAAAAGAAAGTAACATACACTGTAAAGGAAAGCTTTTCGGGCAATGTCTGATATCGTAAGCTGACTTTGGCTGGCATGAAGGATAACAAAGTGTTACCAACAATATATGATCATCTCAATAACATGACAATAAAACAGATAATTACATGTGCAACAAGAGAAGAATTAAAAAAAGTAATATAACGTTGGGTGTGGGAAGAAAGAACCAAAAAAAAAAAAAGATTTTCACAGTTGGAGTCATATAATCCATAGTTCTTTAGAAGCTACAAAACTAATCTTAACTCAATTAAACGAAGCATAAAAGCCCTACTACTGCAGAATCAGGTACATCAAACCTTATCAAACCCAGCAAGGAGTCCATATACTTTGAAATGAAGCATTCTTGCTGTAAATATTGCACAACATGAGCAACCTAAGGATTAATGACTTCAACCTTCAATTAATGAAGTCCTCCTCAATCATAGGTGGCAAACATTTAAGTGCAGTTCTTTACACAAAACTTGGATAAACACAAAACAATTTCAAAGGCATTGAGATCATTAAGTAAAGGCTTCCAGATCACAGTAGATCATGAAAGTATACAGCAAGGATGGACATTGGTTTGTTAGTAAACCACAAAATAAGAGTGTTAACAACTTCAGTTTAATTTGAAGATACGAGGAAGCATTCCCTTCCTTACAATGAACCACAAATTATTCAATGGAAAGATTAGGTAACAACTTGGGACTGCAGAGTCCTTCATTGACAATATTCAAGATCATGCTAAAACAACCAACAACCTAGGTTTTTCTTTCTAACATATCTATCTATCTATCTATATATATATATATTTCTTCCTAAGAAGCAAAGAGAATACAGATTAAATAGTTTTGTCCCTCCAGGATAATTTTATCCTGAAAAGATTATAACAATTTTCTTTTGCTTAGTTGACAAATTATTTGTTCATAACACAAAACAGTGTGTATGTGCAGAGAGAGAGAGAGAGAGAGAGAGATAGAGATTCACCTACAACACAACCTATTGAATGCCATCTTAAATGCAAAACTATATGCGACTATTATAAAGCATTATCAAGATCTATGTAAAGAATATTTCTCCTGGTCAATCATCAGACTGCAAATGTTGATGAAGTAAAACTTTTCTGTTCACTATAGTTACCGGCAATAGATAGAATTTAGATAATAGTTCCAGATAAGATAATGAAACATAGAATAGAACCAAATCCCAAAACATTTTAATTCTTCGATCAATTAATTTCTTACAATCCAGAGTGCACTTCTCCAGGTTGTAATCAGTAGTTCCCTTTCTTTAAAGACAAATTAAACTAAAAACCGATCATATTCAACTTACCCTTTCAAATGGTGCTCTTGTAGTTGTGACTGAAGCTGATGATCAGCTAAAATTCCAGATGAACCAAGGGCCGAAAGCTTTTCCTTCAAAATAGAAGCTGCAAAGATCTTATGTTTAGCTTAATAAAGAGATTATCACAAGGCTCATCAGTATTTCACTTCTAATTCTATACAAATTACACGGCTTTCTGCTACTCTCTTTTTTTTGTCTTTATTGTATTTTTTTCTACAATCTACAATGTTCTTCATAAATTATTTGTTTGCAATTGATCCACCATTCCTTAAAGATTTGGACGCAAAAATTCTTATTCTTTCTTTCAAATGATAAATTCACATGAACCTATTACAGATGCAGCACAATGAGAGCAAAGAGAAAGAAGATGAGAAGAAGAGAAATGGGGAGAAAGACAGAGCTTGCAGAGAGAAACCAGGGAAACAACCCCTATTCAATGTCTCAAATTCAATTCATCAATATTCAAGCCATAGTCTCAAAAAACCAATCACATATAGGCCTATTTATAGGCAATACTAAACCCTAATGAAAAGTTACCAAAAATTAGACATGACGACAATAATTAGATCCTAATTAATAAAACAGTGAATATCACTTTACCCTTCTCATTCATAAACCGTATACATTTTGACCCCCTCAACTATAAAATGTATCAATTTCACCCCTTCCAGACCCCGTCTAGACCACCTCCAAAAGGGGTGTATTTGTCCGATTTTCATAGTTGAAGGGGTCAGTATGTACAGGTTCATAGATGAAGGGGGTAAAGTGATATTTGCTAATAATTGAGGGGTATTGGTGTATTTAACCCTAATAAAAAATACAAACATAACACTAATTTCTAAAGTTTAAAGGAGTACGGATGAATAGATATAAATCAATATTAATTTTCTTTTTATCATTAAATTCCAAGTAATTTTGTCATTGTGTTTCATGTATGCCATGTATCTATGAGATGGACATGGGTGTCCCCCAAGTGTCTGAAGCATGTCAGGATACATTTGGACATGTGTCCTACATATGTCGAAAAAATGTACGAGTGTGTGTCCGAAGCGGACTTGTCACCTTTTAAAAGTGTTCGTATTTCTTAGGAAATAACTATAAAAGTGGTAGACTACATTTAAAACTATAAAAAGGTCTAACAAGGTAACGTCCATGCACATTGTACTTGGCACCCCACTAGTAGAGAATTAATTTTCAAAACTATCCCTTGATTTCACACTATTAGATGCATTTCACTCTCATTTAAAAAGAGCAATGATATTGAAAAGTCAATAGTTTAGTGCCTTGACTTTTTTTATTAATGGACATCATTTTGGGACATCCCAAAATAGAATAGTGGACAAAATAGGGAACAGAGGGAGTAACATTTAGTTTGCAACAGCTACAAAGAAAGGCATGAGTAATGAAAAGGTAGTATGCAAGGTAGCTTTTGAAATGATTTGGGGCTGTTTTGTAATAGACTAAAATAGCCAAAAAGCCACTACAAAAAAGTAAGGGTAAATTATGCAAATGGTCTCTATAATTTACATGATGTGTCAATTTGGTCCTTATTGTTTTAATTTGCTCAATTTTGTCCCTTAATTTAACAGATTGTGTCATATTGGTCCAATAAATAATAGCCATTAAGTTTGGTGAACGGAAATTCAAACGATGTGTCAATTTGGTCCCTGTAATTTGCACGATGCATTAGTTTGGTCCCTGTCAAAATTGAGCAAATTAAAATAATAGGGACCAAATTGATACATCGTATAAACTATAAGGACCAAATTGACGCATCATTTGAGCACGTGACAACTTTCCATCCACCAAACTTGACGGCCGTTATTTATTGGACCAATATGACACAATCCGTTAAATTAAGAGGCAAAATCGAGTAAATTAAAACAACAAGGACCAAATTGACATATCGTGTAAATTACGGGGACCATTTGCATAATTTACCCAAAAAGTAATATCCCTTAGTCAAGCAAAACTGTATCCAATCACAAAACAAACAAGCAGGCTAGTCACATGTAACCTAACAATTTTTGTGAAACTGGTTTCGTAAATGCTCATCAAGACATGAATAAACAATAACCTGAAGATACCCTTGCAGTTTGCAAAACCAAAAAGGGTTGCAAAGTTTAGTGACACAGATTGCCTAAATTCAAGTCAAGACATAAATAGACAATCACCTGACGATCCCCTTGCACTTTGCAAAACTGAAAAGAGTTGTTTCCTTCCTTCCCTAGTGTACGCAGCTCTATTTTTCCGATTATCTCCACCTGTCATATTCTGTTACAAAAAAGGCCCAATTAATCACCAAAAATCGACCAACTGGTGGGCATGGACAATGTAAATGGCCACACTTAACTACAAATAGCAATGCTGCTAAATTGAATTTTGAGTGAACTTCTATGGATTTGATTCGTGGGAGGGGATACACCGCCTCTCCGCCTTGCTGAGAAAGAATACGAGGGATATCAAGGGATTCAATTGCTGCAGAACAGAAAATAAGAAATATCCATAAGTGCCTCATCCTTGCAGAATACAAGACAAAATGGAGGATATAACGCAACAAGAAACTCCAAAAATTATTTGTATACATAAAAAATGTTTAAACTGATCCAACTTCATTAACTACGGTATTTATCAATTTACAAATGTGTAAATACAGTATAATTAGCCTCCTCTCTGCAAGGGAAAGAAGACAGCAATGTCCCAATTAATTGGAGAACGTATCACACAATTTATCATATCCATGTTACCTTGTCATTATTCTCAATTTATGTTTCTCTTTTATATAATGTAAAATGTTTATTTCATCATCTTCAAACAGTTTTGACAAACAAAAACTGAATCAAGCTTCATTATATCAAGCTGTGTTTTCATCCTCTAAAACTGACTACAAACGCTTCCTCAAATGTTCCACTTTCAGACTTTCATTTTTTATATTTTTGGGAAAGAAAAAAAAAAGTATGGCCAAAACTTAATCATGACTAATATATCAGATACTGCATGATCAACTAAAGGTTGCACTTAAATATCCATCTTATCTTTCTTGCCAATTAATGAAGCATTAAGTCAATGCCACAGTCAGATGGCAGTTGACAAATGGCATGGCATGTGTTGCAATAGCATTAGATATTATTTTCAGCGGGGTAAAAGCGCTGTTGATGTTTCTACAAATTTGTGGAAATAGCTGAACGGCTGGCATAAGTTACACAATTGCCAACATTTATAGCCAATTTGTTATTTGCCACCAAATATTTAATTTGGTTGCATTGCATGTCACCAGTATTGAAAACTTTTACTCCACCTTTTCTTCAAGAAACTCTACACCAGATTCATAAGGTACTTATTTTTTTCACAAAATCCTTCAAGGGGTGTTTGGGAAGCTAGCTTTTTGGCTAAAATAGCCAAAAAGTCAAAACACCCAATAACATCACTCTATTTTTTTGCATGTCTTATCATAAAAAGCCAAAAGGCCAACTAAAATAACCAATTCCCAAACGAGCTCTAAGTCATGCCTTTGGCATCCCATTCCTAAAAAATCTCTCAACAATCTCCCAAATTTCAGAAATGCAATTCTCACAAAAAAAATATGTAATACAAGCAGCACCTATTGCCCATCACACACAATCCGAAGAATATCTTTAGACAATATGTATTGCTGAAGCATTCCTTTAATACAGACTGCCTGTACAAGTTTCAATTAATGCCTTGAATCACACCTAACAATCCAATTGTGCACACCATGCAAATAAGAAAGAACAACAGTTTTTAACAGTCTTGTAGTTCTATCATGATTAAAAGGTGTAAACCAAGAGACGTTTCATTATCCTAAGTCATAGAGAAGTCACCATACCTTCCTTATCCAAGTCCTCTTAAAAACACGCTTTAACTATGAGAGAATTAGAATTTGGAAAGCATGCGCAGAAGAAATCAAAAGATTCAAAACTAATTTTTCAATGGCTAGAGATGATCACCAAAACACCGGTTGAGACTTGGTTCAGAAAACTGACAGGAGGTAAGCAGGATAATCTGATTGGACCAACTGAAACATAGAAACTCTAGGATAACAAGCCTATTTATGTGTTTTTCTTTTTGGTTCTTATGGAAAATCGAAAAAAATTATTTTCACAGATAAAACTAGAAAAGAACGGAACTAGATTATGTTACATAAAAGATCTAGAACAAACGAAAAAAACCAAAAACGAAAAATAAAAACAAAAACCAGAGGAAGGACAATAAGAAATAAGAACTAAAAAGGTATACTCTCCAAAACATAATCCTCCCTGTGGGCAGTCATAGGTGATGTAGACCATGGGCCCTTCATGAAATCATGGCAGACTCTAAAATGTCATGAAACAACCAGAGGTGGAGAGGGCGAGGGCTAATGCAGCCTTGGGAGTAGAGTGAAAATGAGGGAGGAGAGCCTCTAATCTGTGAAGGAGCTCCAAGTTCTGATGAGCTTCCTTGCTTATGGAGAAGCTTGATGAGCTTGTTGCATATGGAGGGGAAGACCTCCTATAAATTTTATAGAAAGTTGGGTGTGATAGACCTCCTATCTCATAGTAGGTGTGATACACCTTACGAGGTTCCAGTGGGGATGGTTGTAATACACTTTCCAAGGTATTATATGACTAGGTCAATCTTGGTCTTTGTGCAGAGGCCTTTCTCTAATGTCTGATACTGTTCAAAGTGACCCACCTTGAGGAGCTGAGCCAGGCAACTTTGGCAAGCCCTCAACTCTAGCTGCCAATCCACAAATTCCTAGTGATCTTGTGTGGGATCAAGGGTTGCTCAAGCATCCCCATTGGCCATTACCGAGTGGGCGAGATGAGGCTAGTCAATATAGCATTAGGGTTCCATTTCAGAGTTGGAGCGATGGAAGGGTGAAGTGACTGCCGAGTGGGTGAGGTGACACGCATGGTGCTGAGCTGATTGTCGCAGAGCGGCAGTGGTGGGCACCAAGTGGGGTGCCAAGGCAAGTCCCACGAGATGAAAGTCATGCCTCGCGGGAAACAAGTACCCACATTCTCCAAAGAAAGCATCTCTCAGCCAGATCCTCTAAACTGACAAGTGTGTCCGCATTACTAAATATGTCATTGTCAACAATAGATTCTAAAATTACATAAGCTCAACCCACCCTAGAGTAGTATTCAGCATCTCAACCTAAGTATTGACCAATTATTATGTCAGCATTGTAAGTTTGTAACAACAGCACCACCAAAACAACAGAATGACATCAACAATATATTATAGAATGACAGAACTAAAAGAACAATCAACAGCAAATGATCAGTATAAAGAAAACAACATAAGAGTAGCCATCGCAAGTGTCACAGCACAAATTGAATGCATAAATTGTATCAGAATCATTATAATTCTAATGTTCAAGGCAGGAAGAATTGGATTCTTTACGCTTTACCAGCAGGCTCAAAAAAATTTGCTTGCATAGGAGGTCTATTAGGATTAAGCATCACTCTTGTTTTCCACACTTGAAGAGTTCCATCCTTGGATATAGTGACAAGTAACCGCAACTTTGACAGCCAAGCAACAGATGTGATTGGTTGGGAACCCACTTGGGTACTGGAATAGCAAAGAAAATGAACCCTCAGAACATAACAGCAAAGACATCAACTACAGTAAAAATATATTAATTATGAGATACATTTTTGGGGAGTTGGGGGGTGGGGATGAGAAAAAGCATTTACAAAGAGAAGTAAAAGTATTCCAGAACAAATGATGAAGTCATCTGAGAAATTGTAATCATAGCAGATGTAATGAATGTTATAGCCATGTAAGATGCCATTTAACCAAAGCCATGTACAAAAGTTAAGACCAACTGCGGCTCCAAGTATACCTACCAAGTTACAATACCAATTTTATCAAAAATCAGAATCATTCCTAGGATCCACAATCATTGGATGAAATTTATTGCTTATCAAAGAAAAGAAATTTATTGCATATATCAGATTCAATTTCAGGAAACAGCAGTCAAAAAAGCTATTTCAAATAGCAATTGGTTACCAGTTTTCTAAAACACTTTTCAGAAAATTCTACTTTCTTATTTTCCGTGTTTTTTTGTTTTTACTGAATTTTTTTAATATTTTAAGAAATTTTTTTACTTTTTAAACACACCTAACATAAATACACCTAAAAAGTAAAAAAATTGTAAAAAAAATCTTTTAAAAATTCACTAAATACCAAAAATACAAAAAAAAATACAAGAATTCAGTACATTTTTTGTATTTCTATGTATTTATTAATTTTTTAAAATATTTTTTCACAAATTTTTTACTTTTTAGATACCTCTAACTAAGGTGCATCTAAAAAAGTAAAAAAAATGTTTAAAATTTAAAAAATATTCACTAAAAACAAAAGAATATGAAAACCAAAAAACTCAGTTTTCAAAAAACTTAATCCAGAAAACTCACACCAAACACACTGAATCCAATTTTAAATGTCCCAACCACCATAATAATTCCTAGTGCAACATGTCAGTTAGCTTTGGATAAGTGAACAGCATCCACAAGCATGCACTTAGCCTCCGTTTGGATTGAGGGGTTTGGTGAGGAAAGAAAAGAAAAGAAAAGAAAAGAAATGGAGAGAATGAGGTTTCTCATCACTTGTTTGGATGATTAATGAGGTGACTAATGGTGAGAAATGAAGAGAAATGGTAAGAAAGCCAAATCACACCAAACTTAAGTTTTGTTTCTCACCAAAAGTGATGAGATTTGGTGAGAAACCAAAATTACTCTTTTAATCATAGTCCATCCAAACAAGAAGGCGAGAAACAACAATCATTTCTTTTCTCACCTAAGTGAGACACTCTAATAATTTCTTTTCTTCTCTCATCTCTCAATCCAAACGGAGTGTTTATGTATTCGACATTGCGTTCTATAAGGGGAGTCATTTGAATCCCCCAAGTTATCTTTCCTATGAACATAACAGAAAATGTTTAATCCAAAAATTAGGAAAGATAAAACTCTAAATTATTAGCATGCCATTAAGAAATAACATCAGCATTACTAATAAAACTTACATCCCAATCATACTAGGTCTCTCAGTGGAGACGTCCCAAGCCAGCAGCGTACCCCGTCTATCGCCAACAAAAATCCATTCCAAAGTTGGATGAAATGCAAATGCACCAGCACCAATGAGCTTAATGGTATTATCAACTGTAACATGCACCAAAGAGTAACGAAGTCCAGCCAAATTGAATTTGTTAACAAGGGATTCAAACTATCAAGAGACACAGAGAGATTTACTCCAATCTTACGTTGTAGTGTGTAATGAACAGCATATGTATGGATGTTGTAAGCTCGAATCAAACCATCTGCATAAGCGACATACTGAAACCAAAAACAAAAAACAAAAACAAAAACAAAAAAGCAAGTTGTTAATAGAATTCTAAAACACAAGAATAGAATGTTCTTTGCTTAAATTGACCATGTACTCGACTTGGTGAAAACCAGATGAAACTGTGAAAGTGTCCGAATCAAATTAAACATGTTACCAACACAGGCAGACGAGGATGGCAAGCAAGATTGACTATGGGTTTCTTCAAGTCTGTCTTTATTTTTGTTGGTGCCCTCCCCCCTTCAACAGTTCCAACAACTGCAAGCAGTTGAAAATGACAGATTTAAACTGCTACACATGATCAAACATTATAGACAACATATAGTAGCAATAACCTCTAAAAGCATAACAAATCAACTACAATTCTCCTATACCATTTAGGGCTCATTTTGATATGTTTTCTATAAGACAACAGAGACAAGAAGCAAAAAAAAGGAAAGCTCCTATGAAATGGGAAGAAAATCATGTCAAGTAACAGGCCTGCATTTCTAATAAGGGTCTTATGAGATCATCGTTACCCTCCTGCATCACAATTGCCACCATACAACCACCACCACCACCACCACCACCAGAAGCAAATCATTTCTACCATCACCACAAGAGCAGTAATTTCCTAACCATCTTCATCCATGCACTGCAAGCACACTGCTGCTTCCATGGTCAATACTCTTCATAGGACAAGCCACTGTAACACAGCCACTACGACCACCAGATCATCCATGTTACTTGTGATGAAGTGGATCAAACCAAATTTTCACAAGTTCATGCTTCTCTGTCACACTCAGATGAAATTCAAGCTTGGCTCAGACTCACAGCAAACCTAGCCAAATCTTTTTCAAACTCATCAATGTTCTAAAGCCCGGACCGTTAAGGAAATCGGAATAAGTTCCGTTGAGCAAACTCCCAATAGAATTTCTCACAAAAGGAGATCCTTGAAGACAGTTTCTAGTCAAAATAAAGAAAGAAACAAAAGACAAATTTAAAAAAGAAAAAAGTGGGAAGAAACAAAAAAGGAATTGTAACCTGTTTTTAAAATGATTAGATTATCCTATCCAATAAGATCTCTCCACAACATACTATTTGTCTTCAAATGTCCTAGAAATCATTCACCCCCATATAGTCAAAGTTAACAAAGCACGCGACTAAAGAACTTTCCCTCTCTCTCCCCTTACAAAGCCTCCAAATGAAAAGGGATTAGTTTATTACATTAACCAAAAAAAGCCTCTGAAGAAAATAAGCAAGGACACTTCTTGGTAACACCCAAGATAGAATCCAAAAGTCTTTCCCATAAACTGTAACCAACCAAGCAAAACATTAATAAGGGATGAACTTGATTGCCATAGATCAACACCTAACACAAAAGTTGAAAAAAGGCTCTTTGTCAAGCTTTATTAATTAAAGTATTTTGCAGTTATTAACCTTGTCACTTGCCACCAACCAAACAAGAGGCCATCAATTTGGGACAAGCTCAACTTATTGCCTTGATGAATTAGGGTGAAGGAGATCTATATTTACCATCAGCACTACCACCATTGTCATCGGTATAAAACCCACCTCCTTCAACTGCCGTAACACACCCACATCATTGTCCACTATCAATTCACAAGAACCCTAAAAAAATACTAAATAAGAAAACCTCCATTCACTCCATTATTGTCACACCAGCTCCATTCTCTCCACTACTACCACCTAAGAAACACCGACACTTTTAAGAAGGTGGCATGTTGTGCCGGTATTGGACAACGTCCAAACCTGTCCTACTATTTTTATAAAATTTCTAAACTCAGACACGTTTCAAACACTTGGGGAACACATGTCAATTGCTTAGACACACATAAAACACATTACAAGTTTGAATAAAATAACTTGGAATCCAATTTAAACATATTCTCCTCATTTAAACTTTAAAATTATTATCTTTGAATTAAATAATCATATACATAACATATAATAATTGTTTATCCATATATATGCTATATAATAAATATATAAATTAAACTTTGTGTGTCTTCCACATGTCATGTCCTACATTTTAAAAAATTTCCCTATCAGTGTTTGTGCTTCTTCGACTACCACCTTCACCAAACATGTCTTTAGACATTTTTGATATTTAAAGCATACCTTGACTACTTTTAGCAAATCTCTTATTGTCTTTCATGTCCACTAAAAGGGTTCATTACTTCTAAGCTTTTGACACTTCTACGTTTAAGTGGCTTCATGCCAAGATGATGGTGTTGCCATTGCATATCTATACCAGTCTTTAGACAATGTTATAACATAGAAAACCATGAAATCAAAAGTTTCAATGAATTTGTGTTGTTCTTGTTTAATTTGTTTCCTCTTTTCAATTCTGTGAGGGGCAGTAACCAAAGTATCTTATCTGTATCAGGTTTTTTTCAAATGAAAACTACTGCAACAAGCATGTAGTTCCTGTTTTCTAGAACTGCAAACAAGCTTAAGAGAAATAGAAAAGGGAAAGAAAAGGAAGACAAACACATCCATAGAGAAGGGAGCAAAAGTAAGTAGGCTGTCATATGAAAACAACAAACCTGTTACACTCATCCTTCGGTGGAAACCAAAAAAAACTATAGGTTGGAGAGGGGTCAAAGCAATATGGACTTCTGTGTCAGAAGAAATTTGTTCCATCCTCTTTTCAGGTGAATGCAACACAAATGTTTGCTCACTGTCAAAATCACAGGATCGAATTGTACAATCCTACAGAAAGGGAAACCGAATATCATAAATAAGAAAGAGGGTCACCATCAAACTGAAACCAAAAAACATAACATCAAGCAGAATTCTTCAAAAAAGGGACAGAAGACAACTAAACAAATGCTCACAAAATTACCATATTGAATCATTGATAAGAGCAATGAACACAAAAGAATAGTGGATGCCATAATCTTTGACAAAAATCTTGAAATTCCACTGAATAAAACAGTGGCGACATTTATTGTTTAATTTATTTTATCCAGATTACTGTTGGGATAATTATTTATAATTTAGGTTATTGAAATTTCTAGCATATGGTGTAAGGGTTGTCCTCATCCACTTAACGGTCACATGCAAGTCACACGACCACTTAAGTGACTTGGTGGATGGAACAATAGGATCTCAACACGTAAGGCAAGGGAAATTAGCATTAAATCTCGGTTCTTATAACCTAGTTCAAAAAAAAAAAATCAAAAATCAAAAATTTGAGGTTAGTAACGATTAGAGATAGAATGAAAAAAAAACACTCCACAAGACTAAATTTTCTTCTATCGGTCTTTCGTTGCTTCTTCTCCTTCTCTAGATCTTCTATCTCTCTCATCACTTCTCTCTACCTCCTTTGATACTCCAATTTCTACTGGCTGTTCTCAAATTCTTTATGTTCTCTTATTCTATTTATTCTTCCTCTGTTTCTTTCCCTTCTACTGAAATCCTCTCGCTTGGTTATGAAAGTAGGAAACTGTGAAGCCTTCCATACAGTTTGCTGCATATCTCTTTGGCTCACAAAAGCATGGCCATTACTTATATGGTGAGATTACTCCTTATACCAGCCTTTTCTAAATTTTCTTTCTCCAACCTTTTCCCATACCTAATCCCAAGTACCTTGGTTCCCTGCTACTGTGTTTGCGATAGAATTAATGACAAACTTTTTGCAATGCAAAGAGCTTGAATTGTGGCATTGAACATATTTGAATTAAGGTTCCTTAATTTGCCTGGCCTTCTATATTTGCTGAATGTGGGATGTTCAAGTTCCATTCTCGTAAAGGCCTCCATTCTTATTTTCTCAACATACACTTGGTAAACCTAGGGCTGCAAAATGAAAAAACAAAAAAAGGCATATGCTTTTTTTTTTTGTGGATAACTAGGTGTATGGGCCGACTTATGCACACCTCGACTAATCCCAAGAGACCAATCCCACCGCCCACTTGCCGAGACCCCATTTAAAGCCAGGTGAACGCCCTATATAGACATGGCCCCAAGGAGCTTATTGCTGCTAGCGAGTATTGAACCTGTGACCTGGAAGGAGCACACCCCCAAGCCCCAAGTTTTGCCCACTAGGCCAACCCCTTGAGGTTGGCATACGCATTAATTCATTCAAAAACATTTTATAAGAATGCTATTTCCCTATAATCAGCTCAACTATACAAACCCCATGCAAGGAATAGAGAGCAAACACCAGTGTGCCTACCATGATTTATCATATTTGCAGAACAAAGAAACCCACTTTCTTTCTCACTCAGGTAGAGAGAGAGAGAGAGAGAAATCCAATGTGCCTACCATGGTTTTTGGGCCTTATTTATTATTAGCATCATCACATACGAAAAGCCAATGTTTTTTCAGTCTTCAATAGAACAACGTTTAAGGAAAGCTATCATATAGCAGCTTCAAGGTTCCCTTTCTGCTCCTTCAGAAGAAAATCCAAAACCACAACACAGCCACCACTCAAAAAAAAAAAAAGAAAAAAAGAAGAAGATAATAAATAAATAAGACCCAAAAACCAATATTTCAATTATATACACCTTTTTAAATTAACGCCAAAAGAACATAATGAAAGATTGTACATAAAACAACTTTAGTATAGTATTATTATCAGCAATTGAACTAGCCAAACAAAACTTTATTCCTCAAAATTGCATTATTTAAACTAAGACTTGCCTTATGGTTTGGAGAAAATCGAAATCCAATCAACAAAATGATTGTTCCTCACTTCAATGTGCAACAAAAGAAAGTAAATGTGAACTCTAAATCCCACTAGTGATGCTCATCAGGATCTTAAACAACCACTGTAAATATTAGCCAAACAATCAAGGAGATATACCTTCATCCACCCCACTCTCTGACCAGTTAACCTTAACCACTGCCAAGTAAAAACACCAAGGCGCACTCTCATTCAAAATTCTAACCTCTTTTTTTTATTTTTTATTTACACTTTCTCCACATAAGTTAATTTGACCAAAACTCAAAACCAAAACTTGCAGAGTTCCTTTAATCCCAATATAGGGTATATATATACCAAGAGCACATTGAACTGAAATACTCAAACAAATAAGATATGCTAAGAAATACCATGAATAATGTTAGTAAAACTCCGCAACATAGCAAAACATTGGACTGAAATTAGTTTATAATAATGATACTATAGTAATGTAAATCACATGGCAATGCAACGACAAACAAAAGAACAAATCATTTCATTGCAACAAGAAAAGCAACTAGTAACGGAGACAAGAGTATTTCCTACTTCAACAATAAAGCTATTGTATTGCAAGTATATAAACAGCACTTGTAAAGGTAGACTAACCTCAAGTATAGCAATCAAAGCATGCCCACTCGTAGGACTATAAGACATTCGGACAACAGGTGCACCAATGTCGATTGAAGCGATCTTGCATCCAGTGTACGCATCGAATTCTGCACATACAAATATTCATCAACATCATATATCGCGATTCTATCAGTGATGACCATGAGATAAAAGAAAGAATTGTTTCAAATTGAAGGTTTTAGCAATACCAATGATGTAGGTTCCGATGGCGACGGTGACGAGAGCCTGAGTGGGGTGAAATGCGGCGGCGTGAGGCTGAAAGGGTTTCGAGCTACGGCCGACATGCCGGAGATCCAAATGCTGCAGCGTCGCCCACTCCATCGATCGTCGTCAAAATTGACCTACAAATACTTTGACCTAATCAGAGATTGAGAGAATTTTCTTCAAATTGATTCAGATCAGAGACAAATCCACTAACAGATCAATAGAGAAACAAAATGCCAAAAACTAGTTCAGATCAGATCCACCAAACTGTGATTGATTAAAGCAGATAGTGAAATTACCTTTAGAAAAAGTTGAGTGGAGGATTGAAGCTCATGTGAAGAAGTAACGAGATAGAGAGGCGACTGAACCAATGGAGATCGGAGCAACAGAGAAATTATGGGACGAACGAATGGAATCGGTTCGGTAGTAAATATTATTGAACCCGGTTGTAATTAAGGGTCGGGTACCAATAGCCAACTGCCAGCCTGTCCTGCCCATTTTCGCTAGGGCTGGCTGGCCCATAGATGAGGCCCATATAATGGAGTTGTAAATCTTCGGATTTTTTTAGAAAATAATAGGGACAATTAACACACACACACACACACAAAATCAGGATTTGACCTTTACAACAAAATAAATTCTGAATTTTTAATTTTTTCAATTTAAATCTTACAATTTTGATTTGTTTTTAATCTAAATCATTTTACTATTTTTATTAACAAAAAATAATGAAAAATAGTATTGTAGTCATTGAACTCAATGAAAATGAGTATTTTTTAATGACTAAAATACTATTTTTCTTCGATTTTACTTAATGAAAATAGACAAATTGTTCAAATTTAAAACAAATCAAATTTTTAGAGTTTAAATTGATAAAATTGAAAACTCAGTGTTTATTTTGTTACAGGAGTCAAACTCTAGTTTTTTTTTTTTGTAATTTTTCCAAAATAATATTCAGATTTAACCTCATTCAAATTGACTTTTATTTGACGACTTTTTTAAATGAATTTTTTTAATGCTTAAAATAATTACATGTACACAAAATACCTAAATGTTGGAAAGCCTGGGGAAAAAGAAAGAGAAGTGAAGAAGAAGGGAAAAAAAAAAAAAAGAAGAGGGGATACAATGAAGTCAAGGAAGCTAAGGGCTTAATCTGTTTTCTATTTTATATTTTTCAAAAAATACAAAAACTTGTTTTGCCAATTATTTTTAGAATTTTTCTTGAAACAACTCACTTTTTAAAAAATATCAAAAGTTGTTTTCCAAATTGAATGGCCTCGTTTGGGAACAGGCTAATTTAGTAACTTTTTAGCTATTTGGCTAAAAAGGTAGGTAAAAAAAACTTGTATGTTTAGGATGACTTTTTGGCTAATTACGAAAAGATGTGCAAAAAGTAGAGAGAAAAGAGAATTTTTGACTTTTTAGTATGAGTTGTTGGCTTTTTGATTAATTTAAAAAGGTAAGTCCCCAAACGGGGCCTAAGAGATAAATTAAAAGTCACTCATTGTATGTGGGTTTGAATTTTTTTGGCCCTTGACTTGTGAATTTTTTGTTGAAGTTAGGCTCTATAAAGGGTGAGCAGATTGTTTGGACTCATTTGGCAAATGACTCGGCCCATTTAAGAATCAGTCCATTGGTCTACAAAGCAGAAAATTATTAAAGACTCTCAAGACTATTATATGATATTATTTATATGGAATTTTACATAAATAAAAGAAAAATTATAATTTAGTGGTCTTTTGAAAAAATATTTACAAATATATGAAAAAATTAAAATTTTAGTTATTAATTTTTATAAAGTTTATCACTCATGTGTATTTTTTTTTTTAAGGGAAATTTAGCCAAAATTTCTCCATTGGACCCTTGTTTAGTGAAAAAAAACAATCTAATTTATTTTACTTCATAAAAACCTAAGGATGAGACACATAATTGAGTAAGGACAGAATAAAATTTCTTTTTTTTTTCCTTAGAGAATATTGCCCATGCATATATATATATCTCACAGAACTCTTTAGACGATTAACACTTTTATTTTATTTTATACAAGTTTAAAAATATTATGTATGTGTATTTTTGATTGGTCCATCTAGTATGTATTCTATTTTTTATAACAGTAAAATATTATAGTGAACCAGAGTAACATGTCATTGTTTACGTCAATTTCGATGGTATTTTTATTTTTTAAAATTTCATAGTCAACATAGATCTTGTTTAATGGATCTTGATGTGAGCATTTTAAAAATACTAATTTTATTAAAATTCGACATGTAGAACAAAAGTTATATAATTTTAAAGTTTAAAATATTAAATTACTCACTAAGTATATTTTGGTAATGGTGATATGTGTTGGACTTTTCAAAGAATTTTTTTTGTGTTTATCCTTAATGCATTAAAGTTTTACTATGAGGGGCATCGACCAAATCTCGCTTTTTTAAATTTGCACTAAATTATAAATTTTCCAATAAAAAATAGTAACATACAATAAGTGAGTCTCATTTATCTATCAACTACCAAATAAAGATGAGTTTATGCCTCATGTAAAAAAATTATGTTTTCATTATTTAAGTAAAAAAAAGTTTATTTATTTTTAGCTAAAAAAAAAAGAGGATGTACTCAACTTTTCCAA
Organism: Camellia granthamiana; assembly: GCA_036172215.1. Lineage (NCBI taxonomy): Eukaryota > Viridiplantae > Streptophyta > Magnoliopsida > Ericales > Theaceae > Camellia > Camellia granthamiana. Next base: position 27,866,771 of record CM069903.1, on the reverse strand, counting down.
TAATAAAAATATTTTTTTTTAGCATTTACCAGTCGTATATTTTTTTTAACAATAATTTTATCCTACAAAATAAAAGTGAAAGACTTGCTTAAAAACAATTGTGAAACAAATCTTAGATTGGCATGAAAATAAAAAGATGTGAAACCATGTAACTTCTAGCCAGTGTACTATGAATTTTATGGATTTGTGGTGCCTGCTGTGTGCAGCAGGCATTGCTGTGCAGCTCTATGAATTTATTTCGAAGTTCGTTTTGATAATTCAAATTGTTCATATTTTAAAGTATATCGAGTAGAATATATCTGTAAAAAATGAAGGTAATCGAATATCGTTAACCCTTTCATCCACTCACATTTGTATTCATTTTAATGTTTTAAATCACAATGTCATTTATTTTTAAAGATACAAATGTGAGTGGATAAAAGGGTTAACCATATCTGATTAACTTAATTTTTAATAGGTATGTTCTACTCGATATACTCTAAAATGTGAATGATTCAAATTATCAAAACAGACTCCAAAATAAGTCCATAGGACCGCATAGCAATGCCTGCTGTGCTAGGAGGCACCCCAAATCCGAATTTTATACTATTGAGAAAACATATTGTATTAATTATTTTATTTTTTTTTAGATAGACATTATAGATAATAGTTATATTCCAAAATTAAGAAAACAAAAATATTTGCAAGGCATTAAATTGTATCTTAACAAAGACAAAAGGGGCTTAGTAGATGAGATACTCCCTTATCAAGCTTAGCACTTGATTTTAGTCTTCCTCTACAAGTGCAATTTTTCTTTTTTTTATTATTTTCTACCAATTATATTTAAAAATTAAAAAAAAAAAATAGGATCCCAACAAAATATAATGAAAATGACATCTCTTTTAAGTAATGAAACCGAAATTTAGCTAATACAATATATACGAAACTATAAACACAAACACAAACAATGGCCTTGTTTGGAAGGTTGGTTATTTTAGTTAGCTATTTAATTTTTTAAAATTATTTTAGCCTGACTAAAATAGTTGTATTTGAGAAATTGGTTGTTTTTTTTTTTTTTTTTTTTTTGTAGTTAATTTGATGGTTGTAAAAGAAAAAATAAATGATTATAGGTTAGATGTAACATTTTGTCATATTGACTATTTTAGTCTATTTGTCTTTTCGTGAACTATTTTAGCCCAATATTTTTCCCAAATTCAACTGGTTTTTATATAAATTACAAAACAAATTGGTGCTTACTAGTTGAAAAATAAATAAATCATTCCTTATTAATGCCAATGAATCTAATGCAGTCTGTTCCAACAAAAGCTTTAAGACTAGAATAGAATCTTTGAACAATGCTTGTGAAGTTGTGATAGGCAGGAGAAAAAAAAAACGCTAGTAAATTCTTATGGAAAAGCTGTACCCGTCTTTGCATGAGAATTTTTTGGTCAGCCTTTTTTCCTTTTTCTTTTGTTTTTACCCTTTATTCTTCTTTCATTTGTGTGGTATAGCCTAGACCATGAATTTTAGATAATGCTTTCAGACTAGAATCTTCAATTGTATTTGAATCTTCAATTTGTGATAAATAATAAAAAAATAAAATAAAAAATCAAGAGAAACAAAAATCAAATGTAAATTAATTGGTATGTATCGGATGTGAAAAAAATTTATAGCTCATTTTCTTGCACTTGAAATGGGACAAGAAGGACATATTCACAGACTTACTATAACCACGGTAAAAAAGTGCGATAAGACCATTAATATTGGCAATACCATCAATTCCACCGCGATATACTTAGATTAATGATTGAGATCCTTACAAAAATTTCACCCCCACAACTTTCACATCATTTTATGTGAGAGAGAGAGCGAAAAAAAAAATACATATGAACCAATCACACATATTTAAAAGTCACAAGAGTTCGCAAATTAAGAATCCCAAGCTTTTTCCATATTAAAATCATGTAACAAAAATAGGGCAGATCCCCCGTCCCAATATTTCTTCCTATTCCTTTTGTTTCAAATCTGACCCTGTCTCGTTTTTTTTTTTTTTAATTTTTTTTTTTATTAGAGAAAGTTAGTAGTTAATGTTGGAAAATTTATAAAGATAGTGGTGAATTGAAATAGATTTCTTTTGAATGAAAGGTGCAACCATCAATTTGAATAAAATGATGCAATCCTTTCATGGTGTCTCTTTATTTTAAAAGAATGGTCATGTTCCTTCTTCATGCTTTTTTCTGTTCAAACTGAACAGGTACCAACAAGCCTATATAAATGCAACCCTCCATTCCAATTTTTTAATTCCAAATTCCTCAAGTTCAAGCATTCTTCTTGTATTTTTCATCTGTGCAAGTCAGAATTTTATGAGTGCAAAATATAATTTTGGTTCGTTGTACAATCAAAGAGTGTGCTCTCTTCGTTTGTGGTGATTGTTGTATCTTGAAGATAGGATATCCATTGTTCTCAAGCACTATTGGAAAGGACAAAATTATGTCTTAAAGACACAATATTCAAAGACTGGTCTCAATCACAAATTTGTTCATAAACCATATTGTAAAGTTTAATTTTGTTTATATATATATATATACAGTAAACTTCACAATACCAAAATAATAAAACAATGTAAAAATAAGTGTCCAATAATCTAGTATACTACAAATTATTGGGACAACAAAATATAGTTCTATTGCAAAGAGAAGAAAGTGTAAAAATTAGTAAAATCATTATATGGCTTGAAACAAACACCAAAACAATAGTATGAAAAATTTGATAACGTAATGATGATAAATGGATTGAAAATCAATGAGTAACAAATATGTTTATGTTAAAAACACTGAGAAATGTTATATCATTGTTTGCCTATATGTAAATGATATACTAATTATTGGTAGCAATAGTGGAATGATCAGTTCAACTAAGAAAATATTGAAAACTAAGTTTGATATGAAAAATATGGGAGTAGCAGATGTGATTTTAGGAATGAAAATTACTAAAACATCTGAAGAATATGTTTTGTCTCAAACTTATTATGTTGACAAAATTCTTGAGAAATTCAATAAGTATGACGACCGTCATGTAAAGACACTTATGGATGCTAACCTTCATTTAATGAAAAATAAAGGTAAAAGCATATCACAATTGGAATACTCTTGTATAACTAGAAATCTAATGTATCTCATGAGTTGCACGCGTCCTGATATAGCGCATACAATAAGTAAATTGAGTAGATACACTAGTAACTCGAGAAAAGACCATTGGACAACAATTGTTAGGGTTCTTAGATACCTAAAATATACTCGTGACTATGGGTTGTACTATACTAGATATCCAATGGTCATAGAAGGATATTGCGACACTAATTGAATATCTGACACTAAGGATTCTAAATCCACCAGTGGATATGTCTTTACCTTAGAAGGTAGAGCGGTCTCTTAGAAATCTTCTAAACAGACTTGCATAGCTAGATCCATAATGGAATCTGAATTTATTACTTTAAACAAAGGAGCAGAAGAAGCAGAATGGCTTCATAATTTCCTAGAAGATATTCCAATATGGCTGAAACCTATGCCAGTGATTTGCATTCATTGTGATAGTCAAATCGCAATGGCTAGGGCATTGAATCATATGTATAACAGTAAGTCTCATCACATTCATCGTAGAAATAACACTATTAGTCAACAGCTCTCTAATGGAATAATTTCCATTGAGTTTATAAGGTCAAAAGAAAACAAAGCGAATTCGTTGACAAAGGCTTTGACTAGAGAGCAAGTGTTACGATCATCGAGGGAAATGGGATTAAAGCCTATCACTGAAGAGTTATCTTAATGGCAACCCAACCTAATTGACTGGAGATCCAAAAATTTAGATTCAAAAAGACAACCGAGTTAAGAATGACTCATTAGAATTACGAAGGAGTAAAACTCCAATCAATTTCTATGATGAGATGGTGATTACCTGTAACGATAAATAGGTTAAGCTTTCTTTTAATGAGACTTATAGCTTTGAAATTCAAGTGGGGTATAACAGGATAATTTTAATGGGAATCACCTATATAATTGTAAACTGGGCCAGTCTATAAGAATTGAAAAGACTAACCTCTCTAGAACACTCATGAATCCAAGAATTGTTGTGGCAACCCTCATCTCTGATTAGTGTTAAACTGTGATTGGGCATGATAAGTGATTGATTAAGCTGAAATTCTGAACTGTTTGCATGAGTATGTTGCTTGATTGCATTCCTATCTGTTTGTCATTAAATGATCTGTTCATGTTTTGATTTCGAATTTCGAATTGAAAACCTTATCGGCGACCGATTCAGAAATTGGTTAATGTTATATGCTGATTAGGATTTATGTGATTTTATGGTAGGTTTAGTTAAAATTCAATTTGGAATGATTAAATTAGATTAAATAAAGTTAACCACATTAGTTTGCATTTACTACACTTTTGACATTGAGTGGATTATGCTAGGCCACTACTTCTTTCACCCTTACATTGTTTAGCATCCTTCTTCACTTCATCTTCTTGACCCAAAACCGCGAGAGAGAGGGAGTGTGAGGAAAGAATTGAATTCAACTAGAACTTTGCTTGAACTTAGAAGATTTGAAGAGATTTTGCAAAATTGAACTCCCATACCTAGAATTCAAGACCTAAGGTAGGACATTCACCTTCTTGATTGTGAATTTAAGTTGTTTCCTACATGTTTCATGGAAATTTGGAGTTAAAGTCTAGAATTCATTTAAAGGGTTGAATCAAGAATTAATGCATGCATGTACACATTCTTGAATTTTGAGGGTGTTTTCATGAGGATTTCAACATGCATGTTCATATTTTGGTTATACTCTTGAAATTCACCATGTTTTTGAGCTCAATCTTGCATTTGGTCATGGTTTTGAGCATTAGAGTTCTTAAGAACTCATGCATGTTAAATTCTTGTATTGTTTTTCAAGTTCCCTTCAAATTTGTGTTCAATTGTCTCACCTTTGGGCTTGATTTTACAAAATGATCTTCAGAAACATGTTATATTATGAGTTTCCTAGTGCTTTCCAGAAAATTTGCCAAAAGGATGAGTTTTGGTGTGTTAATTCTTGGTTTTGAGCTTTGGGAGCAAATCTGGGAATTTCAGATTTTGGCTTCCACGCTCGAGCGAAGGATTCCACGCTCGAGTGACCATTCTTTTGTTAAAAGCTCCACTCGAGTGACGGAATGCTGGCTCGAGCGTAGATTGCTAGCCCTCAGGTTTTTGTGCTCGCAGACGCACGCTCGAGCAACGAGACCTACGCTCGAGCGAGGAGCTGTGTCTCACGCTCGAGCGAGCATCGAGCGGGGATTTTCAACATCTAGTACTTTTGCATTTTTACAGACCGCTCGAGCGAGAGAGTTTGCGCTCGAGCGACCCCTCTGTTTTGGTAAGCTCGCTCGAGCGAGGAAAGCCACGCTCGAGCGAGACCCCTGTTTTCTTTGAAAAGTGTTTTAAAATACATCTTTGCATCCTCTTTCCATCCCATGCATTCCTAGGCCATGTTTAAGACATCTTAATAAGGATATTGATGTAGAACCACACTAAGTCCAGTTAAGGGGCTAAGTCATTAATCTTAAGTATGTAATTTAGTGTGTGTTCGTTCTGCAACTGTGTAGAGTTGGCATCCGAGGACGCTCATTAGCCTGTCTGTAGCCTAGTACTCTGTGAGTAACAATGTTGTAAAGATACGTTCAATTATAACTATTTCTGAACGATTGACTGTACTGTTTTTCTGAAATGACAATGTTTACTAAATGAATGTTTGTCCTATTTTTATGAACTGTACTCATGGCACCCATAGCAATTTACTATTACTTTTACTACTACTGTTACAGAAATCTCTGCCGGTTCCAATGTTTGAAACCACCACTATTTACTGTTTGATGGCCATCAACTGACTGTTCGGTCTATTGAGACCACTGTACTGTTTGCTATTGGATGTACCACATATGACTACTATGGTTTCTAAATAACTGTTATGGCGTGGAAAATGAGCCACTGATCGAATAACTGATTTACTGATGTAAATGACTGTTTTAATTACTGAAAAGACATTCATTCTTAACCCTTTTACGCATTTGTTATTCACTGGGTTTTAGCTCACTGTTCATATTTATATGTAAGTGTCCAGGCACCGGATCGGAGCTAGGAGCGTCAAGTTAAGCTCCCGTTTTGTCAAGCCAACCTTTATGTCTCACTTCGAGATCCCAAGTCTGTTCAAGCTAAGGCTGTTTCGGGGTGTCTCAATTTTACCCTTCTGTCTCTGTTTTGTAATAAGTGTTTTAGACTTGACTGCACAGTTACGGTGAAGGGACTTGGTCCCTAACCTGGATGTTTGTATATGACGTATGTATATATGTTTTGGTTATGAATGTGGCTTGTTCATAGAAGTCTTTTTGCATTCAGACTTTCACAGCTCATTGGACATCTTTTTATTACTGTTTGGCTTCCGCCAGCCCTTTACTCTGTAGTACTGTCTTTACTGTTAAGCAGGCCTTTGTTAATCATAGATTACTGGCCGGTTACGATACTAAACCCATAGGGGCGGGTTTGGGTCATGACAATTGTCCAAGGCCAAAATGGACACAACCGATAGAATCAAGTTGTGTATGGAAATAAAACTATGTAACAGGCTATTGTCTTGGTTTACACCAACAGCAAAACAGTTCAAGATATCATAGTCATTGATCAGCTAGTAAATCCGATAGTCTTTTATAAGGGAAGGTTCAAGGCCAAAAGTTACTTATTCTGTGTAGGATATTTCCAGATTTATACTCACATAGTTTGCATGTTGTTGCATTTATCGTTTTTGTCAATTTCATTCATGTAGGGGATTGTTGGAAAATTTATAAAGGCAATGGTGAATTAAAATAAACTCTATTTGAATAAAATGGTGCAACCCTCTATTTGAATGAAAGGGTGCAATCCTTTTACGTGTCTCTTTATTTTAAAGAAATAGTCATGTCTCTTCTTTATGCATTTTCTGTTCAAACTGAATATGTACCAACAAGCCTATATAAAGGCAGCCCCTCATTCCAATTTTTTAATTCCAAATTCCTTAAGTTCAAGCATTCTTCTTGTATTCTTCATCTGTGTGAGTTTGAATTTTGTGAGTGCAAAACATAATTTTGGTTCGTTGTACAATCAAAGAGTGTGCTCTTTTCATTTGTGATGATTGTTGTATCCTGGAGACAGGACATTCACTGTTCTCAAGCACTATCGAAGAGGAAGAAATTGTGTCTTAAAGACACAGTGTTCAAACACTGGCCTCAATTACAAAATTATTCGTAAACCATCTATAGAAGTATTGTAAAGTTTAATTTTATTGTTTACTTTATTTATTTTATTTGCTTTGATTAATTATTGCTAACATTATCTCGAACAGTTGATTGTTAGATTTTGTGGAAGATGAATTGTTACCCTCTCCTTAAGCACTTGAGTCTTACTCTGTGTTCCACTCCTAAGAGTGGAATACAAGATCTCCCCTTATATTTTATTTGGTTCATGAATTTATGAAGAGATTTAGAAAAGAAAAGAAAAAATATAAGTGAAATATCAATGATATTTTACACACCCTTTCTTTTTTTCTTTTTAAATCCCTTTCAAAATTGATGAAACAAAATATAGCCTTAAGAGAGAGTTGGTGACAAAAAGACTAACCCCTTCTTTACCATATAATGAGTCTTCCACTCTAATGGGGTGATAAAAAGAAAATTTGGCATAGGGGGAGGAAAAAAATAGTGCTGCTAAATGCCCCCTCCTTTTCACTTTGGACACCCTGCCTATTTATTTTTCTCTTTATGGCAACTATGACCTTAAGTAAAATTACTTTCTAGGACAACTAAAAATTGGACACCCACCCCTACCTAAAACACCCACTCTCACCACACTCACACAAACCTTGATATTGAACAGCCACCCCCCACAAAAAAACTCATCGTCTGACCATAATCACAATCCATTCCCATTCAATCCATCATTGTTCATAGTGTTAGTTCTTCTTCACATATTGACAGTAACCTAGTCGATGAAGGAGGTGAGAAACAGTGACAAGTGAGCAATGGAGCATGACAGCAACACTGTCGTCGAGGTTTGCCATGTCTTGATAAGTTCTTTTGAACAGAAATCAGGTTTTGCATAGTTGACAACTTGACGTGTTCGGTTCTGGATTACCAAACAAATATAGATTGTTCGGCAATAGGATCCCGAACAAAATTTATTTGTTCAATTAGTTGTTTCCAAGTGTTGAAAAACAGTTCCATTTTAATACATTTCATCCATTAACTTCCTTCAAGACCAAACCCATCATGGTGATAATGTTCGGCAACACCCTACTGGGTATATGATTATTGTTCGGAAAGAAGGTTCTGTGTTTTGTCACAATGTTTGATACTGGACTGCAGAACAGACATTATCGGCTTCGGTACATAAAATACATGTTGATGATCGAAATAAAGCCAAAAAATTGAAAATAATCTTCACATATCTTGTGAGAAGGACCACTCAGCTTCAATCTCATCGGTGGGATGATGTTGTCGGTCGGAATGCAGATGTGGTAATATATATATATATCTTTGGTGGGTGAAAAACTTTAATCTTGGTCAAGAGACCGTGGTGGGTTGGGATAATGGAGTCGGTGGGGTGGGGTGGGGTGGAGTGGAGTAGGGGTGGGGGTGGGGGTGGGGGGTGGGGGAGGCGGTGGGTGTGCATGCCTTTGGAGTAGTGGTAATTGCGATAGGGATAATTTTGGTATTAAGTTAGGGGTTCAAAGAAATTTTAAATAATTTGAATTTCATAGGTGGAGGTTTAAAGAAATGAGGGGTCTAAAATAAAAAGGTAGGTACATTTAGCACCACTCGAAAAAAAATTTCCGAACAGTAGATAGGTCATTTAAGACTGCCAACTTTTCATCTGTCTCTAATGGAACTAATCCACAAAGTTCTTTGTATGGGGTCATGCAACTTGAGGAACAGCCATTAATGGTGTGCTTGTCTTCATTGACTTCTGAGCGTTGATAAGGCCTTGTGTGATAAAGAAAATTGTGACATCTTTTAAAAGAAGAATGTAGATATAGAATGTAATGACAATGACCTACAACTTATTTATTTATGGAAATTTGTATCCTTATTTTTATAGTAGAGTCCTAAACATCAAACAAATGACTTGCTTTTATTTTAAACGCAAGAGACATGCGGTTGTGTTATTGAAAGAGTGAATTTTACTATTTTTTTTCCATCTTTATATGAATCCACATAATAACCCTATAAAGTTGATTATACCCTACTAGTAGGGATATGCGATACAATTTGAGCAATTTGATAATAAAATTATAAATCAAATAATGAATTAACAGATTGATAGATTGGCGGATTGACAAATTGAGGTTTGATCGGTTTTGGACAGATTAGCGGATTAAAAAATATTCTAATCAATTATCAATCTTTTGCATGATATATAACACTAATTTATATAATATTTTTCATATATATAACGCAAACTAATTTTACATAATATTTTTTTATATGCATACTACTATTTTGTAATAAATTTCACATATATATACATACTACTATTTAGTTTTAGAATTGCGATTCTCTTTTTGGAGTTGTGATTTGAGTGTGGAATTGTGAGTTGAGTTTTGAAAAGAGAAAATTTGTTTGGTTATGAGTTTTGAAAGGTGTTTTTGAATTTTGAATTTTAAAAAGAGCGGATTGGGTCTACCCAGACGCCCTGCTAGTTGACCGGAACAGTGATTTTTTTTTTTTTTTTTTTTGCAATTGCAACCTTTTATTTGAAAAAAAAAAATATTTGTTTTAGATATTTTTTAAATATAGAAATTATTTTTTAAAGATTTTTTATAAAAATAATTTAACAATCCCATCACTAACTATCTTCAACACTATATTATCAAAAGAGTTTTGAAAAGAGTTTTGTGTTATGTGTTTTTGAATTGTGTGTTTGATTATGAATTTTGAAAAGTGTTTTGAAAATTTTGCCTTTGGAATCATGATTCCAAAAGCAAACCAAATGGAGCCTAAATCTCTTATACACTAATTTTTACTTTGATATTTCATTATAGATTAAAAAATATATATGTATTAACTATAGCGGAGTGGAATGGTTTCGAAGACAGATTATAAATTTTAAAGTTTAAACCACAGTTAGCGGCCGATTGATACGAATCGGTGCGATTTTAACAGATTAAGCGGTATTTTGCACAACCCTACCTAGTAGAAAGGAAAAATTATTCTTATTGAAAATTTATAGAAAATTTATCATCAGAATGATGTGACGGTAATATTTTTACAATTAACAGTTAGCTTCATATTTTTTTTAAGGGTAAATTACACTTACACCTCCTCAGGTTTGGATTTAATACATATCACCCGTTGACGTTTAAGAAATTACACTAACCCCCTATCATTGTAATTATTTAGACAAAATAAAGACATTGAACTCACACACTCACTCTTTTCTTGTTTGTTTTACTTCCTTTATTTATTTATTTATTTTCCTTTCCTTTCCTTTTCTTTACTTCTTTTTTTTTTTTTTTAATGTAATTTCTTCAATTTTTTTATTAGGAATTGTTGTTTTTTATATAAGAAGTGAGTTTGTGAAATGAGACTATTAATTACAAGTGTTGAAATGTAATTTCAAGAATGTCAAGAGATAAAATATAATTAGATCAAATTTCAGAAAATATCAGTATAATTTACCATTTTTGTAATTGATAGACAAAATACAAACCACTTCGTATCGTACACCTTTTCTCATTTTTTTCTTCTTCTATTTGTATAACATTATTTTATTTAAAAAAATATATTATACAAACTAACAAAGTTTATAAATTTATTATTATTATTATTATTATTATTATATGTTGTTACTAAATGTAGCACACATATAAAACTTTGAAATTCAAAACATTAACCACTTTAATAATATGATAGAGACAATTCATACGAATAAAAAATGTTGAATTTGTTACTTTGTAAGACCATTTTCAGTGGTAAAATTAAAAATTAAAATGTGTCGTATAATAAAAAGTATAAAAAAATAATGGGACATTTTTTTATAAATTTTTTTTTACCTACTTATATTCTATTTAGTCTAGATTATTTTCTTATATTCTAATAAGTCTTATGAATGACATAATTACTAAAATACTCCTAATAATATTCATATTTACATTGTAAATATTCCGTAATGTGAATATTCACACTGCCAATGTGAATGTTTACATCGTCAATGTGAATGTTTACACTGTCAATGTGAACATTCACACGTCAATGTGAATATTCATATTGTAAAATATGAATGTTCACATCACCAAATTGCTAACTGTTCAAAAAATATTTGTAAGAGTATAAATGTCCATAAAATATTTTAAATATGAGAATTAAGATTTGATAAATCAACTGTTTAAATAATATGACTTATTAATATATAAGAATATTTTATAGACTAATTGAAAGATAAACACTTGAAATTTTTGTTTTTAATAAACCTCTCAAAAATAATACCAATTTATATGTGTTCGGTGTTTATTAGATTAAAGAGTGAGTGTGCGATCTAAAAGTATAATTAAAGTGTGTTATGTAATTGTATTTGTATGTATAAAGTAATATTATTATAATCCATAAAAGGTTAGAAAATCAGCCAAAGAAGAGAGGGAAATAGGTACACGCTTGCTTATCTGCTCTTTTTTCCTCCTTTTTCTCTCTTCAGGGGGTGTAAATCTGGCCTGACTCGGGCCCAGCTAGGCCCATATCGGGTCTCACGAGCTCCCCACCAAAATTTAGATCGAGCCAGCCTATAGGCCAAAAATTAAGCCCAAGCCCAGGCTCAAGTCTACGAGTATTTGGGCCTTGGGCGAGCCGGCCCAATGGGCTTGGGCTTGGCCTCGGGCTAGGGTGGGCCTGACTATTTATTTTTTTTACCAAAATCTTATTATTTTTCATTAAAAAATACACTGGGCCTCGCGTGCGGGTCGGGTTTTGGACCGGGCCTTAAGTGGGTCTTAAGCGGGCTGATGGACTGGGCCATGGACCGAGCCAAAGCGGGACTAAAAGGGTCGGGCCCGTCTCGGACTGCAGGCCATTTTTACCCTCATTCCTGCCCTGCCTTTGCTAATTGGCTCGCTACAGTTGGCAAGACAGATAGCAAAAACACTAATTAACTACAATGCCAATGATATTATTAAAGGAGAAAAAAATAAAGTAATTTTAGAGATTTAAAAATTTTATTAAAAATTTTATATGAATGTGGAACTCACACAATGTAAGTTTCATGTGATTTTCATAACTATGTGAGACATTTGATAAAATTTTTGGTAGAATTTTTAAAATCTTTAGTATTTAAAAAAAAATATAGTTGGAAATCAGTTAGAGCATTCACATCAAACTAACTAAATCGTTTTTTAGCTAAATTAGTGATACTGTTCATAAAAAATGGACGTCCATCAGTCTCGCCACAGTATCTCGCTAATTTATGATTGTTACGGTACCTTGCTACAACAAGCGATGTACTGTTTATCACTACAACACGGAATTAGTGTTACCGGATGTCTGCCCGAAAGTTTGACCGGTCAATGGCCTTTTTTTTTTTTTGCATTATTTAAGAATTGTTTGGTTGGTAACTCATTAATTTAGGGTTGGTTTGGGGTGTCCTAAAAAAGTGCACTTTTTGTCTTTTTATGAAAAGATGTGTAGAAAAATAGAGAGGTGATGTGATGGAAAAAAGATAAAAAGATAAAAAGATGGATTATATAGTGTATCCCAAACTAGCCCTTAATAAAAAAGAAAAGAATAACAAACACAATAAGAAAATAATATTTTAATAAGATTAAGTTATAATAGAGAGTTTGATACTGTAGGTAATAAAAAGGTGACTAATTAAAATAATAAAATAGCTTTTTTAGCTATAATTTGACTAAAAATTTAAAAAGACTGATGTGAATACTCTTAATAACAGACACCTAGTGGCTCTTTAACAAAGTCATTGAAAATGTTCTAAACCCCCCAATATTTTTAAATGGTTAAAATTATGTATATTAATTGATATATTAATTAATATATTAACGGATAATATGATATAATTTTAAAAATTTTAAAATTCATAATTTATATAATTTGATGAATTTTCTATGTACTTATGATATTTATTACACGCGAATCCACATTAAGTGAAAAAAACCTATAAAATTCATAAAAGACCTTTACAGCTTTTTATTTATATTAAAGCCTCCTGCGATTCTCCCGGCCCTGACTTTCTCTTCAGGGGACCATTGTTCTGCTGAGGTCGTTCTCATCGAAAAGTAGAGTCTATTCAGATATTTATTATTGAGAGAATAGATGGGGCCATTTTGGACAGAGGTATTTTTAAGGTTCAAAACAAAAAATAAAAATATAAAATTGAGATAGGACTTCTCTTACTGATCCTATATACTCAAATTCAATCATTAAAGCTTAGCTATCATCTGCTGCTTCATGGTGAACGTTGATCTTGTCAGGCTGATGGGTAGGTTATTCATATAAAAAAAAATTTTAATTAATTGAATCTTAATAATTATTTGATCAGATTAAATTTTTTTAAAAAAATTAAACAATAAATGTGATTTAAGAAAATAGACTTTATAATTTTTTTTTTTTAAAAAAATAGACTTATAAAAAATATAAGATTAATTAAAATTAAGAAAGTTGAGTGTAATTTACCGTCAATTTATATATTGTAGGTATCAAGCTTGTTTCAAATCATTTTAGGGTATCCGAGGTACAGATTAAAAAAAAATAAAAGCTATTCAATATCTTGGCCTTCAACTTCTACTTTTTTGTGTAGAGTTTTAAGAAAAAAACAAAAAATAATAAATGAAATAAAACATTGGGAGACTTATTTATAAGTCATTTTTTAGACACTTATGGTAGGTAAAGTCCTGTTCAATTTCTTATAGGGTCTCAAGTCTTATTTAGATAGAAATGTATTTCACAAGATCTTACATAAACATAACATGACGTGACATATACATAAACGTAACGTAACATAACGTGACACCTATATAAACGTAACGGAATGTGACACCTACATAAACGTAACGTCATGTGTCACATTACGTTTCGCAAACTTAATGAGTTTTTATTTTTTTAAATTGAATATGAAAATGTTGTTGGTTTATGTTGGTATCACGTTACGTTTCACATAAATATGATATATGGCAACATTTATAAGTGTCACGTTACGTTTATGATCATATCTACATATCTACATAAACGTAATGTAACGTGACACCTACATAAACGTAATGTGACAACTATGATCTATGGTAACATGCAATTTCCATAGGTGTCACGTTACGTTACATTTATATAGATATGATCTATGGTAACATTCAATTTCTTATATATGGTTTTACTATTATTTATGATATTAACAACTAATATTGAGGATAAATGTATCAACAAACTTCTCACAGGACTTATGAAAACATAAATTTTTTAATAAGGCCATATGTAGTAAGTCTTCCTAATAGAACTTATAAATAATTTTTCCTAAAACATTAATACAAGAGGATTGAACAATAACGGATCATTAGAAAGAAAAAAAAAAAAAAACAAAAACAAAAAAGCAGTAATGCTAACATCACCTAATCCAATATCACCCTTCAATACTTTCTTGCTATTTGTTATGTACGTGTAACAAAGTTCTCGTCAACTTATTATTAATTAAAAATATCACATTATCAGTATTATTATTATACTAAATTTTAATTTGATGATTAGGTAGAGAGAATAATCAAGAAGTAATAATTAAAAACACCATTTTTTTTAACTTTTAAATAATTAATCTTTTTTTCTAACTTATTTAAGTTATTTCTACCAAATTCTCAAATTAAAATAAATTGAGTAAATTATACTTTGCCTCTTTTTTGACCACTTTCTTACTTTGGCTTTTCAAATTTATTTTTTTCACTTTCGCCCTTTATTTTTCAAGTTTTTTCAAATTTACTTATAAAACTAACTTCTGTTCAAAATTAGACAGAAAATGTCATAATAACTATCACATAATATAAAAAAAATATTATTATATTAAAGTTTAAGTTTAAGTTTAAGTTAGAAATGTGAGTTATATATAATAAAATATTTGTATGACACGTGACTGCCAATATATCATTTTTTGTCTAATTTTTAATAGAAATTAATTTTAGAAATAAACTGAAAAAAACTTGAAAGATAAAGTGCCAAAATGAAAAGGCAAAAAAAATGTGAAAAAGTGACCAAATTTAACAAAGGACAATGTAATTTACCCAAATAAATTATAATCTGGTAGTACTACACGCATGAATTAGTAAAATAGTTAGTGTACCAACATAATTATGACATTGTCATTTTAAAACTATGATTTAACCCATTATACAAATTATAAAGATTCAAAATCACTAAAATTATCTCATATTATCTATTAATACATTAATTAATATACAATTAAAAAAATGATAGACGCTCAAAAATTTTATCAAATTTCTTATGGAACCATACCATATAAGTCTTACGTGAAACCTACCCCATATAAAACATTAATAAAAAATTTAAAATTTCTATCATTACCCATTATAATCACATCCTACGAAAACAGCCCCAATTGAAGAGAGGCTTTAGACACGTCTCTGATTGCCCCTAGCTTGGGAGGCATCAACTTCAACTTGGACAGCGACGGAACAGAAACATATCCCCCCGCAGTTCCGTCCACCTCCAAGCTTTAAAGTTTTCTCTCCATTCTCTCTCTCTCTCTTTCTCTCTCACTGAACTCAAAATCCTCTCCCTTTGATTGCCGACTCCAAAAAGATGCGCAGCATGGCCAGCTCCGTTTCCCCCAGAGGCATCGCCGCCATTGTCGGCGTCGGCCCCGCCCTCGGCCGCTCCATCGCTCGCAAGTTCGCTCACGAAGGCTACACCGTCGCCATCCTCGCCCGTGACCTCGGTAACCCCTCTCTCCCTCTCCCTCTCCCTCTCTCTCTCTCTCTCTCTCTCTCGCCATTAATTCAATTCGTACTGAACTCACAGGGAGATTATCGAGATTTGCGGAGGAAATAGCCAGAGAAGAGAAAGGGCAAGTGTTCGCGATCAGAATCGATTGTTCCGACTCTCGAAGCGTGAGAGAGGCATTCGAAGGAGTGCTATCCCTAGGGTTCGTGGAAGTGCTTGTCTACAATGCGTACCAGCCAGTCTGGCACAACAACCACCCAACCAACTTCACCGACATTCGCGTCGACGCCTTCGAGAAATCCATCGCCGTCTCCTCCGTCGGCGCCTTCCACTGCGCCCAGCAGGTGCTTTTTTGTTTTCCCATTTCGCTCTCTCTCTCTCTTGAATTCCAAAAACAAAGTCTAATTTGGGAACTTGAATTCAAATGTTTGGCGTGGAAAGGTACTTCCGGGCATGGTCGATAGGGGAAGAGGGACAATACTCTTCACAGGCTGTTCGGCTTCTCTCAATGGCATTGCTGGTTACACCGAATTATGTAATTTAAATTTCACTTTATTCATTTACAATCATACACGTTTTGATAGATAGAGTCAAATAATGCTAAATAGTTTTATTATTAATTCTGATTTTTTGTTGGGAGGGATAACAGGTTGTGGTAAGTTTGCGTTGAGAGCTTTGTCACAATGCCTGGCGACAGAGTTTCAACCTCTGGGTGTACACGTAGCGCATGTTATCATCCATGGCATCGTCGCCTCACCCAGGTTTTTTTTTTTTTTTTTTTAAAAATCTCCAGATTACATGATAATATATTATTTAATATTTTCAATAATTATCATTCAACAAAAAAATCAATGTTAATTTTTTATACAAGAAGTGATATAAAATAGTAATATATAACAGTTATACTTATATAGTGTTCCAGTATGCAGCTGACAACTCATAAGATTCCTCAAGATCCAGAATCTCACTTTTCTTTCTTTCTTTTTCATATATATATATATAAACATGTTAAATAAATAAATTGATAGCACTATATGACACAATCACCTATGGTATAGTTGTGCCTGGCAGTGGCAGCGGATGCATCCCTCTCAATCTCAATTACTTCTTAGAGACACTAAAATAGTTTCTCATGCGACATCATTTTTAAAATATGATAATTTATATATATGCACATATCATTTATTGTGTGAACATAGATAAGCGATGATATAAAATAATAAAATATATATTCTAAATTTTTAAAATTTAGGGTGATTAGCATTTTCCATAAACAAAATTAAAGGTCACCGCATATCCTGTCATTATCTGCTAAAAGACTAATAATATTGAAGAACAATTTATGCAACCCAAGAAATGATTTAGCTAAATTTAATGTGTGGTGTGGGGGATGAGGGGTTGATATCTACTGTGGAATTGTTCCAGGGCACCATCAACATCGCGGCAACAGCTGTTGGTTGGGGAACAACAACAGCAGCAGCAACAAAGTGTAGGAGGAGAGGAGGGGTGTATGGACCCAGATTCGCTGGCTCAGACCTATTGGCAATTGCACACTCAGGACCGAACTGCTTGGACCCAAGAGATTGACCTTCGCCCTTGCAACCCCAGATTTATCTAGAATCCCCTATTGCTACTTCAATCAACTTGTAAGTTTGTTTTACTTGTACATAAACCAATTACAGAATTAAACACAACACAAGCATAGGACCCATAAAAAGGTATGATTCACTTTACGTGAGATAATTGTGTCCAATTCTATAATTGATTTATTGTGTTCCCAGACATTAGTTATAATATTTGAGTGATGAGGATTTGGGAGATTTCTTTCGAAGAAAGCAAATGAATGTAATGTTATTAATGTTGGAATTTGCTGTTAGTAGTTGATTCCTATTGCAGTCTTATGGTTTACATTTTTAGCAATATTATGTATTTAGAAGGAAAAAATAATAATTTGAAACATGATTTAAAATGTGTACTTTTAATTTGTAAAATTTTAAATATTTTTCTGCATATTTTATTTTAAATATTTAAATTGTGAGATTAGAGATGAGAAGCAATCTGACTTGGGTTGAGTCTGTTATGATCTATTTTTTCTTTCGAGGGAGGGATACAATTAAGGGCGGGCCCACGGAGGGTAAGTGTGGGGGCAAGGGTTGCATGGATAGTAAAAGGGTTTCGTGTCCCAATTGAGGACACACAAGCCTGGTCGTCTTTATATACTGTTTTTCCACTTCAAAATTAAGGGATAATAAAATGTCATATAAATATAAAAATAAAAAATTAATTATTTATATAATTAATTTTTAAAAATTACAACCTTGTTACAGATATAATACATAATAACAGTAATAAAAATGCAGACAAATCACAGAAGAAACATAAGGATTAGTCTTTGTGTTTATTTATTTATTTATTTATTTATTTTGGGTAGTATTTTATTAGTTTTTCTATTTTTTTGTTGCCGTAAATATCATCTAATATTTTATTAATTTATTGAATCAATAAATTAATGAGACATTTGATTATTTATTTGATAGATATTTAGTTATTTATTTACATCTATGAGATATTTAATTATTTATTTAATAAAAAATTTAATGCCTATAATATTTTTCAAAAAAAAAAAAATTGAAGACAATTTTAAGCAGTGAGGAAATAGCTCTACACGTGTCAGCTGAGTCATGGCGTTTGATGGTGAATAAAAGCCGACATTTGTGGGGTCCATAAAGTTTGGTGTGAGCTATGAAATGAGATGACTGATGATTAGTTTGGTTGTGTTTTCAAGCTTTGAATACGAGAGACAAATTTAGGGTGCAGTTATAAAGAAGGCAGGATAATAATCACTCAGTTTGGTTTCTATTTTGAAAATTTATTTTTCAAAAAGTTATATATTTTTTATTTTTACTGAATTTTTTTAATATTTCAAATATATTTTTTTTTAATTTTTAGACACACTAAACACAAATACACTTAAAATGTATAATATTTATGATTTTTTTTTTATAAAAAAAAATCACTACATACCAAAATATATATATATAAAAAATACAAAAATTCAGTATATTTTTCATATTTTTATATATTTATTAATTTTTTAAAATATTTTTTTACAAATATTTACTATTTAGACACATCTAAATAAAGTATATTTCAAAAAGTAAAAAAATTACTTAAAATTTTAAAAACATTCACTAAAAATAAAAAAAAATACGAAAAATAAAAAACTAGATTTCTAAAAAATTGAATTTAGAAAATTAAAACCAAACACACTAAATGATTTTCTAAAATTTTAGTATTATATATGCATTTAGAAATCAAACAGAGTTTAAACACTATTTAACTATTGGATGGGGGACTAGCATACTGGACCAACAAAAGATCACTGCTGTGTGGGGTTAGAGGAAGGACTCATCTGGAAAGACAAAAAAAAATAATGACATCAATTTTGTTCTTGACTTGTACAAGTAAAATCTCATTTTTTACCGGCAATTTCAGTTCCAAGAATGAAAAAAAAATTAAAAATTTGTTTTCTGTTGTGGTTTTTAAGAAAAAGTCACAAAACCACTTTTCAGACGACTCCATCTTCAGCAAAGCGGCCTCTCCCATATATATAATACACAATTTGTAGCTGGAAATATATCCAAAACAGTTAATATAATTGTAGTTCCCAATTACTGTTGGTATACCATGTAACTCTCTGTGTGCGTGTGTGTGTGTGTGTGTGTGTGTGTGAGAGAGAGAGAGAGAGAGAGTGAAAGAGAGAGAGAGAGGTACCTAGCAAAGATTTGAATGTTAAAAACCAATTCCATTGGTACACTGAGCATTTCCCGGTCCAAGTGCTGCATTTTTAACTGGTATTAACAACGAAGCTCTCTGACTACCCATTCTACAAAGCTCCACCTCTGTCCGTATGCCACTGTCCCCATGGAAAATGGTTTTGACAGTCCACAAATGTTCTCAAATCTGAAGATCGGTTCAAATTCCTGGACTCAAAAGCATGGCTTGGATGTGGATATGCATGGTGAGGGTAAGAGCCTCTATACAAACCTTGATGTTGTGTTACAGGCATACCAGATGGATCCAAATAAGGCCTGAAATTAGGAAACCTCATAGTAGATGAAGTAGAGCCTGTCTCATAACTAGGTATGTGTAAAGGTGCACTCCACTGGAGGTGGTGGCGCAACTGCATTTGAGATTGGTGAAAATTTTGGGGAGAACAAACGAATGACTGTCTCGTTTGGTCTCCATCTTTATTAGGATGAGTAGGGTTTTGATACTTCATGGAAGTTTTAGGAGCTCTTGAGTTCGGATTTTTCTTCAAGTTTGCTCTTCTAGCTGGAGGGGCCTTTCGATGATGATTATTGGATTTTGTATGTTTTTCTGGAGCCTTGCCACGTCCAACACTATGCTTCCCTTTCAGCGGTTCAGTTTTCTTTCCCGTTTGGGATGGTCTTGATTGATGAAATTGTTTCTGTCGCTTAACACCTAATTGTCATCGAAACTGAAGTTAGTCGCAGCAACCTAAACAACAAAAAGATAAATAAAATCCTCACTCTTCTCTCCTGCCCTCTCTCCATACCCCTATTTTTAGAGCATGCCTTTTGTGTCTTCTTCATTGATCTCACAAGTCTTGCAGCTGCACCTCGTTGATGTTTCTCAGCTAGGACTTTCTGTCTCTCCCTTTCATTCTTCCAAGGCTAACAAAAAAAAAAAAAAAAAAGGATAGGGACAGAAAACCATGCAAGTAAGAATCATTAAACGAGAGAATATTAAAAAATTGTTGTTCCGATAAGTAATAACTCACCTGTCTGAAAGTCTTCAACTTGTAGAGGTTACGGCCCTTAACAAGTAAAGGAAAAAGTGGAGGCAATTTCTTAATCCCCTTGCTCCATAGTACTTCAATCTTGAAAATCACAAAGTAATAAATGGACAAGTTACTGGAAATCTAAAGCACATAAAAGCCACAAGAAAGCATCAAGAGGTAAGGGAGAGCAATAACGAGAGTCATGCTGATATCCTGGGTGTGATACATAACAAACGTGCCCTGGCCAGAATATGTACCACATTGCGGAACATGAATTCTAGCCCCTAATCAGCTCAAATATCACCCCAAAAATATATTCCTTAACCTTTCCCAAACTTACTGTAAATGTATGTTGTTGTTTGGCAGCACCATAGCTTTCCTTAACAACTCTCCCAGCAATAGTTCTCTTTCCATGAAAACTTCCGCTCCTTGTCATTTTATCAAACCTGTTTGGACATAAACCTGTTTGAAATTAGCTCCTTCATTTACTGAGCAAATATGATTTACAAACTAGGGTGGAAATCAAGAGATTCATATACAGAAGGAAAACAAGAGCTGAAACCAGTGAGTTACTTCTTGTATACTTTCTGTGTAAACAAAACAACATCTCCTTTGCAGACATCACCTGAAAGGAGAATCAAAGAAGCTTTAAATTTTCAAAACCACCTCGAAGTGAACAAAAATAGTGCACTCAAAAGAAATGTAAGTAAATAAACCTTTACCAGTACAATTGATGGCAAAGGATGATCTAGGATAGAGTGATTCAGCATTTCCATCTTTTATCCTGAGGGGTAAAAATCATACGATAAGGATACTCTTATGCAAAAATAGTATAAAGCTACAAAAGATATTAATACCCTTGTAGAAATCACTTATCTTTTCATTATAACATGTTAACAGTGAAGAGCTTAGTTTCAACAATTAAAACTCATACTGCTTGACTAAAGTAGAGAGCACAATTGATTAGGCTTGAAGAGTACAAACCTGTAACAATTCAAGACTTCAACTATAGTTTTGTTAATTCAATATTTATTATATGACTTGAGTTATTGTCACACAGGGATATAAAAAGAACAGGAGACAGTAGACCTTGAGGTAATTTGAACCACAGACATACAAAGTGTGGTAACTTCAAATTTAGGCTTCAGAGGCTGCTTAGAAAAAAAATGATGTGTGAGACTGCAAGTATCATAGATGCTGGAGCAAATGTCGAGAGTGGAAAAGTTGAACTGAGAAGTAAAAACAACACACAAGAGGCCCAAAAATATATATATAAGGGAAAAGGAGCACCAATGGAAACAACAAGGACCCGAATGAGAAAAAATAGTACTAATTTCGTAGTATGCGAGTTCAACAAAAAAATTCATAGTATGGGACTACATTAGATGTGCATGAGGAGGAGTCAAACAAGTGTAAAAGGAACACAACATAAGCATCAAAGATAGAAGCCAAAATAAATCATCAAGGCATGAATGATTTCAAACTTTCTTAAGCTAGAATAATTTAATAATAAAACAAAAAAGTGATCTAAGGAAAAGCAAACTTCTAATAACTCAAGATGTGCGCTTGTAGAAAATGAAAATATTATTTGAGAAAAAAGACATTTAATAAAAAACAAGTTAACTGAACTAAGCCTTTTCTCAACTACATGGAGTCAAATCTTGTTTTGCCATTTCACTCTGTAGAGGGTCAGAAATTAAACCCCAAATTAAGTATGGACCTAAGCGCTGGGGTCTCCGCTTTAAGGCGACCAGGAATGACTGAAGAAGCATGGGCTAAAGCCTAAGGGAAGTGGGCCAACAGTGGGCCGAAGCAGGTCCGACCCGCCAAGGGTCCAAATGGACTCCACGAAGGAAAATGCCTAAGTCAAGTTGCAGCGGTAACACATGCAGCGAGAAAGTTGCTGAGGCACTTTGCCTCAGCGCTGCCATTCCTAATATCTTTGGTTCTGCCGCCATTCGAAGTTGCTGAGGGAAAGAAAAAGCCCACGCAACTAAGTTGCAGATGCAGTACTTACAACGCCCAAGTTACAGAGGCATTCCGTCGGTGCTGCCATCTCTAATATTGTCGGTCCTGCCGTTTGAACCCGTCGCGGGAAATGGTTACCGCAGCAACTACGACCGCAACAACTAAGTTGCCGAGGGAATATCTTGCCAAGGTGATAGCCGTTTTTGAGAGAGGTTTCTCTCTACAAGTAGAGGCTAATGCTTGATGTTGATAGCAGGCCCCAAGGCATTACTAGCCTAGGGTTGATAGCAGGCTCCAAAGTTCATTTAACTTAGCGCTGATAGCAGGCCCCAAGATTTATTGATTGGAGCTGATAGCAGGCCCAGAGATACCAGTTTACCGCGGCGATCCCGCGAAGATGGGAGCAGGGTAGCCCGAGCATAAGGGACTCCCTTTCTATTACCCAGGTCATGGACCTGCCTTACTTGCACAGGCAGAACTAAGGAAGCCCCCTTGGGCTTGGTACTAAGGTACAACATGGCTGATAGCAGGCTTGGCTGTGGCCTTCGCCTTGGGAAGCTAGGGAGTTTGTGATTAGGTGGCTAAGAGTGGAGGTTTCACTAAGGTGAACACAAATATAACCGATAGCAGGCTAATGGAATCCTAAGAATACATGTACTAGCCAAATAGAACTGAGAAGACAAGTGCAGCAGCAAGGTTCACCGCTGCAAGTACACTTGCTGAGGTTCAGACTGAGAAGGCAAGTGCAAAGGCAAACACTCCCACTGCAACTGCACTTGCTGAGGCTCAAAAGGGAGTTGCAACGCCAAACACTTCCGTCGCAATTACACTTGCTGAGGCTCAAAAAGGTAGTTACGGAGGAAAATAGTACACAGTACATACAGAGGGACACGTGGCACCTTCAGCCTGGTGGCTCAAGGCAGTATATTCCATGTGATCCTCTGGAACACATGTCTTCTCTCTATTTGGCCACTTGGTGTCCTCTTGGCACCAAGGAAAAGCCTATAAATAGGACGCATTCCCCAAGGTTCAAAGGGAGAAATTTTGGGGATTTGGGGAAGATGCTGCCCATTTTAGCACTGCCATACATTTCTTCTTGAGCCACTTGCTTCACTCTCACCAGCTACACACTCTCCAACTCCCAGAGAGTTGCTGCTACTTATTCTCCAGCCACTTCCACCATTGTTGGACCATTAACATAGTTTTGCCTCTCTAATCACCTTCCTAACCTTGAACCCCCCCCCCCTACACACTCTATCAAGGGTTTATAAATTCAGTTATCACCTTCTTGACTAGGGCACACTTCTCCATTGTATCCCTCATTTTATCTTCAATAGTTGTTACCTCCAGTGTTATTAAAAGCGCGCCTAGGCGCGCGCCTAGGCGCAAAGCCCAGCCATGCCCCACCCTTGCGCCTTGCAGTGGTCAAGGCGAGGCGATGTCACTAAGGCGCGCTTAAAGCGCACGCTTCGAGCTAGGCTCAGTCAAGCCCAAGGCGCAGGCCTTGAGGACTTTTTTTTTTTTTTTTTTTTCATACAGATTGGACCACCATGGATCGTAGAGAGAGAGAGAGAGAGAGAGAGAGGAACCTGTCTTGCCGTCGATCATGGATTCGCTGGTTTAGGGCATGGGTTTCTCGGATCGGACTCTCTGTCTTCGATCTGTTAGGGCATGGGTCACGATCTCCTCTTCACTCTCTGTCTTCATCTCTCTCGATCTCCTCTTCTGTCTCTCTGTCTTCTCTTTTTCAGCATCTCCTCGCGATCTTCTTCTTCTTCTTCTTCTTCGTCGTCTTCGCCTCTTCTTCTTCTCTCTCTCTCTCTCTCTCTCTCTCTCGTCGATCTGGGTCTCCTCTGTTTGTAAGATTTGTGTTATTATAATATAACGTAATTCTAATATAATATAATATAATTATAATTAGTAATTATAATATAATAAATAATAAAATAACTCAAATTTGTTATATAATAAATAATATAATTATAATTAGTAATTATAATATAATAAATAATATAATAACTCAAATTTGTAATATAATAAATAATATAATTATAATATAATTTGTTATATAATAAATAATATAATTTGTTATATAATAAATCTAATTAAATCATATAATAAAAAAAATCTAATAAAATTTATAAAATAAATCATCTAATTTTTTATTATTTATTTTAACATATTTTATTATTCCTTTTTCTGTTTAGATTTAATTTTAGCACAACTAAAATTAATTTCTAGTTGTGCTCTGTTTATGGTTCAATGATTTAATTTATTTAATTTCTTTACTTCTATGATTAATTTTTTATGGTTCAATTCAACTAAAATATACTAAAATTAATGGTTCAACTAAAATAGTGATATTTGTTGGTATTTATTTTTTTAAATGTTCAATATTGCATTTTGTTTATGTTATACCAGTTAGTTATTTGCTTGTATGTCTCATATTAAAGTATATTATTTTAACTTGTCATTGTGCGCTTTACTTCGATAAAGCCTGCGCCTTGCGCCTAAGGCCCCAAAAGACCTTGGCGCCTTGGTGCGCTTATCGCTTTTAATAACACTGGTTACCTCTACCATCTCACGAATTTGTTTGCTCCCAACCCTAAAGCATGGTTGGTCTTATAACCGTCTTGTTAAATTTTCATTTTAATCTCATGAGTATTTGTCAATTACGGAAGACACCTGAAGCATCCTCCACTTAGTCCATCCAGTTTTAATTCTTTACATAAAGTTAATAGCAAGCAAAATATGTTCATTTTTGGGCCTTCAATACTAACCACCCTCACATTTATCAGCTTTAACAAAAGTTGCATTCCATAAATTTAGTTCTAGTCTTACTTATTTTAAACACTCTTGATCTTCTTGATGTCAAAACTTCTCTTCAAAGTTCTAGCTTAGCATTTACACCTACTTTTGTTTCACATACTAAAACATTATTATCAAATATTATACACCATGGTACCTCATCTTGTACATGTCTAATCAACTTGTACATGTCTAATCAACCATAACTAATGCAAAAAGATAAGAGTTTAATGCAAATCATGATACAAACATCCAATAATTGGAAAACCAGTAGGTTCTCCTTTGGCTATACTCACCACAATCATAACTCCATCATATATGCCTTTTATCATTTTTAATATATCTATTTGTGATGTCTCTCTAGAACTACCAAATCTCTAGGGACCCTATCATAGAGTTTCTCAAAGATCAATAAAATCATATAAAGATCTTTCTTCTTCTTTTCTATACCTTTTCATTAGATAAATTGTTTTCATTATTGACCTCCCATGCAATTATCTGATACTGTTGTTTTAAGTCTTAATCTATGCTCAATCACTATCTCTCACAGCTTTATAGAATGACTCAAAAGCTTAATACCAATTAGAATCTCCCTTCCCTTGTTTTTATATATAGGTACTAAATTACTTTTTATCCACTCATAAACATTTTTCTAGCTATTATAATTTTACTAAATAGTTCCGTTAACCAAGATACACCTACATTTCTAGGCACTTTCACCGCAATAGATCTGGTCCTAAAGCTCACACTGTTTCATCTTCTTCAATACATTTTTCATTTCGAACTCCCTAACTCTGCATATATATATATAATCCTTCTATTACCGCTTTCTTCCAAAACTAGGTTCCCTAAATGATTTTCATTCAATAACTTTTCAAAATAACTTTCTACCTCTGTTTGATTTCCTTGTTTTCTAAAACGAAAGACAGCCATATGCAGTTCCCAGTATCCCTTTTAGTGTCCATCTAAGTAGTTTGCCCCAAAATTCTAAAAAATTATTAGAGTGCATGGCAGAGCTGGCTGTTGGCCATTTTCCATCCTAGTTGGAGTAATCCTTCCAAAACTATTACTTCTTCACCAAATCTAAATTGAAAGTTAAAAGAAAGAATTCATAAAACCTGAACACTGAAGGTTTTAACCATCAGAGAAGTAACATATTTATGCAAATTCAGTAACCAAAAAAAATAAAAAAAAAAAATAATAATAATAATAAAAAAATCCAATGGGGCTAAGTAACAAGGGTGCAAGCAATTTTCTGTGACACATAGCAACTGACCTCCAGTGCTCCATAATTCTCTGTATACATTCTACCTTGGTCCCTGTTATTCTTAGTCCATGTTGCCGTAAATAAGATTTGCAATCCTTTAGCTTTAGTTCTTGCAAATCACCCTTTTCTGCGGAATACAAGAAACATCTTGAGCTACAACAAGGGCAACTCATTCAATATACATATATAGATATGACATGATAATACTGTGACATGTTAGTGTTGCAAACTAGTAAGCTTTTGAAAAGATTTAAGATTCATCAACTACCCCCACCCAAACATCCAAAAAAAAGAAAAGAACAGATGGTGAGAGAACTCAAGAAGGAACCTCATATTGTGTTTCACAAATACACACACAAAGGTGAAAAATGATGTTTATGAAAAGTTTGCTGTATTTGAATGCTGGATTAGCATTAGCTT
Organism: Camellia granthamiana; assembly: GCA_036172215.1. Taxonomy (NCBI): domain Eukaryota; kingdom Viridiplantae; phylum Streptophyta; class Magnoliopsida; order Ericales; family Theaceae; genus Camellia; species Camellia granthamiana. The sequence goes on along the minus strand of CM069903.1, from coordinate 27,839,527 downwards.
TTCCATGCATCCTATGACTCCATGTTCATTCGCTTCAAAACCAAACAAGAAAGTTAGGTGGTGTTTGGTTCATTGGAATAGAAGGAGTGGAATGGAATAGTCATTCCATCAAAATATCCATTCCCAAATGGAATCCTTATTCACCACCGTTATAAAAGAATGATCATTCCGTAGACTTCCATCTCATTCCAATCCAATGAACCAAATAGAGCATTAGGGAAAAAATAAGAGTAAAATAGAATCGTTTCCGAGACAATAATCAGCTCTATATGAGATTTTCCACCAAAACGCCTAAAATAGCTTTATTTTCAGAGACAATCAGTAGATTGCGTAACTCAGTTCGCTATGAATGAAATAATTGGATAAATTAATTAAACGATTAAAATGAATTAATGAAGAATCAAAGAAAAACCTAACCTCCGAGGAGGCAGATGACGTTGTTGCAGAGAGACTCATCGTTGTCGAGATTGGAAGATTCTTCATCCTCCTCCTCCTCCTCCTCCTCCTCCTCCTCCTCCTCATCATCATCATCATCATCATCATCGGATTCATCCCTCTTGGCATCACTCCGCTCACTCCCACTTTCATCATCATCATCATCATCATCACCGCTTCGATAAAATACATATCATACAAAAGTATATAAACACGAATCACGATATAGGTTATGAAAAAATGCAAAATTGAATCTACGAGAGAAGTACCTTGATGTTGAAGCGCTGGTCTCCTCAATCTCGTCATCGTCATCGTATTCTTCTGACTCCGATTCTTCTTCTTCTTCTTCGTCTCCAGAAGAAGAAGAGATTGGAATATAAGTGCGTTTGTTACCTCTCCTCTCAGCCATGTCGAGAGAGAAAGAGTAACAGATCTCTCTCTCTGTCTCTCTCTATATATATATAATGCTAGAAGCACATTATTGCCTATATGGTATGTGTTTTTTCTCAGACTCCGTGAAAGTAGTGTGGTGGAGGACAACAGTACGGTCCCCGATCGACGAGATCACTTCTCCTGTTCTGTGTCTTCTTCCCATTCCCACCCTCGGGAATTCTACAGACTGTTATTAGTAGTCGAGAATAATTTATTATGTAAATTCATTTTTTTTTTTTTTGGTTACGCTACCTCACTATGTTTGGGGACTAGGTGGAACAGAATAGAAAAGATTACTTAAGGCCAAGTTTGGAAATTCTCAAAAAAAAATTTAAAATGTCAAAATGTTATTTAAAAAGTTAAAAAATTATTACTATTCATCAAAAGTCAAAAATTACGACTGCACAACTCTCAATCCTAATTTTTCTCTACACATTAATTTATACAATTTTTTAATACACATTTTTTTATAAAAATTTAAAAAGTTAACCCAAACATCCATATTTTTTCCCTCAACTTTTTAGTTTAAAAAGACAAAAAGTACACTTATTTAGGACATCCCAAACAACTCCTAAGTTTGAAGAGAAAATAAAAGAAAAAAAATGATTGTGATTTTTTTTATTTTTGTTTGGAAAAAGAAGAAATAAAAGAAAAGAAAAGAAAAGAAATTATTTTATGTTATATTGCCAACATAATTTTTTTTTATTTTTAATTATTTTATTTCTTTTATTTTTATAGGGACAAAATTGGTATTATGAAAATAGTGATTTCTTTTCTCTCCCAATCTCTCCACTTTTGGGAAGATTGAAAATAAGGCTTATAAGAGAAATGGATTTCTCTCCATTTCTTCTCATTTCTCTCTACTTAGATTATCCAAACAAGTAAGAGAAACACATATCTCTCCATTTCTTTTCTTTTCTCTCCAAATCACTCAATCCAAACATATTGACTCCACTTATTATATAAATTATCACTTATTATACAAATTATCAACACAAAAAACATCTTAAATTGTGTCATATCATCAATTGATGCACGTACACTAATTAGTACATATAGCATTATTTTTTTTTATACTTTTTTTTAATGAATAATGCTATATATATTAATTTGTGTACTAATTAATATACCAATTGATAATATAATATAATTTGAGAAATTTTTTATACTTGTAATTTATATAATAAGTGGAGTTAATAATAAAACCATAACTAATATTAATATATTAATTAGTATACTGGAGTAATTAATGTTTATAACAACACTATTTTTTAATCGCCCAATATAATATAAATTTGTAATTTCTGCGACCTCTATTAATCAACATATGGGGTCTTATGGAAAACGAATAAAAAGTCAGCTTTTAGTTTTTTATCCATTTTAAATTACATCATCTCTTATATTTTTTATTCACAAAAAGATAAAATAAACAAAAAAAATTAAAAAATCAACTTTTTGGCTTCGTTTGGGAAACCAAAAGCCAGATTTTTTTGGCTATTTTAGCCACAAAAAATAAAATAGACTTTTTAGCCAAATAAGACAAAACATCACATTCAACTCATAATCATTACATCATTTCTCTCACAAAAAAGTCAAAAAAATCAAAAAAGCCAAAAATCTTTCCCAAACTAAATTTTTTAACTCCAGACTAAAATAATCAAAAAATTAAAAATACAACTCACTTCCCAAACGAATCCTACCAACTTTCCAAAACAACACATAAATTCGTCATTTTATTCCTTTCATCAATCATGGCATGTGGCGGTATATCTCTTATTTTCATTTTTTTTTCTTGACAAACAATAACTTTATAAATAATATATTCTGATTTTAAATTATATTATATAAAAACAAAATAATAAATTTGTTTAACCAGTTATCCAAAGTAAGTAATTAATTGGAGGTTTGGGAAAACCACCAGATTTTCGTATTTTAAAATTTTTTATCATTATATCTCAACTAACATGTGTTAATTTTTTTTAAAAAAATATTTAACGATACAATGTGGATTATAAATTAATAATTTTAATTTTAATTTAAAATCAAAGTATAATTTTAATTATTTATTTTAATAATATTAATTCTATCATTCTATAAAATTGTTACTTAAATACTTATATATTTATATATATATTAATTTTAGTTAAATTATTTGTGTATTTTGATAATTTTAGTTCTATTATATTCTAAAAGTGTAATTATCATAAAATAATTTTATATGATATATATTAAATTATAAAATAGTAAAATAAATATTCATTTTGATATTAAAAATAATAGTAGTTAAATTAGAAGAAAAATTAGTAACAGAAAATTAAAAGTAATTCTAACTATTTAATTTTTTTTATATTTATTTGAAAAATAAAAATATGTAGAAATAGAAATTATATAAAATTTATTTTAAAAAATAAAATATAAATATGTTATAGTTAGATTATCATATAATGATTTTACGAAAAATTGGTCTAAGATCCCTGCCCAACTTTTGGTAGGAGGAGAGGTCCACAATAATATTTTTTGATGCCTAAGGTCCCTTAACCTTATTTTACGTTGTAAAATACCTAATTTACCCTTCTTTATAACATACGTTTGTTTGGATTTTGGCAAATTAAATATTCTATTGATGTTTTATAGAAGATTTCATGGGGATGGACTTCAAGGTGGAGTTTTCGTAGGAGATTTTGTAGGGATTTTGCAAGTGTTGCAGTGGACTTGACTATGGAGATTGCTATGATCATGTAGGTGTTACAGTGGTGTTGATCGTGTAGGTTTTTCAGTAGAGTTCAATCATGTATGTTTTCGATGGAGATTCCATATGGATTTGAATTGTATGTAAGGATTCCGATTTCATATTAGTTTTTCGAGTGTATGTTGCATTAGGTTTTTGTTTTCAGTTTTGATCAATTTAAAAGAGAAGCTAGCTCAGTGAAGTTATTTATGATTTTTAAAGTTGATTTTTCATTCTCTGTTATTAATCAATTTTAGAGAGAGGCCAGCTTGATAGAGTTGATTTTGATTTTTGGAGTTCATTTTTCATTCTCTCTTTTTTTGATCAATTTCAAAGAGAGTTGACAGTGGAGTTGGTTTTGATTTTTAGAATTTATTTTCCGTGCTTTGTTTTTCATCAACATACTTATCAATGATAAGTTTTGTTCTCCATTTTTTCAAACCAGAAAAATTTCTTTAAACCAGAGATAAGTGTAAATTTCTTATCATTTTTTATTCTCTAAGTTTTGTTCTCTATTTTGTTTGCATTTTTGTTGATATCGTCCAGAGAAAATTGTAAGTTTGCAATTATAATCTAACGAAAATCACAAAGAAAATTAGAAGTTCATATAGACATATTATTATAAGTTTCTAATGTAGATAGAATCACAGAGAAAATTGTAAGTTTGTAGTTCAATGAAAATCACAAAAAAAATAGTAAGTTTGTAGTTCAGTGAAAATTACAGAGAAAATTGTATTTGTCATGGACCTGTTATTATAAGTTTGTTATTTTTTTTTTTCTCAATTGAATGTTTTGTGAGCATAACAGATCTTCTCTATGAGCTTCTCTGAGTTTGTGTGAAATAGTTAACATTTTTGTCAATTTGATGTTAATGTGTTTTTGTTTTTGTGATCTTAAAAGTGAATATAAGTTCTTAAATTTCTCTGAACTTTTATTTGTAATTCAGAGAAAATTATAAGTAAATCATAAGTTTGTTATTATAATTCAGAGAAAATCATAATTTTATTTAGACATGTTATTATAAGTTTGTTATTTTTTATTTTTAATGTCCTCTAGACTAGATATATGGATTGGAGATTTAATTGAATGTTTCATTTTTGAGCAAAAGTTATTTTTGTGTTTTTTCTTTTAGTTTAGATGGACAGTGTAGTGTTTTTTTTATTATCTTGATGGTGTATATAAGTTTATAAATTTCTCTGAATTTTGATTTGAGTGCAAAACTACACAATCACATAGAGAAAATTGTAAGTTTATAGTCCAGTGAAAATCACATAAAAGCTTATAATTTTACAACAGATCTTCTGTGTGATTTTTGTCTATGATTGTGTTTAATAGTTTGGATTAAATTTCTCTGTGATTCTCTTTGGATTCATTAAGCTTTCTGTGATTTTGTTTTTGTTATCTTGAAGGTGAATATAAGTTTGTAAATGTCTCTGAACTTTTATTTGAGTTCAGAGAAAATTATAATTATTAGAAATTTCTCTGAACTTTTATGTTGTTCTTGTGAAGTGTTTTTATTGAACAAGTTATTTTTCTTATTTTTTCTTTCAGTTTAGATGGACAGTGCAGTGTTGTTGCTGTGCAAATATGGGAATGATACTATTGTCATTAATATTTCATGCGAATTGAATTTTGAGTAATTGGTTGGCATTTCGTATAAAACATGGGAGAATTTGAAACCTGAGATGATGTGTATTTCGTATTCTAATGTGGGCCATCTGAATTGTATGGTTCGAAATAATATTGATTTTTTGAATATGTTGAGGGTTGTTTGTGCACGTGGTGTTGATATAGTTGATATTACAGTTATTAGGTGTAGTACTTCTAATCAAGATGATGAAGTGGGGTCTAATTGGGTAGATGTTGTGCATGGTGAATATGATAGACTCCTGGATATTGAAAAAGAATTCACTCTCTAAGTTTTGTTCTCACCAAGAAAATGTATTTTTGTCAGTTGGTTGGCGAAATAATATTACGAGTGTTGAACAAAAGTTTGAGGGTAGTGTGGTTGAGTTCCGTACTGTTTTATGCAAATATGCTATTGAGGTTGGTTTTCAGTTTACGTATGTTAAAAATGACAACCTGAGAGTTACGATAGAATGTGCATATAAGGAATCAAAAAGATGTATATGGCGTGTACATGCTTCAATTGAAAAAACAAATGAGTTCTTTTACATAAGAACTTTGAACAATAAACATACATGTGGTGTGGCGGTTCGTACTAGTAAACATGCTAGGATGACTTCCAGCTTAGTTTCTGGGCTGATACTTGAAGAGGTAAGTGCAAAACCTTTAACTCGTCCAGTGAATGTTGTCAAAGAAATGAAAGACAAGTATGGGGTCTCAATCAGTTATAACTGCGGTTGGTTGGGAGTTGAAAAAGGAAAATATAGTACATATGGGGATTCTTGTTTGTCATTCGATCAATTACAATGGTATTTTGATGAGGCATTGAAGAACAATCTAGGTAGTCATTTTGAGTTAGATTTTGAAGATAACAAGCAATTCAAAAGAGTGTTCGTGACTTTTCATGCATGCATTGCTGGTTTCAAATATTGTCGGTCATTGTTGTTTCTTGATAGAACATTTTTGAAAGGACAATACAAAGAAGTTATGTTTACTGCGACGGGGAAAGATGGGAATGAAGGTAATTGTAAATATATCTAATTTCTAAGTATGTGAATTTTATATACATGTGGGAATTGAGTGAATTTTCTATTTTGATGGTTATGTTTTGTGATTTTTCTCTGACACTTTGAATTTTCTCTGGAGATGGCCACTGTGTGAATTTTCTCTGGATTTTGGTCAGTGTGTGAATTTTCTTTGAATGTTGTTATTGAGTGAATTTTATCTGTAGTTGGTCACTAAGTGAATTTTCTCTGGATGTCGTCAATGTGTGAATTTTCTCTGGATGTTGGTAGTGTCAAATTTCTCTAGTTGTTTATTGTTCTAATTTTCTCTGCATGTGTATATCTAATATGCTTGTTCCCATTTGTTTTGTAGGTTTTTTTCCTATAGCTTTTGCCGTTGTTGATGCTGAGAATAAAGACAATTGGTGTTGGTTCCTTGAACATTTATGTGAAGTATTGGGATCGGAGAGGGTGATAAGTTTCATATCAGATCGACATTGTGGTATTGTAGAAGGAATTGCTAGGTTTTTCCCTAATTGCTATCATGGATTTTGTTTTAAACATCTAAAGAGAAATTTGAAGGATAGGTTATTATGTGGAAACACAAATTTCGTTAGGAAAATGATTGTGTCCAAGTTTTTAGAATGTGCATATGCACCAACAAAGGCATAATTCCATTTCAAATTAAATGAATTAAAAAGTGAGGGAGGAGACATTGTGAGTGTTTTCTTGAGAAGTTTACCATATGACAATTGGAGTAATGTATATTTTAAAGGGAAACGTTATGGTGAAATGTATTCAAATGTTGCTGAGTCATTCAATTCATAGATGAGAGAAGCTCGGCACTTGCCAATAACAAATTTGGTGGACATGATACGGTTGCAAATCATGAATATGAGGTCTGATAGGAGGTTGCTCTCTAGTAAATGGAATAAAGTTCTCTGTCCTCGTATGGATAGTGTGTTGGAGAAGGCTTTCATGGAATGTGAGTTTATCATTTGATAATGTGTTTGAAATGCAATGTTTTCCTTCAATGATGGTTGATCTTGGGTTGAGAACTTATTCATGTCAAAAATGGGAAATAAATGGGTTTCTATGTCAACATGCTATTGTTGCAATTTTTTGGAGTGAAAAGAATTTGAATTCATTTGTTGAACCATTTTTTCATACTGATATGTACCGTCAAGCATACTCGTTTTCGATTAGCCCAGTTCCAACTATTGAAAAACCTGTGTGTAGCATTGATGATGTTATGATTTTACCTCTATTGAGTAAGAGACTAGTTAGGAGGCTAAAGAATAACAGAATTGCTTCTACTGGAGAATTTAAAAGGGTGATGAAGTGTAGTCGATGTGAGAGTATTGATCGCCATAATAAGAGAACATGCAAGGAACCTTTGTTAAATAGTTGAGGATAATACATTTTATTGATTGAATAATACATTTGAGGATTACTTTGTATATTCTGTTTTGTGAAATGTACTTTTTGGACAGTGTGTATATAATACCAATCAAATTCATCCAGAGAAATTTTTTTCCAATAGCAGTGAAAATTATTTTTTATATTGTGTTTTTAGAAACATACTTTGGGAATACCTTTATAATACCAGTCAAATTCACTTAAAGAAATTTGCCAATAGCAGAGAAATTTACTATGTGCATTGTGTTTGTTGAAATGTGCATTGTGTTTTGTGAAGTCAAATTCATCCAGAGAAATTTGCCAATAGCAAAGAAAATTGCCATGTGCATTGTGTTTATTGAAACATACTATAGGCATTGTGTTTATAATACCAGTCAAATTCATTCAAAGAAATTTGCCACTAGCAGAGAAAATTCTCTGTGTATTATGTTTTGTGAGGTCAAATTCATCTAGAGAAATTTGTCAATAACAGAGAAAATTACTATATGCATTGTATTTTTTGAATTTGATGATTGTTTTGTACCAACACAGTGCATTACAGATTACATGATTATATAGGTACTCTCTTGGCACAATACGAGTTAAATTTCTCTGTGCAATTTTAGTAACTTCATAATAGAGAAGTTTTTGCAGACAATTTTCTCTGTGTGGATTGTGTTGACAATCACCACTTAGCATGCATTATAAAAAAGAATATATTTAACCATTGATAGCTATTGCAATGACTCAGATTTTAATTCACATTGGATTAGTGTATAGTGGTGCCCGTCACCTTAAAACTTGTATGGTTGTTGGACTCTTAATATTGATGGGTTGGCAAGTGAACTTTAAATATTATAATTGAGAACCCTTGGGTGATGTTTGGAACCTTGATTGAAGCCTTAACAAGGTATTTAGATAAGATTATATAAAAAAATCCCAAATTTGAGTTTGAGTTTTTGACCAGCCGTCACTCTTTTGCCCTTTTCTCCTTCCATACTTTGAATTTGAACGTGAGGCTAGAACCATTGGAAAGCTTGTTTTCGGGGCTTCAATTTGGACACAAGAACGACCTAAAACGGAGTCCGAATGAGAAAGTTACACCTGTTCGAATTTTGAGTTTTTGTGCTAGAAACATGCTCGCTCGCTCGAGCGAGATTTTCTTTGCTCGAGCGAACCGCGCGAATTCAGCAAGTTTAAAATCACTTTTCTAGATCATTCTTCACACTTCTACCTTCTCTCTTCATCCCTTTCACCCTAGGTCTAAAAACCCTAGGGTTTTGACCTCAAATACCTTCTATTTCCTTAAGGATTGGCCAAGATCTCTTATAAAGAAGTGAAGAAGGCATGAAGATCAACATTTTCAACCGATTGGAATTCGGATTGGTGAAGGATTCTTCTCAAAGCTTGCTTTTCTTGCTTGATTCTTGAGGTAGGGATCCTAGTTCTTCTTCAATACTTCCATAAATAGATAGATTTTTGATTATATACATATAAAACCCACATTTTTGAGCATATAGTGTACATCTTGAGATTTGGAGGTTTAGGGTTTGAAGTGTTAGTGGGTTCAATTGTTGGGTTAATATGGTGGGTTATGAATCTTAGGTGTTTAATCAATGGAAAAAAATTGGAATAAAAAGTAGTGGTTTAAGAAGTTTGAATTTTTCTTGAAATTCTTGATTTTCTTGAAACCCTAGGTTGATTCATGATGATAAATAATGATTTTGCTCAAATTGAAAGTAGAATCATGAAATTGGTAGGTTGAATTCTATATGTATAAGTTTAATTGGATTTTGGAGATGTTTCAAAATTATGTTAAAAATTAGCGATTGAACCTTTGTTATGGATATTGTAAATTATGCTATAATGTGAAATCAAGATTGGAGAAATGATTTTTTAATGATATGGATGACATGAGCCTTGAGGTGGAATGATGAAATAGAGGTTTAAGAGTCCACTTTGAATTATGTTGAATAGTGTTGATTATGTTGGGTTGTGTTGAATAATGTTGAATCGAATTGTGTTGGACTATGATGAATTGTGTTTGAATCATGTTGAATTGCATTGAGTTGAGTTGTGTTGGGTGGTGTTGTGTTTGAGTTGTGTTGGTAACCGCGGGGGGAGTTGAAAGATGATACGGAACTTGTGATAAGATGATGAAGTGAAGATTTAAGAAGTTTATTGTGTAATTAGAAATTGATTTTTGTACCTCAAAACTAAAAGTCTAACTTTATATTTAACAATAGTTATGGAGTTTCATTTTGGAAAATGAGGATACTTCAATCAACATTAAATTTATGAAATTAAGTCTATTTTGGGTTAAGATGAGTGTGAATAATGATAAATGAGAGATTGTGAAATATGACGATGTTATATGAAGGAGTTGTATCAAAGAAAATTAAATGTTGGAGATTTAATTTATAACCATGGGTAGTAATTGATAACCAATGTGTTTTAAAAATTGAATTTGAAGACTTGATGATAATATGGAAAAGTAAAAAAATAGTTTGAACCCAAGAATTGTGAATACTTTAAGGATGAATCTTTGCCTCTATGGAGGTGTTGTTATATTTTTGTGTGACAAAATAATAAATGATTTAATGGATAATGAAGAAGGTCGTGGAACATATTTGTACTTGTTATGTGAATTTAATTTTAATATATGGTGGATGTATATTGAATTAATGTATTACGGAAATAATGGAAGATGTGTTGGCATTGTCCACTAATTGTAATGATGGATTGTGATGTTATCTTGGGGTCCGTTTCCCGTTGTATTTGAGCCGGCAAAGCGTGGCGCTTGAGATAGGTTTTGCCTTCCTTCCGAAGTAGCGCCCGGTAAAGCGTGTGGTATGTTGAGGTTCCGCGTTCCTTCCGGCTTGTGACCGGTAAAGCGTGAGGTTCCGCATTCCTTCCGGCTTGTGACCAGTAAAGCATGAGGTTCCGCATTCCTTCCGGCTTGTGACCGATAAAGCGTGTGACTCATGGAAATGACTTGTGATTGGATCCGATATTTGATATGAAATCAATTGAAAGAATGGAAATTGAAGTGGTAATTGGATTATGGATTGGTGATGGTGAACTTAATGAATTAGTAGCGACAATAAAGGTAAATTATGGGTATTGTTCCGTAAAATAAATAAGAGACTGAATTGAAAGGGGTTTGTTAACCTTGTGTTACCTTGAAATGAAATTTGAGAGTGTAAATAACGGTGTGAATTGAGTATAGGAGAATTGTTAGTGAATCAAAAAGGAAATTTGAACTTGAAGTAATGGAGTTCTAATTAAATATAATGAGAAGAAAAGAAGAATGAAAGAAAAAAAGAAACATTAAAAATGGAAATTAAATGAGAAATATTTTGGGAATTGGTTAATAACTTTTAAATGATGTTGTTTCTTAAATATGTTTGTTCCACAAAGATTTATGGATTTTCTAAAGTTAAGGGATGATTTTAATGGCTGAAGGTTTTTCTTAAACGTGTTTTAAATAGTCACTTGAGAAAAAGGTACTTTGCTTATGATATTTTGAAATTATAAAATGTCACCCTACTATATGGTATCACCTTGCATGCATGATCATTTATATCTGTGTGTTAGTTATTGATTGAGAACTATGAGATTCCTACTGGGCATTAGTGCTCACCCCGTTATTGTTTTATCTTTTTTACAGGAAGAAACTTTGGATTCATAGTGGAAGAGTTACAAAGTCCATGAGTCTGTTTGTGTGTAATTTTGTTGTGGGTGTGAAGGAAGTAATTGTTGTATATTGATATTTGTATCGATTTATTTGTAGCTTCACAGTAGAATAGTGGCATGTATTGTTGTTATTGTTGTATTCATTGAGAAAGAGAGAACATGTACGATTGTATTCCCATTACTCAAGGGCAATGGATATTTATAAAAAAAAAAAAAATAGACCTAATTTTAAGGCTTTGGTAATGTTTCCGAGTAATTAAAATTGGGGCGTGACAGCTATGAAATTTACATTAGTCAAAAAAAAGATATATACATATATGTCAAACATCATCATTCTTTCAACGTATGAAAAAACAAATTAAAGGGTTATTCATAATTACATTGTGTGCATTGTCTTCCTTTTACTAGTATCCTTTCACTATTATATTTTTGGTTCTTCTTTTGGTGGTATTTGAATTGGTTCTGTCTATGACCGGCCAATTTTGATTGCATATCTCTCTATGATTTCTGCCCTCATCGACTTTCTATCTTGTGTCGACAATTTCGAGCTGATAGATTTATGGTTGCTATATTGTCTTATTATGTAGCATACAAAGAGGCCACAATCCACATTGCATACAAATTATAAATATAGTTAGTTTTAAGAAATATTCAAATTAGATTATCTTATTTATAGATGTTATATGAAACTTACGAATCACTGTTTTGTTGTGGAGCATTGTTGACATATTCAAAGTCATAATTTGTGTTTTGTAAGTCTATCAATTTGAAAGAGGGTTGTGATTGTGCCTCTCTTTCAAAACAACCTTTCGAAAAATTCTCCACACAATCTTGCTGCAAATTTTTTTTTTTTAAATAACAGAGAAATTTACACACAAATTAATGGGATTCTATGAAAATTATCATTATATAAACAGTATCATGAATCAGAGAAATTTGCACTCGTTACCAATTGTTTTGCATCTTTGATATATTTGTCTTGTGCATCATCCCTTCTTAGCCTTAGTGAGTTGTGGTACCTCCATAAATTGTCTTGTTTGTCCAAGACTAGCAAGGTCCAGTGATTTTTACCTGTTGATTTCTCATTGCCCCCGGTATTTATTGGGAAATGGAGGAACTTGTAGTTCCTCCATGCTATTTCAAGATGCTTCAAATAATAAGAGTCGGAAAGTTTGATTTTCCGCCATCTTGATGAAGTTCTGTAGTCAGAGAAAATCAAAAAATGGTTATGTGAAGTTGAAATGATAAGAATTTCAGAAATATATACACAAAGAAATTTTAAATGCATACAATTAGTCAGAGAAAATTAGACTAGTGACACAACTGGCTTCAAGAAGTGTCTTAACAAGAGAAAATAGTAAGTAAATTCCAGAGAAAATCAAATAAAAGAGTAGTAACATACTAAGATCATGCATAGGAAAAAAAAAATGAAGTTGGTTGTTGTCCTTTTCTCCTTTGGTCAGCAAATAGGATCTCTCCATAACCATCAATGACCTAAAAAATATCATTTATAATTGTAACATTGGTTTATAAAGGCTGATGGAACATTGCAGAGAAATTTAATGAAAGACTTACATTGTTGGTAATTTCTTTTTCCTTTATTAGGTTTTCGATATCTTCAAAAGTAATTAGATTCAACTCACTTGCGTAGATTAAAGCCCTACAAGATGACAAAGAAGTGATTTAATAGTTGTTAATGCAATATAAGTTAATAAATTGTTGTTTGCCATCTTCTATTTTCTTTGTTGTACTTACTCTAGTCTAGACACATTTGATATGTGCTGCAAGACATCTTTGACATGTTCTTCTACCAATTTTGCAACTAGTAGACTTTATGGAAAAACCCAAGATTTTTTTATACTTGTTGGTTGAGGCAAGACATACTTATCAGTATCAAGTACTTCTTTATCTTTGCTGGTTTGTTCTATAGCTTTGTAGCTTGCTTTGAATCTCTAGTTACCTTCACAACTTTGGGATATTGAAAGTCTGGATCTTGCTTTTCTTTCCTTTCTTTTGCCTTTAAGTTCTTTATCATTGGTGTAGGATTTTTTTTCACTGTAAACAGTGAACATATCAGTAAAAGTTAAATTTCTCTGAAGTAACAGATTATATTTCAATATGTAAATTTATTTGATTCAATATTTTCCAGTTACCATAGACTTTTGTCTTTTGTTTTGGTTGCTGTTGTTTGTGTGCCACTTGTTCTTGCTGGGTTATTGGTTGTTGTTCCACTTCTATTTCAACTATACACACTGAAAATCAAACAAGCCCCAAAAATCAAATAAGCAAATAGACAGAGAAAATCAAATAAGCAACAGAAATCAAACTGGCTAAACTAATATGGTTAGAGAAATTTAACTTCCAGAGAAAATTACCATTGACAGAGAAAATTGTAATAAATAGAAATTTCTCTAAGTTATGTTGACACAAGAACATAACTTTTTGTGACTCAAGATTTTCACTGACCTTGGGGTTGAACTTGTGTTAGTGTTCAGTAAGTTTGTATTGCTAGTTGGACGGATAGTTCTTGAATTTGTTCATGCAATCTAGCATTTTTAGTTTCAAGCTCTGAAATTCAATACCTCAACTGTTGAATTATTTTTGTATTATGAGCCTCCAATATCCTCAGTTTCATTTAGTTTATGCAGTCTTTTTCTTGAAGTTCAAAGTTATTTGATGCAAGGTTTTTATTGCAATGTCCTTTTCTGCAAGTAATTCATTCTAATTTTTCTCTTCTTCTATTTTGGATTTAGAAAGTGCCTTTAGTCTTTGATGTAGATTAGCAATTTGAGCATCCTTTGATTCCTCAGATCCTTGAGGTTGATACATTGTTGAGCCACAATTGCTATCATGATGTTGGTCCATCGGCTCATTATGTTCTTCTTCATCTCTTTTCTCATTGTTTTTTTCTTCATCTTTAGATTCAGTGCCTTCATCTTCTTTTTCATTGTTTTCTTCTTCTTTCTGTTCATTTTCTTCTCTAGCTTCCGCTCCTGCACTGCTTGCTTGATCTTCTTCTCCATTGCTTGCTTCTTGTTCTTTTGTATTGTCTTCTCCTTCTTTATTCCCCCATTCTTCTTCAAATGAATCTTCTAATGTCTCCTTGAATTTGACCAATGACTTTTTTGATTCTTTCTTCTTCTTTATACTAAGACAAAACTCCTCTGATGGGTTTTTAACTAACTCTTTGTTATCTATTTGTATCAAGAGGCTTTTTTATTAGAGAAATGTTAAAAATTCACTGAGAGAAAAATTCAAATAAGGTAGATAAAATTCATCTAAATCATACTAGTAGGAAACAAACTTCAGAGAAAATTGTATGGGCTAGAGAAAATTACACATAATGAGATAAAATTTTATGGGTCAGAAAAAATTATGAAACAAGCAACACAATTCAGATTTCAGAGAAAATCAATCAGGGCATATAAGTTAATGTTACTATAATTGTGGTAAGAGAAATTTGGATTCTAGAGAAAATTTATTACAAGGGCAGAAATAAACAGCGGTAATCAAAGAAGCAACATAAATTGAATTTTCAGAGAAAATTAATCTCAATCAGTTAAGGCACATAAATTATGGGTCAGATAAAATTCATCTAAATCATACTAATGGGATACAAACTTCAGAGAAAATTTTAATTACACATAAGGAGAAATAATTTTATGGGCCAGAAAAAATTCTGAAACAAACAACATAATTTAGATATCAGATAAAATCAATCAAGGCATACAAGTTAATGTCACTGTAATTGTGGTTAGAGAAATTTGGATTCTAGAGAAAATTCATTACAATGGCAGAAATAAACAGTGTTAATCAAAAAAGCAACATAAATTAACATTTCAAAGAAAATTGATCTCAATCAATCAAGGCACATAAGTTATGGGTCAGAGAAAATTACACACAAGGAGAAATAATTTTATGGGTTAGAGAAAATTATGAAACAACCAACATAATTCAGATATCAGAGAAAATCAATCAGGGCACATAAGTTAATGTATTACAATTGTGGTCAGAGAAATTTGGATTCCAGAGAAAATTCATTACAATGACAGAAATAGGGTATTTCAAAGAAAATTGATGTCAATCAATCAAGGCACATAAGTTATTTCATATAAGATATTGCATTGCAAAGAAAATTGATCTCAATCAATCAAGGCACAATGAGGGAAACAAACCAGTGGTAAGAGAAATTTTGAAATTTCACTGAGACTTCAGTGGCGATAGAAATCTAAACTGTCGAGGTGCCAGAGAGTGGATTGGTGTCTTCTGCAACTATTTGGTCAAGCTTTGCAGGTTCCACTTCGTACATCTTGGGAATTCAGTTGTGTTACTGTCTTCCGAGTCAATGATAGTCGCATGTTCGCATAGCCAATACTGTGATGGAAATTGAAGTAATTAAATTTTACTAAATACACAAATTTGTAAGTATCATAACTGTAAATTCTATTTACCAGCAATGCAATAACACACCCCGTAACTTTTTCTAGAGTTTTGTGCAATGCTGTGATAGAATCGATCAATGTTGCTGTGATTGCTTCTGGTCAATCATACTACTTCATTGATTCAAGAGATTCCACTTGATAAAAACCCACCCTATTGAATTCCCACTTGTTGCAAAAATAGGGTGAAACACAATTATAAGGTAACAATGATTGCTACATTTTTGAAGTTAGTTAGTTGCTTGCCTTTTATTGCTTTGACCAAGGAATTCTTAAAAACAGGACTAGTGAGCTTTGTGTCCTTTGGGAATCTTTGCCTTAGGAATGTAGTGTTTGGCTTTTTTGAGTATCGTAATGACATGGCTCCTTTACCGCTTTGCAAACCAAAAATCAAGATTATGTTATTGGTTGTAAAGGTCAAGTTCTTTTTACCAACTATGAATGCTTTCTTTTTTTCATTGTAACGTTGGATTATTGTAACTACATCATCACAAGATTTCCTAGACTTTCTTGGATCCATCCTTCTACTGGTTAGAGCTTGGATCAAATACCAGAATGGCGTCTTTTGAAGCTTTTCAAGTTGCTTTGAATTGAATTTAAGTGTTTGAAAAAAGGAGACAACGGATGGGATGTTAGATCGGTATTGAATATTGTAATGAGCTCTTTTTCTTTGGAGTTTAACAAGTTTTTTTCCCATTGAGCTTGAGTCTTTTGAAGTTGGGGTATTCATCTTGATGCTTGTTGCTTCATCACCTAGGACTTCTGTTTTTTGGCGAGGAGTTTGTGGTGTTTTGTTGCTTTTTGATCTAAGATCATAAGAAGACTGAGAGAGTTTCTGTTTCTTTCTTGGTGTTTTTGGTATTTTGCTGCTTTTACTTTTCGCCATTTCTAGACAATGAAAACATAAAGATGTCAACATTAAATCTCAGAGAAAATTGAATATACTAGAGAAAATTGAACATGTCAGAGAAAATTACACATAAGGGAGAAAATTATGGTGGCCAGAGAAAATTATAAATGTCAGAGAAAATTAGATGCTGAAAATTAAATGACAAAGTACTAATAAACATGGCAAGCCAGAGAAAATTTGCATTCCACAATTAGCAAGATAAAATAAACAAAGTAATGTAAACATGCCATAGAAACTTACAGAATAAAGAAACCAAGAGTTGAACAAAATAAACATGCTAGAGAAAATTAAACATGACAAGCCAGAGAAAATTTCCATTCCATAATACGAAAATGCCAAAGAAATTTACAGACAATCAGAGAAAATTAAACATGTTAGACACACACAAGGGAAAAAAGTGATGTGGTTAGAGAAAATTATAAATGCCAGAGAAACATAGACATAAACAAGAGAGTAAAGTTACATATATATGTAAAATATAGCTAGAGAAAATTCAAGAAAGAAACATAAATCTAGCAAGCACAGAAAATGAAAATGATACATGCCAGAGAAAATTAAACACGGCAAGCTAGAAAAAATTTCCATTCCATAATATGAAAATGCCAGAGAAATTTACAGACAACCAGAGAAAATTAAACATGATAGACACACACAAGGGAGAAAAGTGATGTGGCCAGAGAAAATTATAAATGCTAGAGAAACATAGACACAGACAAGGGAGTAAAATTACATATAGATGTAAAATATAGCCAGAGAAAATTCAAGAAAGAAATATAAATCTAGTAAGCATAGAAAATGAAAATGACAGAGAAAATTACACATGCCAGAGAAAATTAAACATGGCAAGTTAGAGAAATTTATAGAGTAGAGAAATTTGAATGAGTTATATTTGAAAATTATACAGAGAAATACAGAGAAATTAACCATGCCAGAGAAAATAAGGGAATAAACAGAAACAAATGGGGGAATAAATATGTCAGAGAAAATTCAAAGAAGAAACATAGATCAAGCCAATACCAGAGAAATTCAAATGACAGAGAAATCTACAGACAAAATCACACAACATCTTTAAGAATAAGTTCAAAACTTAGAGAAATAACATTTTTCAAATTCATGCAGCTTTTTATTGCGAAATTGAAATCCTAATTAATGGAAGGCTAATATAATATGCAATTAACTATGTTTTTTGAGAAAAACTCATTGGATTGTAGAAAACTTACTAGAGTGATGATGAAACCCTAATTACGAACTGATATGCCCTGAGATGAAGATGAACTGAGATGACGATGAGTAGTGAAAACGGATCAGAGAAATTTGTAAGGAATGAATGGAAAAGATTTTGGTAGAAGATAATGAAACCATAATGTCAATAGTGAAGATGATTGTGAAACCCTAATTCTCCTGTTCTCTTACTCGTGAAGATAGTTGGATGTTTGGAATGGAACTGAGTCATCGGAATCTAATGGAGTGTTCTCAGTTGATTTGTGAAGGGTATTTTGGTCCAAGAAAGAATTAAAAATGCGCGCGTTCTAGTTGAGAAACTTGATGTATCATCCATTTTTTTGGTGTCCTTTATTCTCTAAATTACTATTATTAGGAACTTAAAAAAAATTTCCCATGATTTTATATGATATATATATATATGTATATATAATTATAAGATTGTAAAATAAACACTCTTAATTAAATTAAAATATCAACTATATAAAAAAAAATTCAACAATGACTAACCAAGAAAAAATCATACAACATCTAAATCCAAAAAGAAAAAATAATGAAAACATCCAAACGGTAGATACATCTTAGTGTGTGAAGTGATTAATCATTTGTAATATAATATCAAAACATAAAAGAAATTATTGTTCAACAATTGAAAAAGTAACTCAATTAGTAAATTTAAACTTTAGAGGTTCTTTCAGAGTATCTTTGTTGTGCAGGTTTTTCCGCTTGTGAGTTGTAATTATATAAAGTAATGTAGCAAAGGAAGTATAATTTTATATATAGAATCACTATAAAATTTAAACGACAAATTCATAATATATAATTAATATTGAATATAGCATAATGCATGAGAAAATAAGAACAAAAAAAGTAATTTCACATTAAAAAAAAATTCTAATACCCTTGAAAGAATTAAAAAGAAAAACGTGGGGTTTGTGAATTATCTCAATTTACCATGAAAAATATATGGAAAAAAATATTCATTATTCATATAAAATAAACAAAGTTAAAATAATTTAAATAAGGTTTAAGTTTGTATAGAACTTATATGTAATTAAGAAAATACATACTGACGCGACTCTCTTAAAAAAAAAATACTCTTATAATGTGCCACTTAAATATGAGAAAAATACTACTTTTAATAATATATATATATGATATTTTTTAATCATTAAATTATGTAATCGATATCAAAGCATGATTGCAACCCTCAAGATAAAATGAAAACTTTTTTGACTCATTTTGAAAATTTAAAAAATTTGTTGTTATTTTTTCATCACTTGTCTAGCTCTATCTGTCCGAGCCGCTCAACTTTCTCTGTGAGAATAACCACATTTTTTTCACAAGGAATTCATCTCTAGCGAGCCCAACGATCCTGCATGATCTAGTTTGTCCATCAGTTATCTAATCTAATCCAGTTATGACAAATAAAAGATCATCATCATCATCATCATCATCTTGGCATTGTAATGGCTAAATCTATCAGTTTGACAAGGAAGATCAGGCAATTTCCATTAGTTCCAAGATTTACAGTTGTTCTGAGCCTAATACCACCACTTTGAACAATATAAAGAAGTGGTAAAAGTTGAACAGAGATCCACTAACTAGAAGATACATATATAGAGCACATCAGATGATACAAGGCAATTTCAGGCACTAGAGGCCAGTCCAATATGTCAGTGAAAAAACAACAAAAACCCAGCAGGTATGAATGTCTGTAAACCAGTTGAGAAATATTTCCCATTTTCATCTCCTTTTCTTTCTTTTGAAAATAAAAAGGGATGAAACAAAATAAATCCAACAGGTCCTGCAATTGAATACAAATCTGACTACAACTTTACAGTGGGAACACATTCTTGTGCTTCATTGCTCAAATGGCACTACGGTCATGTCACTACACCAAACCTCCCCAAGTGGAAACAGTGCATACGAGCTCATGCTATACTTATGAAACACAATACCCATTTCAAGATGAAGAGTGCTGTGCCATGTTTGCAACAGTGGAAAGGATTAAGAAGTGTCTTAACTGCTTCTTATCAGGCATTTTTATTGCCAAGACAACAGAGAGAAGAAACCAGTAATTGAGGGCACTGTATGGTCTTACGATATTATTGAGCTTTAGCAACGGACCGGCTAGACACACCATGCAACAACTTGACAAACCCAAGGAAACTTAGCTTCCCATCCGTGTGCCTAATCCAGTCATGAAGAACAGCGTGAACGGGAACAGATGGGCCAACACCTAGTTCCTGATACAATTTCCAAAATACCGTTTGACAGTCTAAGTGTCTGTTGACATGATGAACTCAAAAAACTTAATCTGTAATATAGCATGAACATTACAG